>CM054120.1:158493568-159943485 GCA_028673005.1 Tanypteryx hageni
AATAGACATTTCAAGAGGATGTTCCCAGTACGTGCGCTGTCATTTCAATATTCCCTCGGCAAAGGTGGGGGAGGAGAAGGAGGATAGAGACGCATTGGGGGCCGACCGCACGAAACAAGACAGATGGACACTTCACCCGAACCAGAGTCTGCCTTGCGTTGGAGAATGAGAGAGAAAGGAGAAGAGAGAGAGAGAGAGAGAGAGAGAGAGAGAGAGAGAGAGAGAGAGAGAGGGACGGAATGTGTAGGAGGTCATTCGGCCGACATGAAGAGGGAGATGGAAAGGGCGGACCCCGAGGGCCCACGGCCGCCCCTCCCCCGCCTCGCCCCTTCCCCGCCCCATCCTCGAACCCGCCTCCATGTTGGGCAAGGAGGAAGAGCACAACATATCGCCCGTCGCCATCAAAAGCACCACCATCGGACGTCCTCCTCTCCTAAATACCTCCGCCCCTCGATAAACGCTGAATCAGCCCGCGTTGCCCGCCCGGGGCTCAAATCGGAGGCAGTGGCCAAGAGTGATATCTGCCATAATGGCCTCTCACGACCGTGTTTAGACTCACTATGCTCGAGGTGTAGGCGGTTTGAGATGTAACTCAGTTGCCCGCTGATAATATTTTAATTGTCCGACCTCCCAAAAACTTTCCTGAGAGCGAAGTTAAGGATGGGGCCCGAGGAAAGGGTCGTGCTATATCGGGGCCTTACGGAACGAATTCATTAATGTTTAAAAATGATTAGCGTACATATTATGTCAGTTGAAATCTAATGCTGATTGAGTGCTATTAAGATGACTAGTCATAATGCCGAAGACCGTTGCCTCTTTGAGTTTCGAATGAGTGACGTTGCAGTTGAGTATTGTGGAGGAAATTGAGTTTTTGGGGAAAAGGGCTTGCGAAGGATAATTTAGAATTCAATGGAATTAAATATTTTGTAAGAGGTAAAAGGCAGTCTTCCATGTTGAAGTAGTTTTTGGGCGGCATCGTTTCCAATCTAATAGTAGGTACCATATATGCCATAGAATGAAACAGAGTGACCAGATTTTGGAGAAATATGTATTTTAATAAGCCTGATAATCTGCCATGGATTTTAAAGGCTATGATTATATTTTTTGTCCTTTACAGAAGGGTATGAGCATAATTTTTCATTACAAACGTTTGCTTACGATCATTCAATTGCACTCAGACTTACAATCTATAAATCAGTATTTTTTTGGACTAAGGAGGAACTTAAATTAAATCGTCGCTACATGAGTCAGGACCGACTGAATTTATAAAAGCTTTTGGATATCTAGATCTTAGATAAGCATTCGGATATACGATAACAGGTTACTCGAATAGATTTTCACCTAGATCAACAATAAAACGAAGATTTTAAAGTATTCTCTTTTTGCTCTCTTGTATGACGGAGCGACATAGAAGATCGTTTCCCCTTTGGACTATAATAAGAGAACATAATGGGAGAAGAAAACGTAGGAAAACTAGGGACTTGTGGTGCACTGCACTCTCTGCCATCCACCAATGTGGTGACTTGCAGGGTATCATATAAACGTTCTACAAATACTTTTCTTTGTATAAACCTCGGTTCTTTAAATTAATCAGAGATGCGAGTCGTTCTTTTCGAATCTTGTTCGAATGGCGTTCATACTTTTTCAAGATATAAAACAAATGCGAGAGAGTTAAATCATTTGACTGAGCCTTGCGAAGGTTCTTTCTTATTCCTGGGAAGATATTTATGCTTTTCATTCCCATTCTCCCAAAGCATAGAAGTGACCTATAGGCAGGAATACTCTAGTGATTAAGTCCCGATACTTGTCGCGCGAGGAAATCATCGAGGTATTTAAACTGGAGACAAATATTGCGCGACTCACTGTCTGCGAGCAACTCAACGCGACTTGACCTTGGTGTTATCACAGCAACTCTCGCGCTTGTGTGTACACAGTGCTCTGTGACGAGTCCAGCGCGGTATGAGTTCCCGAAGGAAGGTTGTGTGCCGCTGCGTTTGCTGTTGATTGCATTATTAAAAAGAAAATAAATAAATGAAAATGCTTGGTCAGAGAATGGATTCTCAGAAGATCGAATTTCGGTGCTTTCGAGAATTTCTTCATTAGTTGTCAGAAAATGTCCTGCAAGTCTTTTTTGCGCTTATTTTTTAAAGCGATTTTTGTACTCTGCGGTTTTCACATCCCATAACTCCACATTGCACTCGTACATTTGATTAAGTTCAATGGGCTCTTCCTTTGACCATGTTTTCTCCTCACCCAGCTCTCAGAAAGTAGCAAGAAATTCCAATATGGTTGGAACCGCGCGAGAAGCTCTCGTGACCAAACTGATAGCTGTCTACACTGATAGTGAGTCAACTGCCTTTGCTTCCGCTGCAAGTTGATAACACTGCCTGAGAGACTGCTCGCGGCGCTGTCTACACTGGCGAGATTGCCAACAGACAGCTACTCGCTCGACTTGAACCACCAGCGTATTCCGGCCTTAACGCTGATGTTAATTTCTTGACTTTTTGACTGGCTGCCATTCGATGTCTTTCTTTGTACGAGGTAGATTATGGAAAATTAAATGCTCGAACCTTAATTCAATTCTCGGAAGAGCGTACCGAGATTGGTAATTTTACTTAACGCGCACTTTCACCAAGAATAATAAGTTTGGGAAACCCGGGGTGACTGAATTAGCCTACCCATCGAAATACAGCAAATGGCTCTACGGCCCTCAGCTCCCTTCACAAGTGTGAAATGGGGCACATCCGCATCCCTCTCAATCGAACTGGGAGAGGAATGCAAGAGATAATGTCCTGATCCCGAGAGGAAATGAGAGGATCTTTCTCGCTCGACCACTTCCGCTCGGGATTAGACGACGCTGCGATTTTAAACAGTTACTGTGCCAAGTGACGACAATTCTCGCATCTACTGGAAATATCTGGAGAGAAAAATTTCGACATCCAACTTTCCATTCGCAACAAATAACGTAATGATATTATAACAGGCAGATTAGTACACTGATTTTCGTAGGTTAGAGATATTCCCTGTCTCCAAAGCCCGGAATGTATTATCAACGAACGAAAGTCGCATGACATGTTATTCGATATTTCCTCTATAGTCGTAGGCATCAACGGTATTTTAAATGAAGTAAGTTATTTGCTGTTAAAATGCGGATCAGGTACTTAAAATTTTAAATAAAATTGAAAATGATATAAAAAGTCATAAAGGTCTTCGTAAATAACCACTAAATAATTAAATTAATATATATTTTTGTGCACGTATACAAAAATTTCTTATAATATTTAGGGGTAGTTGTATGTGTTGCATCCCCTGCCGTACACCAACATGGCAAATTTCTCTAGTAATGCAGACTTAAATTCATAAATGCATGTATTTCTGTTATATTGCGTTCCATGTCCGTACGGGAACGTGGTGCTCAAAAAGTCCCCAAGAATCTTTTAGCAGCGTTTCTTTAAAACAAAATTATCTTTCGTTCAAAAACCGGCGGCAAAATATCGTCTAAGAATTCCATTCCAAAAATTAACTTGGCCGTTAATGGAATTTTTCCTATATTCATAAAATTTCCCGCCGGAGGATTATTATTTTACGGTCACCGAAATTCCTAACTTTTGTAAGAAGCACACCAAAGAACGAGTTTTGGAAGACATTCACTTCCCGGCGAGGAAAAACTTTTAAGGAAAATACTTAATGTTAGGATTATTTAAGACTTTGTTTGCTGGCGTTCGGCGGTTGGACAGGATTTATCCGGTCGTCTCTCAAGGGTAGAGAGACTTTTCTACATCTATGAGGTACGCCACGGACCTCTTCCTCGCTTCCCGCAGAGACGGGGTTGGCTGTTGTGAGAAAGGAGGGAACTCACCGCGGGGAAAAGGCTGCGGAATTAGCATGAATAACATTTTGACAGCGATCCAAAAACTTCGTGTCGGAGGCCCCAAGTGTGTACAACCACCCGCGAAGCATAGAGTAGGTCATAATTCAGACAACACCAAAGCCGTTTTCTTCTTCCTCTCCGACTCGAGTCCGCGAAGTTCGTTGATCATTCCGCCATACCGAGAGACGTCGGTAACATCGGATCACGTTTTTTTGTCCCCGGTCGTGTTGGCGAAGTACGACAAAAAACTCAGCTTGAATCAATCGGGACAGAGCGATCAATTTATGGATAATACAAATCTTTCGCTATGAACCAATTTATGGAGGGCTTAGATGAAACGAGGGAATAGCAAACGGAGTACATCCGTACATTCGTGTAAGTGTACTCTCCTATGCGTCCACGAAAACCTGCAGCGGAAAATCAATCTTAAGTAGGTGAATTTTTTATTTCGGAAAAAGTTGTACAAATCGACAAAAAATTGATCAATCAATGGCAATTATTGACGCTAAAATGAAAAATTCACCAAAATAGTGGATGGCAGGATACCCACGACATCCACACCTATCGGATATAAAGGAAGTTTTTAATGGTACGTTACGTAATACGGTGTAAACATAGAGACTAAGTACTACTGGAAAGTCAAACAAGCGAGAGATACCTGTTAGGTAGGCTTTACTGCATTGCACCCATTGCCACCCACCAATTTGGTGAATTGCAGGGTAACATGTAGATGTAATGAAAGTCTAATTTGAATTTAACAAATACAGTGAAGTTATCAAATGAACTCGATGGTATTCAAATAATGCGCAATGAAAAATGCGACCCGATTACCAATAACATTTAACATTATTATTGCCATTAAATGTAAGCATTATAGTTATTATTACCAAATGTTACCTCCGAAGAACAGGAAGTGAAAATACTCGAGAGGAGGCTTCAGTTCCTTGAGCGAAGAAGACGATTTAGACGAGCATGGCGCCACACGCCTTCCGCGACGCTACCCTCAGCCGATGACGTCACTTCCATTCCCCCTCATCTCTGGATATCTGAAAACCTTTCTTAATAATTCCTTGCAATGAGAATATAATACAACAATCATAAATAGACGCGAAACATAATCCGCCAGGTCTTCAAAGATTGGAGGAGATGCACAACATCCAAGCCTTCAGGAAGTAGTTTTTGAATGGTACGTTACGGAAGAAGGTATTAATAAGTGCACGGAAAATAATAAAAGTCTAATTTGAATCTAATATATTCAATCAATTTATCGTTAGAGCTCGAGAGTATTCAAACAATGCGCAAGAAAAGATGTGACTTGGTCAGCAATAAAATTTAAATTTATCATTCCTGTTAAATGTAACTATTATTAAATGTAATTATTGTCACATATTATTATTTTAAATTACATTATTATCATATATTATTATTTTAAATGACATTATTATCATATATTATTATTAAATGCTTTTATTATCAACTTTAATGAATCCTATAATTATTTACTATTAAATGTTATTATTGTTAAAATTCACCTCCGAAGAACAATAATATTCTTGACAGGAAGCTTCAGTTTCTCTCCCACCGAAGAAGATTTGGACGAGAGTTGTTCCACACCTCGTTTGCGGCGACCCTCTCAGCTGATGAGGTTATTTCCATTCCCATTCACGCCCAGATTTCGGACGACATTTGCACCACACGACGCCCTCTACGCTCCCCTCGGTTGATGAAACTTCCATTCTCTCTCATCCTCAGATTCCGGAAGACATTTCTTGATATTGCCTTGCTATGAGAAAATAATTCAGCCTCAAAAAATACACTCTAACTAATGGGTCAAAAGTTAAAAGATATTTTGTACATTTTTTCGGTGTGATGTAGATGCCATGCATTCTCGGCTTGTCCATGTAATTGTAAAGGTTCGTCAATTACTCGAAAATGCTGGGCGACTGATTAAAAAGTACTACTGAAACGGATTGGAAAACAATGAAAGATAGGCAAGCTTCGTAAAAAAAAAGTTTTCGACAATATGTTTTAGCACTGGAAAACTGAACAGAAACCCACTTTTAAACTATCGGCCAAGCATTTGAAACAAGTTGCAACGAGTGGAAAATGTTTAATATTACTAGAGACAAACCTTCGTGAGTGCAATAGCTGGGGGGAGGGGTTCTATGTGAGAGAAAACGAAAGAGGAATGGGAGAAGGGAGGGCGAATTGGAGAAGGGAAGGCGAGAGGGGAGAATGGAAGGGGGAGAGGGAAAGAGATTGAAGGATATATGAAGGGAGGGAGGAAGCGTTAGAGGGGAAGGAAGGGGGAAAAGGGGGTTCCAGAAACTTCTCAAGGGGAAGGGGCGATAGCTCTAATCGCACCTCCTTTCGCCTGAATTCTCAACTACCGATGACCCTTTATCGCTCCCTCTTTGGATGGGTTAATTAAATGCAGTCGACTTGTAAGCAAACGAGCTATTCAAATGCGCCATTCGTGTGAGATGAATAAATTAATTACTTTTTTGTAATAATTAGCTTATGGTTTTAGGTTCGATAATGCCCAAAGGTCAAATAGCCATCTGAATTAAAATGCCAAATAGAATTAATGAGTGTAGAAACTTAAGGTTCGAATGGTTTAAAAGTAGAAAGTGTTGGTCAATGGAGTCGACTTGTAAGATTATGAACCAGCACTTCAAATGCGCCACGTGTGTGATATGAATTAATTTCCTGCCATTAATTTAAAAGTATTATTCAAACTATAAGAGAATTTTGCAATAAACAAGGCATATTGAAATATAATTTGTATTATACAACCTTTTGTTTCGGTTTAAGCCAAACGTTGCTGAAACGAATGCTCTGGGAGTTTCTCACGCGCTCGTCCCATACTACAGTTTACTTTATCTCATGGCTTCCATCCAGATATTTGTCCACACCCAATGAGTAATGCCCTACCGCTCTCGGCTTCGCCTTGACCCAGACACCACGGCAATGACGGCATCAAAAAATGCATATGCATCGAATTCTTCACTCTCCATATCCTTTGTAGTGTTTGGACGTGTATGACTCAGAGGCGCAGCTCGTGATTTTCAATGAACGCCGTAGAGCATTAATCGAACGTTGCTCTAACGATAAATGATAAAACACTTCACTTAAAGCCAAATTTTCACTGCAATTTTAGCAACGCCCGTGACCACTCAATCACACGCTTCTCTGCTCGATACAATCTCTCTATTTCATTGCGGTAGCTGGCGATCAGCCGTTGCAGGGTAGTACTTCGATACCTCCAAGTCAACTTCATTGCCGAAATCCTGCAATGTTTGAGGAGTGAAGCGAGACGTGGCTTTGAATTTTTTAGAAAGTTAGTACTCCTTAAGAACAACGGACAGAGAAAGTCGAGACTTGAAAAACCTCAATGCGACTTTATAACGTACAAAATTATATCAACCATTCTTGGTGCAACGGTAAGGTGACCAGATTTACAAAAAATTTAAAGAAGTAAACTAGGTCAGGGGCGTCGAATCTTAGCTCTTCCTCAGAGGTTGATTAGCAAAAATACACACACTAACTCTTGCTCCTTCTCCCGCCCCCGTTCAACAATATTTTGTTTACTTTTTTATAAGAGAAGGGAGAGTAATTTGAAGATAGGGTCATCTATGTACACAAAAAGTAGAGAAAAATATACGTTTTCATTTTCTTCTGATAATATAATTTCTTTATATAATAAATACATGAGCAATTAAAAATAAATTTTCAGAAAAAGCAGAAAACTTACCTCATTGATAAGTTATCTTTTATTTTAGAAGTAAAGGGCGCAATGATAAATACTGCATAAAGAAAAAACAATTTACGTTTTGAGTAGCGTGACCGAGCGCTTTATTGAAAGACCCAGTACATTTATTAACTGCATTTATCGCTCAGGAGAATATTCACTGAAGATTATGTAAGAAATTTTATAACTGCTGCGAACTTGGAATTCTTTAAAATTAATCAAATTAATTAAATTAATAGAATTTTAAAAAATCAAATAATATATATACTTATTTTAAACAAACTTCCGTTAGGCTCAGAATGAATATAATATAATTCGTCATAGAAAGAAATAAAACATACCTTAATGAGGTAGATTAGTGGAAGACTTCACCGAACAGCATTCAGAGACGATTTCGCGTCGTTTAGATAACTACTTGGAGTAAATATTGCTTAAACTATCGAGTTAGGACGTACCCAGAAACTCGCCGCTTGAATCGAGATATAACGCGCGCTTTTATTTTGTAGCAATGTTCTCCACACAACCCTGCTTTGCGTAATAATATTGAGAGGTTTCGATAACTTGTAGGCCAAGTCAGTATAAAAACGAAACGTTTTTCATGGAACCGATATTGTCACACCTCTATGTGAAGTAAACAAGTTTGCAAAGGAGTACAAAATGAGTTCATGATTTTTCAGGGGTACAACGTCGCTGAAAGATAACAGATTTAGTGCAGACGAATGGATTTATTATACTTAGGAATAACATATGATGAATTCCACGGATTTTTTAGGCAATGGCAAGTTATTGCCAACTGCCCAAATAATGACGCTAGCTTGTCAGCTGTGAATTGCTCGTCGAAACAAAACTGAAACATTATAATTCTCTATATAAACTCACGCAGTAGAACTCAGCTCACTTAGAAATCTATGTCATAAAAATTGGTTATTATTACCGATAATTGTATAATAAAAACCCTTTGAAATATAAAAGAAAAATTTTCTGTGAGAAGGAGTGGATGTAGAGGATTTAGAAGATCAGAAGGGGGCGTGGGGATCTTAGTAGATCAGAAGGGGGCTGCGAGACGAAAAAGGTTTATGAACCGCTGACTTAAAAGAAAGGTTTGTCGTTGAGCTCTTCAAAGAACTCCAACATAAAATTCCTTGATATGAAAGGAAAGCAATGCAATTTTCCACTATTTGTCATAATTTAACGACCTATGTCACCGGTAATGACGCAAGGCGTCGAAACCTAGGTCGTGAAATTATATCCAACATTGGGAAATTACGGTGTTTTTATTTCATATTATGGAATTATTCGACAAGATTACGCCATCAGCAGTTGAGATAAAATTCCCCGATTTATTTTTATGGTTATTAAAAATTTCATTTTCTGCAATTTTTATTTTACGTATATTTTAGTCATTTAATTTTTTACATATTTCTGAAAAAAAGGTCAGTGCAGCAAAAGCGCAAAAAGTATAACTTCATCGATAGACAAACTTATTGCCGGAACAATTCATGAAAGTCTGAATATTTCTTCATTGGACGTTAAACTGATTGAAGAAAGTGGCCTCGACTATTTGAGTTTTTCCGTTGTTATATTTAGACCTAAATCGAACGCGTATGGAAGAAAACGATCTTAAGTTCTTAGACATAGAGGTAATAAGAACGAATAAAAGGTAGAAAGTACATTTTTCACAGCATCGTAGCAGGATTTACAAAAGGTCTTTCACTGTCTTTGCCTGCGAATTTTGAAATTCCCTTCCTAGCAATAACTGCTCCACTAATAATTTGTATAATTTCGAAAGTCATGCCAAAAATTTCTTCTTCAGCAGCATACATACTTGGTCCACTTTTATAAATATATTTCCTCATTCCTATATCCACTTGATTACTATTAGTAACACTAATCTACATTTCTCATAAATTTTAACACAAATTCTACCTGTCCCATCACTAAGGAAACGGTCTTGGAAGCTTGCTCTTGACTAACCGTCCCAAATTTGGAGAAACATTCCCTCCTTTTCATCAGTCCGTCTTGTTAAATGTCACAACTCGTGTCCCGCTTTTTGAAAAATGATGATTAATTTCCCAAATTGCCATTTAAATCATCCGAAACGCACTCCCTGGTCACACCAAGCTATCTGATATTTATTGCATCTATCTATCTAAGTCTGATTCATCACTAAATGCACCACAAACAAGCCACTGTAATCAGTTCATCCTTAGAGTAGGCAAATATGTGAAAATGTTCCTCCTTGGCTTCCTGAAAAGTTGGTCACCTTAAGGTACGGTTTGGTGAATTTCACCTCCTGATACCCACCAATTTTTGTTAATAATAATGTAACGTGTAGATGTGGAATACAATGTGACTGAATTTTTGCAGGTTGACCTCAAGAGGTCGTTTAAATATAGCCAACGAATTCCTACAGGAAAACCTACCTCAATTTCCACGGTCTTTTCTAAGAACGTATGCACAATGCAAAACGAGGGATGTGGGGGGAGGGGCAGCATGATTGTCAAAAATGTTTAGAGTGGCGCACCAAAATAAAAAAGTACAATAAAAATAATAATATGATAACAAATGTTACAACTAATTTTGATTGCACTTATCATTCAAATGAAAGATAAATTTTTATTAGCAACACTAACATAAAATACTATATTAATTATTCTTTAAATATTAATATTCAGTAGGGTGGCCAAGGGAAGGCAAAGACTTCTCCCCAGGCCACCCCTTTGTTTTGTTCCTGGAGAGGTACGCTATTCTTCCTCCTTAAAACGTAGAAGAATGTATGTACGCTCGAAGACTGACTCCCCAAAATATGTCAGAATTATCGGATAGGTTAAGTTTAGTTTCCCAAAACCGCCTAATATAAACATTAAAATATTTTATTTACTAACTTCCCCAGAAAATGAACATTTTCGATTCCATTCGTGACTTTCCCATGAAATATTGTACTAAACGTATATTGTGGAGAATAATCAAACCCAAAACTCGCTATATCTATAGGCGGCTTGAATGTGAAAACTTAAAAGTAAACACAGGTGTAAAAATTTAGCAAATATGACTGGACGGAAAATATTTCTTTATAACATAATATAACTGTTTTCTCGGTCGTCAAACAGGCGCATTAATAACACGGTAAAACGCTCAAAGAAACTTAATAAAAATAAACCCTCGAACGAAACTGGATTCCGCACGGTAAAATTTGCCATGTTACAGAGCGGAAATAACTTAGCATAAAACGCCCATAAACGTTTATCCTTCTTTGTAGTTAAAAGCGATCAAAACTACTGTTGATATATTGTTCAGCGTTCAGTTGAGATACGAAATTCGTCGTTAGTCTGCTAATCGGTTCTGTCAGGCAACTAATGGCTCGGTTATATCGATTTTATTTTTTTGTATTTATTCTCTCCATTAACCAGAACCAATGAAAATAAACCAGAATTGTTTCGCTATCAAATTCACTTCACTAAAATGGATGCCTGTTCAATAATTTTATTTTGCTCGTACTTATCAACATATCGCGGTTTTGTCGCGTCTGCAGTTGGTTTATGTTTACATTGACTATCTTTGCAAGCCGCAGGGGAGTATGGCAAGGAGTGCAATCGCACCATGCTTAAATCACTCTCGAGTACTGATATGGAAATAAATGCAGGGACTTCACTAGCCTCTCAGCTGTTGGGGGCTCATCGTGATTGGCAAATCAATACAAATAATAACACGAAAGCAATGTTTTAACTAATTTTTATCGCATTAGTCATAAAAATGAAAGGTAATTTTGTATCATGAACAAAAACATGCAATACTTTATATTTCTATTTTATAAAAAAAAATTTAAATATAATATTCAGGATGAGGTAAGGGGAGGTCGAGGACTAATAAAGGGTCAGAATAACTCTCCCAGGCCCTCCCCTAGTTACGCCTCTGAATCATTGTTATTACCGTTTTTATTTTAGGCTCCTGAATTATCTATGCTAAGAGCTCAATATTTGAACAGAAACTACCGAGGATCGATATTGTTTTAAGACCTCCGGTACAAAAAAACCGTCGTGCCAATCAAACAATTTCCCGGCCGATGCTAAAATTAAACCCAGGTAAAAAATATTATTTCCTCTCCCAAAAAATAAGAAAGGAACAACATTCACGCCGTTGTTCAAGAATTTATTTCCTCGATAGCGATGTCCCGCCGATGTGAGATAGTTTATTTTTTTATACACGTCGGCTACAAAAAAATACGGATCTTACGACCCTCACACCTCAACCGTAACCATAAAATACCCGAAAGCAGATGAGACTCCCTTAGAGATTACAGCCAGTGCCCTAAAGAAGGCGAGTTGGTAAGAGTGGGCAGCGTCGCAATTCTCGTCTCGGAATAAGGCGCCCCGGGGCCTCCCTTCCATTCCATCTCAACCCTCTCCCACTCTCCCCTATCTCCTCCCCCCCCCACTTCACCCCCCTCCACCAACCCACATTCCCCTCCCCAATTGTACCGCAATAAAATTCGGGGAGCGATGCCGGATAGGCTACCACCATCCACCATAAGAATACAATCCTCCACACCTGAGGACTTCCTCTCTCTCTCTCTCTCCTCCTCCCCATCCTCTCCTCCCTCTCTCTCTCTCCCTTCCCTTCCACTCTCCGCACATGGCCACCTAAGGCCTCAAACGGGTCTCCCCCCGATCTTTATCCGTCACGTCCCAACAGGAGTAGCGAGAAAGGTCCTTCCCACTCCCTAAGATGTGGAATCTCTCGGGTACCACAGCGCCGAGAGGAGCCAAGCCTGCACCTCCGACCTCCCTACTTTGCTCCCTCCCTCTCTCCAACCCACCCTTTCTCCCACCCTCTCCCCCTGGTTGGTTAGTGTGCTAATGTTACGACTGCCAGGATCCCAACGTTGACGCTTAGCACAAGGAAAGAGATGGTTCTACTGCATCGACCACGATAAGGCGCGGGGAATAAAAACAAAACAAAAGAACCCGTAGAGACCCGTAATGGATAAGTTACGAAACAAAAGGCCCTCCTTTTCCTTTCCTTAGCCATCGGTGAAATCAAACTGCGAAATGAATGGTTCTTATGCGGCTTACGAGTTCTTTATTTTTTCCGCGCGAGGTTAAATAAACAGGCCTAGCATTTAGGCTGCGGGTTTCGGTAGGAGGGAAGTTCGATGGTGGAATGGGTATGGAATGGAAAAGGATTGGGGAGTGGGATGGGGTTGTCGCTGACGGTCGGTGGTGGGGGCGAATGGATGGCGGGTGGGAGCTGGTGGGGAGTAGGGGACGTCCGGGGTACAGTCTTATCGGTCCGGGCCCCAACTTCAGGCATTGCCCACTTAATGCATTCACACCTATCCCGCAATAAAGCAGTCCCGAAGGGAATTTGATCGCGCCACTGTTGCGCTGCAAGTTCCCCCATCCCAGCCCTTCATCCTCACTTCCGAGAGAAATAAAGGACGAAGGCGTATGGCATTACGCCTTTGAGGGGATCGTGATGGTTTCCTTATGCCACTGAATATCGCGTAGTGTAGCGTTACCTTCAAGGCATTCGTGATTTATTGCGGCTTCCCGTAGTAAAGTTCTAAGTTGAAGATATTTCATCATGGGGTTAACGGTCTTTCTCTCCCTCTCTTTCTCTCTCCGAGGAGGATAATCGAAAGAATCAGATGGTGTGTATAAAAATATGATAATTCCGTTCAAGTGTGGGTTAAAGAAAATCATTTTGGCCGGTTTATGTGCGGTCTCGAATAAAGGAATGTTTAAAAAAATCTCTCTCTCAGCGCAATTGTATATGCGACCGCGTTTACGAGGGGGGTTATATATTATATTGAAATATTAGGTCGCAAACTCTTTTAGAGGAGGAACTTTATTCGCATAAATAACGTCCGCGTTGGTAGATATTCAAATTCAACGCGTTGCATGGCAGTTTATTTTTGCGTCCCACTGTGCTGGCTTCCCTGATTAATATTTCTGCAAAAAAGGTTTCAATTAAAAATGATTTCCGCGTTAATGATTCGAAGGGCGCTTTTATCCCTTTTATCCGAACAATTCCAGTTGCTCGGAATAAAAAAATTGCCAACATTTCCCTCTTAACGTAACTGATATTTATTCCAGCAGAACAAAATTCCAAGAATTCTTTAGCTGGTGGAGACGGATACCATCATCTATGAATCATCGCGTGGAACAAAAGAAATTTAACGGCGCATGAGCGGGGTTGTAAAACATACCGCGTCTTTCTATCGCTATAAGGTTTTATATCTATGAGCTTTCATAATTATCAGACTAACATCTTAAGTCTCGGAAGTTACGAGGTTGTACCAGGCGCACCTGCGCGATAAGGTCTTCGGTTCGAGTACCATCAAATGCTTATATCGTATTTTTGAAAAATCCGACTCGACATTCAACTTCTTCGGTGGAGATTTTTAAATGAAGCAATTAAAATAAAATATTATCTTATGATACAACAAATACAATATAGAATAGGCATGCTTCGCAATGATGAAAAAATATTTTTTTTACGGTGAGCGATTGTCGATTCTGTTCTTTGGATTTGAGGCTAGATATAAGTATGAAAGGTTGCTAATCTACCAAACCATCCATCTTTACAAACTGACTGCAATAACCGATTGTTTAAATAAAGCGTTTAATAGTAAATTGAAATTTGTTTTACGCTTTTATCAGTATAAGCTATATTGTATATTATAATAATAAATTTCGAGCATTAACTTCTAAAATTAACCAGAAATTTAAAATCGAATTTATGTCAGTGTGTGGTTAGATGTCGGTCACTGTCTTAAGGGAGAAATTGACAAAAATGCATATATAAAAGAGTGAACGAGGCGACAATCAACTCATTTGTTCCAAATCCGTGAAATTACTAGAACAAGACGCTAAAACCTAAGGATATGTACGACCGAAAAGGTCCTCTTGACTTTTATAAAGAAGATAAAATTTCATTGAGCAATATGGTACCCATTGCCTTACTCTAATGCTAATAAAGTAAAGGTGAGCAGAAAGGAGGACATTATCTCCATCCCGAGCTTTAAATGTCACAACCACTCGCATTAAATGAAAAGAGCTCTCGAAAATAAACACGCGGGGGTATTTATTTATTTTCTAAAACCGAGGAATGCGGTTAAAAAAATATTAAAAAGCGAGAAGTTGAAGGCAATCAATGAAAAAATATGTCCATTCCATTCAAATGAGCCGTACCCTTTAAACATTCAATTTCTTGTTGTAAACGCCTAGGCATTCACATATAGGCGCAACCACTCCGTCAGGTAAATAAAAAAGAGGACGCGGATGGATCCGTAGCCTGAAAAAAGTCAGATTCATATCTGCTTTTTAATGCACATTTCTGTCTTATGGGGACATGTTCACGACGACATGAGACAATAAAATCGTTGACGGCTTCAAAAAAAAGGAAACCTCGCTTCAGACGATGTGGCTTTTCCGGTGGCCATCCGAAGGGCAAACACGACGCAGTAGGATTATATCATAATAACAGACCCCTTTAAAACCCGACATATCTCAGCTAAAATATACTTAAGGCGTTATTCGTAAGCCGTTCACGTCCGATTGTGGTTTCGGAATTTTTTTTAAAAACCCGACACGAAAACTACTTTTACTCTTGCCTCACCACCATGGCGGCCTTAGAAGAGGGAAGCGTGCGTGAGTGCGTGCGCCTTTCATTTTTTTTAGTGTGCGCAGTTCCCTCTAGCCTCGGCAGAACATCCAATTCGGGAAAATAAAGAATGAATGGAGCCATAATCTCATGGACCATGGAGGGCCGGTGTATTGTCGTCTTGAGGAGAATGGTGTAAGAAGTGGAGGGAACGGCGCAAGGGGGAGGGGGCGTGAGGGGGTAGAGGATGGGGTGTAAAAGGGGGTTGTCGGGCGTTGGGTTGGGGGTCCGGGGGTAGGTGGACGTTCCTTGCTTTTTCGGATGGACCTTCCGTGGCCTCGGAAGACATCCGGATCGTGTGGGGGCGAAGTTGCCGGCCACCGTTGGAAAATCAAGCGTGGGAGTCGACTTGACAGGATTAGTAGAGTTGGGTCCCGATCTTCCCCCAAGTAGCTACCGCGCTACAGTCCCTATTGTCATTTGTCAAGGGGAAGAGAAAGAGAGGGTGGGTGGGAGGTGGGGGAGGAGAGGCGGGAGGAGGGAAGACGGGGGTGGAGAGGATCCTGGAACGAGTTCCCTGTTTGTTTACAAGGAGGGACGCAGGGAAGGGAAGGGTTGCGAGAGGAGGAGGAGGCTTGTGGTGAGAGGGAGGGGGCGGGGGTTGGGGAGGGCGCGAGGATGACAGCATGACACGGCTCGCAGTGGCTCCATTGTGCCGGGAGCCGGGGCAGTCTCACCGGGAGCGTTATTACCAGATCCTTCCCCGGTTTCCGAGCCCGGCATCCGCGGAGCGACACAAGGGATTGCACTCTCGATGCTCCCGACGTACTCGTCTCCTCCCCCCGCCTCCTCCCCCAACTCTCAACCCCCCTACTCCCCACCCACACCCACTCACCTGCCACGTATAAACGTTGGAAATCACACATTAGTCCCCTGTCAGGGTGGCGCGTCTCCTGGTAATCCTACCCCTTAGAACGCAGTGGAGTAGCTGAAAGAGGAGGTGGTGGTTGGGAGGGCGGAGGAAGGGAGGAGTGAGAGAGAGGGAGGGGGGATGGATGACGCGAGGGGCCCCGGAGGACGATGGCGATGGCCATCTCACACGGCTCTCGAGGGATCCGGGTGCGGGGGCGGGTGCGGGTGATGGATATGCTCGTGACGCGCCTTATCGTGGGCCACTCGCGATCGCTGCCGTATCTCCAAGTGGCGGAGGGCCACTAGGCTCCCCACGGCGAACGGCCCGACCGGAGGGCCCGACGGACTACTCCCGGTAACAAATGAACAGTGTGTCATGAATGGCCACGAGGAGCAGGAGGATAAGGCTAATCCTTCGCATCTGAGGTCTTGTCTCACGTCAGTAATATTTAGGGGTCTTAACTTGCGGGGAAATCTTTTGATAAAGCCTCTAAGGGGGGAGGGGGGGGAGAGAGAGAAGAGCGCGCCGGAAAACATTACTTTATGTTCCCCGTGGTAACAAAGAAGCATTCACGGTGCCGGTGTATTCCGTGTCATCGAGGAACGGAGCGCGGTTATAAATCTGATGCCAAAAAATAGCTCCAACAATGAGGCGAGGATAGGATTACACGGGGCCCCTAGTATTTCATGTGTTCATATCTTCTTTTTTTGGGGACTTATTCTTTTCAAAACGGGGAAGAATGGGTGCTAGTCCCCTCTCTCTCAAAGCAATCAAGATCGACGTTTAACTTATTTTCAACGTGAGGGTGGTTATAATTTTAGAGGCATTGTTTACATCCATTCTCTTTGAAAGAGAGAGGCCATTTGCTTCTATGTAAAGACAAGTGACAGTTGGCAAAACGGCGCTTTTTTCAAGTCACGAGTTTGTTGTTTTAGTTAAGATAACAGCGCTGCTTGAGAAATTTAAATTATGGCTAAGCTATGTGTAGTATCTCAAATCGTACAATATCATATTAAAACTCCGTTCAAGGTTACTAATTTATTAGAATTTTCAGTGGAGTGGAGTGGAGTGGAGAATACTATTACGCCATCTTTTGTTTCTCGCAACTTTTTATTTCATCCTCCGAGCATCAAACAGGTAGTCTGGCATTCCCAAGCTTTGAATTCACTGGAAATTCCATTCCCTGGAGGGTAGATGTAGAATGATAACTTACCAAAATATATCTGTCATTAAAAGAATTCCCGAAAAAGAAAAAACAAACAAATGAAAGCGGAATGAAGTACGTGCGGTCGGAGAGTAAGACGAGCTAATTGAAGGCATCGTCTCTATTTAGATTTTATACCCTGCAGTCTGCCAAGGCGTGTGGCGTGGGGTGGCAAGCACCGAACTACTTCTGGCTTGATTATTCCTGTTGGCTCTTCTGATAGCGTCGGGGAAGGACAAAAAGTACCTCTACCTCCCTGGCTCCAATCGCAAATGATTTGTTACGCTACTAGCGTTAGAAAGGTTTTGAATGCATTGGATTGGGAGCCAATGAAGTGTATAAGAATGGAGTACAGATGTAAAATCTTCGAAAAATTTAGCAGTCTCTTAATTCGTTGGGGAGATACGTGCCATTGTTATTCCTATTGGTGCTAACAAGCGTAGGGGTAGACGGGCGGTGAAGAGGAAAATGCGTGGAAATACTTGCTAGAACCGACAAATACTATCGATAATTTCACGCCGTTGCTATGAGAAACGATAACCGAGTCTTTATAGGTATAAGTATGGTGCAACGGCACCCCCTGCCAAACGCTCTTATCAGTTTTCAGGCTAATCATATGAAAGTAACTTTATAAAATCCGATGCTCTAGAGGAGAGATATGATGTGATAATTTCACCAAAGAACTAAAATACCACAGTTTCCATATTCGGCCGTTTTAGCCGTCGCTCTGTAGAACAGCATAATGAAAATTTCAAGAAAAAAATTGTAAAAGCAAATTTATTGAAAGATCTCCGCGAATCGAAACCTAGAAAGTGGTTTTTATTTTTCACAAAGGAATTTTGCGAAGTCTCTCGGCAAATTTGTTTTAAATATTTTTCTTTAAATTTTCTCCTGTCCATCACGAAGACTTTTTGAAAAATAGCGACGCATGCGCACGGAAAAGAAGCGCGAACGGACGGAGAATCAGACAGACAAAGGGAAGTCATCGACTCTATTTTGTCTCTATGAAAATGCTTTCGAAATGGGCAAATGAAGAGACAAAAAGAAAAGACATATCAGTTAAAATGTTTGATAAAAAGCATCGCGAAAGAGATGAAGGAAAGTATTCGGAGGTAATAGAGAGTTTGCAAATACGACTTAAAGTACGAGAGACGCGGAATGGAGAGTAATAACAGGTTAAGATGGGAGATAAAGAAAGCGAAAGATAGAGCTCTGCTTGTACTTAGAGCGGAAATAGTCGAGGCGAAGTTAGAACTTAAGAAATGCGACGTCATATGATGGAAGCGAAATGCTTCGAAGCTAAACGGCGGAGATATTGAACTGAGTAGGATTAAAGGGTATGGCAGCAGTTTGAAGGACGTGAAATGGGATAGTAAATCTCCGTATGAGAATAACGTGGAAAATGTCCTCCTCGGGATATGAGATGAGAATTCGAGGCACGTGGCTGTAAAAACGCTGTAATTCGTATGAAAATCGTGAAATGGGAAATACGAATGGAAAAACTAGACGATAAAGAAAAGAGGTAGAGGAGGAAAAAAGGAAGAGTAGGAGTAAAAGAGAAGAGGGAGAGAGAAAGTAGTAGAGAGGAGAATGAAACTGTAGAGTGATGCAACAAGCAATTAAAAAAAACATTTGTGGTATACCACTGAAGACGGCTGCTTTGTAGTCGAATTGCGCATATGGTTTTTTAACCTTGTTGTGGCTATTGGAGGTACCTGAGGCGGGTACATTTATTAAATTGCTTGTTCTTTATTTTTTTCAGCCATAAGACGTGCTCGATAGTTCCCTGTTGAATGAAGTTAGAAGTCAATAAAAGTAAGCAATTTGAAAATCAGGGGTTTTCAAACTCGGAAGTCACTGAGCCCATATATTATAGTATTTAAAATATTTTTTTGGAATTTAATCTTTTATTTTTCATTTAAAATCAGAACAAATACTGTTTTCCGGTATTCAGTTAGTTGCACAAAAAGTTATCTATTTCATTTTTCTATATTAAATGGTATTATAGTAAACCGTACCGTTTTACTATATTCATTTTGTTCTACAAAAGCTATATATTTTTTTCTGTATTAAAATATACGTTAATTAGAATAATTTCAAATAGTTTATTTTTTCATTCCTAATTGCCCCCCTCCCCCAATGATGAAGCCTGGATCCGCCCTTGCACGGAACCTCGCCAAGCTTTCGCGGAAAAATTCCTACAATAATGTGTACTTAAGTTTAATAGTTCAAATTACTTATGTTAATTTCAAACTTCTTCATAATTTAGCTTTTACTTTTTAACCAACAACAACATATTCAGTAAATCCTCGATATCGGCGGCTTTAGAATTCGATGTCTTGATTACTCGCGGGTTTCTTCTTTGTGTACCTGTTTAAAATTCGCGGTTTGTCTCTATGTATACCCATATTACATTCGCAGCACATAAATCTGTCTATCCGCAGCTAACCCTCAGACGTTTGCGTAATTTTTTTGCTCGTGGACGCAGATGTGTTGTGGTATGTAAAAAAATTGGAAATCACTGTTTTAGAGTCTTTCTGCCCCAGGCTATCAGGTCAAAACGTTTGAAATGTCTGCTTCCTACATGTGGAATTTGGATCTCCTCTAGAAACATTTTCTCCTTCGATTCAAGGCGGCTAAGGACCGACTTAATCACCTCGTCTGTGTTCTGGCGTAATAACAGACGGGTGTAGATGACTGCTGGGCTATTTTTGGACTAGTTAAACAAATGCTTCGTACATGAAGCATAAAGGTTTCTAGCGGCCAAGAACCTAACATTCAAGGCCATTCTGGTCACAGACAACGTGCTAGACCTGAAAGCTTGCAGTTTGCCCATCTGAACATGGAGGTAGCCTTTCTACCACCTAATACATCCTTCCTCTTCCAACTGATGGATCAGGGTATCATCGCGGCATTCAAGTCGCATTACACCCATCTTAGATTCAAGACAATTCCTCTATGTCAGTAAGCGATTGCTGGAAAAAGTATAACATCACAGGCTGTAAATCAAATATAAAGGAACGACATCGAATTCGGGCTTGAGAAAGCGTCTAGCTGACTGGGTGATAGACTTAAAAGGCATCTCATTGGTGGAGGAACAGGTGCGGTGGATTGCGGGGTTGGTACATGGTGTAGAAGAAGGGGGTTTTAACGGGATGGGACAACTCGCCGCCGCCGATTCGCCGCCGCCGCTTTGCCGCGACCGATTCGCCGCGAGGACAATTCGCCACCGGATGATTCGCCGCAGGATGATTCGCCGAAGGATGATTCGTCGCAGGATGATTCGCCGCTATCCAAACTTGAATATACAGTTATTTTTTAAAATTGTCGAATAAAAACTAAAACTGCAGGTAGCTTGAAAAAATAAAAATATGGGGACTAAAATAAAAATTAAAAAACTCTAATATGGATGTATTTATACAGAATGTTTAAAAATACCTAGGGCTTTTTTTCAGCCGGTACGAGCCGGTACGCGTACCGGTTAATACAACAGGCGTACTGGTTAATATCTTATATTTAACACTGCAATATACATTAGGTATGTCATTATTAGAAATTATATTATGATATAAATTTAACTTTTTTATTTCTATTTTACTCACTCAAACCTCAAATGCGGCTAAACATATACAATACTAGTAGTTGGTGCTTGCATACTGCAAGAATTTCATCTCACAATAAAAGAACATTCATTTTTCAGACAGAAATTTCAACATTACAAATAGTCTTTTAATTCTAAAGATTTTATTTCTGCGGCGATTTTCGTTTTTCCCACATGTAAGAATAATAGTTTAAAACAATCTCCAAATGTCGCAAATTTAAAAATTTTACACTTTCTCCATTATAAGGTTCTAATGCTACACATTTTAGCAAAATTTTAAAGTTGTAGCACTTCTAGAAATAAAATAATATTTTTCTAATTGTTTAAATTTAAATAATTTTTAACGGCCGCTGCAATACATATATGGTAAAATTGAAATGTTTTTTTGTGCTAGTTTACTACTTTGTACATAACTTGAAAATTTCAGCTCCATAGCTCATCCCGTAATGTCTAAACAGTTATCTATTTGTTTAAACTTTAAGAATTTTTAACATCCAAACAAATTAAAATATCAAAATTTGTACAATCCCTATTTAGTTTTTTTTTAAGAATTCTACTTATAAAAAAATTTCAACTCCGTGGCACATTCGGAAATATATAAACCTTGAAAATTTGTTAACAATTGCGAATTTTTAGCGGCCGCATTGTTGCACTTTTTGATGATTTTCGTTTTTTCTAGTCGGTTTTACACAAAATCCTACCTAAGAAAAAAATATCGTATCTCCATACTAGTAATTGGTGCTTGCATACTGCAAGCATTTCATCTCACCTTGAAAAAAAAATCATTTTTCAGACAGGCATTTCATCATTACAAATATTCTTTTAATTGTAAAGATTTCACCTTCGCAGCGTTTTTCGTTTTTCCCACATGTAAAAATAATAGTTTAAAACAATCCTCAAATGTTGCAATTTTAAAAATTTTACACTTTCTTCATTATGGGATACTAATGCTACACATTTTAGCCAAATTTTAAAGTTGTAGCATTTCTAGAAGTAAAGTAATATTTGTTTTAAACTATTATTTTTACATGTGGGAAAAACGAAAATCGCTGCGGAGGTGAAATCTTTAGAATTAAAAGAATATTTGTAATGATGAAATGTGTGTCTGAAAATGAATGTTCTTTCAAGGTGAGGTGAAATGCTTGCAGTATGCAAGCACCAACTACTAGTATGTTATATCCTCCTCCTCTGTAAGAGTCGTCGATATATAATGATATATAACATATAGGAGGATACTAATGTCCAGCCCAAACTACAAGAGCTAGAGAGCTGAAAGTTTTAGGTTTTGTAGATATGATGGAGAAACCTTCAGATAAAATGAGACTTCTTACCTAAGTGACATGAGTTCGACTCCAGAAATTCCGAAAGTTGCGTTTTTTCCCATAAGAAAAGCATTGCGCCATTTTTGTAAATTAATTATGGGCACTTACAGGTAAGCTAGAAAAATGAAATTTTCAGTGTTGCTAGATGGCCGCAATATCTATAAGGAATTATTGTCACTTTTGCTTGCAGTGTCTTGGGTTCGACTCCAAAGACCCCGAAATATCTCCCATAAGTTAGCATGGGAAAAATTTATCCCATTGTGTAGACCAATCTAATATGTTTAGGAAGCTGAAATTTTGCAAGATTATAGAACTTTTCTCATAACCAACTATAAAAATGGAAAATGTTTAAAATTGCAACATTTGGGGATTGTTTTAAACTATTATTTTTACGTGGGAAAAATGAAAATCGCTGCATTTTGTCATAAATCCAAAAAACACCCACGAAATCTCGTGGCCGGCTCAAATATAATTTTCTTGGTTTAAAGTTACGGTTTAATTAGTAAAAGATCAAATTAACGATTTAAATATACTTTTTACGTTGATGAAAGTGAATAGAAGAAATTTACCGCCATGTAGAGGCAAAACGATTCAGTTTTCGAAGAACATATTTTTCAATAATATAATATAAAAATTTAAAAGAATAATCAGAATACTGTAAAATAAACGTAAATTTTACGTAGAATTTTGATGTAAAAAGTAAATTTGAATCATGGAATTAAAAGGCCAAAAACTTCCTGCCCTATATTTAAGAAGTAATTTTAATGATGCTGAGAAATGGGATTCTGAAACGATTTCTATAGCAAGAGGCCTTCTTTCAAACATACCAGATTTCGACTTTAATTTCCTTCGTCCTGTGTTTTCTTCTATATACACTACGACGTGTTATTTCAAGTAATCCATAAAAAAGTTTTTGATATCAGTTTTTGTATTAAAAAGTTGAAGATTATTCCAATTATATTAAGAAAATTAGAGAAGATTTTGATAGTATATGAGACAGTGAATATGGCACGTTCAAATAACGATGATTTTTCCAAAGATAAAGACTCAGACTTACTATCATCTCAAGCGAAGACAAAAAGTCGTCATATGGGAGAAAATTTTTGGAAATTATTGATGTCATATGCATGAATATCGCCGACAGGTTCAGTGACATTTCGAAACTCAAATTCTTAAATTTGTTAGATACAAGACATTTTCAGAATGTCCAAAAAATATTTCCGGAAAAAAGTTTTTTTTGCTTTAAACAGACTTACGGCAAGTTCTTTGTTTTTTCGAGCCTGAGAAGTAAACTCTCGGTGCTTTACAAAGATAAGGACATGCATAAAAAACAACGTTGTAGAGCTAAATCAGTATCTGAAATCGTCGGACTTAACTGATGTCTTTCTCGAAGTGTTCACACTCACAGAACTAACTATCATCATCCAGTTCTTCTATGGAGAGATTCTTCTCTGCATTGAAGAGGATTAAAACTTACCTGCGAAACACACAAGGCCAGGAAAGACTGCCATCTCTTGCTCTTTTAAGCATCGATTTGTTTCTGAAATTACGCCGGGAGCCAACGTTTTACGACGACGTGACGAGCATCTTTGCAAGAAGAAACCGGAGATTAGAACTACACTACAAAAAATAAGGTACTTGCACATTTTAGAACATTATATTTCGCTTTTTTGAATATCGGTGTAGAACAGTTTCCCCTATTTTAGTAATCACGCCTCGCCACTGCATCGCAGTCTACTTCTCAAAGTTGCCAGAACTTGAAAAAAGGGAGGAGACGTAGGTTAATTCACTGAAAGTGAAATGTGCAATGCTCCAGGTGAAAAGGGTGTAGTTATAAAGACAAGTGTGAAAACATGTTGTGCGCCAACAAAGATTTGGATAAAATGAAAATAATTGAGAAGATTCTAGAAGGGGAGAGAAGCGCAGAAATTGAGGCGAGTCCCGCAGATATAGCTTAATTTAAATACGACCCTTTCTCTTCTATGGAGGTAGAGAGACCCTTCTCACCTTTAAAAAAAAACTTAATTGACAGAAGACTGAGTTTTTAATTTGAAAATTAAAAAAAAACATCTCGTCTCATGTAGCAGTTAATGCCTATTTTCCTGTTTTATTGTGCCATTTTTCCTGTCTATTTTGACATTTTATAGGGCCTGAACTTCCGGGCTCTAGTTAAACTGTCTCAATCTCCAAACGTTTTGGATAAAGCAAATATCACAAATACTTTCGACCTCCCATTCGGATTGATTTACCCGTTTACGGAGAACGTAATATGGCATCGACGTCGTCTCTTCTTTGGTTTAACCATGTATTTAGGGAGCTCTATCAAAAAATTAGAAATTACTTGATATGAATAACACCTGACATCTGCTACGGCTCCAATAAGTCTGTCGTATTCCGCATACGCGAAAAGTAATTTATGAGCTCTCTTAGCTATTCACAATCTTTCCCAAGTAATTTATACTATGCTATCTAACGGTACTTATTATCTGCCTTAAAATCATCACACAATAATCGATTTAGCTGATGTTAGTAAAAACGTACGTTACCGTATAACCCTAATGAATCACTATAATTATGTAAATTAAAAAAAATCGGATTATAGTAAAAAGTTATGATTATAATTTAGACCAGAGGTCCGCAAACTGGTTGCTCGCGAGTACAACAGTGCTCTCCTCACTTAATTAAGTGCTCTCCAAATAGTAAAAAAATAGCACTCCCAATCAGGTTGCGTAAAGAATTACTTTTTGCGACATTGATACGATTAAAAGAATTATTTCGTTCTTTTCATCTTTATAGAGAAAGAAAAAGGCTAAATCTCTACATGGGAAAACTCCAGAAAGTATACAGAATGTAATACATGGGGCTTTTTTGCAGTTTTATAACAGATGAAAAGGTGCGTGACCTCTTTCAATAGTTGGAGACCTTCCACAGAGGGCCTTCATTGAGTAAACACTCGCTAATTTCCCTGAATATATTGGGGGAACTACGTCAGGACAAGTAATATTTACTAGGGTTGCCCACTGTCCCGTATTGGCCGAAATTTCCCGTATTATCAGTATTTGTCCCACGTCCCGTACGAACTCTATACGGGACACATTTTCGAGATATCGGAATAGTTTTATATTCGGCAGAAAAAGGAAGCATGAACTCCCTACAGACCACTGAACATAAAACATGCGGCATCTATCGTCTATGTTTTAGAGTTAGTGGCGAAAAACTAGGAGTGTCTATGAGCTGGCAATTTTAGCAGATTTTTTCGCGCGTAGCTCAGGGTGACCTTGGTGTTAAGAGTCGAGCGAGAGGGACTGGAGAAAACAGCTCATTCTACAACTCTACATCGAGTCGCCGACCGCAGTATTTCTCGAGAGATGTGTATCCCGCCGTAACTATTCGCTAAGTGTATCATAAAGTCTTAAATAATCCTTCCGATTCAATAATTATATCTCGTGAAATGAAAAAGGCAACTTTTAGAAACAATATTTAAAATATAAGCACACGTTTAGTTATTACGAATAACAGTGCAGCAATTAAATTTAATAGGAGAATTTGGTCTGCCTGTTGTCTCCGATATTGTCCCTCCAGTGAAAAAGGGGTATGTATGCTCCTGATTTATACCTTTGGAGTTCCCCGAATCTATCACTATTTGTACTTCTCTTTGGAAAAAAAATTATATTGTTTAATTTCTGATCCTTGAATATGGAAAAAGTTTTAAACTGAGAGCATAAAAATGTCGATGAAAACTCAATGTCACAAGGAACAAAATCCAATCAAAGAATTAAAAAATATATATATTCTTTTCAATCTGCGTGGGAGGCTGATTATTTTGTTGTGCACAACGATAACAAATCAGGAGTGTTCTGTTTACTATGCCGGAAAATGTTATCCGGTTTTTGGAAGGCAAACTGCAAGCGACATTACACCAAACACGACGTAACATTTTCTGAAGACTATCCAAGGTTTTCTACTGTTGGAGATATAAACAAAATATAATACTTTTCAAAGTCAAGAGTCGCATTTTATACTATTGACGTTATGCTTATTAAGTTTTGGATTCTAAAGTAGTGTTTTGCCGCATCAAAAGCCATTACTGATGCATTTGTTTATTCGATTTCCTGTTAATGTTTCCCAGTGACGGATTTAAGACTTAATCAAAATCGGTGTTGTAAAGTGGACAACTTCAAAATTTGAAAGAATGTTTTTCTTCCTATTTTGTTCCAGGAAATGACTAAATTATTATATTAAAAATGAATATGGATTTTTAATAAAGGCTATTTTAGTCAATACGCGGTAAGCAGGCAAAATTGGAGAGAAACCGTCATTCAAAAGTAATTGGTATAACGTTGCTTTATTCAAGGCGGCGTCTGGTGCTCTCTGGAAGAACTTAAGTCATTGCGGTGTTCATCATTGGAAAAAGTTTGCAGATCCCTCATTTAGACCATGTAGTTTGAGCCATTTTTAATAAATCAACAATTCGTGAAAATCAACAAGAATAAACCAACCTTTACTGTTGCGCTACATTGTTCATCCCTGCATAACCACTATTCTGGAAAATACTATGCAGAGATACGAAATATAATTCGATTTTGTGCATATTAAAGTTGTTTTCGTTAATTTTTTATTTAAATTTTATTTTAACTTAATACTCAGTTCACACATCCCTGTTATATTTGACGAGCAATTACGTTTGTAATTTAATAATCTGCCATTTACGATCTACGTTCCCTAATATGGAATCAATCATTAAAATATTTTAGCGATGACCAATTAGCAATGCAAGTGGCGTTCGATCTTTTTCTGCACTGAAAAGAGTAAGAAACTGATTAAGAAATAGCTTGTCTCAAATAAAACAATCAATTTATCTCTTTTATTTATTGAGCACGATGTTGCTAATAATATAAATTACGATAATTTGATGGATTTATTTGATAAGAAAATTCAAAGAAAAACGCCTTTAAATTTCCAATGGAAGGATATGATGTATTTGGTATTTTCTTATTTTTCGTTAGAAAACTACAAAATAATTATTTCACAGTCCATATTATCTCAAGTAGATTTTGTAGGTTGATTGTAATATTCTAGGTCTTAAATAGTTTATTTGATAAATTCTTTATTTGTAAGAAAAATGAAATGGTCTTTTAATAATTATGTATAGGATTTGTGGAAAATATAATTAATAGTATTTCTATTTTGGGAAATGTTGTTTGCTAGCAGTTTGCATTAATATAATCTTAGCACATTTTAACAACTTTTCAGTTTTATGTTTACAAGAATCAGAATCACTATCATTTTTGTATGTACTGTGTGGATACTAATACCCTGGGGGAGTGATATTGGTGGGTAGCAGATGGGGACCCCGCCGAAGGGGCTGGTTACCGCAACCTTGGGGTTTACCATTCCCGCGCCTACTCTCTCACACCCCTGGGGTGAAATACATTCAGGTCCTGCAGAGCTCAATTTGCTCGTCTGCAGGTGCCCACATAGTTGCATCAGGTGGTTATTGTATGATTACAATATCTTATCATGCATACAACTCATCTTTTCACCTCAAATATAACTTTACTTATTATATTTTTTATACTTGATTGCAATATATATAAATACCTTACATAACTATTACATTACAGAATTATAATCATAAATAATTACATATAACCAGTACATTTCTCATTTACCCCTCAACTAATAAAATCTTGAACTTACAAATTCACCTAACTTAATTTTTAACCAATCTTCAATTGTTTATTGTAGATTAAGCTGTTGTTTCATATTATTCAACAACCATGTCTTGTAATTTCTTTTGACCTCAGACATACAAGATAGATTTCTTAAACTTATTGGTAATTCATTCATCAGTGTTGGAATTGTTACAGATAAAGAATTTTTACCATGATTATTATAATAGTTCGGTACTTTATATCTCCTTTTACTTCGTTTGTTCATGTTGTGTTTCTCAGTCCTTACTGATTTATACCTATTTGTAAAGTAATTGCCAGTTACTATGACATATTGAAATAATCGCTCCAAAGGTAAAATGTTAAGTTCTTATATGCCGTACATGTACTATTGTATTATAATTTATTGTTATTTTATTCCTACTATCTTCATCCACCATTCTTATTATTTTATTTTGAATAGCAATTAGGAATTTTTTATCAGTTTTATTAGTATTTTCCCAAATGGTTATACCATACCTTATTATTGATTCAACTAAGGAAAAGTATATTATCTTCTTAACATTTGTTGGAACTATATTTTTTATATAATAGAAATTAGTATACATTTAACAGGTATAATTTTTGCCGTTAAAATTTAGTGCGTAGCTTCAGATACAAACTTCTAACACCTACATAGACATCTGCCACGTATGTTCCTACATTTTGTTATTTTTGACGTATTGTTGGTTATACCTATGTTTCCATGATAATCATTATTTATTTTTTGACAGTAAATCTTTTTAACATTTTTCTACATCTGCATCTACATGATACACTGCAAGTCACCTTTTTGGTGGATGGTAGGAGGTGCAGTGCACCAAGGGTCTCTAGTTTTCCTGCGTTATCTTTTCCTATTGTTTTCTTATCGTCCTAGGGAAAAACGATCCTCTATGTCACTCCGTTCTACCGTCGATATCGCGAATTTTATCCTCACTGTCCTTCCTTCCGAGATACGTCGGGCTTCTGATAAGTCCTACTACCTCATTCGCTAGTGCATTCGACAAATTTTACCAGTAGTTTAAATCCAGCATGCAGCCTACGTTCCTCTAACGATGTCCATATCAGATTTTCTATTAATGATGTTACTCTTTGTTTATTATCGTAATTTCTCTTTACAAATCTAGCTGCCCTGTGTTGAACCTTTTCTATCTCGTTAGTGAGTCCCTTTTTGAATCAATATATTTTGTTTTGTGCTTTTACTTTAATGGTGCAAATGATGTAGCCTTAAAATTGGAATATATTTTATTTACTGATATTAAATATGTTGTTAACAACGTGTTGTTGTCAGATTATTATTTTCGTACACTAAATCTTTGAGTAGCATTTTAGAGGGGGCCTCAAATTTATCGTTGCGCCTCGAGCCTCTGAAAACCTAAATCCGCAACTACCCAGATGTATTTCACTATTTCCTTAAGATAATGCATTCAGATCCTCATCACGTTTCATAATGCCTTAACTGTTTAAAAATATAATTAGTTTTCAGATTTTATATGAAGTAATTCCACGGAAATCGAAATTATATGTAACGAAACCTATTTTTTCATATACAAATAAAATATAACTAGAAATATATTATTACCGGATCTATTACACGACAGAATACTAACACACAATCAATGATATTCAAAGCTTACTATTAACAATGAGAACCAAAAATATATAGTCTTTATTAAGAGAACCTATGTTTTAAATGAGGAGACGCTGAAATTTATATTAAATCTTGTAGAGGTAAAGCCATATCATAATCACGATCAGATGTCTATTTCTATTCATTGCCGGATGAAGTCTTCCTCCAGAATCTTTCAGCTTCACTTAACAAGTGTTCAGCACAGAAAGGTATATTAAAGATAACGGACGAGGCCGAGGCGTCGTGGAATTCCATAATCAAATAAAATAAATAATAATACCTATTAGAGAGTATTATTGCTTATTTTACTTGAAAGGTTTATTGATTTACACTGCGGCATGGCATTAGAAATTCGATTTTCACCGTGTCAGCCGCTGATGACAATACAGCCGACGCGCCTACAGAAATCATACCAACCAACCATCGCATGTCCTACGATACTAGCGAGGTTGGCAAGAAATAAAAATTTTGGGAAGTTGTCAGGACAATATCATTATGGAAATGTATTTTCAAATCCTTCCAAAATTGCAAAGAAAACCATTTCAAAACATTTATGAAGTTAATGAACATTCCTGATACCAATAGTAACCGAACAATCCACCACGGCCACACTTGCCAGTCTCTCGCACTGTATCTTTTTTGTCTCGACCCACATATAAACCCCACTTCTAGGGTCCGTCATTGTGGAAACACCCAGGATATATTGTATGTATATGGTAATCCCTTTCCGTCACTCAAAATCCTGCTTCACACACGTACCGCCACTGAACAGGAAAATCTCTTCACGGAAATTAATTGAAAAGGAACACGAGGGATATTATAGTTCCATTATGGACCCTATTGCACTGTTCGGCCATTCAGTTTTCACTCTTTCAACGAGTTCCCGGAAGGGTATTCTCCCCTTCCGGCAGGTGGCGATTTCCCGTGAAAGAGGGTTCCCAATGAGCATTAGGAACATTTAAAATATAGCAGGTTGCGTCCCTTTAAATCACTGGTTCTCGATGGTTGATATGAAGATATGGTCGTCAGCTTGAACTTTTCCAGTGGAGGGGGCAAGGGATAGGCATCCTTTCTCAGTTGGCTTTGGTGGGCTTTGTATTTTAGTGGTTTGTTGCAAGCATATTGCAATAGGTCCCTACCTGATCGCCTGACCAGAGAAAAATGCCCGCGTTAATCCACTGATCAATGGTTGTTTTCCTTTGACACAGGCCTGATCCAGAGCAGGACAACTGATCTCCCCCCACCTTGTCCCCCCTCCCTGGCTCCCTCCCCCAGCTTTTCAAGATCCCTCAATGAGTATACAAGTTGGAAGAAAATTCGCGCACACGGACACCACCGCACCATGGTAAAAATACTAGAAGGTGTGCATCCAGTGTAGTGTTTACCGCACTCACATGGAATGGAGTGCACGCCCGGTCGTCAAACCGATGTTATCTTTCACTTTTCTGAGGAGGCCCCTGATCTTGGTAGGCGGTTTGTATATTGTTCTAATCAAATGCTTGGCCAGTATTCGAGAGATCCTTCCCAATAATGTAGAGGCATACGGGAGGCAAGCCATGGCCTTTGGTTTATCCTTAGTTTTGGCGTGAGTCATGATCGGGTTTCCGGCCGTTTTCAGGGTCCTCTGGATTTCCGTCTCCTCATAGCCATTTTGTCGGAAAGTTTGACGCAGAGCATTAACTCCTGAACGGTCATAAAATCCGCCTCGATGACTTGAGCCTAGTAACCAGGAGCCTAGGATACTGGGACCGGCTAGTGAAAGAAGCAATCGCGATCCGACTGACCCCATAAAATTTCAATAGAGACACTGGTTTCAACCTGAGCAAGGGACCCCACTCTTGCACAGTTAGCACAACAGCGCGCTGATTGGCAGAACCATCAGCCAATGAGCGGAAAGACCAACAGTGGCCACTTGAATATAAACTCCAAATGATCACACTCATGGCATCTCATATACCCTGAGGATGATGGCAGAGACAGCCATCGAAACGTTGGGAAACCAAATCACCACCCGCCTGGAAACCTGAGAAAACTTCATTGCAGCCATTAGCCGGGAAAACCTCAAATCTTTCTCCACTAGAAGGTGTGTTTATGCGCAGACGGAAGTACGTCACGAAACTACTTGTGACGTAGGCGTCGGGATAGTTGAGCCATAAACCGGTATGCTACTGAGAGGTTTGGGCGGATATTCGCGTTGTTTGATTTATTTGGTGCTTTTTTATTACATATTGTTATTGTTTTTATATACTGATGGTGTTGTTATATAAACAGAACATTTTCTGTTGCATAAAAATGCCGTCTTGGGCCGTTTATGAGTGTAATAAACACCGAATCTAAAACGCCGCAAGTAGTGAAGTACTATAAGTCTCCAAAAACGTAATTTTCAAGGCAAAATGGATTAAGGCTTTCCGTAGAAAAGATAAATTTAACGTTAACAACGGTGAGTATTTAGGACATAAATAATATCTTTTATAATTTATAAAATATTTATGGGCATCATGTTAACATTTTTTTCGATATCAGCTACAATTTGTTCGGAACAATTTGCGAGTGATTGTTTTAGTAAAACTTTACAACAGCAAATGTGGGTTACTCGCCAAGAAGATCGAGGAACATTAGTTTCGATGCAATCCCCACGGATTTGTCTTCAATGCTTAACAAGAAAAGAAAATAATAAGAGAAATTTTTCATTTTTATTATTATATCTTTTATTATGGATTCCTTATTGTAACGATTTACTCCCAACTCTCCATCGTGCGGTTGCATGTGAAACAATACGCAGAAAATAAAGGAATCTGACTTTTAGTTTTTCAGATACACGATTGTTCTCCGTCATCGTCCTCCGCTGTTCTGTCATCCTGCAGTTATTATTTCATTTTTAGGCGTGTTATTTTAAATTTATTAATACATTACATTAACAATGTCTTATTTTCATAATAATAGGGGTAAGGGTGAAAATAAATTCTCTTTCAACTCTCCATCATGCAATTGCCTGAGCTCACTCTGATAGATTTATTCCTATGGGGACACCTGAAAGAGCTTGTGTACTCAGATACTCCACGGAATATCGAAGATCTCGTAGCGACACTTCACGCTGCTGTCACCACTATCAATGCTGACATGCTGCAGCTGGTACACGGAAACACCTTGCGACACACTGCCCTCTGTCTTGAAATGCACGGCACCCGTTTTGAGCAGTTGTTGTTAGAGGCTCATTGTCTTAAATAAACATCGGTCCATGGGCGGATTCAGACTTTATCCAAGGGGGGGGGGGGGGTAATGTAGGAATGAAAAAGCATTTGATACCTTTTTGTTTAAAATATATTTTAATCAGAAAAAGCAAATATGGAACTAATTAGTAAAAAGCGAACACATTAAGACTGCACAGGCAATACATCGATTAATACTGAAAAAAGAATTAAATAGAATTTTATTCAACAAAATTAATACCACATAACAATGTCTTTATGATTTTAAATTAAAGATTATACATAACATATTTTACGAGGTTATATATTTATATTGCATTAATGGTGAATGAATGCAGTTAGTAAGTATAAATATGCAATTAATTAGACATATTTAACATTATAAAATCAGCATCTCAACACGAAGAAATGGAGTTAAATGGTAATTTTTTCGAGTTTTCAGAAATTCTAGGGGGGGGATAATTACCCCATTTACCCCCCCATGAATCCGCCCATGCATCGGTCCTTCATTGTTCATCTTGTTTCATTGCCATCTCTGTGAGTATTTCTTTTGGTCCATCTGGAAAACTAAACGTCAGATTCCTTTATTTTCTGCTTATTGATTTTACAGACAATCGCACGATGGAGAGGTGGGAGCGAATTTTTTTCACCCCTGCCCCGATTATTATGGAAAAAATAAATTATTATAGTAATTTATTAATAATACGATTTAAAATAACACGCCCAAAAATAAAATAATAACTACAGCGGAGCAATCGACTGTTGCAAATTAGAAAATTAAGGTTAATCAGGAATGGAACCCAGGATGCCCCAAGTCTAAAGCCTAGATCTTACCACTGAGCTAACCAAGCATCAGACGGTTCCGGCTAGGGATTGCAATATCGGTAAACCGGTTTACCGGTAAATGCCGCAAAAATACTTGACTAAATTTACCGGTAATTCGGTATTTTCTACCGGTAATTCTGTAAAAGAAGAACGTATTTAATGTATGTTTTAATAACTTTACCTGCTGATTATCTTTGTAAAATATATATTTAAATAGATCTAAACATTTAAATAATAATTTATTATGTTCAATAAAGAGATAGAATAGATATTAAAATTGATTAGGCACACTTTAACATACCTACATAAAATATTTAAAACATCATTACACTTCATACTTTTATTAATATGAACAAAAAATTATTTACACATCTAATTTATTTAAAACTATTTTATTTTTACCTTGATGTATTTTAACCAATAGTGATTAAATAGCAGAATAAAAATAATATTCCCTTTTTTTGAACAAACCTCGCAGCACATTGGTTCACGCGAGCTACAGTACCTTTATGATCCCACGAAATCGAATGATGAAGATTCCGGAATTTTTAATAAAACCAGCAAATACACAGTAACAAAGATAATCGTGGAGCTAGTTGAACGCGTTTCTAATAAAAAGGAAACAGATAATACAATTAAGTTAACTGAAGTCATTGGTTCCGATTCTGAGAAAGTTACAACTTCAGTTCCTTCGACATCGGCTGCGTTGTCGATGAAGTAAAAACTTCAAATGGCGATAAAGGAAAAACTGATGTAGCCCATGAAGATCTAACCCAAAAACAAAAGAAAGGCGAAAGACGTAACACATGTCGTGAGAAAGGAAATGACGTATTTTCAAGAAGAATAATTAAGAGAAAAATATTTTTAAATGGCTTTCGATTTCCTAATGACCGTTCGACCAACGAGTGTCGAATCAGAAAGAGCGTTTTCTACAGCAGGGTTGATATGCACAAAAATCAGGTGGCAGTTAGGAGACCAAAGTCTGGATAAATTGTTTTCTTCGAGTCTATTTTAACAACCAAAGAGACAACAAATAAAAAGAATCAGTTTTAAAATTTAATTTTAGAGTTTATTTCATGTTTATTATCAAAAGTTTATTTACGACTTTTTTGAAAGTTATGTTGTGTTTTCCTTAAAGTACTTATCTTTAGAGTTTATAATCGAAGGTTTATTTACGATTTTTGCTTAAAGTTTATGTGGTGTTTTCCCCAAGTACTTTAGTCTTTAGAGTTTATTTCATGTTTATTTAATCAAAGGTTTATTTACGATTTTGTTTCAAGTTTATGTTGTGTTTTTCTTCAAGTACTTATCTTGAAATAAATTTTTTATTTATTTATATTTATCGTTCAATTTTAAAATTTATAATTTTTTGAAAATGTCGACAGTTACCGATAAATTACCGGTAAACCTGTATTTATGAAAACATTTACCGAATTACCGGTAATTGAAAAAGTCGGTAAATTTGCAATCCCTTGTTCCGGCTAATGCTTTTGTACCCCGTCATTCAACCTACCGCAGTGGTGCACATTGTATAAATTTTAATCGCGTTTTATGCGAAAACAACGCGTCAGTCGAAATGTTATCAAAGACCATTATTGTCTCAATTTTCGATGAGGAATCGTGTGGCGGTGTCCGTGTGCGCGAAATTTCTTCCTTCCTGTATATTAGTAACAGTGCCTCAGACGGTATTATATGGAACTGATAAAAATGTACGGTTACGTCCCTAACTAAAACCACGGTTGAAAAACCCCGGTTGGCAGTAGCCAGGGCTTATGGGAAATTGCGTGTTAGGGAACATACTACCAATAACATACATAGAATACATACCTACATACATACATATAACATACCTATAAATTCATAAAATGTACACTTCAAAGTTGAGAATAAGTATGCTATATTTAACCCGTAAGCGGTCGCGCGCGTTCTTTTATACTGCGCCCTTTTAGTTTTCATAATTTTATAAGTTCATATTTAGCTCTCATCCAAAGCCTTCTCAGCACCTATTCTCGAGTTCGCTATCTATTTATTTATAGGTCTGGAGGACTCTTTGTGCCAGCTATTATTGTTTTTATAGGGATTTTCCGTAATCTGTATTCCATTTTGTCCACCCGTCGGGCATAACAGGTATAAAAAACCGTACGCCTTGGTTTATCATTTGATGTAACATCAGTTGTTATTCCCACTATAAAATTATTGATTAATTGTGTACTTAACACACCCTAATTAAAAACTGTAACATCCCACAAATAAGTCATCGATTGTGATTTTTGCTTGAGTGACAGCCGGCCTGTGCGCCTCGTTGAGAGAACTTAGCTACAACGCTGTACTTAAAAAGTGCGGTCCTTCAATTCCGATTTTCCCACAGTCATCATTATTCCTGTTTGATATTAATTATATTATAGAAAGAAGTGTTTTTGTTTCACACAAGTTTCTGATATCAATCTTCATCAAGAGTACGCTTGATGCGAGAAACGAGGAAAGGATCAGGCTCCTTTTGAAAAGTGTAGGTAATAGATGAGGAAGAGGAAATTGGATGATTCTGATGAAGAGGATTTTTTCAGTTTTTACTTCTAAATTTTTTATAGTCGATAATCAATTTTTATGTAAAGTTTATTTTCATTGAAAATATAACACAGTATTCTGTTCCTTATAAAGATTTGTTTCCATATACACGTAGATTAAACCTAGCTATATTATTAAAAACTATGGCATGAATAAAATTTGTTTAGAAATTGAATAAAATATATATTGGATATTTTACCTGATTTTCCAATGCGGCCAGAATGACCGCGCGCGACATTTTACATTACAAAATATCGTGCGACATCTTAAGGGCTAAAAAAGATTTTAATTATATAAAAATAATAACACTTGTTCCTAACCCCTCACCTCCCAACCTAGACTACTTACAACTCTATAGAGCTTAATGATCACAGTTTTACTATGGGAAACCTAGTACCAAATTCAAAGAACGCTGGTAAAACAACGCTTTCATAAAATTACTCGAGCCTCCACCTCCCGTTAACACTTTGTGTTACCGGGAGATGCAAACTCCCTCCTTACTATATCCCTTCTTCTTGTAAAGAATAGTTAGAGCGTAGCTTTGTGGGTTTTCGCTATTAAAATATCAATAATGATGATTACAGTACTTACACAAATATGAGATTACAATTAATGACATCGCTTATAAAAAGAGCTAATGTAACATTTTTTCGTAGTAATGCATATTTCTTTTGTATATTTGTCCATTGGAACTGTAATGAAAAAATATGTTTTTACATAGCGGGTATCTTGCGGCTTATATCTCAGCATTTAAAGAAAATTCAAAACCCAACCTAACCCTAAGTAGAGGTGAAGGAATAGGCTGCTTGATTGTGCAAAGAAAAATAATGCCAAAAATGTATTTTGAGACAAAAATAAGAAGAAATTATTAACCCCTAACGCCGTCCGATGTGTTAGTATGTCGAGCGTTATTGTTAGATTTATTTATATTTTTCCCTGCTGGAAATAATTCGATTTTAAAAACTTTGGTATATTTTAAAAGAGGACATTTTGGCCTCAATTATTATATTTTACTTATCAATTTATATTATATTTCTTATTTTTATAAAAAGTTGAAATGTGAATACTTTTTTGTAGCCAAGCGTTTCCTTCCTGGCGAATATACATACAACCTCAGATTTCGGCTTCTATTTAATAAAAAGGAGCGGTATTTTTTATGTGACTTCTATATTGATTCCGAATAACGACAAAGTAACTCAAGAGTACATAAAAAAACCAAATGCCTTTAAAAAATAACTATCGTAACATTTAACTAAAATTTTCAGTCGAGACATGAAAAAGTTGACCTGCGGGAAACGTTTTACCTAATTGTTTTAGAGGAATATATGCAGCGAATGAAATGTTTAAAATAGTTTAAATTTATATTTGAAGAAGATTTAATGCAAATAACTTCTATAGTTTTAACGATATTGATTATTATATGAAAGCGCAGGCACGTGTTGGATAGGTAACGTATCGGTGTGCATATCGCTTCCCTCCAGCAAAGAGTCTCTCTACTTATTTCAAGCTAGCGTAAAAATTATAATTTTAAAATATCATGTTTTGCGTAAATCCTCAAAAGATTTCATAAAATTCCAATAAAAAGATGAAAGTTACGAGTTTTTATATTTTTGCGATTTTCGCACCTGCATCGCCAAAACAATTTCCTTCGGTATCTGAGGTGGGATTTATATATTATATAAACTTCTCCCGAGCTTGAGGGGTGAAAATAAAATATTTCCAAAATTGATTGTAATAACTCACACGATGAGTAGACGAGTCTTGCATTTGTCGAAATTGTTTATTTTGTCGCTCAAACATGTTGCTTTATTGAATAATAGTCGATTCTGAAAATTTTGAAAAATGATGTTTTGTGTCAAGATCCCATAGCGGTTTCAAAGCATTCGTTTATGAATTTCACGGTGAGTCGACGACAATGAATAAGTTTTTGCATTACCGACCGGTGGATCATTTCTTCAGCGCTTAAAGCAACGTTTCCATTGACAAATCCCCGATGAAATAAACTCGAAAAGAAAAGCGAAAAAAAAAACGACAAAATAATTAACATCCGACGCCGAACGCCGCTCATTCAAATGACCAAAACGCAAACGCGCCATCAGAGACAGCGGTTTCCGCACTAATTTTATCGCCGCGTCCTCTCATTTGATAAGAGGCGCGTCGAATGAGGAAGCAGGCTCGCCCGCGCTACGGCGGTCACCAAATGTGACATTTGCCACTTGGTCGAGGGGAAGAGATAGCGGTCGAGATAGACTGCATAGTCGCTAGGGGGCTGCCCGTCTCTCGGCACCCGGCCCCGGGCCACGCCCTCCTTTCCGCCCCACCATCCCACACTTCTCAATGAATCTCTATCCCCCTCCCGCAAAAAACACCCCAGCTGAGCGAAAGGCATCAATGGCCGATATCCGCGCCGCGTGCTGGACGGTAATGAAATTCACGAACGGCCCCTACAGTGAGCCCCGCGATCTTTCCCCTCCGGTATCCACGCGCCAAGCCTTCCCATTGGTCGGCGGGTGACATCACTCCTCCACCATCCTGCCACGCTTTGCCGTTGCGCAGGGCAAGTGGAAGAGAGTGAGGGAGTGGGGGAAGGAGAGCGAGAGAGAGGGAGTGATGCCAAGGAGGGAAAGGGTTGGTGTTGTGGAGGGACGGAGAGGATCGGTAGGGGAAGTAAGGGGAGGGCGAGCGGGGAGAGGGGAAGTTGGTCCGAAGGGGGAGTGAAGACTTCGGTGAGAGCTTTACTCACTAGCACGTCGGACGTTGACGCTCGAAGCTATTAGCAATCCGTGCCGTCTCGGAAGGACTTGGGAAAAAAACGGTTTATTGCCTCGTCTGTGGTGAGGAATAAGTTTTTTTATTCGGTAGAATCCCCGGAGGACACGTCCTACCGCCCTCCTCGTCCGAACCCGGGCCTTCCGGATCAAGGTGTCCTCGCCGAGTCGTGGAAGTGAGTGTCCCACTTGGTTTTTTAATCCCTCCCTCAAATAAAAAAACCGTGAGCGTTTTTGCCGGGAAGCGTCTTTCTCTGCGTGTATCAACTTCCCCGCCCGATCTTCCCGACGGTCCCGGGGAGATCGCCTCACTTCGGCCGGCCGCCGGAGACGCACCGACGGCCGGATAGCGCCTCGGCCCGCGCGACCCGGGATCTCACGCCGGTCTTCCGCAACCGCTGTCCACCCCGGAGGCCTTCCATGTCTGGGGGCGTGAAGGTTTGTGCTCCCGGCGCTGAAGACCCGACGGCCCCAGCACCCAACATCGCCCGCCAGGTGACGAACATGTCGGACTTCGCGGACGTAAGTCGGAGTTCGTTCTCCAGCTCCCCCCCGGTCCTTCGCCACCCACATCCCCCCCTCTTGGGCTCCCGTTCACGTAAGGTCTTCCCGCGGGGACAACATCTCCACCCACGAGATTCCTCCGCCATCTTTACCACCTACGACGCCCCTCGGCGTTCGCCAATCTCTTCGCTCACTTCGCAATGACTGTGAATGTTAAGGTCTTTCCGCGTAAATATTGTTTCGGTTACCGCCTTTACGGCGAGGTTTTTTGGTATGTTCTCCCCGTGTTCCGCGCGGTCGGTGTCGCTTTTGGACCTTCGACGGTACTCGCTGGAGTGTCCTTCTCTTGGAAGCGCGTCTGATTAGAGATGTGAGTTTCGGTTCCGCGGTCGTCCCACGAGTGTTTTTGAGCAAAGCGGTTTCTTTTTCACCCTTCGTTCATGTGTAACTTCGTAACATACTTTCTGAAATGACGCGACGACGATGTGTGTTATGGCTATGTTTTTCTGTGTTGCATGTCTTATGTATGCTTTTGTTTCGTTATTAATTCCGAAGAGAAGCGAAAAAGTGTTTCCCGAGCTGAGAAATCCAAAAAAATGTTAAAATGGAATTACCAATTCCGAGCTCTTGAGTTTACAAGACAAAGGTGTTTCTATGTAATTATTTAGAGGCACGTGTGTAATGCAACAGCATATAAATATTGAAGATATCTCACCTCTCTAGATGAGACAGGAAATTTAGATATTTCACGAACATTAGCACATGTTCTTTTTTCTTCCAAAATGATCCTAAATATATATCTTAAAATTAATTTCCTGTGAGTGGCTCATGGTTTAGTTTTGAAGTGTCATTGCTGGTTCCACCAAATATCTTGAAGCGCTTACCTGAGGAAAGAACGTTGCCTGATGACTGATGAATTATTTCACCATTTACTTCTTTTAAAATTAATTTGACGCGGGTGTCATTAAATGTTCGATATTTTTTCTACTTTTAGAGAATAATTACCGTTATTATATTCTCACGCACTGTAGAGAAAACGAAATTCATAATCCATTTTGCTCAAAAATTAAATTTTGTTGAAAGTATGAGGAGTATATTAATTTATATTATATGTGGAAAAAATATAATGAAAAAAACGAGATAGTTCTCATAGGTCTCAATTAAAACCGCCTAGCATTGGGATTTAATTTAAATTCTATTTGCCGAATGTCTACACCTGTGCCGTACCTTTTTTACGGACCGTGTTTCGTGATGTGATCGAATGTATTGATATTTGTTGCGTTTCGGAGGAAATTTGTCAATTTCTCGCATTTAAGGATTTTATAGCATATTAATTTTTATCATCGCTGGAATATATGTACTTTTGCCATAAAATGCAGTGATAAAAAACTGATCAGATCGCGTAGTAATATTTCTCTTCGTTTTGCGCACGCATTGAAAAACAGTGTGAAAGGCATAGAATATCGCTTTTTTCCAATGCAAGAAATATTTTTTGGAGGCTCTCGATACTCAATATCAAGGGTAAACTGCCTTGTGTGAGGAATGTGTCTCTCTGCCCGTTTCTCTTGCCTTATTTTTTGCCTATGGAACACTACTTGCTTCTATTATGTAATAAAGATCCTCGCTTTGACGACCCTTTCAAAATAGAAAATTATATTCCGCGGTAACGATTTCCAGCTAAGTTTGCTCTCAGTTATTATTTAAAGAATATTTTTCAATGAGCTGTGTAAAAACATTCACATATCAAACGGAGAATAGTATCACTTTATCTATGTTCGTATGACTATTTCTCAGTGCAACGGTTGGCTGGAGAGGAGTATTTCCCGTTTTCTGTATATATATATATATATATATATATATATATATATATATATATATATATATATATATATATAGCAAAACTAAACTTCATGTGATCTATTTTCTTTGGCATGGCAAATTTTTAACCTCGCGTTATATGGCCCAAGATAAGAATTAGAAGAAGATCTTTATTTTGTTAGCATCCGGAAAATACTATGATAGGGTGTAAAATGGGTTAAAATATCGAACAAATAAAGGACCGCCCTCTCGTTCACAAGAAAGTATTTCATCGAATGGAATGTATCTATCCCATTCGATTGTGGCACGTTCTGCATGGGATGATAAAAAATTGTGCTTAGTAATATAGATTTCGTAATCAACCCTTTCATTCAATGTTTCCACGACAAGTAACGTGCAGAAACCGTTTGGTTATTATTGTTTCGTACTCAGCAAAATTTTCTTATAATTCCATATGCATCCTATCACATTTTATGCAAAAGGTTGTCTCTCCGACAGTTTTTTCTTGATGCTGAAAAATTACAAATAATTAACCGCGTTCATATTCGGATTTTTTTAATTTTTTCATACGCAAACCATAATTCGCAGCGAAATGTTTAAATAATGCTCTTTTGCAACTTATCTGTGGAGTGTCATAATGACTATAAACTCAATTCACGTGCAATCGTATGATACTTTAATTATTGATAGATATCCTCTTCTATATTAAAATCCTAAAATTTTGGTATAATTATCTGGCGTTTTTAATTTTCAAAATGTCAAGAGCGCATTATATGTTCAGTCGCCCACTCGCTCAGCACTATTGGATTGCCTTATTGTTATGTAGCTCAAATTCATTAGAAATATTTTACCGTCTCTGCCTTCAAGCAGCGGTTTCCATTACATAACCGCCCCCCCCCCCCCCCCTCACCTAAGAAAATTATCTTCGCGCCCCCCTCTATACCATGTTCAATGACAGTTCATAAACAATACCTACTGGACATATAATTACCATTACTAAACCATCTTAAGAAAAAAAAATTGACTCAAACGATACATCCTAGCCGAGTGAGGGCTAGAATTTGGCTGCTGCATATAGGACGGTTAAATGGACAGTAAATATATAGGAAATACATGGCGGCTCCCCGACCTACCCATCGCGCCCCCAAGGGGGCGCCCCCCACAGTTTGGAAACCACTGCCTTAAAGGATATTATTGCCAACCGTGCTCTTATATGTCTTAGAAAATATTTCAATTCCGGGTAACCCGTGTCGTTATACGACCAGTTAACTTTTGTCGATGCATCAAGAAGAACAAGCGTATAAATATTTTAGTTACAAATCTTACAAAACCAGGACATCGTCATCATCCACATATCCAGGAATGCAATTTTTTAGAGACAACTAACTAAAATATTGCAGAAGTGACCATAATGCGACTAGTGATGATTTTATAATGTCATTTTACTAGCTCTCGTGATAATGAGAAAACCCATCTATTGAAATAGACTTGAATTACTCATCTTTTGTATGTTTTTTGGCTCAGGACTGATATAAAAGTTCTGAAGTTCTAATGATGGAATATTTCTTACTCTTGAGAACATTTTGATGTAAAATATTCGGTAGCTGTGAGTTAAGTTTCACACAGAAAAAAATGCTCGAAATACCGCACGAATACAGATTAACCGCAGTTTTATTACCGTAAGTTTTCCGTGGGCGGCCGTAATTCCATTTGAAAGACGATCAGCGAAGTGATATCCATCGTAGAAATAAATTGACGTAATATCGATCCCTCTCGATTTATCGTAGTTTAGCCTTAACTCGTATGCTCCATTAAATTAATCACATCTCGGTATGCGTTTAATTCGGGCAAGGAAATCTAACGTTATCTTTTTTGTCTAGGTAAATATTTTCTCCGATTAAAAAAGACGCAATACTCGTTATTGCAATGCGATTCTCACAACTTGCCTTTCCGGAAAATACCGACATTTTACTTCCAAGGAATTCCTCGGGCTGAAGAAAGCAAAGTTAGTCGTCAGCTGTACTTAATCTGTCATCTCCAATTTTTTTGAAGAGCGAACAAGGATGTAGCGCTTGGAAAAATGAAACGTAGCCCGAGTAAAACAATGCGATCGGGGATCGGTGAATGGGCAGTTAAAAACGCACGTTTGGTCTCTAAATCTTCAAGGAGGCATCGCCTAGAGTAATCTTTTAATGTCGCTTTATCTTACTTTCTATCTCTTGAGGAGTCTATTGATGGCAAATTTAGGGCAAAGGGCGAATAGGTGGCTCCTGGGTAAATGGCATACTTGGCGACAATCACACACCTCAAGTCACGAGCAGTTACGCCCAAATGAATCATGACATAACCGCATATATAATGACTTGATAACTTGATACACGCAAAATACGAAGCGCGCTTGGATTAATTTGTCTACAGTCGTAACCGCCATTAAAATAGCGGCAATTGTATTTTTTATTAAATACTTTAGTTAAGAGAGACAATTTCAAAGGCGATTTACTAAGTGGTGAGATTGAAATATATTTGTATACATACTTACATCTTGGTGTTTTATTAAGATTTTATGAATGCAGTTGCTATTGCTATCACTTGAATAACCTTGAGATTGTTGATATAATCGCTTTCTTATCATCAGATTCCGCGTATTTCTTTTTTAATCGCATTTCGACTGCATGGCTTTCACGTAAGAATTTAAGAACTGTAGATCGTTATTCGGTGGAATTGCTCACAGCAACACATGGGCTTTACCGTGACTTACGTTATTTTCTCTAGCGGAAGAACTTGAATGATAACGAGGTTACTATTTTAAGATTTTTAGTTGAATTTCAAAAACCAATTTCGTCCAATGTTTAGTGTAATAATGTTACTCGTGTCGAAATCCATCATTAGAAATAAATCTTTAAAGGGTGGTAGTTTTTTAAACCATGTACGTAAATAACTTTTATATTGAACAATAAAAGGCATAAAAGTTATTTTAAATGAGTCAGTAACTGTTGTTAGAGGGTTTTTTGTAATAGTTGAGACATTTTTTCCGTTCGCTGATCGGCAATCGATTAACAAGAAGAGCCGCATTTTTTCCAAATCCAGAGTAAAAACTCAACATATGTACAAGAGAGTAGTTCTTAAAATAAAGGTCATTTCGTATTTTTTAAATGCAATTTCGGACAGTTAAGTCGCGAGTAAATACGTCGTTTCAGGTACTTATCCGACAGAAAGATTTGGTTTAAGAAGCCGCATGGAAATTCTTAAAGTGCCGCATGCGGATCGGAAACCTGAAGGTTGCCGACCCCTAACCTAAAAGGAATAACAAAACATCAGAATATTCTATTTATAAACCACGCCACCTAAGGTCGCGCCAATGGGATTTTTTAGTTTGAATTCCATTACTGTATTATCTTGGCGATCGTTTTTGCGCTGCATTGATAAAAACCGAGAGTTATCTGTACATCCACTTAATCAGCCACTTGACTAATCAAATTAGGATAAGGCTTAATAACCTGAAAAAATCTCATGACCTTAGTGGGAACTCGAGATATTGTACAGCAAATTATTTATTGTCCTTTGGTGAAGTCTCAGGCCTTAAGAGCCTTTTTAGAGCTTTGTCATTAGTTGTTTTCTTTTGAAAAGGCATGATATCGAGTTTTTTATGAGTGGAAGATGATTTCCTTTCTCTTTTTTGCTCTTAACCTTCTACAGCCCGATATTAAATTGACATCGAAGTTTTATGCTATACGAATATGAAATTAGAAATCAAGAGAAAAGTTCTGCCATCTCTGGAAATCAAACACGGGTCATCCAATTACCGGGCGGATTTTCTACCACTGAATTATCGTAGCAGACTAATTATTCCGTCTAAGAACACGAATGTTTTTCTTAGTTCTGAATTAGTCTGCTACGATACTTGAGCGGTAGAATATCCGACAGCCAAGTGGAAGACCCGGTTTCGATTCCCGGACATGGAAGGATTTTTCTCCTGATTTGTAATTCGTCCCAAATTACCAGCTTATGCCTGTCGCATAGTGATCTTATCATCAATTTTTTCCATGAATTTATCACAAAATGTGTTTCTATTTTTTATCCAAATAATTTTTGCAGCAGAAGGTTAATCGCGATATTATTTTGTGTAATTAGTTCCCTCTACAGTTGCTCATTTTACCAACTCGAGTTGTGTCTTAAGTTGTTGTCCTACTCTTCAAAGACGTGATTGATTATTTTTAAGAATATAGAAAAACGTTAAATGCTGAGAAATATTCATACCAGAAAGGAAGTTACAGGCGCTTGGATAATTCTTGAGATTAGATACTCTTAAAATTTCATTCTGAAGTAATGTGAAAAGAGAGCACGAAAATTGTTTTGTTACGAGGTTGTTGTTCAATTTTTAAACTTAGATTAACTCTACCTCATCTGCAGTATTTATTTTATTTTATTTACTAGCGTAATAGCCCGTCAAATATGACGGGCATGCGTGAATTAAGTATTAAGTCTAAATAAAATTGAAATAAAATATTCATGAAAATAAGTTTTATCTGCACTAAATAGTAATCAATGGATATGAAATTCACATAATTGAGTGTTCCAGAGAGTAAAATAATTTTAGGCGAATACAATTTTTATTACGCTATACAGTTGTTATATGGCCAACACTATTTTTAATTTAGGGAACATTTAATTTTGTTTCACACACCCTCTCTCTCACCCTCTGTCTCTCTCTCTCTCTCCGTTCTTTCTTCCTCTCTTTCTTTCTCTCTCTCTCTCTCTCTCTCTCTCTCTCTCTCTCTCTCTCTCTCTCTCGTATTAAAGCATCATAGAATTATTCCAAAGATATTTGATTTCGTAATGAAAAATCAGTAAAATTTGCTATGATCTGGTTTGGATTTCATGCACAATCAAACCAGCGTTTTCGAAAGCTATCTTTGTTTTAAATATATTGTTTAAAAAATTATTATCAGAGAGACCAAATTCTTATCCAAATATTTGCTGAAAATGAGTAAAATTGAAATAATAAGATATAATGTATGAAGAGTCTGGAGAAATGAGCTTGAAATATTTGAGTAAATTATAAATTATTTGAAACGTATAGAATTTAACTTGATAGCAGAATTACTTTACTCTTTTTTCGAGTAAAAACAGAATAAAATGTGAAAGAACACTCAATTTACCATCAAAGGAAAAATGTGTAGCAACTTATTATGAAATAAATACTTATATAAACTGCAGTGAGATTTAACTATATTTTAAGATGGCAATTTTCTTTAAACTTTAGTAGTTTTGAAATTTTTCATAAAATTGGCTTTATTTAAAGAATTTTAAATAACAGTCATAAAATGTTATTTTTCAATTCTATTATAAATTCGGTTCGATATATTTCCTGTATTATCATTTAAAGAAATCCATTGAAAATAACGTTATGAAATCTCATCATTTGGCAATGCCCATAATTCGATCATATAAAATGTTTTAGAATGAATTATAATTTATTATTGTAATTTTTGTACCGCAGCTCTTTTTAATCCTATGCAAATGCTACGCCATCCTCTTCCTCCATTTTTACTCATTTCGATTCCATTTTCCTTCCTCCATCTAACTATAAGAATAGAATTCAACACTTCGGAACACATTATAATGTGAATTTTATATTATTTAATTTTCAGTCCACATAAAATATTGTTTCATTTTATTGAAATTTATTAGTTTTATTCGAAGGAAGTGCAATATATCCTCCCTCAAAATAGCGCTACAAACAGACATTTATTTATTTAATTGCCATGTCAACCCTAAATAAACGAATTCTGATTACCTTATTATATAAATTTCTGCCAAATTTCAATTTTCTATCTACATCCTTGTTCGAGTTATTTACGTTTTCATAACTTTACTCTCAGTCCAACGGACGGACAACATAGCCTTTTATTATTATTTTTCTGATTCTTTTAGACTTTTAAACCTCTCTTTCTCTCCCTATTTCCCAAACCGTCCTCAACATTACCATTATTCTACCTAACTCACGTAACCTTCACTCTATGCATTTTGTACCTACATGCTCGTTTTTTTGTATTAAAACATCAAAAACGTTTCTCAGATTGTCACACCTTTTTTATTTCATTAATATTGAATTTAGCTCATTATTGTGATTTTTAATCTTTTTGAATAGTATTTCAGCTCTTTAGGTATTTCTTCTCGTAAATAACGCAACGAATGTTATTTGCAGAAAATCATTTCCCTCTCCTTCTGTCTTTGTCTTCTTCTCGTATTAAAAGCATTCAAAATCACGCATAAAACATTAAGAATTGGAACAACAATAGGATTTCTATGTTAAACAATATAATTGGTAGGCAAAGCAACATCCCGTTAATATGACAAGATTTCCCAAACATATGTGAATTTAAGGTTTAACATGAGGAATTTCCAACTGTAGACGAAAAACGACGAGCAGAATAAGAAGCCTCGTAATTTTTTATTTAAAATGGTCTAGATCTAATGTCTTGAGTCAATATTTTCTAATTTTAATTTCAAAAAGAATATAAGCCTGCACGTCAAAAAGTCTATTTTTACGTGTTATCTTATGAGGAATGCAATTCATCCCCTGGAGTCGAACTCTGGGCGTTTATCGTAAAATTTCTTTCGTCACAGAATTTTTATACCCAAGTAGATTATCTCTGCCATATTTCAAGTTTATATCTGCATATTTGATTGAGTTATTCGCGTTTTAAGAGCGTGACATGGGCCAACCAACCAACCAACCAACGGACCAACATAGCCTTTTATTATAATATTCGTTAATATTTTGCAACCAAAGGGCCAATTTACAGTGAAATCAATAATACAAACATCCATGTCCTAGGTGGGATTCGAACCCGCGACCTTAGTATCAGTTGGCAGATGGTCTAACCACCCGTCTAAAAAGGCCGACTATAAAACGTATCGATAAGAAAGCAACAATGTTTTTAAGACTAAGTACATTTTGTATTTTTTAAACCTGTATTTAATTTGTCGCGATACAAAATGATACCCCGAGAGTCAGCAAGACTTCGAATTGTTATTCTTCAGAGCAGTTTTACCGTGATATTTCTGGTAAAATTAGATCTAAATAAGTCCCGCGTTTAAACTTTCGATAATTTAATAAACGTAAAAAATTATGCTTGTGCACAAATTTTGTTTTTTATACTTACGGTTATGATACGCATATGATACGCTACGCAGGTTGAACATTAGTACGCTAAGCTATGAATAAATCATAAAAAAGTCATTCGCTCTTTATGAGCATCCGTGGACCTCTCAGTTTAGAAATGAAATCTCTTTCATAATCGTAGTTTTCATATAAGCGGCGCGTTTGTTATTATGTTTGAATTTATATGGAACTTTTACACACACCACTTCTACCTTCCTTCTACACCACTAACTTTCATCGAAAATTGCTAGATCAAGATTCCGATTTGTGAATTTAAGCTTACATTTTTTATATCAATTTACAACCGATTACGCATCGATAGGTAAATTTGAAGCCCTCTTCACTAATCCCTAGCCTTCAAATTCGTGATGTGTTGTAGGTAGGGCTTGTAACGGAACGCTACCGGTACTTTTTCTGATGAAGAGAATGCCAGATTTTTTGTAGAAATATTTTCTGATACGAGAAAAGAAGGAAAATATTTTTAAACGGGTTTTTTTGAAAATATGTACATGCACATTCTGGAATACCTGATCAGTAAAATTTAAAAAAAAATTGAAAAATCCGCATTTCGGCTAAAATGAAGCCGTCATCAGTAGTAGCCAAATGAGCGTCTTTTTTTCATAACTCTGCTGTGGCTATTGGATATAATTAATTTTTTAATTTTTTATACTTACGTGCTTATTTTAGAACTTGTTTTTAGGCATAAGACGGGCCCGATAGTGCTGCGGTTCCCATCTTCGGGTTTGAAAAGGTGTCGCAAAAGCGGTACAGTGCACAAAGAATAGTTTCGATATTTTATTTATTATTATTTTTAGTTTTAAAGATGCATTGCCGAATTTTACTAAAATTATTAAATTCTTAAAAAATGTACTGTACGAATCGTTCAAGATTATAGTGTAACTAATGCTATAATGTTTATAATATTTTGAAGTTGTTACATTTTTTATTTATTAGTAGATAAATTGGGATAAGGGAGTTTTAGATAGGGTCGGATGCCTTAATAGGGGGTCATGAATGCATAAAGGTTGGAAACCGCTGCTCTAGTGAATTTGTGCATGCGCCACAAATTATAAAAAATATGTTCCAATCCTATCACACTTGTGTGCGTTACAATTCCATTTTATTAACAAATTTAACTCTGGTCGTTGGAATATTAAAAATGTCGTTTATGTACAAACAACCATTTGCATAATTTGTCAATAGAAAGTAAAGATATTTTCATAACATTGTATTTGCTGAAACACAGAAAATGAATCAGGTACGGAGGATTCGAAAATTAGTATTATGGCAAAGAAAAAATATTATCGAAGCAATTCATATAAACTCCAAGCCCCTTAAGAGTTTTTGCACACCGGAAACGGCGAACAAAAGAATTACCAAGATATTTCGATGTTTCCCGTATTATTAAACGGGATATTCATAGCAAGCTTGGGCGTGATATTTTACGAGTTAGCGAGCAGTATTTCTCCAACTTGGTATTTTTAACGGGTGGAGAACGTTCAATATACGACGTACGTATGGGTGGACACGCACCATATACTTTGAGCCGATGAACTCCTGAGTTGAAAATTATTTGACCTACGAGAAAACATGGATAAAATAAGGTGTATAAAATATTTTTGGAAATATAGCAAGAATGAAGTAAGAGTGGGTTGATTCACGATATGTTTAGGTTGAAAATTCAGTGAATTCGCCATCTTATTGCCCGATGTGACCATGTCTCTTAGGAAGAAATATAAATATGTATAAACAAACCTTTTTATTGTTACTTTAGGATTACCAGATACGATTTGCTGGAGAGTACTCAAATTAACACGATATACCTTAGAAAATTTGTTTAATTCATTCGAGTTGTTGCTTTATCGGATGATATTTAACGGGAAAGGTTCTGGATATCGTCCTTAAATTTCAACTCACATTAATTCCCTACAAATCTTCATAGCCTATGTAAAATTCTCGCCCTGTGTAACCGTCTTTACTTATATGTTTCTACGTTAGCTCACTTCATAGCGTCCAGGGTAACATTTAAGGTTTATAAATCAAAATGTTGCCCATTTTTATAAGAAAAACTACCAATTACGAGAATATATCGTGGGATGAATATTATCTCTTCTGGTTACGTTCTCTGCAGTTAGGGTAAATTCCTACGGCCTTATCATATAATTAACAATTTGATCAATCTTGGAAATTAGTAGTATTCCGGCGAATTTCTGCCTAATTTTTAATATCAATTCGTAAGAAAAGTAATAAGTTAGGTGGAACCCTTTGAGTTAACCGCGGCATGTCATGAGCTTAATCGAGGATAGAAAATGTTGATTGAAACTGGTACTTAATTTTGAATACTTAAATAACTCCAAATTTTTAGTTGAGACATTTTCTAGGATATTTTCTATCCAGTATTATATCAAAATTATGCATCAGATTTATTGAAACTATAAACAATAAAACTGCCCCTGCCAACCACCAAAAAGGTGACTTGCAATGTTTCATGTAGATGTGAAATATAATAAAAACGTCTATAAAATGGACATGGTGACTAAGACGGTTAACATAAAAAACTCCTTATAGCTTAGTGGCTAAATATTTAATCATCGCTTTATTCCCCCGAGCGTTATAATTGTTTTTGGCTGAATTGCAATAGTTTTTATAGGCGTTACCTATAACGGTTCATTACATTCATAAAAACCTATCTTGAAAATGCATTTCATAGAAATCTCGATAAGTTTTGGTAAATATTTAGCCACGATTAGACTACGTAAAGTGCCCTCTGAAAGTGTGTTCGTTAAAGGGTTAAAGCGAAAAGACGCTTGCCTGAGAACTCTCGATTTAAAGAAATTACTTTCTCCTTCATCTGATCCGACCAATAGAAACGAAAATGCCTTCTTTGAAATTTGACACATTGTTGGATAAACCCCGAATTCCCTCCGAACGATAACACGAGGGGAAAAATTCCCCCTCGCACACTCGTGGGAATTTCCCCAATTTATCGATAACTTCACGAAGCCGCTGATGAGTAATGAATAATGCGAGCGATTAAGTTCTCAAACGTGATGGCATTTGACGTTTAACAGGGAAAAATTTTATTGTGAGCCGTTGGAGAGGAATGGAAAGGGACAGATAAAGGAGACACCCTCTCGTTCCGAGGGTCCAGCGTGTAAGCCAAGGAGTCCTTCCACTTGTGTCCAAAAAGGGATCGGATTTGAGAAGTTCGGAAGGTACCATCATGACATGATACTCATTAGGGGATGCCCTACTCACTAAAAACAACTCCCTTTATCATATTGGAGTCATCGGGGCAGTCACCTCGGCCGCTCCTTGACAGGGGGTCTATAAGGGTGATGAATGCCCAGACAACCTGCTACCAACAGTCCACCAATCTCTCTTTCTCTCTCTTGGGTCCTCAAAAGACGTTATCTCTTGACCGCTATGCGGCGCCGAGAGTCCCTAACCCGTCCTACGCTAATGACTCCTTCAGATTCGTGACACGGCGTAATCCAACCTCTTACCTCCTTCGCCTCCCTTCTTCATTCTATAACCCCTTAAAAAAGACAAGGAACACATCCTACCTCTCTCCCGTCAGCTAGGCCGCAGGAAAATTGAGTCAACTTCTGGGTCCTGTCATTTTTTTTCACCTTCTGCCTACTCCGACCTACCGGAATAAATATAAAAAAAGAACCCACCGGAAGGATAGGCGTCTCGTGTGAAAACAAATTGATCCGCCGGCCACGATAATGGTTTATTTTTGCTTCCCCCCTCCCTTTCGCTGTTATCAGGCTTGTGAGCGAAATGATGAAGTGGCCATCGCTCATCAGGAAGAGTAAAAGCTCTCTTAAAATATCCTTTCACGGGAAGGTATTCAAATTAGTTCGCCCTTCGCCGATCCAAACGAGTTCGGTTTTTTGGTGAGAATTTCTGAATGAATAGTTATTCATGAACTTTTGAACGGTCTCACGGCGGCTTCGTAAATTAACTGTAGACTAAACGACCACAAGGAATGGTGCGCCGTGACTGATTATTATTATTATTAAAACGTAACATTATGCGATGACTGCGGTTGATTTATACAAAAGATAATGCGAAAAATTATATAAATGGAATTGTTATCAAATCTAGATGAAATGATAGCGAATGATGCAGAGAGTAATGAGTCTGATGTAATTATTATTCCCTATCACTACGAGGCGTATAGCTTTGCAAAATGCGCTCGTTGAGATAAAATAATATGTATAGCTGTATATACAGAAGTAAGACTCTCTTTCAAAAACTTATTAATTCAGAAAAGGACCGGTTTAATTCAAAATTACTGGTCCTTTATAAAACTTTATAGAAACATTAACATATTTTTATTCATTGGCTCATCTTAAATCACGATGGGTATTTTTACCACAATGCAAATATATCGCATGTTAATCTGCCCGAGATGCCAGTGAGAATTTTAGAAGGTAGCCCTTTTAAATTGTTCATCCATTATTCATCTTGTCGGTTTTTTTCGGACTATATGAATGAATATCTCGTTGAGTTATTCGCCTAAATTGAAATCCAAAATTAACGGTTTTCAACGTTTGCACCCAACCAATTTTTGTATAAAATATTTAGACTTTAGAGACGATACTGGATAGCAATTACGTAAAAAAATTATCGGTTTATTGAATTCATTTACTTTTGGCAGGAGGGTGTTAAATATCTAACCATTTTTATGAAATATGTTATCGAATGCTGTCGACTTATTGTTAATATAAGATTTGAATAAATTATATATCTTGAGTTTAAAATGATGCATGGCGTTACTTTATTATATAAGAATTTGAATTAGTATATCTAGAAGAGCGCCGACATTACCTCAGCTTAAAACTAGAGGAAAGATTCATAAAACATAGCTTAGAAAGTACGGGGAATAATTGAGACGCCCACTTTTATTGGAAGATATGACAGCTATGATAAAATACGTGGGATAGATTGTAAGGCAGGGAGACGTGGAGGTCTGTTTATTAATAGTACCATCAGGTAATACAATATAAAATTTAAGGATGAAAATGTGATTCGTTAGGGAATCTGACGTATTGCAACCCCTGCCTGAGTGGTCAATTGCACGGTATTATATAGATTTAGATATTAGATTTGGCAAGTCATCAACCACATAGATTCAAAGTATGGGATTTCAGCACTATTAACGATTGCTATATATACGATAGTAATATTTACATCGTAGAGGCACTACCTTACTACGGGGAAAAAGCTTTCTTCTAAGAGAGATGATTACGAAAAGTAAGCCACTACATCTTTCGCTCAACAACATCAATAACTTCTCGGCCGACCACAAACTAGTCGTCGCCAAACGTCGTAACGGAACACCAAAGCCACGGAAGATTCCGTACCCCAACATTTACTTTCGTGCTACACCCTTTAACCGTGCAACAATATCACCCGGGGATTTATCGGGTGCCGTTCGTTTAAGCGGCAATCCTAAGACCGTTCGCGTGGTCTCTCTCTCATCTATGGCGTGCCGCGTCGGATGGTCGATGGTGTTTGTCCGGGGTGAGAAAGGTGTCGCATAAAATCGTGGCCCGTCATATAGTTCGGGCGAAGATGGCTTTATGGCTACTAGCAGCGCAATTCGTTTGGCGCGGCGAGGAGGGAAAAAGTGTGACAAGAAAGTGACCGCCCGGCTTGCGATCCCGCGGACGGAAAGAGAGGATTGGAAAGGTGCCTAACGACACGGCCGTCGCCTTACCTTGAACTACGCAGCAACATGGCCGTGCTAGGAGACCGTCCCTTGAGTCCACACGCTGCCCCGGATTCCGAAGGTATCGGGGGTAGGACAAGGAGGGGTGGGGGGAGAAGGAGAAAAGAAAGGGATAGAGGGAGGGGAGAGAGGGCACTTCTTCTTCTACGGACACCCGCGCCTCAATGCCACGGCTTGGCAACGGACGAGGTCCACGTATATAACCGCCACCTACCATCGGAGACCATAAAGCAACGGCCTCACCCATATTTACCAGATTTCATGAATAATGCGTGGGGATAAGGGAGCCCGAGGTGGTTTTCTCGAGAGGAATAGAAGGGAGAGAGAGAGCACCGTCCTTATGGGATGTATCGCTCGTGGAGTGGATCGAATGCGGATTTTCTACGAGGGGAGGACCCCATCCGTGCTTCGACCACGCGCTCGGGCCGCCCCCTTCGCCGTTGGCGGGCCCACGATCCACGCCGCGCAGTGCAGCCCGCGTTCCGCCGATTTTTACCTCCACCGCACCGTCGGATCTTCCACCGCACGCCCTACCGCGGCCCCTGTCGCCCCTCCTCCGATGGTCCAAAAGGGGAAGGGGAGCCGATCGCCCTTAACGTCATCCAATTCGAGAGGATAGAGGTGGACGACCTCGTTCCTCTGGGCAGGCGGAGTGGTCTCGGTGAATACGGGCAGGAAGGTCAGTGAGGGAGGCATCCGAAAGGTAGGAAGGCGGGGGTGGGTGGGGCAGGAGAGGCGTTTAAAGGAGGCGTAGGCCCGGAGGCAAGGTACGGGAATTCGGATCCATTCAGAATATGCACGTGGAAGGAGAGGGTTGTCAGGAGTAAAGCGAGAGAGAGAAGGCGACTGCTTTGTTACGGAGATTTTATTTTTTGGCTACGTGAGACGCGAGGAGGATGCTGTGGTGGTTTTCGTTAGCTCTCCGCGCCCCTGTGGGACTGTTTATTGTTTTGGGTCAGATTTCGTATATGGAGAGGAAAGCAGGTGTCTCCCAAAGTCGAGCGATTGCCAAGAAGACAGTTAGCTTCTTTCCAAAAGGTCCCGTCCGGTGAGCGTTGCAATTTCGCGATAAAAAAGACGCGAATGAAATACGAAGGTTTCGCGCATTAATGCAATTTATCGCTGGCGGTAAATCTGCGGTCCGAAAGAGTTTAACGTGAAACAATTTCCTCGGGGGTGTACGTGTTTTTTCGCTTGTCTCGCGAGAAAATTTGCTTGTCTGTACTTGTATGTCTAAACCAATCCGTAGTAATATATTTTTTCCGATTTTATTTTGGTTTCTATTTTTACAGCTAATCTTAAAAGTCAATGGGGTATAGTTACTGATCAAAAAATCGAAGAGATGTCTCAAGTAGTTATCATTGGATTCACTATCAAATGATATTCACGTCAATTTACTTAAAATTGTTGCATAGATAATGTCAGAAGGGTACACTAACTGTGGATGTCACGCTTATCCAGACTCCCATTCAACCATTAAATGAAAAATGAAAAATAAAAGAAGGGTTAAAAGAAATAGATTACGTAAAAATTATACGACTGTATGGTTTATGATATATTTATTTACAGAACCAATTTAGGTGTGTTATAACAGCTTCAAACACTAATGGTATAGCAAACTCCGCTTGGGAAGGCTCGACATTGTGGAAAGATTTCATAATAGAAATAAAACAATTATTGTAATTTCCGCTGAACAAGAATTCTATCGACCGGTTTCGCTTATTACAGCACCAACCTTATGATGCTGCAATATGCGAAACCGATGATAAATTTCTTTTTCAGTGGAAATTACAATAATTGTTTTATTTCTGCTATATAGCAAGAATAAGCTCGTTTTGATTATCATGTTTTTGAACATTTGATCCTCCATTGAGAAAATCCTGTGCTCTGTGCTGGACAGTTTTAAAATTGCATTTGTATTAAAATTCACTTAAAGCGCGGCGCTTTGTATTCACACGCTTTATTCGGTGATGGTTTGTACAGAATCTCTATTTGCTGGTTATAATTGTTCCAAAAGATTTAATCTTTGTCCGTTTCCATTCCTACATAATATGTTTACATAGTAAATATTATCCGGAGTATTTAGCATTGCTCTCTATTTAATTCAGAGCGAGAGAAAGCGACCGGTGAAATGAGAGAGGCAGTCGAAAATATACAAATAAAAATCGACGGATGTTGACTGACTTCTCGTCTTCTTAGTATTCCGAGTCGGTTATCATATTTTAAAGCCTTTTCAAAGCAAATAAGATTGTTTACCATCGCTGTGTTTTTTTAGTCGTGAGAAACCTATTTTTGGATGGGTTCTAACCACTTGGCTGCACTTAACGAATAGCCTATGATTCCGATTACATCATGAGAGAATTCCGTTTAAATGCACTAAGAGACGATTTTTTCCGATCTTTTAGGTTTGAGAGATAAGAAAGTATTCTATGTTTGTGTGAAAACACATTCCTGGCGGCCTAAATTGGAGAAACGTATTGTACTAACAGCTAAAGAAACATTTAAAGGTTATATTTAGATAAAAAAGCGGCATTATCTTTGCTATTATAAAAATGTTACCGTTAACCGGCTTAAAAGATTTTCCTAGCATTGTTTTTGAAGAACAGACAATACAAATACGTATTTCCGGGAAATATGAATTTATTAAATTGAAAGTTAAGAAACGCCTATGCTTCATGGAACATTTTTGTTAGTATCTATAAAAAACGCTACTGATTTCCTTAAAATAAAGTTATTGGCTCTAGAAATGTTTTGTCAAAATCGTGTCTTTTTCTGAACTTATGTCGCGTGGAAGATATTATAATTCCCAATCCATAAAAGAGAATGACTGCATCCCAAATTAACAAGAGTAAGCTAGTTTTCCAGAAACTGTAAACATTTTTTAAAAGTTTGTTTTGAAATTAAATTATGAACGCTGTCAATATAAATATCTGTGGAACAATTGTGGACCCTGAAACTTTCCAAAGGGGGCCCAATAGAATCTTCGATTTTCGAAGACCCTTCATTCCGATACTGTCACAGTCTTTCTGTGTATCACCTGAGGGTTCAATAAGGTGTCAACATTTTGTATGGAATAGGTTTAAGACCGCATCCAAAGATGCTATCTGGGCATCGTCCCACCTTTTAGTTCCGCCACTGCGGCGGAAAAATCAGTCAAGTTCATTGCCAAGAGAACTCAAAAAATTAAATAAACACCACCGACCATTCAGTCGTAACAGCCTCTTATACTCAACGTTTGCTTTCTCATTCTTTATTATATAGCATCTCGTGTGAAGCTTATTTCCCAATTGATCCATTTCCGATGATTATTCCGGTCAAAGCTCGCCGAAGTCTTTCGAAAAACGTCGATTCTTTCCAATTGGAAAAGTGGGCGGGGAAGAGGTACACGCAAGGCCACCGTTTTAGTTATTGGGGCACGCCCGGGCATTTATAACGAACCCCTGGCAGTGTAGACCTAAGAGACATAATGCGAAGCGTTATTGGGAGCAGCGTGTGCCGAGTAGATTGAGATCAATGATCCCTCCCCAGCGGAGACTTCAACACCCCGCTAAAGAGTGTCGAGACGTCCAGCCACCGAACCAAGTTCCTCCGCGGAAATACGTGCCCTGGGCTGGATTCTCCGAGAAACGAATTCCTCGTACGCACATTGTGTCCCAATCGGGAGGCGCTGGAAATCAGCCAGGGACGCTAACCTTTCGAGAACTCGTGCGTAAAGAGCTCGGTCGATAGAAGTCATGAGCCTGGTAATAGGGTAACGTGGATTCAGTGCGCTTACCTGGAAAAAATATTTTTTCACATTACGCCACGTATTTATGCGTTGGCTTACATTATATAGACTTTCTGCGTGCTTTACCGTATGTAAGTACTTTGTTATGGTTTTGTTTCGTGCTTCTTTTGCAAATGTCACGTTAAGCTACGCTGTGTTGCTATTTTGTTTAACGAATAAAGCCTATAAAACTAACGGAGGGGAAAATATGCACGTAATAATTTTGGACTTTAACTCTAGAACTACCAAGGGGGAGGGTCTCCGAGGCCCACAACTTACTTTTTCATTTGTTTCTCTTTTATAAACAAATAAAAAGTCTGGATATTTTATTACATTGTGCAGAAACCTATGTAAAATTACTACCCGAAGTTTCTCATCAATGTATGCATATTTTAATTTTATGCAAATTATTTAGGCATTGGCTGCATGCCTTGACATGCGGGTAGCCTAACTTATAGGGCACCATTTGTGTGGAAAGCACAGTGTGAAGTGCACTATTTGTTTAAACTGTTGCGTCAGATGAATCAGATTAAATCATTTTTCTAATCAATTTGTTATGATGTTTTTAAATGTATAATAATAGGTTTTAAACATTACTATGACTTTTTTGTATTTTAGATGGTGGGCTTCTGAGCGCCTCCCCCCCCCCCCCATTGGTAGTCCATTGTAGTGAAAGTCGCTCGGTAGTTCTAGGGTTAATAGGAGTTGAAATAGTTAGATTATAGCATGGAGTTAATCAGTGCTTTCCGTTTAACAGATATATTGTCTTTAAATTTAGTTTTATTGATTTAAAAAGTTCTCAATTTTTGTTGATACACGCAGAGCCAATGTGTTAAAATTTGGCAGTAATTTAGAATTTTTCGTTTTATCATGTTTTCCGCGGAAATGTCAATTTATGTCAATGCAGTTTGTGCTTAGAATTCGCTTGAAAAGGGCGAATCATTTATTTCTGAGCTAAATATCTGTTGTGTTTTCTTAATAGTATTTACATATATAAAATCTACAGCATTTCAATTTGCACTAACAATAAGTCTTATTACTAAAAGTGGTTCAAGAATAAGCAAAAATTGAAAAATTATGTACTTCTCTTGGGTATCTCTAATAGCCATAACAAGGTTATGATAAACCAGATGTGCAGCCGTCTTCAGTTATGATTCGTTTTATGAAAGAAACATAAGACGAGCTCAATAATTCACTGGCAGGCTCCAGATGGAGTTGACATGGATTTTTTCGGATGTGTGAACCGTAAGGCGTTGGATGTATTTACTAAATTTTATATATTTCATTTCAATTACAGTGAGGGTAATAACAATAACTAGTACGACGATACTCAATGCCCATGCGAAAGTCCAGGCACCACTCCAAGGCATTACTGTTTAATGAGTTAATTGCTCCTTTACTGAAGAATTGAATTCTTTTTCACTTGCCTCATTCTCGTTAAATAAATAATGTCTAAGTGTGCTCTCCAGCAGTTAGGCTTTTATTGAGAAGTATATTTTTTTGAATGGTTTTTCCAAATTATCTCTATCTTGTAATGTTTGGTAGAGACGATTTACTTTATGGTAGCGGTGGGCAACCTTTTCTACGTAGCGGACCGCATTGGTGGTTGCGAATTCTCTGCGAGACGCATTGCAAGTTGTTAATGCTCCCGGCGAGGCAAGTTAGACATTAAATCGGACGTTAACACTGCTTTATAGCCAATCCCAAATATATACTGATTTCACGCAGTAAGGCCTATGTTAAATTCAGCAAATATTGAAGCACTACTGTTTTTCAAGAAAAAATAAACGTGTCCAACCTGAAAAATTATGTCCTATCGATAACCGCTTTTACCACTGAAAATCAAAGAGATCCTATTGAAGAATGATCACTTAAAAAGGTACTTATCTCAGATAGCTAGATATATATCCGTCTTTATTTGGGCGAGATTGAGACTAAGCAGTCTCTTCCTTCATCTCACCCATTGTCAATTACAAACAAATCTCAGGTATCTCCAATTGCCACGACAAGGCAATTCACTGATTGTATATTCCTTTAGTATTTACTTTTAGTGAATTACCACGGAATACGGCTGCATCGTAGCCGAAATGTGCATATAGCTTTTCATAACCTTTTTCTAACCATTAGAAATACCTGAGATAAATATTTTCTTCAGTGTTTTGATTTTCAAGCGCTTATTCTTGAAAATTTTCACTCATAACACGAGCTCAATAATTTTCTTCTGAAGAGATCCTATATAAATGAAATAATCATTTTTCTTTGCAAATTAGTTATATATTTTGTTTCCATCATTACCGGAAGAATCATGGGCAATCAGGAATGTGCGACTTGTCCACTTGAAAGTGAAAAGAAACGCGCTGCGTTTGTTTAATAGAATTTTGTGAATGACAGGTATATAATTATAATCTTGAATGTAGTGACAACCCCTACGAAACTTGTTCGGAATTTCATTTAAGGTTTGAGACATACCTAACCTTCTCATTTATATGAAGAGGAAATCCTGATCAGATTGTTCGATCCAAGATTTTCATTTTGCGTGTATCTCGCAGAATCTGTTGACAGATAACCCTAACTTAATTATCAGTTTAAATTATCATAATCGGCGTACAAGTGCTATTAATGCTTTATGAATGAAGAATTTTATAGCAATTTATTACATGTTTTCGTGTTATTGCTGATATCATTTATATTTTTATTTATACATTCCATTAAACGTTTAATTTCATTACTAATATTTATATTATTTATTCATACATTTCATTAAATGTATCACATGGTTTTTAATTGAAATGTGAAAGTGGATATTCATTGGTTTAAATATTCTTATAAAGATAAGTGTCCTAACTTAGAGATAAATTCGATGAGTCTTTTTGGACACTACGCCACATTTTTATGCAAATTCTGTGTCGGAGATGTTCGCTGCCATTGATAATTTTTATAAACTTTTGTGTTACATTCTTATGAGTATAGAGTAGAGAGAGATTCGTTTTAAAGCCAATGCTCAACAAGAAATGAGGCAAGTATTAAATAAACGCTAAAGATAAGTTCATCTGAGAAATTAAACGCATAGGTTTAATTCAAATATATTAAAAACCAACATGAATAGTTACTCTTTGTAATTGGCTTCCCGAAAATTTATTTCAAACAGTGAGGACAATCACGACGCTGTTTTAATATTTATAATGCGTATAAAATTGATCGAATAATATATTAAGTACTTTCAGATCTACTTTTTTTGCCAAAACGAACGTTAATAATCAACAATGAAATGTTGTAGCCCCTGTTAAGACTATACCGAAATCAATCTGTCTTAAATTTCAACTAACTTTGCACGATGTTATTACAGCCTTATACGATTTTTTAAATTACCAGCGCATGGAAAATCAAATACCAATACCGATAAGTTAAAAATGTCACTAACTGTTCTTGATTTAATGTTGCCATTGATAGAGTCACTTACGCTGTAATAAAAGGGAAATCAGAATAGGGTAAAACGTTCAAGCTCCGACAGCGGAATTTTGAAGGTTATGTCACGAAATGAAAATGAAATTGTACAATGAATTTGAACAATGAAACACGAAGGATTAAGAATTTGCTTTTGTGAGTCAAGGGCATCTTCAGCAGGAAAAGTTTTAGATTACTCGTTCTACATTTCAAGCTTAGACGCACTCCTAGAATCATGCTTTATCGATTGACACAGACATATTTTTGCCCGCAAAATCACTCGAACCGAAGACGCTTCGCGAAAGGTCGACAGTTTTCCCCCTTTTTGACGCCTGTTACGGACCGTGGCGATAGTAAAATATTCATCGCCATAGGAACGAGGCTTTAACCAATATTTATAAACTAAACGTTCCGCGGATAATCAAAGTAACACCCACTCCGTGGCTTCTTTAAAACCGTTCCTTCGATTACGACCAGCTGATAAGGTCTCGCGATTCTTGCGTGAGGGAGGGAGTGTATGCCAAGGCACACTCTTCGTCACCTGCTGCATTCTCAGGTCCTCCGACTGGGTGAGCACCACGCCTCAACGCACCCCGCGGCCATTGTGGGGGCGTCATCGGGGCAAAGGAGACAGCGATCATGCGCGCTGCCTCCTCTCCACCCCTTCCTATCCCTCCATTTCGCTCTCTCCCTCCGCCTCCCAACCCCACAAATCCTCTCCATCCACCCCCGCCGACATCCACCCCTCTTCCCATCCCGACGAAGTATCTACCTCCCGCTCGCCCCCGCCCCCTCTCCGTCTACTGCCCTCTCCCCACTCTCCCATCCCATCTCCAGCCTCCGAGCACCCCCTCCTTCAATCTTGTCATGCCTCCCCCTCTCAAACTCCACCCTTATTCTCGCAACCAACTCCTCCCCCCGACTTCAATCCTCTTCCTCTTCCCGCCTCCCAACCCCTCCCCCTCCAGACTCCTCCTCCACTCCTCCTCCACTCCTCCTCCACTCCCCCTCTCACTCCCTCCCTCCTCTCACGCCCCCTTTATAAACCGCCATCCAACCCCCAACCCCTAATTCTCCCCCTCTCTCTTCAACCTCTTCCCCCTCTGCATCCACCATCCTCCTCTCCCTCCCGCCCTCCTCTCACGCCCCCTTTATAAACCGCAATCCAAACCCCAACCCCTAATTCTCCCCCTCTCTCTTCAACTTTCCCCTCTGTATCCACCATCCTCCTCCTCTTCCTCCCTCCCTCCTTCCTCCCTCTCCCGCCCTCTACCTCCATTCCACATATCTCCTCCACCCACGCTCTCAACTCAACGGAATCACAATGCGTGGTATAATCAAGCGACTCCATCATTCACCCCCCCTCCCCCCGACTCTCCTTTTCATATCCTCCTCGCAGCATCTCCGTAGCGCATGCTCTCCTCTCCTTCCTTTCTCTCCCCTTCGCAAGCCACTCTCTCTCTCCTGTTCTCCCCCGCATCTCCTTCACCCTCTCTCTCTCCTTCCCTCCCTCACCATCTCTGCACTTTTTTTAGATGCAACTGCATGTATTTAGCCACCAGTCGTTCTCTCTCTCTGTGCACCGCTAACTGCTAAAGTTTACGTATGCTTCTTTACCTGCAAGCTTAACTTTACGCACAATATTTAGGCTTTGAAAATCCACTCAATGACTGCATTATGTTATGACTTATAATTGGTGAAGAAATGTAATTTTTCGTAAAAAGTTTTATACATTTGATTTGATTGATTTGTTCATTTGATTTGATTCTTTTCCATAATTAATCAAGGTCGGACTGATTTGTGTACGATCTTAATGACGAACTATTTATGTTTAATAGTCTTAAGTGCTGGCTCGTTTAACGGAAATCTCTTTTTAAATTTGGTTTGTGTTTATTAATAATTTATTTTCGTGCGAAATATCTTTCGCTATTTACCTATTATACATTGATAAATAATAAACCTACAGGATACAAAAAAGAAGTAATGCACTCGTTAATTTTGGGTCCCCAGTTAAGGTAATTTTTAAATGTCTTTTTTTCAGGCTCCATCAAATCAAATTCTTTTTATTTTAGTTGTTTTTACCCATTCTATCACATACGCGAGGTTTATTCTCTCGAAATATATCAATGGGGTTGTGTTAAATCACTTGCTACGCTAAGGCTGATTTAAGATGTCAAATTTTAAAATTGATGTTTTTTAAGAATCTATAACCCTATTATTCAGCGAAGTCTTCAAAACTGCCGAGACTCTAAGCGTTTCTTTCTCTCCCTTTCCTCTTTCTCTCTCCCTTCCTCTCACCTCCTCTTTGCCGAGCCCTATGAACCGGAACGCTCACAAACGAACGAACAAAAGGCGAATTCGACCAAGACAAACCTTCTCCATTCCTTCATCTTGTTTTTTGTAAATTTCATCGAGAAATGGCACTCTCGTAATTTTTTGTAAGTTTAATCCCATCGCTAGCAATTACTGTAGGACCGAAATAAGAATAAGTTCCACGAGAGAGAGAATATGAAGAAGGAAAAACGACCGGGTTGAATTTTAAGTTGAGCTTATTCGCTGGATTGTGTTAAGGAAAACGGAGCGCATCCTTTCTTCCCTCTCCAGTTGTGTTATTTGCATCAATCGTATTCTTCTCCCGTCTCTCTCTCAACCCCCCTAGGGAAATGGGAGTCATAAGTGAGCTCTTCGCAATAGCATGCAAAGAAGCTGTACGGTACGCGCGTAGAGGTGACAAGGCGAGCTATGCTGATTAAAGTAAAGGCTCTCGGCGGGCGCCGTACCTTCCCAACCTCCGGCGGAGTTGGCGGTCGGATGATCCCCCGAGAAGCGTGGCCAGCAATAGCAACCTCGCTCACCCGAAGAATAGAAGGGTACGCAAAAAGAACTGTCAGCTGCTAAAGAGCGAGAGCTCCCTAACGCTTAATGACTTTCACTTGCACGAGTAAGAAACCCCACGTCAGTAGGAACGCCTTAGCACGAGCCGCTCGTAGGGAACTTTTCTGTTTCAGCGATTGTTACGCCGAAGAAAATGTGCTTACAATGAACACCTACGGTGAAATCAACGGCTCTTGGGAGGAGGGAGGGGGGGAGGAGCTTCGATGTCAGTACACAAGGGTTTGGAAGGGAGGAATACAAACATAACATGGGAATACTGGGGGCTCGAGAGGAGGGAATGAACTCGCTGTAATCACCGTGAAGCGAAGCGGGTGTAAGGAGACGTAGGTGACTTTCGAACTACCCAAGACTTATGTTTTATAAACAACGCTTTGAACCGGCTTAGTATTAATGCCTGAGTAAAGTAGGACGCGACTCCAATCAAATATATACATCGTGGAAATTACTGTTTTTCATCCTTGAGTTTTAATGCCAAATCAATTTCTATTATTGCGGAACGAAAAATATAAAAGCTTCATCTATCTCTTTTGAAAATGATGAAATCCAATGCAATTCTTTGTGTTAACTGTAAAAAGTTATTTAATTATAGTCTATAAAATAATACTCTGGCTAAATAAATATATTTAAATTGTTTATTATCGCTTGTAAAATTTAAGAATTAAACGTCATTATTATTTTTCCTGAACGTATCAGCATGGAAGTAAAATAATATTAATCGTGTGTTAAAAACTGGATCTATGCTTTTAATCATCATTAATGTTAATGTCTGTAGACAAGTTCGTCATTACCACTGTTTAATCCTGGTTCATCGCATACTAATCAATCTCCTTCATTTCTTTATAGCTTAAACTATAGTTCTCTTTCCCTTTTAAGGCATCTGCTGAAATCTTTCCATTTTTCTATTCTCCTTTCAGTTTTATTTCTAACTCGTCCTTAAACATGCTCTTTCTTCTCAGCTAATGTCCAATCCAGTTCGCTTTCCTATATCTGATGATCTGTACAATGGCTTTCTCCTATTTTCTTTTTACTTCCTCGTTTTTCAACCTATCTGTCCATTTTATCTTCTGCGTTTAAATGACACTTATTTCTGCAGTTATTTGACACAAATGAATAGCAAGCGGATCAAATAAGTAGATACTTGGATGCAATAAATGATCACCTTATAATGCATAGTGTTTTAAGTAAATACAAGGTACGTTCAAGGTTGCTTGATTCACCTTTTTATCAACTTAAAGAGTAAATTCAAAGAATTTTGTGGGAAAGTTTCTCGTAAGTATTCAGCTAGATAGTTCTGTCTCTAAACCAGGGATTCCCAATGTTGTGCTTGTGTTTACGCTTCTGAATGGTCTCACTGTGCGCTTATACGATGACTAAAGTCGCGTTTGTGAGTTCCAGGAATTTTGGAACTGCTTCAGGAAAATTCTACTTTTTTGCCATACACCTACATCACCTTAACTTCGTTCCGGAGCTTTGTATTTCTGAAACATTTCTAAGCTAACCGGTTATTCACAGCATTCGACTGTTTATAGTTCGACCTAGAATGGTCATGAAAATAAACTAGAGTAAAAGAAAGGAAATTAAACTAAGATTTAGCATCGCAAAAAAAAATATTTCTTAAGCTGTTATCTAAGCTCGTAACGATGAAATGAGTGGAGCTCCGGTTATCTGAGCATATGAGATGAAAAAGCTTTAAAGCACTCATTCCGTAGATTACTCTCGACGATTATACTAGAAATGGACTTATCTTTACGAGTAGCTATGCATATTTGATGTATAAGGTCTTCGGATTAGGAGCAATTACGCGATGCGAGCTCCTTTCTGTAAAGATCTCGACCTAATTGCACCTGAAAAGCATAATTAAAATATAAAACGCATTAACAGTTTGTTCTGACCCTCATTATCATTTTTAATATCCCTGCAAGATGAAGTTTTTACTCGAACGCGAACATTTAATACCCTCAAAATTGTTTAGATATAGCAAACAAATTATTAGTTATTCATAGAAAATAATTAGGTTGAGATTAGTGGTTAAATTAAAGTTAATTTAGCATTTAAAGTTAATTTTCCAGAAGTAAGAATACCCTTTTCACGTAACTATTGTCGTCGACGATGCTGGTTTATATGTGTTGATGGAACATATTCATTATTTATTGAAGTTCGCTGAACGTGAGTTGTTTTGAGAGATCATCCAGCGTAGATATAAAAGGTAATATTATTTCACTCAGTAATATTATTTCCCTTGGATACATATAAACCTGGTCTGGAATGTTAATTTAAGCGAACGAATTCGAAAAATAAATGACTTATTTGCAAATGAACTGAAAATTTAACGCAGTTATTCTACTGATTAATTTTCATTTAAATGAAACTACGATGAAGTTTAAATTAAATGTATTTATTCATATACGATAACTGTACACAAGAACTTATTTGCTGGAAGGGATACCACAGAACCTTTACTTTTTTGCATCCGCTGGATCTCACAAACTTCAAAAGCTGTATTATGCAAAAAATGAATCATGCTTAAAGAAAGGCTCATGAGCATAATTTATTTAATGTTACATTCTAGGTTTTGTCCATTCACAAGCTCTGACACTACTACAGAAGACAGTTCCCATTAAGTAATTTTTGCACCTTCAACTAGCATAAACGTGTGTGGAAAGGATATTCTGTACATTTAGTAGATCCAAGTAATCTCTTATAGGTGAAACATGAATCATGATCTGCTTTTGCGTATTACCTGCATGCCTTTTATTTCGCAAAAAAGGATAGAATTCATGCCATTGATGAAATACTCATTGCTCTAGCAAAATAAACAAAAATGGATTGAATATTTCTTTTAAATCTGCAACTTTATGGTGGTGATCACGGAGAGACATATCTGTGGCTCCTAACATTCATTTTCGCAGGCTCGGCACTCTTTCAAAGATAAACAGAATTTTGCGGCAACCTCACCTTGTTACAGGGTTTCATATACATGCATACGGATATCATAACTTCCTTTGTTGGTCATTATAAATTAATTAGTAGAAAAATGATTGCCATATTGATCTTATCATTATTTCCAAACCGTTGACTTACTTAAAAACTTTTTTACAGCACCATTAACAATTAGCTGCGGCTGACCCAGCGTGACGTGGAACCTCGTTTGGAAACACTTGAGTTGTGTTGTCTGTGATCAATATCGAGAGAATATGTGATTTTATTATTGCAATTGGATGTTTTCGGCAGATTGGGATTTTGAAAATGAGAAACTCGATACATTTAATTTCGGTGAAAAATGTAAATTCAGAAAATATTTGGAGAATAATTATTCTCTTATTGTTTTCATTTTATAGAAAATAATCGGAAAATAAGTTAAATTGTTAAACATCCTAATATTTTTCACTATTAATTTACGTAAAATTCAGAATAAAATGAGCTACAAAAGAGAAGAGTTGGGAGTTAATCTGCTTTGAACTGCACAAATCTTTTTTGGCAGAAGCATTATGGAACGTTCATTCACATATTTAATTTTAACTGCTATAAGTAAACATTAAAATCTTGCTATCTATTCATAGTCTACGTCAAATTGTTCGGCAACATCGTAAAATTTCTGTCGTTGAACTCTCAATAAGTCTACGGCAGTGCCGGTAAAAATGTACGCTTTCTCCTGGAAAATGTCACCGGCACTTTTAGGAGTAATCGTTGATAATTCGCGCCTTTAACGTTAATAATATGTTTTGAAGTGGCCATGATACATATATAGTTGTATCTCTTTGCTATTTCGTCATTCTCTGAGATAAAATTAACTTGAGAAATTAGTAAAGTATTTTTGAACATTCAAACAAGAAATGGCATCTCTTAAAATATAGGCGATTTTTCATTATGTTATTATGAAAATGGTAATCAGAAGACGGTCTTAAAACTGTTGTAAAATACTACCGGAACTTGAAGCTTAAAAATTGATAACGATGTTCACTTAGCATATAGGTACTTACGTGGAAATTAAATCTCACTGATATTCAAAAGAAACATTGGCACATTTAGGAACTATTCTACAATATGCAACAAGATGAGTGGAGGGATTTTTGCCATAATCTTATGGCTATTCCCTCTGTTATTTACCAAAATAGGCCCTACAAATAAAGGTCAAGGATTTCATTATCACTCCTGCTATTTATTATACTTATTTGCAACAACCCACTGATTTTTGTCTCATAATTATAATAAAATTTAGCCAAAATTTAAACGTGTTACTATACTTTGAGCAAAATGTTTCTTAGTTGTACCGGAAAGATAGATTTTCTGTAATAAAACAAATTATGAAATAAAAAACCGATCTGACTTTGGGCAGTATTTCTCATCTCAAAAAAATTGCCACTTACATTTTCAGTCTTTGCCACCCTCTTTTTCGTATGGCACCTTTAATGGGGTTTTACTGAAATTCACTAAAACCTTATAGAGGTTTTCCAGCTTTTAACTTTGCGGTACTAACTTTCGTTTACTATGATTCAATGTTAAAAATTAAGAAAGACGAAATTATTATCTTCTATTATTCAAATGTTACTTTTTTCTGCAATACCGCCATTTACAATCTATCATTTCATTTAAATGTGTAGCTAATCTGTTGTAGTGAGTTTTTACTATTATTTCAAATATTCTCACTCCCCCCGAGTCAATATAACGTAAAAGGTGCTTGAAAGTATCATAAAATAATTCCAGAAAATGTTTTGAGTGTCATCACCAAAGATTTTCACCTTTCGATAGATTTACCTATCTGTAGTTTCATCCAATGGAATCTTGATCTATATTCCCTAATAGCCATCTCCCTCACCTTCAAAATTTTCCTTCCTTACTACCTATTTACCGTCAATTTTCTTTTGATATCATCTTTAGACGCTCAGCTCCTCAATTTTTTCCGGCAATATTTGATTAAGGATGATCAATCTTTTGTTTCCTCCGACTGGAATTTTTAGTTATTTTATTCTCTTATCAAAGATTTTTCTAATTATACTTTACCAACGCATCTCAAAAGCGAGTTTATCCACACAGTCTTGGGCAATACATATTTCGCTGTCTACGGTTAAAGGAAATTTTTTCTAAGATATTCAGGTAGACCTATTGAAAATAACTTTCGACCCCAAATTATGCTCGTTTTTATTATTGTAGAGGATAACTTAAGAAAGCGCCGTTGAAAGTAAAGTACCAATACTACTACTAGAACCAGACGATCCCAATGAGGTACCAAAATATTGATTTTCCGTTTCTAGACAAATCAGATAGATGGCGAAAATGAGTGTCAGTACCAATAAATTAATTACACTATCCAAGGGGTACGTGTAAGAGTTTTTTATTGTCACTTATCTAAAATAAGTGGATGTACACGAGAAAATCATAAGGTTCTTTAAATGTGAAGAGTGATCCAAGAGATTATAGGCAGGTAGAATTCCTAAATCAATATGTGGCAAAGTTGGACCTGCAATGGAAAAGAATGGTTTAAGTTAGTGAGAGAATCATTTATAAAGTCGTTTGAGTAGATATTTACGACAGAAATAAAAATTTACGAATTATAAACTTGAATTATTCAGTTATAGCATTTGTGATTAAACAAATGAAGTGATGCCGCCATTTTAAATAAGTATGGTAAAAGTCCCATGGATAAATTTGTAAATAAGGAAGTATACGAGTCTTATGAATAATAAAATACAAACTTTTTCCCCTTATCGGAAAGAAAAACAACACCTAAACCTATTGCAATGAAGGACCTAGGATGGCAAAAAATTTACATCATCGCTGTTTAAAAGTTACATACTTCCATATAGATTTTTCAAAATCTTTTTTCCAGGTCTATTATTAATTACAAAACAACCTTAGCAAATATTGTTCTAGAGGTTTGGCCAAATTGATTTTCAAATGCCTTTCTACCTCTTATGCAATTCATTTTATATTTAATGGCTGTTCCTTATGAAATTTTTTGGATGAAGAATTCTGTTCTGCGGTAATATTGTGATGGCGATCCCATCGTTATTTTGAGAATGTTACTGAAACAATTTAACTCTCGTACCTTTCGTATATGACTCTAAACCTATTTCTGTAGCATTCATGTCGTTTTTATTATATTCTTTCCTTGTGTAAGGACGATTCATTAAGAAGAGCCGTTGTTATGACGCATTGTTCGATTCGTAGGTTAGGTACTTAAAATTAAACATTCATTTATACCCTTAAAATATTTTGTAATTTCCTGTAACCCCATATTGCCATATGCATATTTTACAGTAAAAAGTTTGTAGATCGGTGTATTCTATTGCCAAATAATTTGGAAAATACAAGAAAAATCAAAATTATGGATTTTAGTATGCTTGCATTAACTTAGATATGCTGCTGTCAACTAAATTCTAATTCTCAGCAGTTCTTGGCGGACAACATAAGAAGCTTTTAGTAAAGCAAAAATCAATGAAGTATTGAGTTGAGTTTTTGCCAAAACTCACTCCAGGCACCAAGGATCTTAAAAGGAATATTTCTCTAAAAGTCTTTTTGCCATCGATTCTAACCCCATAAAAATTTACTTATACAATCCACTCCATTTTTTTCTAATCACTTATCCGTGCTTCGTTAATATAATTGAGCTTTAATCATACAATAGATATTTCTTCGCGGCTTAGTGGGTGCGAATCACTTATGCTACTCTTCTTAAATGCGGCGACATTTTAATTTAAAACAAATGGATGTTTGGCGCTACTTCATTTCACATTTCATTTACTAATTGCATTTTATTAATTAATACAGCCATCCGCCACTTGTGGGGGATCGATCATAGGAATTTGGCGAATTGATACTCTTCATCATATCTTTGTTCTTCTGATTTCAAATGACAGTGGAGAGAAAGTTTTCATTTGCTTTTATAACAATGTATGTGCATCCAAATAATAGGAATTTTGTCAATTATATCTCATTCGGTGACGTAAATTTCATTAATATCTCAAATATTCGTTACTCTGAAGGAAATACGGCGATAATATAGGCGAGGAAATCTTTTAGATTCTGCCAATTTATTGTCTAAGTTCAGACATTTTGGTACATATTTATAAATCAGGTTAAATAATAATTTTTAATGAAAAGATTAATATTTCGTATGTACACAGTCCCTTTACCGTTTTAACTTCGAAATTTCTTGCCGATTATCTCAATTAGAATATCACTTACAATTAGTTAGCTGCTGGAGCAAATTTTCATTATTTTCAATGCATAAATACGGTAATTTTTATTCATGAATGATAACATTTTAAGAGAAATACAATAGGAAAATCTGCCTTCACGCTTAATGTTCTTAATATATATATATATATATATATATATATATATATATATATATATATATATATATATATATATTGGATATTCACTATTATTCATCTTTACAAAATTCTATATTTTCTGCATTTAAAGTGTTCATAAAAGGCCTTGCCAATATCTTATGACAACACCTTATGAAATATGAAGCTAAGAGTAGTGCTAATAATATCACACTTTTCTGAGTTTAAATTTTTACCACACTTTTGAATAATGTGTGTGAATAAGTAAACATTCTTAAATAAAATCTTCGGGGATTTTTCAAAATGACAGAATTTACATAAAATGTGCTGCGCTGCAAAATTATGGATGGAAAATTTCATTACGTAATGAAAGTATTATTCATGCTATGCATTACATTTATTAGAAGCCACAATATACTACGATTCTCATCGTTGTAATTTCATCGACTCATATAATAGCGTGCTCAAACAAATAACATCGTGAGGGCTATTCTAAATTCAAGGCATTGAGCGCGAAACACCTGTAGCAGCTGAAATTTAGCAATGCCTTAGGTGCCGAGTGAACGAAGAGAAAGTGGCGAAGAGATTATCGCCACACCTTAAAACTCTTTCCGGTGAATCAAATAGAAGAATCAGTTGTAGCTCGCTGATTAGGTTTGCGCTGTTTTGCTGAAAAACAATGTTTAAAGTCAGCAATTGCAATTAACTCTGTTTAACTATAGAATGATATTCATCTAAGAGTGCTATATGTATTTAACATCATGAGGAGAACAGATGCGAATCTAATATTAGAAAGTGTAAATGCAATGAGAGACGACTCGATATTTTGTAACTATTATATATAGACTCTTCTTGTATCACATATTAATATCATCATCACCATCATGCTTCTGTCCGAAGACAGGTTTTAACTGAATCACTGCCTCCATTTCTCTCTCTCTCTCTAGAAGCCTCTTTTATACCTCTATAAGTATTAAATCCCTGCTTTATATTATTTAATATTCTTATTCTTTTTCTCCCTCTTCCTCTTCTTCCACTAATTTTTCCTTCTAAGATCGTCCTTTGTAAACACTGTCTTCTCAATATGTGCCCTATCCAATTTGCTTTTCTTTTCCTGATTGTTTTTATTAGCATCCTTTCTTCTCTCACCATTTCTAATACTTCTTCGTTTCTCTTCCTCTCTGTCCATTTCACTTTCATCATTCTTCTCCATACCAACATCTCAAGACTTTCTAAATATTTTTCCTCCTTTCTCCTTACCGTCCACGTCTCTGCACCATAAAGAGCTATGCTCCATATGTAGCATTTTGCTAATTTCTTCCTTGTTTCTAAATTTATTTTCTTGCTTGTGAGAAGCTCCTTCTTCTCGTTAAATGCTGCTTTTGCCATTGCAATCCTACTTCTGATGTCCTGTGTACTACTTCCATCCTGTGCTAAAATACTGCCGAGATATTTGAAACTACTTACTTGTTCCAATTTTTGGCCATTTACCATTATATTTAATTCTTTATGTTCCTTTGAAACCACCATGACTTTCGTTTTTTCTGTATTGATCTTCATTCCATATTGTTGGCCAACCTCCACTAGTCTGTCTGTCATCCTCTGAAGCTCTTTCTCGCCTTCTGCTATTAAGCCCTGATCATCTGCGTATTTAATGGTAGTAATACTTTCACCTCCTATCTTAAATCCTTTCTCTTCCATCAACGCTTCTTCTGTTATTGTTTCTGCATAAATATTAAATATCGCTGGTGAAATAGGAAAACCCTGCCTCACTCCCCTCCCTATTGAAGTACTTTCTGTTTCTTCTCCTTCAACCCTGACTCTAATCTTTTGATCAAAGTAAAGGTTTTTAAGCAGTCTTTTATCTTTCCAATCTATTCCTATTTTGTTTAAAATACCCAGCATTTTATCCCATTTCACTCGATCAAAAGCTTTCTCCCAATCTACAAAACAAAAATACATACCTTTATTGACTTCTAGCGCTCTTTCTATCATCATCCTCATACATCCTATAGCATCTCTAGTCCCCCTTCCTCTTCTAAATCCAAACTGATTATCTTGCAGCTCCTTTTCTATTTTACATTCAATTCTTTTGGTTATTATTCTGGTTAGAACTTTAGCTGTATGAGAAATTAAACTAATAGTTCTGTAATCCTTACAACATTTTGCAATATTCTTTTTCTCCAGTGGTACCATCACAACATCTAAAAAATCTTCAGGCCATATGCCAGTATCATATACTTGGTTAAAAAATTTTGTGAGTTGCTTAACTGCTTTAGACCCCAAAACCTTAAGAACGTCCACGGGTATATCATCACTCCCAACAGCCTTCCTTCTTTTCATGTCATCAATTGCTCTTTTAACTTCAGACTCGAGAATACTTGGTCCTAGCTGATCTTCTTCCACATCCTCTTCTTCATTTAATTCAATATTTCTTGGCTTTCCTTCTTTGTCATACAGAACCTCAATGTATTCTTTCCAGACATTCTTTACATTGTGTGGCTCCGAGACTATTTTACCACTTTTGTTCATGATTCCTTTACGTCCTATCTTTCTTGCTTTTTTCTTGAATAGTTCCCTTGCTTTGCTATACATGAGGTCTGTTCTACAAATTCTTTCACATTCGACAATCTCCTCGCATTTTTCATTTATCCACTGCTCTCTTGCTTTATCTGTTTCCCTTCTTAAAGCATTATTTAACTCCTTGTACTTTCTTTGGCCTTCTTCAGTGTTTATGTTCTTCCACTTTCTCCGCTCTTCCATTTTTTGCAGCATGGCTGCTGTGATCCAGGGTTTTATGTTTCTTTCACCCGTTATCTTTCCTACCTTCTTTTCCATTACATCTTTAATGTTGCTATGGATGTATCTCCGCTCCTCATCTACACTCTTCCTATTTTCTTCAGATCTCTCCCGCAACCTTTCCTCCAGCTCAGTCATGATAGCCTCCTTGTTTTTAAGGAGTTCCTCTAAGTTCCATTTCTTGTTAACTCTTATGTTTCTCTTAACGCTCTTCAGTCTACATTGTATATTTGCCACCAAAAGGTTGTGGTCAGAATCGATATCTGCCCCTGGTAGTGTTTTCACATTTTTAATGCTATTTCTAAATCTTTCATTGACTAGTATGTAATCTATCTGGTATCGTCTCTGGTCTCCTGGGCTTCTCCATGTGTAAAGTCTTCGCTGGTGATGCTTAAACCATGTATTAGTTACAATTAATCTATTTCTATGGCAGAATTCCACAAGTTTATCCCCTCTTTCATTTCTCTTCCCTAGTCCATATTTTCCCACTATGTTATCTTCCTGTCCGTCTCCGACTACACTGTTCCAATCTCCCATTACTATGGTGGTGATCCTTCCTTTTCCCTCATCCTCCAATATCTCCATAATCTGTTCATAGATTTCATCTACTTCGTCGTCGCCAGCATTAGTTGTTGGCATATACACTTGAATTATAAGCATTTCCACTGGCTCCATCTGGAGTTTTACGGCTATTAATCTGTCATTAACTGTCACTACCTTACTAATTCTTTCAGCTATCTCTTTTCTCATTATAATCCCCACTCCCCTTTCCTTTTTTTCCCCTCCCGAGTAAATAATTTTAAATTCGTCTGAATTTATCTCGCCTTCTCCTTCCCACCGAACCTCACTAAGACCTACTATACCTACATTATTCCTTCTCATTTCCCTTTTTAAGTTCTCTAGTTTACCCCCTGAATTCATAGTCCTAACATTCCATGTGCCTATTTTTAATTTCTCACTACTTGCTTTCTTATTAATCTTACATTTCCTCTGTGCATCCCCTAGGGTAGTCCCCACCCGGAGATCCGATTGGGGGACTATTTTACCTCCGGAATATTTTACCCCAGAAAGATCCATAGAGGTATTTTCAGCTTTTCAGCCTATCATGGGAAATATAATGAGGTAGTTTCCCCTTGCTTTCCTCATCGCAGCTTCACAGAGTGATTACCCATCTGTAGCTGTTCAGATCCACATGATCACCACCTACAGAGGTACTGTGCAAGCTGCTGCCCTTGCACAGGGGTATGTAAAACCCCCAAGACTGCTTCTTAGTCTGACTCTTCCCCTCAGACCTTTCCGGCTTGGATGGTCCTACCAGGAGAATTATCTCCCGCCGGCATAGCTCTTTGGTTCGTAAGAGTACACAAACCCTCCCACCTCTGTAAGGTTATGCAGTCCTTAGGGAGGGACATATTAATATAAGACTTCAAAAATATTTGGGAAGATTTGTAGCTTTATTAAATTTCATTGTAGTATTTGATAACACTGAACAAGGAATTTAATTGAGAAATATAAATAAAATACGACAAATATTTCTACTGTGTTTGGATCACATTGAGAAAACGGATGAGGAAGTTACTGGTGGAAATATTTGTAACACTTGATATTACCGCGAGTACACATTTTGGATCTATGATATAACTTGTTTCTGACCGTAAAAAATGAAGGACTTTAGATAATTTAATGAATAAAAACCTATTCAATTAATGACTTCGAATATCTTTTAGTATTTTATTTAAATTATTTACATTGTTTTACCACATTAATTAACAACTAAATTTTATTAATACGTTTACACTTTAACTCGCTTCTCTATCTACTTATCACTTGATCTGAAATGCACAGCTCCCAAAATTTAACTGACAATCAGTTGGCAAGTGTAACGGTATTTATTAAGTTTATCAATAACATCAGTAAATGCAACTGTAAATAAAATAACTTGGAGATTGATTTTGTTGTAAAACACTATTTAATAAACAATTTGTTTTTCAGTGTTTTGAATCGTTTTTCATAAATGTTTAAAATAAAAACGTAATGCGAACGTAATGTACGTTAATATTTTTTGTAACTTTGGGCTTCAGTATCGTTCACATCGTTGTTTAGATTTGAGAATCTCTAAACCTTGTGAAGTCCTGTGTAAACTGCAAGAATTACGATGTATCTTGACTATGTTAAAATATAATTTCATCCTGGATTTATATTCTTTATTAATGCATTCAACTATTATTTAATCATATTACCGCGATATTTCTCAACTTTAAACTGCTTAATCTTTAAGATATCGTCTATCAGGATACAACTTCTTGACTGTGCCAACTATATAACATAGGTCAAATGCGAAATATTATTAAAATTAATTATATAGCTATACCATTACAAACAATCCTGGTAAAATAATAAAATTAATACAAATCAACAATGTGGTATTGACATTTATGCATCAAATGGCACAAACTCAGCTGCGGTCTTTGCAAAGTAAACAAAACATAAACAAAAGGATTTATTATAGTTTTTATTATAAGTTAATATATGTTGAATAAAATACGCTTACAATATTACCAATGCACACAGTTTACTATTATTTATTTATTATTGGAAATAATTATATACATTAATGTTAATTCACTCTAGTTGAAATTGTTTTCACGGTAGTCAATCAGATTCGTTTAGCGTTACACACATAGTCTATTATGTATATATAGATACTATGGATAATTATTATTAGTGACGGATAATTAAATTTTAGTGTTAGAAGCAACCTTGGAATGGCGGAAGAAATTCGTTACAGTAGAATTGGCACAGACACTGGAAAAGAATTATAGCAGTTGTTACTATTACTAAACAAGATTTTGCAGGCATCCTTTCAAAGGGAAACCCCTCCATCTCGAAACAAAATTATATGTATTTTTATATATGAGTATACATTTTTTGGATGCATTTGTTTGTTGGTACTAAAATCCTGGCAATTGATCAGAGGGAAAAGTATAGCTATAATAACCTTATGAAAATTTTCTAATCGTTATTTCATTTGCATAATAATGATTTTCGCGGCACTTCGATTCGGAGAGACTTAATTATAGTATATATTTATTTTATTACACCATTAAACTTTTTAAGGCGCCAGATTTGTAATATGATGAAAATTTTACTTTGGTAAAAGTTTTGCTGAAGTAACCGCTTTGCAATTCAAAGTTCGCGTTTTCGACTTCTTTTGTGGTCAGGGACGTTTTCTGATACTAATTTATTGGCCTTAAGAGCTGTTGTTTACCTGATGAGAAATATATAAATAAATTACTCGGTTATTATGGAACATTATAAACATGTTAGCTAGTAGGAGTTGGATCGAAATATGCAGACGTTGATAAATTTGCGTTTAGCTTTACTGCCTACTGATATCAAGGACGCGGGTTTGAATTCTGCTGTGAGCACGTGCTTATCTTCGTCACTTTTAAAAGTCCTTTGTAAAAGGTCGCGGAATGAAACAATAAATAAATGCGCTTATTTCACAAAGGACTTAGTACTTAGAACTACAGCATTCGTTTTAGCTATGATTTCATTTGAGCTAAAAACAAAATATCCATGTTTTTAAAAGACCTTTTCTAGGAACTACGTACGATCAAATGAGAAAATAGAGTAAATAATGGAATGACCAAACTCAGAAAATGATGGCTGACGAATGTTAAAGAATTCCATTTCACAACGGCAGTAAATGGGCGCAACACTAATCAGCAGTCCCTGCCATGCGCCAGTCTTGGTGACATGATGGGTGTCATGTATGTTTCCTTGACCGATTTTCATAATTCTCGACCCCTTCTTCTTATGGATAATTTTCAATTTTGCAGTATCTGAGTTTAAAACAAGTACAGTCGAAATAATTTGTTAAATTATTTTCACTGTACCTTAAAATGACACATTTTATGTTCAATACAACAGTTATATGACCTGCGGGACCGATTTACAGACTCGGTGTCCAATAGGATTTCGACATTTGCCAAACTTTTGACACCTAGGTCACTGCATTCGCCAGATATTGCGCTACAAACATTTCATCAAACTCGCCACAATATATAAAATATATATCGAATTTTTTTAATTTCCTCATACTCGAAACCAACGGCGTAAATTGAAAGCATATTTAAATTATACAGCTAATTGTTTAGTACAGCATCACAGTTTAATAAGGAAACATGAAAAATGCCGATTTCGAATATCCAATCATGTATATTTCAAACATTATCTTTTGAATTCTTTAAATCAGGGCTCTCAAACCGGCGGCCCGGAGGCCGCATACGGTCATTTCCTACCTTTTTACAAAATGCTTTTTTCTTAACTAAATCATTCGACTTTTTACATGAATACTTTATTTTTTGAAAAGAAGACAACATTTTTTCCTAGTCATCGAGTTGCAATAGCACTCGTTTTCCAAGTTATCGTTTCTAATGATAAAGCAGAATTCTAGTCTTTCAGATCTGGGGTGCCCAGCCTAGGGTCTACTAAGCAATTTATTCGACCAACCACCTGTGTTTCACAATTTTCAAAACAATTTTTTTTTCATTTTTAATGTACCTATCAAATATTATTTTTTACCTAGCAAAAGCTTTTTAAATATCTAGCGTTAAATTGGAACTACTTTTCAATCCAAATAAGTTTCTATAATTTTGTATTTGATCTTAACTCAAATGTATTTCTAAGATTGAATTCCATCATGATTTTTAATATTTATGGCTTGGCCAGTGATAGCGTTTTATGTAGCCCGCGAAGCTATGATGGAAAGGAATACAAAGAATTTCATACTTTTTCATTCAAATTACGATAATAAAGTATTAAATATTATAATTAACCGTGAAACCTTAATTTGGACTTGATTTTTACTTAAATGTTGCTTCAGAATTTCTCACTTGTGATTTAACTCTAATCCAGTCCGCCGAAGCATTGCCAACTTCCAATGTGGCCCGCCGATATATTGGTAACTTCCAAAGGATTCGCTACCACAAATTCGGCCCGTCACGCAGCAAAAGTTGTCCACCCTTGTTCTAGATGTAATATATTTTTGTAACTCTGACCCTCATAAAACAAACTATAATCCTAATGCGACCTTTTTATAATATCCATCGCTTCAATTCCGTCCTCATACCTCATCGAGTTTGACATGCCTGTTTTAAATGATCAATGCAACTCCACTTGTTTGGGTAAACCCGGTTCTCATTTCGGTTGCCAACTTTTATCAGTAATTCTAAAAGAACCGACAATTGGTGAACTGCCATTTAGAAGTTATACTTTGGAGCTGAAATATACATGTTGTTTACGCAACTGTTTTATGGCTACAGTAGTTGAGTACATATGATACAGAAAATTCAAAATTATAAGTAAAATATGATAAATAAATAAACCACAATGCTTAAATAAAATATGATACTTAAATATGGGAAAGAGCGTCAAACATCTTTAATCTTAGCATATAAGGCCCTTTTCTTGGAAAAGTATCTGAAAACTCCGGGAAATTGTCGAATTGCTAACCATCCCCTGCCACACACTCTCTAGCCATCTGTCCAGCGGATTATTCGTTATTATAGTATATCGGAAAGATACCATATTTATCCGACTATAAGACGACCTCGGATGTATGAAGTTAACTTTGACGAAAAGATCTTTTATAAGGCATGCTGAAGCAAAAAAAAACAAAATTTTTGGAGATATTTTTTATTTAAACGTCTAAAAACTATCATCACAATGTGCAGTGCAAAGATAAATGTTATTTAAACCATGCTAGACAAATCACAATCACTGCCACTATTTTTTACATATTTATTTCTTTGTTCGCGAATGTAAGACGACTTCCACTCATTCATGGAAAAATAAAACGGAAATACTTCGGCTTATATTCGGATAAATGCGGTACACGCACGATAACGTACGAAGAGAATCACACTCAGAAATAGCCGTTCCGCTCGGATGTTTCGGACCATAGGCTTAACGCTAAGAAAGCTTACCCGCTAATCCCCACCCTTCTGGATAGGGTTGGGCCACCGTGAATAATGTTTGGTGGCGGGATTGAGTTCTTGGTGGGGAACCCCAGAAAAAGGATTGGCTTCCGCGGAACAGGTGTTGGGCGGTGCAATGCCGATGGGATCCGATGCGCATTTGTCAAGGCGCCCATAGAGTGAGGACCCCATGTCACCGAAGTGGCTACTCTCCCTCGTCCACCAAATCACGTCCCAGCCATTTATCAACGACACTTGGTGACCACGTCCATCGCCAGATACGTATCTGAGATGGGAGGCGTGAGATACAGGGGCGAGGAAGGGTGTGGGTGTCTGGGTATGAGGGGTTTCTCCTCTGGTATGGGAACCAATTCCAAATGGAAGGAGACACCTAGGGAGTTGAATATACCAGTCCCGACTCAATTAATATGTTAAAGAGTCGCCTGAGGATATCCGTCGCTGATCCTCGTTCGAGATGACAAAAAGGGCAGTATTGGAAGGATAAAAGAGATTGGGTATTAATAGAATGATTACACAATACAAGCAGATGGTTTTTTTATCCTTTATATTTTTTCGTGTCACAAACACGAGATCACTTTGGCGATAAAGTGAGCCTTGATGGTTTTACATCAATCGAAAGAGAATGGAACGTACTGTTACACAATTGTAGTAATATTCACCTGACTTTGCGTATGAGCATATAGGACGGATGAGAATTTAGACCTTGGTGGTGGTTGACTTGTTGCGGATTCGAATTCTGACTTCGGCTTGTTCGTTCTTGTTCGTCTTTGTCATTAGTGTCAGGCTCATTATAAAAGGGCGTCAAGAGATATTTATTAGCTAATTAATAAAAGTAATAAATACGAATCATTTAAAGTGTTTCAAAAGTAACAGCGCAGTAGATAAGAATACCACTAACGTAAAAACATGGCTTTAGTGGATTATTTAGTTGTATTTGCAGTTAAAGTAAAAAAATTCGAGATCAGTCGTTATTACTACCTTAAGAAATATGAGTGCTTGCGTATTACAGAAAAAGTAAGTGTAGTTCGCGTTCGGATCCTAGGAGTTACCAATGAAATAAAATATTTATCTTTACCCTGTGAAACGCTGCGAATAGGCAATGAAAAACAATTAAAAAATAACTAAGAAAAATCTGATGTGGCCACCACATGTCTTTCTTCATAGCTGTAATATTTATAAAAATTCAAAGTACGTTAAATGATAATAAATATTTTAAGGAACTGCGAGAAATATTCCAAGACCTTACCAAGAACTGAAATAAACTCATGTAGCTTTCTGATATTGGATATAGCCACGAAGCTCCCACAACTAAGAAAATAAGGAGCATTACTAGAGGTAATTAAGCGTTAAGTGTTTACAATAGTCGCCGGTAGAAGGTGTGGTGGTGGCAGCTAAACGATTACTTTTTAAAATATCTTTTGAACGCTGCATTATATGGGAAAATGTCTCGAACAAACATTATAGAAAATAAAATTTTCTACAACTTGTATAACAGTACTTTTTTACGTTGATTAACTAATAAAGCAAATATTTCAACAAAACGGATAAGTGACAAGAGTAAACGCTCACTTCCGGTTGACTAATTTTAACTAAAAATTTGTCAACATTTACCAATTTGATAAAAATGCCACATATAAAATTGTGCGTTCATCTGATTGATAGTTTTTGATTTAGAGCACCCACAACATTCCTATCATACAGACAATCGAGAAAATGCACAAAACGTGTTCAGGGGACCTCCAAAATGTATTTCTGTTGAAATCTAGAAATCCATTTTTTTCATGAAAACAATACGTTCCACTGTACTACATCCACATCTACAAGTTACCCTGCAATTCACCAAGTTGGTGGGTGGCAGGGGGTGCAATGCGCCAAACCCTACCTAAAGACTGTCTGACGCAATTCGAAATTTCCTATTGTGATCTCGTATTGTCCTCGGAAAGAATGAGCCTAGATAACGCTCCGTCCTACAATCGATCTCACGTATTTTATCGTCTCGATCATTTCTACCTATATACGTCGGTGCCACAATTATTCCCACTACCTCCTCTTTTAGACATTCCGACCTATATTTCTCCAGAAGTTTCAACCTTGAGACCAATAGACGGTCCTCCAGTGATACCCAGTTCAAATCGCTCAATAAAGAGGTGACGCTTTCCTTATGTTCGTACCTTTGTTTTACAAAACTGGCTGCTCTGCGCTGTACTCTTTCTAGTTGAATTATGTGTCCCTTCTCGTACGGATCCCATATGCTCGCTGCGTATTCCACTTGCGGTCTTACCAGTGATAAGTAGCATGTTTCACGTACTTTCTCTGTAGTGCTCCGTACTATTCTACCTATGAATGCCAGTTTCTTGTTGGCCGCGCCTATAACTCGACGAATGTGCATGTCCCATGAAAGATCTCGACATATGGTTACTCCTAAATATTTTACATACTCAGCTTGTCGAATGCTCATTTCATCTATTTTATATTCGGAACCTAAATCTTTGTTTTTACTTCTCCAGAACGTGACTGCGGCACATTTAGTATAATTAATTTCAATTTGCCATTCTTTGCACCACGCTGAAATGGCTCTTAAGTCTTCAAGCAGTGACTGATGGTCCTCCTGGTTTTTTATTTCTTTATATAGAACGGTGTCATCGGCGAAAAGCCTAATTTTACTACGAACAACCGAGCAGATATCATTTACATAGATTACCCTTCCCTGAGGAACACCTGAAGCAACTTTAACGGGGGACGAGTATTTCCCATCGATGACAACTATCTGTTCCCTATTCGAGAGGAAGTCTCTCACCAAACCGACAACTTTCGGATTGATACCACATTGTCCTAACTTCACAATTAATTTCCTATGAGATAATTTATCGAACGCCTTCCTGAAATCAATGAATATGGCATCGACCTGAGTATTTTTCTCTCCGCATCGCAACAAATAGTCCACGAACAGGCCGAGCTGCGTTTCGCATGATCTACCTCTACGGAATCCGTGTTGGCATCCGCTAAGCAATGAATGACTATCTAAATAGCGCATTACAGAGCTAAAGACTATGTGCTCAAGTATCTTGCACGATAATGAAGTTAAGGATATCGGCCAATAATTTTCGGGGTTCTCTCTGTCGCCACCCTTATGGATGGGAGTAACGTGTGCCAACTTCCAATCTTTAGGAACTACTCCTTCCCTAATGGATTTCTCGAATATAATTTTGAAATACGGCGCGATTTCAGCAGCAGCCACCCGGTTCGTCGGTACCTTGGGTCGGACCTACTATTGGTTAAAAATAATTTTTTAAGCTGTACAAATGATATAAGATCTCCATAACCCCGATAGGATTCGGAACCCTTTAAATATTCTTGTAAGGCAGGATTTATATTGTTCTACCATGGCCATTGCTTAACTTCTATGGCGCTGAGACATAAAACCAATCTATTTCTAAAACAGAATGACACTTCGTGAATGGCCATGCCCAACAAAATATAAGAAATATCGGATAATCCACAAGAAACTATCCACCTTTGCAAGTAATTATAATAGCTGATAAAATTGTCATTTTACTATCTCCATACGTAATATAGGAAAAGGTTATGTTTCATGAAAAAAATCGATTTCGAGATTTCAACAGAAATTCGCTACCCTGAACACGTTTGGAACATTTTCTCGATGATTTCTGTGTGATATAAATTTTGTAGGAGCTCTAACTTGGAAACTATTAATCAGATGAGCGCGAAATTGTACGTGGCATTGTTATCAAATGGATAAATGTTGACAAGTTTTTAGTTAAAATTGGTCAACCGGAAGTGAAGGTTTACTCTTGTAATTTATTCGTTTTTTGAAATGTTTGCTTTATTACTTTATCAATGTAAAAAAGTACTGGAATATAAGTTGTAGGATATTTAATTTCCTATAACGTTTCTTCGAAACATTTTCCCATATAATACAACGTTTAAGAGATATTTTAAAAAGTAATTGTTTAGCAGCCACCACCACACCACCTACCGGCGACTATTTTAAACACTTTACGCTTAGTTACCTCTAGTAACGCTCCTTTTTATTTTCTTAATTGTTGGAGCTTCGTGGCTATATCCAATATCAGAAGCTACGGTATGAGTTTATTTCAGTTTTTTGGAAAATCTTTGAATTTTACGCGCAGTTACTCAAAATATTTATTATTTTTTGAAATTTTAAAAATATTCCACTATGGAGAAAGTCATATGGTGGCAACACCAGATTTTTCCATTTATTTTGAGGCGCGGGTTGCTTAGTTAATGACAATGGCCACGCAGTAAAACTTGCAACTCAAGGTATCATTCGTTATATATAAAAGAAACCCTTATCGAATTAAGGAATTAAGTTCAAGCCCTGTTTTATATGCGTAGTTTATTACTTAATTTACTGTATTTTCCTGGGGTAAGTTAATTCTAAAATCATGCTCATGACCTTTTTCTGCTTCCAACATTAAGACATTTGTTTTGAAAATACAATTATAATTTTCCTTACAAGGGTTTGACAGAATAACGGCAATTGTTCAGTGTCATAGAACATCGCCCGTGTTCCTATGTGTATAAAGTGATCGATATTGATCGTACCCCAATCAGTAAAAATGGCGTTTTTTATCACATGAGAATACTGTTTAGATACATCAGAAAAAGCCGTAGAAATTATTTCTTTTAAAAGTTGAAGTATCACAATCACAAATGATAAAAATATTTGTTTTGGGTTACCTCGATTTTCGGAATTATTTAATTTTAATTAAGCCAATTAATCTGCATTATAAAACACTTAAAGTAATACTGGAACATTGTTTGAATAATAGCATGGATAGATATCGCGGTGTTAAAATACTTGCATTTGAAGAATTTCGTTAAGGTAATTCAGGAGCTGAGAAATTACCATATTCGCGAATTAGTACAAAAATAAGCACAAGAAATTAATCAGTACATTATCACCTCAATCACTACAGTATTTAATTAGTCAATACGATTGGTTAGTTTATCTATAGGTATATATCTCTTTTGGAAAAGCCACACACAGATCAGTTAGAATTTAAAAAAATTGATATTGTAAATTGCGTTGATTCATTGTCCGTTTAATCAAATAACTGCTTTTGGTACAATAAAATATTATTTCTTCCTGTACTGACCGAGGAATGGAGCATATATTTTTTCTAACGCTTCAGAGTATTAATAGACTATCTCTCGCACCATAAGAGGAAATGTTTATCTCCAATCGACTCATTGATGCTTTATAACCACCGTGCCAAGTGGATGACGCAATAGAATCCGCGGGATCGGCTGTAAAACGTTTGAGCACTCCTGCGTTTATTCTAGGCAGAGAACGTATTCTATGTCAGACTATTTCTTCCTCTTCCTTCCGATCGTCACACGCAAAACACATGCACGCAGACACACACGCGCTCGCTGAGCTGCGGGAGTGATTGACAGGGATCTTGCGCCGACCGCGAAATGGTGTGCGAGAAACCTCTTCGTCGTCTCCTTCTCACACGACTTAGGATTCCCTGCGTTGAACGAAGTACGGACGCAGCACACGGACTAGTGTCGCCAGCAATGGTGTCTTCCTGTGCACGGCTAAAAAAGCGTAGGGAATGAGTAATGAGGAAGGGAAATGCAGCTGATTGGACGATAGGGACGCCGCATGGTTGACTCGATTGTGGATGCTATGTAATGCCCGTTGCGACAAACCGAGCACCACAATTGGTCTCACCCCACTTCATCCAGCCCCTTCATTAAATGAATAAAGTATTTTTCGCTAGACGAAACCAGCCAACCGATACATCATGCACCCATCAGGAAAACTGAGTGCGTTTTTAAGTCTCCGTTGGAATACTAAGTGGCGCGTTTTCCCCTTCTACCCGAACCACCCTCCCTAAAGCCGATTTCATCTAAGTCAGCGGGGTATGAGGACACCAATTTGCGCGATGATCTAACACTTGATGGAACGCTTGCTAACCTGATACGAATAAAACGGTTGAGCGGCACCCATGCGACACGAGGGGAAATGTGCGTAATGGGAGAAGTCATATGAAGAACTAAGGTTTTTGCGGGCCATGTTTCTGTCTCTTCGATAGACTGTTTTGAGGTATGATTTTAGCAGCGCAGATACGTCTAACTCTGGGTGAGTTAGGAAATTGCTAACTTATTTGTAGCTCCCTCATTCCGGTGAGGGCAAACTTTTTAACGCGGCGGAACGCATTAGTGGCAGTAAATCCTTAGGAAGTTGTCAATGCTTATGCGGGATGTATTAGTCCTTAAATCGGAAGTTACGTAGAGATTTTGCGATATTATTTAACTGAAAATCACGTCTGAATTTGGTTTATAGGGATAGTATTTCAGTATTAAATGTTTAATCATCATAATTTGAATTGAAAAGTTTGAAATGGTTTGCTCAATTTTACGAATATCTTCTTCATAACAGCATCACGGCTCGCAAGCACGTACTCGGAAGATTCTATTCCACGTAGATTCATTAATATTTGTAAGTTAGGATATGTAATATGCTTAACAATTGATAGGATTCAATGAATAAAGCAGGCAGGAGAGAGAATGAAAACTCCCAGATATTTCCGTCAGCTAATATAATTGAAGTAGTAAAAATTTATTCGTGTACTCAAGGATATTTTATAGCTTAGGCATTTGCATCGAAAATACCGAACCCTTTTTATCCCCTTATTGTATCGAAATACAGTACTCGGTAATCCGAATCTCGATAATCTGACTCCGCTTAATCCAAGGTCGTGTTCTCAGAGACATCGCATCGAAAGAAAGATGTACGGCAAATAAACAAAAGACGCTCAATGATTTATTTATTCATTATTTATTATGCATATATTTTATTATTGTGTTATGTCCCACGGACTGTAAAATTTTGTTTTGTTGTTTTTTTTAGTAAAAAACATCTAAATCCATTAATTGATTATTTTTACAACTTCATATTTAATAATTCCGTATAATCCAAGTTGACTCGGATCCCGTTTACCTCGGATTATAGAGATTCTACAGTGGTAGTAACGATATTATACTCTGTTTTGAAAACCGATTAACATCTCGTGACGAATTACATCGAGTAAATAGCTAATAATAACTTAGAAAATAGAATGGGTCAAAGGAGATCAAGCTCAAATTAACTTTTAATACCCTATCCCAGGGGTCAGTAAGGTTTTTCCGTTGAGTGTCACTTTTTACCAATATTAGCTATCTGTGGCCCTTCTCGCGTGCCACCCTTCAAATAATTTTGTCCATAACGCTTACAAAAAGGTGATTCTTATATTTTAATAACATAACGTGGCATCATTACAATACGAAATGCAAGTGAAATGAAATTAAAGTTCTTTTAAATACAAATTTTTGTAATTCTTCTTTGAAATATCGTGTCATGTAAAATATCTTCGCGTGCCATAGGCTGCCGGCCCCTGCCTTATCCAATACTTGGGGCACTTTGTAAGCTTTTATAATGGGTGATAAAATACTCGCCTTAATGTCATTCACTGGAATTACAGAGATTTTTTCACTAATTTACATCAATTCGTTTTGATCATGGATGCATTTTTTGCCGTAGTTGTACCCAAGTAAGGGTCAATCTCTTTTCCCCCGAGGGGTAGCGCAACATCTGCGCACTACAGATGGAGCCACTTGTCTCGCTCTCTAAACGTTTTCCTGTAAAACACTCTTTTCTTCTCTTTGATGTTGATGGGTTGTTAACCTATCACAGTGGCCGCGGGATATAACGTGCAACATAATATTTTACTAAATGTAAACAAAAATAAATATTTACTTTCGCTTAATGAACTTAAAAACTAATGATTACTCACGTATAATATGTATTATTTTCATCTTAAGGCAAGTATGACTTTTCAAGCATTACCTTTGGATAATATTTTTTGGTTGTGAATATCCAATTAAAATTTTCTTGACTCGAGTTAGTCACAGTAGTGAGAGTTTTTGAGCGTGAGAGAGGTAATATCGCACATATTCATCTGTCTTTCTCACTGTATATCTATATCAGGGGTGCGCAAACTAGGGGGCGCGATTATAGCCATGATTTAATTTTAACTGTAAGAAAATTTATTTCTTTTTTCATATTTCATATATCTTTTTTGTTTACAATGTTATATTTCTGTAATATTTCGTATTTACGAGAGTAAAATCTCCTCAATCTATTCAGCGTGACCGTGACTTTTTTTACAGTGCGCATTATTATCGCACTATACTGCAGTACGTTGTCGAACGAAGGCCGTCATGTGAATACGTCTATTGCAATGTGCAATGTTTAGTTCTGAACGGGTGGATTTATTCTTTATTGTTTTACAAATAAATTTAATTGAATAATTGTCAGAAAGAGCACCATGAATCAGAATTGAGAGTGGCGATTTCATCAATTAAGCCGCGACTGGACGAAATTGCCAGTAAGAGACAAGCCCACAGATCCCATTGAATTAAATCTATTCATACAAAAATGTTATTTTTCTTTTTTTTTGTGCTTTTCTTATTATTTTAAAATGTGATATTTATTTTTGTATTCACATTACTGTATAATTTAATTAATTTAGTGATATTTGATTTTATTCCCATTAGAATGTTTATTTTGTGTATTTATCTTGAATTATTTTGTTATTTTCAGTTTTAATAAAATATACCATTTTTGTAACATACTATTTCTCAAAATTATCATCGACATAAAACCCCTCCCAAATACCAAATCTTGATAAAAATCTTGCCAGCCATGATAGGGGGGGGGGCAAGTTTGTATTTGGGACAAAAATTGGGGCGCGGTATGAAAAGTTTGCGCACCCCTGATCTATATATACATATATATTTATTTATTTATTGACGTTCCTTACAGAGGAGGGTTATATATGTGATATACCTATATATAGGAGGATACTAATGTTTAGGCACTTCCAGATGCGCAGGTAGGATTATGTGCAATACCGTCTAGAAAAACCGAAAATCTAGAAGAAATTCAACGATGCGGCAGCTAAAAAATCGCGATTGTTAAATACATTTTCAAGTTTTATGTATTTCCGAATGTGCTACGAATCTGAAATTTTTTAAAAGGTAGAATTTGTAAAAAAACGAAATAAGCATTAAAGAAATTTGTATATTTTGAATTGTTTGCCTGTTAAAAATTCTTAAATTTTTAGAATTAGATAAATGTTTTGGTACTACGGAGAGTACTAGGGAGCTAAAATTTCAATGTGATTTAGAGCATAGTAAATATGCACAAATAAACATTTGAATATTTCCGTGAAGTTGTTAGTGCGACCGTTATAAATTTTTTAATTTTAAGCAATTGGATAAATGTTATTTCACTACTAAATGTGCTACAACTGTAAAATTTGGCAGAAATGTGTGGCTTTACTACCTCACTGTGGAGAAGGTGTAATATTCTTAAAATTGCAAATTTAAGGGATTGTTTTACTCTTTTTATTGTTCCATAAGGAAATAACGAAAATCGCTGCAGAGATGAAATCTTTTGAATTAAAAAATATTACCAATGATGAAATATCTCTCTGAAAAATTAATGTTTTTTCAAGGTGAGATGAAATGCTTTCAGAATGGATACACCATTTACTTGTATACTATATTGACGCTTCTTATGATATGATATTAACCTAATTATATAGTATACTAGTAGAAGGTGCTTGCAAACTGCAAGCATTTCATCTCACCTTGAAAAAACTCATTTTTCAGAGAGATATTTCATCATGGGAAATATTTCTTTAATTCATAAGATTTCTCCTCTGGACCGATTTTCGTTTTTTCCTTATGGAGCAATAATGGAGTAAAACAATCACTAATTTTTGCAATTTTAGAAATATTATAAATTTTCAACATTGGGTTAATAATGCCACACATTTTCGCCAAATTTTAAATTTGTAGTACATTTAGAAGTGTAATAACATTTATCTAATTGTTTAAAATTAATTAATTTTTAACGGCCGCAATAACAATTTCACGGATACACTGAAATGTTTATTCGTTTGTATAGACTAATCTCTAAATGGCTTAAAAATTTAAGTTTCCTATCTTGCCCCGTAGTATCTAAACATTTACCTATTTATTTAAACTTGAAGAATTTTTAACTGCCAAACAAATTCAGATATCAAAATTTGTATAATCCTTATTTCGTTTTTTTACAAATTCTACCTATAAAAACAATTTCAGCTTTCATAAGTAGCAAAAACGCAGGAAAAATGTCTCGGGGCTGTTTTCGGCCAGTCAATATGTTATTTTTGAAAGGAAATAGCTTAAAATCCTGAGTTTGTCAAAGCCAAAATTGGAAAGGCGTGGATCACATTCTCGAAACACTAGATGCCGAGAAGTTATGCCTTACAATCCTCAATTTAGCTACGAAAAAAATAGGGGAATGGACATAATTTGAATTGAAAGAAATTGCACGTGATTTTATAAATTGTTCTATTTCCACAAGCGAGTTTTAAATAATATCGGATACAAGAGGAGAGGGCGACGATTGCGATCGCCTCCCCCATCGAGCTCTCCTGCTATCCTATTTGTATTTAGTTCCGTAATACGACATGTAAAATAAATAACAGGAAATACAATAGAACAAATGCAAAAAGTCTTATTTTAATGACAAGCTATGTAATGTGGATTATTTTAATTATTTCTAAATGCGAAATAAATGATCAAGAGTACGTTTTCATTTTCTCAAGTACAGCGCATCCTTATGAGAAATAAAGATTCATCCTCCCTTGCTTTTAGCGCTAAGTAACAAGCTGAGGTATGTTTTATATTGTGGACGAAATTTCGATGCATCATTTAATTTTTGGTTCCATTTTTTGTATTGTTTTGGCGATTGTAGTTAAAAATAAATACATTCCGAAACATACTGTTGGTTGCAGGTGAAAATTACTTAACGGTCGGAGTAATATGTAATTCAGTTTTAATCGGTTATATTTAACCGTAAATGAACTGAAAACTATTCCTTTTGTTAAATTCTAATATAGGCTAACGACTGAGCCGTTAAAAATTCCAAATCTCGAATAACTTCACGGAAAGAAATACAACTGTCCATTTTACGTACTAATAATTTCATTGAATATTAACGAAGACAACATTTAATCGTTAAAAACATTTGTTTACAAGACTGAAGCATCCGAAACCATATTATGGGATTTTTAATGTGAAATAGATATTTAACTGTTAACATCTGTTGCGAAGTTTCTCTTAAAAATAAAAGAATATAACAAATTTGTTGATAAGTACATTTATATTCGAGAAACTATTATAAGTTGATGGTTGAAAACTGAAGAAGTAATGTGCCTTAATCGGACAATATAATTCTTAAACATATTGACACCTTTACAATATTTGGTGGAAGGATTAGGATTTATTTAAAGAATTACTAGTAGACTTCATGGTTATATAAAACCATACGCACATTTCAGCTACAATGCAGCCGCCTTCAGTGGTAATTCACCGAAGGTATCCTCTAATAAAAAAATTAATAATAAAATTTCTAAAAGATCACTTTCATATTTTGTACTAAAAAGTAAAAAATAAATTTTGATTTACTGGACTTCTTTTAAACCTTTGTAAATGTTATATGGCTTTTTAAAAGTGTAAGAAGATTAAAAGCCTTTACTACATTTCCCGTTTCCGATCTAAGTGACGCAATAGTGGGGCCTCTACCTTGGACTTCTCTGACATATGACCAAAATGCTTTCGGGTTCTCTTTCAAGTTATCCTGTAAAACCTTCTTTTTGTAATTGTTAAACGAATTACGCATTGACACTCTGGTTTAAGGAGCGCGCCTCCTTGTATTGCTGCCTTAACGTTGCACTTTGTTCGACCGTAGCTGTTTGAGGATGTGTTATTTACGCGAGAGTGGAGCTTTCTTTGCCGTCGGAGAGCGCTCCTAACTTCCTGGTTGTACGTACCATCTAGGTTCTGCATTTTCACGCTTCAGTCTGCTTGGAATATATTTATCTGTACACTCTCGCATCATATCTCTGAAGATGCACCAGGATTCTTCCGCGTCTGTAATATCTGTTACCTCGCAGAAATTAGTATATTTATCTCCACCGTAGTTGTTGTTTACTCAACCTGGGTCGACTTCTAAAAATTAGCCATTTCATTGCCTCGTAAGCAATTTCGACAAATTAGAAATTTTGCTCAGAGTTACATCTGTCGATTGCAAGCTCATACGCGTGTTAACAAGTTTTCTCATCCATGAAAAAATAAACAACGGTCGCGACTCATTGACTCACTCTCATATAGAAAATCTGCTGCTACTTGCAGCTACATATGTACAACCCGATATTGAAAAGTTGGCGGAATTGGAATTACACCAGAGATCGCATTAATGATCAGATTTATTTTAATCATATCCTTATATTTACTTATAGCATGTTTTGAACTAAGTGGCGCATCAGAACTTTGGCACTGGAAATATGGCGCACGAGTTGGGCACCACTGGACTATATTATATTGCCATTTATTTTTAACTACAACGTAAACTAGCAATGACGTCATTATACTAACACACGAATTTAGCAAAAAGTGAAAAATATTTTAATGAATTGTTTTAAAATATAAAATATAATGACGCTTTATAAAAATACATGCTAAAAGCACGGATGGTGATACTATAATCCTAGCACATAATAACCTATTTTTTCACAAATCTTGATAGATCTTACTAATAAACTGTATCTGGGGCAGATTCTATTCCATTTAGATTAATTAATATTTGTAAACTAGGGAGATGCACGTTGAAATTCAACGGTTTTCCATCCTCCGTTTTTATCCGGTTTTTATACATTGACTGGCTTCGGAGATTTTTCCTTCGCCTTACGTTTCAACGGTAAAGTTTTTTTAAATGAAATTTTGTGAATAGATGCGACGCGAAGCTATTATCCAAGTCAATAGTACCCAATTACACGAAACCGACAACAATGCGAATCACTAAGAATGCGTCAAATTCTCGCTTTAAAAAGTGATCTGTTAATCGATTCGACGCGTATTCAAAAAACGATGGTAGGAAAACAAACTTTCGTTGTTTTAGGCGTTCGTCGTTTCAAGCCTTGAACTCTTACCATGATTCTAAGAAATTTTAATATTCAAACGAATAACGTTCTACATTCAAATGCATTCCTTCTCATAAATAACGCAACGAATGTTGTTTATATTGGTTGCTATGAAAATCATTTCCCTCTCCTTTCTTCTCTCTCTCGTATTAATAGCATTCAAAGCATGCTTTCATCCATAAGAATTCATATAACAATAGGATTTCGAGGTTTAACAATGTAATTGGTTGGCAAGGCAACATCCTGTTACAATGGCAAGATTTCCCCAAAATATGTGAATTAAGCGTTTGACATGAGAAATTTCGAACTGTAGACGAAAAAATATGAACAGAATGAAAAACTTTATAATGTTTTCTTTAAAACTGTTTAGATCCAAAGATCTTAAGTTAATTCTTTCTAATTTAGATCTCAAAAATAATTAAAGCCTGCAAATCGAAAAGTCGATTTTTACGTGTTAATTTATGGAAAAAGGAAATGTCTTCCTAGGAGTCGAACCCAAGACAATTTTCGAGGTTCTTTTCGTCAACACCTAAAAATATGCGAATTTAGTATTGCTGCCAAATTTCAAAAATATATATCAATCTTTTATCGAGTTATTCGCATTTTTATAGCGTGACAGATGGAGACGCAAAGGGGCAGAAGTAGTCTTTTATAGATTTTAGATTATATGTATGCATAAGAATCGATAGGGTTCTATGAATAAAGCAGAAAGGCGAAATAATGAAGACTCCTAGGTATTTCCGTCTGTCTATATAATTGAAGTAGTGAAAATGTATTTGTGTGCTCAAGGATAAGGATAAAAAATGACAAAACATTTTTATCACCTCATTGTATCGAAATACAATACTCAGTAATACGAATCTCGATGATCTGACTCCGCTTAATCCAAGGTCGTGTTCTCAGAGACATCGCAGCGAAAGAAAGATGTACGGTAAAGAAACAAAAGACGCTCTATGACTTTTTTCATTAATTTATTATGCATATATTTTATTATTGTTTTATGCCCCATGGACTGTTAAATTTTGTTTTGTTGTTTTTTTAAATAATAAATATATCCAAATAATAAATAATAATAAATATATCTAAATCCAATAATACCGTATAATCTAAGTTGACTCTGATCTTGTTTTCCTCGGATCATGAAGATTCTACTGGTGTAGTAACAATATTATGTTCTGTTCCGAAAACCGATTAACATCCCATGACGAATTACATCGAGTAAATGGTTAACTATATCTTAGAAAATAGAATGGTTCAAAGGAGATCAAGCTCAAATTAACTTTTAAGACCCTATCCCATACTTGGGACGCTTTGTAAGCTATTATAATCGGCGATAAATTGGTAACATTAATGACAATCACTGGAATTCCAGAGATTTTATTCACTAATTTACATCAATGGGTTTTGATCATGGATGCATTTATTGCCGTAGTTGTACCCAAGTAAGTGTAAATTCATTCTCTTTTCCCCCGAGGGGTAGCGCACTACAGATGGAGCCACTTGTCTCGCTCTCTAAACGTTTTCCTGTAAATCACTCTTTTCTTCTCTTTGATGTTGATGGGTTGTTAATCTATCACAGTGGCCGCGGGATATAACGTGCAACATAATATTTTACTAAATGTAAACAAAAATAAATATTTACATTCGCTTAATGAACTTGAAAGCTAATGATTACTCACGTATAATATGTATTATTTTCTTCTTAAATTTACTGTTTTCTTGAGGCAAGTCAAACCTTTCTAGCATTATCTTTGGATAATATTTTTTGGTTGTGAATATCCAATTAAAATTTTCTTGACTCTAGTTAGTCACAGAAGTGAGAGTTTTTGAGCGTGAGAGAGGTAATATCGCACATATTCATCTCTTTCTCCTTCTATGTATGTGTGTGTGTGTGTGTGTATATATATATATATATATATATATATATATATATATATATATATATATATATATATATGGATGTCAACAAGGTTTTGGGATGAGGAAACCGTTCTCTCTATGTAGCTGAAGAAGGAGTAGTTCCGAAAGCTTTACGTTTGTGATGTTTCTGTGTTTTTGTGTTATTTTACGTGTGTCGCTTCGACATCCCCGGGGCCTCGCCAACCTGAAGTCGTCTGATTGGTGAGTGCTCACTGGGTTTCCTCATCCCAACACCTTGTTGACATCCATATATTCATTTTACCTTTCCTTTTCCGTAAGTTGTTATATATATATATATATATATATATATATATATATAATTATATTATATATAATAATATTAACTTTTTTAATACCTTATAATAATATTCCTGGTCACGGAACGGCAGTGTAGTTGTAGATTTTTAGTTCCAGAAGGGAGTAGTTTGGTTGTCAAAATAAAGCAAAAAATATAGCTATATAATGCGGAAGATAAATTATTCTTGTGAGTGATTAATTAGAATTATGTTCTTCGAAGCTTTGTTCTTGTTTGAATGACACTTATTACTATTTTTTATTATCTTGTGACAATTTTTCCGATATAGAATTTATGCAGTTTAGGTAATTTTTAACCGTTATGGAGAAAATTAAAGTTTTTCCGTTGCCATTAAGTCCTATTTTATAATATGATTTAAGAGTTAATAAGTTGATCGACGAATAATAATCATTTTTCTATTTAGGAAAGATCTAATGACTTTGTTTATGGTATTAAAATTCTTTAAGAAAAAGTAACTGACTCACCAAAGACAAATTTTACTGTATCAGGAATAGTTGTGTGGAAAATAGTAGATAAACACAAGAATGCAAGCGATTAGCTGTTATCTTATCCGCTATACTCGACATACTAAACAATCTTTCGAGAACCCTCTCCAGCTGTCTCTGTCACCTGTTCATATGGCTTTCACTAGCGATTAATTTTGAATATGTTGATAATGTGTATTTAATGAAAAGGAAATGATGATGAGTTCATATACGCTGAATAAGTCGTCACTTTTCTTTGTGAAATCCACCAATTTTATCGATGATCGAAGATGGTATATAAGCAGAGCGAGAAATTCGTTATTTTTCAATCAATTAACGTTTTATTTCTAGGAAAAATCTTTGGCTAAGTATTTTAATAATTTGCCGTGTAGAAGCGAAAAATGACGCAAAATCTGCACGTTAATTATTTTTAAATGGTACCTATCATTTCAGCTCCTTTACGAAACGATTTTAGTTTAAATAAGCTGACCCGGTTTTTGATCCTGATAAACAGAATGTAAACTTTCTTAATGGGAACTGATTTAAGGAGCAAGTTGGAATTAAGTAATCCTCTTTTGTTGTTTCTACGTTAGGAGAAGAGCTAATGAAGAGGTTGCTAAATATTATTTCTTGCATTAACTTTATTGATACTTTAGTCTACTACAGAAAATATGAGATACAAAATACTTGATCACCTCAAGATACTCACAGAATAATCTCTCACATACATTGCATTGAAATGTGTGTATAATAATGCTTTTTCGAACTTCCTCTGCTTTCATATTGCATACTGCACCTTATAGAAGACAGATTCCATAATAATTTTTGCCTACGAAAAGCAAGTTCATATTTTATACAGCCTTTAAAGAATCGCTTAAAGTATTTGTGCTTTAAATATAGCAAGTATTTATGCAACCTTAAATATCTAAAAGTGGACTGAGTGTTTATATAGTAATATCGATCTCTTTTCTTAAAACAGTCTGTGTTGCATAGCGGAAAAATATAAGGAATATTTTCTAATAAATGGTCCAAACAATTCCTTAGCCAAAAAAGCGACCATGTAAATCAGATGCGTCTGAAAGTCGTAAAAAAGTCATCCTTAGTAGAATATCAACGATCGTTATTTCTTCTTGATGTCTTGATCGCATGATTTAGATTTTCAACCAATAGGAAAGTTCGATAATCCACTTTTAGCATATTTACGAAGTTCCAATGAGTCACTAGTGGTTTAGTTTATTTTGGTATCCTCAATAATTTTGGAACATTTTTCCATGTACGGGCAATTAATTCATTTTCAAGATTAAGGAAATACGTTCCTTTCTTTTGTCTCTTAAATAAACATAACAAACGCGGGAAAATAAAGCATTTACCGCTCATGGATTTGCCTATTCAAATTCAAGAATTATATTTAAATGTCGTACGCATAGTATACGCATTTGGAGGCCTTGATTGTTTTAATTTTTAACGGAATATATATAAATAAAAAATAATCGACTGTAAGACTAGACGTTATAATTATTTCCCTCATTTGGAGACAAAGTGTAAACTAAATTCCTCCGTTTCTACTCTTTAATCCCCCTGCACTTCTTCCATTGATGGTTATTTTTTAAAGTTAACCCCAGCCTGAAATATAATTGGTCAACCGAAGCGTTATTTCTTAATAAGAGGTATGTCTTCTTTCTGGTGTATTATTAAAAATATTCAAGAGAATAACTTTCTTAGATACATAGATTGGAGAAGAGACGAGCTACATTACTTGACTCCTAAAACTGAGAGCGTGGGTTCAAATCGTGCCCCAAACGACGATTTCCCATTCAAGGGTTGATATATTTCATAGACCCAATGAAATAGGTTTGTGCTCTGAGATATTGCTGCCTAAATAAATCGAATGAATAAATTAGGTAAATGAAAACTTATTATAATGGCCAGATACATGAGCATCAACGTATAAATAAAAATAGGTTCCTTTTAATGCCATTCGATATTAATTAGTAATGAGAAACATCGATAGTTTATTATAGAATTTACAATGAATGAAGAAAAATTGTCTAGTAACATAATAGCAATAAATTCATCAAACGAACGCAGCAAAATATACGGAAGTAAAAATTAAAATAAACGGCAAATTGGTGTCGTCTGGCAGATAGCAAAAATAATTTATTTTATCAATCCTACTCATTTTCCTTTTAGAAAGGAATTTTGATTCACACGGAAATAAGACTAGTTACGAAATCTTTAAATTTTAGGTTGGATGTGCTACGCAAAATTTTGTGAAAAAAAGCAAAAAACGGAAATTTTATATTTTTCAGCTTCATAACACAACTTGGCTTGTTCAAATATAACATTCAGTATTATAATGAATTAAAATGTTGCTCATTCCCATGCAGTACCGCAATTGAGGCACAGCTCGGTCTGTCAAAGATTGCTCCGCGATCGAGGGATAAACCCGAATGATCTCTTAAGCAAACCCGGTCAACAGGTGGAAGCGTAAATACCTCCGAATGGTATAAAATGACTCGTTTTCATCCACCGTCCTCTAGCGAGACAACCACCTCCATGCCGTAGAGTACTATAGTATAGGGTAAAGTGTCGAGGTCACTTCTCTCACGCACACGACTGTATGCTCAGACTACAACGAAACTTCACAGAATGACTCGTAATAGACTCCTTATTGCCACTTCGGTAAATATTTAAAGTAGCGGGAGGGAGAGAGAGGGGGAAGGAGGATTTCGCGGGATAAAGGAAGAGGAAGAGGTGGGCCAAATGACGCTAGATCAAGTGATGTTGCAACATCGAATATGACCTCCCAACCCCTCCATCCTTCTTCCTCGGTTTATTGTCCTATCCAACCCCCTCGCCTCTCTTCATCATTTCGATCTTTCTCCCCCCTCTCTCTCTCTCCCTCCCCGCTCTACCTCCCACCCTTCTCGCCACCTCCCCCCAACCGCCCCCATTCCACCCCCGCTATTTCCCATTCCCCGCCACACCACCTCGACTCGAGAGTCGTAAACGACAAATTTGTTCTGGCCACAGACCCTGTTTGCGTTCCCTCACGACTAAACCGATAGCGCTAGAATAACAGGCGAAGGCAGTAAAGATGCCGACACTGGTCCTCGTTTCTTCCACCTCGTGTCATTTGAGATAAAACTGTGTCGATAACCGAGTTCTAAGGCGGGGGAGTGGGAGGACTCTGTGGAGTGAAAATAGAAAATAATCAACTCGAGATAAGAAGCGAAGAGAAATTATCGCTCCACGTCCAATTCTGCATGCAAGCATTAATTGAATCGTTTATGTTCGCGTTGAGTGATAGCTTGATTATTTTTCACGGGCTAAATCAGGCTGTCGGCGAGAAATATTATGATTCAAACTGTCGCTTTAAAAATGCTGGAATATGGGTATTGAATTGGTTGGTTTGAATGGTTGTTTTGAAGTGTATGCATAGTATATATGACTTTGGATGTGTGGTTGAAGTTTTTTTCATTAATTACTTCTCTGTACCTACATTGCAGAAGAATGCGTAACTGCTGAATCAACAACTACGATTTCATTAGTTGCTCCGCTCCAAATCAAACGGATATATTTGGAGATAGGAAAAGCAACGAATTGTAAGTAAATTAAACATTCTCGTGATCTTAATCAAAGTGATGGTATAGGCTTATTCTTCGGTATATTTTCTTTAACAAGTATGTATGCCAGCGTTTTTCATTCTTTTCCTCTGGGGCCTCATCTTCCTCATTTTCTGGTCGATTTATATCATTGGTCAATTACTTTTCATTAAAATTTTCCGTTATTCAAACTCATTATCTACCAACTCAAGGGTTATATTTTCGCTGTCTTCTTAAAGGCGTACTTTGGATGAGCTTGTAGTGGTTTGTTGGTCGGCTGTCGCGAAAAATCAGTCGTTATTTTTTTTTAATTAAAACCATTAATCGTTCTTTACATAGAGAAAACTGTATGCATTTATTATTAATCAATGAGAGCTTTTTAACCACTGCATGTATGAAATGGATATTTATTTTTTTGGCCTTTTTAAAGGTCAGAAGCGATAATAGAAGGTTTTTCCGATTAATTTAAAGACCCTTCTCTTACGTAAGTGGGAGTAGTAAGCATATTTTTTATCTTCGGATTCTCCCTCCACGCATGATTACATACATCGTTTCTCTTTACGACAAAAGACATGACGTTCTCCGGGTGTAAATGCACGCCTAACCTTATTTTAACCACCCTTAATGTAAGGATAACTGCATGAATAATATTAGGCTGTAAACTGAGAAATATAAAAATAGCATATTTAATGGCTTAGTTAACAGTTTGAAATGGTGATTGATAACAATGTTGTAATAAGGAATATTGATCTAAAATGCATAGAGCATGGGAGATTGGGACTTGCATGGTTAAGTTGAAAGGTGATGGATGCCATCAGGGTCGCTATAAAATTATATTCAATAAATTATAAATTAGACCTTTTTAACAAACATTAACCCTTTTCTAAGAATTAAATATACTTTGGACAGACTGGTCCACCAATAACTTTTCTTTCATCTGAATATTGTTGACATGCTATATTATCAGTTGGTAAAATTTTGAAATCAAGTAAATAGTTCCATTTATGGATGATATTAAAAAACACATAGTGGAGATTTCTAACAGAAATAGATATAAAATTAAAAGATAATAAAATTAGTCTTTTTTAAAAAGCAATTGAATAAATTAGTAGATTTGGTTTTATACGGTTGCTTTTAAGAAAATAGTGACTAGAGTTCATTCGTTTAATTCTTTATCCCGTCTCCTATTTCGCCCCCTACTTTGTAGATGTGGCAGGATATAGAGAGTGTGCTGCTGGAAGAAGGACACGCGGGCGACCACCGTCCCGTGCCCGCACCTTCGGGCTACCTTCCGCCTCCCCCGGGAGCCTCGGCGGTGCCTTCTTACCCTGCTCCAAACCACGGGAGGGGAGAGGCCTCCGGGCCCGAGAATACCACACGTTACGGACCAGAGTTTATCGACTACAGCTACCACCACTTCCCAAATCATTCGGGGGTTCATCTTCATCACCATCACCACCACCACCAACATCAGCAAGGGCCGTCGGGAGAGACTTACCCTCCCCCGGAATCCACCCATGGCCCCCCACCTCCTCCTCCCCTGCAGCCGCCCCAACCTACTCAAGTCTCGGGGCCTCCCGCGCCTCCTCTCTCGCACCCTTCTCGCCCTCCCCCATCCCGACCCCCGCTGCACCCCGGAGCTCACATGACTGCCGGAAACGCTGTAAAAAACGAGCCTCCGGCGATGGGTATCTCTTGCGACGGCTCGGGGGTTTCGGCGGGTAATGGCACGCCGGACGGATTATCCGGGTCTCCTTATGGCGGCTATGGAGTACCCTACATGGGACTGACGGACATGAAGTTGGGCGGCGGCGGTGATACCTTGGGTGGTCGTCGTTGTGACAATGGTGGCGATGGAGGAGGACTGGGCGTATCTTCAGCTTTGCCCAGCCTCAAGCAGGAGCACCAAAGCTATCACCACCTTCACGGAGTCGCAGGACACCCCTACGGTGGCGGCAGAGATCTCACCTCCGGATACCCTCAGGCGGTTCAGCACCCTTCAGGCGGGACTCAAGAACCGAGCTCCGCTTACAACGGTACGATGACCATAGTCCAAACGCAGGTGCCTTATAGTCACGTTTCACCCCCATCCAGTCCAGACAACCACCACCAACACCACTCCCATCACCCGCCACACCACCATCCGCACCACCATCCTCACCAGGGTCCCCACCCGCACCCGGCGTTGAGGACCCCGTTTCCTCCGACCGGGATCCCACAAGACATGATGGCCATGTCGCTCCAGTATTCGGCGGCTGCAGGAGGAGGCGGCCACCCTCACGGAGCGGCGGCGGCTGCGGCAGCTGCTGCGGCGGCAGGCGCGAGACTCGCCCACTACCCAAACATAAGGGTCATGACCCCACCCGCTTCTCCCCATTTGGCAAACCTTCTAACCCACCGGCACCACGCGGCCGCGGCGGCGGCCGCTCACGGAGGTCACCTCCACCCGGGTCTGCCCCCTCCGCCCCCGCCGCAGCCTTCCTTCACGGAACCACCTCCGAAGGCGAAGAGGGGACGTCGGAGGTGGGGACGTAAGAAGATCACCACCCACACGTGCACGTACGCCGGCTGCACGAAGACGTACACCAAATCGTCCCACCTGAAGGCCCACCTCCGCACCCACACGGGAGAGAAGCCGTATCAGTGCAGTTGGAAAGGGTGCGGGTGGAAGTTCGCCCGCTCGGACGAGCTGACGCGCCACTATCGCAAGCATACGGGAGACAGGCCCTTCCAGTGCAGACTCTGCGAAAGGGCGTTCTCGAGATCCGACCACTTGGCATTACACATGAAAAGACACATTTCCGTCTAATATGACGAAAGATAGCAAAGCAACCCTTTGTAAGATACATTCCGTTTCCCTTTTGAGAAACTTGTGAATGCATAGAAAAAAATCTCAGACATTTACCGTCGATATTTGACGGTTTAGGAATGAATTCATAACGGTGCCGTCCATGTTGGCTTGTGTTATAATTATGAGAATTGAACTTGTTTTTTATTACAGTAACGGCGATTAATCGTCGAATTTTATAAAACTATGACTGTGATACGTGTTGTTGCGTTACCCTAAACCATTATTATTTCGCAAATTTTCCACAAAATGTATTTTCCTCAGGGGAAATTCCTCTTTTCTCGAGGAAGAGTGGTTTTTATGTATATTTTCTTCGGAATCAAGTGTGTGCATTAAAAACGAGAGAAATGTTTAAAAGAAGGTCGATTAACAACTTCGCCCTTAAAAGGTGAAACTGTCGAATTTCACGAGCCAAAGTAATAGATGAAAATTGGTGTGAAATTATATATCATGAGCCCCTATTGCTAGTAAAACATTGAGCATCTCAAATTTTACTTTCCAGAGATTTTCATAGTAAGAATTTAAATCTACGTTCATGTGAGCCGTGTTGCAAAACACAAGTTCTCCCATTCTATTTAGGGCATTTCGCCAATAATAACTTGGTTGGAAGTTCAATGTGCCCATTAGAAAACTATAGTTGTCGAGATAATTTTAATCAGTACTTACTCGAATGCTTAATTTACGTAAAAATACCTCTCATTTATCCTTCATGTTGTGCTCTCTGAGTGACACACTAGTTTTAAAAAATGATTTCCCTGTTACGGTAAGAGTGAAAAAAACACTCTCAGTTTGGTCGAAAATAGGCTCTATTTTATGAGACCCTGCAATGGTTGAGGGATGATATATTTGTGTATGACAAAAGTCCTTCTTTTTGTTCCTAAAACTGTTTGTATTTGATAAATATTCCATGTCGTGAGTCACCAGGCTTACACGCATAGATAAGTGAATTTAATAAGAACCAGTTATATTCTTGTATTAATTCAAACTTTTTATTCATTGTGTACAAGAGAAAAACGTTTAAATTAAAGAAAACATTTAATTTATGTGATCATGTCTGTTTTCTTCCCAGTAAAAACAATACAGAGCATATGAAAAACGGAAGTGTTTATTCAGCTATGAGAGAAATCATAGCGGTGATTTGTCGTTATTATTATGGAAAATTAAAGCTTGTGTTTGCATAAAGAATTTAGAGGAGTTTGCGAAGGTTTAGTAGCACTTGAGACAGTAAGAATGTCACGCAATGTGCTGAAAAGAATTTGGTTCTATCTAGATGCTTATAAAACAAAGGGTACTAATCATCGCAGGAGATGTAAGCATGAAAAATACTTAGTGTGAAAATATTCGGACGATGCATTCTTCAACGAACAAACTGAATATGGAGTCATTTAAATATTAGTAATGGCGATTATCTTTCAACGAACGTTCTTTTAACGTGCGATAGAGATAACGAATGAATAGAATTTAGAATTGTGTTCCTCTTCATCGAATGTCGTTAATGCAAGAGGGAATTGTAGAGCTTAATTTAAGGCTGAAATATAACTAGTAAAAGTTTTTTAATAAATTAATTTTTAATTTAATGTGATTTTTCCTCTTTTAACAAAAGTTATGTTTACTAATTTTTCCGATGTTTCTATATTTTATTCCTGCATTTGTTTCTTTTTATGATGGAAAATATCATTTGTACTTTGAGCTCGAAAAAGGTGGATAACTTCAAACATTGAGGAATATGGGGTGAATATTTCGTTCTTCTATCTTGGCAGTCAGAGAAAGAGCTTTTGTTAAGCTGTTACTATAAACTTATTCGAAACCAAACTTCACCATACTTCCTATCATCAAAGTAATATTAAGGAGCGATTATATTTCCATAGCATTTTGCATCTTTTTTAATAACATTTTCATCTTTTAATCAATAATTAATTTAATCTGAACTCCTCACGTATTATTTTTTACACTCAAATACTGTAGTGACAATTTATCGCAACGACGTTTCGCGAAACGATGATTTAACGTCATGAGCCCTCTTAGATCTTGCAGCGCGGGTATTTCGCGTTTTTCGACGCTAGCGCCAGTCGTTTTGCCCGTCGCCCGTGGTACTAAGGTTGTCGAAAATCTTGGATATATATCCCCGGATAATGTTAATGATAATATATATAATGAGGGAAATTTGATCGTGCAATCACTGAATATTTGCTAAAACACGACTCGTTAATTTTAGAGAGAAAATTAATCGCATATCTAACGCAAACGTAGAATTTTTCTTCGACTTTTTCAGAAATCTTCATGTCCAGCATTTGCCTATTTGCATACAAACTTCACCAATACTTTCATTTGTGTTTATCTGGTCATCTCATCCTTGAGATGTAAATCGGTTTTCTTTGGGCGTTCCTTATTGTGAACATTCGTTTGGGAGAAGTTGACACCAGCTTGGCTGGCCCGACTTCAGCGTGAGATGTACCCGATTCTGAATCCGGAGAACTAATCTGCCTCTATGGTTCGATAGTTAGAATAACCGCTCGGCGAGTGGAATACCCTCGTTCGATTCTCGGTCAAGGCAGAATTTTTCTCCGGGTTTTTCAGAAATATTCAATATTTTTATAGTCATAGGAGAAACATAGACATTTAAACGTATTGTTCGTATTAAATGACGATACCGGATGCCTCTCTCCTACTTATCCGAATATTACCAGTAGATTAGCTCATGTTGTGTGCCGCCAAACTTCCAGCAAACAACATTATGTATCTTTACACCGTTTGTTGTTATTTTATGCGTAATTACGTTCCAGAATGGAGGACAGAAATCGGGTCAGAAATCGCGGGGTGAACAGCACTGGTTCATCAAAATTGAAACTTTACGTGGTATGAACCTAACCAAAATCTATAACTCAATTCATGAAATTAGTGGAGGTGATACAGTGGATCGTAACACGGTTTATCGTTGGGCATCGAGCTTTCGTTTAAGTACAGCAGACGGTTCATGGAGCGGGAGGCAGTCAACGGATAATGAAGACATATTAGTGGCTATCGCCAACATCATTTAGGAATTCACTCGAGAATTAACGAACTCGTCTTATTGCTAAAAATAAATTCATGACTAAGCATTAAAATTTAAAAATGGAAAAAGTAAGTACTTATTTTAGGTATCTCTAATAGCCATAACAAGGGTGTGAAAATCTTACAATCTTGCTAAGGAAATTGAAGATACCTAAGATGAGTACTCACCTTTTCAATTTGTTTATATTGTAGTGCTTATTCTTGAGCTATTTCGAAGGAATAATATCGCATAACGTCTGGATAAATTGATTTTGAAGTAATAATCTCAACGACCTCAGTTTTCAGAGCTCTGGCACTAATCCTTAAGAAGAGAAAGGCTGCCGCAAAGTGGGTTCAGCACCAATTGACCGAAGACCAGGAAGCAAACCGGAGGATATTCGTGGAGCAGCTGCCGAATCGCCACGAAGTTAAAGGGGAATTTTTTAAAAGATGATTGCCGCTATCGATGAAACATGGATACGGGATTTGAACCATAATTTAGAACGCAATGCATGCAGTGGAAACATCCAACCTAGCCTAATGCGAAAAAAATGTCGCTCTCAGCAATCAAAAGATCAGATGGTGATGATGATGATGATTATGGTGTACGACATGAACAACTGACAGGGTGCCCCAATGGATGACTGTTGGTCAAAAGTTCGTGGACCAGCTCTCATGTAAATACGAACTTCCCATTTATAACCATAAATAGGTTCCGAAAACTAGATTAGCATTTAGACCCACAGTTTTCAATTTTATTTCAGCCGTAGGGTGAGCTCGGTAATTCTTTCTAGAATAGAGTTGGTTGGGAGCGAGTATCATCTCCATAGATCTCGTCAAATAAGATATATTCGGGTAGGATTTTGAAACTCGCGGTTTTAATTGTAATTTTTTAATAACTACTTGGAAGCTGATTTGATAATATTACCTTTTGAGTTTGATTACTCTCACAGTGAGACTTAAATTATCATCCTCATCCCTCCTTTCCAGTCTATGCTTAAACCAAACAGGATCCATGAGAAGAATGGTATTCATGCCTAGGGATAGTTAGTTCAATTAATAACTCATGTTGTTCTGTGACTTTTCTGACCCGGATGGTAAAGAATCAGGGAGGAAACGGGGCAGGCGGATGCGAAAACTCCTCCATAAGCTTCGTGCCACGCCCACACAATGGTAATGACCCTATCGAAGAGCTACTCGATGGCTCACGAAGAGGTTTGAGGTGGGCGAGAGGAGGAGGAGAGTAGGAGCGGAGAGGAGGAGGGAGGGCCGTAAAGTTAAGAGTCAGAAGGATTTTGAGACCGGAAGAGGTGAACAAGTCGGATGAGGTAAAAGGAAAGGCTCCACGGTCAAAGCTTTCAATCTTTTTACCATTCAATGGTATCTCAAACTTGTAAACGAAAACATTCCAGCATATGATTATGACGGTAATATGTTGCACCTATTGGTATATTGTGGGTACGATTGGCTCTTAACTAGCACAAAGGAAAAATATTAAACCTCGACGTTCCCTGAAAGACGTTGGCTATTTCAACGGTTGATAATAAGAGGGTACCGATAACTTTTAACTGTTCACTTCCGCTAATGCTTCAAGGTTAGCCATAAAGATTAAATTAGCGAGTAAAGCATCGACAAGGCCAACAAAAATACACTTCGATAATGTATTTTTTAAGTTGTTAGCCGCCATTGGACGGTCATTTTCAGTATCTCCCTAAGATGTTGTCTCTAAAACTGCTTATTACGTAAAAACTTAGGTAAAAAATCAGGGTTAGTAGCTTTTGATAACATTGTCAATTATGTTACGGGAAAATTCAACTTTAAATCATGAGGAATCTTATGCATGAAATTGACAAAAGAAATGTTGTACTTCGTAAACCGAAATGGTGATTACGTATAATTTAAAAGATTGGCTTGCATATTCATTATTGAAAATTTGTAATCTGTTGTTTATGAAGAATAAAAAAATGCTCAATCGATTTATAGCCATGCAAGACTTTTTTCTTGCAGAATTAATATTTATTGAATAATGGCGAACTTACATTGTTGAATCGCGTAATATTCGTTCTTGAGAATTCTGTAAATTTTATACGCATTAAAAGCGGTCCAAAATGTAAAGGGTATTTTTGATTTTAGTTTAATAACTGTAATACATATTGCAATATCCATTCAAAGTTAACTACCGGCGAAGGAGATGGATCATCAATAAAATTAAATTTAAATTCAGAACGGCGGAATAAAAATGCCCATCTACAAACATCGACCTTAATTAAGTCCGCCATTTAATTAGCAAATAAATTTAATTTAAAATGTTTTAATAAATGTTTTCTTCGCCTCAGGTCGAGTCATTTTCAATTTCTCCTTGGTTCATTACCAAGAGCAAAACAAATAAGAACATTACTAAACCGCCTTTCTTCATCAGTCAAAGATTAAGCATATATTCAAGAGGTACTTTTTATCTTTAAAGGGGATCAGTCGAGATGATACCCCACAAACTAAGACTTACGGCCAATATCCTATTTTAATGGTGGACGAAATCCCGCGTAAATACCTGTCAAACATCCACTTTAATTTAATTTGAAATACTTTTCCAACCTTTTTCACGGCACACTTGGGCCAGTACAGCCGATGATAAATCCTTACGATCTCTTGTAGTGCAGGTAAACCTTTTATATGGGCTTACTTCTCACCTTAAAAGTGTCCTATAACTTAACACGGGGGAAAAAATCATGCGAAGCGGTGTTTATGGTCGTATATCTCTCCCTCTCTCCCTTTTCCAAACCGTACCCACTAACGGACTACAAAATGAATTGCTTCCACAACAAATCGACTTCATCATTGAAAAAATGTTAGCATAACGTCTGTGACCCCATCGCTGCTGTCGATAATAAATTCCGAGTTAGTTGTTAGGTGAGCGAGGGTAATCCTATTTTCCTTGACCTGAGAGCTTGCACCATTACCTACGGAGACACCATTACTTTTAACGACACGAGCGCGAGAGAGAGAGCGTGATCCCAAAACCACCGTTTCACACCAACTGAGGCGTCAAAGGTATGTAACCTAAACTTGAGAGAGTAAAAAAGAAAACATCCGCTCGGTTTTACACGCTCTTAATTTTAAAAGCGGCGTCTTGAAACGTTACGACGGCGAGAAAATAAAATTCGATAAAACCGGCAAATTGTTTAAAGCGAGAGAAACCGTATCTTAATGACCGCGCCAGCGTCCCACGTTAATCCTCGGGGAAGAGTACTCAGTGGACGAATAAAAATTTCTAAATTTGTTGACATTTTACCCAATCGACGAACGTTTAACCACGACTCGCGTAGTTTTACCGTGTCGCTCCGAATCGGTTCGTGGACTGTAATAGCATAGCGTCGTTGGAAGCTGAATAAATTCATTCAACGGCCGCTTGGCTCCATCTAGACTTAAACAGCTTACTCCTAAACTAAAGGAAGACGTATTTATTAGAATCCATTGCGTCACGGATGGGATTAAGACGCTTCAAGTCAGCAAACGAAACATTAAAGTTAATAGACGAGGCTGAGACTTCGTGGAATTTCATAATCGAATAAAAATAGCAGTACGAAAAAGTATGATGGCGATGGTGGTGGTGATTATTCACCGAAACCGATCGTCTCTGGCATTTATTTGTGGAAATTAGCAAAACTTTTTCATTAAAAATACTTTTTCATAATTAATACTTTTTCGTTATTAATACTTTTTCATATTGCAATTTTAATTTGAAACACAACATTCTTCAGGCGAGTGGAATCTCCTTGTTTTACATAACTGAGGCAATATAAATTTAGTCGCCGAAATCAGCGCCGATCATATCCCATTCCCGAACCAACGGAAATCGGTTCCTTTCTCTCTCTCTCTTTTTTCGCGAACGATGATTCCTTTTAAAACAAATGACTCTCGCCGAACATTCGCGCGCGATTTTCTTTCTGACCCCTCTCTCATGATGGGGAGTACCTCAAAACGCGTCTCTAGAGAGAGAGAGAGAGAGGCGAGAGCCAACATTCCAGCCCCGGTTTCATCCATCGGAGCCAAGGCGGTTCGTGCGAGAGGAGCGGAGGAGATTATCCCGCAAACAATGCGAGGGCTTAATAGGCAGCACGTGGCACTCAATCAAAAACCACTGGCTTGCATTCCGGCTCAAGGGAATAAACCCGTGTAACGAGCGCACACAGAGTGCAGTCCTTAAGAGAAAGATGTGAATGCGAGAGGTAGAGAATCTTACATGTGTTCGCCGGTGGGCGGTAGGAGGCAGGAGGGGGCAGGTGCACTCGGGACATGTGGGTTTGGTAACGGTCATTATCTTACGAGGGCCTTGCTCGTGTGCGAGGCTTTTTCTTCCTTCCTCCTCCAATTCCCCTCCCCCTTCTCCCCAACCCCTCTTCCCCCCTCTCCCCCACCCATATTCCCCACCTCTCTCCCCCTCCCCCTCCCCACTCCCTCGAAAAAAATAATCTTCCCCTCCTCCGCTCCCATCCTCTCCCTCTCCCCCTTCCACCCCACACCCGTTTAACCCACCCTCCCCCTTTACATCACATCCACGCACGGGCACATATTATAATTTTTGACCAGTTTCCTCGAAGCGATACCGGTTTATTCCATTCTGCTTTGCATGCTGGAACACATGCACGCTTAGGCTCTGTTGTTAACGTTCTTCGGATCTCAACGAGTGTGACCGAACAGGGATGGAATAAAATCTAGAGAGAGAAAGAAATGTCGGCGAAGCGTCGTCCTCGGGAGGAAAAATAAAGGTCTTCCTCTCATGTGTGTGGTTTTTTTTGCTTTCGGTCGGATTCATTCAATTCGGCGGAGGAGTGTGTATGTGTGAGTGTTTTCGCGAGGACAAGGGTTTCCTTTTAATGGAATTACGAGAATAAAGAATGTCCGTGAGGTAAATCGTTTGTAAGGGATGATCGAGGTTGGGCATTATAGGGTCTGGGTCTGATGAGTTCCGCGTTACTGCTCGAGATAATTTCTCGGTTTTCGTTATTGCGTATTTCTTTCCCTTCGTTCTCTCGCGCGCTGATTATTCGCGAGAGGGGAATTTTAAACGAAAGGGCGACGAATAAAATGTCGACGGTATATCGCGACGTCGACCGAATAACCGGAGATATTTTTTCGGGATTTTGCGGAACGTTACACAACATGAATGGAATTTTTACTTACATCACTTAGAGATGTACCGTTTTCGAGCGAAAAAAACCGGCGACGAATATTCTGAATTCTGATTAAACTTTTAGAAAAGGAGTAAAATCCTCGGCGAGATTACATTCGACATATTTACGACGCGGTTTTTTTTTATAAGTTAAAGATTTTTCCTCGAAAACTAAAATGTTTTATCATTTAACGGAGGAATAAATATCTTCGCGAGATTTTATGTACTTGTCCTTAAAGGGTAAGGATATAAAAATAAAATTAAACTTTGACCTGCATATTCAATTTACTAGTTAGCTTTTAATTTAGAAAATACAATTTGTCTCGTGAGGATTGTATAATATCGACGAGTGCCGCTATGGAGAGCTTACATAAGGAATGAAAAATATGATGCAATAATCACTGAATCATAGAAATCTTTTTCATATTACGTCAATTATCCGAAATTCAAGTTTATGCTGTACAAAGTCCAAAAACCGAACATTTAAAAGCGCAAAAAGGATATTTTGTCTGTTTATGAAATTCAAGAAAAAAATATTTCAGAAAAGCCCAAGTACACAAAACAATGGAAATCACGTGAAATTTAAAAAAGTGACGAAATTAGCGTAAAAATATTTTTTTATCGAAAATCAACCGCTACCAGTTCAACCTCTGATCACAATAAGTAAATTAACATCACACAGCCTTGCCTGAATATCTTATTATATAAGCGGAGAAGAATAATAAGTATTGATGAGGAAATACAACGACATTATTCTATGCTGTAACATTTTGTTTTCCTTACTTAGTATGAAATTTATTTGATAATTTATACTTAGGCTATATGCACAATTAAATATATTGTCCGTAAACTGGAATATCCTAAATCCGGCAGCCGCATAAGCACCGAGGTCTCCGGTTATTGGACTTTGTACTGTATTATTTTCTCGCACAGTTATAAGATGGTTTGAGTACCAAGAAACCATAGAAATAGGGCACGCGCACACAAAATTCTCAGAAAGATTCGCGATAGTCAAGGAGTTAAATGGATGTATCGCCATATATCTGGACAAAAAAGTGACAAATGGCGAAATATAAAATTCAAGCTTTTATTTAGAACCTTTGCAACAAATATCAATTTAAATTACCACTAAAACGTCCAAGTAATAAAACACCTGAGCAAAAATAACATTATGTAACCGTCCAGTAATAACATGCACGGATTTAAGTATTGAAAGAAATTCCGGGATGATAGCTCGCTGAAGATAAATTTATGTACGCGTGCGTAATTTACACACGTCATAAGGAGCGACAAAGAATATTCAAAAAGGAATAAAATCAATATTTGAGAATTTATTTACAGACGCCATGAAAAAGTACATATTTTTAACCTAAGACACCGCGAAAGAGCACGTGTAAATATAAATCCAAACGACGGATCCTCATTGTATCATAAGCCCTCCCCGAAACGACATATTAATAGCTTGGGCGTAAATAAAACCTTAAGCAAACGCGACGAAACTATTGAGCCCTACACTGCTCACAAAGAACCTAGTAATTCCTAGAGTAGTTAAAAATTATTGGAGGAATCAAATGACAAAGGAAACGCTAGAAAGATTTATAAACGCTCATAATGCTAAGTCGGCTTTGTTAGTGGGTTGGCAATCGTGTCTGTATCTCAGTTTCGCGAATTCGAATTCAAATCTGTGCATGAACCTTTATACTCGTCTCTGTTAGGCATGCTTTTAAGCTCATTTAAAGAGGTGAGAATAAATGTGAAAGATAACAAAAGCTTTATTTACTTTATTAATTTATTTATTTCAACTAGCTCATAATCAGTTGTTTCTGGCCTTTTATATAGATAACGATAATAAAGACGAAAACATACAACCGTGCCCTAGGCAGGATTTGATCCCACGATCTTAGGGTCGTCCGGTCGTGCAGCACGCGCATATGTACAAGGCGGTGGTTTCTAAGGAGCTGCAAAATGAGTGTCAAATATTGTGTATAGAAACAAATTAAAGTTAACCGTTAAACTAAGAAAATCGGGTGTAGTGGAACTAGTATTCACGACCCTAGTCATTCATTACTAATATTTTTGTAAATACGTAACGATATAGAAGGAAGCGGTGGAAAAGGGCCGAGGAGGCATAGTCAGCATTTGCAGAGATCCTTGGATCCTAGCATTGGGAGCCAAACACCCATTTACCAAGGCCGGAATCCTAAGCGATAAAAAAGTCGATTTCTGACTTTTAACTCTAAATTTGTATAAATTACGAAATTTTTCTAATTGTCGAATCGTATAGATCAGTGGTGAGCCACTTACGGCCCTAGAGAGCGTTTCATGCGGCCCGCGAATCGATGATTAAAAAGAGATTCATCACAAATCTATATAATATACATTCAAATGACGACCATACGTAAACACTTACTATTGAACCGTTAACCCTAAAAACCTCATTTAGACTTGATTTTCACTGATATGATTGCTCAGAATCTCTAGTTCAAGTGTTTCTCAACCGGTGGGACGCGAAGGTCGTCTAGGTGGAACGCGAAGTTTCAACAGTAATTAATGTATAGCTTTTTCTCAACAAAATTACTCCAATGTTTTTAAAATTTCCACAAGGATTAATAAGATTCTGAAATGCAGTTGACATAAAAATCCACTTCTTTGAAAAGATGGGGTTTATTTGTAGGACCAAGGTTTTTCGACAAAATGATTGGTGGGTGGCACACAAGATGCAAGAGGTTGAGAACCACTGCAGTAGATAACGTCCGATTTAAAGTTCTAAGCATTGGCAACTTGCAATGCGGCCCGCCGAGAGATTCACAACTTTCACAACCTAAAAAAGGTTGCTCACCATTGATGTAGATTATTCGCACGTTTTCTTATTCCTATTTTAAAGTGAGAAACCCAGGAAAATATATACGACACCGAGGATCCTATTGTGCTTAGCGGAGAACATAGACCATAATTGGCATGGCAGTTGAGCTTCCTCCTCGACATTAGTCCATAAAACCTCGGATGATACCCGCAATGGTACCAGAGAGACAGAGAAAGAGATAGAGAGAGAAAGAGAGGTGCCTACGCGTTCTTCCAAAGGGGACACAACCGAGCCGTTGCACCTGCGGCTGTATATCTGTTTGACTCTGTGACTTACTGCGACTGTAACTTGAGTTTTACGATTGTCAGGCAGAATAGCCGTCGACTTTTCGTGAGGTGGATTCGAAACTCGTCCTTCGCGCCCCCTTGTTTTATTTTTCCTTGCCAAACGTTCTTATTTTTTCATCCACTCCTCCTCCTCCCTCCCCTCCCGCGCTTCTGGCCTTCCCACTCCCCCTCCCTTTCTACTTTGTTCTTCCCCTCGCTTCCTCTCTCTCTCTCTCTCTCTCGCTCTCTCTCTCTCCCTCCCTCTCTCTCTCTCCCTCTCTCTCTCCCTCTCTTTCGCCCACCCCACCCGCTCTAAAACCTCTTCGCTCTCTCTCATTCCGAAACAGGTCGGGCGAAGGTTCACCATATCTGTTCTTTTATTCACATATTTTATACACTTGCGATTTAAATTCAATACATTCCATCTCGCGACTTATCGGGGCCGCCATGCTGGTTATTTTTATCGATCGGAGATGATATTTTGGCCATTGCGCTTCGCGACGGTGAAATAGGAATGATCCTAGTTTCGACCCGAAATTCCTGCGTGGGTCGCATCAAGGTATCCATACCTAAGAAATTTATCTCTTTTCAATAAAATTTACGGCCAGAATGTGGCTGCAAGTCAAAGACAGCTTCAAAGCTTTCAGGTAGTACAGTAAATGGATTTGATGGGTATATGCCGAATTCCTTTAGGTCTCCATCGATTGGAGGCCTGCAAAAAAATTGTTTATCTGTCAATCCTTCGGTGAACACGATGGAAAGAGTAGATCATCAATTTCTATGCCTGCTGGTAATATGCTGGGTTTAAAGAAAGCATGCGAAAAATGAGAATTAGCATGCCTTGATAGGTGGTAGAATATTTTATCGGAAATCGAAATATCCGGGTCAATACAAAATTCTTCTCTTGATTTCGACCCACTCTTACAGCCTTCGGTAACACTAGCTCAGAGCTCTTTCGTTCCTTTCTTTTTTGACGTGCTCACTGTCATTAGTAACACGCGTCTCGTGTAAGGCAAATTTATCCCGGTGGAAAAATTTTTACGCATGTGAAAAAAAGGATGACATTTAGTCAGTGCAGCATATCGAGTTCCTAGTCGTTATTCCAGTAATGAAAAACTCTGATGAAATTAGAATATGATGCGTGTGGTGTATAATAATACGTACTCGAAACAAGGACACCACATGCAGATGCTTCACCGGTGAAGCATGCTCTGACAGCAATATGCTTCACAGAAATGGAGTCTCTATTACTCCTTTATGGCATCCGGTGATTAAATATGCTTCTTTACTCGACATGAGCATGTGAAGCTCTTTCCATTTTTACGAGAACGTCGAGATTGTAAACGAAATCTAAGAATATTTATTAACTCAACCATACACTAACACCGCGCAGGATGATTAATCAACTTTTAGGTTACATTTTTTCCATAAATAAAAACATTATTCGTATTTTTGAAATATTATAATTCACGTTTTGCAGGCAGCGGATTTAAATTTTACTTATTTTGAACATTTTAATATTTCCTAAATGTTTCATAACGACGTATGTGTAAGTTTCAAATTGAGTTTTTATTCAAAAGCATCTCTGATTTGAGTAATGAATTATTGACAACGTTAGTGAAGGAATGACAAGCGTTTTTGCCTTCCAATTCTAGGATCGCGGGTTTGATTCCTACCTTAAAAATGGACGTATATGATCATAGTTACTTTTTATTTATTTAACATTGTTGTAAATGCGTCAAATTTAAGTTTATAAACTAATGATAAGTAAATTCGTAAGTATTTAGAGAAAAATCGTCTTTTATCCAGTTGTATATGTTGTACAATGCACAAAAATAAAAATTGACATGAATAAATAAAGCAATTCGAAACATATTTCCTTTTGACAAAGAAAACAATAAATTTGACTTAGGAAATGCACTGAAATTGAATCTGTAAGACACGGATCCCTCAATGAATCACCTTCTAATTTTATAAATAGTGTGAAACGAATCAATTAGCAAGAAGCGTGAACAATAATATTGCGCGCAACCTATGAATAAAATCTCTTATACGTCGTAAATTCCATTGCCTATTCATTCCCAAATGCCCAATTCATGGCGCGAATTCCCTCGTAAAAGCTAATCATGGTCTATTATTTTCTGATCACTTTTATCTCCAAATATAAAAGATCGCTCGAAGAACATTTTGTGTCCCATGTGGCATGGCTAATCTATCGAATGGCTTCTCTCGTATTTTTTCCGTTTCTCAAGCTAGAATTTTGGCCGCTTACTCAACGAATGGCGAAAATAACGCGAGAACCCTTTTCTAATCAAGTGCTAATATAAGGCGACCCACTCGCATTTCTCCATCCGACAACCCACGCACCACTTCGTTCGCGAGGTCAGGACGAGAAAGCAAAAGGAGTGAGGCGGAGGAGAGAGGCAGGGAGGGAGAGGACCGGAGAGAAAGAGAGAGAGAGAGAGAAAAGGCGGAGGAGGGAACAAAAGAGGGAGAGAAAGGTAAAGAGTGAGCAAGGAAGAGAGTGGATAGGTGAGAGGGTGGGAGAGAGAGGTATGGATGGAAAGAGGGATAGGGAGGGAGAGAGGTAGAAGTAAAAAGCGACGGAGGAAACGAGGGAGGAAGATAAAGGAATAGATTCGGTAACGAATGGAGTTGAAGAGAGGGAGAGGATTGGGAGAGAAATGAATGGGGGGGAAGTGGGGAAGGAAGGGGAAATAACAGAGAGAATGGGAGAAGAGAGAGTGTTTGTGTGTTTTCTGGCTAATCAACCTCTTGCATTACTACAGCCATAAGGAGAAGAGAGAGAGAGGAAAGGAAAAATGGAGAGAATGGGTGAGAATCGGAGAGGGAGGAAGGTATAGAAAGAGCCAGAAAGGGAATGGGTAAAATATGAAAAGGGGTAAGGATGCAGAAAGTGGAGAACAAAAGAAAAGAAAGAAGGGATTGCGGAGAAGTAGAGCTAAACAGTCTCTATTCAGAAAAATTTTAACGAGAGAAGAATGGGAGAGAAAAGAGAAAGGTGAGAGGACATGGATGGAGAAATGAAATGATGTAGAAAGGAAGTGAATGATTGATAGGTGAATGAGACTGTGGGAAACAGAAAAGTTGAGAAGAAGATGCGAGAAATGATAGAGATAGGAATGGTAAACGATGAGGAACAGAGGAAACTGAAATAAATGCAGAATATCGATGGAAGAGGGAAAATAAGAATTGGGAGAGAGCAACAGAGAGAGAGAGCAACAGAGAGAGAGAGAGAGAAATAAATGGTATGAGAGTGAGGGCAAAGAGAGGTAACGAAAGAAGTAATGTGAAAGAGAGGGATTCTGGGTAGAGGGGGGAGAATGTTTCAGGATGGAATCACGGCTCTATCCGCTTAACCTTCTCACGCGCTCTCAAAACCTCTCAGCCTCACTCACTCCTTCCCCAACCGCGCGACGCGCACAACAATGGAAAGAGAGTAACCACGCGGTTGACACAGGTCTTTTTTGTTGTGGCGTGAGGCGCTTGATCTTTCGTTTCGCCTAATTCCAACCACCCCCGTCCCGACGCTCCCTTCCCACCATCCTCCTCCCTCGAACACGGCCTAACCAGCCGCAAAAGGGTTCGTCAGGGGCAAATGACCTCGCCCCGACCAGCTTCGACTCAGTCATGCAAATCCATTGAAGGATTGGGCAACTAGATGTATGAGACGCCTTGGCAAGCCTACAAAGAATTGAGTGGGTAGTCCTTTATGTAAGGGCTCGTCCGCAGTGTCAAAAAGGTTATGCAATGAGCGAGAATCTTTACAGCGGCTTTTTACGCTCCCATGACAGATTTATACGAAACCGAGGAGTCGTGCTCGAGTGAGATCTTGCAATTAAAATGATGGAATTTATGGCGAAGGCGCGAGAGCGAGAGAGAGAGAAATGCATTCTCGCTTTAGCATCCACGCCTTCTTTATTTTGGGGCGTAAATAACGTTAGGCTGCATATATTGATTCGAAAGAACGCGTTACAGAAATGATGCTGAATTTTCAATTAGGAAGGATATGTGAATTGCTTCTAAAAGTTGGGTTTACGGCCCTTCGTTTTTATTGCCTCTTATTATCACGTCGTAGCAAGATAGATTTTTCAAAATGAAGCTAATATTGAGTATTTTAATATGCAAAGTTGCGATAGTGGCGCTGCTAGAAACAATTGAGCATTGAAACAGCCTAATTATTTAATTTTATTTTAACACTTGATGTAATATCTTCTATAGTACACTATACGACACAATCTTTTAGTTATATTCTCCTTTTCAACTGTGTTTTTGTGCAAATACTCAAGAAATGTTGAACAACCTAATTTATACGATATTTTCCATTCAAATGTGACGAAGTTGCTGCCTCAAATACAGTCTTAGTTTCATAATAATTTAATAAGAAAAAAATCCGTTTGAGAAAAATTTTATCGTGTTATTAGAGGCCTGTGTCATAGGTAGATGTAATTACGATAAAACCTACAAATCTAAAATTATCTGAATCTGAAGGAAAATAGGCTAACGCACGCATCATTAAAATTCGTTATCTTTTTGGCTCGAACTTAAATAATAGCTGGATATATAATAATAACACTTAATTAAAGAATAACTTAATTTGACGAAACGAAGCGAAAAAGAGATTTAACTTGAATTATCAAATCAAATCGGGGTACATAACGAAAATGTATTTTGACTTGGACTGGAAAATACGAATCGTTCATCTCTGAGAAATGGTCGGAGCCAAAAAACATCCTGGATGTAAACTCGACTCTGAAAGAAAATCGATTTCGATTTGGTGTCATGAAGGAGCCTTAATTGCCTCTAAATGGACTTCTATTGGGAGCCCCTCGACCGCGATAAAAATACTTTTTCTTTCAGCGAGGGTTCCACGCTGAGCGTATTTAATTCTTTAAACGGGTGCGAGAGGAGACTTACACAAAACGGAACGAGTTTAAAAAGCTATCAGGTAAATCTCAGAGCGATGCACTCATCGAGGTCGCCGTGACTGAGCAAGTATCAGGGCAAAAATTGAAAACCGTGATCAGCGGGGCTTCAAGAGAGAGAGAAAGATACGACAGAGATATAAGCGGCCACTTAATACTCTTCAGTAATCGATGTGGCAACATTTAAATGTCTCCCCGCTTTCCCTCTTGCCAACGAATGATACTTCCACTCAAGAGGGATTTCCATCTCGATAAACCATCCTGAGTTACGGAAGTGAAATTCCAAAGATGGAACTGACATCTCAGATTGAAGCGATAGGTCCTATCCGAAAAGGCATATTGAATATTCCATCAGCCTACCTCCCCCTACTGCTCCTCACCCCGCGTACCCTTTCTATAATGTCCCTCTCATCCAGATACACCGATCAAAGGGCAATTTCGGCCCTTCTCTCCCCACCATCTCCTACTTTCCAAAACCCTTTTCTGCTTCTTTAACGAGGTAGTCACAAAAGCAGAATATTCATTCCCTCTCCCTCTCTCTCTCTCTTTAGCCTCTTTACGCCAACCCTTCAAATGTCTGCTTCGATCTGAGTTCGGTGGCTTAGGAAAATCAATTCACGAGGACCGCAAGTTTACCCAGCCGCGGACTCGCACGCCGGCGGCCGGTTAAAGTTGGACGCCACGTCCTCTCCGGAACACACTCTCCACGGACGCCAGTCAATGGAGTGTGTTTGCACCGCAAGCAAAAATAAAATAACCATCCACCCACGGAGATGTGTTCCGGAAGGCTCCACCCATCTCACCACCCTCCCTTTAAGACCGCCTCCCCCACCTCCCTGCCGCCTCTACGCCGCCTACAACACCCGAGAGCTCGAAAGAACAAGATGAACCGCTCCCACAAGCATCCCCGAGGCTCTAAAGATGCCCTCAGTGGCCCAAAAGCGCAGCGTAATTAGTTGTCAGCCCCGCTGACGTTACCAAAATCGAGTTTGTGGCGGCGTTGATGTGATGGAGACACTTGGGATCCTTTCCTAATGGACTCGGATAAACAATCTGGGAGGTGGGGGCGGAGGTAGGAGTGGAGAGAGGGAGGAGTGGAGAGAGGAAGGAGTGGAGAGAGGAAGGAGTGGAGAGAGGGAGGAGTGGAGAGAGGGAGGAGGGGAGAGGGAGAAGAAAGGGAGGAGGGGAGAAGAAAGGGAGGAGAAGAGAGGAAGGGAGAGAGAGAGAGGAAAGGAGAGAGGGAGGGAATAGATGGAGGAGGGAGAAATTAATCAGATAGGGAAAAATGACATAAAATGGGAGAGAGAGTGAGGAAGAAAGGAGAAATGAGAATAGGAAAGAGATAAGGAGAAGAGAGGGGAGATAAGAGAGAAGAGAGGGAGGAGTGGAGAGAGAAAGGAGAAAGAGGGAGCGAAAAAGCGGCGGAAAATAGGGGAGGGGCGAGTGGTAGAAAGAAAGTAGAGCTGAGGATGAGACTAAATACATAGATAAAAACTCGTCTTGATTTGATCGAGATCGAGGCTCGAGTCTCTTTGTCCATCTAACCAATATTCAGTTACAAACAAGAAGACAGTAGGTAACAAAGAATAAAAATATTTAAAAAATTAAAGATAAATGCTACATGAATACAATGCCAGGGAAAGTGAGGAGAGGATAGAGGGAGGAGAGAAGAGTTGTAGTAAAGGGAGAGGAATGGGAGAACTCGGAATAGGGAAGTGGTTTCCAAACTCTGTGGCGCTCCCCTCCTTTTGGGGGCGCGATGGGGTCGTGGGGGGGGGGGGAGAGCTTAAAGGATTTCTCATATAACCCTAATCTTGAGACCTACAGTATGCAGTAGCCAAATTCTAGCCCTCAATTGGCTAGCACGTATCGTTTGCGCCCATGTTTTTCCTTAAGCTGGTTTTATTAATGGTAATTGTATGTACAGTAGGTATTGTTTAGGAAATGTAATTGAACATATTATAGAGAGGGGCGCGAAGATAGTTTTCTTAAGTGAGGGGGGCTCGGCTTTGTAATGTTTGGAAACCGCTGGAATAGGGAAAGGAGTGATAGGAAATGGGGTTGAGAATCGGTGGAGACATCGGTGATGAAGGAATAGGGGAAGGAATCGCCGGGGAAGAAGTGTTGGGGAAAAGAGGACTGAAGGGAGGTGCTGTGTCAGGAGAAGAGGTTAGAGAGAGAGTGTAAAGAGGAGTGAGGAGGCGGGAGGGAATGGAATGATGGAGACGGGGGAAAGGAGATTGGGAATGTGGGAGCGGAAGGGTGCACGAGGAGGTTGCGAGGAGTGAGGGGGCGGAGGAGGATGCGACGGAGAGCGGAGAGGAGGAGAGGTAGGAGGAGAGAGGAAGGAGGAGGAGAGGGAGGGGGAAGACGGGAGGGGAAGGGCACGGCCGCGTCCGATGGCTCTCCGCCGAAGAGAATGAATGGGCGATGAGGAGAGGAGGAGGCAGGAGTGGCCCTCGTTGGGGTCGGAGGTCATGGCCCGGACGGGGGGCGTACGCCCACCCCTCTAGGTAAAGGGGGCGCGGCCGTGCTAAGACAAAAAGCGGAAATGCCGAGCGATGGGTGTATTAATGATAGGAATGCGCCCAAGGGGGGGCGGTGAGTCTGGATCCGTAAAGGCACTGAAGTCCAGTTGCGTAAGAACAACAGAGGGAGAATGCAGCGCAGGGGTCAATGATGAGAGCGCGGCATTGATTCCTGTGATGAAGCTGCGTTATCCAATACTCCCCTTTTATCTCATCCCATAATTGCTACAAGTTCGCTGACGCCGAATTCGTCTTACGAACACGAACACTCAAAAGTTATTAGTTACGATTTATCTTCGTCACTACAGGGAACGGGTGGCAGTGTTTTGATTCGTGTTTCATCAATCCAGACTCAGTTGGGGAAGGCGAACATGACGGCCGTCACGCGTCTTAATAATACGATTGACTTAAATTAATAATTCTCAGGGGAATATCGTCATGAAGAGTGTTATTGGAATGAAACTGTATAGATGTTTATTGGTTTCAGGCACTAATGATAAATGCTGCGCCTAAAAACTACACACATACCTACTATAAGGAGCTCGATATTAATTATCCATTGCAATTAGACAACACCCGCCTAAATGAAAATGAAAGGGCAAACATTTCTTATTGTAGATATCCAATTTAAAATACGAAAATTTCGAACTAGAGAAACATTCGCTGCTAATTGTATGAAATGTAAGTAAAAATTTTTAAAGTTACGGCGATAAACTATTGTTAACCTTACGGTTAGTATTCATCTTAGTCTGTATTCTTAGTATTCATCAGAAAACTGTGGATATCCGGTTTTAGGCATCAAGTTTTTCATCAGAAGCACATCAATAAAATATAGTTTGGTGGAAATAACGTTAAGCCACTCATCCTACACACGCGTTTCATAGTTGTTTTTACAACTATATAACTCAGATAAAACTCCATCGTTCTTTTCAGGCAGGATAAACTTTACGAGCCTTTATTTCATATAAAGTGAAAAATATTTTTCACTCCCATAAATGGGGAAAACACGCCACATTCAACGGTTAGGATAATGTTTTTTTCTCCGAACTTTAACGCAATATTTACACTCTAAGGGATATTTACTCAGCCCCCTCATGTCCGTCGAGGAATATAACGGAAGAAGAGGTCCGAATGTGATGGTCAATGGCACTCAATTTTATGTGTATTGGCAAGACATCCTTTATAGAGCCGGTATAGTGTTTGGTGACTCGAAGCGAAAAAAGAAATTCTTAATTTGGAACCTTGAGGAGAAAAAAAAATCCCGAAGGAGGGAGTGCCATTCTTCACAAAGCTAACTCTTGCCTCATTCCTCGAGGATTACTCACGCCAGGAAATAAACATCTCCATTGAATATCTAGTCATTAAAACCTTGAGGGACTTCGGCACTTAAAGAAAAGGAACGGAGATGGAAAATGTGGACAAAGAAGAATATAACAAGGAGATAGTGTTGCGTTTCTTTCCCTACTCCCCTCTCCTCTCTTTCTCTATTTCTACATCGGCTTTTCTCTTCCGTGACGTCACTCGAATATTCCATAAGGCACGGGCAACACAAGAAGCGTGACGCTCCGACCATTCGCATAGTAGGTGATAATTTCATGTGTTTTGACTCGTGGGGCAGTATTTGATGGTGAATGGAGGAAAAAGTTAATTTGCCACGTGACACGTTTGCCACGCCCCTTTTGGACGCGTCCTTCCTCTCTCCTCCAATCAACAATTCCTTGATTGTTGAACTCCGGATGCTGAATATCCAGCTCTGAAAAATTCCGCCCCTGGTTCGTGTCGACGATGGTAGATTAAGAGGTTGATTAACACGCGAAGGTGCATGAAACAGTTATCAGAAGTTTTTAAACGAAATATTCTTCGGATATTCTATATTATATAATCTTGGCACAGTATCGAACAAACTCGAATATAAATAAGAGAATGTTTTCGAAACTCGCCCATTGCCAATTTTGCGTTGGCGTGAAGTGAAATTGTACATCGATCGTGAGACGAAGATTGTCGCGCAGAGCTTCATTTTGTCAACGCTATTTAGCATCCAATATCCGTTTAGATATGTCCGAAATAATATAAAATCGTATTCGAAGTTAATCAATCGCATAATTTTATAGGATTTAAGGGTGCGCGTTTTCGGTACAATTTCACTCTCCTTCGAATTTTAATAGAATCGACGATCGATGGCATACCATTGAAATGGTTGATTAGTAGCTGAGATGCGTGTGTGCTTTAATCAATAGTTTTATATCTACGGAAGTTATATAAATATTATCAATTGGATTCAAGTCTTAGGACAAGATTGGAGCATTTCTTGAAAATAATTCAAGATTTCAGCCAAAAAATAAATATTTCTGCATAAATTAAAAACATTCAAATGCGCATTGGTTTTGCCAACCGTTTTTTTGACCGCCGTAGATAATATTACCTACATATCCATGAATTATAGTGAACTGGCAGAAGAACACATTCTTTTGCCAAAATAACTATTTTTAAACTTTCAGGAAAGGGTATTAACGAATAATTTACACCAAATCTCTGATAAATAGACGAAAAACAAAAGTGGCATATGGTGAATTTCGGTTAAATATGAGTATAGATAAATAAGTAAAGATGGAGACTATGGCGAAATTGATGTAATATAGAATTAACTCCTTGACCGTAAAATTCAAGATTAGAGACACACAATGAAAGGGGGGGAGAAGGAAAGGCAGGAAAAGGCAAAGGACAATAAAAATTATAAACTTACAGGTTTAGGGGTTGTTATTCCACGCCAGGGACCTGATGTCGCTCACACGTTCACTCACTCAATCGCACAAGCACTAATCCTAAAGGTGGAAAAGGAACCGGGACCGGGATTGCGAGAAATTACTCTGCGCCAGGGACCCAAAAAAATCACACCGTTGTTAGAAGGTTTGTGAGTCAGTACGACCGCGACAGGGACCTACTAAGCAACCACAAACACACGCACACGTACACGCCAAGAGGTAAAGGAAAAAAGGGGAAAGGAACGGGGAAATAATACTAGGTTTACGGGAGATTAAACCAAGCCAGGGACCTAGTATCGCACACAGTGGCCTGTAGGTTTATGTGCCTTCCGGCAACGACAGGGACCTAACAGACAAAACAGGCACACACGCAAGCACTCGAATACACGCACACAAGATCTCTAAAAATGAGTTAACGTACTAATCTCCCGTAAACCTAATATTATTTCCCCGTTTCTTTCTCCTTTTATCCTTTACCTCTTGGCGTGTACGTGTGCGTGTGTTTGTGGTTGCTTAGTAGGTCCCTGTCGCGGTCGTACTGACTCACAAACCTTCTAACAACGGTGTGATTTTTTGGGTCCCTGGCGCAGAGTAATTTCTCGCAAACCCGGTCCCGGTTCCTTTTCCACCTTTAGGATTAGTGCTTGTGCGATTGAGTGAGTGAACGTGTGAGTGACATCAGGTCCCTGGCGTGGAGTAACAACCCCTAAACCTGTAAGTTTATAATTTTTATTATCCTTTGCCTTTTCCTGCCTTTCCTCCTCCCCCCCTTTCATTGTGTCTCTAATCTTGAACTTTACGGTCAAGGAGTTAATTCTATTTAACATGAGTATAGATAGTAGAGGTGAAAATCGCAACCTAAAACCACTTAATATTGCCCATTTATTTATATCTAGCTCATTAAGATAGCTCACTGTCTTTAAAATGAACATACGAACAATAGAAAAGGTGAGTTCACACACTTTCCCAGGGCAAGATTCGAGCGCGCGAGAATGGCACGCTACCCGCCTCTCCACCAAATATGGCGATTTTAAGTATTCACGAACATGGATCCAAATATTCTTTAAAGTTCGAATGTCTTATACGTATTTAAGGTCAGACGATATGTTAAAAATATATATATTTCCCACGTCTCCGAAAGCACGGCTCACGCGCAGTAGAAACTAAACCTACCATCGGAATTGGCTAGCGTGCAGAAAAGTTGCTCTATTAGCTCTTCTAAAAGCATCCGGGAGGGATGACGTAAAATATCCAACGGTCTTTAGCTTTCTGACGTTTTGAAACGATTGTCTCTTTCGGATACACCCACGGATATCACGAGAGCGTAGCCCAACGCATCATATCTCGGAGGATTTGTCAACAAGCTAGGTTTTAAACTCAGCTCATAAATTTTTGGAAGTTTCCCAAAAATATTCATGTATATTAATTCATTCTTCTTTTTTTACCTGTTCGTTTACGAAATTAATTATTTCAAGTTCATTTTTAAACAAAAATCTCTGTTGAAAAAATATGAGCGTGAATGCGTATGTATATGTTAGTTATAATCTTTATCTTACGTGATGTTTGAAGCCAGGTAATCATAAAAATCCGGTGGCGCATATTGCAAATTATTATTATAACATAAACTAACGATTTTGATGTAATTCCACTTTGTGACTTCAGATATCGTCGATAATATGCTAGCGAATCGAGTGATGTCGAATAGAAGTAGCGTTCCATGTGGAAATGGTTAGCTCCATTTTTTTTGAACGAATTGCATGATACATGTTAGTTCTTCAGTTGTTATCGGTGCTCCCTTTCTTCTGTCAATGCTGACATCAACAATTTGAGTAGACCGAAAAAGAATCGTTAAAATCTCCAGAATAATTTCACAATGATCGGTTTTAGGTAATGCAAATATATATAAGCATTACTTTTGTGGAATCTCGGGTAATTGATATTTATTCCGTGAAATGTATCACCGAATCTCCAATAAAATGAGGAACTATGTCTCCCGTAGTTGGAAATACCCTATTAAACCGATAATTTTGTGATATGATATTCGCAATCAAGTTCTTCAGCACATCTTTTAATATTTTTTAGCAAAATTATATTAAGAAAAATGCTATGTTGCCATTGAGCGATGGAATATTTTAGCTTCGTAAAAGACGAGACAGACTTTTTTGCCACGAATTTACATCTACCTTTCCTAATTTAATCTAAATTATTAATTGATCAATAAAGGACCCCGCCACGCAAATTCGTAAACTCAAAGGAACTACCGTAAAATACTATTTTAATTATGTACTCGCAATGCACAGCGAGCCAGAATGCGAAGACTGATTCCGAAGCTGTGACGGATCAATTCTTCGAAATGTCTTCAACCTGAATTGAAGCCGTCACGTAATTATCAGTTATACTTTCTTCAGCTTCTCCACCCCATTACTTATTTTAAAACCTTAATCCTCAAAATGAATGAGCGCAAATGGCAATGGCCAAATTATTCATAAATTTATCGGCTAACATAAGAAGAATTTCCGTGTTTTATCCTTATATGATTCTAAAACCTACATTTTTTAATATATCGTATTGCAAATCTTTTATATACGCTAATATCCTCACAACTTACACGGTTTATAATAAATCGAAAGCCGAACTATTTTTCAATGTGAGCTTTGATGTCGAATAAATACTTTATTGCCAAGTTATTATTCTTTGTCACGCCATCGTATAGTAACCTAATAGGGATGACTTCATCAATAATTGACATCGCAGCTTTCATCGGAGTCGTTTATTCTTCATGCCTATGGTTTGGAGGCACTGATTGTGACCGGAAACTGCCAAGTGGCGTTCATGGCCAATTGTCAAGCGGCCATGGACGGTGTCGAACCCGGAACTTTTCAATGTCATTGCATCAGCTCGTTTAATACGTAAATCAGTCTGACTATAATTTACGCTCAAATTCTCCAAGTAAGATGAGGGGTGTAATTATTTTTTGTGCGGTTATGACTATTCTTTTGCCGTTTGAAAATTCCCAAAGGTTGGGTTGATGAGCACAAATGTAAATTCATGATTTTTTCGGCTCTGCTAGTAACTCTTTAGATTAGAAGAAAGTTATAGGCACAAAAGCATCGAATACATGCTTTTCTAAGTTACAAAGTTAATAAATAATTAGTATTAACAACTCTTGGAAATCGATGTTCCCAGGACCTACACATAAGATAACAGAATATTTTAAAACTGCGTAAAAACAGTCAAATACTCTGAGAGTACATACTTAAACGCCAAAATTCCGCGGAATAGCAAGTAAAAATAGCAATCGTTTTTCCTAAACATTAATGGAGAGATTTCCAAATGAAGGCCTGCGAATGCTTTGAGGGAAATTACTATTATTAATTTAATATTATTTTGACAGAATTACCCATAGCCGGATGTCCGTAGGATTTTAGGCGTTTCAGAAGGGGTCATCAGGTTAGAAAAGTTTGAAAAACTCTGCTTTAATGAATGACAAAGTTTGTATTTTACATTGTGAGTTTTGATAACCGCTTTAGGTTAAAAATATGAGATCGTATTGAGAATATTATTGAATAATGAATGGCATAATTATAATATAAAAGAGAAATAAGAGATTTCGGGATTTATGCCTGATTGAGATAACATCCCCTTCAAATGAATTAAACGAATGAATATGAGTTGGAAGAAATCATATCATGGATTGTCGGCAGGAGCGGAGTGAGGTATTTAGACGCCCCGGGCGAAAAACCACTCCAGTACCCCCTTCCAAAAATGTCTGTTAAGATATTTGAAAAGTACATGATAATTTATTCAATGCTCCGTAAATATTAGTCACAATTAAAGAATAAAATAAATTTCATTAAGACTCCATCCTGTTCCGCGATATAAATGGTATCCAACATTTGTTCACTTGCATGCAATGTATGGATTGATGGTCGGGACAGCGCTCCCGACACTATTACGCCCCGAGCAGTCACCCGACTCGCCGGTACTTCGGGGCGGCCCTAATTGTCGAGTGAAGGTGTGTCGGTAAATTTAACTTATTTTTAATTAGTATAGTATTATATTATTTCATATATAAATACACAACAGGCGAATGACGGGATATGTTAATAAACAATAAATAATTATAAGCCAGAGTACAATAAAAACATTTTATTTTTTGAGAACGATTATTACATTTTTAACTGTTTCTCACCAGCGAATTTTTCGCATTTCCTACATTTTACGTTTACATTCAAATATCAAATGTAGATAAAATACCATTTAGTAATAATTAGAGAAGTAATAACATTTTTTATTGCTTCTAGTAAAATAAATGCATAAACAAGTTAGTTACACACATAGGCTGCACCAAGACAAAAAAATGTGAACAACATTTTAAGTGTTTGGGATCTCTTAAGGACCCCATCAGTACCCTAAGGTTTAAACCTTAACAATCGTTCCCTCACCACTCTTAAGCTTCCCCGACGCATTCATTCCCTTCACGGATCCTCCTTATACCCTCACTCCAAGGCGCAATCTCCCACATCCACTCTGCATCTTACCACTTCACTCCAGTCTCAACAAACTTCCATATCTCTCGGCGTGGAACAGACAACAAAATCAATCCATCCTCTCAGCATCCATTCTCTCTCTCTCTTTCTTCTCCCTCTCTCTTTCTCTCGCCGTATCAACTCAACCAATCATAAACTATTCCCATTCCACACCCAACATCCCCTCACGCCCTCCGTCTTTGCATCCCCTTTTTCCACCTCTATCTCTCGTCACTCTTACCCTCCATATCCCTCCGGCAGCGTCTAGGAGGTCTCTCCCCCTCTAGTTCTACCCTCTTCCGCCCCTCGGTGGTCGTGCTCTCATCTCCTTCCCCATCAACATTCTCTCTGCTTCTGAGATGATGGCAGCTGAAGTTTTAGACCCTCGCCAATAGCTCTTGCGTATCTGACGTGCTTTTAAACGTTCATTATCGCAAGTTCGTTGTCCTAAATAGTGTTAAAAGATGAAAATAGACGCGATGTTGAATTATTAAGAAGCTTCACGTAATTTCTCTTCCCGCGTCCATCATATAAAACCTTCTCTATTACATGCAACGTGCACTTAAAATCCAGTAACTATTCCTCATCTACACGACATTTGCCCATTCTCCATTCTTCCTTCAAGTTCTCTTCCCGTATATCCGTCACGCGTCAGTTACCATGCCAGCTACACTTAACCTTCTTACTTTGATACATGCAACGTCTACAAAAACGAAACCTCAAATTTTAAGAACCGTTATTTTCAGCTCTGTAAGAGGATAACGGTCTGATAATAAATAATAGAGGTTACAAAACATTAAGATATTTCTTTAGTTGCTCAATAACTGATGTCCAGCGATAGTAAACTACGTATAATAAGGCTCTTCAGTACTAAGGGGTAAGTTTTCCGCGGAAAATTTTTTTTCACAGTTTTCATCTCAATATCATTACCTGTAAAGGCCATTACATTATTTCTGATAAAATTATTTAGAATACAAATAATTACGTGTTCATATTATAGAATTAGTATAAACTGCGTAATTATGCAATTATGCGATAATTATGTTTTGTTTCTGGTGACACGATACCTTTGAATTATTTATAAAATCAAAATAAACCGTGAGTTTTCTATCGTCATTTGCTAATAATAATTTCACACTGTAATTAAAAATAATTTGGGTGATTGTGTAATATTTTTACAACAATCCAGAAAACTTTATTGAACAAACTAATTGCAATATACGTCACCTCAAGAGTCCATTTTAAAAGATGCTCTAAATAAAACATTTAGTGAGAAACCTTCAAACATTTAGGAACTAAATGGCGCAACGATCACAATCGATCCATAAAACATTCCAATTCTTCGAGTAGCATAACGAACAGACATATTTCGTGTATTTTGGCCTGTCTAAACATTATTTTCCCACATTTAATCCGCCTCTGTTGACACCGTATCTGTTTTTCGAAGACTATATAATCTTCATCACTACGGACTTCATCGCTCCAATTAGCAGTCGAATATTTTACATACTCTCCAATTTATGAATATACTAGCTAAAAGTACCCGGCGATGCCCAGGCTACGCCAGACGTATTCGGCGAATAAAATTATGTGTCGTATGGTAACACAATCATTTCAACTTTTGCGCATTTTATCATGTTCATAAAAACAATACTTGCCTCTATACTACATATGGAGATAGTAAAAATCCTATCACATATAGACAGACCGACAGGCACACAGACATCATCGCAAAAATAGTCAAAACATGTTCATGGGACCTCAAAACGTGTATTTCCGATGAAATCTCGAATTCGAATTTTTTCATGAAAACAATACTTTCTCTATACTACGTATATGGAGAAAGTAAAAACTAATTCTGAAATATCTCTGATACCTATAAATTGGACCGGAGGTCCGGAGGGAACGGGAGCATATGTGAGAATAATAGGATTTCGAGTTCAACAACGTAATCGGTTGGCAAGGCGACTTCCTTAAAAACGATAAATTTTGTCAAAATATGATATTAAAACGTTAAATTCGAGAGATTTCGATTCAAAGGCGATAAAAAAATGATAAGAATAAGAAACTATTTTTCTTTAATTAAGAATCAAACTTTCCCACCAAATGTCAATCTTCTAGCTACTCGGAAAGTTGGTTAATAATAGCATTACAGTTCCGCTTTCTCACCGACGACGAAGTCATTTTTATGTATTAGATACAAATTTCGAGTTTCATCAACTAATTCTAGAAAAAAATCTTTATTTTTACCTTTGAGTCCATAGTAATTTACGTTTGTAAAACGTGGATGCATAATTCAAAAGAGAATTATCTATCTCACGTCATGAGTTATATCAAACTGCAAAACATTCTCTCCAATAAACCTAAAAAGTTGCGGGAAAACTTATTTTTTAGAATCCACCATCGGTGGATCATCACTGATGATGGCTGCTTTATATTCGAGCTATAGAGCTGGTTTTCCCCACGCATTATATGGATAAATATAATTTTTAAGCAGCAGAAATGAAGCTGTAAATTCTCCAAGCCTCGGCAGAATTTTAAACAGCGATTCAGTTAAAACCTGTCTTCGGAGAGAAGCATGATGATGATGATGATTATATTTGCAAAGCAGAATAGAAGAAATATCAATGAATCCACAAGAAAACTATCCACCTTGTGCAAGCAATTATAATGGCTGATAAAATAGCCATTTTAATGTTTGATCACAAGTATTCCAGAGTTTGGCTTGTTTAAGCAAATTTAAATAGTTTTATCCTGGATGCATATTAGGAGCTTATGTGTAATAATAGTTTCTCTCCTCTCCGTGCATCTCTCCCCCAAACAGTTGGCTCTCTTGGTGCCATTCGTTAAGAGTAGGCTAATGCCGGCACTGGGCTTCCCTCATCCCTTGTGTGTGTGTTCAGTGTGGAAGACGTAATGGCTATAATAATCCAAGATGTTGATTAGTCAGAAATTCCATACAAACAAACAATTTCTCCCCCCTAAGGTTGCGCCACATGTGCAATACCCACCAGATGGCGCCACTTTACTTGCGCGCTCCACATTTTCTATAATAAGTTTATTCCGCTGATTTTGTGGCGTGAGTTACATAGTTACGATGGCCACGCAGTAAACGTGCAACTCAAGATATCACCCTTTATTAACAAAAGAAATCCTTGTGAGGGTTATTATCGAATTATGAAATAAATGACAAATGGAGAAACCTAATAACCATAAAAATAATAAAAAGGAAGTACTAACATACACGCCGGTTTAAGGAAGATTACTCCACGCTAGGGACCGATCACTGACGCAATGCTACCCACTCTCTGGGTTTAGAGGTAACTACTCCACTCCAGGGACCCAACTATAATAATCCAAGAGGTTGATTGGCCAGAAATACACACATTCCAGGGACCTTTTTCTCACACACGCACAAAACACACAAGCAAACAACCAAACACGTATAATTCCTTTAAAAAATATATATATAATAACAGAAAGTATTGACATAACCTATAATTTTAAAGGTCCAAATTTTTCACAATAACTAAACATTTAATATTCTTGCAGTAAGAAAATATTCACGATACACGTTGGACCATATTTCGTTGGGATAGGGATTAGGGGAATGCGTAACTACTTAGCCGAACGAGGAGAGGTACACTTCCTCTGCAAAGCTGTGAAAGTGGTATAAGTCAACTTCTTTTAGTTATTCAACACGGAAGGTTTTTGCGTTGGACAATAGAAAGACCAGTTTATTACGCACGGCAATTGAATCTACTAAAATGTACTCAGAAAGGCAAAAGTTTTATCTCATATGAATATGAACTGTGTTTTGTTCATAGCCTCTTTTGCCTGTCAGTTTGATTGATACCACTCTCGCTCTGACCAGCTCATAATACCGGTGATGATTGCTGATCTGTAGCAAAAATACATGATTTCCCCAACCTTTTTGACGGTTGTTGTTGTATCATAGTTTGTCAATTTCATTTATGCCTTATGGTGTGTTTAATAATTCTTTCTTGAACTCCCAAGACAAACTACATCGCTCATTATTAATCATATATTCACTATTTTTATTATCCACGCACTTTTCTTCTGCCTTGTCTATTTCTAGTTGCATATTTTAAGTTCTACATTATACTCATTCGCTATTTAATTTTACATACACTACTTATTGTTATTTTTTCTCGCAAATATTACACTATTTTATTTCCACCGCAACCTTTTCCAATTCCCTTTCACGGATTTTTCGCAACCTGGAACCTATTGTATTCTCAAAAAGCGCATTTCCCCTCGACAAGCAGGTCGTATCTTGGGCACGGCCGGATCAAAACTCCTCGACAGAGATTCGCACCCTGACCCTCGAGAAGTGAGGAAATTAATTGCCTCCCGAACATCACGTCACCCGACCGGCTTTTTACCTTCCTGAATTTTATGCTCGGATTAAGATCGTGCAAGAGGGCGAAATTCCTTTCACTCTTAGTCGTTCACCTTCAAACCGACGACGACTCAAAAACATTTTCGCATGTTTCCAAATTTAGAATAAGGCGAGAAGTATTTGAGGGTAAATTTTCACCTCCACACAAAAGGGAGGAGACGCGAGGCCGCGTGCCGCCCATTCGCCCCCTCCGACTACGTCTATTGCCACCTCCCGCGCATAAATCCACACAATCTCTCTCTCTTTCCAAGTCTCACCGTCTCATCCCGGGCAACAGCACCCTCCCCATTCCTCCCTTTCATTGTGAACTCTCCCCCATACCACTCGTCGCTTATATCTCCCTCTCCCCCGTCCCTATCTCCATTCCCACACCTCATACCTCCTCCTACTTCCTCTCTCTCTCCCTCCATTCCATCTCGTTCTCCTCTTTTTCCTTCCATCGCCTATTTCTCTCCTGCCCACCCTATTCTCCGCTATTTATCGATTTCACCTATCTTTCCTCATTCTGCTTTGTGTTATTTTCCCCTTATTTTCCACTTTGTCTTTCCTTCTCGTTCCTATCATTGTTTCTTCCTATCTATTTTCTCCTTACCATCATATTTTGTTTTACTCTTTCTCCTCATTCCTTTGCTTTCTCTCCTCTCATTTCCTTTCTATCATAGCCTTCCATCTCATCAGCTCTCTTCTTCACCTAACCTTTATTCGTCCTTTCTTTCTCAACCTTCTCATCATCATCTCTACCCTAATTCTTTCTCTATAATTTCTTTCCCTCAGTAACATTTTCTTTCCTGGCAGTATCTCTCGCATCATTCACTCCTCTCTCTTTCCTTATTCCTCCATCCCATTATCTCCGTCCTCACCACCATTCAATCTCTTCCTCTTTACTCCCTGTCTCACCTCCCTTGTTCCTCTTCTTACCTCCCTTATCCTCACTCCTCCCTCTCTCCTCTCCTCCTCACTTCCTCTTTCACTTTCTCCCTCCACCCTCTCCTCCATCTCCTTACCTCTATACTTTTCAACTTCTCATATTCCTCTTTCTCTTCCTTTCTCCACCCCTCGATTATTTCTATCCGATCTTCCTCTCAGTCTCATTCTACCCCTTACGCCTCCCACTACTTCCCTCCCTCCCGTTCCCTCTATCCTCTCCAACCTCTCTTCTCTCTCTCTCACTCCTCCCATCTCCTCTCTCACTCCCTCTCCATCCTTTCCTTCCGCGCGAGCGCCGATCCTATCGTGCGTTGGAGGTCACGCCTCGGACAGCTCCCATCCCTCACGGACACCCTTCGGCTCGCTCACGAGGTCAGAAGCAGCGGCAGCCGCGGTAACAGCAGCTGTGTTATTGATATCTTCCGTTTTCCAAACAATGTAATCAAGCGGTGAAATTACTCGGCTCTCTTCCCTCTTCACTCCTCGAGTCGCCCTTCCCACCCACGCCCCCCCCCCCCCTCGCATCATCCGCAACACCCTCTTTGACTTCTCCTCCATCGACGCCGTCTACCGTACGACGAAATATGATTCATGCGAATGCGTCGACGCGAGTCTCTCTCGTTTGATGACGTCGGAGGGTCGCGAGACTATTAAAATCCTCTTGGCCGCTGTTTTTGCCGAGCAATTAGATTTGAACGCGGAGACGTGGGTGCGGGCCTCTCCTATCTAGGATAAGGAAGTGGGATGGGAGGGTTTGGTGGAGAGGAAGGTGCGGGAAAGGCTGTGAGCTGTGACGCATAGTGCGAGACGGAAAATGGGATGGAGAGAACGTTTCGAAGGCATTTATGCTTTTTCTCTCACTCTCTCTCTCTCCCCCTCTCACATACAGATTCAGCGTTCCCTTCTTGACGACGCCCGAGGCGGAGAAGCGTGGAGAAAAGAGAGGGAGGTAGAGGGGGGGAGAGAGGAGGGAGAGGGAGAAGGAGGGTGGAAGAGGGAGAGGGTGTGGGGAGATTGAGTGGGGAGAGGGGGGGAGGAGAGAGGAGAGGGGGGGAGGAGAGAGGAGAGGGGGGGAGGAGAGGGGTGAGGGAGGTGTGTGGGAGAGGGAGAAGTGAGAGGGAGGAATGAGAGGGAGAAGTGAGAGGGAGGAGTGAGAGGAGAGGGGCGAGAGAGGACGATGGAGGATTAGAGCGAGGGAGGACGAGAGAGAGGGAGGAGGAGGGAGAAGGATGAGGATGGAGGAGGAGGGAGAGGGATGAGGAGGGAAAGGGAAGAGGGAGAGGGCGGAGGGAGAGGAAGGAGGGAGAGGGAGTAAGATGGAGGAGTGAGAGAGTTAGGAAATGAGAGAGGTGGGAGAGAGAGGTGGAAGAGGGAGTTGGGAGATGGTGGAGAGAGAGGAGGAGGAAGATGGACGGGGAGTAGGAGATGGAGTTGGAGGGAGAGAGGGAGAGAAAAGGAAGGGGGATGAGGTTGGAGTGGGAGGAGGAGGGAGGAGTAGAGACGGTGTCCGGCTCTGATACGTGCTTTATGAAGCACGCGCACGTGTCGGAGAATGGGGAAAAAGGCGAAAGGAAAAGAGTGTGGGGAGGCGTAAAGAGGTATGGAGAGAGAGAGGTAGAGGAAGGGAAGGAGTTGAATGACAAACAGCTAGGATTCGAACCCATTCCCAATGTATGGAACTACCACTATAAAATCTCTTTCACCTCGAATCATAGTTTTTACGCAAAAAATATTCTAGATTAGATAATTAGATACTTTGTTTTTCTTAGAACAGGAGCTGTTTTTATGGTAATTGTTGGGCCAATTAGCTTTCTTAGTTATATTTTGTTGGTAATTGCGCTTCAATTAGACTAACAGGCTGATGGTTATACAAAATACGTGCATGTGCTATGTAACGTGGAAAATATTTATTAATACAAATTGGTTAACGTATGTCCTTCAATATTATATAAAAAGTTTTAAGTTTTCCGAACACGGACTTACTCAAAACACCTATAGTTAAAATGCTAATCTCTTTGAACAAAATTTCATAAAGGCCATTCTCATTATCAATCTAGATTGAAATTATTGTAATAGATACTATTATTAGACTGATTTAAAAATTATTCCGTATATTTTTTCGCTTTTACAAGGAATTCTACTTTATATTTTCCGTGTATACATTATTCTGTCAAATTCCTTAGAAGTAGACACTTTTTTCGTTTTTAGAAAAATCCTTTTCAAAGTTTTCACTTTTTAATATTTTGAATAATAATTTCACGGCGAAAATGTAAGTTAACTTCAGTGGCGGCTCGTAGCTAAAATTAGTGAGGGTGCTGCGCATCTTTTTCATAAACTGGGGGATGGCTACTGAAGTACTGACATTAAGCTTAAGGAATATATATTGTACTACAAAAATAAAGAAAGAATTAAAGAAAAAAGGACTCGTTATATTAAATGTTATCGATAATATCAAGTGGAAATAGGGGGTGCTGCAGTTCCGCAGTGCCTATACACGAGCCGCCACTGGTTAACTTATAAAGTACCAACCAAAATTATTATTTTGTATACAAACCATATATTTGGATGAATTTTTTTTAAATTTGGAATATAAAAACAAAAAGTAATCCATGGTACCCCTGGTGCTGACCTAAGATGTCGGCTGGCAGCGGAAAGTAAGTTTCATTTTTACAGGATATTTCCTATAAAGAGGTTCAGCAAGCTCATTATTAAAACAAAGAATAAAAGCAATCTATAAATTGGTTTTAAAATTTTTACTACAGATGACGCCTCCGCCGTTCGTGTTCTTGCCACGCTTTTATCAAATAACTCCCCATGCTATTGAATTTAAAAATGAAATTGAACCATATTCATTGGTAAAAATGGAACAAAATACAATATAAATTGTCTGTTTTTGGGTAACTGTTAAATAATTTAATAAATAAATATAAACAATTGTTTTCCATTCCATCCAATTTCAATAAGATACAACTGCAGTTTTACATCAGTCATTCATCTTACATACGGCGAGCCTGTTGCATATTTAAAACTATAAGATGGAAAAAAAGTGTCGAGTGTCAAAGTACACTAATAGTATACCTAAAACGCTATATCTTGGAAGTGCACCTTTACTATAGGATGAGTCCATCCTCAAGGTGGGACCGATTTTAGGGGAGGTAGTGTTTAGGTGTGAGCATTTAATGCGAGAACTTAAAATCTGGAGGGGAAGAAGGAAAGGGAGGGAGATACACTAAGGACTCGTCTGAAACAATTTCGTCTACTGCGCAGGTGCTCTGAGGTCAGCTCCCCCTAAAGCCTTCCCATTCAAGTATACACTATCTTTCTTGAGCTAAACAGTTGACTTTGCTTTTATTGATACAGTGTCCAAATAGCTGCCAATGTAAACTCTTAACTGGCCCACCGAATCCATTGTAATTTCGAATGAGGACCGTCATATAACAACTCTGCTTACACTTGATCCTCACAGTTCAATATGCGTTGAGGCATGTGGAGACTCTTTAGTCTTTATCGGTTTTACTGTCTTTTTATTTCAAAGTTATATTTTTATTTTTCTATAAGTTGGTGACCAGCCCACATTATGAATGTATGTAGGAAGGTAGGGCTATGAGAAAATTTTTATTTATGTAACATTGAATAAAACTTACTTTTCCTAAAAAAAGTTGGTCAGCTCAGTAAGTCTTTTTTAGCCAATTTAAAATGATTTACACACCCGTATTCGTTAAGTTTTACTAAATGCAGTAAACAAGGTTTGCTTTCGGTACCTATCTGTTGTCAAGTAGCCGGAATGGATTATTAGGCTCAGGGTAGAATTCTCCAAAATTATATGCAATTACTCGTCTATTATTTCGTTAGTCAAAACGAAAGCAAGCCCGAACTTTCTCAAAGAGTATGGGAAATATATTTTCTTCCGGTTCTTCATCTGTGGTTGTAGTTTAGCAGCTGCTTTCGCAGGGTCCCTCTATCCGGCCCCGCCATCTCTGACCCTTCCCCTTCCACCCATTCGACTTTCCATATCTACTTTCCCTCCTCCCACGCCATGCTCCGAGAGAAAAAGACGGATAGAAAGAAAGGTTGGGAGAAAGAAAGACAAATGCCGCCGTTTCATAGAACTCCGTCGTTTCGTGCGACTGGTTCTAATAAAGCCATTCTAAAGGGGAAGGAATTTAAGCAGAAACCAAAAGGCAGGCTTGGAGGAAGGACGAAGTTATCGTCACCGTGCCAGAGCCCTCGGTGATAAAATTTTAATTAAAAATGTACTGGCGGACCGATTATAAAAAAAAATCTAGTTAATCCGATAGATTTTACTTACTGGAGCTTCTACGGTAACAATGAAATAAATGGTTCATCATATGTTTATGAATTTGGATGAGGTCTACCTCACTTTTAGATTATCTTAAATGAAGAAAGATGCCACAACGAACTAAAAGGAAAAGTAAACTGAGCGATATAATTTTGTAACTTCTTTTGTTATGCAACCGTGCTGATAATAAGTGCGTTTTTTATTACAATACCAAAAATCACTCAACAGTTTATTTCAGTACAAATGTTATAAAACTTTACTTTTGCAAGTTTCCAAAATGATTGCTTGGAACCAAATATGCTGACAGTACAACTTATATTGTATTTTATAAAAGATATTTTTCAATAACTTCGCTGATACTTTTTATGAGCTCCTATGAGCAAACATTTTATTCATATTACTATTTGAAACTCGATTAAACGAAACAAGAAATAGAGTCCAGCTTTTTGCGTTCAAGGTGAACGAGAGTTTAAATTGAAAAATTTATGACTGATTTCAAAAGGGAATAATTTGAACCAAATGTAAGACACTTCGGAGAGAGGTTTTTTATTGTCTTTCCGCAAACATAGATTCTCGGTGGAGAGCAATTACTATTGTTTGACATGTGCAGGTTAAATATCAAACGGAAGAGTTATTGTCCATACTGAGGTAATATAACAGTAAAAAAATCGATACGATCCTCTCAGATAAATTATACAAAAACTACTGTGTCGCCATCTGGCTTCGATAGTGAAGTCGCGAAATAGATTTACATTTATTTCAATACAGCTTTATCGGCGTTTGATATATAATAGCTAAATAAAGATCACCGTTGCACTTTTAAATACTAATTCGAGGTATAAATATAGAGACGTCCATATTTCTTTATTGATGGATTCGCTAATTGTGATGAGAATGTCATAAATAATGTACACTTCTTAAAACGGTAGTTACTACCCGTAACGGCTACTTATCCAAAAAGACGATTATTTTAAATTATGATAATGGAATTCATTTAAATCTTGAGTAGAAACTGTATGAAACATATTTGAAATACAAGCTTCTACCAAAGAAGTAATAAAGTACATATAAAATTTCTAAGAAATTAGTCGTAACAGTGATGCTTTGGAGAACTGAACGACGAACCATCTTCGAAAACTAATTACATGTATTGAAATGGTTAATATGATTTCTTGGACGCATTTATGACTATAAGAAATATTTGGGCGAGCCAAAAAATTAGTGCTCTGAATATCCTTTTAATGGCCAAAGTATCTTGACTGCATTCAGAAAAAAATTCAGTGATCTGAATAGCAAGTTCGACAGCGTAGAAATGCGAGTGATATTGCGGCTAATACAACATACTGCATATCTTTCGACGAATCAAAATTACTTTATGAGTTGATCACTCGCAACGCAATTGTTCGACGTGAACGCAGATATCACCCAAAAGTGAGTTTTGCTCTAAGGGATTCATATGGCACCAAGCGATAATAAAATGTTACTGAATTACAAAATCATCCAAGTAAAAAAGAAGAGATTAATTAAGAAAATATATTAATTACATTTGCTGCCTTCAAACATCAATATTGATAGGCTTGGTTAGTCAAAGACATAGAGAAATCGCGATAATTAGCAATGAGGCAAACCTGTGTTTTGTTCAGAACTTCATCGAATATTGCGGACTATAATTTATGGATTTGTTCAATCGATTCGCATATTAGTCCTGTCGACATTATTTTCTCGATGCTTATGACTCGCCCTGGGCCGTAAGAATAATTGGGGATAGAACTAATTCGTACACAACTGATGCATGAAAAATAAACTTGAATGTTTTATTTTAATTTAAAGCCAACTACGGCCCAATTTGTTTAACATATGGATTAGGAAATGAATCATCTACCTCAGCCCCTGATTTGCATAAAACGAATGATATGAGTAACTATTATGGCCATAGAACGGGCGAATAAACCATGCGAGCGCCTTTAACTTTTAAGTATTAAATTCGCATACTCGGTGGTGTTACAATCTACGGTCGTTGAATTACCAATGAGGGCGGCTACTTTGTATTTGAAACGCTCATAGAGTTTCTCCAACAGTTTTACGGTCTTTAAGTGTTACCCGCTTAATATATAACGCAGGAATTATATTATATTATTTTGGGAATTGACTACGGGTGTTCAACGGACAGCAGCCAGCGTAGTATTTATAGACACCCAAGTAGGAACACCTGAGAAGATAGAAAATAAAACAATTCGAGAGGTATATCGCTCTCCTCATTGCCCTGTCGCCGACCCTGCTGCTTCAAATCCTCTCTTGCCCCACCCTTAGCCCTCTGGCTACCGCGGTGTTGGTGGTGTCGGTGTTGTTGGCGATGCATCACGTGCCTCGCCACTCCCAAAGCCGATGGGCCTCACAATCCTATCCCAAAGCGAGCAGGGGGAAAATACAACTGTCAAAGGCTTTAATGGGCTGCCAAGGGCCAAGCGTTATTGTCACGGTGGCTCCTCAACGAAGCCGCCGCCACTGCCGGTGAACTGACCAGAATCGGCGGTGTGGCTAGAGGGGCTGTAGGTAGGAGGGGGGAATGGGAGCATGGGGGGAAGGTACGGAGGACTAAGGGTGGGGGGAAGAGATTGAGGTTCCAGCTTCCAGACGCACTCCTGGTCCGCCGCCTCCGCTAAATGTTCTCTCCTCCCCCAGTATTACAACACCCACGGGCTTATTAATTACGGTCTGACAGGGTTATGAATGAAGATAAACTAGTTTGTAAGCAACGGAAACCGCTTCTTCGGAAGGTGGAATCAAATGGGGGCGATAGGCTACAAGAGTCGCAGTCCTCGGCTCTAATTAACGGGGTGTGATGGGATGTGTAGCCCCCGGGAGAGGGGGGAGGAAAGTGCGAAGGATAGGATCGTGGAGAGGGGGGGGGAGGGGAGAAAAAAAGGGGTGGCGGAGCGGCACACATGTACACCCACAGAGACAGACGGAGCAACAAATTGCTCGGTTGTCCTGCCACCGATGTCCGCACAAGGCTCTCCGGGGGAAAAGCCATGAGCAACCCACGCCGATTCTTAATAATTCCGCTCAATTCATCCCGTGAGCTGTATTCATCTCCCAGATGCTTCGCCGCAACACGCTCATTCATTTAACGTTTCGGTACAAATATTATGTGCCAATCACTGACCAAATAAACCTATGTAGCACTCATTAAATCGGCCGATTCTAAAACCGTGTACTATCCATTACGATCGAACATATACGACGACAAAACTTCACTTCTCATCAGAGATCTTTGATAAAATTACTCATCCGCGTTTGCTTGTCCAACGATACGCGGTCTTATCAATACATACAAGTTTTTATTGATTTATTAAATTTGTCGAATACTATGCAGTTATTAAAATTCTTATCGGTGATTAATGGCTCCCTAAAGAAACATTCTTCACCTTCGACCGTAAATCATTGAGGGATTTTTCTCTGGTTTTCACCTTTGAAACGTAAATCATTCAAAGGTATTTTTATTTTATTTTCGCTACCCCAATAATTCATTAATCTCCTCTCATGACGACTCCGTCTATTATGTAATAGGTTATTCAAGCTTCATGAAAATGGAAATATGATTGCATTCTTCTAGAATAATACGAAAGGCATGTTTATGCTAGGAGAATATTCTAGGGAAAGAATAATGTAAAGTTAAAGTATTTTTATGCAAAATGTAAGCGAAGGAAATTCTCCAAAGCCAGTCAAACTGATAAAACCCGGTTAAAAGGCCGGATAAAAACAGTGGAACCCGGATAAAAACCGGATAAAAACCCAATACGTATTTCGGCTACAAAGTAACCATCATCAGGGGTTAAAAAACGGGGGGAAGGGGGACTTGAGAGAGGGCAACTGAAACCAAGACCAGTGGGTTCCACTGTTTTTATCCGGCCTTTTAACCGGGTTTTATCAGTTTGACTGGCTTTGGAGAATTTCCTTCGCTTACATTTTATATATTTGCCAGTGTAGCTCGCTCTCTTTTACTTAACTATTTTTATGCAAGTTGCAATAATGGCATCCGCTGAAAGATGAGTAGTGACTGGCATCTAACATCCAATAATTGGAAGTAATACTTGCAATTAAATGAGGAGCTTGAAGGGCTTCCATGCAACCATCTGACAGCTATATACTGCGCTTTATTCGATATTTAGTAGAGAGAGAGAATTTCAGATTTGTAATTCCGTGCACCAAAATGAATTTGTCGATTATGAATATGGATTTTTGCTCCTGTCTCCTCCAGCTTAAGGTGGATGTATGTGGTACGTACACGAAATTGATTAAATATTTCCATAGAAATTGGATGAATGACAATTAAGTTCAGAAGAATTAGTTGTTCCATCGCGTCGACGACACGCATAACAGGAGGGGACATAAGTAGGAAAGGGTATTCATAAGAATGTGGCGATTGAGAATGATATTTCACTGCATGCATTATACATGCCACGGAATCGATTAAGTTTTCGAAGTCACAAAAGGAATTAATACTCGGAGGACGTCTGAAATTAATAGCGATACACGACGACGCTATCATTTCCTAATCGTTTTTCGAACTTAAAATAACCGAAAATTTGGTCGAGATTATATAATGGGATAGGTTTATGCCACCCTATGTGTTTGTGCCATTCAATCGGTTTTCTAATACGTCTTTCCAACGCTTCATAAAGCACGCAGCGTGCCGCACCAGTCCAGCCTTCCTCCATACGTTCACCAACGTCCTCCTTCGATATCGCGACCCCTATAAAAATCCCATTTGCTTATAAATACTCGTGCCATATATCATCGCGTACTCGCTCCTTCCCCTCGCTTCGGAACGAAGGAATAGAAAAAAGGAACAAGACGATGATGAGAAAATGCTCCGGGAGCGAAGTGAGCAGGAGGAGATGGAGAGGGAAGAAGTGGGTGTAAATAACCCATCTCCATTTGCGGATCGCATCAATCTCCTACTGCCGTCAACCAATCGGGATTCTGGAATACTTCTTACGGGGAGTGGACGCCGGATACCGGATATTCATAACACGTAGCAGGGGGAAATTAAAGGACTCGATGTGAATCCCAGATAAGGATCACCCCACGTCCCACGCCAATATCCGTCGCGATCCATTCGCTGACTCCCTTTCCCTCCATCCCCCTCACTCCCACCCATTCCATGACCCTTCATACCACTCCTTACATCATCCGCCTAACTTCCTCCATGTGCAACCCCTCGGCCATCTCCATATATTCTTTTCCTATCCACACCCTCAACCCTCTCTATCTGATCCCTATCCTTCTCTATCTTTCCTCCACTCCATATGTCCCTATTACCTCTCTCGCCCTCTCTATCTCTCTCTTTCCTCCTATCCCTTTTGCTCTCTCCCTTACTCTCTCCATCTGCCTATCTATCGCTCAGTTATTACTCCAAAATATAAATATAATTCTTATAAAATATATTCTTGATCAAATCATCTTTCTCAAATGTAAACAATTCTGAATAATTTCAATGCTGCGTGGTATATATTTGTATATTTTGTTGTTAAGATTTAAATGGACGAAGGGTTAAATGTAAGAAAGGATTTCAATTTCGCCTGTATAAAGTCGTTCATCTGTGTCGACCTCTCGCTCTATTTCTCACATTCTCTCTCTCTCTCATTCGATCGCTCTCTCATCTTCTCTACTCTCCCTTTTATCTCTTCTACAAATTTATCCATTTCTCTCCATCCTCTCGTCCCATTCTCCTTCATTCCTCTCTCTCACCTCCCTCTCCTTCTCATAACTCAATGGGTTCCCAACCTTTTCAACGTGGCGAGCATTAATCTGTATCCTAGAATATCAAGCGAGCATCACCATAATTTTGCAAAAATAGAAATTATCGTAAATAAAATCAAACCAGCCTCCATGTAATTCTTGACGTTCTTTAAGACGCGTACGAAGACAGCTAGCGAACGAGTTAAATTGTTGGTGATTAGAAACATGATTTTTAATAATCACAAAAGAGCACAGCTAAGCTGCCTAAGAGCAAAGCGGTGCTCGCGAGCACCAGGTTGGGAACCATTGCCCTAGTCAAACCATTCGCTCCTCTCTTCTCCCTCATTTTATGCGTATTTCTCGTTCCCCTCCCCCCTCTTACTGCTTCCGAATCTTCCCCGCCCACATTCTATGCATACGTTCGCTCATTCCAATCTCCCATCGTCGTCTCCGCGGTCTCTCCTCGCGCCCCTTGGTTCCCCCACCACCTCTCCCTCTCTGTTTCAGCTGCAGCCACTCCTTAAATCAACTTCCCGCTCCTTTCATATTACCCTTCTTCAATCTGTTACTCTCGATCCTTCCACCTTCTCCACACGCCTATGCTCGCATTGTTTTTTCTTCCATCTCGCGGAGAAAGGACGAGACGCGAGCTCATGTTACCGCGCAAGTCTTTGGAAATACAGAAGGTTTCTGAATTTGCCATTCGCTAATTGTCTTTTTCTCTCAACGTCAATACGGTATTAAGAATAGATATCCTAGATTTTTGTGAACTTTTTAAACATATCTTCAATGGAAACACCTTGAAAATATAATTTCCGCATTATCAATTGGTATGGAAATGTAATAATTTTTGAAGCACTGAAGAGTTCACGATCGGCTTAGTAATGATTACGAAGTTTCTTTTACAAAACTGTTCTTGTCACTAACAAGCTTTATGACAAAAAATTTCCTAAAAACTCGCATTAATACTTGTGTTGTTATAATACAATCAGGAACTGAAAATTAACCATATTCTCGGTTTCCGAAGTCATATCGGTTAAGAAATGAAATGTTTTAAATCCATTAATCCTGTAATGCGATCAATTCGAACCCTGACCAATACACGCATATATTTTAACATGTATTTTACCCAATAAAAGATCCGAAATAATTACATTATATAAATTATTATAGATGTTCTTCCCTTTTAATTCACCCTTACGCAGAAAAGGTGAAAAAAGTTGAAAAACAATTTAACTGTGTAAAATAATCCGAACGATTTAGACTTTAGCATGAAATACATTTCCCAAATTAGTCATGTCTTACAATTTGAATGGAATTACTAGAATAAATTATATGGAGGTTATTCGACGCACTTTGCATCTTACGTATTCAAAATTTCTGAACACAATATTGTCCTAAAGTAAAAATACCGGCATTCAAAATTCCTTCAAAAGACAATGTCAAATTCGAAGCATAATGAATTTTGACTTTTTAAGCAAAGTTCTTCTCAATCGAATTATGTTAGTAGCGGGTAACGAGGTTTAGAATGTTTGATGGATGAGTAAATGTGATAAATAATGCATACATTATCGTACATTTATGTGAATGAGGATATAGAAAAGAACAGGGCCAGAAAATTCCTCATTAATGGGACTTTTACTGAGTAGAGATCCTCTCTACAAACAAACAACATTTTTTAAAAATATATCAAAGAAATATTGCGTAAGAAACAAATTAACATTATTCAATCGGTTATATTCGATTCTCTAATATTACCCGCTATCTCTTAATGGTCCGAATGTAATAACCGCCCCATTATACCTCTCCCCACATAACCATACCCCGCTGACGCCTCTCTTAGCAACACATCCGAGACATCCTCAAGAGTCGCGCTAGGATGACCATAGACGTTAACGTTTTTCTAAACGGTATAACACTCCTTTGCCACTCACCTCTTCCCTTTCGCTTCCATAGGAAAACTCTCGCCTTCCTTCCGTCCTCTTTACGCCCCTTTCCCCATCCGCACACTCCACATCCTTCAGTCCATATCCTAGTTCCACATCTCATAATAGTTGCTAGCTATTCTCGGTATGTAAAACTCCTGCCATCACGATCTGCGTAGATGACTTAGGCAAGATGAAAAGTACCTGTGGTGATCCGTAAACTTTTCAATGAAATAATTCTACGTATATATAAGCCACGTATATTCAGAATATGCGGGTTTCCGGACATATCCGGCTATCATAAACCGCAATCGGACGCATAGCGTAGCATTGTGAAGTTTTCTGAAAACCATGGTATGATATTAGGTCCGGCTCAAAATATTTTTGCAAGGAAAACATTTGACATCCGGTTTACAAAAAAAATAATGACATCTTTAACGCGCATCTTCATTTATGTATTAATGCATCAGATAATCGATAGAAATTAAAACATTAATGAGGAATTAAGATAGAATTGCCACCGAGATTCTCAGCCATTCACCGGTATCATTCCATAATTAGCTGACAATCATCTACAACGTTAAGTTTTTTCGCAATCCACTTTCGTTTGTCCGAGTTTTTTTCTGTCCCATTTCTGAGGCTATTATGAGGACTATAATGATAAGTTTTACATGAATGGGACGCTAACCAATTACAAAATCCCCAATATGGAGGATGAGGATTTTCTGACGGGATATTCTCCCTTATCCGATTTTTGCAAGTTTCTACAAGAAAAATTCTACAATCTATAATTATTTTGAAAGATTTTTAATGCCATACATGCTTATTTCTTAGAGAAAAAGTTAATGATATTATAAATCATGAGTTTCACATTTACAGGGATGTGTGAAATTTTTACACAGAGTAGAACTTGGTGAAGGTGACATCACTCAATACCACAACTACATGTTTGATTAAAAAATTCAAGAGTATCATCATAATAGAAAACATTTTCTTATGGTCCAACGAAGGATTAATATTGAGCATCGCAGGCTATAATATAATTATAATCGTGTAAGTTGAGTGGCTGATTTTAGGTATTATAACTATTAATTTAACACTTAGAAATTCTTTTCTCTATAAATAAATTAGGGTAGAAAGAACCTCTTTTCTCAACTACATACATCTATTTCACCGGCTCTTGAATGTCGTCATCACCCGGCATTACAACACTTAGGCTATTGAGGCTTTTACTGGAGAAATATCACCACATGTACCGCTTTCGGAAGTATCAAAACTAACGTAATTGTTTCTGATTATCCTAACTTCATTTCGTTTTATGGCCATGTACATACTCTGATATTCAGTCTAAAACCACCTTACGTGAAATATCTTAGAAGAAGCGCGTTTAAGTAACTGAGAGAGATAGAATGAGGGATGCACTTTGAATATCCTTTCAATCGAGGGATGTTACCAGCACCCAGGCAGTATTCCGAACGATTACTCACTAGCCCTTTTTATCAAATGCCCATCATCACGATTACACCCAAGCTGTCATAAAACGGGGGTGGAGGACACGGGCCCGAGGGTGGGTCGAGAGAGCGGGAGGGGTGGGATGAAAGAAGAGGTTTGAAAACTTGGTTTTCATTCGAGAGGTGACGGGTAAGCGCGATGGGCCAAAGACTTTTACATGCAAGACCCCCGACCTCTCCGCCCGGTGGAACAAAATGGCGTTGGCGGGGGGCGTTGGAGGTGGGGGCGTAGAGGGCGCATCCTGCCGCCGCGCGTCCGGGTGGCCGACGCCGAGGCTGGATCTGGAACGAGCCGGCGAAGGAGGAGAGTAGAGAGAGAGAGAGGGAGAAAGAGGGAGAGATACAGAGAGGCAAGAGGGAGTGAAGGAAGACTCTCTTGGCTGGCGTCGCCCTCTGAAGCCGGACCAACACCCTCCATTGTCTTGGCTTCTCCGTGTCACAACCTCTTCCTACCGGCTCCATTCGCCTCTACCAATCCTCTCCCCCCCTCACTCCCACCTCTCTTCCTCATTCCCTCCTCCCCTTCGTGTACCTCCTCCTCCTCTATCCTCCCTCCCTTGGAGATGTCCTCTTCCCCTCGAAACCATTGTTCCTGGGCACCGTACATCAATTCAATTCTTACCCCACCTACGCACGGATCTTCCTCTTTCCCCCCGCCCCGTCCCCCTCTCCCCTTCCCCAATCCCCCCACCTACAGCCCCCCTTCAAACTCCCACCTCCACTCACCTCATCCCGCCCCCTCCCCTCTGATCGAGATCGGCGAATGCCCAAACGTTATCTCCATATTCATCGCAATCGCGTCACGGCGGGTGGAAAGTTGCGAACCCGCGCGGCACACTTCCACCCCGTAGTGAGGAGACGAGAATCTGGGGTCGTGTGGAGTTCTCGCCAAAAGAAGATCACGAAGCAATATAACCCTTCCTTCCTTCCTCTCTTGGTCCTTTTCCCTCCTCCTCTCCCTCTCACCCATCTATTCCGTTCTTTCTCCCCTTCCCCCCTCCCCCCCCTCTCCCTCTTCCCCGCTTCCCCCTTCCCCCCTCTTCTCCTCTCCTATCCCTCCTCCTATCCTCCCTTATATCCCACTCCTATCTCTCCTCCTCCCTCTTCTCCCGCATCTAACATCGGGAGGTAAGAGACTCCGCCACGGAAAATAATTTGCTTCGGGACAATGGCAAAGCAAAGCAAAGCGTTTCCTTGACGGGTTGATGCTTTGAACAGTGTTTTCCTCGACCCATGATAACAGTGATTTGAGGAAAGGTTTTAAAAGGGAGTGGGAGTAGGTAGGAAGTGAGATAGGGAGGGAGGTGGAAGGAGAAAATGGAATACAAATTCGTCCTTTCTCTCTCTCTCTCTCTCTCTCTCCCTCGTCCGTTTAAAGCGACGATATTTTTCTCGAAGAGGGTCCTCCTTTCTTTATTTTTCTGGAGCCGATTTCTGATCGGATTCTTTTTTTATTTCTTAAGAGTCGGACTCGCCCATCAAAAGCCGTGAGAATGAGACAACGAAACTGCGCCGGAAGTGGAAGGGGGAAGGAGCAGCGCGAAGGCGTGGGAGGGATTGTCGGGGGGTGGGGGAGGGTAGCGTAAAGGGGTGCGATGTAGGATGCCCGTTAGAAGAAGATTACAGCGTGGGTTGAATGGCGTGGGAGTAGGAGGTCGAGAGAGGAGAGGATGGAAGATGCTGTAGAAGGGCGAGACGAGGTTGAGGGTCACATTTTGCCACGCGACTGCTCCTGGGGAGATCTCATCCCTTTCCCCCTTTTCATAACCTCCATCTCACGCAAACCTCCCTTTCCTCAACTTCTCTGCTCCCTCCGATGTACCCCTCCTTCCTCTCTATTTTCCTATAGCCATTTATCCTCCGACCCCGCGGTTCAATAAACCCCATAAGAAACGAATCGAGAAATATCCATCACGCTCTCGAAAGGCCAGAATTATTCATTCATCCTCTGACGGTTCCGCGGAATCGGCACGGTTTGTTCGTCTTCCCCCGTAAAGGCGATTGTCGGAGAGATAATCGCCTCCGAGGGGGGCGGCGTGGCGTTACTCGAATTTTAGGATTTGTTCAACGGTAACATTTAGAGGAATGTTGGAAAGATTGAGGTTGGATCCAACATCGTCGTCCGTAGCGTACCTTTTACGATGGTTAACCTCTTCACACTAAAAATCAACCAGTGTTAGACAAATAAGACATAAAGAAATTCAACATAAAATTTATTATAAGCTGAAAACAATAAATCCATTCACATTTAATGAAGAGATTTTTCAAAGAATTATATATCACCAACGAAGTTAGCAAGTACTATTTTACATTATTCATATTTACTTTTTGCGGATTAGGCTGGCAAATATCGGTTAAACTTATGGAGAGGGTACCAAATCACTGGAAAAAAATGTAAGGAAAACTTTATAGTGGAAAGCAACGATAAATAAACCCGCATTTTAAATACAAGAAAGAACCGTCTTCCTATACAGATAACGGGTGGTAAAATAATAACATTTCGAATCAATAAAATTTCGCGGCAATGTAAATATGCTTTGGTGAAAATAAGATGTTGGCGATTAATCATTTAGCATAACCGTTTTCATCTCACGGCTAATTAGTCATCCTCCTTTGAAAGACGTCGTACCACGTGTGACGAAAATATCATCAATCAAAAAAAATAGTAGGATGAATCGCGCTATCCCGCCCTTACGCATAAAGTACCAACGCATATTACTTATTAGAGACACTGGGATAAGCTTAAACCGGTTGGAAACAATGGAAGAAGGGATATACAGTTAGGTAGTTTCATATGGCATAACGTAAAGCTTCACGGAAAATTTTTATTTTCCCACTAATAATTAATGCGGATACAATCTATGTGTGGTGGCGCTAAGGGATGGATTGTATTCCGTTTTCTTTTTACAATAATGGAAAAAATACTTGGAATATGAAAATTCTCGACTCTTATCAAGCCTACATTTCATTTCACCGCAATATATATATATATATATATATATATATATATATATATATATATATATATATATATATATGTATGTGTGTGTGTGTTAAAGTCATGCTTTAAGGATATATTATTAATTCTCACGTTCAAGAAAACTTTTAACTGCGAATAGTGACGAAAATAAATCATAAACATTTACGACAACGAATGAATGCTACTCGCTAAAAAATAAAAATGTAAAGATATGTAAGATATAATAATATGCCTATAATTCCTATTCAAAAGCTCCGAAACGTACGTTTGGGTTAACATTCTCTCGTGAGATGCTAAATTCCTATTCGTCTGTCCTAATTTTAGTGAAACAAGATTGTATTTGCTCCATTTACTAGTATAGAGTTCATAATATTATTTGTTATTCAACGATATTTGGCTCGTGATAACATGAATTAATATGGAACAAACGCGTCTGTATCGTAAATGAAAAAAGAACAAAATTTTAACAAAATTTTACAAGGAAATACTTATACTTATTTGAAATATAGGTTGAATGCGCAAAATGTATATACATTAAGATGAAATAATAATTCACTTTGTACAGATGCAGCTCTATTCAGTAGTGGATTTGCCCCAAGATTATTATCTTCCTAATTATTGAGACTAAACTTTATACGTAGATATGTATTGAATAACTTCTAAAACTACTGAAAGTTGGTCATATTTGTCAAACGTCGTTTTCCAATTGCTTCAACGTATCAGATACTCGTATTGTCATTCGTGCAATGCTTACAGACTATGGGGGAACTGTCTCCGGTAATGGTCGAAATAATTCCTTTCCGCAACCTTACACTCCCACTCGAATAAATTACGCGAAATGAATAAGCTTCGGAAAAGAACGGCGAAAGCAGTCCCCGAGAGAAGACGCTCTCGAATGATCTTCCATCTCGCGATAACAGGGAACATGACGGAAGAGAGTAACTGTTATGAAACGTCCCATTTTCGCATTCTCTGTTTAATGGTCTCAAATGCAAATAAAAAAGAGAAGAGAGAGGAGGAAACGCTTTTGAGAAACGGTGCACTCTTGGATGCTTCGCATAAGAGCCTTGCGGGACAAAGGTCGACCTTTTACACTTTGAGACGCCATTTCCCTCCCCCCTCCTCCCGATCCACTCCTCAAGTCTCCTCCCAAACCTACGGAGCGTGGGCCGGAATGACACGCTCCCCAGGCCGAAAAAAAGAACATCGGGTCCCGTAAGGGCGACGATCTGTTTTGGGGAGGCGTGAAAATCCTGCCGCGTGCGGAAAAAAGAGGGACTTAATTGCGGTCGTGGGACGCGACACTGCACTTCCCGTTGTGTCGCGCGAAAGAGGTTGTTGGTAGGGTCACGTGACTCCGGAGAGAAGACTCGCTCCATTCCATTCTCCCCGCTACGTTTCGAAACCTTCCTTATTTCCCAGGCCTCCGCGAGAACGAGGACCGCGCGAGCCTGTGGAAACAAGCGACTATCTCTCCCGAGACGCCATCTATATAACTCTCCGAACAAGGTGGAAATGGCGCTTTTTTCAGAGCTCGTCGCGAGTCATTTGTTCTCCCCTCGGCCCGTTTCGCGCTCTCGAACGGGCTACTTTGAGGAATGCCGAGTCGATGAGACGCCCGAGTCGTGATTGAGTCACGGGATGTGTGCGGCACGCCTACGGCGTGCGCGTGTGTTTGTCGGTTTGGGTGTGGGCAACAATGAAATCGGGATCAAAAATACACGCCGCTTCCTTATCAGATGGAGATATTCCCGGGATTCCGCTCGCCGCAGCGAAAGAGAGAGAGAAAGAATGGGCCGTCTGCAATCGTTTTCCTTTTTCCCTTCCCCTACAGCACCTGCTTGACGTTGTCCTAATTCCACTGGAAATGTTCCTTCCCGAACAATGGGGTGATTTCCGATCGGCGCGCCGTGTACCGCGCGAGCATTCATCCCACGCGATACATTCAGAGAAGATGCGAACGTTTTTAAATATAGTGGCTTAAGAGTAGGGTGATCAGATGCTGATGGTCGCAACCGGGACAAAATGAGTTTTGTAGGAGAAAATCTGGGACATTTAAAACAAAACCGGAGCAATGGAAATTTTTCTATGGTTAGATGTTCTATGCTCTGTATTTGAAATAAAAACGTTTAGAAAAGAGAAAGTACAATTTTTCTTTATTGTGATAACAATTTATTTTATATATTTCGTAAATAATTTATCAGTATTACAATAAAGTAGCCAGAGGTTTTTTCAGTCATATGTACTTCTACCTGTCTTAATCAAATTTTGATCCTTTTTTATCATCTCATAAAAACATTTACAGCTCAAATGTAAGTTAAATTTACATAACACAATGCAACTGATTTTTTTTATATTCCGACGATTTCGATCATCAGACCACTGAACATTTATTTGTGAAAATATTCTTTCCACAGTTCCATTATATGCTGGAATGGCAAACAAAAAGCTACATAGTTTTTCAATTTTCGATATCAGCTCTTGAAATTCAAATTTCGAACAAAACAATGACCACGGACAGTAACAAGATCTATCAATCCGGTAATCATTCTTTTATTTCATTTCTTTTTAAATTACATTTTTAACCAATGAAAACTGATTTAATAATAAGTTTTCATCAATTTTAAATTCCATGTCAATAACATTTTTACACATAATTTGTACTTCTTCCAAAACTGATGTACTGTTTAATAGCATCCATTCCATATACATATTTGGATTTATTTAAAGGTTCGGCCCATTTTTATAGATAGTCACAAGTTGTTTTATACACATAAAATATTTAATCTTTAAATGATTTTATTTATTCTCCCCGAATATTGTGATCAGTTTAAACTTTGTAGGCACTTTAGGGAAAATTTTTTCTTTAATGTGTAGTGTCAGCATATCGATTGTCTCTTGCACGTGACTCATAACCCCTGTTATGCAATTTTGCGAATATTCCATTTTTGTATTTGCTCGTTGAAATAACCAAGCACACTATGCATAACATGAAAGTAAGCTCCATTTAATTGTGATTGAAAAAAATTACAAAACAATTCTGGGGCTTTTTTTACGAAAAACACAATCAACCACACACGTGTACTTCCTTCTTTCTTCGGAAAATCGCTGTTGAACGACAACGCAGGAGGGGCGGAGAAAGAACGTTGGAAATTCTCTGCCGTCAAATATCCTATTTAGAATTTTTCCGAGGAAATTGTAAGCAACGATAGGGAATGGAGTTCTAGGAAGGAAGTGCACCTCGGGAGGTATGTTCTCGATAATACAAATTGCCAAGTTGGGCGAACTAGTAATGGAAAGAGCATCACATCCTTGAACTACGTCAAAGGAGATTGCAACACAGATTGCGACCACTGTCACGGAGGTCGTAAAACCAAAATAATTTTACCAGGGTTCCAATAAAATTCCTTGAATATTTCCGGTGTGTGAGATTTCGCCTTTTAACCCATAGAAAGGTGCTCTGCAGGATACTGCAGTGGGCACACTCCAAATCTGATCCATTAAGGCCGCGTATAGATAGCAGAAAAGTGAGGGGAAAATATGCCTAGCTGTCATCTTTATTTTCTTATAATCGGCTCTTAGTGAACTTCCGAGCATCATTGGTTTTTACAGCGCTTGAAATGCGAATTCCATTTACGAAGTCGTATTTGGTAAATCGACTTTGTGTTTCAAAATGATTTCGTACAAACGGAGATGAAGAAACTGCTGGGTAAACCATTACACTAACAATTTCAAGAAACAGTAACATTCATGCGTCCCGAAAGAAAATTTCGGGACACCGGGAAAAAACTCTGAAAACCGGGACAAATCCTGGAAATTCGGGACGTCTGGTCACCCTACTTAAGAGGAAAGTTAGTGTTATGCGTAAAACTCTTCCTTTTCCCGTCTCTGACCTTTGCATGGGGTTTAACTTTATAGGAATGGATGGGTTATCCTGTAGAATAAGCAAGTTTTTAATAATTTTTGAAACGAGAAAAAAGTCTGCTATGACCGGGAATTGAACCCGGGTCTTCCACTTGCCGGGCGGATATTCTACCCCTGAACTATCGTAGCAGAACATTTTCTCTCGTTTCTGCCTGTCTGCATAGGATCTTCGGATCATATCATTCCATCAATTTCAAGTTTTTAATAGACAATGAAATGTCTACATTTTTGACTTTACGTAGACATTTATTCGCCATTATTTCAGTTGCGGGACGAAAGTCAGTAATTATATATCCAAGTGATGCTGCCTCGGAAACCATACCTTAAGTCGGAAAAATGGATTTCCCGTTCATTGCTGCAGTGCATAGATTATAAAATTGTGAACAAAACAAAAAATCGATCTTTCCAGATCAAAAATTGATTTGCGGTGATTTTTTTAAAGTTTAAAAGTCAAACTATAGGTATGATTTCAACGAAGCTGACTTTGTCCCTTTTTGCCAACATTTTCCTATTTTCTGATGAGGTAACACTGATTTTCACTACTGTAAGTCGTAATTGAATACTTCTACTAACAGATGGCAGAAAAATCTCAACAACGATATTATTCACACTCAAGCGCTATTTTCGCCGTATTGAACAATTTAGCGTAGAAACTTAAGGTATGGTTTCCTGGGCGGCATCGCCTTTTATAATAATTCAGCTCTCTATACGTGCCTGTAGCGCTCGATTTCCGCGACATTGCTTTAAAGCGAATGACAATCGAACTAACACTTGGTTATTTTAGACGAAAATGTAAATCTCAAATAAAAAATTAAATCATAAAGGTAAGTAATTACAATAAGTAGACAGGTATGTACATACAGAACATTACCAACTAATGTTCATAACGCCTGATGCAAATAAAAATAACAAAACGTGTAACGTGTAATTATGAATAAGTCAGTAAAACTAACATTTTATCGTAATTTTATAAACAATTTCACAATTCAAGCATAAATGGTCAGATTCTAGCTCTCAATTATTGACGCAAGTGATCTACTCGTCATAACCAAATTTCTGTAATATTAATTTGCGTACATTTGATCGCGGCAAGTCTACGATACTGATTTAACCAAATATTTAGTGTAGGTACCTATATTTTTATTGCGCTTCCCAAAGATTTTGCAGTCAAACGATTATAGTCAATGCATTCAAATTACGCCTTCAAATAATTTATATCGATATGGATATTAAAGAGCAAAATTCCAATAGAGCAAAATTCTCTTTCTCACGTGAGTTAGAAAAGGTTACGTACATTAATTACCTCGTAAAAATGCTTTGCGCATTAAAAGATACTTGAACGTAACTCGGTAGCGACACGGGAACAAGCGGCAACGACAAAAACGGGATGTATTTCGAAGGGAATTCTCGTGTCTCTTCCTCTAGTAATGCCTAAGCGACAAAAAAATCCCTCCCTCCCTCCGAAGCAACACAATGGCTGGAACAATGCGAAAGTGGACAACTCTCTCTAGAGCCCAAATCCCACCTTGCCAATCAATGACGGAGAACACAAGTTCTAGCAAAGGAACACATGGACGTAAAGTGGGAGTTTGAATGAAACTCCCCGGAGATGTGTGTTCCCAGGCCATTCGGCATCGCGGTTCTGCAAACACACGCACGCACGCATCCGTGTGCTTCCATTCTAAACCCCCGCCCACCGCCGCGAACCTTCCCATACCACGAATCAACATCCTCCGAGCTGCATCCTCTTGCGTTCCCCCGCTTCCCCCACCCGCCTCCCTTCCACGGGGCGAGGCGACACGGACCCAGGGGCTCACATTCCCTCGGGGGCAGCTCCATCGCCACCTTCCAACCCGTCCTACGACTCGGGTCTCCTCGTGAGTTATGAAGACGTCCTAAGAATAGCGCCGTATATCCAACTGTGGGTTCCCAAACAATGCAGATGGGCATTCGTCGGAGGCCAGGTGCGGTCCTCGGCAATATCGGCTGAATAAACGAGGATTTGATTGGCCTTCGGGTCCGACTCGACCTTTGAACTTTTGTCGCCCCCGTATAGGGTCGCCGGAGACGTTTGGTGGAGGCTACGTCGGGAAAGGGGAAGGGGAGAAGATTTTCGTGAGACATTTCGTGAAAGAGGGTGGTGGAGTGGGGAGGGGGAGAAGAATAAAAAGTGGAAAGAGTGGAAGGGTAGAGGACGACCGGGGCTATTGTCTCTTGGGAGCTTACGGGAGGCACACCCATCACTAAAACAAATATACCTACCTGAGCCTCCTTACGGCACCAGCCTATACTACGGCAGCGGTGTGCGAGCAGAATACAGGCAAAGATCGATTTGTGGCTGACAAGGTCGTAAGCCTTCTTCGCACTCTCTCCTAACGCCATTGATTCATAAAGCAGGGAAATATGCGGCTTTTATTAATGGATATGCATTAGACCTGAGAAGACTTGAATGTTACGAGGGATTTGTGGTTTTGAATATACATGCGATGTAAAGACGCACCACTTAATGGAAACAATTGGCTCAAAAATACTTAATGCGAAGTTTAATAGAGTGGTTGATTAAATGTTAAAATTACTTTAATGAAAGTCTTGATTAAGTCCATCCTGGATTATTAGCAGAAAACGATAATAAATTAAAAATGCATTTTATACTATTTATTGAAAAAATAATAACCAAAGTGTATGATAACAAAAATTGTTACACAATTTCAATCTTAAAAAGAACTAGAATTTCATTTGAATTAACAGAAAGATTTTAACATATAGTCACCTTATACAAAATGATCCAAATCATGAATAAGTCTTCGTACTATTTGGGCTTGAATAAATAATAGTAGTGACATGGTGTTTTCAGGATGTCATACGAACAGAATATGCCCTGTTCAAATTCATGAGCCTATTTCACACGAGCATATGATTTAAGGTAACTCGTATAAGTTGGAAAATTTCAATAATCTATTCATGGATTGTTTGCTGCAAAACAACGATTCCTTGTCTTCCAAAGGACTCCTCCTCCCTACTAGTTTTTTCTTTAAACTGAATTTAATGATAATTTTTAATTTTTCTCACATTAAAAATGGCAGTAACCACATTTCTCAGCACTTTGACATCTTTGAATTTGCATCTAAATAATGTCGCAGGAAGACTAATTTATGATAAATGATAGAAACTATATCGAAAACAGCATCCGTTAAAAAATCCCAATTAAAGGAAATGGCAGTAGGTTCCCTCTATGTTAAATGAAATAAAAGAATTGGAATAAATTAAACGCCTTTTATTAAAATGAACTTAATTACATAGCTGACAAAATTATAGCGCAAGTTTTGAATATGTAGTACTTCATTGTAATACACATGTGATCAAAAAATTATCACCTTAAAAATTGTTGGAATTTTTTCTATCTATGGTCTGAAAATAGCGTCTACTCTTACCAATCTGTTCGACATATTATTAGAGATCCTTTTTTCCACATCCTGAGAGGGTGAAGAATTTTCATTAGAACCTAGCCCTCCGTGCGGAGACCATTTCCAGCCTGAATCCGCCATTTTCTGCGCAAGAGAGCATACACATACTTCTCGTTTCGTCAATCAGATCCGCCCAAAGACTGGCAGATTTCCGACACACTCCAATGGACAAAGGGAGAAAGGCGAATCAGACCCGAACTGACCAACCACGCCTCCACTCTTTCGAATGGAGGTAGATACAAACGCTCCGTTAACCTAAGACGTATATCCTCTTCCTATCTCCGCCTCTCCTAATCAAAGCGGAAAAGAAAAAAAATCCTCGTCGTGAACGTTTTGCTATTCGTGCTCTCTCCCAGAGGCAGTGGTTCTCAACCTTTCACCTCCATTTGGGAATTACCACACTCTGGGATATGGAGGCCGGCACAAGTACAAAAACACTAATTTATTTGGTTTGGTATCATTTGAGGCATTGTCATTTTAGGGATTGAATGGTTTTTACTTGAATAAGTGTCACTTGAGACATTCTCGTACTTAGATAGAATGCCTCTCTAGATACCTCCTAGGAGAAAAGAAAGGGAGCAGCTAGCCACAGACTTTGCCAAGTTTGTGTTCACACTTTAGCATCTCTTTCTCTCTGTCTGTCATTTTCAGTCATCTTAGAGTACGCGATGGATAAGGTGGAATTTGGCGAGGCTTCACGTGAGCAACCTTCCTTTTAATATTGTGAACGTAGATTTAGGGTGAAGTGTTTTTATAAGAATAGGAATAGGCGATGGATATATACCCAGCCCAAGGTGGGAATAATCTCAACGTGTACAGGAATCCAACCCAAAACTAACTAACCCAACCCGCTCCTATGTATGACTGATGGGAATTCAATAAAAAACAAATAATGAAATAGAATAGAAATAAAAAGTTGGTTACTAGCAGTTAGCATATTGGTGTATTCAGAGCAAATTTAGAGCTTCAAAAGATAAAATTCCCATCTGGAGATTTGGCAACGCAGATGCAATAGAGTGTTATTTCGATTTTGCCTGGGACGGTTTGAAGAGATCTCTTTCTCCCAATGGCTAAAATGGGATTTTTTAATTGCATGGGTATAGCTGATATGGCACAACACCATTTATTTTACAAATCACGAGAAATGACGCATTGATTTATATAATTTAAAATATTTAACAAGTAATATTTTTTATTGTTTGATAATTTTAAATTCTGAGAAAAGAAAACAAACTGATTTTTATATTTGACCTTACTCTTCTTCTTAGCACCACGAACAGGTACATACCACATTAATGAGATACTATTTGACAACCCATGTTGGCAGCTAGCTGTTCGTAATCTGGAGTGTAAGATATGTCCCTGCTCGCAGGCAGTCATCTAGGTGGTTGTCAGTCAATCTTGAGCGGCTCTTAGTTTTAATTATCTTCATCGATGATAAGAGGGATTCACATAGATAGTCGAAGCCAAAGTAGGATCTTATTCTTAAATCAGAACTGCGCAAATTTAGTGGAGTCCATCCAGTTCCTTAATATTTCTTCTTTTGCTTAGGGCCTCACATTTTTCGAGATCAGTCTGTAATTGAACTTTCATATCACTAGAAATAATTTCCACTCTTCCAGTAATTCTGTCGTTTGAGAGTAAATGTTTTATTGAAATAAACGTACTGGAATAAACATTGTGGGAAATTAAATTTTCTACGACCTTTGTTTGAAACATTTTCCCATATAATGCATTGTTTAAGATATATCTTAAAACTAAATTTTTTAGCTGCTACCACCACACCACCTACCGGCGACTATTGTGAACATTTTACACTTAGTTAGGTCTTAGTAACGCTCTTTTTTATTTTCTTAATTGTTGAAGTTTTAGGGTTATATCCAATATCAGAAAAGGCTATGGCTATGGTTTATTTCTGTTCTTCGTAGTCTTTAAATTTTTCTCACAGTTCCTTAAAATATTTATTATCATTTTACCTATTTGGAATTATTATAAATATCACAGTTATGGAAAAAGTCATGTGGTGGCCACACCAGAGGGACGTTCTTATAGATTTTTATATTTTGCAACAGACTTTGTAAATACTGATTTCTGTGCCAATAATTTACATTTCAGATGACTAACTTTCTTTTTCATAAGTTCAGAACCCAATGAATAATAGACTTCAAATAACGAATGATGAGTTTTAAATGTCTTTCAATGTTGTGCCTCTTTGGCAATGCCACACCACTAGATTATAGTAAACAAACGCAATTTCCCTTAATATAAAAAAACAACCATCTCCCCACATTTTAAAAATTGTACATTTTTGCTGTCTTTTTCTCTGACATCGCTTTTAGCCCTAGTTTTTGGACATTATAAATAAAAACATCAAGCAAAACGTATAATTGAATAGCTGAAGTTGGACTGAGGGGGCTAATCTTGAAACTTAAAATTGATAAATATTCTAAGTTGGCGTCAATCATACAAGTTTTATTCGTTCACTGGAAAAAGTGATTATTGAAATAATGACAGTCTCACCGATCTATTATTCTTGGAAGGAAAAATAATTTTTACAGAAGGATACAAATTGTTTAAAATGTAATCATTTTTAAGATAGGACGCCGGAGATCAATTAATGCTAGCTGTACGTAGCAGCACTACAAAAATTCACTTATTGGTCTCCTTCCAGATATCTTTCAGGAAGGTCAAATATTACACAGGCACCAGGGGCGTAATCAGGGGTGCAAGGGTGCATTTGCACCCCCCAAAAACAAGAGAAATGGAACTCACTTGAAATATCAGAATGGATAATGCTCTACCATTACTTCCTTTAGCCAGACACACTTGAGATTTTTTTCAGACTTCTTTCGCGCATTCATTTTGACCCATATTATTTTGTGCTGATCGTAAAAGCCTCAATTCTGCTTATTGTTTCTCTTAGCTCTTCATCTGGTTCAACATAAAGGTTTAGGAGAGGAATAAAGGCAGTGTGGACCATGGAGAAATACTTGAGAAAAAAATGTTTGAAGCGCTTGTTTTCTCATGCACGAGAGTATGGATGACTCGAGACGGATATACCGTAAACATTACGTGATGTTTCCTCTATATCCACCGTGATGTCATCACGTAACCACTAAATCTAAGCGAAAGATGCGAGCTCATTAGGCATCTGCTGTCTCTCTAGTAAATCAAAGCATAAAAACATAACGTCAAATACAGAGAGCTTGGAAGGAAACAATAAGTCTCTCTTGATCTCATCCTCAGTCCCGAATGGAACGTCGGTCTCGATGGAAGTGTAGAAAGAAGATTTGCCGAGACTATTTCCTAGTTTTATTATTTGGTGTATAAATATAAGAGTGAAACCGCAAGTTGCAAAACATAGTGCAGGATTATAGTGTGGTTTTTGAGTGAGCGATGCTCCTGTTTATCCAACAACAGCGGAGATAATATTGTTTCTTCAAATTTACAAGTTGTAGGACTACAAGCTGTTGGCTGCAGGAAGGAAATCTATTTATTTTGGTTAGTAAATAGTAAAATAATTTATCGCATGTTTTTCTTGACGTTTGATAACAGCTTATGCAGTGACTTGTATGTTGAGTGAAAATGTCTTCGATTTTTCATCAGAATATAAATTTTTGTCACCGTTATTTTTATGATTCGTAAGTGGTGCTCTAAAACGTAAATGAAATTATTTCATTTATTATCAGAAAGTATGTGAGAGAATCCTGTTATTTATCGTTGGTTAGACCTCAAATGGAATACGCAGCAGCGGTTTGGGATCCATATCAGAGGGGACTCATAAAGGATTTAGAAAAAATACAGCGGCGAGCAGCTAGATTCGTGAAAAAGAATTACGATAAAAAACAGAGCGTTACGTTACTCATTGATGAGTTGAGTTGGCCATCGTTGAAAGATCGTAGATTACAGGCGAGACTTAAACTTTTAGATAAATATAGGTCGGAGATATTCGTAAATGAAATGAAGGATATTATTCGACAACCAACGTATATCGGACGGAGGGATAATGACGACAAGATTCGCGAAATAGATAGTAGGACGGAGAGGTATAAGGAGTCCTTTTTCCCTAGGACAAAACGTGACCGCAATAGATAACTGTGAATAATAATTAGTTAGGAACTTGGTGCGCGGCACCCCCTGCCATCCACCGTCAAGGTGACTTGCAGGGTAATATGTAGATGTAGATGTAGATGTATGTATTATATGTTTAGATCACTAATTAATTAATGAATTAATGAAAAAGGTTTGGATCTTAACTATTTGAGAGTCCATGGTTATGACGGAGCAGCCGCAATGTCTGGTATATTCAACGGCGTTCAAGCCAAAATCCTGCAAAAGTTTCCAAACGCGTTATTTGTACACTGTGCTTCTCATTGCCTTAACCTGGCAATCTCAGACACCTGCAAGGTCAAAGAGATTCGAAACTGCATGTCAATTGTTGAGAAATGTTATTCTTTCCGAAAAGAAATGCAGTACTTTAGGAAAATATCATTAAAATATGTCCAACGTCCAGAAGAGAACATCTAAAAAAGATGGGTCCCACACGTTGGATTCAATGACATGAATCTATCTATAATGGTAATGGCAGAATTGTTCCAGCCTTTGATTGCTGCATTAAAAGCCATTGAAACCTGAGGCGACAAATATTCTTCTTCGGGAGCACACATCCTCTTGAATTCAATTAGAACCTCATCTTTTGTAATCGCACTGTCCACAATTGAGAAATGTTTTTCCTATACACTGCCACTAAGTAAAATGCTTCAATCGGTGTCACTCGATTTAGTCGAAGCTATAGAATTATCTGACCACACCATTGAAGAATTGAAAAAAATGCGAAATTCTGCAGCAAATGTATTTTCAGATATTTATAAAAATTCGTTATCAATTCTTCAGGAAATAGCTGATGAAAAATTTCAAATTTCAATACCCCGATCAACAAGTCGACAAATTCATAGTTCAAATCACAATACAGAGGCAATAGAAACATTTTATCGAGTCTCAGTATCCATTCCTATGCTAGATTCAGTGATAATACATTTGCAGGAAAGATTTGTCAAACATAAGGAAATACTTTAGTCATTAAATATTTTAATTCCCGGCAGAAATAATACCGATTATGAAGAAAAATATTCATTTGACTTACAAAATTGCAGAATACACCTTGTGGCAAGGAAAATTTGATGATTTGGCGATAGATTTAATACCAAAATCTGCTATAAACAGTTTGCAAGTTTGTAACACTAATATATTTCCCAAAATATAGGGGTTAGGTGGAAGATCTCGCCCCAAATAAAGACCATATCAATCAATCAATCATATTACTAAAGATTTTGGCAACGTTGCCAGTGACAACCTGTAGTGGTTAGGACGCTGGCTGCTACTCGCCCGATGCTTGAAAATGTCATCGGGCACAAATCCTGCGCGAGTAGGACTTTTTCTCAAGGTCATTCGGCCCCCTGTTTGCGTGGTTTGAAGGAGACCGCGCAAATTCAGCTGTTCCGTCCTTCGGAAGGGACGTTAAGCCGTTGGCCCCCCTGGTGTTCTTCGCAAGAGCAGGCAAATGCCGGCACCGGGTTTCCCTCCTCCCTTCTGTGTGTGTGTCCGGTGTGGAAGGCAAAGGGAAACCACCACACCGTGTATGTATATTCCCTAGTCACAAACCAATTAATTAATTAATTGGTAGGACCAGTCGTAAGACAGAGCACGAATGAAATGAATATATATATATATATATATATATATATATATATAAACGTAAAAGTAGACGTAGATGAAGTTTTAGAAATGCTTTCGAAAACTAAAGGAAAATAGATTTTGTTTTGTAATATATATTATAATATAGATTATTTGAGAAATGTTACCGGCCAGGAGAGATTAAACGGACTAGCATTATATATATATATATATATATATATATATATATATATATATATATATATATAAACGTAAAAGTAGACGTAGATGAAGTTTTAGAAATGCTTTCGAAAACTAAAAGGAAAATAGATTTTGTTTTGTAATAATAAATAATTGTTTATTTGTTATTTACATATGTTGATATAGACAGTATATTTTATTTTATTCGTTAATCATAAGAATAAATGATATCTTTCTTTTAATCTGACTAAAATATTTAGTAAAGTTATTACTTTTAAAATGATAATTAAAAACCATTAAAATATTACAATGTCAGGTAGAGACTGGAATAAAGATAGAAAGTTTGAATCAGGAGGTTTAAGAGGAGCATATTCTTTGGAATAATCGAAACAAATGTTGCAAGGATTTTTGACGATTTCTTTTCAAGGAGAGCAGTGAAAAAAGTGATTCCAGTTGCAATGTTAGTGAGAAAAATTAAAATCCTATCGATATTATCTGTGAAAGTAAAAGTGAAATTTTTGAAGACCTCGATATAATTGTGCATACTAAAGCTGAAAAATGTAACTATTCATAATAACTGAAAAAGCTGAGATGAGTTTGATACTAGCGTTGCATCAACATCTGCAGAAGTGGTTGCCGTTGGTGAAGAACCTAGCGCATTCGCCAATTATAGTGATCCTAGAGAGTGGATTTTTCTTTTGACTCGTAATCAATTGAATGACACTGTTAAAAAAATCCTATTCGCATCTTAAGATAAAATTATGGCTTCCTTCTTTTCCTGGTTTCGAACCCTAGACTACTGTGTGTTAGGTCAGCGCTCTAACCACTAAACCACCGCTACCCCGACATCAGAAACTCAACCTCGATACATCGAAATAAACAATTAAAAATTTATTTGCATGTTTTCCTAATTAAAATAAAAAATATTTACATTTTAAGTCGAAGGCCTCGCAAATTCTATTCACCTATCCTCGTACTCTCTAAGCCCGCCTCTGGGTATGTATTTTCAAACAAAATTAATCCTTTGCACACCCCAAGGTGAATTTCTGGTAGCGCCTCTGACAGGCACCATAAAAGACTGCGGTATTGTAACACGAATTATTCACGTCAACCACAGAGAAAGGAGAGGGATTGTAAAAACGAAGAAAAAAACGAACTACTATATCTTAACTATGACCAAAGGGCCCCGAGCCTCATAAGGGAAACTGCATCGTCTGTAAGAAATATGAGGCACTTGTTTGTAGCAAGCCTGTTTACTCTCTTTGTAAACAAACCATTGATCGTAAACACATGGCTGTTGGCTCTTTAATTAAATTTTAAACACTATTTTTCAACAATGCCCCTCAGAAATTGGCTATGGTTGGTTTGAGGGAGTGTGCTATCGACATTTTTTTTAATTTCGAGCCTTACAAAGAAACAAAGGTTCCCAGTGTTAGATCCATAGAAGATGAGCGCCCAGAGGAGAGTGAAAAATCTCGAGTTGAGTTAATTGGAAGGAAAGAAACAGGTCTAATCTCGTCTCAGGCGACAGAATGTCTGGGTACTCTTCTGGCATAACTAGCTAATGAGTTATTGCTATCGTTCGCGGCGAATTTCAGACGGGAGACTGAGTCGCCGGCGACCAGTCTCCCGGCGACAGGAGGCTATGAAAGACTTGGAGGAGACCAGTCGCCCGTGACGTCATAGAGACCTTTTCTTGCGCCTCTGAGAGGGAACGGCAGTACAATGTTAGAACTGGAAGAGATAGTTGCTCTTTGGGCGATTGTTAGAGAATTGCAAAGGAAGGAAAAAAGGAGGAGAAGGAAGTTGTGGGTCCACCCTATTATATCTGACAGACGAAACAAAGGCATATTTTGGATAATCTTTGAAGACCTGAGGAGGGACAATCTTAAATTCTTTAATTATTTTAGAATGTCAAACCGCGGTAATAATATAATGATTCATATTATTATTCTTTAATAATCAATTTCACTTTTATTTCAAAGTTAATTGGTAAAGTTAGGTTTAGAGTTTATATTTCTGTATATTATTCACGATAGGTATAAAGGTTGTATATTCCTGTATATTTTAAGTATTATTGTATTTGTTTTTTTATGCGTAAATGTTTAAGTAATAACAACATTTACGCTCCATTATTTATTTTAATAACATTTCTTTTATTGATACATATAACACAACAGTACAATGTTTTGTGCTTAACAAGTTAAATTTTAGAAGTCCTGGTTTTGTCCGGATTTTTGTGTTCTGTTGACCGGGGAGTAAGATTAAAAATATGATAACCCTATGTAAACTAGCAGCCCATTGAAGCTACGCTTAAAATTAATTTGTATAATCACTACAAGATAGGTCCCACAAAACTGGCCGTAACCTCACTTCGTGAATAAATTTTTCCGTGTCGAAAATTTCAATTCCACTCATGGTCGCTAGCTAGTCTTCTGTCTCCCGTGTGAAAGCTCACATACAACTGAGTGGTTCTGCAGTCTTCCGGGAGTCTCTTCGTCTCCGAGCGACACCAGGGGGCAGAAGACTAAGATTCGGTCGCTGAAAGATTTTAAGCAGACAATCTCCCATCTGAATACCCCTATTCATTACTGAGTGTTTACAGTCGCCGGACTGGTCGCCGGCGACTCAGTCTCCCGTCTGAAAGGGCCCTAACAACGTTTTCGGCAGCAACGAAAACGAAGATATTTGTAACGAGATTTTCAAAATTTGCATCACTGGGATTATGTGCACAGAGGAAAGGGGACACTTAGAAATGCCTCGGCGGCCACCACGCTGAGAACCTCTGCATTAAGGTATAGGATAAAACTGTATACGGAGCTAAATCCCTTTGGTAGAGCGCAGAGAAAATATGATTTTTTTATTACCTAACATCTTTACTCAGTTGCGTCTTTCCCAAAAATCTCAAATAATATTAAAAAACAAAGGAACATATTCGAACTCGCGGCCTTGTTACAGTAGAAATAAATATTTTCTTGTGTAAAACATTGCCCAAATTCTTTCCTCAAGGAATTGCTATCATTAGCTTTCTTCCTGTTGCCATGCCCATGGTTTTGGATAATCCGGGTTATTCGTATTTATATTCTGTCCTCCATACCTTCTTCATTTCGTAAAAGCTACTGATATATCATCAGGTAGTCTATCAGCTAAATCCATTCATTTATTATTTTGCATCCAATCATATGTCATATCTTTCTTATGTATAGCAGAAAAGTTGTCCTTGAAAATTTTTACATAAGTATTTGTCTTGTTAAATTTAATACATAATCCCTTAAATTTGTGTTTACATTGGCTAAATAATGAATAGTGGAACTCGCTTTAAACGAGCGTAGATATAGTAAAATTACTGATATTACGAGAAGTTTTAATTCAAATTATTTTCATAGATGCATTTAAACATTAATTTTCACGGATATAACAGCGTCTTTATTTCTTTTCCCATTTCACTATAGCTAGCCTCTCTCTACTAGACTGACCGCACTTCAAATCCATTATCAAATTTCTGTACTGCCTTTCCTTGAATAGTTATTTTCGTGGAATGATTTTTTAGTTCAGCTCGTAAAGTGGCTCTTATCAAAGAAAAATACTCTGTGCGTCAGAATGTGATCATCCGCGAACAAAAAAGTCCGGAAAAAGTAATTTTGTATGCCAAAAATACAGATTGAAGTTTTTCGCAGTGGAAGAATTGAGAATGTGGGCCTTCAGAGTTTGAAAGCAATGTTAAGCGCATTATGATTCTAATGGAATGACATATTTCCTTTATTGAGATCTAGAAATGAGTATTTTTTAAAACATTAAACGATTGAACAAAATTGGAAATTCAAAATTTAAACTCAGAAGCAAGAAATAAAATGTTGAAATTTTCTTAAAAATAAAAAATAATTGTATTACGAATTTGAAAATATGCAGCATATATAATGTTTCATTCAGTCTGGGATACTGGGATATTGAGAGGAACATATATAACAAGCTAAAATTTCCAGTCCTCGAGTTCTCGTCACAGTCGAGTTAAACTGTCTTTACAAATAAGAACACACTAGACCCAGATTTGAGCAAATACGGAAATGGTAAATTCTTGACACTTAACTTTGAAAAAATGTTTTGGCTTGAGATAGTCATCGCCAATGTCTCTTGAGTCCAGGGAATTATTGGTTTGACAACGCTGAATTACGCGTATTTAAATATATTTTCATTGTTTGGGAGACGACTAAAAAGAAATTATAACTCTTACAGTTTTCACTCGTACACATAATTACAATTTGATTTCGGATTGAATATTTTGAATACGATCCCATATATAACACGACAATAACCCTTAAGGCCTTTGTTTCTACCTTAGCGCTCACTAAGTATTGTGATCTTGGCATATGAAGAGATAAATTACCTTGATGATTGTGTTGTTTAACTTAAAACTAGAAAGTCGAATTTCATCTTTTAGGGTAATTTACCTAAAGTTTCTTTAATATACCTTTTAAGTCTGTATATATATTGATGTTCACCCGCTAAACGACGTCTTTTTCTTTTCTTGCTCAGCATTTCATTATTTCTCTTTGTCTTACTCAGTATTCTACCTCATACAATTTTTTTTTAACTTTCTTCTTTCTCAACATCAGGGCATCGAACCGATTTTTTTTTCGCTCCGGTAATGTAATGTAATTCATAGAGTTGTTCAAAGAACAACTATTTTTAACTATTTTTAAATACAATAATTTATTTGTAAATATTACAAATAACTACCATACAATATATAAATATATAGATTTTCTTAAGATGACAAATATGTACACAAAGTAACATTTAACAGAAGCATGAATACCTCGAAAGCACGACTGCCGAGCGATCCGTCCTGGATGAATTTTAGAGAAAGACTACCAGAATATAAGGTATCAGTGCATATGGAGAAGGGATGGAAGATTATGGGGACAATAACCTCCAACTTTATGCATAATCCAAGTTAACAAGCGTGAAACATTTTTATCCGGAACACTTCACGTGGGGGGGAGGGTACCAATACGATTAGCGGCTGTCTTCAAAGTACCACTAAGTTCTTTTCCACAAGCTTCGTTTAACAGGGTTCTGAGAAACCTCGGCAGGACATATCCTTGACCCTCTCTATAGGTATTGAGATATAATCACAAAGATGCACCTATACAAAGGCTTAGGAGCATGTATTCTTAAGTAAACCATTAGCCTTTGTCTTATTCGGTGCTGAAAAGTGAGGCTTTCAAAAATAGCCATATTAAAAAAAAGGAAAAAACCCTTCTTTCGCTCTCACTCTATATCCGAACCGAAAAAATGGAACGAAATAAATAGCGGTTTTCGGTTCCGGTTCGGATTCGCTAAAATATTATTTTTTCGGTTCGGGTTCCGTTTCACTCTAGCTAAAATAACGCTTTTTTCGGTTCCGGTTTTCGATTCGGTTCCGGTTAGATGCTTTGCTCAACGTCCAGAGCCGTCGCGTGAGACGAGTTTGAGAGGCTACCGCCTTAGGCGGCACTTTGCTAGGGGCAGCATCATAGAATTGTTGTTTTTACCTGCACCCATGTCGTGATCTGGTGCAGTATTTTGTCTTTTTACCTTAGGCGACAGATTTCCACGCAACGTCCCTGTCAACATCTCTCCCAACCCCCTCCCAATTTTTTACTTTACTATTTTACTTCCCTACCTATTTTTAGTATAGGGAAAAGTATTGTTTTCATGAAAAAATCGATTTACAGATTTAAACGGAAATATAAGTTTCTCCTGAACACGTTTTGAACATTTTCTCGATTATGTCTGTGTGTGCGTTGTGCATGTGAAAGAAATTTTGTGGGTGCTCTAACTCAGAAATTATTAATTAAATCATCGCGAAATTTTATATTTGACATTTTCATTAAAGGAAGCAGATGTCATGATCTTCCAGCCGGAGGCTGGCCACGTCGCATTTCCAGCTAAGCTGCTAATGCGAGAGTACTCTTAAAAACTAGCTTAGCGCACTTCGATAGCCCATAAATGGGCATATATCCCTCCCTACAAGCGAGGACGCTTGTTTGAAGGGAGGGCATCCTGCACATCAAGGCTGGCAATGGGCCGCTTGTAACGATCCCACCACCTAGCCCTGATGTAGCCTAGCATTCGCACCTCTTCGTGCGTTGATAATGCTGCCTTGCAGTAGAATTCCTTAGACATCCTCGGCAAGAGGATGTCCAGGGGTTCCACGTTTCCGTCTAAATGCATCCGGTCGACATGGTCGTATCTACCACGACCAAGTATCAACCGGAGTGCATTATTCTGCACTACCTGCCGCCTGTAGAGGGTGGTCTTGGACACTCCAGACCAGACCGGAGCTGCATAGGTGATGATGGGCCTCACGCAGCTCAGGTAGAGGCGTCTCTTAGTGTCGGCCGTCAAGACATCCGGGCGTAGAATCGGACGGATTCTTGATAACGCCCCGAGTGCCTTGCGGCGGACACTCTCAACCTGAGGCTTCCAGAGAAGCTTCCGGTCCAGGACAACTCCCAGGTATGTAACCTCTGGGCTCCAGGGGACGACCGTCCCCATCACCGACAGGTCGACTCCAGGCGGCGCTCCCATTCCAGGATGGAAGACGACGGCCCTGGTTTTGGCGGGATTAACCGCAATACGCCATCGACGATACCAGGAGGAGAGATCGTCGACGGCGCATTGTAACCTCTCCACAGCCGCGTACTTCTTGCTGGAACGCGACAGGAGCGCCGCGTCGTCAGCGTACAGGGCAAGACTGGTGTTCCACCCAAAATCCCTGGGGGGATCCTGGGTGAAGATGTTGAAGAGCATCGGCCCCAGGACGGATCCCTGCGGAACGCCGGCGCAGATGCGTCGCAGTTCCGATCCGACCCGGAGCCAAAACACCCGGAACGTCCTGCCCTGCAAGTACGACTCAATAAGTCGCACCATCCAAGCTGGGAACTGAAGTCGAACCATCTTCAACAGGAGTGCTGGATGCCACACGCGGTCGAAGGCCTTCGAGATGTCGAAGAAAGCCCCCGCGACCGCGTGGTTCCTGTTGAAGGCGTCGGTGACGAAGTGCGTCACTCTACCCAGTTGTTGGGTAGTGGAGTGCCCACTCCTGAAGCCAAACTGCTCGTCCGGGAGAATGTTCTTCTCCTGGAGAAAGTGCTGCAGCGGCTTCTGGATAAGACGCTCAAAGGTCTTCCCGAATCCGGCCAGGAGAGAGATTGGCCGGATGTCTCCGGGGCCAACCTCCATCCCCGGCTTCTTCGGGAGACAGATGACCTTTGCCCTCTTCCAGGCAGACGGAAAGTATGGAATCCCGACACACCCGTTGTAAATGGCGGCCAGGAATTCTACTGCGGCAACAGGAATCTGTCGCAGGACGATATTGGGGACGCCGTCGTCCCCCGGAGCCCTCCTCGTCTCGAGGCGACGAATCACTGCAATGATATCGTCCCCCGAGAACTGAGGGAACTCCAGCAGGGGACCGCGGTCGAGCGTCCCCAGCACATCCGCAATCTCGTCCTCCACCAAATCCGACTCAGCTGTAGCCGGGTTAGGACAGAATACTCCCTCCAGGTATTCCGCCATGAACCCGGCTTTCTCTTCTGGAGACCTCGCGACATAGTCCCCCTGAACTATCAGGGGGTCGCGCCGCTGGGTTACGCATAGCCTCCTGCAGGTCTTCCAGATGGACTGATCCTCCAGGGAAAGCGTGGAGAGATGTAACTCCCACGCGTCCGAGCGCACGTCTCTCAACATGTCTCGGACGGTCCTGTTGAGGGAGTCCAACTGGATCCTGAGGTCCAGAGTGCGGTAGCGCTGCCACCGCCGCATTAAAGGAAGAGGAGTGGATTAATTTTTGGTTAAAATAAGTCAAACAAAAGTTGGCGTTTACTCTTGTCACTTATCCGTATTTTTTAAATATTGCTTTGTACTTGATCAATGAAAAACATTATTGGCATAAAATTTGTAAGTAATGTAATTTTCTACAACCATTGTTTGAAGCATTTCCCTATATATTGAATTTTTTAAAGAGATTTTAAAAAATTACATTTTTTTAGCTGCTACCACCACACCACCTGGAGGCAACTTTTGTAAACACTTGACGCTTAGTTACGTCTTAGTAGCGCTCCTGTTTATGCTTAATTGTTAGAGCTTCGTGGCTATATCCAATATCAGAAGGCTACGGTATTAATTTATGTAATTTCTTTGTGAGGTATTTGAATTTTTCTCGCAGTTTCTTAAGATATTTATTATCATTTAACCTATCTGGAATTTTTAGAAATATTACTGGTATGGAGAAAGCCATGCGGTGGCCACATCAGATTTTTTAAATTATACCTACACATGATATTTTCCCTTAAAAATGAAACTTTTCATTGATTTTTTCTCCCCCAGCATATTATAATATTCTACATCACATCTACACCTCGCAAACTTCAAATTGATGTGAGTCCACTTTACATAATACTTTTCCAGTCAAAGTTATGCTCTCACTAATTGATAAATTTATTTTTAAACCTCTTTTTTTCTCTACCTAGTTTCACATCCATACCTATGGATACACTTTCTAGTATTGGTCTTTAATGTTTTAGGTGACTCGGGAAAACGATTTGTGATTAACTTTTAAAAATGTACAATTTCAACGAAAAGCCATTTTCTTATTGAAATACATCCAAACCAATATTGAAAATGTTATTCAGCTATTCCAATTATTCGCCAAAATGTCGCATATATCATTTTAAGGCGCGTATTTCTTCCAACCTATTAGCTTCGGTTTATCCGTCCGTCCGTATGCATGTTCGTTCTCAGCTTTTACAAAACGGATTTTCATGAAACTTGGAATTAAGGACTTCTGAGCAAAGAGAATGAGAAAATTACATAAATGTTTCACATAACCCAATCAGAATTTACAAGTAAAAAACGAAATTTCCGACATCTCTCGTAAAATACTACTCATCCCTAAAAGTCTTCAAATATAATTTTTAGAACTACTCAAATAAAATATTTCTTCTCAATCAAATAATTATCGAAGGAGTAGCCGTTTTCAATAAAATCAAGCAAGAAAGTCGTTATACTCCTTGGACTTTGAAAATTTCTAGCATAGTTTTTTAATTGTTGTCCACGAAAACAGTCTTAGTAGCAACTGAAATAAACAATATCTTCTACAATTGCGTAAATACGTTTAATTTCCTTCCTTACCCATATTTAGTAAGAGAAAGGAAATGGATTATCTACGACGAAGAAATGAACGTTGATATAAATATTACAACTACTTAACTCAAGTGAGGTATTTAGAAACATAATTTTCTACTGTTTGATCAATCACAACTGGTTAGAAAAGAAATCGGTAAATCAGAAATTTAATATTTACATAGCACAATTTTTGTTATTTTGGTTTTCAGTTTTAGTTATTATACTAAAATTACATAAATACGTTTAATAAAGCGCCAACATAACAGCGGGAAGAAATTTTAGGTGGACGTAGAGGCAATCAAGTCATGGCGTTTTGCAGTTTTGTGGTGTGCGTCAGTTTAAAATATATCGTTTAGTTTCAAATGGTCCATCGCACGAAACGTGCCTATTTGTGATACACTGTGCACTTTCCAAACTTGTCCATATTTTAAAAAATTATCATTTATTTTGACGAAATAAATATAATATAATATAATATTTTTAACAGTGAGTATGATTGATATTTATTTGTTCTAACAACCTTTAACGATTCCAGTAAAATTTTATGGATCGTTTTGAATATAAAATTATACACTCGACTGATGAATTACGTTGAACTTTTGTCCAAAACACTCTGTTAGAGAAGACCAATGAATTACAATTATTTTGCAATATAATGTTATAGAAGAGTTTTTAAAACTTTGTCTGATACAATATTATTTCCGTAGAGGCTAGTAGCTAGTAACAGACTCCAAAGTGTGTCATGACTCCCCTTTCAAAGGTTGTCCATATATTTACTTTCAGTTAGTTGTATAATGAATTCAAGCATAAAACAATTCCATTACTCTCTTAGAACACTTAACTAACAAGCATCCAATAAATTCTATCCACCTACCTACCTTCCAAACGTCATGTTATCACGCATGATTTCTACCTCGGCAATGATGCCAACACTTCTTGCTCTCATCAATATGACTGTTGCGTTACGATACCAAATGCCTCAACCAGAAATGCAATATGGAATGCGAGGAAATGGCGTCGCGATTAATTAATAATAAATGAAATTTCTCGTGTTTTATGGATAAACATTTAATGACACCGTTTCTATCAAGCAAGTCCTAGGAGGCACTATTAAATTTTTTTTTGCTCAACCAATTTCCCTATAGTGATTCGTTAATTGAATGTATGTTAATTAATATTATTCAAGTGTTTAGAAAATCATTCCATTTGCTATCTAATAAACACAGTTACATGTTCATATAGCTTGCTAAAATTGGGAATCGATTATGATTAAATATTTGTCGCTTCATAATATCTAGCAAAGGACTGAAATATGTAACCTTTTGCAAATTTAAAATGAATTCGATGCACGAACATATGCAGTTATGATATGATATGCAGGCGACATATTGCAATTTTATGAATATTTAAATCTATTTTGAGATCACTTTGATTGACGGCCATTCTAAAAAGTTGTAAATACATATGCCGCATAATTAATTGCGAGAAATACATTGCTCGTTTTCAAAATCTATGTGATTTCAAGAAAATACCAAAGAGATATTTTCGATACAAAATTCAGGAAAAAGCAGATGGCTCACGAAAACTGAGAGAGAGCCAGAAACTATCAAAGGAAACTTTCTTTAATAACAAAACTTTTCCTCAATTCGTAAGCCAACGCAAGACGTTGGATAACAGACTCGAGCCTATTGTCAATTGGAGTTCGAATTAAGAGTTACATGCGTGCATTCGTCTCTCCTCTCTGAGCACGAAAAGATTACGTCATCCGCGAAATCTTATCTCGTTGTGTGGGCATAAATACAAATGGACAGTATATCCGCTTTTTCTTGGTGCAAAATTTTCAAAGAGAATTTCTTCAAAATTCTTATCTTAGCAATGGCTTTTTGGTCGCAAGTAAACCAAAAAGGAAGTTTACTGTCAACAAGGAACGTATCCCGACAAAGAAATGATAAAAAACCTAAAATTTCGTTCTGAATGTTCGAGATGGAAAAATAGATCATTGTTTGAGATATCGTGTGTAAACTTAAGAGGGGAACATCTTCAATGCCAGTATTTACCTTAGAATAGAATGCTATCTCACGATAAGCTTAGTAATATCTTGTGCTTATTTTTTGTTCTAACTTTTGGCAGACAAATCAGAGGAAGTTGCTCCATCCAAATTGCTGTCTAAATAAACCTACTTTTTAATTTCAGTTGGAAAACCCACCAACTTTCGGATTTCTGATAGTGCAATACGTTTTAACCAAGAAAGATTTATGTCGATAACTCGAATAAGTTGCAATTTCTGTAATGCAACCAGAAATTTTCAGAAAAATGAAGTTCGCACGCTTCCATAAAGTATTTAATATTATAATATCCATTTTATCTGGTAAACCTACTTGTTTTTTGCTATGCATGCGCAAAACTATTTGAAGATTACGACTTGTTCGTTTTATTTTACATGATTAAAGTTACTCACAGCTCAACAGTGTATAACCTATGGAAAAATGAACCCTAGTTTTAATCAACTAAACTTGCATCAAAACAATATTTTAAGACTGGGATTTGGTTTTATCAAAAATTAAAACCGAAAAATATGAAATATTTAGATACAAATGATATTTGCTCGGCGACTAGGTGATAACAAATCGAGTTTAGCAAGACAAAATGAAAGCTTACAAACGAGAAATAATATAAAATTTTACCAAATTTTTATTTCCGCCATTTTTCTTTTTAATTGATTTCACTTATATGATAATTAATCCTAATGAAATGTAAACCATACATTTTCGAAAAATGCCTGTTTTTGAGATATAGGTCATTCATGTGATCACCAAAGGCCAAGGATTCGGCAATCTGTGGTTCGTGAGCCATATGCGGCTTTTTAAGGACTTACTTCCAGTTCTGTAAACTAAATCTTTTGCTCAGAATGACTTTATGAATGCATCCGGTGCGATTGCCTTCCCCCTTGGATCTGCCACTTGCGGCTACTTATTGTGCATGTAATTTTTGGGAATAATACCAAGGCGGCGTGTATGCTCACGCTTTTGACGATTTAGACATTAAATATTATCATCAACATTAGTCTATGGAAGTAAAAAACATTGGCCATTATGTACAGTAGACGCGCTCTTAACCGACCTTCGCTTAACCGATTCGCCGGATTAATGGACGTTTTACGCCCCTACGTCTGAAAACTGAAATCCACAGTTTAAACTATTCCTTTCATTCGTAATCATAACCAAAGAAAATGCGACCGAGGAAAAAAAAATAGTATACATATGATAAACAAGAAGTCCAAACCAGGACTAATGCAGGCTGGTTTCCCAAAGTTGACTTCCCGATTTGATTACTTATGTATATTGACAGGAAATGTTTCAGTATGTGTTAGTCATTTTAAGAAATTCTCATACCATAAATACCACTTGTAATTCATAGTTTATCAGTGACTGATAGAAATTGGAAAAACAAATTAATAGAGCGTTATCATTGCTGAAGAGTAGTCGAGCGAAAAAGAAAATAATCCATTTGTACACTCGTCTATGTTCAAGCTGAGTTCGGTAATAATCGTCTCCATGGCAACAATCCGATAAAATGCTATTTAAAACAAAAAAACGCTGTTTCAATAGAAATTCAAGAAAATACGATATATTATCAAAATTTGGTAATAAGAATTAGAATTTAAATTATTTTCCCTTTAGAACAGTACAAATCTCGCTCCGATGTCGCAATTTTAAGATATTTTAATGTATTAAAGAAAACATCTCTGCAAGATGGATTTGAGATTTCCTATGTAAAACAAATAGGCAAAAAAGTTCCTGGAATCGAACCCGGGACTTCAATATTCTCCAAATAAAATATAACTCGGAGGTGGGCCCTGGCAGCATGAGCCTCATACCAAGTTTTATGAAAATCGGTCCATTGGTTCAAAAGTTGTTAGCAGGGGACACACACACACAGACAGGACCATTCATAAGGCTATGTTTCCTTTGGAAACCAGCCTAAAAATGAGAACACTCAATTGGATGAGAGATCATTATGTTGTACTGCTGACACGTATTTTAGAGTTATAAAAACTGCAAGTGCAGTTTGGAGGCCCTCTAAATCTCAGGGCCCCCCAAACATTCTAATCATATTGACGAAAGCGTCTGACGCCCGCATTAAGAAAACGAAAAAGGGAACTGCGACCTCTACAGTACGGCTTTATAACGCTGAGAAGAGGAATTTCTCGGTACGAAAACCAGTGGAAGATATAGGCTACGATTATATGCCTTCAGACGTCTCTCGCTCTTATGCCCATGTATTTTCTCATATGTCAACACTTCTTTAGTGTTAGATACTACATATATTGAGGAGCGTTTCAACCACTGTTCCACCGGCGTAAGTTAATAAGCATACCCATTGTCATAGAGTAATGAATGAGTCTTATTTTTCTTGCGTCTCTATGGCATTATAAGGATTGTTATGCATGATATGATATTTTGAACCCATTTCTCAAAATGAATTTAAGTTAATAAAAGAAAATGCTATAATTTTTTATAATTTCATACTTTTCAAAATAGCAGTAGCGTTTGCGTGATGGAGGGGAGAATTCTTCGTTAAATACAGACAATGATAAGTAATTCAGTTTGGAAAATATTTAAGATATCCATAGGGGCCCCCGTATTATATGCTGCGGGGGGATGCAGATTTTCCCGTACGCCACTGTGCAAGTGTTATTTGTTTCTGAAATCAATGGAATGGCGTGTTACCGAATATATAACTAGTACATGTGTTACGTTATCTGCACTAAAGTACGGTTGTAAATACGGGAAGGTATTTATGTAATTCATTTAACAAATCTGTGCTTTCTTTTGACTAGCAACTGTCATATCTAAGAAAACTTTCAATGAAATCGTAAAAGCGCAGCTATCCTTTCTAAATAGCATGTTTCAAATGACAATCACTTCAATTGGCTAACTATTCATCGTGCTCACATAAAAAAGATAGAGATTAAAAGTCAGCTAAGCAAAAACACCGAGTTCGATCTTTCAGTAATATAATGAACAGTTAAGTCAAGACAAGTGAAAAATTTATAATTAAATATCGAGCATCATAGAATAAGTTAGTTAAATTAAATTGCGTTGAGCTTTTCCGCGGTACAAAAAATTCAAAATTTGAGAGTGTCTAATTTCTAAAAAAAAATCTGTAGCCAATGTTTAGCATGCTTATATCAATAATTTTGAGGTAATGGATAATAGCCCCTTTTGTTCTTTAGTACTTCGGTATATTAGTACAGATAAATGATTATGAAGCGCGGCGATTACTAAAATAACCAATAACCAATAACCTTTCACCCTAGACAGTTTAGAAATCCATTGGTTAAAGTTCAGCTCAACTTGGATTAAACTTCACCGGATTTTGTCATGAAATCTCCTGTCGATTCATAGAGGCAGTGTTCCACGAATGATCTATGAAAAAAAACACTTGATAGTTCATCTCGTACCAGAGATAGAGCCGAGTCCATAAATGCTCACCTCGCGAGGGAAAATTGCTAGCCTTCCGTGTTATATCCATCACAGCGGTGACCTCACCAAATATGGAGATCAAACGAGGAGCATTTTTCGCCCTTAATGGAGATTTTCATTCCCACTCCGCCCCCCATTACGGAGAGAGCGAATCTGCAATGCAAATTGTCGGTTGATTACGAGAGGGGAGGTCGGTGGTGGAGAGATGGAAAGGCGGAAGGAGAAACGCCTCGCTCTCATAAAGCTTCTTCCCTCTTAAAAGGGGGCGCCGTACATTTCGAAGGTTTGGCGAAGGAATGGGAAAGAGCGGAAGGCGAGATATGTTGGGCAAAAGTAAAAGCGGAGAGGATGGGATGAGGAGATGGAGCATCATTCTCTGCGGTCAACCGAGTACTCGGAGGTTGTGAAGAGGGCGAGAATTAGTGTGAGAGGAGGCGTCTGTCCTTCCTCCAGGTAATAAATCAACACACTGGACACGGGGCCCGTAAGTTCCGTCCAGGGATACGGAGAATTCATACTGATGAAGCTGCGAAGGGAAGGGTGCTGAGGGGTCGGAGGCGCGGGTGCGGTGGGAAGGCGAGGGGGAAGGGGCGGTGGGTGCCGGGTACGAGGGAGGGCGCGGAGCATCCGCACATGCCGTTCCTCCTTCCACGCCACCCCCTATCCCCCCGCACCCTCTAGGCACCCCTCCTCGGGGTTTCCGCTGCCACTCGCGGGAGAGAAGCGTCATGCATTGATCAGTCGTAGCCAGACAGCGTGAGACTCACCAATGTATCGATTTCCGCATGGGATAGGCCATTCCTAATAAGCATCGCGTCACCGTCCCTCTAGCGGCTGAGACTCGCCGGCATCACAACTAAGGAATGAGCAACTATGCCTCCCAACTATGGTGGCTGTTGATTGGCGGTGATATAATCGCGTGGAGGCAGCTGTGGAGAGTCGCTGGTTGTAATAAACATAGATAAAGGAGGAGAGGGGATGAATGAAAGAATATTTTTGTGTCGGTGGGAGAGGATAGTGGCGGGAAAAGGAAGAAAAACTTCGTGTTTGTGTGCGTATAAGTTTGTTGGTATGTGTACACATATATTCATGTGCGTATATGTGTGCGTGCTTTAGGTACTCGTTACTCGAGAACAGTCGCTTCTGTAAAATCTCGTAATAACGTTATTTCAGAATAACGTAGATTCCGGCTTGGCATGCTTTCCATTTATCCTATTCATATTTCATATGAAGAATATAAAAATGTCTGTATTACGTATTTCACTAGCGCTTTGTTTATTAAGTAAAAGATTATATGGTCCCGACATGTTAGGGATTGTATTATAAAGTACAGGGTGCTCAAATAGTTTCTGTGCACTTGGTTTGCATGTAATTATTATGGAAAATTTAATAATATAGTGTACAGTGACTTTTTGAACACCCGGTATTAAACAAAATTAACACAATATTGTATTATGACGACACGAGGAGAAATTTAAACCCCTTGGTTATTCGCGGGTTTTATTTTATAAATGCGCTTATGTTTTCGCTCTGTCTATCCTTCTGTGCAATCAATTCAATTGAAGTATCAAGTAAACGGCAAGAAATATAAGACTGAAGTGTGATGGCCACATCAGATTTTTTTATCTTAGGCGGCAGATTTCCACGCAACGTCCCTATCAACATCTCTCCCAACTCCCTCCCCATTTTTTACTTTCTCCATAAGTAGTATAGGGGAAAGGATTGTTTTATGAAAAAATCGATTTCAAGATTTCAACGGAAATACACGTTTTGACCATTTTCTCGATGATGTTTGCGTGATAGGGATTTTTTGGTAGCTCTAACTCAAAAACTATTAATCAAATCATCGCGAAATTTTATATTTGCCATTTTTATTAAGGGAAGAGGAGTTAATTAGTTTTTGGTTAAAATCTGTCAATTAAAAGTGGGTGTTTACTCTTGTCACTTATCCGTTCTTTTTAATATTTGCTTTAATACCTGATCAATGAAAAACATTAGTGGAATAAAAGTTGTAGGAAATTTAATTTTCTACAACTATTGTTCGAAACATTTTCCAATATAATGAATTTTTAAAGAGATATTTTAAAAATTATATCTTTTAACTGCTACCACCGCACCACCTGGAGGCAACTTTTATAAACAGTTGAAGCTTAGTTAAGCCTTAGTTGGCGCTCCTGTTTATGCTTAATTGTTACAGATTTGCGGCTATATTCAATATCAGAAGGCTACGGTAAGAGTATTGAAACCCCTTAGTTTTTAGCGCGTTTTATTTTGTAAACGCGCTAATGTTTTAGCTGTCTATCCGTCTGAGCAATCAATGCAATTGAAATATCAAGTAAACGGTAAGAGATATAAGACTGAAATTTGCAGGGTTTATGTGATCTATTATGCCATTTACTACGCTCTCAAATGATTTCTTTGGAGAAATCGGTTAGTGGCAGTTGGCTCCTTCAAACTTTTCAAATTAAGATTCGGATAAAATGGTAATTGACGGAAATTAAATTTTTACTAGATATATAGATAGAAAGTTAGAATTTTCTAATCAATTATTAAAGAAATAAATTCATGTCATATAATTACATTACTACATTTATAAATAATTTTAAGTTTGCAATTTTAAATAAATATCAATAAATAAAAAGTTTTTCATATTGCCTCAGCAAATGGAGAAATACTCAGTTGCTAAAAATTTACATTTTGGAGATGAATAAAAAGGAATTATGCAAAATATCGCTTTTACCTCATTATAAGACAAGTTCTTTTTCCATATGTTTGAATTTCAATATTAACAATCATCTTTTATTTGGGTAATATGAAGCAACTACGCATGGATATATATTAACGCCAAGGTGCTGCAGGAGTACAATTCGGTGTCAACGAATTAAGAGTACGATGTTGTAATAGATTGTAAGAAAAAGTGAAGCGCCGCTTTTTCACGAATAAACTACTTCGTGTGCCAATGGATAGGCGTCTTAGTAATGGTTCGAACATTTTTTTACTAAAAGTATGCTGCATTCGCGGTGAACGTCTTATGTTCTGGTAAACACGGTGTATATGGTTCGATTCCTACGCTTTATCGTCAAGGGTTTTTCGGAAATTATGATAATTTTTTGAGGATATAAATACCCTAATTTAAAATTATGATTATCAATGGAGATAGAATGGATGGAATATGAAATATTAATCATTTCAACCGGAGCTTAATAAAAAATGCTGGTGAAAATATTTTCAAAAACTGTCACGGTCAAATCGATGGCGTATCTCTTCCCATCAATTGGCAACATAAAAGCAATTTTAGTGTTGATGGCAGGTACTTTATCTTCTTATTTCCAAATTGAAATGCTCATTTTTGTGAAAGAAAAGAAAAATCACTTTGTAAAACATGCAGATAAAATTCGATGGTGTAGGTTATCCTTCTTAGGCAGCCCTAGCTACAAAATAAACAACTCGTTCTCTTCTTAAAAATTAATACGAAAGAAAATAAAAAATCACTTCTTATGGTCTATTTTTAGTTGCTATTTTTTGTTGATTTTCAGATCTGAGGATACATTTTTATTAAAAATGTAAACTTTTCTATAAATGCGTTTCCTGCGTGACAACTGAGTCAAAACGGATCAATTTTCAGCATATTATAACATATTTGAGAAATAATTATCGGTTCCGTCATATGACTGAAATCAAATTGAAAAACTATTTACCTTCAATTAACTCACTTCCAAGTATACACAATGTACACGCTTCGAACAGGGTATATTTGAAAAAACCAATGAAACTGGCCACTCTATCGCTGTTTAAAATTTGGAATGAATAAAATCCGCGTATCGAACATTAAATGTACTCTAAATCTTCAATCCCAGTCTAACTCTCTGCATTACATTCCTGAGAATAGCACCTGGTAAAAGTGGCGGATCCAAGGGGGGGGAGACGATCGCTCCTTCTTGAATGGCCCCCAATGCCCTCCACTGAGTGCATTCTGAAATTCACTAAGTGTAAAATTCCTTGATCCTACGCCGCAGATTAGGTCCGTATGGTAAGGGAAAGAAAGATTCTGATAGGGATAAATATTCTCTAATATACTGCCTTCGACAGAGGCAGATTAGAGAAGTGGAAGGGCCGATCGCCACCCCCTTGAGAAGTTTCTGGATCCACCTCTGCCTGGTACCGATTTCCTAGAAACGCTTTGAAAGAATAACTCAGGATTTCCCTCTTGCAATATACCTCCTAAACACAAGCTTTAAAATACCTTCCCTTTAAAAATTAGGAAACCAGTCACCTTCAAGCGCACTATTTGCTGACATAAACCATTAAATTCTCCTAACTCTCTGCTAAACATATAAAAACAAAAATGCCATCACGCGTTCTATTTTAGAATTTTCCATCGACGAACCTCCACTGATTACGGCTTCTTTTTATCAGAAATGTACTTTTGATTTTCCGAACGTTTTTATGATTGCATCACAGAATATACATAATTAATATAACCCGTGCATTAGTTGAATCTTTTTGCTGGAAAACATCCCTACGTGGGACTGATATTAATTTGCTATAAATAGCAATTCATTATGGAATTATTTCTAGTATGTTTGTCTTATATATGACAGAAATAAAGAAATGGACGGTTCGCTCATTAGCTGTCACGTAGTTTAAAGATTATGGATATAGACCAATAGCAGGACAATTACCAATGATAGCATTGGCTGCGATATCTGAGCGCCAAAAAAACCAAACCGCGGATGTAAGTAGATAAAAGAAGGGTAGTGCAAAACAACTGTAATAGAAGCAAGCGGTTGTTCCTTAGCAGCAACAGTTAAAAAATAAACATTCAGAAAAAAGCAGCATCGGCTGTATGTAGATGGAAGCAGGGCGGTACCAAACGGCTCCGATGGAAACAAGATAATCCACTGTATCACGAATAATGAAATGCACACAGCGATAAGCAGCGTCGACTGCTACAGAACATCTGCGATATCTATAATGAAATCTTATGAAGTCCTTGCTTGCGCAATCTCATCCAATACTTCAGAGACATAAAAATCCATATCGTACAATAATTTCATCTTAAATAAAAGAAACCTCGATGCATACTTGCATTCATAAGCAAATCATCGATGACATTAGACAAAGTTATTTTTTTAAATCCCTCCAGCATAAATCGTAAAATAAACCGCTTCAACTTTTATAGCAAGAAATGCGAAACCTAGTTATCCTCAAAATTTCTTCTAAAGCTGCAAGCCATAGGTAAATTTAAAAGTAGTTGAGTGAGGTCGAAATATTACAATTTTACGCGCTATTTTATGATTAAGGTTAAACGAGTCTGCTAACAATTTTATTTCGCGTCACACATCTGCTGTGGCAACAACGGATTATCGCAATTATCTCAAAACGCGCGTATCCGAGAGTTGCTCCAAGCGAAACATCACAATCACAGTTGTCTCTTTCCAATTCGTTTCGGAACGACTCTGATTCGTTTCGTATAAAAGACAAAAACGTTTAATGATGGGTTAGCTTAAATCCTTTTAAAAATTCAGAGGGAATTCTCGCAATAACCTTCTTATATAGCATCGCTATGAAGCAAGAAGATACCGGTTGTTATAAATATTATAGTAGCATAGCAATCAAGAAAATTTTGCTCCGAGAATAATTCTCTTTCGCATTATTTCATTTTCTTGATAATTTGGTTTGTATCAGGACTTCTCTTTATAACAGCTAAGGTTGTTATTTATTATATACGTGGGTTGATACTATACAGTAAGTGGGAAGAGGTATTTTTATTTTATTTTGATCACGTAGTGATAACTAATCTAAAGGACCACTTATTTTCATTATAAATCATTTATAAATTGAAACGAAAACTCAAATGTTTATTTGGGTAAAAAAATTTAACTTCCTGTCGATTCTTATACTTAATCGATTAAAAAATTTGAATTTTTTGTGACCAGAGTCATAATTATGAAATCGAATGGTCCAAGGCTAAACATCATGAACTATTCAAGATAGAATTTATTAACGAGCTCACCTTATGACTGAAATTCAATCAAAAAACTCTTAATTTATCAATAAATTCATTTTAGCATCTACTACCTTTAAATCACCACTGATGATGGCTGATTAGCAGTATAAATGAGCATTGGGTTTTCCAAATTTTTTATAGATATTGGAGATACAGTTTTTCAAACATAAATTATCTTAATCGAAATACTTTCTTGTACTGATCGGCTTATTTCTAAATTTCAAAAGCCTCAATTTCCTTCTCTATTTTTTGCTAAATACTAAGATTAGTTCAAAAATCTACACCATTCGATTCCCAGTCACAAACAGCTCTCAGCTATTTGAGGTATAAAGTCACTTACACCGTGGTGAGTCCAATTACCCCGTAAAGGGATAATTTTTTCCAAAAAAGCTGGAATGATTGCTTGTATTTCAAATGCTATATTATACATATCGACTAAAAGAGATGTGGGTAACGAAAAATGCTTTTATAAATAAGTTACTCTTAATAGTAACACGAAAGAGTAGCCCAATGGAAGCAATGAAAACATTACTCTATGTAGAAAATTTGTAAACAATATGAATTTTAACGTTAAATCGAAGAAATTTTCCCATAAAAGGAATCATACAGTTCCTTCAAAGGATTCACAACTACGATATCGTATCAAATAAATACCCTACTCTGAAAAATATCGCTGCGTGTGTGTGTTTTGGCTAATCAACCTCTTGGATTTTCATAGCCAAAATATCGTTGCGGGTGCGATAATAACAGAAGTGGTACATACCGCACGGATCCATGCAAAAGAGGCGATATGAGTTACGGAACTGCGTATTCCTCACACTCTCAGAAAGCTACCACGTATTTGGGGCAATCATCGCCGAATCGCCTTGCAATAACTCAGCTGGAGCTGCGAATTCACCTGAAAGCAATGCACTGACCACACGAATAAAACTACACGGAAAAACGAGAAATGGAATATGTCACTGAGGACGTGACCGTATTTTATTGCCTCTTACGGGAGGAGAGAAAATTGCAAAAAACTTATTACGTCTCTAAAGGTAGCCATGACACACACACACTCTCTCTCTTTCTCTCTCCCACTCAAAAGATCTTCACGAAATTGAAATTGGAATTGGGATTGAGTTCGGAATCACGGAACGGAGTAGTAAAAAACCACAGGAATGAATGGATTCCCTATCGAGTCTTTTGATTTCCCTTTTATATAAGGGTTCAATCGCGAAGGGATCACGACCGATCCTAGAGCAGGAAAGGGAAAAAAGATTGAGAGCGAGGGGTGAGGGGAAGAGGAAGGGAAAGGGATAAGGAGGCAGGGAAGCTGGAGGAGGAGAGGAGAGGCGAGAGGGTAGGCGAGAGGGAAGGGTAGAGGAGAGGCGAGAGGAGAGGCGAGAGGGGAGGCGAGAGGGGAGGTGAGAGGGGAGGCGAGAGGGGAGGAAGGTAGGGCCGGAGGCTGTGAACGTGCTCACCTGAACCTCGCCATGCGAGGAGCTGAGCACCATTTTGCATAAAGAGCACGGACTAAGGGCCAGAGGTCAATTCTGACGTCTGCTTTCTCCTCTATCATTCTTGCGCGCGTGGGTAGGACCGCTCTCCTCTCCACTCCACTCCCTTTACCCATCCCCCACTTCTCGAACCCATCCCACTCCCATCCCCCACAGATTCTCCAACACCCACACCTAATGCCATTGCCCCCACCCAAAATCCTTTAACCTCGCTTTCTTCCTCCTTCCTCCCCTTTCCTTCTCTCCGCCTCGTTTCTCCTACACCTCCTTTCCACGTTCTATCCTTTCTATCTCTTTCTCCCTCTTTTCCTCTCAACCTCTCTCTCTCGCTTCCTCTGAACTGTTTCATTGGCGTCTCGCCGCCCCCCAAAAATAACCGACCTTCCTCTCCCTCTATTCCCTCTCCCTCTCTCCTCTCCTTCTCTCCTCACCCTATCTCCCCTCCTTCTCTCCTCTCCCTCTCTCCCCTCCTTCTCTCCCCTCCCTCTCCCCTCCCTCTCTCCCCTCCATCTCTCCTCTCCCTCTCTCCCCTCCCTCTATCCACTCCTCTCCCTCATTCTCCGCCCACGTGTCCAATTCTTTGTTTTGACGAACTCTTTTTTCCAAAGGCGTTTACCAAGATGCTTAGATTGGGATGTATAATTTCCGTCTTTAAAGGATGTATAACGGTTGGCCGTTTAGGGAAAACGTCTCTTAAAAAGTAAGCGACCGGAAAGAGTAATGACTCGGGTCGATTTGGGAGATTCGAGAGCGAGGCGAAGAGTGGGATGGGATGAGGACTTCATTAAGGGAAAAGGTTTGAGAAGTGTCTCACGTGCATGCCGACCGAGCTGGTGGTTTTAGTGTCACGGTCTCTCATTCATCCAAGTATTACGTTTTTTGTATTCCATTCAGAAAATTCCTCGACTTTGACGACGATCCGTCTGATACGGTCAATAAACGATACGGTTTCGAATATTTACGCAAAAGTGTTGTTCTATTTCTCCAAGATATGGTTCATTTTTCACGGAAGCGAAATCTGGTAATGAATGATGTCCTGGAAATTCTATAAAAGACTACCCAAGTAATTCAGTCTTCCTTATCCCCTGTTTTCGAGTAAATGGAGTGTAGAATTGTTTACGCATGTAGTGTTAACGTTTACGAATGCTCTAGTGCACCTCATGCACAACAGCGTTACAAAATAAATTTACCGGCGACACTTCCCATAGAATGCTTAGATATTTGCATTTAAAATTTGATAACCTGTGCGTTGCAGATCCTCATTTTTATACCTTTAAGCAAAACTAAACAATTTTAGTTAAAACGTTTGATGCCATCAAAACCAATTTGAATGATAAAATATGACGCAATTTCATCCTTATATATTATCTATAATTTGAGGCTTAATATTGTGGAAATGGCTGTTATTCATGACAAAGGGAAAGAAACTCGCTATCCACCCAAGCTAATTTTTAAAATAAGCCAGAGTGAAACTCGTGTCGTCTTAAGGTAACAAAAATCAAACCAACAAATATCTGTTTAAGATATTTATATACATTGCAAAACTTCGTTAATACAAAATGATCGTTTACACAAAGTAAATTTCAGTTCCCTATGAAAACATCTCATGATAAATCTCAACCTCCCATGATCAGTTTATAAAAGGAATAATGAATTATTGCTATAAATGCGAGACAAAGTTTTATTCTACGCCTATTGTTCCCAAAACCGCTCATTTAGTTCTGACATGTCCTCGGAAGTTTTTATTTGCGATAATATAATGTAATATTGTACAGTGCTATGTGATTCTGCAAAGAAAATAGTCATCGATGTTCCTGTAATCTCTAATTCTCAATAGAAGAACATAAACAAAAATATCCATTGTTTACGAGACACAGCTGTACAACCCACGAACAACTATAAGAACAGAAAATCTGCACACGAATAAAGCCGCACCTACCCATCCTCGTTGTAAATACACATTTCGGCCTATATTGAATCCTTACATAACGCCTCGGACGTGTTATTCTTTCTTAAAGGATCTCACTGTGTGGCATTACGGTTTTTTGGTTCATCAGTGGGAGGCGATTCAATAGGCACGTCCCTTTCCTTTCACTTCCCTTCCATACCATTAGAGAGCGTGGCATTCGCTTCGTCAACAATGGATCAATCAGCGGGGCTGATGGCCCAGGGCAGCGTGTAAGAGGGCTCGAGTCGGCAACGGGCCCCTAGGGCGGGGGAAACGTATGGCGTAAAACGATGAGGAACTCGGTTAAGTATGCGGAAGATTTCGGGGTTTCAATCAGTCGGAATCGTTCGGTCCATACGTGGAGGTTCAATGCGCAATCCAGGTCGAATTTCGGATCGTTGTATTGGAATAATGCGTCGGCGCGAACGGGACAATTTATGGCGCCGTTTCGCTCGTACATACCCGGGTATTCTAGGAAATAGTTTTTTTTACCTCGAAAACGTCAAGGGATTTAAAAATAATTACTGGGGTCAACTCTTGAAGCGGTTAGGCGGTCATGTCCGGCTATCAGCTGCTTGCCGCCCTCGGCGATGACTCATCGATGGTAGAGTCTGCTACTTTACTGATGAAATACGGTTTACTATGCCACTTTATGTATCATGAAGACGCCTATAAAATTTATAAACGTGTGCCGTAAATGAGCTCATTAATTAATTTACGAATTCTCAGTGCAAATGTAAAATTATTACCGCTGTAAGCATATCCAAAGGAATTTTCGGTTATTACCAAACGCCTGTGTATGCAGACTGTGTGGAATACGATTTCCGTGGAATATCTACTTAAAGAATAATATATTTCACTATTATATCATTAATAAAGTCAGGCTCAACCTTGTGGAATTTGCTCATTATGAGGTGTAATGAAAAACTTCGTCACTTTCACACAATAAATTTTCATTACATCTCATAGTTCACTATTATTTAATAAGGTGTAGTTTTAATTGATCAATTTCTTTTCCAATGCAGAAAATCTCGTGCTGTAAAAATTCACTACACAAATATGTAAAATATATAATGTTGTATAAGATGTAGTTTGTTGTTGCGACCTAAAGTATTTCCTTAAAAAACACTACAGTAAAAAATTCACTGCGGTAGATTATCACTGTAATAACCAAACGCGGAATTCCAAAACAAATTTAGTTTAAGGGAGACTGCCGTTTGTTATCAAAATTTTACTTTTATCAATCAAATGTAACCCAATGTGATCGTATAATGCAGCATCTACCGTATACATTTTTTAAAAGACGCATTCGTTGCAAATGCCAAAGTTGGACGAGTATCAACGGCTCAAAATGACAAACCCAGCTGCAATTAAATAGTATTTTTTCAAACCCCTTAATTGTAACATTCGCGAGGAAAATTCATGGGCGTAGCATAACGCAATAATGAGTTTTCTTTCGCGCGCGGGCATATTAAAATGATCTCCTGTATCTTATGGGTTATTTTACAATCGACCCCTAAACGCAAAAACATCGCGTTGTTTTCTTTTCTTCAAGCCTTTCGCGATCGTCATACGGATGTATCCACGGGGAATGGGATACTCGACCACCTCTGCCACTATTAAGAATGTCTTCGAGGTTGGCGGTGACATCTTATCTGTCAAGCGTGTAAGAATCTCAGACATAAGCTTTGGAAATAATCTGATGCAGAAGTTCTTGCAGGAGCGTCACGTTCCCAATTCCCACCGACACACGGAGCGTACTGAGATCGCGGCGAGCCTCGAGGAAGGCATAAACGGCGTTCGGAATTTTAGATCAGGTGGCAAAGTTACAATTTAACGCGTTTTATGTGCGTTTATCAACCCCTGCGGTTGTGCTGAAAGTATTTTCGTTGCGATCCGAAAGCTTTGCGCGCAATATTATCCACCTTTTGATTTGTGCATCATTTATTAAAGTGAGGTGAAATCGTGGAAGAGAGCCTAAGTCTTTTTAGATCAACCAAATTGCTTTACTGGCCTCATCTTCGATAGAAATCGGTGTAATCACTTTTAGTATTTAGTATGCGCATTTATCTCCAAATTGCTTCATTGTCAGTTATTTATTTTTGTAACGGCATCAATGAATTCGTTTAACCACGGGTTAAAAGCATATTCTGGGAATATTTTGCTCAAAATAACTTGCCTTTGAACGGAAGCGGAAATTTTTAACGCCTATTTAGATAAAAACTAGTTTTCTGTACATTTCCAGGGGTCTAAATGTAACTTTAAAGGCGCAAACGTGAAGAAATATAAAGAGAAATGTAGACAAATGAATCAACACGTGAAATGCATAAGCTGTAAAATTAAGTTGTTGCAACATACGCAGACGCAAAGATGTTCGAATTTGTGTTTGCTTTTTAAGAACATTTATTGGTATTCAGACAATATTTTGTTCTTATTAAATTGCCTAACATGTCCAGATCATCGTTGGGATTAAAAGGCCTCAGACTCACCTCGGATGATGTATATTCTAAAACAGGATATAAAATATAAGCAAAGAAAAATGTTCCCGGCGCTAATCGATAAATTTAATCATAACATCAGACAACTGACTAAAAACCTTTATTTTTCTAAACACAGCGAAAATAAACAATCAATTCTGAGACTACGGCGCAGTTTATGATGGACGCAATTCTTCTTTTGCAATAATTTACGCCTTAAGAGAAATTAATTTTTATCATATCTTTAAATAATTTCATTATAGTTCCATTCATGTAGACATATAAAACTAGTTTGTCATTTTAATAGAAAAATTTTCCATGCTTTCACATGTTGAATATTTGAAAACACTTTACTACTCATTGTGTTGTCACGCGGAAGAAACTGAATATAAAACAGGGACAAAATAGCCATTTATAGTTCAATTAGTGGTATTGAGAGGACGATTTATGCGGCGGCAGTCCGCTCCCTCCGTCTAATTAAGTAGATAACCGGGCGAAGCGAATTGTTCAAGATCTATAATGATGAATCAATATTTATTACTCCAGGGTCTCTCCAGTTTTTGAATTCACAGTTGCGTTTTAAGCGAAATTCAAATTAAAATCAACCATTTAACCCGTGTATCGATTGGAAATAGTTTCCTTAAATAGTTTGGATTATGAAATCCTCATTAAGGAGCGAAATGACTCATTTCCCACCCGATGACAGACTATATAGCTCCAATTTCCTCTTCACATATACATATATATATAACTATCATATATATTATATATATATATATATATATATATATATATATATATATTCCTCCGCTTTGAACGTGGAATGCAAATGAGACACGCTTCATTATACGTATTCTCATTCTTTCGAATGTCTTATCCTTCCCTATGGTGGCCTTCCATTCCCTTAAGCGCTGTGAAAGTCGACTGCTGCGTGCACCGCATTATGATAATGAGGGCGCGCGAGCCTGCATGCGTGTGTGCGTCCGTGTTTTGACCCAAGGGCAGCTCGTGCATGAAACGACGTGTTGAAGGAAGCCATTAAAGCGGTGCGCGCATCAGGTTGATCACATGTTTCTCGAGGTATTTGGTGCATTCAGTACATGCAGCGATCGCAATCTCTCTAAAAGTGTTAATTAATATGTCCCTTGACACTGCGATCCGGTCGTGTCTATGAATAACTAAACGAGTAAAACCTCTTCATCCGGTTCCATAATTCCACATCTTTTTCGCTTTTATGCGAGTGAGAACCTTTTAGAGAAAATCGTGAGTGGGAAATTAGTTAGTGGTTGAATCCGATTAACATATACCGAGTTCGTATTCATTCGCCGCTTTAGCGAAAAAGGATTGACGGGGAAATTGTAAACGCAGCGACCATGAAGGCAATTTCGGAGATTGTATGGTAGGGAGAAGGTACTCCCGAGCAAGTTTGGTTTAATGTTTTATGCTGCATAACGGCTGTTTTGATCTTTACGCCATTGTAATGTTTTAAAAGCGTTTGCTATAAAATACATTTACAATGGCGGTTGAATCAGTCGATGCGTGAAGAAGTATAATTTTATCAGATAGGGCTCATAATTTTCTTTGTTATAGGTATCCGTGACTCTTGCATAGTTCTATTTGATTTCATTTTTCCTAAAAATGAATCAGGTGAAGTTAAAATATCATCGAATATCAGGAAAAAAATTAACATTAAAAATATTTTTATTTGAGGAAAATAGTTTTGCTTTAAGTCTTGGTAATTAAAGCACTCATTCTGCGAAGCATTCAATAGTTTTAAATATGAAATTGCAAGGCCAGATAATGGTTCGCATTCAACAAATGGCGAATATACCTCCAATTTACTCAACTCTAACGAATGCATACGTATAGAGTTTAGCGGTAAAATTCACAGTATCTTCTAAATTATAAAATATCATCTTAATTTCTCCTATACACAGATTTAATAAGTACAAGCAACTTTGCGGTTATGAGTTTTTCTGGGACTATTTCCATAGCACCCAATATTTTCCACTTCTTCCATCCATGACTTTGATGGCAAGAACTATATAAGTAAAATTAATGACATCCCTGAAGTGTATCTCCTTAAAAGAACGCCTCTCACATGTCGACCATCATACGCCATTAAAAAAAGGTCAAGGGTCATAAGTTCTCACATATTAATGCATTTTCTTCATGTAGTACATTAAATCTCCACCCTTTACCGACTTTCTCACATAAAATTATCCCTTTATTTTATCAAAATATCACCATTATATTGCAACATTGAGTTTTTTTTACAACTTTAGGTATTTGACAAAGAATTATATGCATGTTTAATATAATTTATGACTCCTGGTTTAATAGGTGGATACAAATATGCGGACAAGATGATGGAAAGGGAGACAAGAAAGGCAAGGATAACGGGTTATGAATTATTTGGAGTGTCGAGGTCCATCTCTGCAAAAAACATGAGTCATAACTAGAAAGTGGCTACGTAATCCGTAAATTTCGGTATGCATTTATAAAGCTGCCTTTCGAGCTATTGGGATCGTAAAAATATTCTAATTACTTTCGAAGTGATGAAATACGAAGGTCTGCCTTATATAACTACTAGATACCGTCTGAAACCATATACCGTTTCTCAAAGTTTATAACGCATTTAACTTGTTGAGTGAGCAGTGAGAGATACCGCGTCGATTTCTCTTCCATCAGTAGTTTAGGGGTCCGCAATGAATTGCCCGCGAGTCATGCTCGTCCCCTTTCCTTGCCCTTTATCAGTTTCACTCGAACGTGAATTTCCGTGTTCTTGAAGTGCGTGCCATAATAAACTAAGTTTGAAATATAAACGACATTTTACTAATAAGATATGGCCGGAGGCATTATGGTACTCCGGGGAAGGATCCATTATAGCGCCTCCTTTACTTCAGAAAATCACCGCGAAGAGGTTTTTCTTGCGTTTCGTTTATTCCTTTCATCAAGTTGTAAAATTCTAAAGGATTAAAGAAATGCTATCAATATACCCACCCCTTTAGCGACATTTATTCCTAGCCAACATATATCTTTCTGCATATAAGGCATAGAAAGTCTATAGGGAAAGCGTCCTCGAAATGTTGGTTGCTCATCTCGCCGTTATCTCGGGTCGGCACTGGTTCGGTTTCGTGATTGCAATATGGTTTTATTTTTAAAATACAGGAACATGATGCGTCACACACTAGTCCATCTAGCATATCACCGCTGAACTATTTGGGAACTCATACGAGGCCCAGTCGTTGAAAAGTAATGCCTAAGGTAACCCTTTACCATTAAAATTGAAGACTGTTGTTTTGGGAACGGATTTTAGCTTATGTATTGGAGGTGACTTAAGAATAGGGTTCAACAGCGAACAACCGAGCTCGGCTTATGGATGAAAAATAAAATTCAAGAACAAGCAATTTAAAAAACTGTATTTGCCTTAGGTATCTCAAATAGCCGCAAGAAGATTAAAAAATGCGCATATGGTTTTATAACCTTGTTGTGGCTATTGGAGATACCTAAGGCAAGTAAAATTTCTTAAATTGTTTGTCCTTGAATTTTTTAAAAGAATAGGTTGATCAGACATCCTGGTTTTCTTGGATTTTCCCGGTTTTCTTGGATTTTTCCCGGTTTTCTTGGATTTTTCCCGGTTTTCAGTGTTCTTTCCCGCTGTCCCAAATTTTTTTCGGGGCACATAATTGTTCCGTTTTTTTGGAAATATAAGCGTAATGGATTAGGCAGCAGTTTTTTATCCCTGGTATGCATGAAGTCATTTTGAAGATCAAGCTCGATCTGACAAATACGAATCCATCCAAGGAACTTGTACTTACGTCAAAAGTATTTGAAAACCCGATGCACGGAAGTTCGCAAAATGCTGATTCTAAGAAAATAAGAAAGTCAGTTGGGCGTACTTTCCCCCTCCGTACCTGCTACTGTAATCTGTCAGCAGCGTTAATATTAAGTTTTCATGAGTATGAACTTCCATGATTACAATTGTTTTTTTTACGTATTATGTGCTTCGCTCCGAACTGGTGTACTATTTAATAGCTTCCGTTTTAATATGTTTGAATTTATGCACGATTTCAGCACATATATCTAGAGAGGCAAGCGTTGTCTTATAACATTCAAATAGGCACTTCATCCTTAAATGATTCCTTTTTTACCCCGAAATATTGGGTTTAGTTAAAACCTTTTTAACTTTTAGTGGAACAACATTTCTTCAATTCGTAATTTAAGCATATCTTTCGTCTCTTGTACATATCTCATTACTTCTATTATGCAATTGTTTGAATTTTCAATTTGAGAATTTGTTTGATAAAAAAACCATTTACACTATGCATAGGTAATTTTCATTCTGGGGCATTTCAAAGAAATTCACAATAATTTTTGACTGCACTTCTGAAAGAAATAAACCTATAACACTTCAAACATGTTTTGTATTCGATAAATCACTGGTTATAAACTCAACCAGCGGATTTTCGAATAGGACAGTTATTTTGTATATAGTACATCTACAAAAGAAGAAAATCTTTCAATCGGTCGGTACGTTCTGCATACATTGAAAAATATGATACTTTTACTACAATTAGGGAATGGTGTTCTATGGAAGAAAAAATCCTATCGTCCCGAATATGTCCCGGTTATGCTCCAGATTTTCGTCTTCAAAACTAGTTTTGTCTTGGTTTTGCTTCATCAGATTTAATAATTAATTTAAAAACAGTAAAGTCAATATTATATCCCTCAGAAAACAACAAGTAAAGCAACAGGTAGCATTGTGGCAACTTCAAAATGGAAAAAACTATGACGTCAAAGATCTATCCGATAACGGTAAATGGCGTCGACCCCTTTGTGAATAGAATGATATTTGCGCCGTTCTCAAATGTTTGGATAGCTTCTTTGGTCCTGTTTGCGTCCGCATATATAATTCCAAATTTTACGCGCACCTCTAGCCACGTGCTGCCTGTCACCCTTTCCCACCTTCAGTCTAGAAAATACGACGCAGCTTCCTAAAGCGGAGAGGCCGTTCAAAATAACTCATTATCTCCATTATCCCTCCTCAACGAGTCTCCCACCTACGTTACACGCTGAAATTTGCGGCTCGCCGCTGCAACCAGCTCCCACGGAGCGCGCTCCAGCAATCGATACCGGGAGGGGGGGCTTACGCGCCCCTGACGGCATTTGTTTGCAGAGGGCAGCAGCGGCGATGTCGGAGGGAAGATTGGTGGGGTTAGGCGATTGTAATGGAGGGCCATTGGTGCGGTGAAGGGGAAAGATGCGGGAGGTGGGGGAGAGAGGGGGTACACATGATTGACGGCTGACCCTTACCCTCCTCCCATCCCTTCTCCTGCCTGCCCCGTGCTCCATGGCCCACGGCTGTGTAATTGCAGGAAATAACACTTCCCCTCCTTCCCCCGAGGGACAGGTCCAACTTGAAATAATTACACGGTCCCAACAGTTCTTCCTAGCGGGTCCATTATGCATGAAGTGGCTCAGGGACTAAGTCAATAGTAACTCGGGTCAAACCAACGTGCGTCCCCCAAACCGATCATTCGGTTAATGTCCCCTCGAGGCATGTTTTTGGAGGGTAAGTGCCCCCTCCTCCTTCCCTTATCCTTCACTTTATGCATGCAAGAAATGTTTTATATTCTCAATACACGAGTCCGGAGAAGATGGATTGGAGGCATGTCCTCAGAATAATAGAAAAAAATTGGCGATGGTTTAAAGGTTATCCCTAATTTGTTGCAAATTTCTTTATTCTAGAAGAAAAGCTTGGAAAATTTTTATGCATGAATGTTGATGGAGGATCATTGAACAACGTGGATTTTTTAATCATGATAAAATAACTGTATGTAGCCAACACGTATAAAATTATTTATACGAGTGGTCGGTGCTTGTACCTCAAGCGCTAAAAATCACCATATATCAAGATCTAAACTCGTAAATAAACAAACGCTATCTCCAGAGCAACAGCACTTCAGCCACGTGGATTAGATAATCAATTCCATGAAAAACAGCTGTATATTTATAATTTTTCGTGAAATTACGACAATTATCCGTAATTTCCAAATTCTCTGACAATCGGTTCGTGTCCAAGTTTTCATATTTCAAGTTTCGTCACTCAGATCGCCCTGCATGAGAAATAAGAATAATCATCATTAAGACAATACCTTACATTAAATTTATGGAAAAATTAGGATATTTTCTGTTAAGGTTATGGCATCATCATCCATGCCTTTAGCGCGTATTTGGATAAAAATATCGAGAAATGGGTATGATGCCATTATATTTAACAATTGAAAAGAGTTTAAAATTTCTCGAAAAACTACGAAACACAACAATAAAATACTTTTCACGTTTTACCGTCACTGCTATCAGAGTTGCTTCTCCGATTGTGCTCTCTTATAGTCCTAGAGAAAAACAAACCTATTCGCTCCTTCCTATAGTCGATATCCCTAATTTAATCGTCGTGTTTGTGCTTTCAGTAGCATATGAGAATTACAATTATCTATGATACCCTCAATCACAGTGCGTGATGCAATTAGTGTTTTGGATACAGTAAAATCTTACATATTATCGGATCTAGTATTGATGATGATGTTTTCATAATATGCATGGTATTGAAAATTAGGATAAGCTATCTTATATGCTTATGGGAATAAACTTGATATTAATTCGAAAAAAGAAAATTGAAAAAATATATTTCCGTAACTCGAATTTTCTATAACTCGAATAAGTTTTGCTTTCCATTGACGTTCGAGTTGTAGAAGTTCCAGTGTATATATACAAATATTTAAAAATATTTTTCCATAAATTGAGTTTCCTATGACTCGAATAATTTTTACTTTCCCATGAGATTCGAGTTATGGAAGTTCCGCTCTAATTCGTTATGACGGCATTAATTTCCATTAAAAGCATTAAAGCACTGCAATCGTAACGGATAATATCTAATCTCTTTAAAAGCATTGAGGTCGTAGTCATAGTATTTAAAGGTTTCCATTGTTGAAAAGAGAAAAAATTCACACTTTTTTCCGATTAAAAGTTGATATTTACGCTAATTCGGTACATATTTGAATTCTGCCTTCAAAAATTAATAATTTGTTCTTTCAGATAGACAACTGATCTTTTTTCGAGTTGGTATTCCAATTATAATTAATTTTAAAATGCATTTTTAGAAAGCTTTGCACTGAATCCCATGCTTTTCTTATAGGGTATTGAAATGAAACATTGGGGTTAAAAACATCCCTTAAATATAAACGGTTTTGGAATTTTCGAGTTTTATGGTTGGCTATGACTAAAAATATATGATCGGGCCAAATTTCAAGTATGTAGCTCATCTAGAAGTGCCTAAACATTAGTATCCATCTGATATATATTTAATTACGTTTATGACATATCATAAGTAAGAAGCATCAATATTGTATAGATAGATGTGGCCCTGAACTGGGGATCGCGCCGTATTTTACTTACGCGTGTGATGTAAAAAAATCGTAGACTGCACGAAAATGTGAATTTTTTTCCATAAGGTAATAAACTTGCGCACCGCGGTTGTGCTCTTGCAAGAACGTAACCCCCGCTTTCCTCGTGGGACCACTGTGCCAAATTTTATGTTAGAGCTATGGTTGATATTTAGCTTGTTTTTCAATTCAATTCGATTACGAATAACTAACATATAATATCGGAGATAAAAAAAACTGATAAAACCGTTCTGTGTATTTAGGTCAAGTTTTAGGAAAACGTTGGTCATACTGAGGCACACGTTAATTTTCGACCATTCCTTCACGATACTATTCATGCAGGAGGAATCATTTTAATAATGGAAATCGAAAGGAGATGTAAAGATAGATCTATATGATAAATAACGTATCCGTGACTATATCTCGGCGTTTTAAAAAAAACACGCTTCCAATTTAAACACCATGACCATGTCATCGAGTCTTAAGAATGAAGATAAAGCGCTTCGCCGAGGAAATTTTACGAATCCAATTGCGCGTTTACCTCAAATATCGGCATGCATAAGTTAGTAAGGTTGATAGAAATAAAACAAACAAACGTTTTTTCTGCGGGCTATCGCTGTGCGAGTGGATAGCGTGACTCCGAGACAGACGAGGGGTCAGATTCGCCCTCTAGCGGAGTCGAGATGATCGCCGAACATGAATTTATAATCGCCTCTCATTACAAACGGCTATCCGTCGCGATTAGCACAAGACACCCATTTATCGGGGCTAGGGAAAAACATGAATCAAACTGACGGGAAGGAAGGCTAATACCCATTATTTGGAATCTCATAACTGCGCTGGCTCCATGACATACCAAACACGACACCTTATTTACGCAAATGTGAGTAAAAAGAAACTCGAAACCATTTAATCTTTTCTTTGAGCAGAAATTTCCTTGTCGACGTTTCAGAATGGTAAAAAAGTGTTCAACTTGTAAATTTTACATAATTGTGCGTCGACGCGTTATTTTATTTTTTTATTTAATGATTTTTTTAACGATATGGAAGATAAGAGGCCGTTTCTTCGGCACTGAGTTGGAATGGAAGTGCTTATGCAACGAAATTGGCCATGATGCCAGGGGATGCAGAGATTTTAAATGCTATAAAAGCAATTCGTAAACAAAACGAAGCTTCATTTCTGTCGACTTTTAAAATAAGTCCGCTATTATAATTATTTTGTTTGCGGCATGTCATTGCTTCAGTTCAACATGCTGAGTAAAAGAATCTTCCCAATAATGGGCTGGAACAAACGCGTAGTATAATTTACAAATTCTTTCCTATAAAACACAGTGTACAAGTAGTATATTATCACAGTACACTGTTAATTAATTGCTAAGGATTTTTTGAAATTTAGATGTCCTAAATTAATATTTTCTCAATATCAAAATGCAAGGAATATTATATCATTGTTGTAGATAAAATAGCAAAAGTTTTGTTTGATAGAACATCAGTTAAACATAAGTCTTTTAATGAAATTAGATGATAATTTTCATGGAGAAAAGGTTATTTGAGGAGAACTCTGGAATATATTTGCGAAATTATTGTTTTTATAAAATAAAGCTATTTCAATGATGAAGTCATTAAAAGATGTTCTAACAAATGAATCTCAGATATAAATGGAATCGAATTAAATTTTTCAAATCAGGTTTTAACAGAAATTTAATTATGGTGGGATTACATTAAAAAGGTTAATGTTTGGCAATTCTCTAAGTATACATTATTGTAAGAATCGAACTTCAAAATTCTATTTAATATAAAGTAAAGATTTACTATAAATGAATAGGGCTCTTCAGCTGCGCTTAAGATTAATAGATCAAGCGCAGTAGAAGTTACAAAGTTCGCGGCTACATAAAATATGATTCTTCCAAAATACTACCGACTGATTTTCATATATTCCATTCAATTACCTATTTCTTCGATAACTTCAGACAAGGTTGTGCTTCATGTTTATTCATAAAGAACTTATTATATACCTGTGATCCTTAGCTGACCCTTCGAGAAGAAGCATACAAGGATTTAAATGGATTTTTGAATGGATATGAGATAAGTATAAGTTGACAAATCACTATATTTATGGTAACATTAGCATATTATTTATTTTTCTTGCATGTAAAGTTCCTATCGAACTCCATCAGATTTATTGGCAGTGCTCTCTCATCATTCAGGCCATCTAAGCACGGAAAGGATTTTTCCAAAAATAAGCATTTAAAAATCAAAATAGGAAAAATATATACTTAATCATTTCGGTCAAAGGACAGCCTTCACCAGCGCATTTCACTGGCAGTAGATTCTACATCATTTATTAGCATTAATTTTTCGGAAGTATTTAACCCAAGATTTGGTTGCCGATACGTTCAGACCGAACGTCATTTTTTTTAAATGATACAGCCAGGGCTTCATATGAGACCGAATGCTCCCCAACGCCGTTCCGGTACTTTTTCTGATGGAGAAAATGCTCGAATTTTTGTAAAAGAGCTCTCTGAGACAGGAAATGAAGGCAAATAATTTGTAAACGGTTTTTGTGGAAACCACAACTGAATAATAATAATAATATGTAAGTATATATATATATATATATATATATATATATATATATATATATATATATATATATATATAGACTCCATCATACTTCTGTGCGTTCCACTTCCTTTTTTGTCTCTATAATAATCAAAGGGGTTGATTAGCTAAAAATACACTCCCTTTGTCTACAATTTCAGCTCTGGATGTAGCTTTAAAGACTTGAATAAATATAGTTATTCCCATGAAGTGACAAAGGAAGTAACTTTAAAAAGCAGATAAATTCTTAAAAACATTCCAAGAATCTCACAATCTTATTCCCAGAAAATCTCCCTCCCTTTCTGCGATATTTCGAAACTCATCGCATTAATCTCCTCAATCCTGGAAAACCTAGAAATCACGTGCTTTTTTCTGCTACCCGCTACCGTTAGCTTACTCGTTTTTCTGCTGTTGTGTGCTTCATCGTAGAGCGTTTCCAAGGATAATCGTTTTCCGATAACGCACACTGCTCAACCTAGTTCTCCCTCGAACATAACCCTTATCTGTTATCCTTCCAACATATAGTTAACCCAGGCGCAATTCCGAAAGGAGATAAACCCCTAGAACGGTGATTAACTGGAATCGTTTAAACGTGAACCGTCTTAAACCATGGTAAAGTAGGTTGCTATCTCCTACTGCCCCAATCCGTGCCGCTCCCATTTTAAAATTTTTTTATAACCCTTTTACTGTTTTCTGTAAGCATCCCGCGTAGCGCACCGCCCTAGCAACTCGAGCGAGACAAATGAATAATAGGTATAATTGCCGAAGGTTTCAATCGAGGCTCATTGGCCGCAGACGCGTGAGGTAGCCACCGTGCGGTTCCATCCTCGGACGCAACCTCGTAGTCCTTTTTTCCGCGGCAATTTCCAGCGACCGGCTATAAGATCGTGCATCTCCCTCTCTCTCCCTCTCTTACTCCCACTCACTCTCTCACAAACGTTTCTGTCCTCAGGTAGCGTAATTGAAAAATTCCGCCACACCGTTAATAGCAGTCTTGTCGGATGGAAAGGGATTCCTAAACCGCGGTGCCGTAATGGGATCTCTTGATGGGGCAAATGATGTAACGGGCACGGGTGCCGTAGTGAAGGAGGGCCCGAGTCGGGGGCCTTTCGTTTACCTCCCTCTCGCCCTCTCAAAGAAGCGGCGCTCGGGGCAAGTAAGTTGAGGAATGAGAGAAGGTAGGGAGATAGTGAGAGAGAGGGAGAGAGAGGGAGGGAGAGGGAGGGAGAGAGGGAGGGAGAGAGAGAGGGAGGGAGAGAGAGAGGGAGAGAGGGAGGGAGGGAGGGAGGGAGAGAGAGAGAGAGAGAGAGAGAGAGGGGGCAGAGAGAAGGAGAGAGAGGGGCAGAGAGAAGGAGAGAGAGATGGTGAGAGAAGGTAAGGAGATAGTGTGAGAGAAAGATAGTGAGAGGGTGGAGAGAGATAATGAGAGAGATAGTGAGAGAGAGATAGTGAGAGAGATAGTGAGAGAGAGATAGTGAGAGAGATAGTGAGAGAGAGAGAGGGAGAGCTAGATGGTGAGAGAGAGGGAGAGCTAGATGGTGAGAGAGAGGGGGTGTGAGAGAGAGGGAGATAGTGATGGTGAGAGAGGATGAGAGAGAGGAGGGGAGAGAGAGGGAGATAGATAGAGGGGGGAGAGAGGAAGAGAGTGAGAGGGAGAGAAGGTGAGAGAGAGGGAGATAGAGTGAGAGAGGAGAGAGAGAGAGGGAGGGATAGAAAGGGGGAGAGAGATGGTGAGAGTGAGAGGAGGAGAGAGGGGGTGAGAGAGGGGGAGAGAGAGGGAGGGAGAGAAAAGAGAGAGGGAGGGAGAGAAAAGAGAGAGGGAGGGAGAGAAAAGAGAGAGGGAGATAGAGAAAGGAGAAGTGGAGGGAGGAGGAAGAGTGGAACTTTTCCTGCATGGTCGTGAGGGAGTGATGGAGCATGGACTTGAAAGACTGACAAGTGAAGAGAATGAAGGAGGAGGCTAGGGGCAGTGGGCGATGGCAAAGGACCCCGAGGGTCGCCTATCCCGTCGCCTCCTCGTGATATGGCGCGTGGGGACGCCATTAATACTGATTGGAGTCGACTGACTGACTGCTATACCTTTCGCCTCTTTCCCTCCGTAGTCCTTTTTACCTTCCACCTTACCGAAACGGTGCTGTTTTGTTTTGTTTTTATTGCTCTTCAACTTTTCTCTTTCTTTGTTGGAGGTGGGGGAGGAGGCGGCTTAAAGGGCTGGGGCGAGACCGTTTGACGTCTTACCTTGGCTCGTCCGTTGCTTCCAGAAAGCTCTATCCTTCTAAGGCGATGGCTATAGACTTTTTTTTGAGGGGATTCGTCCTGAGAAGACAATCCGCTCGCTCGTTTCCTTCGGGAACGGTTGACAGGCGATAATTTTGCCCAATGTTTTCTTTCATTCGATACTCTAATAAAAAAAGCGTGGCCATTTTTTCTCGTACCGGGAGAGTAAAAAATGAAGAGACGTAAGAATTTTTTTTCGACGTGGGATTAATATTGATTCGTGAGCATTTTTTGTGCATAATTTATCAATAACGAGCGGCTACATTTCTAGAAGGATACACGCAACGACATTTATTACCTAAGCGACAAGGATCTGCCATTAGAAGTGTCATTGCGGTGTTTTTTTAAAGAGCATCCTTAAATGATGGCCGGGTGGGAGCGTTATCAATCTCCCAGCCACAATCGAAGAAGCGTTTATATTGTTTCAATTGTTTTTAAGTTTATCGGCGCTTTTTTAACCCGGGAAGGGTACAATGGGGGCACTGAATAACCCACGGATTCATATTTTGCGTGTAACTGAGAGATGGTTATGCATATTAACTTGTCACTTTTAGAGTTCCTTTAGGGTCACTTAAAAATGATGTTAATAATTTTTTTGTTTGTCATCACTCGTTTTTGTGCTTTCTGTGGCGTCTTTGGGGCACTGAATACCCCAGTGTACCGGAATCGTATGATTTTTTCGAACGTGTTTCAGTGGACTTTATTATTCATCGTAATTTCTAAATCCGACGAAAAATAGATACGTTTTTATGCATTGCATCAATCTTAAAACTTTTGCCACTGATGCCGGTATAGCTGTTTACCTTTAGGAGTGGATAAATTAGAATATGGCCTCTTGCTATCTTTTATGCATTGTTAAATGCTTCAGCTATCAATGCATTTGTTATTTTGTCACACAATAATGGCATGAAAGGCAAATATAAGCTGTCTAGGCATTCTTTCTTGATGAACTTGGAAGAAGCTATGATCAGCTCCAAGAATGCCTTCAAATTACAACTTTGAGAACTTCCCTCCATAAGTCTATAGCTTCACACCTTCGACTGCCAGAGGCTTCAACGAGTACTGCAATCAATTTGGAGTCAAGGAGTGGAAGATGCCAGCTATGCGACCGCAGCAACGCCTGCAAAACTACAGCACGCTGCAAGAGCTGTCAGAAGTTGACTGGCCGGAATCATTCGGATATAATTTGTAACAAATGTTTTAAATAATTTCATAAACTATTTCTTTTCACCTTTTTGTTCATAAATTAAAAAATAAACATTTGTTTGCTAACAGTTAATGGCTAAATACAAATTTTCTTCATGGGGTACTCATTGTCAGTTCCAGTGTACTTGAACAAGGTGCCAAAACCTATTGTACCTTACCAGGGTAAACAAAATGTTCCAATTTAATAAACGACGCTCAATATTTAAAACCATTAAGAATCGATTTAATTCTGAAAGGTATGAATTCCAATCTCTTGAGTCGGCGGTTCCGAAATTTTATGCATCCGCGACCCTTTCTTAAGGCAGCCGACATAACCGCGACCCCCTTGACTAGTGTATAATGTGATTAAAACGTTCAGAGAAAGTGAGGATTAAAAATATATTAATAACGAAATAAAATTAAACGAGTAAATTAAAACTAAATAGACAGCCTCGAGAATATTAAAAATACATTTTTCCCTCTTCGCGATCCCACGGAAACCTTTCAAGACCCCTGATATGGAAACCACGTGTCCAAGCAAAACAACAGTCATGCATAGCTGAAATAAATAACGTTTTTCCGTGAATATGTAGAATTTCGTTTTCTCAGTTAGAAAATATAGTGAAATGTGTTCTTTCAAATTAAAACTAATCGAACCACCCTGCCACAGATAATTAGCTAATGTTAATGTTGCTATAAATTCGAAATGTGTATTATATTTTTGCGTTACGATACAAGAATGAATTATTGCATGGTGAGTACACTTCGCATCAGAGTTCAAATTTTCTTTTAAATTCTCTCATTAGTTTAGCACCGTAATACGATAAACCTTTCACGACCCTACCCCACTCATCGCCATAACTTAATCGGCGGTTTTGCTGATACATAAATAGATTTTTTTAAAATTTCCCGATACACGATAAAAGTTACGTAAACAAACGGAAATGACTCCGACCTGATTATCCCTCTCCACTTTTTCGCCTTTCATAGGAGCCGACGCGACTGGCTGGAAAAGAAGGAAATTACCATGATTCGGCTCTATTGAGTGAATTCCCACATCAAAAGGGACGTCGCTTTTTCGAGATAACCGTAATCTCTGTTCACGTGGGAAGACTTATCGCCGAGGAATCGACTGAGATAAGCGGAAACTCACGTAAAGGGTTACTCACGCTCGATTCCCAAGATTCTTCTCCCACGATCTTACTTCCTTGGAAATTCGTCCGGTGACGTGCCGTCTTTCTGCTCCACTTAAACCGCCGCAATTTATATATCTGCCACGATCGATTGTACTTATTTAACCCTTAAATACTCCACTTCTAAAAAACCACGCTACTACTACACGTGTGAATTTTCACCCGGCAGCTTTCGTATGCGGATTTAATACGAATAACTACAAGTATCGATGTTTTATTAAAATGTTCATATCCTGTACACATAAGTAGTGCAAAATTCGTAATGATAAAAAATGAATTTTTACAAAAAATATTAAAAATCACTTTATCTTACTATCTTCTGATCTATTTTTAATACAGTTTTCACAAATTATATTGCGATGTTGACCACAAACATCACCGAATATAGTTTGTATCAACATTTTTCTCTTTTTTCGCGGCGGTAATATATAAATGCCCCAAAATTGCTTTGAGCTCCTCTATAGAAAGATCTCTAAGACAACGACACGCTATAACCAAGGTCTAAAAGCAAAATGACCTCAGTTGGAGAAGACTTAGGGGAAGGCATATCTAAGGGGGGACGAAGTTTATTCCGAACATTCTTGAGCTATATACAAACAGGTGCTCTGGGTTTTCCCCCCATAGTGTAGCATTTAAGGGTTAAGCTCCGACCTTCTATTTCGATAGGCTCATTACCGAAGAGGAATGAGGAATTGTGAAAGACAACGCTTTTCACGGACGTGAATAACAGCTGTGGAGCTGGCTCAAATGAAGACGCTTCACGCGATACAATTTTGCAATCGTCCCTGCATCGTATCACTATTGATATTTTCCGAATCTATTATAAATGGTAAAACAAATAAATAACAGGATAAATCAATTACATAGCCGTTAGATTGATTCAGTCTTGTGACTATCAATGGTAAATCACCGATCTTCTGCAGATGAACAGCTACAATCTGGCTTTTGCACCAAGCTCTTATAAAATAACATTTCATAAAACAATTGGGGCACTTCAATTAACTGCGTTTCATATTATGCACTTGGAGAATGTAATTCCACTGTGTGTTTACAAATTATTATATCTAAGTTTTTCAGGTTCGAATTATCCACCCAATCATATATTTTGCATATAATATATAATAATTATGGCTCCTGTAGCCATAAAACGGTTATACAACGAAGGTTACTGGAATTATCTTATACGTACCATTTCATATTCACTCTATTCTCACCATAGATTAAAGCCAAAATATCCGTTACATTATGAAACTCCTTGTATTACAATATTATATCACAGTACCCTCGATTTTAACAATTTGAAATCCCCAACCGAAATTTACTACTGGTAACCAAAAGTGGACATAGTCATTGAGTAATAATCAACCTTACTGATGACTTGCGGTGGCCAAATCTTGACTCTGAGGAAAAATGTTTCCTTTTTAAAATGATGCACCGAGAAAAGAAGACGGAATGCCGACAACGTTTCACAATGGTTTTTCCTTTCTCTTCGAATGCGCAACCTCAGGCCGAGAAAGAAACGTACACTCTCACTTCCAATATTAATCTTACACATCCCGACAGGAAATTTATTTGCGTATGACACAAGCCCTTTTTAAAATGTGCACATATACAGAAATGCGGCGCTCATTTGTTCTCACCAAACCGAACGATCAAATTGAAATATTTCGGGCAAAATAACTGTATCGTTAGATTTCACAAGCATAGCGTGACTGAAAGAGAATTGTAGGGATTTGGACTCTTTCAATAGAATTATGTATGCGTCAAGTGCGAAAGAATGCGACGATTTCGTTTCTAATGACGCGTGGCGCAAATGGCTACGAAGGAAGAGAGGGGGAGAAGAGAGGATAAAGGTTGAAAGAGTTGGATGGGGTGAGCGAGTATCATCCGTGACATTGTGAGGGACATATATCATACAACTTCTCTGAAGAGGAGGGAGGGAGACGCATGCGGAGGAAGGGGAGTCGCTGTTGGGGGGATGAGAGAATAAAGATCAAAAGGAGCCGACGAGTCAAGAAACAGCGCCGAATCAAATGTTTCCGCGATAAAGGACGGTGTTGGGATTCTTATCGTTTGGAGCGGCGAAGACAGAGAGCGAACGGGATCGAGGAATGAGACAAGAACGAAGTGTGCATTTTTTTTCGAGAAATCGGTGCATTTTTCAGTCTTTAAAGCTGTGCATCTCGGGTTGACCAAGAACAAAAGTATGTTTGCCAGTTCGACAGTTGCTTCGAGAACACTCATAGCGACAAGCATTTTCATCATACTCATACGTCAATGAAAGTATAGTGCGATGCGGTAGAAGTTTTATGAAGCGACTAAGTGGATTAAATTTTTATTTAATTAAGCGCAGCATCGGAAAGATTATTTTTTAATTATCCGTATAATGACGAGTACGACTACTTCTGTTCACTCAATACGTTTGATGCTTCGTTGGTAGTAAAAAATTAAAGAAATTGTTTCCTTATCAACACTGCAAAACTGCCTTATCAAAGTATTAAAATACAAAGAAATATGAGCAATAAAATTGAAGGATTGGATTTTAAAACAAGAATGAAAATTAAAAGCGATAATTACAGTCACATGTTGTATCCAATTCGAGGAAAGTTCAAAAAAGAAATGTTTTCGTGGAAACTGACGCAAGATAAAGTAATGATACTGCAAATAGGCCGAACGTAGTCGCGGGAACATATTTATGCAATTTTATCGTCAGAATGCTTATAAATTTTTCAGAAAAGGCACGCATTATAAGGCAATAAAATAAATATTACAAAAATGCGAGTGAAAATCCAATAAAAATTCAACGTGTAGACATACCATTAGCAATAAATTTATTGATATGGATAAAAATTATTGCAATCATAAAGAAGACTTAAAATTTACTATTATGGAGGTTAAATTGAGAAAAGATACGTTTTAAAAACTTATGTATGTCGTGAATATTTTACTTTCGAGTATAATCTTAAACGACGCTATATATTGCCTGTGAGTTCAGCCAAAAAATTAACACTTGGAATAATATACGGATTTCTTGGTAGCATAATATCAAATGCTCTATATAAATTTATTTAAACTTGTATACAAACAAATTATACATTAACTGGAATTCCACCATATATTACCTTATAATATTTATTATATTCAATGGTCCTAATTTTGAGCAGTGTAGTCTTCAATGGATGAATGACTAGCGTAATTTTTGGGATTCAGAGAATGGCAACCTCTTCGTTTTGAAACGGTTATTTCTATCAATATATTTTTGTGAGGAGTGTAGGTATGTATTCATATTTATGTATTTATGTTGTCTTCCTGCTCTTTCAGTGAGACAGGAAATCGAATTCTTTGCGCAAAATTTAACGTTTAAACACGAATCTGTGAATGAACTGTATATGATGCCTGGAGAATAAGTTTTCATTTAGCATTTAAATGCTAGTTTACCCCCGTCTTAGGAAGTAAGTAATTTTAGCTTAAATCGCGACGCTGATGGATATCGCTTTTGAATTTTTCCTCTCCGTCGCCATTATCCTCCGAGACAATTATTTCTTAATAAATGTCACAAATGACAGCGTACGGAGCTACGGAAAGACACAAATTTCTCGATTTCGCAACGCAAACCGTCCTCAACTCGCTCCAGGCGCAGACTTGCCTTACATTGCTTTATGCCGTGAACGCTGATAAGATAAGCATTGTCGTAATGAATTTGGCCTTTTCTTGGTGTACAACACGATGTTGTTCCCGAGCAAACAAACCACTTCCGATCGCCTTAACGCTATCCTAGTGGAAATTCCAGACAAGATTTTTTTATGCCTTATGTAAGTATTGACCCTCCAAACCGACATGACAGGAATACCCATTCGCTGTTACACTAACAAAGACTCATGAAATAGTCAAAGAGAATTTTCTATGCGTAATAGTAAACTATCTTAAGATCTCGTATTACAGACTTAAAGAATTAAAGAAAGAATGAAATAACTTATTTAAAACGTTCTTTTGTATTGGTAATATTATAACTAAGATGGAAATAAAATATTAGCAAAAATGAATCAATTATTGAGTAACGATTTGGTGGAATAAAAGTAATTAACGTTATATAGCTTAGTAAAAATTATTTGGGTTTGATAATACGAATAGCTGAAAGAGGTTTTGAATTACTCTTCGTGATTGCGTGAGGTGCCGCCATTATCTAAGCTCTAGCTGATGACGGTCGAAGGGTATCAACAAAAAAGTCCAAAATATTTATTGCTTGAACTTTGGTGGTGATACTATATTTTAGTATTGTATCACCTCTAAAGTTCTCATAAATGGTATAACGAAAATTGCGGCCGTTTTGCATTGCGAAATGTAAAACCCGGTAAAGTGAAGATGGACGTACTTTTACGTGCATAAGATCGAAGTTTGCTGGTAAAATTTGCTCAATATATACAGACGAAAGGTTAATACACGAAACTATCGTAGACTTTAGTAAAGCTACTCTTGTTCAGCCAATTAATCAGGTGTTTGCAGCGCATAGTCTCGCTGATCCGGAATAAATAAAAAACACTGCAGTTTTCTGGTTGCCAGAGGGTAAACATAATAGCTCTCCAACTACAATATTTGGTATAATAAGCGAAATATTATTTTATAATTTTTGTCACCTATTTATCGTGATTACTTCATTTCAAACGCAAACACCAAGTTCTCGGTAAGCGGCATTCTACGATCTATGCCACAAATTCTTTGAAATTATTATCCTGAGCCATTTAACTAATGACAGGCCTTTGGAGCGTGAAATTTTTCATTGTATGTTCGGATTATTTGCCGTGAGATTATCAATTATATTCGCCTGAGAAAATGCGCACGACGCTGTCGACAATGAAATTCGAGCGAGGAGCATAAAATACATGCCACGTTATCAAACCTCCCACCTATGGGGGAATTTAAAAATCAGACGTTATATTTAATATTCCGGGATAAAGTTCGTCCGAAGGAAGGAAAAAAACAGATTGATAGAAAGTACTGAAAAAGTTCAAATTGTTTCAAAGTCCACCCAGAAATAGCATTTTAAGATAATTCTCCTTGGAACCGTAACCGCGACCAAAGTTTCAGGGCGGGTTTTAAAAAAGGGACGAAATCCAGCGTGTAAAACCCTATGGCGCGTATAATCTTACTGCTTTTCCCGGCGAAAGCGCCCGTGCATGTGCCGAAGAGATGGAGCGTATGCGTGAATGCCCAACTTTCTTCGCAACTCGCTCGGTCATAGGTCACGACATCTCTCAAACCCGCCCGTGGTGGCCATCTCCATCCGACTACTTCTTCACCTACCCTCTCTCATCCCCCATGTGCCTCTCTCAAAGGGACCGCCCTTAACTGTAACCGCCGCCTCGTAGTGCCACGAAATAATTACGTGTGGCCCTTCGGCCTTCTCGGTAAGACAATGGCGGCAAAGGTATGGGGTTTAGAGGAGGGGAAGGCGGTGGGAGAGGAATGGTCGGAGTGGGATTGGTAGGGAGCGTGGGAGGAAAGGGGAAGGGAGAGGAGCGGCAAAGTTTTGAAAGAGGAAAGGAAGAACTAGCAATATAGTCTTAAGGGACATCCTCCATTTGACTTGAACACAGCGTGAAATTATCTGTGCTCTTAAGACGGCTCCGAATTAAGGGTGGTCTGCTCTCTCCCCTTTTTTCTCGCCCTATCCCTTACCCTCCCTTTCTTCCATCGCATCTACGAACGAGCCCTTCCCTTCCCCCGGCTTGCTTTTCCGCCTCTCGACCCCATCCAACTTGCCGCCTATTTTCACTTGCCTTTCCCAAATTCTTCGGTCCTCAATAACCTTATCGTGAATGAATTTTGACCCTTTTTCCGCCCCTTAAAACCTATTTCTTCGTCACATTCTCTCCAACCCTTAGATCAGTGTTACCTGAGCTGAGTGCCCGTAGCACGCTGGAGTGCAAAGCTGATTCTTAGAGATGCAACGAAAAACGTAAAACAAATAAATCAACGACGTTGAAATGTCGATAGTTCATTAGTACAATAATTTTATCTCAAATAAAGTGATGCTTATAGTCCCAACAAACGAACGTTTCCAAACGTTGAAATAACTATAGGTAAAAAGATGCAACCTAGTCTCAGGTTGGGGGATGCCGCATAACTGTGTTTATCTTTGAAAAGTTGGCGCACCTAAAAATGTAAGGAATCACTGCTTTAACCTAATACTCCCATATCAATTTCCGTTATATATCCTATTCTCTTCATTTCTGCTTTATAAATACCTACTTCTTACCTCCTTTCTCTCAATCTCCAATTGTAAAATACTACACAACACCCCCCTGGCATCTTTCATATTATACCGATTGTTAAACCGTCCATTCAGAAATACCTGATAAATAATTCTGTACGACTTCCAGTTATACCTTCATTTTTACTTAATTCTAACATTGCCTTTAATATTTGCATAAAATCTTCATTTATTTTCCTTATGCAGGTATGTAAGTATTTCGAACTTGTTTTTCCTAAGAGGTTCACTATTATTTTTCCCATAACACCACCCGCTTCTTGCTCATCGGCATACTTCTGATTAGAATTATGGCGATTTATTTCGAACGAAGATAACCTTACTACGGCTTTTAATTAATATTCATAATAGTTATTCTAAAATTATTATTCTTTAGCGGACTAGAATAGGAAAGGAGAGAAGAGAGTATCCGCATCGACATCATGAAACGCATTATTCTTTGATTTCACCTGTCAACGACAATTGTCATTCGTTTTCCCCTTTACTCCTGCAATTCCCATTCCTTCCTATTAGCATTTATTCCTCAAACATCCTACCATAGCTTTTCATAATTACTTATATTCTTTCTGATCTCGATAATTTAAACACATTCTTATCGTGTAACATTGTGTAATAAGCATTCATTTTCTTTAATACGGTTGTCCTCCGAAGGAGAGGTAAGAGCCTCAAGCAATATTAAAGTCATAAGACTTGATGATCACCGTGATACCTATTTTCGTACAGCCATTTCTCTTATTCGCCCAATAAAAGTCAATATTTTGGACGCTAAGATCTGTACGGCAGAATTAAAATGAGGCTTGTCTTTATTCGCGGGGTGCGATTTAAATTTTCATTTAGTTGAGTAAAATGACAAATAGAGGGCAGGCATATAAAGGCAGTGTCCCACGTCACCACTCCACATTCACAAAGTGCTTTAAAATTTCTGGTCATAAGATTCTAAGCAGACTGGCATTAGCTATAAAGTTGGGAATAATTTTGAAACGAGATAAAATTCTGCTATGACTGGGAATCGAACCCGGGTCTTTTACTTGCCGGGCGGATATTCTACCACCCAACTAAGAAAAACATCCGCATTCAGAGACTAAAGAATTAATCTGCGACGATAATTCAGTGGCAGAGTATCCGGGTTTAATTCCTGGTCATAGAAGAATTTTTTCTTATTTCAAAATTATTCCCAGTTGTACCTAATATTTTATTCTAATTTTCATCACATAAATTCGGAGCATTTCAGGAACGTATATACCTGTATTAAGTAATTACTTTGTGAGCAGATACAGATTCATGAATTATATAAAACACGTGTAAGCGAACTTCTTTATCGTGTAATCGCGCTAACAGGTCTTTCCAGCGCATGCGCAAACGATACGTGGACGACGGGGAGACCCTTTTTCGCACTTGAATTCATTCGGACGCCGTGCTTTTCAAGATCCGGTGGAAAGCCGGGGGAAAAGAGAATAGTTGAGCATCAGGAAATGCGTGTTTCAGTTGTCAAGGGATGGGTTGGGGAGAGCGTGGTCGTTAGAGGGTGGGGGAGAGGAGAAATGGGTTGAGCAAACCGAGGGGAGAGGTCAGGAGAGGGGAGAAGGGGGTGATTAGGTAAAAGGGATTTCCGGTGTTTCCGCGGGAGCGAAAGGGGGAGCTCATAGTCCGTGTCCGATTTGCTTTTATAGTGCCCCTGAAACGGTCGGATTCTTTTAATTCACTGACAATGAGAAGGAAGGGTCCTCAACCTCGTCTGCCCCTTTGCGTCAAATGAAGTGAAGAACGCTTCGTTTCGGTGCAGAAAACATACGAAAAGATAAGAGAGAAATCGAGTGAAAAGAGGAAACACGTTCTCTGTTCGTGTGCGAGAGAATTCTTAACGTGTCGCAAGACACGGGAGGAATTTGGTGATAACAAGCGGTTGAATCCAATTATATACAGGTCTTCGAGAAATTATCGCATTCGCCGAGCCTAAGAAAGAATAAAAATATCAAAATCTGACACGCGAGGTTTTGTGTCGCACGTAAGCTCGTATCGGTGATATACATAGTTGGATCCACAACGGCCAATGCAAAAAGTATCTGGAAAACTGCGGATTATTTGGTTTACAATGCAAATAAGTACTATTATGGTGCGGTCTAATATCGCATGGAACCTGTTATTTTTTAAGTATAAAATCTTTAACCGACAAAATTTTTATTTACATAGCCACAACCAGGGTTTACAGACATGGAATGTGTAAATTTGTTGAGTCGATCATGCTAAATTGTGGCTAGATTTAAATTATTAGTAGATATCCGTATTTAAATCCTTAAAACCGCTTTTAAAAAAATTAAATACGTAATATCATAGGAAAATCTATTTCCAAAATTAGGAATGATACTGCGACTTCAATATTAATCTAGGAAATATTTGCTGTGTGGGCTAAAAATCTATTGATTTCCTGATAAATCGTTGAATAAAACTTTGTTTTTAACGATCATTTTCACATTATAAAATTTACATTTTAGCAAAAGGATTTCTAATTCCATACTCCTAAACGATCGGTATTAGGCATTTAAAATGTAAGGAATTTAAAAATAAACTCGTTTAAACTAAGGCGAAATCTTGGCGAAGTAAATTTAGCCATTCTCCTTCCTTCAAAAAGAACTCGAATGATTTATTAAACTCAGATATTAATAAATTGGCACTTCTTAAAAATTGCTCAAGTGTTAGGGAACTTTCCAAATCATTCTTTCTATATTGTAATAATAGTTGAAAATACTCTCGTCAATATAAGCCAATTTATTATTTTTATTTCAAGGGTGACAATTTAATCAATAATCGTTATAATATTATGACAAAAGCATTTTGTCCTCGTTCACTTCCTCCTATATTTAAAGGAACAAGTAATAGTTAAAGGGTTATAATGTAATCACTTGATTTAAAAACTCCTATGTCGAGGAACCTACGGAAAACCTTGAGGATTTTCATTAGGTTGGCATTTTTATCGTTTTTTATTGCATTGACGATGACTCATTACGCCAAGTAAAAAATGCAAGAGAGACCGTGTTCACGCCAGAATACATATGTAAGACATCATGGTCAGGAGACAAAGAATGAGAGACTGCTTCTCGGTCTGTGAAGCCGGAAACTTCGAATTTTATCCGCTCAAAGGCAAAAACGCTTCAAGCGTGTTACAATAAATCAGAGGAGACACGTGTATCGATTGGCTCACCGCTCTGGATTTAAACCCTTTGATTAAAATGTAAAAACACAACCCACGCGGCATTTGAAGATACTGTCTTAGAATAAGATATGTTTGTAACACGAAGAATTTATCAGTATTTTACTTTCCTTTTTTATGAATGCAAACATCCAAGATTATAATTTTGAAACTTATTATTTATGTTTTCATCTAGAAACCATTAATAATGTACCTATTTGATTTAATTTTAATTTCTCAGTTTGCACAAAAAATGAAACGTAATGAAATAAATAAATATATACATACATACTTTTAAGTAATTGATTAAACTTTATAGATAATTTAAGCACAAGGTCCATTTCTTAAAATTGATTTAAGAGACAATTCCACCCTTTCAAATCCAAGATTTTTAATATATTCAATGTAAAGTCGAAAAATTTATAGAAGAAATAATTTCTTCGCTAAGAATATTCGTAAAACACCCATCATCATAGGTTTTGGTAGGTTTCAGGCTTACACAACCCAGTCCGTACCATTACAGACCTTTCTCTATACCATTTCATAAACACCCACTTATGATATTAAATTCAATTCCACACACTCGCTCTCCTTTATTATATTCCCAAAAGAAAGTGAAAATCTATCATCTCTTTGAGAAATAATCATTTAAGAATAATACGTACTATTTGCATGGTATAATACAAAACAATTATTTAGAAAATTGCGTCCCTAGCAGTCGATTTATAAGTAAATACCAATAATATGTAACAATTTTGGATAGGCTCGATATTCACATTATTAATTTCCATAATCGTTCGTTAACGCATAATGCACGTTCAAAAAGTACTATGAATTACTAATTCTGTCGTTCGAATGTTTTATACTCGTTAAAATAAAAATAATTTCTTTAAAACAAACAGGCTTCCGCAATTACGCATGTTACCTTAGATTTATGACGAGCACATACGGCCATTCTCTCGGCAGGATTCGAACCCGTGACCATTTCATTGGGAGCTAGCCATTATAATTACCCCTCTACCAAGGCAATGCAGTACTTGAATAATTCGGCGGATTGTGGCATTCCGTGTATTTCTCCGAGGAGTCTTAACCCTTTCAGCCATTAATTTTTATTGGAATTGCATTTTAATTCTGAACATACCTACCAGTAATTCCTTTAACAAATTCTTAGTTAATAGTCCATGCACTTTCAAATAACTATTCTATCAACTATTGTTTTATAATATGAACCATAAGTTATTAGATAATATGTTGTAATTGAGTGTCCATAAAAACGGATACAGTGACTGAAGGGTTAAGTTACATTCATCACTCGCCACAACCATAAGGAATCACTGCAGTACTTTTCCTTCCAGGCCGAGGTTCTGTATTTACCCTTTAGATAGCTAGGGAGAGCCATTCGCCGCAAGGTTTGCGTGCCTTCCCCATCATCTCCCTCAATTGGCCGAGTGCTCGAATCCTATCCCGCGTCCTCCCCCCGTGTCCTGGAATGGACCGGAAGAGGATGTGACGTGGAGCATAAGGGGTGCGTCCTCATGGCAAACAATTTCACGGTTAAATGCGGAGCGGCGACCGAGGAGGCAATTATCGCCGCGGGACCCGTCCGGGTGTTTCATTACCCGGCTCACGGAGAGTGAGGAGGTGGGCTATAAGGCGTTGGGACCATTGGGTTCCTTCCATGGTCACTCGGTCGCAGAGTGACCCGCGGATCGAGAAAGGTTATCGAGAATACAATGAGAAAGAGAGAGAGAGAGAGAGAGCGCACGTAGGAAAAACAAAAAATCCCTCCCTTGGGTGAGTCTCGTTCGTCCGCTATTTGAGAAAGCACGGAAGCTCTGGTTCCTCGAACGGAAATGGATGCAGGCACTGAAAATACGGGCATCAATTTTGAGTGTATGAGAGAGCAGAGAAACAATGGGAGGATATTAAGTTGGCCAAATGGAAGCTCCCACTGGTGACACTTTCTTAAATGCGGTTCAGACTTGAATGGGTGATGGTGACGTTAATTTATATCATTGTTTCAGTTTAATGCTGTATGAGTCATACAAATCGGTTATAAAATAAATTGCTCGTTAAACATATCGTCTTCCTTTCGAGAATAAAATAAATTACAAATAAATTTCGTTTTATGGTATGCGTCGCAACGAGGTTTGTTTACGCAGAAACTTTAAAATTTATCCTTATAATTTCGGTTAGAAAAAAAAAGGTTTTGTGTTATTTCGCACAAATATGTATTCACAAGAAAGTTTTTGCATTGATTTTATAAAACTTCGATTGAAAATTTCTACGCAGAAATCCTCGTTAATGCGAATATTTCATTTTACAATAAAACGAGCCATCAGAAAAAAGTGTAAGCGGCAAAGATGTTGTATTTTGTCTCTATCACCAAAGGAATTACCGAAAGGGCACGCAATCAAGTTTGAGAAAGTTCTATATATCGAGACATTAGATGTCTCCTGTGGCGCCACCTACCGAATGAAATTTCAATTCTGCCACCTATATTACTATAGCATCCTTGTAAGGATGGAAAATATATTTCAATATAAGGAATCAATGGCACTCCTAAGGGTATACTTCAAAAAATAAAGGTACTTTGATATAACAACTTCAATATTTTTCGTAGGTTGTAAAATATTTGCTATGGGAAAAATCTTTAGTCGCGGAAACATGTACAAGTTACAGTGATGACGTCGTACATGGTTCCATGGTACCTAACTAAAGCTCAATTCATGCAACTCATTACGAATTTATGTAGAAATATGAATCTAGATTTAAAAATAAATTATTCAAAATTACACAATATATTATTTTATTGTTTATATTTTTATGTAAATACTCTTACGTTTGGCATATTTTGTATGATATTTTTATGGGATAAGTTCTACCAACAGAAAAGAAGACGACTTATATTAAACGACATCGAATGTGGCGCCATCTACCGAACGCAAGTTCTATTTTACCTCACACGTCACTATTGAAAGGATGTAAAATATATGTAAATACAAGGAATGAATAGCACTGCCCGAAGGGGGCTCCTCCGTGAGGAAGCTCCCTTCCTCCCTCACACTGGCGGGCATTTTTATAAATTGAAATTTATAAAAGAGGTACGTTATTTTATGTGGACATATGAATGAAATTTATTTTTATAAATAAATTATTCATAATTAGACACTTTATTGTTTGAATATTTATTCCATTGAATTACTCAGAGTTTTGCACATTTTGTGTGTTATTTAATCCGGTAATATTCCACCAGTCGAGAACTATCCGACTTATATTAGAAGCCGTCACAGGTGGCCCCATCTATCGAACGAAAGTTCTATTTTACCTCATACATCACTATTGAAAGGATGTAAAATATATATAAATACAAGGAATGAATAGCACTGCCCGAAGGGTGCTCCTCCGTGAGGAAGCTCCCTTCTTACCTCACACTGGCGGGCATTTTTATAAATTGAAATTTATAAAAGAGGTACGTTATTTTATGTGGACATATGAATGAAATTTATTTTTATAAATAAATTATTCATAATTAGACACTTTATTGTTTGAATATTTATTCCATTGAATTACTCAGAGTTTTGCACATTTTGTGTGTTATTTAATCCGGTAATATTCCACCAGTCGAGAACTATCCGACTTATATTAGAAGCCGTCACAGGTGGCCCCATCTATCGAACGAAAGTTCTATTTTACCTCATACATCACTATTGAAAGGATGTAAAATATATATAAATACTAGGAATGAATAGCACTGCCCGAAGGGTGCTCCTCCGTGAGGAAGCTCCCTTCTTCCCTCACACTGGCAGGCATTTTTATAAATTGAAATTTATAAAAAAAGGTACGTTATTTTATGTGGACATATGAATGAAATTTATTTTTATAAATAAATTATTCATAATTAGACACTTTATTGTTTGAATATTTATTCCATTGAATTACTCAGAGTTTTGCACATTTTGTGTGTTATTTAATCCGGTAATATTCCACCAGTCGAGAACTATCCGACTTATATTAGAAGCCGTCACAGGTGGCCCCATCTATCGAACGAAAGTTCTATTTTACCTCATACATCACTATTGAAAGGATGTAAAATATATATAAATACAAGGAATGAATAGCACTGCCCGAAGGGTGCTCCTCCGTGAGGAAGCTCCCTTCCTCCCTCACACTGGCGGGCATTTTTATAAATTGAAATTTATAAAATAGGTACGTTATTTTATGTGGACATATGAATAAAATTTATTTTTATAAATAAATTATTCATAATTAGACACTTTATTGTTTGAATATTTATTCCATTGAATTACTCAGAGTTTTGCACATTTTGTGTGTTATTTAATCCGGTAATATTCCACCAGTCGAGAACTATCCGACTTATATTAGAAGCCGTCACAGGTGGCCCCATCTATCGAACGAAAGTTCTATTTTACCTCATACATCACTATTGAAAGGATGTAAAATATATATAAATACAAGGAATGAATAGCACTGCCCGAAGGGTGCTCCTCCGTGAGGAAGCTCCCTTCCTCCCTCACACTGGCGGGCATTTTTATAAATTGAAATTTATAAAAGAGGTACGTTATTTTATGTGGACATATGAATGAAATTTATTTTTATAAATAAATTATTCATAATTAGACACTTTATTGTTTGAATATTTATTCCATTGAATTACTCAGAGTTTTGCACATTTTGTGTGTTATTTAATCCGGTAATATTCCACCAGTCGAGAACTATCCGACTTATATTAGAAGCCGTCACAGGTGGCCCCATCTATCGAACGAAAGTTCTATTTTACCTCATACATCACTATTGAAAGGATGTAAAATATATATAAATACTAGGAATGAATAGCACTGCCCGAAGGGTGCTCCTCCGTGAGGAAGCTCCCTTCCTCCCTCACACTGGCGGGCATTTTTATAAATTGAAATTTATAAAAGAGGTACGTTATTTTATGTGGACATATGAATGAAATTTATTTTTATAAATAAATTATTCATAATTAGACACTTTATTGTTTGAATATTTATTCCATTGAATTACTCAGAGTTTTGCACATTTTGTGTGTTATTTAATCCGGTAATATTCCACCAGTCGAGAACTATCCTACTTATATTAGAAGCCGTCACAGGTGGCCCCATCTATCGAACGAAAGTTCTATTTTACCTCATACATCACTATTGAAAGGATGTAAAATATATATAAATACAAGGAATGAATAGCACTGCCCGAAGGGTGCTCCTCCGTGAGGAAGCTCCCTTCCTCCCTCACACTGGCGGGCATTTTTATAAATTGAAATTTATAAAAGAGGTACGTTATTTTATGTGGACATATGAATGAAATTTATTTTTATAAATAAATTATTCATAATTAGACACTTTATTGTTTGAATATTTATTCCATTGAATTACTCAGAGTTTTGCACATTTTGTGTGTTATTTAATCCGGTAATATTCCACCAGTCGAGAACTATCCGACTTATATTAGAAGCCGTCACAGGTGGCGCCATCTATCGAACGAAAGTTCTATTTTACCTCATACATCACTATTGAAAGGATGTAAAATATATATAAATACTAGGAATGAATAGCACTGCCCGAAGGGTGCTCCTCCGTGAGGAAGCTCCCTTCCTCCCTCACACTGGCGGGCATTTTTATAAATTGAAATTTATAAAAGAGGTACGTTATTTTATGTGGACATATGAATGAAATTTATTTTTATAAATAAATTATTCATAATTAGACACTTTATTGTTTGAATATTTATTCCATTGAATTACTCAGAGTTTTGCACATTTTGTGTGTTATTTAATCCGGTAATATTCCACCAGTCGAGAACTATCCGACTTATATTAGAAGCCGTCACAGGTGGCGCCATCTATCGAACGAAAGTTCTATTTTACATCCTCTGTTACTCCTGCATGCATGTATAATATATTTAAATGCAATGAATCAGTGGCGCTCACAAGGGAATGCTCGCAACACTCGGAGGGACATTGAAATTTATGAAAAATATATGACTTTATATAATACTAATTTACGAATAATAACTATAAATCTTTAATCCTGCCGTAATATGTCCTTTGGAGTAAATTCTCGGATGTCTACGTATTTGGAAAGTATTCATTTTATTACTGGGAATATTGATCCCGAAAACGGGAATTCAAGTGCGCCGAAGTAAGCAAATGGGATGAAGGCACAGATGCCAGAACGGAGCAGCAATCACATTCGACCTCGTTGCTAGTGCCGCCTCTGGTGGAAGGAAGTTCAATTTTACCCGACGAAGCCGGCGCGCGGCGAGAAGAGATCCGATGGTAATATGGAGCTTCATTGATCGAATAGGGGAAACGCGGAGAGTTTTTCACGTAGATGCGGGTACGCTGGCTATATTTGACTGCTCCGTTTTACGGAGAAACTCGGAAAAAATTATAAATTCATACCTTATTTCCAAGTTATATATATTTTGAACGGTAAACCAATTTCTAAGCCAATATTGCACCTCCTTATAATAAATTGCTCGATTATATTAAGTTTTACCACAATTTAATTGACTACAAAATATTTTCAATTAATATAATTTGGGAAAATTATTATATTATTATAACTAATCAAATTTTTATTCACATTAAAAATTACTTTAATCATTATCATGCATAAATGCTTCACCAAATAATAAAAATTGCCATTTTAACAAATAAATTATAAATTTAAAATTATGTATTATACTATACATTATTTATTATATGATGATGTAATAATAACATATTTAGCAAAGAAAGTAAAAGTAAAATATTACCTTGCGGTAACTTCGCCATTTAAAATTTTTAATTTAATTACCAAGTATTAAAAAAATTAAAATTTACGATGAGAAGTTTTGACTTATTTACGAGCGTGAATTTTTTAAATTTTCGCATTGACATAGCATAAAAATTTAATAAAATTATTAAAAAATAATTTTCCCTGCGTATCTAATCAGAATATAAATAGGTTTAAGGAAATAACTAGGTACACTTAATAGAAAATATTTTTAAAATATATATTATTAGTTTCTCTTTAAATGATGAAAACTGAAATGGAATTTAATTGCTAACATCCTTTCTATGAGGTTGTATTACGCTATCGATATGAAAAGTCATACATATCCTAGAGCATTTCTAACTCAAAATATCGATCATTCACGATTTTCGCTAAAATATATAAATACAATATTTTTGACACAATCAGCATTTTTATCACAAAAGAAGGGGAAAGAAATTTTAAACCAGTAGCTAAAAATATTCTGCTCTATAATCATGTGATACTAATTTTTTTGTCAAGACGTATATCGGATAAAATATTATTTTTATTGTAGGTCATAAAATGTAGCTACCAAAATGTGTTTCTTAGCAGTCAGATGCAGCGTTTTGTTTTCCCATTCCTCTCTCCATCCCATTTTCTTCCTCGCATTCTCTGTCCCTCTCATTCACCCTTCTGTTTTCCTTCCTCGAGTTTATATAAAATCTTAGTCACAGAATGAATTTTTATTTGATTGACCTTACAGTAAACAACTTTAATATGCCCAAAACTAATTTAACATTCTGGAAAAGACTATTATGGAAATTTTGTATGTTTTGTGCATATATAACATTGTTTCATTAAAATAAATAATAATAAAATATATTTTTGTTTTTAACCAAAGAATATAAACTCATTAACAAAAATGGGGGAATGTTAATTTATTTATCTTCGTAAGCAAGGAAAAAATGAAATAAAAATAACGAATTCCTGCATTTTTCATTTACGTCCGTTCCAGCTTCGTTTGTCTTTAGCGTGCGTGCTATGTGGGGAGAGAAAATGTAAACAATAAAATAAAAATCACGAATGCCGTGCTCTTGAGCGTCGAAGAGAGCAGATAAGTTGAGGGAAGCATTGGAACAATCTTTCTCTCTTCTTTGTTTTCCAATCGGCATTTTTTTTTAAGGAATGTACCTTTTATCCCTCCATCTGGTAATATCGTCTCTGATGAAACGCGGGGAACACATGTACTCACTCATAACAAGGTCAAATAAATATGACTATCAAATATCAAAATACTAAGTATATTCCCTCCCCTCTTGGGCGAATTTGCCAACACTCACTCGTTTCTTCGACTTACGAAGCGTAGCTGAGGAAGCTTCAAGGAGATAATATATTAAGGCTTTTATAGGTTTAGGATTTATCGCCTGTTATGTGAAATTAAGTTTCTTTTTCGTAAGCCTTTTAAACTGAAGCTAGATTATACTATTTTTAGGGCCGCATTTTAAAAATTTCCTGAACTCAATCTCGTTTACTCCTTATTTTAAAGGAATATTAGCTCAACATAGATAGGAGAGGACACTTCATAGTTTGTCAGGATCAAGCTCGACACACTTTGAGGCGAAAGAATTTCGAAGTAAACGGGTTATTTGAGAGGACACGTTTAGTTTTCCAGGGAAATCCTCTTCCTCGGTCTTGATCTCTCAAGGTTTGAACAGTTTATCTTCACTGCATACCAACCGTTCGTTTGCTCGGGTACGAATGGTAACAGAGAGAGAGGTAGGGAGAAGGTATAGGTGGAGAATAGAGGTGGAACGGAGTAAAAGGGTTGAGGTGGAAGAAGGGAGGGAGTGAGAGGATGGAGAGGGGAGAGAGAGAGAGAGGAAGCGAGATGGGGAGAGGAAGGAGTGTGGGGAGGAGGGACGGCATAAAGGAGAGATAGAATGACAGGGATGACGGAATAGCAGAGAGGATGGCGGGAAGTGGGGAGAGAATACAAAGTTGTGTTTTCTGAAATATGAAAATAAGGAGAGCAGGAGAATGTGTGGATGAATGAGGTATTGAAAGGGTGAGTGAGGAGCCAAATAGAGCTCGAGGAGGAGCTGTAGAAATAGAGCGGAGGGGAGTAAAAACGATAGTCATGGAATAGGTGGAGAGGAATGTAAGATCATAAATAGGTAGGGATTAGGGGCGGGTGATTGGATGAGAGATGGGAAACGGCATTAGGAGAGTGGGAAAGTGGTCAGCCAAGAAGATGGAGAGAAATAGTAAAGATAAAGAGTGAAGAGGAGGATGAGGAATAAGTGAGGAGTGTGGGAGTGGGAAAGAAGTTTGAGAAGGAAATGAGGAAGAGGCGAGGAAATTAGTAGGAGAGTAAATGGGGTGAGAACTAATGGGAAAAGTGAGGATGGACTAGAGAGCAGGGGTGCAGGAACGGATGCATGACAAGCCGAGTGATTTGGAGAAAATTAAAGAAGAGAGTTAGATAGGAATAATCCAAGGTCCTATAAAAGGTTTCAAAACCTCGTTATTTTAACACTCTTACATCTTATAAAGGCAGAACGAATGTTTCCATCACTCTCCTCGAGCACAACTCATTCTCTCTCCCCCTCCTCTTTCTCACACTCCCCCGCTGACCCTTGCCCGTGGACATCCTGTGTGATTCAGTCATTTTGTGCGACAAGAACAAAGGTAGCTTGAAGCCAAATCTTTCCTCTCCCACTTTCCCCTCCCTTACGGTATGGGAGGTCACGATCCAGAACGTCTTTACCCGACTTCCCGTCTCATCCCTCTTCGTGAGGAGGTCGCGCGGAGGTTGTGAGGAAGGGAGAAATGGGATAGGGCGGCTAAGGGTCGAGACGGGCCTCGAGTCTTATTTCTCGCCACCAAACTCCGCTCTCACCAAAAAATCTCCCATTGCACCTCTTCCTCTGTGCATTATTTCCTCTCCTTCTTCCCCCTCTCACCCTCAATCCTCCTTCCTCTCTATCTCTCTCTCCGCGTATAATTTCAACTTGCCAACACCCCATCCCCGCCGAAGCCTCTTCCTGTCAGATGTTTGTCCTTCGTGAAAACGACCTCAATTTTTTGTAATTTCTAATCCAATACCCTTAGGACCGTCTATGGATGTGGTTTTTACGTTTCCTCCAAGAGATTTATTCTCGGTTGGGAGATTTTAGTTTTGAGTTGCACAGAGTGTATAAGTATGGGCGTTAATATTAGGGCATTTTGGAATTTTTTAACCACTCACGCGATATAAATTCGAGATCCTTGGTTATCAATACGTCTTAAAATTAATGGGGTAATATGAAGTCTCAATTTTTATTTTTATTTCAGAATTTTTAAGCATAAGAATGGGCCATACGGTAGAGATAAATGGACATTTTTCGTGTAGCAATTAATTCATTTTTAAATTCACTAAATGATCGGATGTTATCATCTATCACAAAGCCCAACGGTATTTAAATTTTGTCTAGAAAATTACACACTTGATCAAATAAAGATGCCTTGATACTTCTTCATTTTACCTGTTGGCTTAATTTCTTCACGCAATAAGCAGTTCCATAAAAACAAGCATGTTAAAATCAATAGCGCTGAAAATATTTGAACCGTGAATATATTTTCTGACTTTTGGCTGTAAAAGGAAACCATAATTTTGTCTGCAAAAACATCAACATTTTATTAGAAAAAAGAAAATATAATCGATTTGAATTAATTCTCTTTCGAGAATTATTCATGAGTAATTATTGACAATGATCTATGTTAGGAAAATAATCACAACATATACTGTTATTATTATCAATACGATTTTGTTTCCGAAATAGAATAAATTTCATCAAATTTAACTTTCAATATTTGTATGATAATTTTATCCATAGTTGATACACTGGGAAATTAAACTTTTGCATTTAAGGTTTTGTGACAAGCGGACATAAAAATACTTTTCCTGCTCAAATGATAAATTATTGGTTTCAACATCGCCATACTTTACCGTAAATTTTTTAGCAAATAAGTAATATGCTTGCGATATGGCACATTACAAAGGATAAGAAAACATATCACCTGGTTTAATAAGAGCTCATATTTTTTATCGAAACGGAAATAAGCGCCAAGGTTAAAAACTCAGGATCAAATGCGGCGTAAAAAAACTCTCCGGGCGCGAGACAAATCGCACTCTCTAGAAACGACCATTTCCCGACTGAATATTGAGGCGTAGAAAAACGCTCAAAAACGAGCGATTTTTGCTTCCTTCGACTCTTTTCACCACCGTCAAACCCTCCATTCTTCGCCAAGCGTCTCGCCACCTCAGCGAGCACCCACATCCTAACCCTTTCTAACCTCCGCCTCCCCAAAAGACCCCGCCCCCTTCTTCCCTTCCTTCCCCTTCCCACCTTTCCACCCTCTCTCTCCCACCCTACCCCTTCTCCCCTCTTTTCCTTTCCACAGTCCGGCAGTAGAACCATGTCACATCACTTAATACGGCCGCACTCATGTCTGCTTCCGGTTTAAGGTCCCTTCCTTTTGCGGGTTCGGAGACTTGGGGGTCGAGGGCAAAAGAAAATCATCGAAGACGAAAGTGTCCCTCCGCACGAGGAGGATTTTAAAAGACGCGAAACCGCAAGGAACCAGAGAAAGAGTTGCGCCCAACTGTTGCACATCTCGTGGCATCGTCCCCTCCCGCCCACGCTCCCCCCGCCTTTCCCGGAGGAGGGTTCTTCCCCTCTCTCTCTTCTTCTCCTTTCTCTTTCTCTCTTCAAAGAGTGCCGCTTTCGGACGAATTCGTTGTCGGAATGCGGAGACACGGCGCGTTTCTCGCCGTCGTCACGGCAGTGGAATGCCCAGCAACACGGTTTCGTCATGCAACACCACTTGTTATCTCTCTCTCTTACTCCTTTTCTGCCTCTTTTTCTCTTTCTCTCTTTCTCTGTCTCTTGTCTCTCTTCATTCATACGCTAGGCATAAAATTAGTCAAACTACACCTCTCGCCAAAAGAACAAACGTTAACCGCTGCGAAGGTCAGGGCGTAAAGGCACTCGAAATCTACCCGAGGAAAATTCAAACCGTGCGCAGTTTTTAATAAGGGTGGAATGAAAATCTGAAACACTACAGAGCAGTTTTATGAATCGTGTGGACCGGAAATGGAAGAAAGGTGCCGCATTTAATTTTATTATCCCGTGTCCAACACTTAAGGTCCGAGTAAACACCGAAAGCGGGAGTGTACTCGATGCCGGAAGTATCGAACACGTTTCTAAGATGTGTGTTGGGACTACGAGCAAAAAAATTCAAAAAGGCAAAACGCCTTTAATTTTATTGCATACATATTTTGTGATAGAATTGGCCCCTCCGTTTATGATTTTCGATTTTTGATAACTTTGAATTTTTACAAATAAGAATTATTTAATGCCAGAGTCACACATTTACATTATCATATTGCATATTAGTTACGCTGTTTTGCGTATATACTAGGATTCATGGAAAGATATTCATATCAGTAATCTTAATAGAATTTAAAATGAGCCAAATACCCCAGAATGAACAATGAACGTTAATCCAAGCACCAACGCTTAAATGTGCATGAATAAGGCTTAAATTAACATATGTACTTTATAATTAAATTTCGGCATACTCTTTCGTACCTAACTTATAGTAAAGAAAATGAAAAGATTTTTCTGCGATAAGAAAGGATAGATTCAAAACTTCTACTAAATTTTTAAAAATGTCTAACTTTCAATTTACTCCGATTTCAATGATTACACGCAACAAAATGGTTAATACAAAGCTGAGCATTTCCCATTCCTGCAAAAAAATTAGGTAATCATATAACCCGGGATAATGACCTATTAATATATTCGATATTGCTAAAGTATTTCATGAATCGCTTTGTATGAAGGTTTGCTCGGCTTATTAATCAACGAAATAATAAATAAATAAACGAATGTGTCCCGTCAAAAATCAACCTAAATTTGTCGTTGATACGATAGCTTTATTTACTCGAAAGAGAGTTATCTCAGCCCCTTATCGCATAAGAAACTGAGGAATGGGGCGATAAATGCTTATGAAACAAGCGAGGCTATTTGCATACGTCTTGCCTCATTTACTCTAATCTCTCCCCGTCGTCCCTCGATTTATACGCTGAAAGATGAATCTTCGGCATGCCGCAAAAATCTAACGCAAAATTAAATATTTTAATAAAATTCGTCCAAAGAGCCCATGCGCAAATATCATAGTTCCACAAAGCAGCTATGAAAAATAACAATTATCGTTCCTAAAAATTCAGCGAAGCTCAGGCTAGTTGGAAAAGGAAACAAATTTCTATTCACTTTTGTTACCGTGACATCTCTAGTAGCGATATATCTTCGAAAGATGTTAAACTTTACGGTCGTGTAGGTGATATTTTTCCTCACGGCTACCGAAGCGTCAGTTTTCCTCACAAGAGTTTGGTGGAAAAAAATTCCGAGCCCCGATATGAAAAATATTCCGTCCTTCCCACAAATAAAATCGTTAGCGGAAAAAAATACCGCCACGTGGACGGTAGTAGCTATCCCGGACGTCGAGGCACGAAAAGAATCACGGTAGCCTCCCGAGTTATCTGTCGTTATTGAAATTCCAAGAAGGAAATAAATAAAAAGAGTCCAGCACGGCGAACGCTCCAACTCATTAAATAGCTGTGCGTTGGGAGAAAAAAAGGCAGAGGAGGTGGGGGAGTGGAAGGAGGAGGTACAGGGGAGGGGGGAGGAGCGGGATATTTTCGTGCGGAGAACAGGTGACGGTCGAGATACGAGCGCCTTACTCGGGTAACGACGCAACGGTCTCGGAGAATATCGGGTCTGGGCCGAAAAAATAACCACCTCTAAGCCACCCGTGCACCGATTTACGACCATCCCTTGATAGGCAGCGGTAATAAAATTTCAATAATTTATACGAACGCGGAGACCGGAGCGAAGGATACGTCGGGGTTACGAGGAGAGGAGGGTAAGAGACTCCATGCTGTGCACAAAATGGCGCTTACTAGCTCGCGAGAGTAAGGGAGGAAGGGATGGAGAAAGAGGGAGAAAAGGGAGGGGGGGTGACGGAGGCTAATAGAGTGAGCCATCTCGGAGAGGACCATACGGCAAGTGTCGAGAATTGCCGACCCTCTCAGCGGGTGGACGCAAGGGTCACCCGGCTCGGCGGGGACTCCGACGGCAAGCAGCCTCCGCGAGGCCCACAAACCCTGCCGTCGGAAGATTCAGCTCCCCCCCCCCCTACCTTCCCCCTCGTTCAAATAAAATGCGGACGGATGGAAACTCCTCTAATATATATATGATGATGTGCCCTTATCTCGAGGGTCGCGCCACCGCACATTATTCGGCCCGGTAATCACTTAGCGCAGCCGAGATCCATCATGTTCACGAATTGTTGCGGGGGAGGAAGGTCGCGCGAGGGAATCGGGAGATGGGGAGGGCGGGAGCTGCGGGGAGTATCGGAGAGGTGGGATCTCTCGGTTAACCCCTGTTCGGGGTCAACCTTGTGATCGAGAGATCGATGAAAGTCCGTGGATGTTATGAATGATTATGTAGCGGAGATTATTTCGTCAAGCGAGAAAAACCATGCTTCATCTTTGGTGATGTAGTTTAATTTATATTTATATTTTGGACCGGCAAGAAAACGAAATCTTTTTATCTTGACCAGTTTTACTAGTAAATATGTATCTTTAGAGGATAATATTGCGGTTTTGATAATTACTCGCTATTGTAAGATTTTTCCTGAGTCGTTCATAAAGCTCACTGGTCCTCAAATTTGCTTTATAGCAATAATTTCATCGATTTTTCCTATTCTACGTTGCACTTTTTGTATCAATAATATTTTGATATCTAATGTCGAAAATTCTGCAGAATATTTTTCAATATCGGCATCACTTAATTTAGGACATGAATTACTGATATTAGCCTTACAGACTTTTCCTCAACGATTACTGCCATCTTATTTATTGATATTCAGGTTTTGGAAAGCGACTGCATTGCATATAATTTCCTTTTAAGCTTATGAATTAGAGTCAAAAAGTACTTATAATAAGTCTGAAAGAGAGTTGGATCGTTTAGGTGTTTAATTATCTGTCAGAAAACATCTAGATTATTGTACACCGATCTCAGAAAGGGTTCATTAATCGGAGCAATTACATCTCCGCCGGAAAGGTAGAGAAACTTTTTTGGCCAGAATATTTAAATTTAACTATTATAGAATTTCATTTTGACTATTGCTGCTGATGGCGAAAACAAAGTAGGTCATTTGGTAATGGAATATTTATAGGAGATAAATACTTAATGGTGGTTAAAGAATGCGCGAACGACATACTTGAACAGTTAATATTTTGTGGGTGCAAATTCATTCAAACTATTCAATATTAATACATAATAGCACTGTCGGAAGAACTAAACCTGTTATTAACGTAGATGTTATCGGAAATTGCCTAATTGTCAAACAAAGGGAAATTATGCGAGCGTTGGCACTGATAAGCGACGCTCTATTGTTCACTCCAAATCTGACTAGGATTCGGGCAAAGTGGTTCGAATTGGCATGTACCACGATGGACGAAATAATAATATTTACTTATATTTCTTTTATTTTTATATCGATAACCTAGGCCTACTCCTTCAGAGATATCTTTTATATTTTTTTACTCAACAGTAAACATAGAGCCGGTTAAAAAGTCTACATTAACTGTTTAGTGAAGGATTTCTGAGAGAGTAAATATTTGTCATCCGTATTGATTTATCTCTCACGTTTCTTTAACTTTGCGTTGCATATTAGTCCAGGCAAAAGAAAATGCTGTAGGATGTCGCTAGCGTAGGATATAGATAAGGGCAGAGTACTCATTTCTCTAGAGACATATTATTTAAGGCGCTGAAGCATATGACCTTAATTTTCATCTTGAAGTCCTTTAATCCTTCGTCTACGGTATTTTGCTGTCATTAATATAGCATTATGATTACGTACGAGAAGTCATATTACTAAAACGTTAATACAGGTAATGACGGAATAATTTATTAATGACTTAACAAACATTACTCTGCATCTATATATTAGCCACACTTACATATAGTCATTCCACTATTAACAACATAAAAAATAAATAGCAACTAAGAATGTTATTAGTATAACTTATTAACTCGTTACAAATAAAATTAATCTTCGACTGAAATGAGTATCGGTTGGAGAGTAAAAATAAGCTCTGAAAGAAGTTGATTACGCCGCGATAACAGCGGTCGGACACATTGACCTAATAGGATCACAACTGTACACTGTCAAACCTCTGTAGAATTTCAGAATACTCTTTGTTTTATCGTTATATTGGTTGTAACTATTTAAATGCAAGAATGGATTGAGGCATACGGCGAGATTAGCTTTGGTGGTAAAATAAAAAAAGCCTTTCTTCTTTAAAAATTAATAGTCGACGAAATCGTAGGAACGCATACAAAATAGAACACGCATGTTTCTGTACTTATAAAGTGCGTGCGAGTTAACAATGAATTAAAACCAAATTTAATAATGATGTCGTATTCCTAACCAAAATCTTTTCTTGGATTTATTGGAGTCGGTTCGATAAACCATCTCTCTCTCTCCCCCTCCCTCTTGGGTCCACGAGGCAAAATGAATCGCCAAGTGAGAGAAAAGGAAGGGAAGGAGTTAGGTTAATAAATCTGGTCGCTCTCCTTTCACGACACTTGCCGCTTCTCATAACTTCCCATCGAATCGAAACCACATTATAAGAGAAAGAGGGGCCTTTATTTTTCCACGGGCTAGAATGCCAATTCAACCCGATGAGGAAGGTACCTGGTCCTAAACAAGACCCGGGATAATAACGAGCGGAGCAAAGCTTTCGGGGTCGAGAATAGGGGGAGGAGAAGCTCTTTCCACGCGGCATCTTCTTAGCTCGGGGCTCACGCAGTGAGCAGTCCTGGAAAAACGAAGGGAGCGCATATTTGGATGATCCCCTTGATGTATAGCCCATTTCCCTAACCTAATTTACGATGGTACCATTCTCGGCTAAAACTATTACACCTTTTATTTAATGAATAACAATGGGGAAGGCTATGAACCTCCATCAGAAAGTTTTTGGAAGTTAAGCGCGCAAGTGAGGACGGGTTGGATCTCCGTAACAAAAACAAAAGTGGTCTGAGGTAGTTTATAACTTTCCCTCACCCTCCGATCTTAGATCCGAAGCATCCTCTTACCTCCCCCTCCCCTCTCCTCTCCCCTCTCTCCCAAACCTCTCCTCCCCACCAACCCTCCGGTTCCACTCATGAAATTCTCCGCGCACTGCTCTAATGAACGGGGGAAAAGGGGAGCGAGTCAGAACTGATAGATTAATGGGATGATGAGATACCTTATGATGTTTATGTAACACATTTAGGATGCAGCACGTCTAATTTATAGTAAAGAGCGAAAGGGAGCTCTTGAATTTATGGAATAAACTTAAGGTTGCGATGACCTGCTTCGAATCGGAAATTTCGACGAAAACGCAATGGGTATAGCACAATTGAGATTCGGCTCCAACGTGGATTTATAGATCAATCGCATTATGGAAACGCAATTATAATCTTTCACATAACAGGAATACATTTTAGAAGATTTATATGTCTATGTAAATTGATGTACTAGCGCGACAACCAAATATTGCCCCCTGATTATATAGCTAAAAATGATTCCTTGACCGATTGTAAAGTTGAATCGTTAAAAGAAAAAAGTAACATTTCGATCAGTCATCGTTTACGATGAAAAATTGTTGGTTCGAATATTTAAGTCATACGTAAGAATAACTACACTATAACTGTACATAAGTTTATTGAGCTAATTTGTCAACGTCATGTGAAAATTTCAAAATATCATATTTATCTATGACCGGTTTATGACGCTAGTACTCTGGTACAGTACAGTGCAGCAAAACATTTTGAACTATATATATATATAACGTTGGTAATTCTGAATTTATTGCCAAATTTTTCAAATTATCAACTTATTCAGCGAGAAATGTCATTCGGTAGCTCTGATGGGCATTTTTTAGTAACATATCCTTTGCCTCGGCGTCTACCACAAACAATTTGAGCGCAATTTTTACAGTGGGAAAAATTCTGTTCTTTTCTTTCCATGAAAACCTGCATAACTTTACCGCGAACATCCACTTATTATGTTAGCATTAGCGAAGCCTGAAAATAAAAGGAGCGCGTTACACTCTTCCAAACAGTTCGGCCAGGATAAGAACTCGCTACGGCAACACGGTCGTTCGATTCTTTCAGGTATCAGGAGCGGAGGCGACGCGGCTTCCCGAACAAAACTGGTTGGAAAAAGATTCAAGTTTATCGCTTTGGCATTGGAAGATGGCCGCTCGATCCGCGTAATGAAATTACGACCTTCAATGAAACACGAGTGGTCATAATTTCATTTTCCCTCTTGGGACGCCCGCAACCTACGGTACAAAAGCCCTCCGTGTTCCCGAGGACAGCCAGAAGCCTTCCATCAGGAGGGACCGTGGTCCCCCGCCGGCGGAAGTCCGTGTTAAGTAAGAGGGCCCCGTAAGGTCGGCCACTCCCTCCTCACCCTCTCCTCCCCCACCCCTCGTCCATATTCTCTACATAGCATCCCCCACCACTCCCCGTGTAGAAATCTCTTGAACCAACTACTTCTACGCCCACAGCGGAGGGAAAAAATAATATCCACGTACCTCCGCGATGCTCGCCTAATGCTGTGGACAAACTGACTGCTTAAGGTATCGAACCGGCCAACACCCAAACCTCGAGAGGAAACAGGCGAGGAAATTTGCAGGGAATCGTAGTAAAGCCGTGTTTACTCGCCTCTTGACAAATGTATTCCTTTCCATTTTGTACGCTCCATTCTCATTAACCATTTTCCCATATCTGGAGAATCGGTCGGGATGGAGAAGATAGCTACCATCGGTTGTGAGAGGTCTTTCAACTCCTGTATTTCCGGTGAATTTTAAAATCCTTAGCGTAAAAAAACACACGGGATGTGTGAGTGCGTGCGTCGTAAATGGAGGCACCGGAGATGTTCTTTTGTTCGTCTACTTCCTCGAAATCTTTCATTGCGAGTTGAAAGAGTCGCCGACTAAGTCAATTCCTCCTCTGTGGTAAAAATAGTGTCTTCTATTTGACGGCTCGAGGAATTGCGACACGAAAAGCAATTTTATTTGTCTTTTCGGTAGATAATTGTTTAAACTACTCACATGAAATAACGCAATATGTACGTTAAACCGTTTGCTCGGTGACAAAACCAGAACATGGTTATGATATGGATTACAATAAACCCCTCTTATCGTACTTTTGATGAGCGCAACTTCTTTTTTCAAACTTTCATAAACGTGTCATTATAGCCATAAGTATCGAGGTTACAATGATTGCACGGTTTCTATTTAACATCTCATTCGAGAAATACCTAAAGATTATAAACATATAGTACATGTACATAACATCCACCATAAGAATCGCGCAAAGGAGCATGAGCAAAAGACATAATAATCATATCAGCAGATGCAAATGTTTGCGATTTTAATTCGACGAGCGTGGATTGTATCGGACGTAAAATGCGATGACTGTAATTGCTTAAAACGGAGGAAATGGTATTCATGAAAACAGTTCTTGTAAAAAGACGCAAGTTGTTAGATTAAGGGTGCAAAAGAAAAACATCTGCCTCGAATGGAGACTCGAACGCGGATATCCCATTTGTTGGATAATTGAACTAACCAATTAAGTTCCAGTAACATCCTTATCCTGATCTAACTCTAAAAGCTCACCATGATAATTGATTAAACCAATGAACCAGAAAATGGAGGATTCTGATCCGATTTCCGGCCGCGCCATAATTATTCTCGGCTCTTCATGCGTTTACATAGAGTAAGTGGAGTGAGGAATGCCTAAACATGTGGACGGAGTCAAAAGAGCGAACGTTTTTTAAATTTTATGGAATGATTTAAATAGGTGGGGTTCGAATTCGGATCGGAAGACATACTTTATAAGAATGAGAGGAATGAAGAAATGATGACGCAGGAGATTCATACATGCAACACAAATTAAAATGATCACGCATAATGATAATTTTGGCACATGTATTTTTCGTAAAAATTATAATTTTATTTATATATTCTGTCAAACTTTCAGAAGCTCTAATTATATTTTCCCTATTAAAGATTCGTATAACTTACTAAAACACCTTTCCGCTATACACGTCCAATGGACAAATTTGAAGTGACGGAATAGCGAATTAGTTAGAAAGTATCAATATGCATTTAAGCTTCCTATTAACCATCTTAGTAGTAGCTGTGAATTATAAGTGGTCTGTGCCATTTTATTTCAAAGTTGCGCAAGTGAAATTGCCTCCAGCGAGTCTCCGTCAATAGCCTGAGAAGGAATAATTGCGTCTTTTCGTTTATCATGCAATTAGAAAATTCCTTGGTAACGGATAAAAGTTTTAAAATAAATGAAAATGAAACGTTCGAGCATTACTTCATGATAAGACGTATCAGAGACGTGTTTACCTTCACATGTTTTCGTGTGCTGCTTTGACGGTTACGGTTGAAAATCCACTCGTAAATAATAAATATCCAGAGTTGACAGAAAAATGAGAGTATCAGAACAGGTAGGAATGGAGTGGAGTCTCAAGTTTAAAGAGAAAAATGTGTCTGCTAATATTTGTCGGAGGATGGCATACAGAGGCAGGAGGTGTGCAAGTGAGTAGCGTGGGAGTGTGAAATGGGTGTGTCAAAATAGCCGCGGCTGACGGAAAGAAATCTCACTCTTACAAACACCTATATGGAAATATTTCATTTCATTGAAGAAATCATTCGAGCATTCTTATTCTGCCATTATATGATGCGTAAAATATTTTAATTACCATCAAAATATTAATGGAATTTTACAGCTCGAGGCGATTTAAGTCATTAACAGGATGACACGTAAGGAAAGAGCCAAATTTTATATGAATAGACGAAGTTTCGACTCTTCTTGTTTTACTTGCATTTAATTCATGAAGGAACAGCGAAATAGCAAACGTGGAGCACGACCAGGTATTAAATTACCTTTTCACGGTGAGTTTGAAATATCACATTAAACCTTTCCATAAAACTTAATATCAATTAAACATCGCATGGTTTTCTAAATTGCCCTTGAATGCGCAATTAATTAAATAGCTCTCCGCGCTACAATGTCGGAATTAATCATCTAGACACGTTCCATAACTCGAAAACTCAAACAAATATCGCTCCCCTCGATTCGTAACCACGTCGCATATGTTAAATTTGGATCAACGAGACGAAGTATCATACGAAAGTGCTATAAAAGGAACAGGTGCGTTTATAACGCCGAGCCGTCCGTCTTTTCGTCGGCTTTGCACGCACTCAAATCTCACTCAGCACGCTACTCTTATGTCTCTTGGACGCAACCCCACAGAGTCCCATCACTCCACTTCAAGACCATTCTCGTGCCCTTATTTCTTATACCCTACGCGTCCCCAAGTCCCTCCCTTATAGGACGTCGCACGGTGAGAAGCCTTGCCCAGTCGCCTAGCTTCATACCGCCGACTCAAACCCTCAAACGGACAACGCATAACGAATGACCAGCCCACGGTGCTCACAAAACCTGCATACCTACGTTCGAAAGGATAGCATCCTCTCTCTCCTCTCACATCCTCCGCCTACTATTCCCATTCGGTAAAGATCCTCACAAAGAACTACAGCCTTTTTAAACATTCATTTTGGTGCGTCAAAACGAAAGGGATATTTTGTATAACCTTAATATTTCACCTTCAAATCCATTATTTGAGCGATAAAAAATTACTCGATACGTATATATGTATAATTTGGCATGGGAGCTCGGTGTAACTGAACTCTTGGGTTTCCAAATAAGATCCGAAGACACTCCCATTTTCCCCTTATGCATTCGTCTTTTGGTCATTTCATAAATATTTAGATTCCATTTTGCTACGCGTTGCCAACTCTATTATTCAAGTTTCCATCTCTCCACAATTCTTCGGCTGAATTAATTTTCTCTACGTCTTAGCTATTGACCTTTACTGTCCATCCGTTTTAAAATTCATCTTTGTTCCCTTTCCTCTTCGCTCCATCCTTCGCCTCCGTTTTTGTTTTTGAAAATTTGTTTCCTTCACTCGAGCAATTAACCCATTTATCCGCCATCAAAGCCCATTTTCAGTCATTTCAGTCATCGAGGTCCGTTATTCTTCATAAATTTAATCCTTATACGCATTTCTCTATTGCCCCATGTAACGACCAAGTTAATCAATTTTCGATTTATATCTCTAGTGTCTTATAAGTTGCTGCTGCTGAACACTGAATCTTTCTTAAAATAAAAAAACTACGATATCAATTCAATTTTAGAAGCCTTCAGTTCTGACTGGCTAATCAACGATTTAATGGCGTTTGATGTTCAAGAAATACTCGAGACATAATGACAGTTTTTGTCATATCTAATCTCCAGTAGGATTTAATCTTTTTATATTCATTCAGTACTTTTAAAATAAGGAACACAGTTGACGCCGCTTCATGTGATCACATTGGTTTCTAGAAAACTGATAAAGTTTAGCGGCTGATAAAAAGAAACGGAAGGATTTTTATGCATTTGTTTTTGGAATTCCGAATTTTATTAAATAAGCGTTTGATAACAATAGCCATTGAAAATAATAAGCGGCATCGATTGAACCAAGAAATATGCATATTTTAAAAGTCCATTTCGAGAGTAGGTACTTACAATGGAAAAAACTCGGAACTTAAATACAATTACATAAATAAAAGCCTAAATGTGTTTGTTTGTGTATAACGCTGACGTCATCAATGGCATTTTTAACGCGTTTTTAACATACTACCCGATTAGGTGGAAGATTCAAATTTCGCAGGAATGTTTGATACAGATACAAAAATTAAATGACGAAGAGAAATACAAAAAAGACATGGGTTCGACTCCAGGGGGCCAATTTCCATTTCCCGTAGGATAACACGTAAAAAGTGACTTTTAGACTGCAGGCATTTATTCTTTTGGAAATTTAAATAAAAAATAATTGACGTACGATCTTCAAATTTAAACTACATTTTAGGGAAATTAATGAAGTATCTTATTCTATTCATATTTTTTCGCCTACTGTTTAAAATCTCGCATATTAAACATTTAAATCACATATTTTGGGAAAATATTGGCTTTTAAACGGGATATTGCCTTTTTGACCACGTCTTTGTCAAAATTCGAGAATCAATTGTTGTCTCAACCCGCATATGTGTAATATATACGAGTGCATAGATTCCCTTAAATTATCGTAGGATTTCTCGCGAAATTACGTAACCCTAATAGGACTGGGATTTAGTTAGGGTTCTTTTGCTTATCTAAACGACTACAGGTATAGATGTAGAGTATGAGAGAGGGGGATGTGGGGAGGGAGATAGGAAGGAAGGGATATAGAATGGAAGGTACATCGAGAGTAAGGGGAGTATAGAATTAGAAAAGGACGGGAGTAAAGAGATAAAGAGGAAGACGGAGAAAAAGATGGAGAGCTATGGATTGGGACAGGAGGGAATGAGAGAGGGGGAGGTGGGAGAAAAGAGAGGAAGAGAGAGGGAGGGAGAGAGAGATAGAAGGAAGGAAAGGGAGAGGGAGGGGGAGAGGGACGGCGAGAGGGATGGAGGGAATATTATTATTTATTTATTATTATTTCTTCATTTTTGACAAGGGGCTCATCATTGGAGAAAACAAGAATGGGAAAGAAATTCTCCTTAATCTCTATTTTGGAAAATTTTTTACCGGGTCTTACTCAATAATTATTACAGCTTTTATTATTCATTCCTAAGTTCCCCGTTGAATTTCAAAGGGCAATTACGCTAGAAAAATAAACTAATTTCGTGATTATCCATAATAATGAGCTACGAATACTTAAGATACATGGTTTCAGTAGGATTACCAGTCTTACGACGGGTTTTTCAACCGTATAGCAACTGACACCCGTCATATGACGGGCGATAAACTAGTATAATATAAATATAAGAATATGTATCAACTCTACTACAGAGAGAATTAAAATATTATTATTATTATCATAGATCAAAAATGTTATAAATCCCAAGAAATGAATATTTTTATCTCCCCAAATAATCGAAAAATATTTTCTATCGATCCTACCTCAAAAAAATTCGCCGCGCTTGGACAGACTGACAGCATTAACTATTATTCTATCGCATTTATATTTCTGATGAGACATGGAGATAATTAAACAATAGATTTTTGATATATACCATGTTCGATCTCAAATGTTACTCTATAATATATAATCATTTCCTTATAAAAAATCGTTTTAGGCGTATTACAATTGGTTCAGTCAGAGTAACAAAGAGCAGTGCGTTGTACCCGTCTACAGCAAATACTAACCCTTAAACCGAGTGATGAAACATCATTATAACGGCCGTCTCTGTTATCGATTCCTATAATAATAATCGACGTCTTCCGTGTTCGTTCGCGTATTCACATTTCTACGAACAATCCTATTCCGCTTCAGTATCTCTCCGATCAATACCTCATTCTCTCACGCAACATTTCTACTATTCATCCAGCCATTATTCGCTCCATCTCACCCCATTCCTCATCGCGCCATTATTTCACCCCCCCCCCCCCTCGTTCATCTTTTCTCTTAATTCTTTTTCTATCTTTCATTGTATCTCTATATATCTCGCTTCCCCTTTTCTCCCTGAAATGTCCCCTCTTTAAATCTACATCGCCCACCTCAATCCTTAAAAAACGTCCTGGGCCACATGCTGCGAGACATGACTTTCGAGGAACTCTTAGTTCATTCTCTTTCCACCAGAGAGCGCATTGGTCCACAACGGCGTATACCGCATAATCTTACTCACATTCTCCATAATCTTACTCACATTCTCAAACGCCAAGCGTCAGTTCTTTTGTGTCGATCCCCTTCCGTGGCGAGTGCATATTAATTGCGCGAGATGGCGCTGTTTTGAAAGAATGCGCTATGACGACATGAGGATCAAGGTCTCCCATTGCTAGATCGATAATAGTTAATCAAATTCGAGACACGTAATTGAAAACGCAACAGCGAAATTGCGCGTCAATTTCTATGGTGATAATAAAATCTGGATGGACTCGTTTGGAGTGAAACAATCTCCTCAGTGACCACTCACAAAAATTACGACCGAAATTAAATTTCTAATTACAATAAGTACTTTAATGGCACAAAAATACATCTACTAACCATTATTAGTCTATTTAGACATTGGAATTGAAGTGTCGGAACACTTGAATACTTTTGCTGAGAGAAGATGAAATCGTAAAGATTTATTGGAAAGTTGTAAAACATTTGATTGTAAGTGCATTAATTTACACATATTGTTAATAAATATGAGGAGACTACGACAAAGATAACTGATAACTTGAAATTCTAGCTCCGAACCCTATAAAAGAAATCCTCACTTGTACGATCGGAGATAAAATTTCTCGTTATTACTTACACATATTGGTTAAAAATGTCGAGGACTATTTGATTGGTTTTCCAGCGTACATACGAGTGTCTCCGCCTACTCGACTTAACGACGAATCACACTTGGAACAGCTTATAATGCGAAGAGATTTCCTTCGCGTGTTACACTCGCCCACAGCTTTCCTTAAAGGATACTCATCATCTTTTCACAACCCGTACGGGGTGCATCGCCAACTTCGAAACTTTCCCGACTACGCATAGCTGGAAAGATCCTCAGAAATATCAACGGAGGATACATCCAGAATGAAGATGTAAGCGACTTTGACACATGGTAATGTCACCGAACACTTCATCGCCTGTCTCCAAGTTTCGGACCTCACGAAACAAAACTCGAGATTAAGGAGTGGCCCGGGGAGAGGGGTCAGGGGATTTCCAGGCGATGGATGCAGGAAAGGAAAAAGGCCCTTCTAAATAAGGAGCCGTTGGGTGCGGCGGGAGAGAAATAGCGGAGGCGGCGGTCGGACGAAGCCGCGCTCCGGGCGGACCGTGAGCAATGTGCCATCGGAGCGTTCTCCGGGGGTCCCTGGGGGGGCGACCGACGCAGCCCGAATGAAAATACTCCTTTGAAATATGGCAGAGGGGCACGCATCTACAATTTAATGTAGCACCGCCGAATGGTGAATGGAATGCTCCCGCTACGAGCGGCCTGAGTCCCTCTCAACCGCCTTCGGGTCGCTGGCCGGGAATCCTAAACGCCCTCCTCGGCCTTGGGCCCTTCTCTCACTCTCTCTTGGGCCCAAAGTCCCCCTACGGCACGGTCCCACGCCCTGCGTCGCGGAATCTCCGCGAAGATTCGCCGGAGCGAAGAGGACGACGCGGGACAATCCGCATCAATCACGGTTTGTTCCACGGGAGACCGAGCACTCTTGAAAGGGATTTATTCCATCCGGAAGGTTCCCGCCCCCATCGAATTAGAATGTGTGTGTACGAAAATGGCGGTGACCTCCGTGAATAAAATGATAAAAAAATGTTGCGACTTTCTAAGGATGCGGCCTGCCGTCCGCCAAAGCACACTCACTCTCTTCTTTGACTACCAAATATGTCCCCAAGATGGAAAACTACGGAGGGCGATTTAGGTTCAACAAATGATCGAGTTTTGTTGATCAAGCGGAGAGGGGTAGATGAAAGAAAATGAGGTACTTACAATGCATATATTCTTCTCCTTTAATTTCCAACTGGGTTACACTCGTTTACTATATGAATTATACTTTTTATTTTTGTACTTTACAATGAGTTCCCATCTTTTTCAATGTAACGAGTACCAGGTAGCACTCTAGAACAGCGGTGCTCAAACTTCTCTAATGGCGGGCCACATCGATGGTTGCGAATCCTTTGGCGGGCCGCATTGGAAGTTGTCAATTCTTCGGCGGGCCTGGATTAGAGTTTAAATCGGAAAATTCCTATGTATTCTGAGATGCCATTAAGTGAAAATCATGTCTAAATAAGGTTTTCATGGCTAACATTTCAATATTTAAAGTTTTATTATGAAAAATTTAAAAAAATGTATGAATTTGTGTGTTAAATTTTTCGAATTGATTTTTCGCCTTAGCTTCGCGGGCCGAACAAAAACCCTTTGCGGGCCGCATTTGGCCTGCGGGCCGTAGTTTGAGCACCGCTGCTCTAGAATATCGAGCGAGCTTCATTATTCTTTTGCGGGATAAAAGAAACGATTTAAATGAAATCAAACTAACGCCAAATTTGCTATGCTTTTAAATACATTTAGAAGGAAGTAATCGAACAAATTAAATTACTGGTCTTTGGAAATGGGATTTTAAGCGTAGCAGAGGAACACAATCTGGCTGCCAAAGAGCACAATCAAGAAGCCAAAGAGAACATTCAGGTTGCCAAAGAGCACAGCGGTGCTCACAAACACTAGGTTAGGAATCCCTTGGTTAGACGGAAGAATGTCCCAATACTGATCAAATATTGATATATATACTTGTAGATTTTTAACTGTAGCAAGCTTTCCTGTAGAATTTCGCTTCAAAAATAAATTTTTTGTTAATTCTGAAATAAGTCATACCTATATTATATTTCATAAGTAAACAGCAATAGCTACACCGTTAGTTGAACGAATAAAAGTAATAATTTATTGGACTTTTCAATGCTCTCGTTAACCAGAAAATAAAAATATCTACGAATGTTTTGTATGTGACATCGTCTACTATGCAAGATATTCTATTGATAGTAAATATGAATATAAATTAAATACTAAGAAATAAAGTTTCAGGAATGCCTCGGAAGTGGCTGTAATATTGCTACTCAAAAGTGATTCCTGAATAATGTCACCTATGATTTGCATTATGAAATAAGGTTTTTACAGACGTATTCCATACAGAAAAGCGTTAAATGCGTTATTTTCTGTAAGATCCACAATTTTTTATTTAGGGAGTTATGGAAGTGACATACAAAAAGCAATTTAATGGATCAATTCAATAAAATGGACAAAAATTTACTATATCAAATTCTTAAAAATCATACACCTTGTTTGTCTTAAAATATGTTTTCCTAAAACTAGGTCAAGTGATCATAAATATGCTTCCATAAGAACACCGAAAAAATAAATAATTAAATAACATTTGTATACCTATACATTATTAAATGATTTTGCACCGAAACTTGTCGAAATCTAAAACAAACGCTATCGTACCGCATGTAACGTATACGTTTCACGCAGCAAAACGATTTGAGAAGCGGGCCTGACATGGACGCTTGTAGAGCACATTGTATGAATTTCGAAAGTAAAATCGAAAAAAGTCAATGACGTTCGAATGACATTTGAAAGGGAAAGCCAGACTTTCGCTTCCCTTATTTAATGCGATGGGATTAAAGCCATTAAGGTTAAAAGATGTGGCGTCGAAAGGTTTAAAGAGGTTGCGAGAAAAAACACAGGAGACCTCTTATGGAAAATATCAAGATCACTGAGGTGATCGAAGGAAGAAGATTGCTAAGCTTTAACTTCGTTTTTATAGGCGTTCCCGAATTATGATCTCGAGATAATAAAATGAATTATTTTTATGAAAATTTTAATTTTCTCTTAGAAGCAACAGTAAAATAAATTATGCGTAGAAATATTTCATGGTATGCTTCAAATGATAAATTCCTACACTAAATGTTTATCGACTGCATTGGCTCATGTTGGTAAATTAAAGCAAAACGTCCGCCAATAAAGTGTCAGACTCCATAAGTCACGCAGGTGTGAACCGAAATTCAGTTCTATAGTACTATAAATCGCATCCGCAGAAATTGTTATGCATGAGAAAATCAGCAAAGGCACTCACTCTATGTATTCGACCTTCAAGCTTCATTGTATGATAAATAGACGAAGCGGTTATAAGATGACTGACTCAAGGTTGGCGTTATGTATAAATACATTCAAAACGCATTCTGGTATTTACATGAATGACGCCTACGTCATGAATAGAATGCTTATTCAGCGATCGAACAATTGAAAGTTCCTTGAATATACGTCATTAAAACAAAGTATATTTGAGAATTGAAGGAATCAACACTTTTACATAAAATTCCTCTTTATGCTGAATATTGCTCTATTGCATCAAAACTAAAATATTATCATAGATAAGGCAAAAAACTGCAATTGGGCAGCATCAAAAAATCATTACCATGGTTATAGAAGAATGAGCGTTCGCCTATTTTCTTGGTTTTCCATTTCAGTAACCTTACCTATACAAATATGTAGCGAAATATTATAGAAACATCGTGATGAAAGAGGGATGTCTTATCAAGTGTAACTTCAGTAACTTTTCCGAGCATTTATGCAATTCTATAAATCATTCGTAACAATTTTCTAAATACAGTCAGACCCGATACAGCGCCCTCTATATAGTGCCACCCCCGCATACCGCCCGTGAATAGTTGGGAACAGAACTTCCATCTTATGATTACGTAGAGCATGCATATACCTCGATTAACCGCCACCCCCGCTTTAGCCCCCAGGGTGGCGGTGTAGTTAGAGCGTTGGCCTTCCACCCTTCCACGCAACGATCCCAGGTTTGAATCCGGCGGAGGTCCCCTACTTGTGTGCTATGAGGAGACCGCGCAAGTCAGCACTCCGTCCTTCGAAATGGAGGTTAAGCAGTTTGCCCCCTTGGTGCTCTTTTTTAAGAGTAGGCAAATGCCGGAACCGGGTTTCCCTCTTCCCTTGTGTGTCTGGCATGTAAGGAGTTATCAGTACAATAAGATGTTGATTAGCCAGAAATACACACAAACCCGCTTTAGGGCCAAAGTTAGTGATGGACAGACGTTGGCGTTAAATCGGGGCCTGACTGTATATTGAAGTAGCTAAATTCGTGATGATATTTCTCGATTCTTTGAAAGCATTTTTTCTCTTTAAGAACCGGGCATAAAATATTGCTGAATCTAGGGACCAACGTGAGATTATTATTACGAAATAATGACATTTTATAAAATTTCATAGTCCTTTTGATACGATTTGCAACTGCAATATCCAAATATACTATAAAACGCTACACGATGGATACGTGATAGAAATGTGATAATATACAGGTAGTGGTTGAACCAGGGTTTTTTATGGGGGAGGAGGGGCTAACGGAGCCAGGGTTTTGTTATGGGGGAGCTCACGGAGCCAGGGTTTTTTTCAATCCACGTTGATTGAAGCATCACGTGACCTTATTAATGCGGTGCTCAATTTAGCTGATAATACGAATAAAAAAAATACTTATTAGATAAGTAAAACTTACTTTAAAAACCTCCGGTGCAGGGCCCAAATTATGGGGGGGGGGGGGGGGGCGAGCCCCCTGGCTCCGCCACTGTATATTGGTACCACTAAAAATAAATACTACTCGTCTAATATAAACAAATCGCACGCCTCCAGTCTGGAGAAGAATGAACATTTTAAGTATCGGTAATTAAAGAATTCACCACAGTCCACACTATTTTAACACGAGAATACAACGCAGAATTTATTAGGCAAAAACCAGCCGTTACAGACTATTGCTATTTTGATAACATAGGGTCGCGGTTCCCACAGATGTAAACTCTACAAGAATACTTCAAGTCATAAATCAATATGTTGATTAGCTAAAACCAAAGTTATTCGTTTGCATATCCATTAAATAAATAAACAATGAGTATCATGGAATTCTTACGAGAAGACCTAGTTTAGCATAAATCGAAGCTAGGAATATCACGGTTGACCCTCAACAGAAAGTTCGGTTTTTGAATAAATCATCATATCCGTGTGATTCAAGAAGAAATTGTGTAAGAAGCTCTTTGTATTTTTTGCAAATCATTTTAATATAAATCATTACTTCTGGAAATGGATTTTTCTATGCTCTCTCGATTTAATACCAGTTGTAGATCTTTAATAGTCTTCTTCACATAACCTTTGAGGAAATTCAACTCTCCAAAATATTAAATTTTATAATTTTTGTTCCCTTCAAATGTCAAGCATATCTTCCTCAGTATCATCTTTATGTATAATTACTCAATGTCTGTCCATCTGTCCGTCCGCCTGTCTGCCCGTCCGTCCGTCCGTCCGTCTGTCTGTCTGTCCGCCCGTCCGTCCATCCGTCCGTCCGTCCGTCTGCCCGTCCGTCCGTCCCCCCTGTTATCTCTTGAACAGTTTGTCATAGAGAAATGCTGTAAACGCCATTTTGTTTCTGCCAACTAGGAGACCCCGATAAAACTATTTTCGTTTACGTAAATGTCCCCGATTCGACTCCGGGAGACGATTACATTTTCACATGTTTACACAGAAGTTTCGATTTTTCAAGGTGCAAGGTTAATATCCTTCATTCATTAAAATACGTAAATAGGGACCGAATTTCTCCGTCTTACTTTATTCGGCGGCTAAAACTTTAAAATACCTAATTATTGCAATGTTTTGATGTTGCACTAAATAATTTGTCAGAAACACGCATTTCTTTTCGACATTTTATGGCTTTTTCGTACTCTTTTCGGGTGTTGCTAAGGTGACCCATATTGTTGCCTCCGATTGAATTAGCGTCTATTAAGCCTTCAAATAGCCAAAATAATTGCGTAATCTACTTCGCGCTCTTTATGAAGCATCGAAACTATAGTTGTAGTAATGTTAAACTTAATAGATTGCAACTTTAATAATTAAAAATTATTATTATTCAGTAAACTGCGGGTGGGCTGTGGGCATTTTTAACGATTGACCTAAAGAAAAAATCTTTTTCTTTATTTCAATACTGGAATGTGACCTTTTCCGTATGAGAGAGACAATTAAAATTGCACATATAAATTATAAAAACAAACATCACATTCAAAATATGTTTCTAATTTTAGGAGAAATTGGCAATTATTATTTTTATACATGCAGATTTCTGACTGACCTCGCAAAATGTTTTGCGGGTACCACTAGTAAATTATAAATTTTCAAAGAAAATTGTTAAATCTGCCAACAATGTAACCGCATTTGTTGAAAAACACTGGCAGTATGAATGCTGACTTAAGTGGCGCACCCAGGAATGTACTTTGGGTGGGGGAGGAAACTACAAGGTGTCACAATATTATTGTTAGTTTTTTTAATTTTCGCCGTTTTAGCCTTATATTATTATTATATGAATAATAAATTAACATAAATGCTTACCTGTTCAATAACGATATGCCAATCTAGTAAACGCGAAACTGTTCTTGAACAGACGACTCGCTGAAAGATATTAGTACTTGGACAGACAAAAAGAAACTGGTGAATAAGACGACCATTCGTTGGCAATGCAGAGGCGGAAACAGAGAAATGGATGTGCTGGTTAACCAGTGAGAAAATAATGCGAAATATCTTGAAGAAAATAAAACAACAACAACGGCCTTTATGACAGCATAAGGGCAAAAATGCATACTTGCAGCATACCCTCGAATTTCGTGGATCTTAGAGAAATTTTATGGAAGGCGGGCAGACAGACAGACAGACAAACGACTTTATTAGGGCGAAATTGAGACTATGTAGTCCCTTCTGCAGGTTGTACTGAAAACTCAAACGGGCTTCTTTGGACATAATACTCGGTCGTGCAAGTGTACCTTGGCGGCCTTGGTCAAGGGGCCAAAGGAAGTACCGACAAACAAATATAATGTTCTGAATTGAGTTTCCATGAACCCACAATTAAAAGCAATATGCACTAAAATATCGGCATTTATCTTATGAAAGCATTCAATTCCTCGTCGTTTTAGATAAATTTCAGTGGGATATGAGTTTAGTGCTCATATTTTCCTGTAATTGGTCGCTACCCGTACTTTGAAAAGCACTAGGCACTAGCATATTAACAATCAACGGAGAATCTGAGTACGCCTGTAAATGAGATATTTTTTGAAACTTAAATGGGCATAAAGCACACTAACTCAAGTGCCTAAGCGGCTATTCCGTAAGGAGACAATTTCTCCATAGGTCCTTGATTTCCCCTTTGGTTGCTTTGGCATAATAAATCAAGACCTCTCTAACGAGCTGACTGCGACATTTCGGCACCAGGGCAATACCTACATAAGGATCACGTATGACCTCAAAAAGAGCGACATCATAAGTAATTCATGAGTTAAATTATCTCAGCTGGAAGTAGGACTACGTAGGTGGCGATATTAAAAACCCCACCGAATCAAATCCTTTCACAATTCGCTATAATATTTTCATAATTTTAAGCTTTTATGAATTATGTTAACGCGTACAAGTTTAAGCGAGTGGTTTTTAAAAGTCATACAAAAGTAACGTTGCAACATACTGAATGTAAGTTTACTTTGAACATAAATGTAAACTAAAAACTCAATAAGTAATCGAAAATATGACAATGCGCGCAATCAGAAAAGAAAATTATTCGTGACGGTGGGTTTTATACTTTAAGTGCTTGAATGAGCTAAAGATTGCATTAACCTAGATTTGATGAATTGTTTAACTATTTTCAAGGTTTTTTTACTATCATTTACAATTCTTAACATGAATACCTAATCATTTCATTATATGTACATAGAAATTATATTCCGCGACGATTAAATATATAAGTAAATTTCTATTGCCAAATGTAATAGCCTTCGAAATGTCGATAATGACCGATGTTTTCCAAGTTAAACATTACGTATCAAATACGAACGTTTCTAAGTGTTCAAGACTCAATTTTGAATTGAGGAGTAAACGATGTGGTAAAAAGTTAATTTACAATATTTTTTTATTAAATTTAAATAATTCACATTTTCTCGTATATTTAAGTTAGAAGAGAAATATAGCACCTACAATAATGCGACAAAATATTCTCGAACTACCCAAATGCCTTAAAACTTTGGAGAAAACTTTTCAATTTTCTTTAAATAGGAAGAGAATTAGGTTCATTTGGCTATCACATTGTTTACTAGTAGTTAGTAAATGATACCAAATGCTCGTATGGGGATCTCTCATCATATGATGACATGCCAGGGATCGGAACCATAATGTAACCGTATCCGATAACGTTACAATAACGCTAAATTTTCATATTTTGTAAAATAACGTAACAATATTTGTATAACGATATATAAGGTTGGGAATAATTTTTAAACGAGGAAAACGTTATTATAACCGACAGCCCAATCATTTCGTTACGTTATGGCATTATTATACAAGTACATTATTTTTTTGTGTAGTGTGATAAGTACCTTGTCATTTATATCCAAACATGCAAACCGTCAGATTTACGTGGTCAACAGCAGAATGTCACATCACTTCTCATCCAACATCCTTCATATAAAATACATAATCCCAACATATATTGCTTCATTTAAGAAAAAATTGACAATTGAATTATTTTTTATACCCAAGTATTATAATCATATTTTACTTGTACTTTTTTATGCGTGGGTTTGATTTTTAAATAAATATCTTAAGTAACCAAACAAGAGTTGATATTTTTTCCTTTATGACACGCTGTTAAGCTTGAACAATCAATTACTATTACAATTTACAATAAACAATATGTGTATTATAAAAACCATGTGTATCATTACAAAATATATGAAGTTGATTATTTAAATAATATTTAGTTATTAATGCTCCCTTTAATAGATACATGGTGATTATTTAAATAATATTTTACCGCAATTATAGAGTCACCATAACGTTATATAACGTTATGTTGCGCTATTATTTGTTATTTTGCAACGTTAAGTAACGGATAACTGTTCTCTTTAGCCTTATTCGATCCTTGTGTCATACCTAATGGATTTGAGAAAAACATCTACAAGAAGAAAATAAAACAAATTTAAAATAAAGTTTCTGCCAAACTTTGTTATGAAAACTTGTTTAATAAATGAAATTGATTGGTTAAACTGTCTTTATTCCTTCGTGGAATTCTTAACCCATTCAATATTTACACTCGAGTAAAGATTTTTCTTATCAGATATTTAGATAAATCGCAATGATCGTTTCTCGAGCTGATCAAAATATTGGATCGTGGGAAAATAAAACACTTCATTCAAAGAAAAATTAAACTAACGGAATACGATTCATGGAGGGTAGTTGTAAAAAATAAATTAAGGTCATTGCCCTTCTCAGCGATCTCTAGGATGGATTACTTTAAATGAGTGATATAAAATGTCTAGGAACAGTATTGAAGAAATGATGATACCGTTTGATATTAGTTGCGAGATATGTGTAATTTTCTGACATGAGCGGAAAATAAGGAGTTAGGTCTAAGCTCTTCATTGTTTAACCTTTGCTCTACCAAGGTATTTACACCTTACTCCTCCCACCATTCTTTTGTCAGAAATATTTGTTTATTGGGAGAAATATGTTTATATATATATATATATATATATATATATATATATATAATAAAGAATATAGAATAGATATTTATAAAGAAAATAATGCTTATTTTATAATTACTTCACAATTGTAATAACAGTTTTGCTGTTGAGTGTTGAGCACAACCAGAGGAGAACATGAAGCTTACTTTTATTTACAACAGTCATGTACTACTGTAACATACATAAGATCATTCTTTCGTAGTTCAACAAGTACCTTCCCGTAACCAAAATGCTTTGAAAAACTCTTTACCTATTTCAAACATGAAGAGTATTAGCTGACATAAACGCGTAATATGAAAATAAATATTTGTAAAAATAATTAATATTTTATAATTACATCGCAGTTGCAATAAAAAGTTCTTATTTACCTTGAAATTTGAACACAACCAGACGAAAGTGCGATACCGACTTGGATTTACAACGGCCTTTCAGTATAACACACTAGCACATAAGAATTCTTTGTAATTCAGTACGCGGCTGCTCATCACCAAAATGTATAATTTTGCATTGTAAACCGATAGACTGAATAAATTACACACATATGTAGCCATATGTACAGCGGAACTGCATTTAAAGTGAAAGAAAACAATGACAAACCCGATCCAATGGGGCTAACTCAGTAACCCCGACAGTGTTTTCATTTATGAAGTGCCTCTAAATAATTTGTAAAATCCAACAGAAATGTTCATAGACGGTAAAAACGAATACATGAGGGTATATGAATAAAATCCCATAAATAACCATTAAAAAATATAAAACATTCGTAGGGGTAACTGAGTAACCCCTCTTGGTAGAGGAAGGGTTAAGCATAACCTGCCACATTAACTAACATTGCATCATTTACGCGTTCATTAAGCTTAAAAAATATTTATAACTAATAATAAAAGTAACTGAAGCCTACTATCACCAAAAATTTGAGGTTTACGTATTATAAACCATTCGTAAACAAAGAAATGGAGGCTAGGTCGGATCTTGAACACACACTTACAGAGATAGACTTGGGTAAAAATCATTTAAACGTCGAGGGCACCGCCAAAATAAGCATCCCCATCCATTGAAAATGCTCCCGTAATTACAGGCGGCATAAATATTTTTAATTGACGTTTAATTTGACGAATTGCCACGTCGAATATTTTTGATGGGAGCGCTTTGAGGAGGAGGTGCTTGTTGGATAGGATTCAATGGGAGTCGCGGAGGAGACGACAAATCACGGGGACGCAGTTGCGTGCTGGAAACAATGCGTGGCAGAAGAATACACCCACGAACCGTGTACGGCTCTCCGCATTTAACACTTCCTTGCGTAGGATGGTTGACACACGCAAGCACGCAAACACACACGCACACATACCCAACGCACACGCTCGCGCACTCGCACGGCTTCCCTGAGCTTTCGTCATTATCATATGGAGACAGACATGAAACATCACAATGGAATGCATCGTTTGAGAAATCCATCTGCTCGTGCTTCGTGATCGGCAGAGAAATGATTTCAGTGGCATTGTTTGTGTTGCGTCTTAACTCTCATTTAATTGCGCAGAGGTAGAGATAAGTTGAGAGGGAGAGGAAAGAGATGTTACGGGTTATAAAAATAATGAACCATTCAATAGGTTAGATAGCTTTTTATGTTTTTCTGTTTACAGTAAAGGAATTGAGACCATTTATTTATTTGCTGCGAGAAATAAGCAAACATTACGACTAAAGACGTGTTAGATCATTCTTCACTCTAAAATCATTTTTTAATTTATCTCGACCTAACAACTTGGCTGATAGTTTAAAGTATAACTTCGCAAGAGAAAGATTTTTGGTAGATGCAACGTTAAATATTTTAGCATATGAATGTTTCAAATATTAAAAATGTAAAAGAAATAATGATCTTGTAATTAGCCAAATTTAACGTTTTCTACAATGATTTTTTAATAATATCTAAGTCCTAATTCGAAGTTAAGTAGATCATGTTAAGCTTCCCTTTTACAACTTTTTGTAAGAAGTTCAGCAGAAGATGCTTCCGTAGAACATTTACGGCGAGCATTGTCAAGAACCGACTCTCGGACGGCTCAATCACTTGGGTTTTCATAAGCTTCTTCCATTCAGGAAATTATTTCTTTCAAGGCCAGATTTCGAAAATATTTCCAGTTTTATCCGGTCGCCAACTTAAAATCTCTATGGATACTTACTTAACTTTTTTATCAAGTATGTATTTTTTGCATATATACGAAATTGTAATAAGTGTCTTCGAATTGCTGCTTCCCTGTTGATTATATAGAGCCAGTAGGTATTTCATAGCTATCTTTCAGGATAATTCCACTCAAATTATAAAAACCTATTTCCCTCGCTGAGCAGCGTTCACGAAGGTGTATAAAGGGTCTTATAAAAGGCAACGATCGCATATGATGACCTCAGAGTTGCACAAGAAAGTTTTATTAGTGGTTATATCTCGATAAAGCGTAACTTGAGATACAAGAATTAATTGTTATAAGTGAACAATGAAACCGGATTGTTCCAGGAAACTCCCTCGGTGTTGTCATATATGTTACGTAGTTTTGAATAGGAAGGAAGAAATTGTGCTAGAGGAAAAGAGATACGTGGAAATATTTTTTTCATAAAAAAGAGATTTTTTTGTTTATACTACGTTACCTTTATCAAACATAACCACCGGTAACTGAGAGGCAGTAAGGAAAAAAAATTAATTTTGGAAACGCAAAAATGATTTATGGCTATCTTAAGCAGTTGGGAATAATATTATGAAGACCTTCAGTTAATTAAAAGATATCGCTGAACTCACAGAACATTAATGACGACTCAGTGAAACTTGGCCATTCCCTATGAAATATTTGCAATTATATAACTCGAAGTAACTGAGATTATGTGGAAGAATCTTCACCCGCACATCATACTTATTACATAGCTACATTAGAAAAATTCTCGATTGAAATGAACAAGAACCACGTGTTACCCAACTTTATTATCATCAACATTACCTTTTCGTTCAGACGCTGTGGCAGAAGAAGACTGAAAATGAAAATACGCGGCAAAGATCGACTTAAATAATTCATGGATGGCATTCTGAGAGAGTTAAAGAAATGAATGAAATGAGAGGTGGCGTGGGCTGAAAGAGAGAAGCAGAGAGAGAGAGGATGGGAGAGAGGGAGGGGGTAGGGAGAAGTGAGGACGTCAGGAATGAATAAAGATGCGGAGTAGGAGGAATTATTAAGCGCTTAATTCGAGTGAGAGTAAGACTTTGAAGGGTCTTATTATATCCAAGGCATCGTCATGAAAAACGCATTGTACTCTTACACGACGCAAAAAGAATATTAAACGACTAAACTGGCAGATAGCGCATTATGAACGGACTCTCATATGAGACATTAGGGAAACTTGTGATAAGATAAGGGGTAAAGAACAAAGCAGAGGAAGTACTATGGATAATTAGATAAAAATGTCAAAGTTATTGAGCTACTATCAATTAGATAAAAATGTGTTTGTTTGCGGTTATACATTAAAATCAATCTGTGATAAAAATAGAAATAACGCTATTAGCGTAATTTAACCCTTCTATCACTCACCACATGTTTGACAATCAACAGGAATATATGGGATACAATAACGAAGTTGTTAAAACGAGCGCATACGGGCTATACATCCAAAACTCTAAGCTTAATCTGGGAAAAAGGGGGCAGATGTATTTAAGTGAACGACTATAAGACGATAAGTCAAAAGGATTTAAAAAATCTTAGGTAATTTATAAAATATGTTGTTCCGAAGCAAAATTATGACTAGAATAAGATGATAAAGAGGAAGACTAGAAAAGTATAAGACGATAATTGAAAAAAGAGATAGAATCGAGACTTGGCAAACTTTTTCGGAGAAAATACCTTTCAGAAACTTAACGAACATAAATCTGGGACAATAACTTCCTTACTTGTCCCCAAATAGATAATTTTATTTAGTAAACAATTTACGTGCGCGTGGAATTCTTGCCATTACTCTCATAGCAATATAAAAATGGTGTAGAATAATTTTTCGGCCCATTATTTGAAGAAGCCCTTATATTTTACTAATATTCGGGTTAAAATAAAGAAAACTTTGAAAATCATTCATCAAAATCCTAGTGATTTAAGGTCAAAATTGAAGGTACATCTTTATTTTAAAATAACAATTTTTTAGTATTCGCGAATAATGAGCTGCGTCTCTTGCATGCAAATTTGATATAACATCTGTGCTTTCACGGGTGTTTTAACAGCTGCGATTTCTCATCAATTAATAGTAACCATTTTAGTTGAAATTTAAATGAACGCGACATTCACTTGGTAATAAAGAAAGGGAACATATTTATAGAACGATAAAAACTAAATGTTTGTGTTCGACTAATTGAAGTTCGTCAAATATTTGTTTCATAGGTAACGGAGGTGGACAATTTAAATCATAATCATAAAAATTGTAGTAAATAAAAGATCACAGTTTCTGAGCTATAAAGTAAAAAAAATTGTACTTGCTTCCGGTTGTTGCCTAAGTCTTACATACTCAATGAATCAGGGACGTATAAGGTCAAACAAGCCTTGTGAGCCAAGTTGTTCTTCGAATTGATAAAATTATCATTGCTTTCAATGCATCGCATTCCGCAGGGCTGACGAACTTTTACTACCCAACGCAGGCGATTTATTGAATGATAAGCAAGGACGATGGAGGCATATGCAGCGCTATGATCAGAAACAACCAATCGTTCGATAGGTTAAACGTTTAATTTAAAAATGTTTTACTTTCAAATATCCCCTTTTAGTCTGTCTTGACGTTTAGTATTTTCCAAATGGGCCACATCGAGCGGTAATTATCGATCATTTCATATTTTATCTCCTCTCTCTCAGTTTATGGCTCAGAGTGATTACAGCTCTTAAGAGAGTGGCGCCTACAGTTTCCGTTTAGCAGAAGGGTTACACCAATAATTCTTAGTAAGAGACCATCTCCAATTATCACATGTACGTCGAAAGGTTTCACGGCTTTAAATGTTATGGTATAAAGTCTAATTATTTATGTAAATCAACTCTTAATTACTTAGCGCAGTTCACGCGGTCTTCATCGCAGTATCTATCATTCGCTCCTTTATGTAATATAAAGCGTTAAGATCCAGCCCATTAATTTAGGAAAGGATGTATAAACGATTTTATTGTTAAGATGCGAAATTTCCTAAGAAATACACTCGGAACTGAAAAGGGCAAAGGGCTTTTTCTTTTCCTTAGTTTATCAATGATTGAAAAAGTCATCGTAGATATAATCCTACGAAACATAGATAAGCATAGCTCTCTTACGAAGACAACATTTCTGCGGCTGGATAATGATCGTAAAAGACACATTGGAGCAGTGACGTCGAAACCAGGGAGACCTCTAAAAATATTAGGGAATGACCCACCCGCCCCACCCCAAAAATGAAATTACTTATTTTATACACCGTACACCGTGTACGTTTTTTGACTTTTTAGTCAGTCGAATTACATAATGGATAATATATTTGTTATTTAAAAACTTAGTGCTACAAGTTGGCGATCTGCCTCGGAAACCTCGTAGGGCTCTCACACTTCCAACAACGAAATCTAAAGACAAACAATAAGACAGCAATAAAAAGATCTATAGTAATGACAACAAAAATATTACTCACAAGAAATATCACTGCAAATAAGAAATTTCAAAAGTTTCAAAAAGGAAGGAGAAATTATGAAAAAATCACAAAAGAATCACAAAATCACAGAAAAATCACAAAACAGCTTTACATCTGTTCCTAAGAACATTTACACTCTTTGGAAAGGGCTTAAATAGCTCAGCTGGCAACTCATTCCAGTCAACAAAAGTTCTGTTTAAATATGAATATTTTTTAATATTTGTTTTTTGTTTTCCACACTTAAATTTGTAATTGTGATCATTTTTCCCTTTAAAAGATGGTTCTTCCAACCCCCTGTGTAACTCACTCCATGCTGCCTCCATATTTATTACATTAAAAAAACCACAGAGTCTACTCCGTTTCCTTCTCCTTTGCAAGCTCTTCCAGCCCAGTATTTCTAGCATCTCCGTCACGCTATCCGTTCTCCAGTGCCTACCCAATACATATCTGGCCGCATTTCTTTAAACCTTATCCAGCTTCCTGATATGGCCTTCTTCGTGCGGGTCCCATACCAAGAAGGTATATTCCAATATCGGCCGAACTAGAGATTTGCATGCTTTCTCCTTTGTTGCTGGACTGCTTCCTTTGAGATTCCTTATAACTCAGTGCAGCATTTTGAAAGCTTTCCTTTTTATGAAATCGACATTTAATCCCCATCCTAGATCCTTTGATAAATAGACACCTAAATATTTACAATGATCACTTTTTGGTATAGGATTTCCCGAAAAATTATACTCCCTGTTTGACACTAATTTCCTATTAGTGAATGTCATGTACATACTTTTACTTATATTGATGTCCATTCCGTTGGCATTGGTCCAATCTAAAAGTATAATGTATATGGAAAAATATATTTTCACTTTAAATGACAATGATTACCTATTCGTGAAATTGTTGTTCAGCCCCCCAGCCCTTTCTCCGATTCCAAAAAAAAGTTCCGACGAATTGAAAACTTCCACCCAATATATTGTTAATTCCTACAAGGAAGATCCGATACTTATAACCAAAACGCGATAATTCAATTTCTTAAATATCTGCAAATGCGTTGAATGTCATTAAATTTACTTTGTCAGATGATGAACAATTTTCAACCAATAAGGAATAGGCGTTAACTGAACGTTCCGCTAAAAACTGTTTCGCCGAAGAATAAATGCAACAAAATTTAAAGAATTTCCCAATGCAATTATTTTTACTCGATTTAATTATCTACATCAGGGGTTCTCGACTTTTTTATCTCCATTGGGCAATCGCCACACTCGGGGAAAGTGAGGCGAAACATAAAACACATAAAATTGAATATTTTTCTAGTTGAATTCTGGGAAAATCAAAATAAAGTGATATACCATCGAACTTCTTTTTAGCGCCTTTTTAAATAGCTTATGTTTTCTCTAGATCCTTCCGAGTGTGCGTAACAAATTTTCCTTCCGTACGCAAAATTGTGTAGCAATGAGAAGAGCTGGGATGTTAAGATTTTTATGATAGATTCGACTGGTTACAGGCATAAGCCCTATTGAGTCCGTCCATTCTTTCAAGTTTAAGGGAATACCGGTCACATTTTTTAAAACAGTAAACAGTAACTCTTCCAATAATTGTGATGACTGAAAGTTGCAAATTTTTTATTGCTGACATTGTGTCTTCTGTATTGGAAAATACATCGGAATGTTGCTCATCACATGCAATAAATGCTTCGTTAATAAGCTGGCCATCTTCAAGTGGCTTTTTCTTTAATGCTAAAAAATGAGCAATTTTAAAAGAATCTAATGTTGCGTTTTCAGATTTTACAACAGGATCGGTATATATATATATATATATATATATATATATATATATATATATATATATATATATATATATATTGCTGCTCCGAAAGTTTATATTTCAAATTTCTACATTTCTTTTAACTCAATGGAAAATGGATATTAAATGATAATTGACGAGCCTTGAAATGCATTTCATCATTATGTCTCTTTGGCATTGTCATGCTATTGGAACAGCGGGTAGCTGGAAATGCCTTGGCGGGCACCTAGTAATATATTTCGGAAGGCACCAGAGTCCCCCCGGGCAGCACGTTGAGAACCTCTGGTGTACATTATGAAATGATTAAATTGTATCTGTAAATGTATCTCTTTATTCAACAAAATATAAAGACAAGATATCACTTTAGTATCCAGTTGAAATTATTACATATAATTTAATTTAAAATGACCATATATACATCAGGGCGTGTAAATGGGGAGGTGGCGGTGTTTAGAGCGTTGGCCTTGCACGCAGCGGTCCCAGGTTCGAATCCGGCGGAGGTCGGATTTTTTAACCTGGGATCATCCCGTCCCCTACTTGGGCAATTTGAGGTGACCGTGCAAGTCAGCTCTCCGTCCTTCGGATGGGACGTCAAGCATTTGACCCCCATGGTGATCTTCAGAAAGAGTAAGCTATGCCGGCACCGGGTTTCCTTCCTCCCTTCTGTGTACGTGTTCGGTATGGAAGGTGTAATGGCTATAATAATCCAAGAGGTTGATTAACCAGAAACTCCATGCAAACAAAAGCGCGTATATGGGCTGTTAAAAATGCACCTCCGACTTTGAAAGGAGAGCTCAAAGGCTGTTGCGAGTTCGCACGCTGTCCGGTAGGTGGCACACACAGATGAAGAAAGAAATACCTCGTCGCGATGTTTTGGTAAGAATTTTCTTTTAGCCTCAAAATCTCTAATTTCCGTAAAATTAAATTTAAAATACGTCTCATTTATTCATTCCCTTTTCAGAATTCTCGAAGACTGTCTATATGTCCGACAAAGAAATAAACATTATACTTGTATTTTGATATATGTTCTAGAGCGTAAAACAAGCTGTTATTAATTATTTTATAATGGAAGACTTTTACCGAGTGTATACACTTTTTCGTTTTATGAATTCAAAAATAGTAACTTAGAGATAAAATTGGGTGAACGTGTGTACATACGACCTTTTTCTTATATAATTGGCTTGTCAAATGTTCCCAACGTATTGGGATAGCTAATTATTCCCCAATTTTTGCGGTGTATTATATCAATACTATCAATCATAAATTATTAATAATACATTCTCGATGTCTATAAAACATTATACGGTATCAATAATGATCACGGCAGCGGCCAATTAATGAGATAATTTCTATTACACATTCATTATAGTTTAAACACGGTTGAAAAAAATGTTATCACAACATGAGGCCGCTATTTATCCCTCATCTCTTACATCCCAAAGGGGATTGCAAATTATTTTTGTATTCCTCCAATGTCTTCAAGTATATCATTAAATTACATGGGATCGATTTATAATACATCAGTTTATCTAATTTGTGTACCTGACTAAATTCGCCTCATTTTACGGCCTTTCTACTAATCTCCCTAAACTGCTGAACAATTAACCTTATAATAAAAAGAAGCGGAGTTCTTGAACCTCTTCAAAATTTGATACCCGCTTTTCCCTACTCCCCGCCCACCAGTGTAATCAATTGTAAACCCCTCATCATCCACGTAACTCTAATGAACATAAATAGCTCTCGGGAAACGCCCTAAGACGGTGACGAGGTTTTTATTACCAATGATCCGAAAAAAATATTGTTACAACCAAATATCTATCAAGATAATACGGAGTTGCTCGTTCGTCGAGAAGCATTAATGAGTGTATTAGAGAACTTTGAGGATTGAAACATTTGGTAAGCTTCCGTTAATTACTTTTATTTCGTTTTAACGAGCTTGGGATATTTGGGGAGGAAGGATGAGGCGAATGGAGTCGGAGTACTAGAATAGAAAGGAGGGAGTTTGGGAGAGGGAGTGAGCTAGAATGGGAGTGGCAATGAGTGTTGTTTGGAGGATGAGGAGAGCAGTTAACGGCATACTGTATAATGAAAGGAAAAGGATTGGAGCAGAGGTTTAAAGCCTGCTGCTTGCGATCTTGATTATTCTCTTACAATTTCATTGAGTTACCTCAAGGTAATCAAAAAGTCTCCCAGTACTCTCATCAAGTTACGTATAAACCGTTTATATCCTAACATAAGACGAGATATTTTTCCTATTTTTGAATCTGAAAACTGAAGGGGTTTCTTGTATTCGCGTGGTCCAAGGAATCAGTTTGCGGTCAACGATTTCGAATAGTATGGATGGATAAGAAGATGACAATCTATGGAACCAGGGTGATGAAGAAAGTGATAGTGATGAGAAAAGTGAGGATTAACCTGACTGGATGCGGGATGGATTTCTTGGGATAACACTTTTTGTTTATTTTTGTCATGTTTATCCTTGTAGTGTGCGTGTTATTCGGCGTAGCCTAAGTAATGTATCTTGGAAATTGTTCTTTTGTACGTAATTGAAAATTCTGCGAGAGTCGTCGTCTTATACTCAGATAACTACTTTTTTCCTTCTACAACTACAAAGTTTTGGAGGGTCGTCTTATATTAGAGAGGTCTAATATTAAAATAAATACGGTATATAGCATAATATATGACTGTTATATGAGTTTATTTTTCACTAAAATTAATAGTATTATTCAGGGGCGTCCTAACTTTTTTCATGACGTGCAAATGAATGAAAATTAGTTGGCGGACCATTGTCGTAATAGTGAAACATAGTAATAGTCGTAATAGTGAAATATTAAGAACTTTGGTATTGAAAGGACGAAACCTTAATTAAAAACGACAAAAAATACGGATCTATGATGTCTCGATTCCATTTAAGGATTTTATGCTCCGTGTATTATTTCTCAATATTAGTGTCTACCTATTTTCGACTATGATAAAAGAAGTTGAATTCACACATGAGCGTCTGTTAAAACAGATCTCTAATCATTATTATCGAATTTCATGCCGAAAGCGTCTCCTGACAAACGTAGGTGAATCGGATTTTGTGAATGAAACGCAGTGTAAGGTGCATTTCTAGATGTCCGCATTTAGGAACAATTTATCCGAAAAGATTTTAATAAGGGGAAGACTGTGACTCGCACATCTCTCGTAAATATGCACCGAGTAGGTACAGATTGTTAATGTCCGCAATTTATAAATTGGTTTTGGGTTTATATTTTCCTATTCCGCTGTCGGAAATGGTTAATAAATGAATTTTTATTTCCGTCTACAAAACAACTATAATCGAGCGATCCCTTTATTCATAATGCTGTTTATATTACCCGCATTTTATTTAAATCGTTCTCACGGAAAGTTTCGCTTGACTGCCGATTCCCACATAGTATGGAATCATCCTTACAGGCGGCAGCACAAACAGACTTTAGTAACCTGAGAATGAAGCTACCTTTCCATGCAAACCTCGACGGCGAACACTCGAACTATCTGCCGCGTTTTGAAGAATATAATGCGAGCTTTATATAAATAATTATTTCCATGCTATTGTATTCTTACCCAGAATGAATGAATTGCCAAGATAATATTGAACATTATACGTTCCCGTATATATATGAACGGTAACTAGGTGTGTTGATTTGTCTCTCTTCTGTGCTGACGAAAGCTCCAATCTACATGTTTGTGTCCACTGTGCTTCCTTCCCGTTCATAACTCTATTTAAATTCCTCTTCCATCAGCATATATCTACATATAATGTTTGTTAAATTGGTAATTCATAACATTTTTATTGAACAATTTACATTTCTGGAAACATTATCCGTAAATTAATTTCGTAGCGAAAGTGTTGAAGTCCTGGGTAAGAATTCGTTCGAATGGAATATTTAATTATATAAATATCGCGGTATAATCTTCAAAACACGGCAGGTAGTTCAAGTATTCGCCGTCGAGGTTTGCATGGAAAGGTAGCTTCATTCTCTGGTTATTAAAGTCTGTTTGTGCTGCCGTCTGTGACGGTGATTTCATACTATGTGAGAATCGGCAGCCAAGCGAAGCTATCAGTGGCAACGATTAAAATAAAATGCGGGTAATACAAACGCCACAACGATTAAAGAAATCGCTAATGATATTCGTGCCGTAAACGAAAATGAAAATTCAAGGGAAATTATTGAGGTTCATTTCGGCAAGATTCTTCGATAGCAATTTGATACAAAATCGTCAGCGTTTATCCGAGAAGCTGAAGATATTCCAAAATAAACATTCAGCTGATCTCATGAGTTATCACAACGTAAAATGATGGAATGGTTTCAAGGGGGGACTGGCCCGGCGGGATACCAGGAGTTTCCTGGTGGGTCGTCAGAATGAGCAGTGCAGTAAGACGAACAACTTTTCAGGAAGCCAAAGAGGGATATTTTCAGATATTTGCCGACTGTTAGGAGGGACAGGTTGTGTGTGGTGTATTTATTGATGAGTCGGCCTTAGATAGATAGACGCAATAGGTGTTAGATAGCTTGGTGTGACCACCAGACGATTTAAATAACAATTGGGGTTATTAATCAAGATTTTTCAGAAAGCGGGACATAAGTTGCGACATTTAACAAGGCGGGACGAGTGAGCGACTGTCACTCCAAATTTGGGACGGTTGACCACCCTACCGTACAGGGCCGTAACAGCGGCATACAAACTCATATCGCCGGTTTTTTTAAATATAATTATATAAAAATGCTGCGACCGTGTAAAATTTTCGAAAACATACAGGGTTCGACTCCAGGAGATCATTTGCATTCCCCATAAGATAACACGTAAAAATCGACTATTTGACCTGCAGGCTTATTTTCTTTTCAAAATTAAAACAAGAAAACATTGACCCACGACCTTTAGATCTAGACCAGGGGTGGCCAAACCGTGGCGCATGCGCCAAACGTGGCGCATTGGATGATTACAAGTGGCGCATCCTTGCGCCTACTTATTTTTTTTTAAATAGTTGTCATAACTGAATCCATCTTAATATTTTAACACCAAAGTGATCTCAGTTCAATTCGTACAGCCTTCGGTAATGTTCAACTTCTCGGTGTCTGAAACTTAGAATGGAGCTTGTGAGATGTTACTTTAGGCGGGTTTACAAACGTACGAATATTTTTATCGGTGTTGCCATTGCGCGTTCCTGCTCAAACGATCGCAAACACCGCGCACTAGCAACACATCATATGTTTGAAGTCACGTGCGAATGAGCGGCGAGCGTTCGATATGGTCAGTCAGTTCTGAGTGAGCCATCGTGGCGTGGAGTTTGAAGCAGTGTTTTATTGAGTGTACTAGCGTGGTTTTTGTATTGAGAGTGATTGAAAGACAGATTCAAGATTAAATATATATTACGTTTGTCAAAGAAGAGCGCCACTACTTTTTCTTGACGCGAACATAGAATTCAAATTCCACATAATTGATATTCTGTGTGATACGACGTACGTACTTGTGATCTATTTGTTCTTTTTCACTTTTTTTTAGTTTTATACCTTTCTATGCTTAAATTCCTGTTGTCCATTACAGTGCAAAAGAAAATGAGCAAAAGAAGCCAAGAAAGTGATTGTAAGCGCGAATTCAATAAACAGTGGGAAAATGAGTTGCTATTTATAGCAAGTTCATCAGGAAAACCGTTTTGCATTGTTTGTGAAAGTACTCTTTCACATAACAGAAAACATGATCTTAAGAGACACTATACAACACAGCATCAGACTAATATAGAAGAAAAAATGAAGCTTGTTCTTGGGTCTGAGTTACGAAAAGAATATGTAACTAAGAAAAAGGAAGAAATCAGAAAAAGACAAAATATTTGTTAAAGTAAGTAGTGAAGACTTGGCGATGACAGAAGCGTCATATGAAATTGCTTTAGCATTGGCGAAAAAAAATAAACCTTTTTCTGATGGAGAAGAAATTGTTAAGCCTTGTCTCCAAATATTTGCACGCCATCTTGGTAATAAAGTTTTTGAAAGGAAAGCAGACGAAATTGCTATATCAAGGCAGACAGTTACGAGACGTATCGAGGAACTCTCTCAGGATGTATCTCAGCAACTGGAAGACCTTGTCCATTCTTGTACTTTCTTTTCTCTAGCTTTGGATGAATCAACGGACATATGTGATGTTGCCCAGTTAAACATTTTTATAAGAGGAATTGATGATAATTTAATGTCTTTGAAGAACTTGCCAGTCTGGAGTCATTGCATGGTAAAACAAGAGGATCAGACATATTTGAAAAGGTGAAATCATGCCTAGTAGATCTAAAATTAGATTATAACAAACTTATCAGTGTGTGTACTGACGGAGCGCCATCAATGATAGGTAAAGTCAATGGCGCTACAACTTTGCTTGAAATTTTTTTAAAACGTCCTATACCGAAATATCACTGCATTATACACCAAGAGGCACTGTGTGGGAAAACTTTTAATATGCAGCACGTTATGTTGCCAGTTGTGAAATTTGTGAATAAAATAAGAGCAAGAGCATTAAACAGACGAGAATTCAGAGAATACTGTGAATTGTTAGATTTGGAATATGGTGAACTTATCCTTCATTGTGAAGTGCGCTGGCTTTCTAGAGGTCAAGTTCTGAGTAGATTTTGGAAATTAAAAAATGCCGTTTCTAATTTTTTGGAACAGGAAAATGAACTACCTGATGAAAGAACCCTATTATTTGACAATAACTGGCTATTTGATTTGGCATTTTTAATTGATGTTACAAGCCATCTCAATGATCTAAATTTAAAACTACAAGGAAAGAATAAATTATTTCCCAGCTTAGTAAATAGCATCAGTTCATTTAAAATGAAATTAAAACTGTTCATCTCCCAGTTAGAAAATAAGGATTTAAGTCAATTTCCACATTTGAAAGAGCAGAGTGAATGTGCTGCGGATAATAGCAGTTTGACTAAATATATTGAAAAAATCAAGATATTGCAAGAGTCATTTGAAAGTCGTTTTCATGATTTTACTAAAGAAGAAGATTGCATGCTCGCATTTATAAACCCATTTTCACTTAGTGAACAAAACGTAATGCAGATGCCTAGTAACATACAAATGGAACTGATTGATTTAAAAACAAATTCATTTTTGAAAATGAAATTTGATGAGCTTTTTCCAGATCAAAATGCTTCTGATATAATTAATTTCTGGCATTCATTACCCAGTGAACATTTCCCAGAGCTAAGAAAATATGCAAAAAGTTATATATGTCGCTTTGGAACGACATACAGATGTGAACAAGCATTTTCATCCATGAAATTGATTAAAAGCAAAACAAGGTCGCGAATAACTGACTCAAATTTGAAGAACTCTCTGCTGATTTCAGTGACAAATTTAACACCAAACATTAAAAAACTAGCGAAATCCAAGCAGGCGCAAAAGTTTCAATAAAGGTAAGTAATGTTTTTGTGCTGTAATAGATATTGTTTTTCATACAATAATTAAACCATTTAAAAATGTTGATTATGTCAATAAGCATACCTTTATTTAAAAGGGCCACCACTGTTATAAATCATATTCCAAGACCCCTTCTAGTGAGTAGAGAGAACAGACAACTCCAAGTTCCAAGCTGATCTCGCTCTCAGTGCTTCATCTCGCTCAGAGCTTTCTCTCTCTCTCATCACATCCAACAACTGTGGCCCAGAGTTATCTTCACCAAATGAGACTCTCCGGCAGCTGTAGCACCACCAATGGGGTCCACGACAGCGATCACACTCTTGTCCAAGAGATTATTTCTAACTATTGTAGATTGGTGCTCCAATAAACATGTCTTTTGAAATGGCGTAAATTAATTAATTGAATTGCGTGATTGAGTTATTCCTTTTCCTCACTTAAGCAAAGCAGATCCTACCCCTACCCCTATTTTACATTTTGAGTTATTCCTTTTCCTCCCTTAAGTAAAGCAGATCCTACCCCTATCCCTATTTTACAACCCCAAACGTGAAAGTAAGAAGGTAAAAACCGTGCTTGTATGGCGCATCTGAACTCGTCTGTGAAAAAATTGGCGCATGGTATGCTTAAGGTTGGCCACCACTGATCTAGACCCTTTTAAAGAAACTATTACAAGGTATCTTATTCTGTTCATCATTTTTTATCTACAGTTCGAAATTCCTCATCTTAAACGTTTAATTCACATATTTTGGGGAAATCTTGCCACTTTAACGGTATGTTCCCTTGCCTACCAGTTACATCGTTAAAACTCGAAATCGTATTGCTATTTCAATCCATGGGTTTAAGCTTGCTTTGAAGGCTCTCATTACGAGAAAGAGAGAATGACGGAAGGAGAGGGAAATGATTTTCATAGCAATCAATTTAACCAATATTCGTTGCGTTATTTACGAGAAGGAATACATAAAGAGCAGAACTACAATTCAAAGAGATTAAAAATCGTAATAATGAGCTAAATTCAATATTAATGAAATGAAAACGGTATGGAAATCTTAGATATTTGTTGGACGTTTTAATAAACAAACCGAGCATGTAAAATATTTATATAGTGAAGGATTGGGCGATAGATTACGGGAGTTATCTTGATCGTGGATGTAGATAGAAAATTGAAATTTGGCAGAAACTTATACAATGAGGTAATCAGAATTCGTTTATTTAGGGTTGACATGGTAATTAAAAAATAAATGTCCGTTTGTGGCGCTATTTCGAGGGGGATATTTTGAACTTCCTTCGAATAAAACTAATAAATTTAAATTTGATAAACAAAATTTTATGTGAACTGAAAATTAAAAAATATATAATTCACATTATATGTTTCAAAGAGTTAAAACCATTTTGGTAAGCTAGAGTTGTCTAGCGTAATGTTTAACAAATAAATATTATTTTTGTGTGTAAGAATTGTACCTACGTAGTATATCACGCTGAGAGAGATAGTAATATCTTTGAGGGGAGAATGATAAGAAGAATGGGAGGGAGGAAGAGAGAGGATAGGAAGAAGAGAGGTTGAAAAATAGGAGGGAGAGAGGAATGGAGAATGGGGAGAAAGAAGAGAGAGGGAAAATACGAGGGAGGGAGAGAGGATAGGAGGAACGAAGAGAGAAAGCGAGGAAGAATGGGAAATGCCTTAATTTTAATACATAATCTGCATATACCCGTCATATTTGACGGGCAATAACGCTAGTTATTGCATAAAATACGACGTATTCTTGCGTATCGGCCGGAGTTAAAAAAAATTATTTGGTTTGGCAGAGGAAATGCACGAGATTGTAATGCGGTATATATTTTTTATCATTCATTGAGTTAAATTGTTGTTGCAGCCATCATTATTTCGTTTCACTTCGTTATTAAGTGAACCTCATTTTCACAGATGAGTCGTAAGTAATTGCAAGATAAATCAATCTCCGAACTAGGTGTAACTGCTCGGTTAAACATGCAGATTACAGACTGACTTCGCAAATTTATTTGCGGGTACTACTAGATGGTTTTATTTTTTCGTGCGCACGCAAAATTCGGAAAATGAAGGGAAATGGATTATCTGGGAAGAAGAAATAAACGTATTTATTTTCTATTTTCTGTACGTATACACAACGATTGTAAGTGAAAAGAAATGGCTAATTTACGAATAAGGTATTACGTGAACGTGCAGATTATATTATAACTATTCGAATAAGATATGTTTTAAGTTATAGTCAATTGTATTATTAATTACAATTGATTACGAAATCCATCGGTGGATCAAAAATTCAATCCTCGCATCATTACTGATATTTCAGCTCGTAGATATAATACTAAGCCATTAATACTTTCTTTTTTTTTACATGATCGTAAAGAACGCCTCTGCCTCACATACATGCAGGCATGGTGCGTGCATCTTTCCACTCTTCTTTGCTTTCTCCGCACATATTACTGGGAAAGTATTGTTTTCGTGAAAAAAATCGATTTCGATATTTCAAAGGAAATACACGTTTTGAGGTCTCCTGAAGACGTTTTCACTATTATCTCGATGAGGTACATATGTTTGTATGCATGTGATACAAATATTATAGGAGTTCTAAAACTAAAACTACTACTCGTGTAAATGCGAAATTTCATATTTGATATTTTCGTTAAGAAGAAAGGAGTTGATTAGTTTTTGATAAAAATCGATGAATCGGAAAATTGTATATTGTCAAATCCACCACCAACAACAACATTACCAACACCACCAACACCACAACAACAAAAACAACCTCAACAACAACAACAACCACCACCAACAACAACAGTAGATGTGTTTTAAGACTTCTAGCGTAGCGATAGTGGCGCCACCTGTCGGTGGAACTGTTAGCTAAAGATAAACAAAAGATGATCGTAATGACGTCATAACAAAAGACGATCGTAACGCGCCATATTAGCTTGGTATCTTGGAATGCGGGAAATTTGAATCGAGTTAAATTTTGCTTTTGGTTATCTTTGATGGCGGCGGATTTGAAACGAGTTAAAATTTTGTTGTTGACAGCGCCGAATGCGCGGTATATTCGAATCGAGTTAAAATTTCTCGGTTGGTATTTTGGATGGCGTCAAATTAATCGAAATATTGAACAGGTTGATCAAACTTTTATTTCCAATAAAATGCAATCATTATCACGTTACAAATAACAATCTTTTTTTCAAAGGAAGTTGTCCATCAAAATGAATTTCTCCTTTATTGTAGTGTTCCAGGCATAGCTGATATCGTTCCCTCTGATACCAATTTTCTAATTATTGTAATTCAGGAAATGTAGCCATTATCTGATGCATATCACGTGAAAGATACAATTCAATATGATCAAAAAGTATAAGTTTCAGATCCTCCAAATTCATCCTCTTCCAACAATGTTCAACTTTATGTATAATTGCAAGTTGTTTTAAGTCTATAACTGAAAGTAATTATTTTAAAATGAATAAATTCTTAGATTTATAGTATATTAATAATTTTAAATATAATTAAATTACCTTTGGAGAGTGATCTGATGCGTACAATATCTGAATGCGTCTTTCTTTGAGAACTCGCTTTTTGCACACGTCCGTCCTCTGCCGAGTCTCAAATCAATCAATCAATCATTTATTTAGCACAGACAGATTTCTCCAAATTACATGCGTTATAATATATATACAACAAGCACATACGATCATGCCCTCGGCGAAATTCGAACCAGCGACATTGAGGAGCTAGACACGCTAACCACCCCTCTGCCAAGGCCGGCATCTCAATAAAACGTTCTAAGCGCAAGATTTAAAAAAAGCTGAAGTTGCGCGTCCCCCCCTCCCCCTCTCCCCTCCCTCCCCTCTACTCCCCCCGCGAGACTCTGCGTAGCGTCTTGAGTCAGCGAAGAAATTACACCGGATGTGAGCTGGAGAGTGGGCGTTAACGCAAAAGAATCACGTCGACATTTTCCCATCACGTGACTTGAAGAAAGGGTATATGTATCACCCCATAACGCTTCGAGTCTTCGCCTTGATGTGACATTTTCTTAGCATCGCACCTTATGTTCTATTTCAAGCAAAAACGGTTTCAAAGAATATCCTCACCATCGACTCGAAATTAACCAACTCGGTGAAATTTTTATACTTCATCTGGTAACCATATTTTCATTCAAAATGCTTAATCGTTGTGGAAGAATTCTTTTAAAATTGAGCTTATTTCATAAGTTCTGAAAATCATCATATCCTTGAAAAAAGTGTTCCATGAGGGCTAAATATAACCTCTCAAGATTTTATAATTGACGATAATTGATATAAGTGGCAGTGATTATTTCTTTACTAAAAAAATTGGTGATAATATTTCTAGTGTAAAATATTGTTACAATCAATGTATTTCAGATACAAACATCCAAGTTCTCTTCATTCAATGTCATTGAACAGTATAAAATGTGTTTTTGAAATTGTTGAAGATTCTACATATCAATGTTTCTATTGTAATGTTAAATTATTTAGTATAAGACTTGTGAGATTATGTAATTGGTATATAGAAATGGGGAATGTAATTGTATGAGTATTGAAATTGATATTTTTATTTTTCAGATACTACGTATATCAATTTAACCCCCTTTATTCTAACACACACGCGCACCTAAAGCTATGAGTAGACGTAAAACACTACACGGGTAAATGCAGTTGATAGAGTATTTTTTTTAATGGTTTCTGCAACGAAGAATTGAAGGTGTACCTTTTTCAGGCCTAATGCTTATACAACAAACGTTAATGTTTCACGATGACTTAAAAATTACTAAAGCCTGTCATTATGCAATTGTACATCGATTCAAACTTCTTCATGGTATAAGAAAATTAGCGGTTTCTGGTGAAAAACTTCGTGCTGGTTCGAATACTGAAGAGACACTTATTGACGAATTTCCCAAGTCCGTTGGGGGTAAAACCAAATTGCCGAGTAAATCTTTAATGTCAACGAAACGGCTGTTTTGGCGGTATCTTCCTCGTAGCACACTTGCAGCTGGTGATGGTAGGTGGAGTGAAGGAATCAAAGGGAGGGTCTGGCGATCCTCGCACACCCAAGTGCAGCAGGCACGAATAAATTCAAGTTAATGGTGCTCGGTAAAAGTGTACACCCTCGTGCTTTAAAGGGTGTAAAGAGTTTTACCGAGCAAACAAACGTGCACGGATAACTTCGCAAATAAAATTAGACTGGTTTTGGAATCATTTTGCGTTCGAAGCACGAGCGAATTGCAAGTCTAACGGGCTTGATGATCACTGCAAAATTATTTTGATATTAGATAACTTCCCTACCAACCTTGATTATTGGTCGTACACCTATTAAGTTTGGAACTAGAAATGAGAAAGATAATGTAGCGCATTAACAAGTTAAAGAAGAACTGCAAAAGCATATTCCAAAGACGCTTTGTTAGAATGTTGACGTAAAATATTCGGAATCTTCTTCATCCTCTAATTCCTTTCCCACAATTTTTTTATGGGTAATTATACACTTCTATAATATGATCCGTATTCCTTCCCGAAAGTAAACTGAACGTTTTCACGCTTCGCTCTTATCGTTGCACCGGCGTAAACAAAACGAAACTCTACCACAATAACGGACCCGTATAGGGAGTTCATAAGGGTATTTTTTTAAATCCTGCTTAAAGGAAATCAAACAGATGGACGGACCCCAAATCATCATCATCATCATCTATGTATGTCACCAGCCAATACTTGCCTGAAAATATTTGTTCCCCAGCTCTACTCGTTGCTTAAAATTATTCGCCCGGACTGACGAGCTAGGCGAAAGCATAAGGTAGGAGTTACCAATCTTTTTTATGTGGCGATCACCAATTTGTTTTCTGGTATATCAAGCGAGCACCAGGCAATATCCTACAATATCAACCGAGCACCACTATACATATGCGAAAAATGATAATGACCATAAATACTAAAATCAAACGGACGTCCATTTTATTAGTAATGTACTTGTATACGATGAGAAAGAAAGTGCCTTGCCGTATTATATTAGTGATGTTAGGAAACGCTTTTTAAGCATCGCAGAAATATACAAACAGGCTGCCGAGGAGCAGAATCAAGCTGCCAAAGAGCATAGCGGTGCTCGCGTGAGCCTAGTTGGGAGCACCTGCCATAAGTGATTAAAAAAAGCCCTAAAACAGCAGACCTTTAATTGCCGATCGTTATTTACGCGTCAATGCACCCACTTTTACGATTCTTTGTTTCGAGTTCTGTACACGAGTATTAGGTTATCCGACGTCCCAAGGTCGCCAGATTTATGAGGTCGTACTGCACCGCCGTTCTAAGGACATTTTTTTTTGACATAACGCGACCAAACCCCCGCCCAAAAATAGCTATTCATGGAAAAAGAACTTAACATTTACGATCTTTTCGGCGCCTTTGCAGTTAATCTGTTTCGTCGAACGATAACCAACACCTCGCCGCACGAACACGCACTTGGCGATTCCCTCGCCAAAGACCAAACGGGAATTCTATTTTCTGCCTTCTCGAGAAAAGGGTTTTATTTTTCCTTCCCTTTCCTTTATTTTCGAGCGGACCGTCTGGTGATATTTTTTTGTCGCCGTTGCAGAAACAAGGGATTTCGAGAGGGGGAGTGGTCCCTCGTAACATGCGGTGAAATTGGAGATGTTGAGGGAGGGAAAGAAAAAAGATAGAGAGAGAGAGAAACCCAGAGAGTCTTAAAGGCACGAATAAGGCAGGGCATGGGAGATGAGTAGATAAGTGCATTCTTACGTGTCCCTGAACTTCCTTCGCAGACCGAGATAAGGGTTGACGACGTACTCTTACTAATGGGCGTTGGAAGTCCAAAGACTTTTTTACGTGCGCTTCAGTGAATGGGTCGGAGATGAATATATGGCGCGAATTTTGGTTTTGTTTTATTTATTTTTTCTCGTCTGCTCTCACGGATGGTGAAGTCCCATTCTGAGACTTCGCGGTCCATCAATTCTCACAGTAAAAGTACGAAATTTAAGCTCGAATGCGCTCAACCGTTTTCTGTTTGACCATTGACACGTTTTGTTAGGATTTCATGGCGTGGTTTCCTTGCAGCAGTGGTTTCAAAACTGTGGGGCGCGCCCTCCTTGGAGGGCGCGTTGGGTAGGTCGAAGGGGCGCGGAAAGGATTTCTCATACCTTTACTTCCCGTTTCATCATCCGAATCTTGAGACCTACAATATGCAACAGCCAAATTTTAGCCCTCAATTGGCTAGGACGTATCGTTTGCATTCATGTTTTCCTTAAGATGGTTTTATCAATGGTAATTGTATGTCCAGTAGGCATCGTTTATGAACTGTAATTGAACATGGTATAGAGGAGGGTGCGAGGATAGGTAAGGGGGGAGCGGCTTTGTCATGTTTGTAATCGCCAATCCTAAAAAACGATCGATGGGTTTCAACAGAACACGGGATAGTGAAACGCTTACTAAGGCATCTTATAATGATCATGGATATAGCACCATTGGCAGGAATAATAATTACTCGAAAAATTCCAAAACCGACTTGGGAACATCTCTGTCATCCATCCAAACGAAAATAATTTTATTTCCACAATTTACCAAATTATCTTATATATATTTTATGCAAACCGTTTGGGAGTTTTAATTATACCTATAACTTGTTGAGCACATTTTAAACATTTGATCCTAAGTTTTTAAATGGGAGTTTTTCCAAAGAAAATTAACGTCTTACGCTACAGCTGAGATTAATCGGGGGTATTCATTCCTCTCTGCTTAAGAGAAATAGATCCTTCTCAAGATTTTTGTAAATACTAGAAGTCTCATTGGAAGAAGTAGTTCCTGTAGTGTACAAGTCATATTTTCTCGTTGACGTCATGACAAATTCATTGAGGACAGAATAAAATTGTAATCACTAGGTTTAACTTGAAGATTAACCACCACTCATTTGAATTATCTTATTGAATGGACGACTTCATAAGTATCACTCATCAAAAGTCAAACTCCATCTGTGTTTTGCGGATATAGTCACTACTCATATGCGGTCCTATTGTAGAGAAAGTGGAAAAATGTCCTTGCACCCTTCGCTCTAAAGTTTTAGACGAGCTTTCCCCATGCAACGGTTCGCCGGTTGTATCCGTTCCATGCAAGAATTTACTCCAACCCGAATTTTCAATTAAACTAAGACATTAATATCACTATCAGCGGTTTGGAATAAGATGTTCCAGATATCACGATTTAAGGCGAACAATATAGCTTGACCTCACTTGTGTTAGGTTGGTCGCTTGACATGCGCCGTTCCTTGGAAATGATCTCAAAACATGATTGTAAAAAATTTGATTGGATGAATTAATGATTTATGCGGCTATTTTATTTCTGTATTGACCGGAATCGAACACGAACCCAGTTTATTAAACGCTTTCCAAAAAACTGCATAAATGTTTCTTTACAGATATCGGCTTTTTCTATATATATATATATAACACGTCCACTAATCAGGCCCCTGTAAAAATGTCATTATAAATGCGACGTTGAAATCGAGCTACTTTCGTAGAGACCCGTGTTTTAATGCTACTATCAGGATTTTCAAAGTAGGCAACACGATCAAATCCCTTAGTCTCGAGTAAGTATTACTCAACCCTTAATTTTTGTTGTGTAATTTTTGAGGAAAAAACAGTCGCGTAATACTCGGGCCAATATGGCGAAATATTTATCTAGCGCTGTCGTACTCGGCTGTGCAAATAATGGCGATTAATAACTCAAATACCAATAATCATGGCGCGGTAAAAACACCGCACCGGTATGTTAAAACATCGATGCAAAGAGAACCGCGTGGAACCGACACATGGAAGATCGACAGTAATTGGCCAACTTATAGGCGACCCGAGGGAAAAACTAGCAAGAGTCGGCGAATAAATCAACTTCTCCGTTTCCCGTCGCGAACTGAGTGTGGACACGACCACAAACTCAAAACCCGGCCGCGAGCAAAAGCTCTCTTTCTCTCTCCGTTGCCTCCGCCACCCATGCCCACCACTCATAATCCCTTTGTACGCCCCCGCATGCCCACGCCCACTGCCTCCCCCAGCCTCCAATGCCTCCTTCCCATTCCCCTCACACGACCCACGTCCTATTTTCTCGGACGAGAGAGAAAGAGAGAGAGAGGTAGATGGAGAGGAAGGCAGAGCATTAACGTGTAACGATGCGATGGAAGTTCTTAACTCCCTTCGTAGTAGAGAGGGCCGGTGATACATAAGCGCATAAACAGCTATCGCCATTAATATATTAGGTGTACCTAATCCCTGGTAGAAGAGGCTTTTAAACGCATTTATACCAAACGAAGGAGGTGGTTGAAATTGGAACGGAGTTGGATGGAGTCGGAAAATGGATGTTGTTGGAACGGAGTTGGATAGGGTGGATTGAAATTGGATGGTGTAGGGTTGGAATTTGATCGGAAGTGGATGGGGAATAGATGGGGTTGAATAGAGCTAGAATCAGGAGCAGATACAATGACTTCCAAAGAGGGTGATTATGTTCTCTTTCAGATCTAAGGGACGGAGCCGTATAAACGGGTTTAGAAGGAAAAGGATCCGCCTCTGGTTGAAAGGAAGTCGGATGAGATTAAAAGGGACACGTAAAGAAGAGAATGAGTTATAGAGGAGATGAAGAGAAAAGGAAATGAACGGGAATGGTAGAGTATAGAACAGGAAAGGAAACGTGGTATAAAAAGAAAACGGTTTGCATTTAGAGCAAGCTATAGACTTCGAGTTCCCCTTTAGAAAGTTCTCATAATTAATTTTAGATATTGATTTTAATTAAAACAGCATGTGAATAAAATGCAACTTTATTCCTGCCTTGCACGGAAATTTCACGGTACGATAGGGGATGATGACTTGAGGTCTTTATAGTATCTATAAGACTGCTACTTGGTCCAAGAATTAAGAAAATGTGCAACAAAAGCTCTTCATTGATTTTTTTATATATTACTTCCTTTTCATCTTGTTTTGCAGTTTTGGTGCAATATAATCAAATTTCGTTTATTTTTATCACTTTTCATCAATTAGAACTTTTTTCATGGTTATTTTGGAGCTGGAGATCTAGTAAGTGCATTTTATTACAAGATTCCCTTTGAATAGCATGATTCAATAGGAATTGCGTTCGGGTATGCACCTGATATTTTGGAAGCTTCCCTGCTTACCACGGTTGTTTCACGAAATGCAACATTTAGGAGTGGCAGAGGTATCAAGGAAGGAGGAAAAAAATTATTAGAATATATTTCATTGATTGTTTTCAATTCAAAGAAAATGTTTAATTTCAATATGTATGTAAGTTCCATGAATTTCACGATAGTCCACAAAAGGAATATCTTCCCCCTCTAGCTTCAGCCAGATAAATTCTACTCGCTTTCTATCTAAGACGTTTAATAAGAGGAATATAATAAGAAGTTTAAAAATGTAACCTTATAATTATCCAAGGCTTCTAATCTACATTATTTAAACGGTCATGTCCATCAATAGGTTTCTACAGCAAGGAAAAAATGAGATCAACGTCGATGCAGGAATGATTGCGAGTGAACATGTGAGGAAATTGTATTGTATGAGAAGAACCACAGGAATAGCGAAGTGTAAATAAACATATGTCGCTGGAGCTAGAAAACGAGGTTTATATCTTATCACGAATCCAGCATAGTATTTTGGAAGGCTTGATAATGAGGATAAGAATCGCGGAGCCTTAGAATGGTTTGTTTTTCCCAGGATAAACTAGAATTGCCAGGGGAAGCATTGCACCCTCTGCCATCCACTATTAAGGTATAATAGCGATGTAAATGAATTACGGGCAGAATTTGCTGACTGCATAACAAATACGAGAAACATAAGTTATAGTCAAATTATAAGAAATGAAAAATATAATAGAGACAAAAGATAGTACAGACAAATAGTAAAATATCCCTGAGAGCGGTTGCCCCGTAGCTGAAATGCGTCTTGGATTACTCGATCATTTTACGGCAACAGGAGCTATATCGAACAAATATTGAAATCAGAAAATGGCTTGAGTTAAAAAAAGACATAATAGGCAATCCTAATTAATATCGCGGAACCTTTATGAAGTGAATAAAAAGGAAATGCAGGAAACGTTTGAGTTGTAGAACTATATATTAACTCTCATTTATAAGAAAGGGAAAATATATTTCTTTCTAGTTACTTGTCTCACTTTCTCTGGATCCGACCGTATTTCAGTAAGATATAGGTATATATATGGACTTCGGTGGCAAAATAGGCGTCGATATTCTTCTCCAACAAAATCAACACAGTAAGCACCGAAAAGGTGTATTTTATCGTCCAAAGGTGCCTGTGATTTATTTTTCCATTCGATGGCTGTCAGAAGGGGCCTCCCTATACGAGTGCGGGTCTCGGAAAAAATCTTCCTGTACGGGAAACCCTTTAAATTAACCCACAAATTAAACAGACTTTCCTTGCGATGATATCGAAGCGTGGGACCCGAGGTGATCGCTCCGATTCGCCCTCCCCTTGGGGCAGCCCTGGCTGTGTGCGTAGCTTAATCACTAATCAATTCCCGAGGTCCAAACGAGGGGAAGGGAGCTCGTGAATTCTGCGAATATATGGAGAGAGGGAAAATAAATAAAGAAAAACGTCTTTATTGGCGAAGTTGAGGCTAAGTACCGTTACAATTTGTTTACATCTAAATTACTGATTACAGAATTTGATTTACACAGTATAAATGAATACAGAGTAAATAATCAAGGGTAGAGATATTTGTGGTTCACATATTTAAATAAGATTTGTTTAAAGCTTTCAATATTAATTCACAGAATAATGGATGCCACTTGAGAAATATACATCAGTGTAATCTTATGCATACATACGTGTACATTCCCTTATACATATGCAGATAAATACAACAGAAACAGTTTTGTATAAATAAAAAATGGGTCAATTTTATTTTAAACTATTTAATATAAAATGCTTGCGTAGAATTTAAAATTTTACCTTAACAAATAAAAGACGAAGAAAAGAGAGAGAGGAAATAAAACTTTAAAAACACACACACACCCTAGATCAGTGGTTCTCAACCTTTCAATTGTCGCGGCCCCCTTGAATATCATGCGGCCCCCATTGATTTGAAAATAGTAAAAATAAAAAACTTTATTACAAATTTGTTCATTTTATGTAACCATTAAAAATTTTTATCACATTTTTCTAAAAAATCCCTGGTAAAATTTTATTATTCGTGAAAATTTCATTTTTTGACACTTGACCTTGCAACCAAAATAATTTTACGGCCTCCTGGGGGACCGCGGCCCACTGTTTGAGAAACACTGCTCTAGATAGACTTAAGTGTTACAGTATCTAAAATATAAGAGGCTATTTGCAATACAGTGATTTCATGCTGGAGTGCATATATCTGGCAGAAAGTGAAGTATAGGATTACATCATTCAGTTTTAGCACTTATTCATCAAATGTAGAAAGCAGTAGTTGCCGAAGCCTTCCAGTGAGAAGAGATAGAGGAAGAGAGAGAGTGAGAGAAAGAGATGGACTCGCGCACAATCATGGGCTGGTATTACTGCAAAGGCGCAAGTCAGGAAAACTTCATCGACCGGTTTATTAAACCACCTCTATCACATCGTACGCTCCGGGATGCTATTTTACTGGTGGCGGACCCAAGGGGTGAATGATGGAGTGGGGTCGCCTCCCCCTTTGGATGCCACCATTGCCTTACATCGGATGCATTCTAATAACTCATTACGTGCAAAATTCGTGGTTTATACATCACAGATTAGGTGCATAGGACAAGGAAAAGAGAGATTATGAAAGGGGTAGGGATTTTTAGAGTACAGGGTCGTCGACTTTGGCGGATTTCATAGGGGGAGGAGCGATTCGGGCGGCTCCCCTCTCCATGGGAAGTTTCTGGATCCGCCTCTGTATCCTACAGCATCCCGCCAAGGATATGGCGAGGAAGCTGAGAGCACGTGGTCTTTTTCCACTGACGCACGTCCGGAAAAAGATCAGCCTGGTGGGAATTCTTCATCATTGGCCCGTAGGGGAGGACGGAGACTCATGACTGGCGAGACGGATGGACCAACGCGGATGCTGGGGGAGGACAGCGAGGCGGGACCACGCATGTCCAAAAATATCCATCGATCGTTCTTATCGCGCACCCCTACGCTGTCATCTTCTCCGTTGCGGATGTGTCGCGGGAGCGCCTCGCGCTTCTTCCCAAACCCGCAATGGGACCGCTCTGATTTCGTCACAAATCACGTCCGCTCGGATTATCCGTACTCGCGGCGCATGTCCTTTTCAAACGCATCGATCGCTTTTGTTTAAAATACCTCCGCGATGTTGCTTCCTCCCGCGTCCTAAGGCGGGAGAGTATTGGCAGCCCAATTATTGAAGAGGTGAGTGGGGACTGCGGAAATCAATGATTAATGGCTTGTTTATCGGCGCATGTCCACAAATTTCCCATCGATCGGTTTACGAGAGAACTTTTTAAGATGTCATTCCTTCCGCGTCCCACGGCCAGAGGCATCGGGAACCTAATCAGACGGAGGAGTAATGGAACCGTCGAAATCGATAGGAACCGCATTTTGGCGGGTTCTCCGAAGTGACTCATGTGCATAAATTTTCATTGATCGCTTCGTTAAAACCCCTCTTAAATTCTCATCCGTTCCTCGTCCGACGACCGAGGGTACCGGGAAACCAATTCTTTGTAGTAGTACGCCGACCATTTGGATCGATAGAAAACGTCTTTTCGCGGGTTTCATTTATTGGCGCATGTGCAAAAATTACGATCGATCGGTTTATAAAACACCCTCTCCGTCTCATTCCTTCCGTTTACGATACCCGGGAGAGGCAAGGTACCCGATATACGTACGAGAACGATACGAACGGCGCGAATCGATGAAAAATGACAACTCTCGGCGCATGCGCGGTTTCATCGATTCGTTTATTTAAAACACTTCCTCCGGTAGCATCTTCTCCCGGGAAGACAAAACTTTGGTTTATCGGGATCTCACGAATCGAGAGAAGTAGAGGAAGATGCGAGATCAATAACCGATTGTTTGCTACGGTAAACGGCGCATGAGCGAAAAATTCATCGATCGTTGTGCGGAGCGACCTGGTGTTATTCATGGAAACCGCGCGCGGGAAAGGTATCAGCCATTGGGAACTCTTCTAACGGGAGGTGGAGTCAAATGACGGACGGTTCCATGGAAATACGAGATCTCGCGCCTCTCCACGGAGGCGCATGTCACTCGAGCCTCGGGGACGTTTTTCATTCACACTCCTACCGTTTTATGAACGCCGTAGAGGAATAGGCCCGCCTATATCGGGAACTTACTTCATAAAAGATGGATCAGAGAAACGAGAATCCGCGACAAACGAAATTGATGGGGTTTTCTTTATCGGCGGGATTCCCAAAATTTTCTCCGCTCGGAGCCGAATAATCCCGCCACGTGCGACATTTTACCAGAGTTGGCATGCAGAGGCGCGCGGTCGTAAACTTATCGATCCGTGTAGTCCACACCTTCGCGATATTATGCACGCCGTAGAGAAAGCGGTTATTACGTACGATGACGCGCTGCGTGTGACGAGACTTTGACAACTCTTTCCCTTCGTCGACGCGGTCATCCTACTCTAGACGAAGCGGACGTGGGACAGCGATCTCCCGTAATTTTCTATTTACTAGCATAGTTTCGAGATGATTCGTCATTCGGCTAGTAAGAACTTACTCAACGTAACCTTTGTAACCTAGGTATCCTTTCTCAGCCTCCATTGTCGACATTTTGCGCGGGAATCCTTACCCGTGGCATTCTCTTTACGTGACCTCACCACCTTAACCTATTGCGTTCTCACCCTTCACTCGCCCATTTCACTTCCACCGAACGCCTCTTTCACTATCCTAAGCTTATGCTTTCTCGCTTTAACTCGGAATTAACCTTTCTCATCTACTTAACTTCTAATATCATTAGTCAATTCTAATTATTAAGAAACGAATGCCTTCCCACCCTCTATGTTTGTCGGATGATATTTACCATTTGATGAGCTAACGTGAATTTTTTCGTGCTTATGCTCCATATCTGTTTTGTGCCTACCTTGCCAGCTGTGACTAGGCGCCAATTTAGGGGTGTCCTAAATCATTGGTTTCCAAACTCTTTGCAAGCGTGGCATCCTTTAGAACAGTGATGTCCAAACTACGGCCCGCGGGCCATATCGGGCCCTTCGACTGTCTTCTTCAGGCACGCCATAAGTTTAACAATTAAAGGACAGTGAAGCAAAATGGAAATAGAGAATTATACAAACAATATATTATATTTTTACCCTTCTTTTTCATAAATAGATAAAACAAATCAGGTAATGCTGGCCCTCAACTAAACTTTTTGTTTCCTTAAACTATTCTTCAACTCTATTTTCCACTGAGTGCGGCCCGCGAAGAGAGCGGAAATGAGATATGTGGCCCACAAAGGGAGTGGAAATGAGCTATGTTGCCCGCGATGAGTGTAACAACGGGTTATGTGGCCCTAGAGCCGAAAAATTTGGGCTTCAGAAGATAAGCAGAATTTCGCGGCATTTGAAAAGAAGATTTTATATTTTTGCGTACCGTTATAACAACCTTTGAACGTATCCATGTGCTGGTACTATATCCTAATCAGTTTATTAGAGGAAAATTATTGCCATAATTACCTATCAACACAATCAAACCGTCGATTTATTAAATAAACAATGTTATTCGCGACAACCCTAAAAATCGACTAAGGCACCCAAGTGTGCCGCGGCACAAAGTTTCAGAATCACTGTTTATCACTTGCTAAAAATAAACTTAACTGAGCTCACGAGCACTCGGTTAGATTGTTGAAATTGTACGAGAATTTATATACAATTTTATTTTGAAGTATCTAATCTATTATGCCAACAGTAATGCTAATGTAGGAGACAAAATTTGAGATAGCGCTTAGGGCCCCAAAATAGCTGAATCCCAAACTCGACCCAATTTTCATTTTAATTTCCTTAATTTCGAGGAAGTTGTTGCAATGGTCTTACAACGTTTCCATTAATTATTGTCTTCCTCCAGAAATAATTTTGCTTAGGGTGGGTGTGATAAAAATAGTGTTATTCATTTCAAAATTCAATTAGTAGGCTCATATTGTTAATTATATTTTCTTATTTAGTGCATATCTTGAAATACGTCTCTTGTGGCATTTTCTTGGCCGTGTCTATATTCTCCGCTGTCGTATGTTTTGGCGCAAAAAATACGCAGTTAAATATCTCCGGATTTTAATTACAACCTGTTAATTTATTTTTCCTTTCTATGCTCAAGAATATAAGGTATCTCGTGTTTTAGATCTCAGTTTCGCAAATAAAAATTCCATATGGATGCATTTTATATCTTATCCGGTGTTTTACGACCCATTCTTATCCTTGAGTATTGGATAGTAAGGCGATGGAAAAAAGCAAAGGTGAGTATTCGACGTAACTATATGGTTTCAGCTTCCTTTAATTTAAATTAACCATTAGCTAACCTCCCTCAATGTAACTGAGACCGTCTTATTCTTCAATACATCGAAGACTAGTACTAAGATTTAAAACGAGCCATGTTTAACGTGTGTTAAAAAAGTTGTATGAAAAATGAAAGACATTTTTCGGAGTCGAACATTTTACTATGAAAAAATAATGGAATAAAAACAAAAATTAAAAATTGCAAAGTGCAGAAAACTGACCAATACTCAAGCATCATAATATTTTCCGTTATTCTTCAACTTATCTATTCGCATATATTATCAGACGAATAATTCCTTCCAAATCAATCTTAAGACATAATCTATCGTCTTTGGCTGTGATGGGTAGTTTTTATTTACTCCTTTATATTATTCTCTCTTACTGGTTTAAAAATTTCCCTCAGCTGCTGATCACGTACAGGCAACGCCTAAGTTGATCATGACATCACGTGTGTACGCTTTTATTACTTCTTTAAACGAGTGCGCAGCGATAAATTTCCTCTCCCTCCCAAACCAAGACCTGTGACACTTATAGATGATTCGTTCATAAAAACGTTTTTTTCGAAGGACGGAATATTTATCACACACGTCGCCAATATTTCTTGAAATATTTTTTCTATTTTCGTCCCATACCGTCGCAAGAAACTTTTCCCATTTCTTTCTTCTACTAAACGATATCTTAATGGTAACATGGTAACTTTTCGGAAACTCGTATTCTACCAAATATTCGCATGATCTATCTACGAGGAACATGTATAGTTGGTTTTTGTATCTTTCATTTAACATAACTGATTTTAGCACCTCCTCCGTTATTCACGTTTGTCGTCCTTTCTCTCAAATCCTCATTTCGTTCTCTGTGCCCTGTATATATATATATATATATATATATATATATATATATATATATATATATATATATATATAAGCTTAAGGAAAAGGAAACGTAGTGTGGCAACAAGGTGTTGAAGGAAGCCCAATAGACACTGGTGTTAGCTAGCCGCTAGGAGTGTTGAAGTAACGCACGGAAACACAACATCAAAAAGTAAAACCTCTTAATCTCTTTGGGCTTGAGTCCTTCTTCAATGACAGAGAGTGATGGGAACCTATATGCAATCCATTTGAAATTACCGCTTACTAGAAACTCAGAAAGAGCAATCAACCAATCAAATCCCACGCTGCATTCAGTCGGGTTCATGTGCGAATTGTTCATCGATCTGTTCCGATGAAAAACCTTTGACATTTCATTCGCGCCGCAGACGTTTTGTTTCGCTAGTAAGGGAAACGTATCTCGCAAAAGAAAGTTTTAAGTCCACTAAGTCGATAAGTTATAACAGTTACATCGGGGATGCAGCAAGTGTATTGATTCGCTCTATGGGAACTCCAACGGCGTTTATTCTCGCCGTAGAAGAATACGTCTCGAAATATCGGCTCGAACTTAATAGCTTCCTGAGACATTGGTCTCATGAGTGACCTATTAAAGTTGTCTCTATCATGTCATGGCATTTATTTTTCCGCTTTTTTAAATTTAGCCACATTAAGCCACACTGATTTTAGAGTGATTGATGTCGTTCCCAACAAATTCTCCTTTAAAGTAAAATGTCTCAATTCTTTCCTTCTCTGTTTCAATACGGTCTTTATGTATCTGCGTTTGCTCATGGTATTTTATCCATTTATAAAACAGGATTAACTTTATGCGGGTGTTTTAATGGAGCTACAACATTAAAGTAACACTCTTTTGGTTGTTGGCTTTGGAGGACGATTGAATTTGATCATTGTATGTAATTTTAGCAAATTGCATCACAAAGTTATTTTCCGTAAATTACGTCCATGCTTCTGTTGGGAGTGGGTATTACATATTACTCTCTCGCAATACTGATATCTCAAGTTTTATTTTTATCATGAGCTTTTTTATCGTTCTTATGGCTGCTGATAGTGAAATGCGAAAGTATTGATTATGAACTATGATATATAAAGAAAAAAAGAAAAGCACCACAAATAAACTTTAATATTGTATTACTGGGTAGAATTTGGGATCCAGACTACAAATAACCAGACTGGAGTAAGAATTGTTAGTCACGCTTTGTCATATCAAACCGCACAAAGTCGAAACAGCTTCAGGTATTTATTAATTTTCAATTGGTCATGTACAGCATTTAACAGCTTATTGCAGAAAGCAGATAAATCATAACCCCCCCTCTGCCATCCACAAAAAGGTGACTCGCAGGATATCATGTAGATGGTAATGAATTTGATGTATGAATACGCTCTTAAAACAACTCTTAAATTTTTATACATCCTAGAAGTTAAGGATGCTCATTCTCGTAAAAAGCCATTACTAGTTGGATAAATATTTAGTACTTTCAATATTCTTCGCCTCTCAAAAAGTTTGGGGACCCCTGCTCTATAGTTAAGAAACATTAGATCTATCTTCATATCTCCCTTCATGTGACTGAGAACTATCGATTAATACATTACAAATACTAACTTATTAAACATCTTGTTTAAGTGCTGTTACGTATATGTGTGTCACTGCCAACTTGGTGTTTACGTCCATTCAACTTCTAGATATCATTCAGTTGCAAACATCTCAGCTAAGAGAAGGAACCTTGGAGAGCGACAGGATGCCAAATATGGCATGAGTACACCGAGAAGGTTGCAGGGCAAGAAATAATTGATCACACGGGAAAGAATCGACGGAGAAGGAACTATTTTAATTAGTGCGGTAATTTAGCTGTCATTTTTAATTCACTCGCAGAGGTCTCTGCGGTGGGGGATATTTACATGAGTTTTTATGCGCAAGAGGAAAAAAGTTAGAAGAGTGCGAGAACCTAGCGAGGATCACAATATATAACCATCTATGTTATACGCGCTAGTTTGAATTATATAACTATACCAGGTATAATTTATAGCGAAGATTTTTGACGGAATGAGTTAGCGATCGGATGGTTAGGCGCATCGCCAAATTATGGAGCAGTTAAATAAGGAAAAGATGTCTTAGCGTCAAAATTTCCTTCAATGAATGAAAAAAATAAAACACACCCTTGTACAAAATCTTGTTAAATATCAATTTCTTGTGCTCTATTTCCATGCTTACTTTTTTCGCTGATTGTTTTTCAATTTTTATTAGTTTTTGCTATAGTTAGTGAATAAATTGAATGAATAACTTAATAATTACCTTCACCAAGAGGCAGTGACGGAGCCAATGGGGGAGAAAAGGGGTCGATCGCCCCCCTCTCTTGGATTATCCCATTACATTCATTCTTGAACCCATTCCGCGCGTAATTCCTTGATTTTGCGTAGCAGATGAAGTCCATAAGACATGAGCAAGAAATATTCTGACAGGGTAAAGGATTTTCAGAATGAAACCTTTTCGACAGTGGCGGATTCAAGAGGTATAAGGAGCGATAGCCCCTCCTTTGTGCTGTTTCTTGATCAGCTCCTTCCTAGAAGGAACCTGAATTCCTAAGCATTTCAGAAGATCATCACGATTGAAGAGGAATTCTACTTTAACGAAGTATCATTTATCGCCGAGGAAATCCAAACCATGAGGTAAGAATCCAGAGGTTCCCTCTTATCCCTTCCAACTTTTGGTTGCTTCAAAATTATACTGTTCCTTCTTTCAAGTTTTAAGGGCATATTACGCATAAAAAAATTTTCTCTAGTGTTTTTTTCATCATCATCATCATAAAACAAGCGCGCAAAAAATTGCGCACGATGAGTATTTCGTCATCATTATCATAGGTAGTCTGTCCGTAGTCAGGTCCGTGATTATTCGTTCTCCATATATTCTTTCTCCATATACTCCTATTTTCCGCAGTCCTCTTCATATCTTGATAACACTTTTTCCCTTTAAAATCGTCCATTAGCTGAAACCCTTTCCTAACTCTTTTCCTTTTCCCATCTAGTTTTCCTTCTAACACGTTTTTAATCATACTCTCTCTCCTCAGGTCATGTCCAACCCAGTTAGCCTTCCTCTTTCTAATGGTCTGTATAATCATTCGCTTCTCCTCTAATCTTCGTAGCACTTCATCGTTTTTCATCTTGTCCGTCCATTTTATCTTCAGCGTTCTCCTCCAAGTCCACATTTCAAAGCTTTCCAAGTATTTGATGTCATTTTTCTTAGCGTCCATGTTACTGCTCCGTACAAAGCTATACTCCATATATAGCATTTTATCAACTTCTTGCCGATATCTTCATTTATATTCCCTTAAGTGGGTGTTTCTTTATTCTGAAAGCCGCTTTTGTTTTTCCTATTCTAGTCCTGATGTCATCCGTACATTTTGCATCTCTTTTTATGATGCTTCCAAGGTATTTATAGTCTGAAACTTGCTCTAAAGACTTTCCTCCAATACTTACGTTCAGATTCTCTTCTTTACCCGATATTCGAATGACCTTGATCATCCGCGTATTTTACTTCTTATAATCCTTCCTCCAATTTTGAAATCTACTGTGCCTTCTAAAGCTTCTTGCATTAGACTTCTCCATATATACTGAATACTGTCGGCGATAGGCAGCAGCCCAGTCTTACAACTCTACCGACATTTACACGGCAGGTGTCCGCATTCTCCAACTTGACATTTACAACTTAATTCGCATATAGATTCCTGATCAGTCTCCTGTCCTTCCAGTCTACACCTATATCCTTTAATATCTTCATCAATATTACCCAATTTACTCTATCAAAGGCCTTCTGCCAGTCTACGAAACATACGCAGATATCTTGACTGTTTCTGATATGATTCTAACTACTCTTATAGCATCTCTAGTTCCTCATCCTTTTCTGAAACCGAGTTGATCTTCCCCTAGCATTTCTTCTGCCTTTTTCTCCAGCCTTTTATTAAGAATCCTCGTGATGACCTTCGAAGTGTCTGACAGAAGGCTTACCGTTCTGTAGTCTTTACACTGCATTGCCTTTGGCTTCTTCTTTAGAGGGATCATTGTTACTTCTAGGAAATTCCGAGGCCACTCTCCCGTGTCGTAAATCTTATTAATTATTTTCGTGATTGCTTTTAGTCTTTCTGATCCAATGACTTTAACTACCTCAGCCGGTATTCCATCGTTGCCCGTGGCAATTCCTTTCTTTAGATCCACTATAGCTTTTTCTACTTTGCTCTCCATAATACTTGGTCCTATGTTGTCTTCTTCATTGTTTTCCTCATCTTACAGTTCTATTTTTGCCTATCCTGCCTGCTTGCTGTATAGTTCCTTAATATATTCTTCCCATACCTGTGCTACATCCTTTGTTTCTGAGACTATCTTCCCATCCGTATTCATAATTCCTTTACCACGAATTCCATTAGACTTATCTTCTAATTCCAGTGCCCTAGCGTACATCATATCGTACCATCCTAACTTCTCCATTTGTTCCATTTCATCGCATTTTTCTTTTATCCAATTTTCTCTAGCTTTATCTGTTACCCATCTCAGCTCATTGTTTATACGTCTATAGTTGGCTCTACCTTCTTCACTGTTTTTCCATTTTCGTCTCTCATCCATTTTCCCCAGCATTTCCTTAGTGATCGACGATTTTCGGATTTTCTTCTCTTGTTTTCCAATCTCTTTATCTAAGGTATCCTTGATACTGGTTTTAATTTCTTACCGTTCTATATTCACGTTCTTTGTTTTGGTTTCCAAATTTCTTAGACGATCTTCCAACTTCATACTGACTATATCCTAGCTTTCTTTCAGTTTTTCTAATTTCCAAGTTTGTCTTTTTCTTCTCGTTTTTCTTATTTGTTTGAACTTTATACTTACGTCAACTATTAGAAGGCTGTGATCAGAATCAATATCTGCTTCTGGTAATGCCTTGGCGGTCTTTATGCTGTTCCTGAAACTTTGTTTTACTAGTACGTAATCTATTTGGCATTTATCCCTATCTATCTACTGGGCTTTTCCATGTGTATAACCTTCGTTTATGATTTTTGAACCATGTATTAGTCACTACTAGGTCATTATTGATGCAGAATTCTACCAGTTTTTCCCCTCCTCGGTTTCTCTTCCCAAGTCCGTATTGCCCTACAACATTTTCTTCCTGTCCTTCTCCGACTATGCTGTTTCAATCTCCCATTATTATGCAGTTTACCTTTCCTCTTCCGTCTTCTTCGTAAATTTCATTAATTTCCTCATAAATCTCATCGATTTCTTCATCTTCATGAGCTGACGTTGGAATATATACCTGGATTATCAGAATGTCCACTGCGACTGCTTTTAGCTTTATTGCCTTCAGTCTACCGTTCGTTGTCACGAGTTTCATCAGATCTTTCCTAAGTATCAGAGATACTCCCATTTCCCCACTATTTCCTCCAGAGTAAACTACCGTGAACTCTTCCGAGTCGAACTGTCCTTCTCCTTCCCATCTAGTTTCGCAAATTCCTATAATGTCAACTCTATTTCTTCTCATTTCTTCTTTCAAGTTCTCTAGCTTTCCTGTCTTTCTCATAGTTCTTACGTTCCAAGTGCCGATTTGTAAATTACTTTCTACAAATGTTTTGCTCAAGGCAGTCCCCACCCGGAGATCCGATTGGGGGACTATTTTACCTCCGAATTGTTTAACTCGAGAGAACTCATATTGTCCAACCATATAATCATTACTAGGGATTGCAATGTGGTAGTTTACCTCTTGCTTTCCACATCGCAGTACTGTAGCCGTTCAAATCGTCCCGATCACGCCTACAGCTGTATTGGATATAGACCCAGCCAACATAATTTGTTTTCGGCTCTGTACCATACTAACAGTACTGCTGCCTACGGCCAGGCACCGATGATAATTTTTTTTATTTTTATAAAACCTCCATTCACGGTGTTTGAACCCCGAAACTTTGTAACGGGAAGCCGACATGCTAACCGCTACACCACCGTTGCATATTTGATGAGTATTTATACTCTCACCAAACCCACTTACCCTCTTTTCAGTAGTGGGGAGTTTCGCGGTTGAAACTACTTGAAACCTTAGTTATTATTTTGGTCTTGTTCCATAAATATTTTTCAACTTTTTTCGTAACGGAATTCATTAACCAGTTACATGTGTATCTGCCAACGGTCAGAGAATTCGGGGATTTCGAATCTCGCTATTGCATTGAACGTTTATAACAGTTATTCTCGGGATTATTTAAATGTTTTTGATGAATTGGGATTCCTGCAACTAACCTACTACTACTAGTAAGTCCTGAAGTTTACTCATCATAAAGGAAATTCATTTTTTATCGATAAAATGGAATAATTTTTTTGTTCACAAAAAATGGCGCTCATGTTTTTTGAGCACGCCGTTTTTTACATGTGATATAAATCAGTTTCTGGGGCAGCGTGATCCAAAATGTAAAACGCGTAAGACTGGTGAGGCGAGACGCAATTTCACTTGAAGCTCGATAAGGTTCAACATAAGTAATAAAATATTACATCGCCTCTTTTTTAGTCTGCAACGTTGTAAAGTTACCGCAAGTCTCTCACAACACAAAATTGTAATTAAATGCTGATAAGCGCTTAAAGTTACCTTTTGCGAAAATATCTCGTTTATAATAGTGCAATCATCTGATCACTATTATTGCGAAAAACTGATCTAAGCGTTAGGAATCGGTCACAAGGCGGGATGTTGATAATATTGAAGGGATGTAAAGTCGTTTTGTGAATCATTTTTTTATTGAAATAATAATAAAAAGCGCGATCTTTTTTAAACGAACCTTGTAGATTCTACTGCTTGGAACAGTTCAAAACATTCTTACCAAATGTAATGTAGGGCACTAAGGTACCCCAACTCACTAACAAAAACCTTGTCTGTTCAAGATGTTAACAAGAACTAAATACACTAGCCTCGCTCATATAAAAAGTCGCAAATTCGGAACTTTTTCATTGCGGCCAACTAAAAATACTGGGAAACAAAAATTCCCTCAATACTTCATGATACCTTTAAAGGGTAAATGTGAGAAATTTTCTGGAATGCTTCAGCGCCGATTTACGACTACAGAAACGGAATTTTGATTAGTCAATGGGTTTTTTAATTATCGCGACATACCAACTTATCCTAAATCTATAAAAACCTTCTCCTGTCCCTTTGTGCAATTGTAGCCTCCCTATGTCAAGTTTCGTAGGCCGAAGAAGCGAGAGTGAGAGTTGGCAGCTTCGCCCAGGAAGTGAAGGAGCTTACTTCGTATCGCGTTTCGCTAGAACTGTTGGCGATTACCGTATGATGGAGGAATAGAAGGTAGCGAATCTGAAAAAAACAAATGCCGATCGGAAGAGAGCTCGCCTGAGAGAAAGACTTATGCCACTCTCCCCTCAACTCATCTTCCCTCTTCGCCTCTCAAGAGGACGGCACTCGAGATTTTCATTTTATTTTTTTGTTTATTTTTGCTCTCTTTTTTGTTTATTTTTGCTCTCCGCATAGCTCTCTAAAAACAAGCGAAGCTCGAGAAAAATGCCAGAAATCTTTTTAAATTTTTTTTGCTGCATTGGTAAAAATAAACAATACGATGATACCTACTATTCTTTATTCACGCATACTCGTCATTTTTGACGGACAACTTCGCCAGTATAAAAATATTTCAATACCGCTTGAGTATACAAACAGATAGCTTTTTCGAGAGTATCTTTGAAATTCCTCCAGAATAGTTTTTAAATGCGAAAAACTGGGTCGTATTCTTGATTACGTTATAAATCGTTGTTTGGGGAGCTCGTGACACGCGCGACAAAAGCTACACGCGAGACGTATTTGCATGGCACGCCAATGGCCGTCTTTTGCATCGTATTATTATCCTCGTATTAAATACGAAGAATTCAACTGTAGGTTTAAACTGCGGAAATGACAAAATTGACCATGAATTTTACAAAACAAGTCAAGGTGATCAACACAAGGAATCGTGATCGTTGTCCGAACATACTTGAAAATATCGACATATGCCGTAACCCACGTTAAAACAGCGTAAATTACGGTGAGATACTCTATTAAGTAATTTAATTCAAGACTGCTTTGAGAATAGCAATATTTGGAGGTAAAATCATCATCGGCTTTTTGCCAATTATTTTGTTACTTGGGCTGCAAAATATTTGCTATAACTCACGGAGTTTATCACCCCAGTTTGCTGCTTAAAAAATTCATGAGAGTTTCGCGTGAAAAGCGTCGGAGAGCGAATCTCTTACGACGGAACGAGAAAAGGTTCGGAACCACCTAAATCTATTACACACGGCTTTTAACCCTGCACGAGTGCGAAGCGCATGCGCCAAACGGGTTCAATCAGCCACAGTGAGACTAGGTTAATCCAAAAAGAGAATGCTCTCGGATATCGGACGCTTCGACATGGGATGACTGGCAACGCATTAATCCGAACCGAGTGACTTCATCCGTATTTACGTTGCAGCACGTGTCTCGAAAGTCTATCGATCCATCTAGTTCACACCTCTGCGCCATTATCCCCGACGTAGAAGAGCGGGCCCGCCTCCTCCTACAACTGCCTTCGGCGATACTGAGGACCGGATAATCCGAAATAGGCGATCTCGGGCGGGTTTTAGGTGGTATGGCGCATGTCTAAAAAAGTTCATCGACCGCTTTATTCCACACCTCCGGAGGATTATTAGCGCCGCAGAGGATAAGGGATCCGCGTATCGGGAAATGAATTAAAACAGAGGGCGCTGGATTAACCCGTTGCGTGCGACTCTTTCGGCGGTTACTCAGTCAGAACTTCCATCGATCGGTTTATTCCACACCTCTACGACTTTATAGTCTCCCGAAAGGTTAGACACGCGACTATGGGGTTCTCATTTATAATAGAAGGAGGGTGGAAATCCGTGTAAAATGACATTTGGTTGGTTTTTCTATCGGCGCATGTCCGAAAATTTTATCGATCCTTTTAGACTACGCCCCTACTGCAAGGTTCCCCCCGCTTCTTGATAGTTCTTGCCGTTTCCGTAAGACAGTTTTGCGGTGAAATTATTTAAAAATATAAGGGATAATTATATATTTTTTCTGTATAAGCCAACGTTGAAAAATTTGTTCCTGCCTTTTGCATCCGATTTAATTGTTTGCGCTATATAAGTACAGACAGAGATGAAAGTGTGAGTATACGCCTTAATCCTAGGTCCTGATTGATTTGGGTTGTCGTGAATGTGTAGCGTATACATAGTTCTGAAAACCCCTGGTCAGAGATACACGGGAAAGAGTGTTTTTATCGGTGGAATATGCTTTCTTTAATACCTGGGGCCATACGAGGTTTCATCCTAAATTGTTAAATTGTCAAATACTTTTAATTATGGATGTATTTAAGCATTCTTAACCGTTCACTATCTTCTGAACTGAATTTCAGATTTATTATTCCTAATAACATACTTTTTTGTTTTAACTTAACAGCAATATAAATTTAAATTACTATACATATTCCATGCAGAGGCGGCCTTAAGAATGGGCAAATGGAGCAATCGTTAAGGGTCCCCAAAATTTTGTAAAAAATTATGTGGGATGTTTTAGGTAGGAAGTGGCTCAAATTACACTGGCTGGATGTATTATTATGGTTGCTGAAAAAGGATACTTTCATTGCAGATTTATGGGTATAAATTTAAATCGCAAATGCCCGACTAGTTTGTAGTTTGTCCAGGGCCCCAAGAACTATAAGGTCCTCACTGTTCCATGATTGTGTAATTTTTCTTAGCGCCGCCTGTTTATATTTATTCTAATTCGATGTTTCTTAAATGACGTTATTGAAAAATCAATTTAACTTTAAAACTCAGTGCACGACTTTTATTTAAACTCCTTAATATTCCTATAGATCGAGGTAAACACCCTGACTGAAAATCTCTTCTCTAATGGCTGCTTTTATAATAAATATATAAATATGCATCTTCTAGTATTATTGCTAACTTCCATTTCTCGCAATTGGTTAACTATTTTAAATTGATATTTAAGTCTAAATCAGTGGTTTCCAAACTTTTTGTAGGCGCAGCACCCTTTCAAAGATAAGCAGAACTTCGCGGCACCCCTGCCTTGATACAAGGTTATTATATTTTTGCATACGGATATTACTGCCTGCGGACGCATCCATTTGATGGTAACACAATAAATTTATCAGAGAAAAATTATTGCATTAATTATAACATTATAACACCAAAATCGTCGATTAATTTGTTAACTAAGTTTTTCGCGGCACTCCTAAAAATCAACTGTGGCGCTCCAGTGGATTATTGGTTCATGTAATCCTCAAACTTTCGAGTAAAGCCTAGCGCATTTTATCTAAGAAAAAAGCCGACCCTAAAAGTACCACTTAGAAGTCCCTCTTAGGATGCGTTAAAAAGTCTTTCGTAATCCATTATAATATGAAGACCGCTTATGGAAATAATATTAGACGAGAATAAATTTTAATCGATAAACACGTATTATAAACGAAATTTACTCTACCTTAGAGTAGCTTTACTCACTCTCCAGCGTTGCAGTAATTTCAATTTGGGTCATAATTCCATCGAGTGTACGCATAGATTTTATACCCCTTATCTAGGGAATGAAATCTTGGAATAGTATTTGCATAAATAAAAGAATCGCTTGGGTTTTACGATTATAAGGCCATAAAGATTTCAGATCCTTACCATTTTCGCATCGGAAATAAAATTTTCCTCTCGATGTTTCCATCATCGGAACAAAAAAACGCGAGATAACGGCATTTAAAGTACTAGAGCGATCGATTAAGGTTTAATCCCACAAACCGTAAACGCTCAAATATTATCCAATCCTCGGTTCGAAAATAATAAAATAAAACACACCGAGACAGTTATACCAGTTCGCGATCCATCTACCGACACTCACTGACACCTAACGGGAATATGCGCAACCTCGGCACAGAGAATCACCACCTCGATTATCATTGTTACCTTCGATCTGCAACCCCATTGGCTACCTGCCGTCCGACAACGAGTAACGATTGGAGGGATATCACTACGTTCTCCCACCGCTCGGCTACAGCGGCGGAAAAAAAAGTGGCGTGGAAATGCGCATTACAAGGAGGTGAGTAAAAAAATAAAGAGATTGGAGGGGTTATCCCAGGCAGAAAGTGGATGTAGGTAGGGAAGGGGAGAGAATAGAGGGAGTGATAGAGCGAGGGGGAAGAGGGGAAAGCTGCGAGGTGGGGGAAGAGAGGGAGAGAGAGCGGGAGGGATAGATCCCAGGGGTAGAGGTCTGCGGTCTGTAACAGGTATTCGGATAAGTAGTCCAATGAGAACAGTTGGCCGAGTCGTAAGAGTGTGGCCAGAGGAGCTGGTTGAAGCGTTAGTGCGCGCGCGCGGGACCCGCAGTGGGGGAAAGTGAGCGGCATCGGTGGTTGCTAGTGGCCGCAGTGCCTTGGGAGTTTCTTTGGGTTTCTGGTGAGGTTGGTTGGTTGGCATCGGTTGGAAGCGCTATCCTTGTTTGTTATTAAAAATAAGCGGAGCGCTGATGTCCGGTGCCGGTGGTGTTGTATACCCTCCGAGGCTGGAGCCTCCAGATTGCAGTGGCGGGACCAGCAAGATGACTTCGGAGATTGCGTTCTTCCAAGACGTGAGTACCATCGGAGGGACCGATACCTCTTTGACGAAATCGTGTGAGACCTTGGCCGTCGTTTGACGGGGCGGAGGGAAATAGTGGAATGTTCTGTCAGTGTGGCACTGGTGCAGTAGTGCGAACGAGAAATGTTTCTCGAGATACGGTTTCCCCAACCTCGCGACCAGCTGATGTGACGCGCTCCCTATGTCGGAGCCGGCCTCTCTCGGAGGGAAAGAAGGAGCGATGGGCCTCGAAGATCCCATACCACTCTTCTTTTCGCGTATATCGGTCGAAAGAAACCCGTCCACTCACGGATAAGGAGTTCATAGTCATTTTTTCATCCTCCGAGTTAGATCTCTCCCGGAGATTTTGACGCCTGCAACTTAATCAAACCGCGATGTGGATCTGCATGCGAAATCACTTTACCGCGTGTGGGGATTTCTTTATTCAAAGTATATACACGAGTTGAGGAGTACTTGTCTTATCTTTTCGAAACGCCTTTGTCGTATAAGGAGGCACTATCTTGCCATCTTAATAACACCGACAACTTGTTTTCCTCCGTTCTTTTCCCCCGTGATAATCTCTCCAATTAAACGGCCGGCCCGCCGTTCTTTTCTTTCGCGGGCAGCGAGCGTAAAATTTTTTCGCTTCTAACCACATTCCGACCTCCACCCGGAAATTATATTTGGCTCGTGTTAGGAAGTGAGTTATTATAAAGTTAATTCGTGTTGGCTCCTCGTTACCGAGGAGGTGAGGAAAACAATCCCGTTTTTTTGTTGCTTAAGTGATAGGGTAAATAAACCGCTCAAATTATTCGATCGAGATAAAATAAGCAAAATATCAAATTCCGTGTCTGATTTTCTTGCAAAACGTTTCCCAAACGTGGTCTTAAAGCTTAAGCTTTCAATACTCGGAAGTTCTGCATACAAAGACAATTTAAGTTTTTCTTTGAATGAGTGTATGTAAATATAATTGAAAATTTATCGTTTGAGTAACCTCAAGACCAGGAGTAGTGCTCTCAATCCCAGGATGAATAATAAGTTATTAAGAGGACCTGGGAATAACAGTATACGATGGTGAAAAATAACCTTTGCCATCCATCGTATATTACGCTATATTAGAAATAATATAGCGCTCAAAGAATGTAGCACTAATTTAACAATTAAGTCTTCTCGGACCAAGTTAAGGGTTCGAATGTTACCCAAACGCACGTTAATTTCTATCATTTGACTTTATGAGTTCTTATGTGCATGGAACCTATGCTATTTTCTATTAGCGCGTTTTGGATCATTCGGTATGAAGCCCACCGTTCAATTGTATCCCATAAAGTCGGTTTTTACACTCGTTATACGCTGTTCTCGTATATATGTTCCCTCAATCGAGCGTCACGAGAATGAATTTGCTTTTAACTTCAATTACCTTGGTCGAAAGTGCCGAAAGAAGTGATAAAATGATATTTAACTTGAAATTTTTAAGTCCGTATATAACAAGTCTTGTAGATCGATGTTGGTTGAGATGATTAGCTCTCCATGTTAAATCAATAATATAATGTAACTATAGCGGCATATTATTATCGATACCGTAATAGGCAGAGCTAATAATATAAAAAACGTTTACAATAATTGTTGTGGCGTTTTCGTTAATATTTCGGATTTCAAAAGTTTATCATTTTAGATTACTTTCTTTTGCCTCCGCTTAAAATAAGAGTATGCATGATGTACCGCAAACAATTCGAAACATTAAAATGAAAATAATTCTCGCATTATCTACCGATATATTAATTCATTAGGCCCACATAGTTACATTTCCGCTAATGTTTTGTTTAAAATGAATTCGAATTGAGATAGGATGATGCAAGCATTTGAAGAACATAGGTTTATTGCCTGGGACTTAACACTTAGCAATATCGCTACACAGAATCTAATAGAGTATCCAGGAATTCGTTATGAATGTTGAAATCCATTATTAAATTACAATTAAGTATTTAGGTAGTAAAATTTTAGCATAAACGTGTTTTTTTCTTAGGAATAATACTATTTTCCATGATAATTTTGTAGTCTCAAATGTTCTTCCACCGTTATATAACTTGGCTCCTTATACGGCCAGTGTAGCAGCACGAGTAACAAACTAGTTTGCGCGATTTCTATTGCACTCTGTGGTTGTTTAAAACCCCTTAGGAAAAACAAGTGTTGCTGTAAGTGTGTCATAGTTATCTCCATTACTTTTAGAAAATGCTTCCTATTGAATCAGCTCCTTAGACGAGGCGGTGGTGTTAGCAGGTTAGGAAATTTAATGGAAAATAAAGCATTTCATTCTTCGCTTCTAGTCGAGAGATTTTTCTGGAGGATTAGTAATAATTGTGTTGTGCCTTTGAACCGCAATTTACCATTTTTGCGGATATTGTAGTATTCAGTGATGTCACCTTCAAGTGCGTGTCTGTAGCTTAGAGGAACGCCTTTGGTGTGTGTCTGTGTACTTGAATATAACATTTATGAAAGAAATCGATTTGCATTTAAAAATTCACGCGTCAATTCGGTCGCCTTCATTTTACCCCTCTTTATTTGTAATCGCAATCGCAAACTGCGCTCAGGAAAATCCGCAAATGCGGTAAGGAATGTACCGTTATAAATACAATTAACTTTGGTATAGAGAGCATCTGATGAAGAAACCGAGTAAACACGCGCCGATTTTTATTCATTACATGCCAATTAAATTGCATCGCAACTGGATTAAGTGATTTATTTTTGTGGGATTAAACGGCTGAACGGTGTGCGTAGGGGGCGCAAGTTCCATTGATGGCGTTATCTTACTGTTATACCGCCGCAGAGCCGGTGGCTGGCGACCGCGCTCTCATACAGGTCTTCAATAGTTATAGGAGATCTTATTGAACGAGAATATGCTGTTTGAGAATATTTTAAAATCGTGTTTTATGTTCGACATAGCTTTTTGTCTAATAAGACGAGCTTCCACTAGTGCAGAAGCTAACTTTCCGATGGTAAGATTCACCAGAATGTATTTCGCTTTGATAATTGTATTAATAAAGTCTCTTTAGAAGAAGGTCGAGTTAAACATTCACCATTTCATTAGTTGTACGAAGGATTATAAAAAATAGTTCGTGGTTTCGGTGATAAATAGAAACAAGAGTGAATTACAGGGAATACGTTCATCGCATCTTTCCATTATAGGAGAACTTTAGTTTTCGAAGATTTCGTTCAAATTACCCCGATTTTATTCGTAACTGCGCTCACCATGTGCCATTAGATTAGTTATATATTGCCATTAAAATTGTTATAGATATATATATATATGTATATATCGCCGTCAATCTCACCGTGATTCATATAAAGCCAACGGAGATATCATGACTTAACTGAACTTAACATGAACTTGATTTGCATATTTTTTAATTGACGATGTTGATGTTAAACCAAAATAGTAATTCTTAAGTTCAACTTACTCGTAAAATATCTTAAATAAGTACACGTCAAAATACTCGAGACAAATGTTCGGCTAAATTCGATAAAGAAATAATGATGATAATGAAAAAGATAAATCTCAGAAATAAATTATTTAATACTGATTCAAACATGGGTAACTGCATATCGATACTCGGATTCTCCTCAGCTGTTCTTATTTTAATTATTTTAATGTTATCTATTTAATATTCTCTCAATTTCAGTATATGTTACTGTTAAGTTTCACTTAGTAATTTAAGCATCATGTTAAGGCGATATTTAAGTTCGAGTACTCTCAGAAAAATACCACTATAAAATATAGGTTGGCTATTCATTATATACTCAGGAGAGCTCCGATTGGTGAAAATATCAATAATTAATTACAATGCTGCTATTTCGTTACAGAAATTTTTCTATAAAATCTTTTTTTAATTAGCGAGAAAAAAACATTTGTCTCGCAAAAGATAACTTCAAACGATTCTACCAAGATTTTAGAGAATGGATAAAAAACAAAAAAGATATATTTACTAAAGATTACTTCTTTTTCCAAGTAGACGTGACCTGTTATTCGATGATGGATAAATATTTGTTAAATTGCAAAAGGTAACTTCTTTCGGTATTTAAATAATTATATATTTTATTACGGCATGCGCCACAGAAACAACTTTCATACCTTTAGTGAAACAAGACGCACAAACCATCCAACGCTATTACTGTTTGCATAAATTCCTTCCTAACGAATTATAAATTATTTAATCCAAACCGTTAGCAAATACTCCACACACCGATAACCTGGTCGGTACATTCTTTGCCTCCATCCGACGTTTTAGATATTTAAAAAAACCAACCGCGCGCAAAAAAAGGGATTTTACGGACTCCCAAGACCGTTCCAGAACGCGGGATTAAATCTCAAATGAGGAACGCAGGTGTTCGGGGAAACTGTTACGCTACGATACGCAAAAATCTTTCTCGCGAAAGGCTTCTTCCCTCGCTTCGTTATGAGCTTGGCGCATCCCATAACCTTTTCGGTCGGCGTGCGTGTGCGAGAGGAGAGAATAAAAAAGGAAACTAGTGGTTGGATCACATTTGATGGCGCGCTGCCAATGAGAAAAGAGAGGCACGGAGATGCGGGAGAAGCGTCGACGGCGGCGACCCTTATGGAGAATCGGGAAAGCGACTGAGCAAAGAGAACGCAGAACCCGTACGTGTACGTATCGGAACAAATCTCAACCGGAAGTCTCTCTCTTACCTCCTCTCTATGCGATGCGTGCGGCCACTTGGGTTGTGGAAGGGAAATAAATTAAATCCGACGGCTAAAGTTGTCATTTTCGATTTATTAAACCGAAGTCTTAAACCCTCTCTCCCAATCCACCTCCTCCCCAAACTCCTCATTAGATCAGATAGCACACAGCCTTGGCATTTTTGTCCGGCTGATTGGGCCTAAACCATTATTTCCGCTGGAATGTTTTATTCAACGGATACCATTTTGCTGTCGTTGGCTTTTCTGGGAATGATATATGTAGGTCATGAAAATGTCCATAAAAATTGACGTAGAGTTAAAATACGATGTTGCGGGGTTGTGCGTAAGATGGCCGATTTTATTATTATAAATAGGGGTATAATATAAAATAACCCCCACATTATCCTTGGCGTTTTCTATTCGCGTAACGAGTTAACAGGATATAAGAGAATATGTTCCCATCGCTAGAAAATGTGACAGTGCACGTATTCAATTTTTAGAAATATAAATTGTTATTGTGACCGCCGCAGATGAAGAAAACCTTGCCGAAGTCGAGATCAATGCGGAGAATGAAACCTGAACCCGCTCCGTCGATTTGCTTATAGAAACGAGCCAACGCAAGAGCGCGCGTGTACGGTTTGTCCTTTTCTCAACCCGAAGTAAACCATTTCCGCCAATGATGTTGACGGCTAAATTCCGTTTCTTGGCAAATGCAGTCGTTGAGAAGGGATCGTGTGATTTGCCGGTTTTACTCCGAGAATTTCAGTCACGCTAGGCTTAACTCCTCTCATGTCGGACTTGCTTATGTAAATCGGACGAATTTCGCCCGATATTTTCCTCTACGCGAGCGAAGTTGGTTATAAGTTCCCCGTCATACGAGACCTAATCGTTGCGTGGAGCTTGTGCTGCACGTTGAAGCTGAATTACAAATGAGAAAAACGGTTGCTTTGGTAAAATCCCGGACGGCAGGGACGGTTTTTGCGGAGGAAGGGGACGTAAGAATATTCCCGAAGCATCTTCGGGAGCGTGTAACACCCACTGAACTGGTGCGTGGATGAGATGGGAGTGTGAGGTGGGGGGGGGCGTCGGGTAGGTGCTAGTGGAGGGATGAAACGGGAAGGAGGAGAGTAAGGACGGGGTGGAGGTCGTGGAGGAGTAGGCTCACTCAATTGACGGTATCCTCAAAGGGTTTCGCGCTACGGAAGGACTCGCTGATTTATTCCCGACCCGCCCCATCGACACTGCCTCACTCCGTCCTCCGAAGCTCCTCGCTGGACGCTAATACCGAAGCGGTGGGGGCGGCAGTCGTTTGTCTTTCTTTGGATGGGTTTTCCCCAAATGCGATAGATGGCATTCCTGTGAAAGCGGAGAGAAGTGCCTTCCTCCCCGGCAAGACCGGATCGTTCTCCGAAGGTGCTCGCGTGGGTTAGCATAGGAGGAGGAGGGAAAGAACGCGAGAAGTGAGGTAAAAGAGATTGGAAGAAAAAGGAGGGCAAACTGGAGAGGGTAAAACTCGCTTCTTTTATTTCCCTTTGTCTATAAATAGGTTGAATGAGGAAAATGGCAGTTTGAGGGACTCGAGACCAAAGAGGCATAGGTGAGGTCTCGAGGGATGCAGTCCTGAGAGCTGTCTCGTTGAAATGAAGTCATTTGAGGTTAAATCAGTGAAAGAGAGAGAGATTGGAGGAGGGAAAGAGGAATAGGGTGAGAAGGTAAAGGCTGATCGAGGAAAAATTAACATCTCGGCTGAGCTTAAAAGAGTAGAAGTCGCGAAAAAGGTGGCAAGGCAATTAAGGCGGTCAGCGTCTACGAGGGATGGTTAATCATATGTGCAGTAAACTTGCGGTAATTATAGCGAGAGGCCTCCTAATGGGAATGAAGGATATTAAGTGGTGCAGAATAAGAAAAAGAATTCGATAATTTTGCCGAGAGTAAAACCCGTTAAAAAGGGAAACGCAGGAATGAATGGATTTTGGAAAGGCTGATGTTAAGGAATGAGAGAATTTCTTATTTATGTCCTCACTGTTATTTATCGATCGATACGTAGATAGAGCGAGGATGGCATTGCTTTCTATCCTCGGCCACGTAACCATAGCGATTCATGTCCGTACGCAGTCTGAGGTATTCGTTATTTATCTTGAAATGAACTACTCTTAAAAACGTTATTTGAGCAGGAAATTTTACCTGTTGAGAAAGACAATAACAAAGCTAAAACATAGATAAATCTGTCTTAAGAAGTGAATTTTACCGAAAGTTTTCAATGTATTAGCGGCCTGCCAACTTGGTAAGTGTCCGCTGGGCTTCCTTCAACACCTTGTTGCCACCCTCATCACTACCTTTTCTTTTCCTTAAGTTATATATATATATATATATATATATATATATATATATATATATATATATATATGTATATACGATTGCAGGTGTAGCAGGTGTTAGCACATATAAATAACGATAGCATATGCGCATAAATATGAGTATGTAGGAATAGGTTGTCGTTTTATAAGCCCTGCGTCTGCTTAAAAAAATCGAATCTTCTCGAATGTAAAAATTTTCACCGATCACGTGATACGGGCTATCGCTCTCGCGAAGGCCAACGACAACTATTAACGACCTTATACGAGAGACGCCGACTTCCCCAAAGACTGCTGCGTATCAATTGGATATTTTCCCCAGCAACGTTCTGGATGAAAAGTTAGAAAAGTTAAATTCGAAGGGAAAAAATCGCGCAGATGGAGTTAGATATGGATCATGTCGACGTAAGAAAGCGGTCCGTTTCGTAATTTCTATAATGCATAATACATACCGAAGCTTTGATGGCGCTTTTCTCCGTAAGATGGCACTTTTGAACGTTTACCATTGTTAATACACGAAAGAGCTCCCAACGCCCCTGCTTCCTGGCGTCTTAAGGAGTACTCGTGGATTGACATAGCGCCAAAACTAAAGAGCTTATTTTCTTTCCCGCCGTCCGGCCAAATAAGACAATTCATGGATATCCACCACGTAAGATTATTATGGTTCTATCTTTAGCGGGGAGTTGGACAAAAATGGCATGGCAACAGTTAATAGTGCACCTTCTTTTTTCTCCCCTCCGCTTCTCGGCGAAGGCTTAGTTCGTAGGGCGGTCGAAAAGTAAAAAAAACAATATTAATTGGTATGCGGCCGTATTTAATACCACTGTAAAACCTGTTGAAAGAAAAAAAAGGTGGCATAAAGCATTTTAATATTCTGGTAACGTTAAGTGGAACTTGGCAAGCTCCACCAAAATTACCGCTTCTCTCCCCTCCGATCAACCTTGATGGCGAAGCACCGGTTAGCTTGCCACCGGCAAAATCCTCTCTCGCGAGTTAAGAGTTGGAAATTTGCATTTTATATACAATTTCCTATCGTGGCTAGGTTGTGCCAGAATCTCGGAATTGTTATAGTTTAGGATAATCGTGTTTAAGTGTTCGATAACCGGGATTAACTGTAAGTTTTATCGGGTGTTGTAAGTACCTGTTATGCAAATTATGCTAGTGATTTTATTTTTTGCCTCGGGTATTGATGAGTAATTGATCGGACTGGAATCGTCGGAATATAAAGGATCCCCTTCTCCAAGGTGCACCTTTGAATATGTAGGTCACTTAAATATTGGCATGTAAATGAGCTAACCGATTCAAACGAATAATACACAAATCATAACTCTTAATAAGAAAAGAACTTCTGAATATTATACGCAGATCAGTATTAAACTCCAAAATATATAGAACGGGCGAATCGATGAGTTCTTTACTCCAACGATAACGGAGAGGTGGGCATGTGTGACTATTAGCGCATTTGCGGGCCACGCTTTGATATCTGGGGGTAGGATTATGATGTAATCTAATAACAATGCTACGATAGGATTTCCCTAAATTTATCTCTAAATAAAAGAAATTGGATTTGAAGATCTGTCAAAAAATTGTCCCAGCCAGCTAATGAAGAACAGTGTTGCAACATTATTCAGTACTGCTATTCCAGCCATGCTAGTAAAAGAGCGCCACTATTTTCCTTTTTAATTTAGCTCGTATTTACCTACATGAGAAACCATATTTATAGGAATCGAAGGCTTATTACTTACTGACATTTTATACGGGAATCTAAGATACTCGACCGACCACCTCCTTAGATAAAATATATAATGATATTCTTATTAAATTTCATACTGGAATTAAAACTAGATACGATAAAATTAATTAAATTATTTTGGTAGAAAAGCGTATGTTCTGTGAGACTAACTGAAACGAGTGAGCTGCAAATCGATACCTTTTAACAAATGTCATACATATTTTCCAATGTAACTTCAAAGATTCGAGAATTCGAGTCGTATATCAAATAGTAGAGCCCGTTTGTTAAAACAATTCAAAGATTATTTTGATCAAAAGCGGAATTCCCAACCGCAATATAGTTGGAAAAAGGCATCCGTTTATTATTATCAGCCGCTTAATGTTAACAAATAAATTGATCCTATTGTGATCACATGAAGCGTTAGCTACTGCACTCACTTCATTAATCACTCACAAAATTCACTGGTTTAGGAAGGAATTTTTTGCTTTGGGTTTCATTCCAGCTCTCGAGTATTCAGGATATAAGGGAAAACAAAAAAAGGTTATCACCTTAATTTTCCCAATTGTCCTTGTTGCAGATGTGGCAAGACATCGAGAGCATCCTCCTTGGCCAACCGACTCCTCCCCAAGCATCGCCGGTAAGCATCTGCGGCTCCGGTACCGTGGTCATCAAGAGCGATGTTGCGGAATACGACGACGTTGGTAGCGAAGGAGAAATGACGGCGGCCACTCTTAGCCCACCGAGGACCACCATCACGGATATCGCGACCGCCCCAGCCGCTGCATCCGAAGAAGACGCTTCCGCTCCTCTCCCCAACCAATACCCCGGGGGTGAAAGCGGAGGAGGCCAACAACAGCCGTCCCATCAAATGGAGGGAACGATAGTATTCCAAGAGCCGTACCAAGACGAGTTCGTCGACCTGGACATGTTGCTGAACCACGTCGCCGACCAGCACAGCTTCTACTCCGTACCAGATAACGCGGCCACCAAAGGGGAGACTCCGGCACAGTGTCAGGCTCTCCCGAACGCCGAGCAAGCCAAAGTGAGCGATTGTCGCGCCATGGAACCGGTGATTCCCCAAGGGAGTCCGTTCGGTGGTTCTTACGGGCAGATCGCGGACGATAAGTCCCAACTGGAGATCTGTCTCCGGTCGCCGTTCAGGAACCTCGGGACGGCACCCGCGGGGGAGGCGGAGACGAGACAAGGAGATGGACAACAGGAATACAGGGCGGCGGGGGGAACAACAGCAGGGTGCCAGGTACGACGGAATGATGACAATAATACCGGCGCTAGTACCTTACAGCCACGCGGAGATGTCCCCTCCAGCTAGTCCCGAGAACAACGAGTACGCGAAGGCGAGAGGGGTCCCGCCTCCGGCCCTCACGGCCCTCCAACTGGGTCCGCCCCACAACCAGATGAGAATGTCGAACCTTCCCCAACTCAAAGTCATGACGCCTCCGTCTTCACCCAACTTGGCCGACCTCCTCTCGTCGCCGTCCGCGGCGGCCGGAGCTACCAGCCCGACGGCCTCGGCGGGTCAGAACCAGAGAGCGAGCACCGTACCGTCGATGCATCTCAGCACCCACCCGCATCCGGCGCTCGTAGACCAGTCGACGCCGGCTACGGGGGAGGCTCACAAACCTAAGAGGGGGCGGAGGAGCTGCGGTAGGAAGAAGCTCACCACTCACACGTGCTCTCATCCCGGGTGCGGCAAGACGTACACCAAATCGTCGCACCTGAAGGCCCACCTCCGCACCCACACGGGAGAGAAGCCGTATCAGTGCAGCTGGAAAGGGTGCGGGTGGAAGTTCGCCCGCTCCGACGAGCTGACGCGCCACTATCGCAAGCATACGGGAGACAGACCCTTCCAGTGCAGACTCTGCGAAAGGGCGTTCTCGAGATCTGACCACCTGTCCCTTCACATGAAGAGGCACGTTAGTGTATGAGCGGCTAGGCAGATATCGCGGGGATATTAACGTTTTAATCGTGAGGAAATCCGTCGTGGCAAGAGGCTCAGTAAGAACCAAAACACGTTCTTTTTGAATGGGGGATTAGTGCCTTTCGCGGAAGGCATCCTTTTATTTAACTTTTTGTGATTTGGGACGTGAGTGGCCATGCAAGACGGGGACATTGGGGGAGTGGAAAACGGCAGTTACCAGATTTTTTCTCATTACGTGATAGACGAGTGTTCGTCCCTCTTCATTGCTCTGTGTACAGTTCTGTAAAAGAAAAAAACAAACATTATTTACCATTGAAGGTTTCGGTAGTGAAATCTTGTAAAAAGTACTCATAACGATGGTGTGTGTGCCAACATGACATGAATGAACAAAATATACATTCTTCTCAAATTGCCATAATATTGGTGCGGTTTTTCATTGCGCGTGTGATAACAAAGAACACTCATCACAATGAAAACATTTAAGGAGATGTTACCATTTTTTGCGCAAGATATTAACATCATACTTTTCTTTGAGTGTAGGAATCATAGGAGATTTTTTCCTCTTCAAGTAATAAGCCTGAATAATACACGCTAGAATTATACCGTAATGTACTTGTTGAGAATAGTTTAAAAATGCATATCAAAATATTGCATTAAACTTCGTTGATTCGGTGTCCAAATTATGTTAAATATGTTATGAAAGTGAAAAAATCCATCTGTATGTATATATATTAATTTTTCAATCGATTCGTTAAGTATTGATCAGTAACCACTTAGGATCGGCTGCTATTAAGCCATAGTACTAGAAAACATAATTAAATATAATGAAGCATAATCTATGATGCTATTCAAGTTTTTTCCAATTCATTTTTCCTGAAGCTCAATTTACCACAATGAATAAATGCACTAGAGTAGTGAGTTTTTATGGATTTAGATTTTTTCAAACCATTTTCAAATTACCATATTTACGCCGATATATGTTCAAATCTTTGACCTCTGCCCTCTTTAAAAAAAGGCATATTGAAGATTGTAAAAAAGTTGCTTACTATACAAGGTAACTTTGTGTATACAAACATCTGTCCAGACGCAGTGTTGTAAACCTGTACAACGTCACATCGATCGCAATATTTTTACAGAATCTATGACTATATATATATATATATATATATATATATATATATATATATATGTATGTATTTGTGTGTATGTATGCGCATTCACAATTTAAAACCTAATCAAACGGCGCTCGAATGCTCTTTAATTCTTATTTCCTCGGCTAAATATTATATAGTTCTTTGAGCAACGTGTTAAGAGTAAACAGCCGACGTGGATGGTAACTTCCACGTTGGACGCGTTGGTCTATGAATAATTCCGTCGCGGCGCCGTTTTTCTTCTCTTTTCCCGCCCTCTGCGTAATTTTCTTCATATTTCGGAAACTTTTTATTTATACTTCCATAACCCGAAATTCAGGATTCCGTTGTCACGAATCCTCGTCACTGCTTCTAGAAAGGTCAGCTGCGAAAGTGATGGTTGTAGCGGAGAAGAGATTGTCTAGATGCTGGCTGGGTGGAGGATGTGGGAAGAGGAGGAGAATGCAAGGAAGCGGATAGAGAGAGTGGGAGGAGGAGGGAGAGGGATTAGGTGGAAAGATGGGAGGGGAAGGTAGTGCATTCCCGGTGCTAGCGACATCATACGTTGTCGCTATGCCTTTTCACTCCCAAGGTCAGCAAGTATATATCTGAACCGCTTGCAACCCCATGCTTCAGCATGGTCGATGGGGAAGTAAAGCTTAGGAATGATCACAAAACAATGGTCGAGACGCTTGATAAAAAATAGTCAAGTGTGCGGGCGGTAAGGAACAGTGAGTAAAAATGCTTTAGTTAGCATTCTTTAAGACATTAGGATGGAGGGTATAAAAAAACGAGGAACGGTTGTTTTTCCCATAACTGCGTGGTATAACCGTCTTAGCAAAGCCGATTGAAAATTCCTCCCGGATTGATGCACTTCTACTGTAACTATGGTCTTGCAAACAAAACGTTAAACGAGTCAGCTCGTATGGAGAACTATATTTAGTCGCGGAGTGCAAACGAGTCTAGTCAAACTTGTTCGATGATTCTTATGAATACCGTGTGGATCATTTTATAAAGTTACCAATCACGGTTCATAGTATATTTTGTTTTTTTTTTGCCTTTTCCCGATTGAGTATCTGAAAAGAGCTTATATCATTTTTTCACAAACAGCAATCACCAAACCCGTAAACCAGAGGTTTGGAAAGCTGTAGGAATTATTATTTTTTTAAAGAAAAAATTGATCTGTGTGATGAAGGATGTGTTAAGAATATTTCGACGTTTCATTCGGAACGATATTCCTTAAAGATTGCATGTCGGACAAATTTAGAAATAGTGAGGGAGAGAATTCGAGCGAAGTAGCATTGGCGATTAAAAATAATATTACATGTTGATGAACAAATTGCCGCAATTTTTTTATCATTGCGGATAAGAGATAGTATTATAAGGTTTGAGGACTCGGAGGAGTCTTCCTTGGCACTGAACAAAAGACATCGCAAAGTTTAGGTTAGCTTTGTGGAGAGAAGCGGGGATTTTGGGTAGTTAAATAGTTTTTATACAGCCTTCCCATAAATGGTTTAACTGATCCAGTTTATCTCCTCTGCCTCTTTAAAAAATGGCCATGGGCCAGCGGCATACGCAATTTGACACGTGAGAAGTGGGTGACCACTGTACGCCATTATATATTTTTTTGGAGTGGTGGTAAGCCGAAAAAATCGTTTCGCTACAGAAAAGTTTCGGGCCCACAAGGAAAGACCTTCGAAGGTCAGAAGACCAATCGGTTCTTCGAAAAATATCACGAGAAAGGGACGACAGTATTAATAAAAAACGACGAGGGAAGTATAGTGCCGAGGGAGATGATAAACTCCTCTTTCGACATGAAAGATGAAAGGGACTTTTGATTTGAGCTGTCTGCGTTCTATTGAATACATTGTAATTTTCTTGTACATATGAAAGAATATCGATGAATTAGGTCTTCGCCTTTGGTTTGTATAACCATAGACTATAGTTTCAGAGTTTTGATCGCGAAGCCGTGGTCATTTTTTAAAAATAGAGCTTTGTGTGCGGGAATATGAGATAGGAATCATCTTCATCTCAAAGCGTGCTCAAGTCACGCCGAAGATTTTTTTATAAAAGACTTAAACGCGTGATATCTGTCATTATACCACCTATCCGACTTTTAAAAGTCGATGAACATCATTAATATGAATTTTATCAAGTACACTTGATCACAAACCATTGTATATACACCTATGCGAGGATGCTGCTGTCCAAAACTGATGTACCATGGTAGTTCTCGACATCATTGAATTTATTGCTAAATGCAATTCTACCGTTTTGTTTATTATATGCACATGATTCTTCGACGTTGGAGTAAAATCTCTACACAAATATTTCCGTAGCTCATTACGAGATGCGATTGAAGTGCCCTTTTATTTTACGAATAAAATCCTTGAATGAAAACAATATCAGTACTCGCTATTGAAAACATTCCATGGTGTGGAATTTTTTAAATAGTCTTTTGGGTAAAATAGTTTCACTCATTTCTTCCGCTAGCGTTGAGGACAAACAGATAGTTAATCTCTGAATTATTTTGCTTTTGAAAATTTCTTCAGTTATGTTTACAAAGTTACCAAAGCTAATTTAAATTATGAGTGACAATTGGAAAGTTTTAAATGCATTGACTTGATAGTCAATCCTACCAACCTGCTTATTCAGGTCGAGATTAAATCTCAAATAAAATTTCATAGCGGAAATTGTATTTGTCCTTTAGTTTTTTCATGAAATTAAGGTGTGCAATGTGCTATTTTTGTTGTTTTCTCAGGGATTATTATTAATCTAAATATATTCTAGTGATGAAATTGTTAATGAATCATATGTCCAACACTTAGTAATTATAAGTGGCTTTTAATTTGTGTACAAAATTTTTTCAAATTTTATGGGAAGGATATTTAACAATTTTTTCATATAAAATTCTAATTGTGTTTGCATATCGTTGCCAAATCTTGGGTTATGAAACTTTTCATACCATTAATTACAAATTTTTATTGCTCCGTAATGTGTGGTGATAGTTTTACAGTCATCATGTAGAGGGGCTGAAATATAATTATTCCAGCAAAACATTTCAAGAAAACTCATTTAACGATGCTATGAATTAATAATCGTATAAAGTTGTCCTGGGATGTTCTTGGAAAAATGTAGTAACATATGGTATTGATTATACCAACGTTACAAAGAGAATTTATAAAAATATGAAAAACAATTTTGAAATTTTATATTACATTAATACCATGTTGAAAAAATTTATACTACAAGTGGTTATTTTCCAACTGTTATTATTTATGATACTAAACCTTGCATAAATGAAATGCTTTAAATCCAATGACAGAATGAAAATTTGTCCATGAAACTGAAAACGGTAGTTTTGTAAAGGTAAAACTTCTTTCACATTTTCCAGCATGTATAGTAATAAACACAATCGCGAATATTAACGTTTCATCCATTGTTTCATGTAAAAATAGTGATCTGTAATTCTGTATGGTGTGTGACCTGTATATGTATGTATAGTGCATTGTTAAATTATGTCTGTATTTCAGTGAGCTTTTTGTCGAGTGATACTATTTCTCTTGCCTACTATGGCTGTGTATAAAGAAAGTTATGCGGTTCAATATTAATTAAACAACATTTATTTGAAAACTTGTCGTTTTTTACTTTTGTACCCTTCATGTCCAACTCGATGCATGATTACCGTTTTCATAAATTATATATATATATATATATATATATATATATATAATGTTTATCATTTACATGATTTCATAGAATTATTTTTTAGGTTTAAAAAATAATAGATCTTTGACAAAATATCACTTTTTAACCGATAAATTATTATGTTTACCTAAAGTTCCTTTTGCTTGACTAAGTAAAATAATCCAATTCTTACCCGAGTATGAATATTTGTGCAATCATTGTTATTATTGATGCTTTGAACTTAACGTCTTTCACGATTTAATCATTAAATTAGTAAAAACTCGGATCGCTTCCACGTTCTTGAGTTAATGAAGAGGTTAACATCGCCAGAATCTTAAAGTGATATTTAAGTTTATTGTCCTTACATGATTCTGCCATTTCACGTATGCGCCCTAAAATCTTTAATTAGTGTTTAAGGAACAATATTAATACTGACGCTAAAGATCCTCAAATTGAAAACGAAATCCAAAAAAATTGTGATACCGCAAAATGCGTAACAAACAATGAGGCTACATTATTCTAAACGTTGATCATATCTTTAATTATCACTGTTTACAAAATTAAAATCTATAAATATCATTAAGAAAGACCAATCTGTTAATTGAGGTACATAGTCTGTTACTGGAAGATTTATTCATGATATCCGTTCACAGATATTCGTATTCGGTTTGCTACATGCAGGGCTTAATATTGAAATTTGATTTCTTGCCATATTCGATGTAACATCTTTACATCAACGATCCTTGTAAAATCGCGAATTCTCCTCTTTAAATACAAAATATTGTTCACGTTTGTTAAGTTAACTCTGTCTTTCACGTGTGTTAATAGAAAAAGTCCATTGAAGTAATGTATGCACCCAATCCACCACTCAGGACAATTTCAGTTGATGCATTAACGCACAGTTAAAATCCAAAGGGGAAGGTCTTTAACCGTTATATAGCAAAAATAGGTAGGGTTGGCAAACATTCAGTTTAGGAACTAAAATAAGCCCTAATGTTATAACAGGAGTCAGATTTTACAGCGTCTATGACAAAAGATAATGGTTCAAAGCCACAATCAGACCTTAAACCAGTGGTGATCAACCTTTTCTATAAGGCGGGCCGCATTGGTGGTTGCGAATTCCTTGGCAGGCCGCATTGCAAGTTGTCAATGCTTCGGCGGGCAGGGTAAAACTTTGAATCGGACGTTAACTAGATATTCTGAGGTACTATCATATCAGTGAAAATCAAGTCTAAATTACGTTTTAGGGTTAACATTTCAAGCTGAAGTGTTTTATTGTCGTAATTTTAAAGTATATTATATGAATTTGTGTGTTAAATTTTACGGATTACTTTTTAATCATTGCTTTGCGGGCCGCATAAAACGCTACCGGGGGCCGAATGTGGCCCGCGGTCCGTGAGTTGCTTACCACTGCCTTAAACCCTGCACAGGATCACTCTATGGCTGCCTGGGTCAACATACCTAATAAGACTTTTTGGAACTCCAAATTCTAACATTATGAAGGCTAATGTGAAATATTTTACGATTCAGAAAATCTTCCTCATTTAGAAGGTTTAAATATTTCTCAGTGAATTGAGAACGTTTTGGTTTTGGAAGAGACTAAAATGCCAACAACTGGTATGGCCAACACGAGGCCCGTGGGCCACTTAATTGCTCACGACAATATTCAGAATGGCCCGAGGGTTCATATTCTCAACCATATATCGTAGGTCAGTCGGCACAACAAACTATGAAATCCTAGATATGTATCATCCGTTCTCTTTGTCAGTCCACTCTCCATTTTCTACACCGGAATATAGAGATATCCACCCATAATCCATTTGAAAATTGCTGATATTAAAAATTACTCACCTAATTGCGGGAGTCGCAGACTTCCCCTGATTAAAATCCTTCCGGAAAAATTGTTCCTAAAAGCAGTTATCTAGATGTGCACTACGCTTTATTCCCAAATTGGGATCCATCCAAGTTTGTGAATAGAATTTTTTGGCAACATACATAGTTAATAATAACGAGAGAGCTGTTGTAACGGCCGTTAATGAGAGAACTCTTTCATCATGGTCGAAATTAAGTTCTAATATTGAGAAATTATTCACTTAGAAGCAAAATCAGAAATCGAGTTGAGACATTATAAATCCATATTTTTCGTTGTTTTTTATTAAGTTTTCAGGTGTTTTCCTTACAATAAAAAAGTTTTAAATGCTTTACTGTTTTTATTATCTCTTTTTATATCTGGCTTCATTTAATTTAGCGTTAGCTATCGCTTAATACAGGATTTTAGGGGCATTAGGACAGTGGCCAACCAAAATATTTGCGCCTTTCCATTGGCACGTCGTGAAAAAATTTGGCCACCTCTGGCCTACAGAATTTTGTGGGCGCTTAATATTGACCCTTCGTGTAGCAAATTGCATGGTGTAAAGCGAGTTAGCCGTACTTTTCTAGCCGCAGTTTTGATTGATTTTTGAGACCTAAGATGGAAAGAGCGGCGTGTCGGTCAAAACTTTCTCATCTAAGATGTTAGTTCTTCCCGAGCGCTTCTCCGTCATTACAATACCGGTTTCTTAGAGCTTTCATTCCCATCCACGGTTCGTAGGTCCTAATGGATATTCCATTTTTATAGGGTGTTCTTTAATTTTGCTCGACTTGGTCATCGTATTTCGTTTCAATGAAGTATGACATACTAGTTTTTCTTGGATTAATCGTACTCCCATAATTTAACTAAAAACAATTATGAAAATAAAGAATACACGAAAGCGAAATAAAAATTTCTGAAATTCATTTTATTTCACTGTGAGCATATCAGCTGTAGGTCTTACTCGTGAATTCAGTTTACGTTTGAGGCTTTAAACATGTTTGGTGGAAACCCGATACGTTGTTGCGTGCGGCGATGGGGTTGATTTATACTTAATAGGCCTAAATATGTTTGATAAACATGTCAGATTGTTAATATTTTGAAATAGGGACATACGTCTCGTAGCTTATGCTGCAACAGGCCAATCAATTTTTTCATCCGATTGAATGGTCCTTAATGCTTCCAGTTGATAATGAAAACAACTTGCTCACGATTGGAATCTTAAAAAGTTTAACTCCATGGGTGATCTCACCTGCACATTTTTTCCGAGATAAGGAGAATCCATAAAGATTTTCCTGGAATATCGGAGAGATGCGTGCAGATGACGAGGTGCCATGGCAATGGTTATTTGTAGCAAATGGCGGATGATTCTACCTCGCTATTTTTTCCTTTTAATAAAAGTTTTTTCTTTCCTTGTGCATGCCTTTGTAGATTTGAAGTTGATGAGATCAAGCCTTAGTTTATCCGTAAAATAGTTTATAGCCACTCTGGCTATGAAAATATCCACTACTCTGCCTCTTGATATGCTTTTAACTTCCAAATGCTTATGGGCCTAATTAATTAATATATTCGACAAGGATACCGTTAACATAAAGCAGCTTCCAAGGCTTCCATGGAATTCTCCGGAGAAATGAGAGGAAAATCATTACTTCTAGTTGATAAAATAGATGCAAAACATATCTCACTCACTCGCTCTCTTATTCTTATAGTGACGAGTTGAGTCTCTTATGTACAAATTCATAGGAGTTAATGGAAAAGTAATGTAGATGGCTTGCCAATCCTCTGCTGCATACAGAGCATACAGATCGGAATAATCTGCCATGTTTGCGGCAAATTCATTTTAATTATTCCGCATACTTGGTGCTACGCCGCTTGGACTTGAAGCATTTTATTTTTCCTCTCACATTATAGAGCAATTTATCCATATCATTCTCTTTGGCAGAAATACTATTCATGGAACAAAACAGACGCTCAGAGAGTGGCGAGGTTATCCGTTTCATTGTTGCAGCTATTCAAAAAGAACGGAATTGAATGATATTATCTCAAATGTCTACCTCAAATATCTCAATATCGCGAATAATTTCCTTTTACAATTCAGCCCTAGTTAGCATACTTTCATATTTTATCTACAAAGTAATACTGATTAATCATTTTTTACAATAAGTCATGACGGAAGCTTCAAAGCAGTTCCAATTAACATATTTTATAAAATATCAAATTCATCAGTTAAATCCTACATTTAATCTCTGCGTAAACTACTTTTAATCTCGCCGAATCTTCAGCCAGGGGCGATAATGCGTTTTCAGAAATAGGCATATGCTCCGGAATCAAGAGAATGGAACTAGGAGGATATAGATAACCAACAAATATAATGATGTCGCCGTTTAGAGACCGCACCATGCTCCTGCCGGAGTACATTCGAAAATGGAAGCAAAGGGAGAGGGTATGAAAAAATAAAAGCGATATGTCTATTATACGGAAGAACCTAATAACCACGCACACATTAACTATGAAAGCATTGTAATGCTTTTGAGGAATTGCCGCACATACACTGTTATCAGTTTCCTGTTGTTAGCTGTAAGCAATCACTACCTTTCCCCTTGTTGGAGACGGTTCTAAGCAGCACTAGACATCTTTGTATAAAAAAACCCAATTAGGAACTATATATCCGGTGTATACCCCAATATACCTCCATCTCCATCCCTGTCTTCAACGCATTCTTTTCTTTAATGAAGTGAAATATACGCCAATGAATGTAGTTCGCGTTAAACCATCGCTACTATTTTATCGCTAACTCTTAAGAAAACAAGTAATATCTAAATAAGGAATAAAATCGTCTCATTCATCACTTACATGAACGGTTTAGATTTACCCTTCTACTAAACCATCTACTGCCTTTTTGATATAGGTTGCTCCTTTAAGTTATCCTCCACGCATGATATGTATATGTTCTCAACAGCCTTATTAGAATTCCACGTAATCTCATCAGCATTAATCTTACAAGAGTGGCAGGCATTTCAGAAGTATGAAAAATTCCGACTTCAAAAAACGTGACATAGTAAATCACATCTTAATTTCTTAGCTTGCATGGCTCTTCGTGTGGCGATTGAGTTAACTTGAACATTTTCACGAGTTTTAGGGTTAATTATTTAGAATTATAACATTTGTCATGGAACATTTTGTAAGAAAAATTTGTCAATTAACAATGCAGGTGTGAAAAATGCGTTATAGTTAATAATAGAGAAGTTATTTTCGCGAAAATGTTACTCTGACAAATTTCGGAAAATCTTTTTTCATGTGGAAAATGTTTCCTTCGGAATCTGATTATAATTTCGTTTTTCTTGAGTGCTTCATTATATCGTAAAAAGACGTGGTTACGTTGTAAAAAATTACATCGCGTAGCGAGATTAAGTCGCTAAAAGGAAACATGATCGTATATTTTTGTACTTATGACGATTTGATGTTCAATTTAGAAATGATTTACAAATATGACGATCTGAGCAGCTAAGAATGATAATGAAAACATAAAAAGTTTGAGATTTATCATGTTTTAGCATTCCAGATTAATTTTATGCGGAAAGACTACCGGGTAGTATTATGAGAAGATTTGTTTGAACATTTAACCAAACTAAATAGTAATGCGCACTTAACTGCGAATCTCACACGGAATTATTTCTCTACGATGGATTTTTAAAATGTTACGCAAATAATAATTCTAAAACATTATGTGAATTGAAAGGAAAGCATTTGCATGTCTCGTTGTTTTTAGAGAATGAATGGATTTCCTCATTAGTCCGTGCCTTTATCACTGAAGATAACAAGGGTGTTGTTTTCTTGCGGCGTTTGAGCAAGTAATACTCGAATCAAACAAAAGATAAAATGCTGGGTCTGCCAGGGATGGTAAGTAGGAATGAGTATTCCAGAAAATGATGAGAATGGCATTGTTTCTGCCAATCTCTCAATAGGTTTAGAAGTGAAGTACGAATAATTACACATTTAGATAAGTCATGTAAGGGAATGAAATTAAAAGTACGCAAGGCTATCGGGATGTAAATTATTCTAATTCATCTAGCTTGGCATGTTTCAAAGGGAATGGTATCCCTGTAAATAAGATTAGCTTGCGCTATCTCTTTTAAGCATGCAAAATCGATTCCTCCGTGAATAGCTGAACATATTGTTCAGATAACTCGACTCATGGCCAAGAAGGAAAAGCAGAGCAATATCTGTTTATTGTGATTGTTTTTAAATCTAGGTTTTCCGTAGTGAACGCGACCTTTTGAGGAATATAAAGTTTATTTAAAAAAGAATTTATTCTCTGTTAAATTTTTGATAATTCGTTGATTTGGAGTGAAGAACTATATAACATTTTTATTTAGATAGCTATACTTTGAAACAATCATGTATACAGTACGTGAAAGATTAAGGAAATCAAGCATTAATAGATATCGGCACACCTGAGTTGTATATATCGCAGAAAATAAAAATCGAAAATTTTTCCAAAACTTTGAAATAAGAGTCAAGATTACGTAACAAAAATTCCAAATTTCACCTTGATTAGTGATTCAGTAGCATCATGAACAAGAAAAGAGAGCTTCGATTATGTGTGTGTGTGTATTTTGGCTGATCAACCTCTTGGATTATTATAGCCAGCTTCGATTATGTAAATTGTTCGTCCACAACATGGTGAATACTTAAATGGACGCGTTATTTGCATACCAAATGAATATGAGTTTAAAATGTTATTGTCCATGTGAACGAGGAAATATTCGTGGTTACACACAGCTTTAGGAGAAAGAGTCTCATATTCGATTAAGTGAATTCAAGTTAGGCGATACATCACAGCTCAGTTCAATAGTGAATTGGATAAATTAAAAAAAAAATGTTAAATTTTCAATAGTGAATTGGGTAAATTTGTCCCTCACTAACATTGAAGCTAAAGAGGAGGTGGCGATAAATCGAGGTACAGGCAGCGTCCGCTTAACGTACAGGTTACGTTCTTGAAAACCCGTACCTTAAGCGAACAGTCATTTTCCATAAAAACTATTGCTATAAATTGAGATGCGTTCCTGAAATGGAAAAGCACTGAAAATCAAGTTGGAATATTGAACCATTGAATTTATAAATTAACTAACATTACATTTATACATGCGTACAATATATTAAAACAAATAAATATCATAAAAATTTAAAATAACAATTAAGAAATATTCCTTACCTGAAATTATCTTCCCCATTTGCTAGTTGAAGTGTTATTATAGGGTAGAAGAAGAACTATTGGTCGTCGGAAAAGGGGCTGTTATTAGAGAATTTTGAAATTGATTTAGGTGGAGAGTCTAAAGTTGACTTTGGTGGTAGTTTTCATGTTGGTGAATGGGTTGGAGGTTTTTTTCAAGTTTTTTGAATAACTTGTCCGAAGAAATTTTCCCGCCGAACATAAGTGTGACCTTACGTGAAAACCTGGGCATCGCTCTACAGCAGTGCTTTCCATATTGGGTGTCGCGACGCGTTCCGAGGGGTGTCGTCAAATTTGGTAATGAACTTGTAGAAAATATTTTATAGAGTTTAACAACAGAAACTGAAGAACGATCACAATTGACTGGTCAGTATTTTTCCGTAATATAAAGTGAAATGATAAATCGGTGCGCATGATTATCTTCTTTTCACATATACCGTCACTCGACTGACCAATCGCGATTCGATGATGCGCGTCGCGCATGGAGCTGAACAGTCGCAAGTGACCGTGCGCATGTTATTATCATTACAAGCATTGAATACGACGCGACGTTTTGATTTGTATTAACATCAGTGCTCAGTGAATAATCCGCCTTTCGTTGCGGGAAATACGCGCGTGTTATTGTTATTTCGAGCATTGAATACGACTTTTTGTTTTGTATTAAAAAACTCTCCCCTAGACACAAAAATTTCAATATATCACCTAACGTCCTTAACCATCCATATTTCTCACATACTTTTCACAAATAAAAAATTTGGGGGGGAGGGTGTCGCAATATTTTTATTGCGCGCGCAGCGTGTCGCCTTAAAAAAGTATGGAAAGCAATGCTCTATAGCAGGGGTCGGCAAACTTTAACATCATATGAGCTGCTTGAAAAAAATTGAGATCTCAAAATCAAACACTTTTCCGAAGACGCTTTTTTACAATACAATTATTATTACAATATTTTCATGTGGTACATTACAAAGTGATGTTAGCTCTTATTGTTTTTGTCGGCGTGAACATTCGAAAATTTTTTTCACAATGATCGACGTATTTTTTTAATTTCTCGAGTTTTGTTAAGTCCTGCGCGATCGACCACGAAATGCTTCGAGATCGACCGGTCGATCGCGATCGACCGGTTGCCGAACCCTGCTCTATAGCATTCAATTACCGGTCTTTCCTTAGGGATAGTAGTCTTTGCCCTAAGCTTTCTCAACTCCGTGAATCGATGTACGTATCAGCGGACAGTACGTACATAGGTGCGGAATATGGTGTCAATATGTAATATTCGTAACAGCAGATGTACGTTAAGCGGACGCTGCCTGCATATGCTTGTTCTATGTGCGGGGCCTCCAAAATAATTTACAAGTGGTAACTTGGTAAATAAATTTTAAACTCGCGGGCCAGTGTAACAACATCAAAAATTTTTGAAAATATAGGCGCACAATATAAAAATGTAGGCTATTTTCGTATTAAAAGGTGGTTTAGCGAATTGGGTAAATTGCGATTTTTCCGGGAAATTTTTCGACATGCCCAATCTAATTTCTATTTTTTCTTAACCGAATATTAATCGAAATCAGACATAATTGGTGCACAACTTCGGCGTAACTCTTCCACACTTTGGGACCAAAAAGACCCCAATCATCCCGTCCTCGGTGCATTTATGACGGTATAACTATACGTGGGGGCTAATAAAGCCGCTGAGGAAGAGAGAAAAGAAATGGGACGGGAAACAAGGGACAAAATGTCACACAGTAGAAGCCTAAACATAACGAAATAACGTTTTTTCGTTTTCGTTACAGTTATTTTGAAAATTTCGTTAACGTTCTTACGTTATTAAAAACCATTTCGTTACGTTACGCATAACGTTTTTCAACTCGGCTTAATAGTTATATCTAGTAAAAAAATAGCAAAGACTTATTACAGGCTCGAGGGACACATGTGGCCCGCCGGCCATAGTTTGGAGAGCATGTAATCATATGTAATTACAAGATGGAAGTTCTGTTCACAATGATTCATGCGCGGGATGCTGAGTTGGCACTATATAGGGTGCGCTATATCGGGGTTTGACTGTTGGGTGTGTATCTAGGTACTTACAATTAGATGATTCCCTGTAATGAGCAGAATTGACCCGCAGAAAATGACACAACATCCATGAAGTTTAAACTGTCAAACTTTGAGAATCATGCACCTTTCGCACGTTTCTGAAATTCACTTGTAGTACCTAATAGTCTAAATGAATCTCGGAGAAAATTCTTTATATGCTCCTCGGGTAGTTTGGCGTAATTTAGTCAATACTAACTCCATTCTTGTTCGTAAAAATCCTTCCCTGGCGAAGCCACGTGATTTCCATATGAAACCGAGAACCCTACTCTCTCTCTCTCTCGTATGAATAACACGGGCATGAATAACAACACCGCGACGGGTCGTGACTTTGTAAATAGACAAACACAATACTTAATGACCCATAAGTCAGCATAAGAGGTGAAGCACGAAAGAAAATTAATGATTATAAATGAATTACAATTTTGGAGTCGTTAAAAAACGGCACTAAAGAATATTGGTCGTGCTTGCTCGTTGCCAGGGAAGGGAATGTCATATCTCAAATCTTGTCAGTTCAAAAATGAGCGAATTAGACGGAACCGCCGACGAAATTGCAGAGTTACTATAATAAAACTCCGGGTAAAAATCTTCCGAGCCGGAAGTCACGATCACATTCGTCTCACATCATCTTAACTTTTTTTATGATATTTTCCTGAAAACTGTTTTAAAACTTTTCACTTTGAGAGGAGCCTTTCTTTTAGTTGTTCGATTAGACGCAACGAGTTCCGAAACTAAAAAATATCATATCATACTTTATTTTCCTTTATTCCTTTATTTTCTCTCGCCTTATTTAGTTTAGTTGACTAATTTACGACTAACTCGTTAATTCCTATTTCACTTCTACATCTAAAATTCAGCTCTCTAGAATAACGTCGTATTTAACTGGGAGGACTGGCGGGTCACGAAACAGTGTCATGAGCAAAATAGGGCCAAACAAGAATGATTTTAGTGTTTTTTACGTCGGCGCGAATAACGAATAAAATAACGTCACCGTCGTTCTTAGCATAATACATATAAATCAGTTTTTGAAAGAGAAAATTTAACGCAACTCCTTAAACGGATGAAAAATATCAACTCGTATTTACATCAAATATACGATCTATATATGCGTTACTAAACGAATAAACATCTGCAAACATTGCGAATACAGAACATGGTCGGCGTTTTTTTTAATTCCTGAGAAAAATTAATTTAGTTTCAAGGTATATAGAGAAAGCAATTGTAGATTTTTCTGTTGCTTAATTTTCCTAAAGGTACTATCGGAGTGTGTGCTCAGTTATCAGAAAGGTTGTGGAGTTGGCGAATTCGAATGAAATCAAATGACAAAAGAATTTAATGAGAGGCCATATAGGGATTGTGCGGTAACAATTCGGATGCATCATGAGATAGCTACATTCGTCAAATATTTTTACGTCAGAATTCAATAAAATAATCACAATTCACTTGAAATATATTATGACATACTCATGGAAAACAATTAAAACTTTACTTGCTCCAGCTTAACTGAGGTGAAATAGAAGAAATACAATTCCATAATCTCCCAAGCGTAACAAGGCACTACACTATTATCATTACTATAAATATTTTGTAACCGTGAGTTTCTCGAATTAAATACTTCTTTATTAGTAAAATTACAAAAACAACGCCCATGAAAGGGAATAAATATATGACTCACCAAGAACTCATTTATTCAATTAGTAATAGCATACTTCTCTGATAATCAGAATCGCTTCGAGTTTGCAAGTGATTTTCTCAAAGACGGAACCTCTTTTATCAAAGCAAAGTTATTGGAACGGTTTGAAATTATAAATTATTTCTCAACGGAATTTAGTTCGACCAGCAAATGGGTTGATAAAAAGATTTAGTTATCTTGCGACAGTAGATGGACGCATGAATGTCATAAAAGCCAATCTGTTACTTAACGATCCCGAAAAATGCCTACTATCTACTTTATAGACTCATTTACTCTAGTTATGCAGAAAATATTCCTTTTGTATTTTAAATCCTATTTTTAATTTAAAAGACTTTTTCATTAGGGAATGTTAACAAAGAATACGTTAACTAGCGGGAAGAATCGCGTAAAATTTCCCGAAATACTTCTTATCTCGTTTGTAAAATCTGGCCGGAAAAAGCACTGTAACGACTACGCTGCTATTATCGCTATAAGGCAGTTCCCAATCTTGGGGTCGCGACACAAATCAGGATCGCGGGGAGTCCTCAGTTGGGTCGCGAAGGATCATCAGAAGAAAAATTTCCCGAAAAGTCAGATTGTTATCTGTATATTATTATTGAAAATTGTCTAACCTTTATCAGTCTTAACAGTCGATGCAAGTCACACACCCTTTTGAAGCTTTTAGCACCTATGCGGGAAAATAGATGCGGAAAATGGGAAAACAGGAATACTAGATGAACCAAAACATTTCCATCCGCACCCCGGCTTACATGGATTTCATACACTAATTCTACCCTTTTCTCGAAAATGTTCATGACGAAGATTGACCAAATTTGCGGCGCAGAAGAGCGATACAATAATAGCGTCCGCTGGCAGGGGCGTATTGACAGCTATTTATGTTGTACCTTGGCTCAATTAGAAGCACGGGTCGCGAGAGTCCGGGCGTGGGTCGCGAACAGGGCCGGTCCGACCTATGGGCGAGCCGGTCGGCTGCCCAGGGCGCCAAAGTTTTGGGGGCGCTATCCCGATTATTTATCTATACATTACTTGCAAGTGAATAAATATTGGATACCAATTTGTATCAAGGAACAAGCTAGAATCTTGATGGCATTCATTTTATTTTTTCATTATCAATATTTTTTACAGGGTAATGAATAAATAAAAATTTACTTTGAAAACATCTCAAAAAACATTTACATAGGGGGGCGCTGGAGTGCTGTTTCGCCTGGGGTGCCAAAATTTCTCAGGCCACCCCTGCCTATAAGACGCAGGGTCATTTCGTGGCTATCTTTTCTCTGAAAAAGTGAGCCTTATCGGCCAAGAAATACGGTTTTTTCACGCGATAGAATGCGCAGATAACAATTGCATAGAAATACCCCTCCGGCAAATAATAATTCCTGCGAATTTCCTTTATAAACTCATAAAAATTATATCGTATTTTAATAAAATATACGGTATTTTCTGAAATCTTACACGAGCTTTCTTTTTCCTGTTTTTGTCTTCTGGAAAGATGGAGACGTCCAAATATATAAAATTAATGATAGAGCTTTTTAATTTTATAAATACGGTAATAGGCAGTCAACAATCCATAGATCATGTGATTCTTCAATTTAAAAAACGAAAATGCGAATTATCTATGAATAACTATAAGTGGAATACATTTACGTGGATTATCACATGTTGGTAGACGACATGGCTCGCTCTATTTACTATGATTTTTGGAAAGTACAACCATTTTTGGATGAAGAGATTTTAAGATAAAGGCTAATAATAATTAATAACGCCTATGGTATTAATCAATTTTCTTTCAGTAACTTCCTACGTTTCTCTCGGAATTTTTGCTTGTTTTGTATTCCTGTATATTTTAGGACCGTTTTAAACGCAAAGTCGTCTTTGGTTCGGATAAATAAGGTATATCAATCTTTGATCAAATCAGCGAAGGATGATGTGGTTGCATCAATCATTACGGTGCCGTTTAACGCCACGTGGCGTTATGAGTGCCGCACGACACCACTTTGCGTCACACTTTGCACGCTTTTGTAATAAATCGTAGTAAGGCTGAATCTGTTTCCAATTCGTATTGACGCCTGGGATGATGTTATCGTTCGTGTTAAAACAGAAATTTCTTGACTGTACATTACATACTCCAAGGGTTTTTTTTCCGTTCACTTCAACGGACTGAATATTTCAAAGTTTAATTTTATTTCACATTTATTTTAGTTTTTCGTAGATTTTGTGTTTGACTCGTTACTGATATTTTCCAATAGTTTCATTCCTGCGTTGTTTTATGCGCAATTTGAATATTATCTCGGTATAGTACTACTCATCAACCATTACATAATTCTGGGAGTAAATGGAACTTCAAAATATAGAAATAAAGTTGTAGAATGCCTTGATGCAAAATAAATATAGCAAAACCGGAGAAGTTGTAATTTAGATATTATTCAGAAAATCATATCACGAAAATGTTCCGCACTATGTTTATAATCTTATATGTTGCCACCGGATAAAATGAATTTAGATAACATGTGACAACGAAAGCGTTAATCAGAGTTGTCAATAAAAAACAAATAAGTTTTTCATTTGTCATGAACAGGTATCCCCCGATTTACGCGAGAGTTACGTTACTGGAAATCTCGCTTAAAGTGATAACGCGTAAATCGGAAACATTTTTCCAATTAAAAATAATGTTATGCGTCGTTTCCGTTCCTGAGCAGATGTTTTCTACTTAGAAATATATTAAAATGTGAATTAATAATCGCCTTAGCCCCTCTAGCGTGTAAAACGATATATGGCCTCCTGTGCAGTGTCCACTTTTACAACCCCTTCATTTTCTGCGTTGTTTCTGCCATAAAATACTAATGTCTCGGAGTTCCTTCTATCAGTGAACCTTACAATACATTCTCCTCATCCAACTCAAAGAATATTTTTGCAAGGATTTTTCTTCATACAGTTGTTTGTTACCCTCCAACAGTGAGTCATTTTCTGGAAGAAAACCCCTCTTCAGGACAAAAAGAGTGCGTTGTTAACTCTTAGAGAGGAATGAGAAAAAGAGACATTCTATCGCCATATGAACTCCCGGGAAACCCTGCTCTGTCGTACGATGCAATGAATGCACGGAAGATAAAGGTAAATAGCAGATGGAGAAAAATCTCTGAAATATTGGTTAATAATAAGACTGTTAAAGTTGCATACTGTGCGCGTAATGAATCGCGTTAATACAAATACGCGACGCGTGTATCGAAAAATAGCCGTAAAAATAAAATCGCGCATATGGAAAACGCGTAAGCCGAACACATGTAAATCGAGGGATACTTGTAGCGAGATTTACGTTGAGAGAAATGATTTCAATCGAATATTATTTTAGATTACTCTGGATTCCAATTTTTGTCAGCGACAAGAGATTGGGGAATATTAAATAAAGCACTTATGAAACTTTATGTAACTCTGAAAACCAATGACGATCGAACACAATGTTACCAATAAATTATCCCACCGAAAGTTTTAAATGAGAAAAAAAAGCAAGTAGCAAAATGAGTTAAGTCGTGTTACAGTCTTTTTCGTAGTTACTCTCACTACGTCATTATATAACGCATCAAAAATTCGCATTGATAAGTATTTTGTATCACATGTTGAAATGGGATTTCGAAAGCACCTTACGCATTCCAGATAAAGCGTTTTACTTTCCATTTGAGGAAATTGTTTTCGCCATGGATGCTAACGATAGCGTGAATAATATATAGTAACTAAGACAGAAATGCAACTAGCTAGTATGTACAAACTGTTACCTACTTGTACACATAAATAGGTTATCGGGAGCTATCAATAGATCGCCTCGATGCGATTTACAATACTGAAAGCTGTTACTGGGCTAAAATATTTCGGGGACGAATATTTTCGGCTCGGCTGTGATTTCTATGCAAATATATGTGTTCGTATCAAGAAAACAGCATTTTCACTATTTTTACATCCTTGGCACTATGCACGCCATTAAGTAATTCATCCTGAAGCGAATGATGACTTTCATTACTGGCAGAATGAAAATCGCAAACATTCAATCAGTACCCGATGATATTTCAGTCGCTATGTAAAATGTATAAAGTTGGATTAAAATTATTATTTGCCATTTAGCATTTTACTAATATAGAAGAGGCATTCTGGTGTACTACATATCTCTTAGTTAAATCTGAACTTATCATGCGATGTAACAATACTGGCGTTATTTACATAGATTGTCATTCGTTCCATAACGAAACTTTCTGTGATATTGGATATGATTTATTTTTACTTATTTGAAGCAAATTACGTGGATTATTTGGAAAACTAAATTAAATAATTTCCATCAAACTTAGGCTTCTCTGATGAACCGCATTTCGCGATGGTGCTAAAAATAAGCATTAGGAGCCCATATAAAAAAAACGCGTCCTTGACGAAATGCCACGCCGTCGACTGGAATCCATCTCCCGATCGCTCGCGACCATTGGACCCACCTGCGAAGCCCCTCCGCCATCCAAGGCGGGGAGAACGCTTATTAATGATACAATTCCGTTTTCCCCAAAACTTCTGCGCAGTTACGCGGCTGCCGGGCGATAGGATGATAAATGGCGCGAATGAGAGTGATCGATCGAGGTGTATCGGGAGTGGGAGGATGGGAGTGGGAGGGAGGAGAAAAAGGAGAGCATCGAAAACCCGCGAGAGGTCCTCTCCCGTACGCCACATCAGACTGCTGCCATTTAAAAAAAATGGCGGACAATCTTTGATATCTCTCTGACCGAGAACCCCGTCTACGAAAGGTCAGTGGCGTAGCAACCGCACAACGGCTTGCCCCAAATAATTAAAAACCAAAACACAAGGAGATAAAACTCTCGCGGACAGGGACCAATGGACGTGGAAAAAAGTGGACGAATATTTTATCTGCAGATTGTATAAACCGGTTGATGGTGTCTTGCTAAGAGCTAATTATTTTTTTTGTCCGCATATCTCCCGACACGCCGCGGCGACGCTAATCAGGGCGGGGGGATTATGATTGACGAAGCAGAGTTTGGCCTCATTACCTAGCCGAAAAGAATTAGCGGTCCACCGATTCCATCGTCAAAGCAAGGAATTATGGTTTGATTTGTTAATGGCTGCTAATGAGGCACACTTGGTTTTAATGATGGTATTGGTGATTGGTTGTTTCCCCTGATTTTCAAACCAGAAGGAAATTGTAGTGCTTCTATCAATTGTTGACACTTTGAACGTAATTATTCAGCTTTCATACATTTTAAAGTTATTATATAAATCTATAGCATATTTATTTCATAAATATATAAACTTTTGAACGAACGGCATAATGTTGTGCTCCGAACAATTTTTGCAAGAAATGCGTTGAATTTCTATTGTAGATATGGTGATTCACATTAGGCCGTGCTATACATATTTCGCCTACCCAACCTGTATCCCACCGCTGACCACCTGCATCCCACCTCAACCTCCATACTATAACCCTCTCATACCCCAATTTCGCTCCGTTCTCACGCTGAAGATTTTGTTTCTCATCCGTAATGAGGTGGGGGAACCACAGACCAACCCATTCCCTTGCTGGTGGCTCCAGAACTGTGGTCCAAGCAAATATTTTTTGGTAACGTATTGAGTTACCACTTTCACATCCCTTGCATCATGATAGGGAGGCTTTTTGCAGTATGGTTAAACAAAAAATAAACACATACCTGTTACTGAATAATTTCATTTATTAATTCATTTTAGTATCGTTGTTGTCGTGCATTTAGGCAATTTTAATTGCTATCGTTTATTTCGGCTGTTATATAAATCAAAGTCATACAAAAGTTTTACTAAATATTTTTACATAAATGAAAATATTAAGCAAAAACTCTTTGTAATTTATGTTTGAATTTATTGATTATTTGTTGTTAAGACAGCTAGAAACTTAATTATTTTCTTTTGTTTACTTTGGTTAAAGAAATATGACAATATTCGAAAATAACTACTATATTTTTTAAAGAAAATAATTTAAACGTTGCTATAAACGAGTCTTTAAGCATTTCAAAAGATATACCCCTATTAAGCGCCTACTATATAGCACCACCCCCACATACCGCCCATTAATCTTAATGAACAGAACTTCCACCATATGATTATATAGAGGGGTGGCCAACATACTTACCGTTCGATAATCTTCAGAAGTTCGAGAGCCGCATGGCACATTCTGTAGTCATTAATTTTCGAACAATAAAACAATCTGTATCCAAAGGAATTCAGATTTAAGACATGTCTCTTAGTATCCCCATCACGTTTCAAGTCACACTACTACATTGTGTTCTGTAGTGAAAGACGTCGTCAAGCCTCTTAGTGTAATTTTAAAGAGTCGCATGCGGCTCGAGAGCCGCGGTTTGGCCGCCCCTGTCATATAGAGTAACAGTGCCGGAACTAGGGCGGGGCATCTTCCCCAGGCGTAACTAAGTAAAGGGCTCAAACAAATCCAAATAGTAACTAAACAAATTTATAGTTACGGTGCTGTAGAGTAAGCATATTTACCGCAACCCCCGCTTTAGCACCAATATCAGTGATGGACAAACAGTGGTGCTAAATCGGGGCTTGACTGTAGTCATTCAAGTTACTATTTTCAGTATTAAATCTCATTCTAAGAAAAGCTCAACTCAACTGAACTCAATATTTATTTTCTAAGAGCTATTTCAATATGGTCTTAAGTGGAGTGTTATTCGACAAGTATTACATGAGAGACAAATTCGTTTGTGAGGAACCTAAAATTTACTCCATATATTTTTCAAATTATTCCCAAAATAGAAGAAATGAAACAGATAGAAATTAACATCACAACCCAATTGGTACTCAGGAATGTTCTTTCGCAAGAAATTAAAATATGCGTGAAAAACGGGAAATCTCATCCTTTCGTTAAGAAGTGCATTCGAATGAATTAAAATTTATCTTCATTAAAATTGGTACTCTTCACAGTTTCTCATTTGCTGTGTAACTAACTTAAACGTGAACTTCTCTCTCATTTTCGTAAACGATGCTACTATATCCTATTGTTTCGATGAATATTTGTCAAAATATAATATATAAAAACAATATCTCCTTTCATACATAAAAATTCATTTATGATACAACAGTTGATGAAAGCTTAATTATTGTTATTTCCATAATGAAGGTATACTGTATAATTTGGTCTGTACAAAATAGTCGTAGGAAAATAACGTATCTCCCCATTCTTCAGCTCTATGCTTTTTTTAATTAAAAATAGTCTCCTATTCAGTAAACATGTATTACGTGAAACCAACGTCCTTGGTAGAGGAGTAGGTGGAGCATTTGCAGCCCGACACCAAAGTCGCGGGTTCATATCCTGCCGTGGGCATTTTATCCCATATTGTGACTGCTAACAACTCTACAACAATTAAATTCTAAATGAGACAGTGGATATAACTTTTTCTTTAATTGTTTATTAATTTGACGCATGGAAGGGCGAGGTATGTAGCCCCTTCTTCCACCTAGCCGTATTAATGAAATTTAGTATCCGTAGCCACAACATATCTATACACTTCACACTGTATTTCGCTAATTCCCACCACGGATAAAGAGGAGGCTTTGCGGGAGGTTCCGTTAAGCCGACTCGATTCTTAAAAAAAAACACGTATTACTCATACTACATCATTATAATATAAAGTCTAAACCGGTGAAGAATTTCGCGCAATACTTCGCATTTGAAATTGCTCTCTAGCATTTTAAGTAAAATTTCATAATTTCCGAATTTTTTCTCCTTTCAAAATCAGACTACAATATCCGATACCGAGGGCCGCATTCACTCTTACTTGAACGAAGTTCGTTAACGATACTCAGAAGTTAACATCCGAAACCCTTGCCGACACGCAACTTACCAAATAATTTAAAAGTCCATTACTATCACGATAACTAAAAAGAAACACCATCGTCATATCTCCCGGTAACGATAACAAATACACCAATACGCGCAATCTCTCAACTGTCGACGGCGGCTTAAGTAAATCGTCGAAATTGCAATGACGGTTATAGCGGGCACGCTGCAGACTAAATAATATTAGGTCGGATTGCGAAAGCTGAGCCGACATCTGCGAGGGATTGGGAGACCTTGGACTGACCCTGCTCCTCCTCCACCTCCTCCTCCATCTCCTCTCCCCCACTCAGCCCACGCCAAGATACGAAGTTGAGGAGGAGAGGAGGGAGGGGAGGGAGTGGAAGGTTGGGCGAGAGGGGGGGGGGGGTGGTAAAGACCTTTTCGGAAGAGAATCCATGCGATGTTGCAAATTCTACACGCAAACTGTGATTGCCGATGGTAACTTAAGTCCAGTTACATAAGTAAACGCTTAGTAAATACTTTCAAGCCTTGTCTGGAATGGGATGTTAGCTTGTGGCTGTCTAGATTTCAAAGGACTGGTATATTCTGAGGTACGAATGATACGTTCACTTTTAACGCTAGGATATAATTCGGACAAATATAACGAATGATTGCCATGGATGAGGCTAGTAATGATTCATCGCGGTGGCTTATTATAAAAATTCTATTGATACGGGTAGTGCAAATAGACACCTGGAGAACACTATCGAATGCACAGTTATACAGAAATTCGGTCGAATATCTCTATCGCAATCCTTTCTCCGGATATCTCCAATCTCCAATATTTACCCGGATTTAAATATATTAAAATTGTCGGTTGCTCCTCATGCTCAAACATTTGATTCATAAACTTTGTAATTCAAGTTTAGACGTTAGTAAAAGTACAGAATAAATAAGATTTTTTTAAAAATTGGTATTAGGATATACTTACCTAATTGAAATTACTTTGGCCTCTCCTATAAATGTTTCACGAATAATGAAAACTAAAACATCAAACATGTTTATTTTAAGTGCGATTTCCTTTGAAGAACAGATTTATTCAGTCACGATATTTGGGTGACATGAGAGTTCTAGCCATAGGTATTCGAACGCTCATGAGAAGGAATATCAGCGGTATCCTATTCTGGAATTCTGAGGTTCGAAAACATCACTGGTTAGGAATGGTTCCGGAATTGTGACTAAACCAAAAAAGCGTTTCTTTTCAGAGAATGGTATTTCGAATTTCCCTTAATCTGTACCCCTAAAGCCTACAAAATTTTTTAAGATGTTAAAATCGTCCGCGCCTCTGGATTACACTCGCATTGAATAAAGTAATTATAACTACTGTACTCAAAAAGTTATTATAACAATTGTGACAGCCTTTTCCATGATTAAATAGGAAGTGATTTCCCATAAATTAAATAAGGTGGGCGGCTTTCAGGATATTTTTCAGAATGTCGTGGATGCCGGGGAAATACAGGGTGGTTAGGGTGAGTTGGAGGGTGGAATCGGTGGTGGTGTGGGTATTGGGGCGGGAGTTGGGGGGGCGGGTGCGACTGCCCGCCGGATTTGGTATCGGATCAGATCCGGCGGGTATCCGCGCTAGGCTGCGTCCATGCTGTCGCTCATCGCTCAGCGACGAGAGCAGAGATACCAGCAGTGAGCCTAGCGCATAGCTGCGATGAGCGCTGTCTACGGCCATGCTAGAGAGGAGAATACTCGATCACAGCTTTGCCGATAGTCGCCGGTATGCCTCTAACAGGTGATCAGCGGCTGTGTCTTCTACGTGAACCAAGTTTTGCGTTGCGTATTTTAGCGATAGAAAACGGGAGATCTTTTTCAGTGCATCCTATAAATGAAAAAAGGAATATTCTCGGCGAATTTCAACACCTTTTTCCTGAACTAAAGAAGCATCCAAAAAAATTCCAGGAATATTTAAGGATGTCTGTCTCCACTTTCGAAAACATTTTAGGGAAATTGTCGCCTAAAGTCGTTTGTAAGTGGAGTAATTGTGTCAAACAGGATCTAATGCTTCTTTCCCCTATGTTTTCGTAGGAGATGAGGCCTATCCATTAATAAGTAATTTATTAAAACCATATCCTAGAGCTGATCTCACTGAAGAATGTGAATACTTCAATCAGAGATTATCGAGAGACAGAAGATGCGTTGAATGTCGTTTGGCATAATAACTTCTAAGTTCAGAATTCTTTGGAAGCCAATTGAAACATCGCCTGAATATGCAGATAAAATTATCAAGGCTATTTGTGTCCTCCACAACACAATTATTGACATGGAAGGTTTGTCAGCGAACCTCGACAGAGACGCAGAACTATATATCGCAACAAACCAGAGCAGTAGGACGAGGATGCAATACTTCCAGCAGACAGGCAAGATATGTAAGAAATATGTTCAAGGAGTACTTTACTACACAAAGAAGGGCATAATATTTAAGAATTTTCCCCAAGTTACAAGAAATTTATCGGTGTTATAAGGTCTGCAGAAGCTCCAGAAAGACATACTATATTTCTTTGTATAACTGTGCTTTTTTCTATTTAAGCTGTTATTTCATTTCGTATATGACATTAGCTCATGTATGAAACACTAATATCAATTTTGTAAAGTGATTACTCAAAATGTATCTGAAAGTATTTCAAATCTCTCAGTTCATTTCTCATCAGTAAATAATATATAATACTATATTATAAAACTGCAAACATTGCCCATTACAGTTATTTCTCACTTGTAGTCCCCATTTCATTTGCTAATTCGTTCCATGCTTTGTCAAGCATGAAACGATTGTGGTGATTAGGATCGTCCTGTTTCCACAAAAGCGATCGCAATGACACAGGATTTATTAATTTGTCAACTTCCATTCTAAAAGAAATAAACTGTTAAATATAAAATACCAATAAAAAATTAGATGTAATTATGCATTTTATACGTATTTCAAATATATTTCTACTTACCTGAAATGTTTAACTGGAGGCGTTCTTTCCTACAGTGCTTACTGTTTGCGCGCGCGCGTCTCGACTATCAGCGCTTACTAGCCGAGAAAACAAATTTAAATGTCATCGCAGCTATCATCGCTTATCTCTCCTCGGTCAGCAGCTATGACGCCTAAGGCTGCGTCCATGCTGACGCTCACAGCTTAGCTCATAGCCTAGCTCAGAGCTGCGCTTGTAAAATGAATAAATTGTTTTAAATGGGGGCGTCCATACTCAAGCGGCGCTCATAGCTGCTGACCGAGGAGAGATAAGCGATGATAGCTGCGATGACATTTAAATTTGTTTTCTCGGCTAGTAAGCGCTGATAGTCGAGACGCGCGCGCGCAAACAGTAAGCACTGTAGGAAAGAACGCCTCCAGTTAAACATTTCAGGTAAGTAGAAATATATTTGAAATACGTATAAAATGCATAATTACATCTAATTTTTTATTGGTATTTTATATTTAACAGTTTATTTCTTTTAGAATGGAAGTTGACAAATTAATAAATCCTGTGTCATTGCGATCGCTTTTGTGGAAACAGGACGATCCTAACCACCACAATCGTTTCATGCTTGACAAAGCATGGAACGAAATAGCAAATGAAATGGGGACTACAAGTGAGAAATAACTGTAATGGGCAATGTTTGCAGTTTTATAATATAGTATTATATATTATTTACTGATGAGAAATGAACTGAGAGATTTGAAATACTTTCAGATACATTTTGAGTAATCACTTTACAAAATTGATATTAGTGTTTCATACATGAGCTAATGTCATATACGAAATGAAATAACAGCTTAAATAGAAAAAAGCACAGTTATACAAAGAAATATAGTATGTCTTTCTGGAGCTTCTGCAGACCTTATAACACCGATAAATTTCTTGTAACTTGGGGAAATTCTTAAATATTATGCCCTTCGTTGTGTAGTCAAGTACTCCTTGAACATATTTCTTACATATCTTGCCTGTCTGCTGGAAGTATTGCATCCTCGTCCTACTGCTCTGGTTTGTTGCGATATATAGTTCTGCGTCTCAGTCGAGGTTCGCTGACAAACCTTCCATGTCAATAATTGTGTTGTGGAGGACACAAATAGCCTTGATAATTTTATCTGCATTTTCAGGCGATGTTTCAATTGGCTTCCAAAGAATTCTGAACTTAGAAGTTATTATGCCAAACGACATTCAACGCACCTTCTGTCTCTCGATAATCTCTGATTGAAGTATTCACATTCTTCAGTGAGATCAGCTCTAGGATATGGTTTTAATAAATTACTTATTAATGGATAGGCCTCATCTCCTACGAAAACATAGGGGAAAGAAGCATTAGATCCTGTTTGACACAATTACTCCACTTACAAACGACTTTAGGCGACAATTTCCCTAAAATGTTTTCGAAAGTGGAGACAGACATCCTTAAATATTCCTGGAATTTTTTTGGATGCTTCTTTAGTTCAGGAAAAAGGTGGTGAAATTCGCCGAGAATATTCCTTTTTTCATTTATAGGATGCACTGAAAAAGATCTCCCGTTTTCTATCGCTAAAATACGCAACGCAAAACTTGGTTCACGCAGAAGACACAGCCGCTGATCACCTGTTAGAGGCATACCGGCGACTATCAGCGAAGCTGTGATCGAGTATTCTCCTCTCTAGCATGGCCGTAGACAGCGCTCATCGCAGCTATGCACTAGGCTCACTGCTGGTATCTCTGCTCTCGTCGCTGAGCGATGAGCGTCAGCATGGACGCAGCCTTAAGAAGGCATGTTCGAGGGTGGAGCAGTACTCGCACAGGGAATCTCTGTCCGAGCAGATTCTCCGCCCTCGTCGGGCTAGGGCGTAGGGAATAGCGGTTTTGGTGTGGAGGGGTTGGCATCTGTCGAACTGGTGATATTGAAGGCGGTTGGAAGGCTTGAGGTGCACGCTGGTGTTGATTTTGTTTTCCCGGATGGAGAGATCCAGGAAGGTGATGTTGGAGGCAGAGGAGTGGTGGGTGAAGGAAAGCGTGGTGTGGGATGAGAGGCGTTGTAAAAAGGATTGTAGGGAGTCGGGTCCATGTGTCCAGAGAAGAAAAATATCGTCAATATACCTCTGCCATAGGAGTGGTCTGGGGGAAACGTCAAGAAAGTGTTCCTCCCATTCACCTAAGAAGACATTGGCATAGGAGGGCGCCATGCTAGTGCCCATCGCGGTACCTTTTATTTGTCGGTAGTGGCGCCCTCCGAAAAAGAAGTTGTTTTTTTGGAGCACCATTTCAGCCAGCTTCGTTAGGAAATGGGAGGATGGTCTTGTGTCAGGTGGTCTGGAGTACAGTAATTTTCTCAGGGCGGACAGTCCTTGGTTGTGAGGGATGTTGATGTAGAGGGAGCAGACGTCTATAGTGGACATAATTGTGTTAGGTGAGAGAGGGGAAGGGAGTGATTTTAGGCGTAGTAGAAAGTGGTTTGTGTGTTTGATGAAGAATGGGATTTGACGGACGAGAGGTTGTAGGTGGGAGTCAACATAGGCAGAGATGCGTTCCGTGGGAGAATTAAAGCTGGCAACAATGGGGCGGCCGGGGATGTTGAGTATGTGGATTTTTGGGAGAAGGTAGAAGGTTGGGGTCCGGGGTGTGTTGGGGATCATCAGGGTAATGGTGGAATCAGAGAGGCCTTCTTGTTTTCCCACGGAACGCAGATATGCAGAAATTTCGGAGGAGTGGCGGTCAGTAGGGTTGGAGGGGAAAGGAAGGTAAGAAGTTTGGTTAGATAGTTGGCGGAGGGCTTTGTCGTTGTAATGCGAGCGGTCCATTATCACGGTGGTGGCACCTTTGTCTGCAGGGAGGATAATAATTTTGTCGTTCCGTTTCAACGTAGAAATTTCGTGTCTTTCTGGTTTCGTCAAATTGTCGTGGTAGTCAAGGCAAAATTTGACTGTTGTAGCACATTTAGTAGTGTAATATCATTTATCTAATCCTTAAAATTTATAACGGTCGCAATAACAACTTCATGGAAATATTCAAATACTTATTTGTGCATATTCACTAAGCTCTAAATCACATTAAAATTTCAGCTCCCCGTAGTACCAAAACATTTATCTATTTCTAAAAATTTTGAATTGTTAAAAGGCAAACAATTCAAAATTTTAAAATTTCTATAATCCCTATTTCGTTTTTTTTACAAATTCTACCTTTAAAAAATTTAAGATTCGTAGCGCATTCGGAAATACATAAAACGTGAAAATGTATTTAACAATTGCGATTTTTAGCGGCCGCATTGTTGAACTTCTTCGAGATTTTCGTTTTTTCTAGACGGTTTTGCACATAATCCTACCTACGAAAAAAAAATTCGAGTCTCCTGCGCACAAAGAAGTAACTAAACATTGGTATCCTCCTATATATAGGTATATCATATATATAACCCTCCTCTGTAAGGAACGTCAATAAATAAATAAATAAATAAATATATATATATACATATATATATATATATATATATATATATATATATATATATATATATATATATATATATAACAACCTACGGAAAAGGAAAGGTAAAATAGTTATATGGATGTCAACAAGGTGTTGGGATGAGGAAACCCAGTGAGCACTCACCAATCAGACGACTTCAGGTTGGCGAGGCCCCGGGGATGTCGAAGCGACACACGTAAAATAACACAAAAACACAGAAACATCACAAACGTAAAGCTTTCGGAACTACTCCTTCTTCAGCTACAGAGAGAGAACTGATGGCGGTGACACTGGGTGGAGGCATGGGGTGGAAGGGTAGTGCGGAAAGGTCGAGGATTGGAGGAAACGGAGGGGGTTGGGGATGGGTAGGGTGTTGGAAGAAGACAGAAAGGGTGTGAAAAGCTATCGAAGGTTGAGGCCTGGGGGAGTGAAGGAGTTTAGGAGATGGATATGCGAAAGCTCCCACTGACGGAGTTGGGGAGCCGAAGCATTGTCGGGGAGAGCGCGAATGACTCTCACTGTGAAGCAGTTGTTGAACTTTAAATTATGTTTGTTCGCATGAACGGCCACCGGCAGCGGTCGTTTGAGAATGACGCTGTTGCGGTGGCCATTCATGCGGATGTTGAGGGGATTGCTGGTGAGGCCAACATAAAAGGCGGGACATTGGGTGCATCTCAGGAGGTAAATGATATTGCGGGTGGTGCAGTTGGTGGTGGAAGTTATGGGGTAGGTGATGTTGGTTGTGGGACTGGAGAAGGAGTTGCAGGGGGGGTTTATTGGGCATGTTAGACATCGGGGTCTACCGCAGGGGTAAGATCCGGCAGGGTGTAAAGGCGTGGGTGCTGGGGGTTCTTTCTTCCATAGAATGTTTGCCAGATTAGGGGGACGGCGGAAGGAGAGCATCGGTGGTCTGGGAAATGGGATCTGGTGAGGGGAGGATGAGAGGATAAGGTGGGCGGCTTTCAGGATGTTTTTCAGAATGTCGTGGATGCCGGGGAAATACAGGGTGGTTAGGGTGAGTTGGAGGGTGGAATCGGTGGTGGTGTGGGTATTGAGGTGGGAGTTAGGGGTGGCGGGTGCGACTGCCCGCCGGATTTGGTCTCGGATCAGATCCGGCGGGTATCCGCGCTGTAAGAAGGCATGTTCGAGGGTGGAGCAGTACTCGGACAGGGAATCTCTGTCCGAGCAAATTCTCCGCCCTCGTCGGGCTAGGGCATAGGGAATAGAGGTTTTGGTGTGGAGGGGATGGCAGCTGTTGAACTGGAGATATTGAAGGCGGTTGGAAGGCTTGAGGTGCACGCTGGTGTGGATTTTGTTTTCCCGGATGGAGAGATCGACATCCAGGAAGGTGATGTTGGAGGCAGAGAAGTGGTGGGTGAAGGAAAGCGTGGGGTGGGATGAGAGGCGTTGTAAAAAGGATTGTAGCGAGTCGGGTCCATGTGTCCAGAGAAGAAAAATATCGTCAATATACCTCAGCCATAGGAGTGGTCTGGGGGAAACGTCAAGAAAGCGTTCCTCCCATTCACCTAAGAAGGCATTGGCATAGGAGGGCGCCATGCGAGTGCCCATCGCGGTACCTTTTATTTGTAGGTAGTGGCGCCCTCCGAAAGAGAAGTTGTTTTTTTGGAGCACCATTTCAGCCAGCTTCGTTAGGAAATGGGAGGATGGTCTTGTGTCAGGTGGTCTGGAGTCCAATAATTTTCTCAGAGCGGATAGTCCTTGGTTGTGAGGGACGTTGGTGTAGAGGGAGCAGACGTCTATAGTGGACATAATTGTGTTAGGTGGGAGAGGGGAAGGGAGTGATTTTAGGCGTAGTAGAAAGTGGTTTGTGTCTCTGATGAAGGATGGGATTTGACGGACGAGAGGTTGTAGGTGGGAGTCAACATAGGCAGAGATGCGTTCCGTGGGAGAATTAAAGCTGGCAACAATGGGGCGGCCGGGGATGTTGGGTTTGTGGATTTTTGGGAGTAGGTAGAAGGTTGGGGTCCGGGGTGTGTTGGGGATCATCAGGGAAATGGTGGAATCAGAGAGGCCTTCTTGTTTTCCCACGGAACGCAGATATGCAGAAATTTCGGAGGAGTGGCGGTCAGTGGGGTTGGAGGGGAGAGGAAGGTAAGATGTTTGGTCAGATAGTTGGCGGAGGGCTTCGTCGTTGTAATGCGAGCGGTCCATTACCACGGTGGTGGTACCTTTGTCTGCAGGGAGGATAATAATTTTGTCGTTGCGTTTCAACGTAGAAATTGCGTGTCTTTCTGGTTTCGTCAAATTGTCGTTGTGGTCAAGGAGGTCGGGAAAGTTGGGCTGGGCGACTGCGTGAATTATGTAATTAGCATATTGCTCGATGGGATGGTGGGGAGGAAGAGAGGGTGGGATGTATTGGGAAGGGGGTTTGAAGGCAGAAAGGGATTGTGGAAGTGAGTCGGGGGAAGATGAGGAGTCAGATGTGGGTGGGGCGGCTTTGAGGCGGAGTAAGCGTACGAAGGCTTGTATGTCGGCAAGGAGACAAAAATGGTCAAATTTTATGGTGGGGCAGAAGGAGAGGCCCCGGGAAAGGAGGGCATTCTCGGCGGGGTTAAGAACATGAGAGGAAAGGTTCAGGACGTCATCTGGCTGGGAGGGGTTTGCGGTATGCGTGGGGGTGAGGTCCTGCGGAGAATTGGGATGCATCCTCGGATCGCGGGTTGAAACAAAGGGAGACCTCCTGAGAGAGTGTAGTGGGGGTGGAGTGGGGATTCCCAAAAGGTCGGCCAAGGAGGGTTTTTGGGCGAGGAGAGGCGGGGGAGGGGGGATGTCGGACTTACCAGCTGGGAAAAAGGGGAGAGGTAGGCCGAGCTGGAGGTGGCGGACGCACATAAGGGAAAGTTTGCGTATGAGTCTGTATCGGTTGGCTGCGATATCCTCTGCAGCTCTACGGAAAATGGCGTCGAGATCAGCTGTGGAGTTTTGGGAATGATTGAGTTCGTGTATGAGGATTAAACATTTCTCAAAGTGCATGTTTGAGAGTGATTTATAGTGGCGTAAGATTAGACGGACAATGTTGAGGGACATGAGGTGATATGTAAGGGCGAAAGATGAGCGGATAGCCGGAGGAAGGCCCGATAGGGGGATTCTCACGGTGAGACCTTTGGGGGGGAGGCCTAGTTCTAGGCAGCCATTGAGGAATTCAATCTGGCAAGTTAATGATGTATGTTTGCGGAGGTGATAACGGAAACGGCGGATATTTTCCATGGTGGAAGGAGAAGTATAAAGTATAAAAGATAAAGGCGATAGGAAAGTTGGTAACAAAGAAAGGATGACAGACACGAAAGGGTAAGGTAAAATAATATAACAACCTACGGAAAAGGAAAGGTAAAATAGATATATGGATGTCAACAAGGTGTTGGGATGAGGAAACCCAGTGAGCACTCACCAATCAGACGACTTCAGGTTGGCGAGGCCCCGGGGATGTCGAAGCGACACACGTAAAATAACACAAAAACACAGAAACATCACAAACGTAAAGCTTTCGGAACTACTCCTTCTTCAGCTACAGAGAGAGAACTGATGGCGGTGACACTGGGTGGAGGCATGGGGGTGGAAGGGTAGTGCGGAAAGGTCGAGGATTGGAGGAAACGGAGGGGGTTGGGGATGGGTAGGGTGTTGGAAGAAGACAGAAAGGGTGTGAAAAGCTATCGAAGGTTGAGGCCTGGGGGAGTGAAGGAGGTTTCCTCATCCCAACACCTTGTTGACATCCATATATATATATATATATATACACATACATACACAGTGAGAGATCCGACATCCGATTTTGTGATGCAACGCCATCTACATCTACACCCATTGGATGTTTAACGAGCTTATAGCTAGATACGGTTCATACCCTCCACGTCGCGGATCATTCTTTACTATACATTTTTAATTACTAGCGTGGGAGTCCGTCTGCCTGGTACGGGAAAACCCCCTCTAGGGGGGAAGTACTTAAGTCGCTGCTGGACTCCCCAGGGTTTTCCGGGACACGGCCAAGTACCATCCTGGAGTTGGCAGCACGCCTTGCTGCGAGCGTGTCAATCCCGGGTGGCCACCACTGCACGGTCGGCCCCATTTCTTCCGCGGGGGGTGGCTAACTTGTCCCACCTTCTCACCCGCTCGATCTCTCTACTATTCGCATAGGTGAAGGACTAACCCCTCTCCCAGAATGATCCGCTCACCTCCCAAAAAAATGGACGAAGCTCCAGTAGGCGGAACAGGCACCTCTGTAGAGAGAATACCGATCCATGCTAGCATAAAAGTAGTTTTATTCAAAAAGAAACCGGAGAACAGGGAAGTCCATATTACAAACGCGGTTGACGCGGCGACAGCAGAAACAAAAGAAAGCGACGTAGTCCTTGAACTCGTCGATAATTTTATAGAAAATGACGCGGCCATCTTCACGACAGTCGAGAGGGCCAAGAAAAAAGAGAAAGCGCTATGAGCCTCTGGTATTCAAGTTTACAACCACCGAAATAGCCAATCGGTACGATCCACTGGTGGACGTCCCTGGAGACGCCCCCAGGAATAACAACAAGGAAAAGAGACCACCGACCATAGTCTCTACGATATTTTAAACAATGCAGCTTTCGTAAAAACAATCCTGCAGAAAACCGGTAACAACGATTTTACCATCACAAAAACTAAAGACGGGTCAAGGCTACAGCTGACTACTAAAGCCGAATACGACGAGGTGAAAAAATACCTAACGGAGGCTGGCGCCCAGATGCATACCTGGGCCGGAAGCAATAATACAACGCTCAGGTACCTAATTAAGGGGATGGACGAGGGGATGGACCTGGGCTTCATAAAGGAAGAACTTGAATAAGCAGGAGTCTCGTGCGTAGCTGTACGCATACTGGCACCTACGAGGAAGGACCTGTATGTCGCTACCAATGAGAAAAACGAGGACTTCAGAGTCACCACTCTGTCAGGTTTAAACAAACTATGCAACCACAGAGTGACTCTACAAATATCAGCGACCACAAATGTGCTTCCGTTGCAACAGGTACGGACACGGGTCCCGGAACTGCACAGCGTCACCAAGATGTTACAAGTGCGCCGTGGCCCACGAAGGCAGAGACTGCACGAACGACGGAACCACAACGAAAGCTAAATGTTGCAACTGCAACGGGGAGCACGTGTCCTTCTCTCGGAAGTGTCCAGTATACGCGAAACACGAAGAAGCGTTCAAAGCTAAAGACAAAAGAATGACAACACGAACAGACCAACCCAGGTCCCTCCCCCACCATTATCAGTCTGGACTCTCCCAGGAAAAATCGACAAAGGGATCGAGGCAAAAGAATTTCCGCCGCTACCAGAAAAGGAATAAGAACCAAAGGAACAGCCCAAAAGGGAAGAAAATTTTAATAACGACTCCGATATAAAACGTTAGTAGCGACTATGGCCCAGTTTACGGCCACAAAACAGCAGCAGATGACGACCATGATGACGCTGATCCCGACCCTAGTAGCCGCCATAACAGCCCAAAACGGTAATGGACGCTAGGGTCTCAAAAACGACTGCGATCATCATGGCTCACTGGAATGTAAACGGGGCCGTAAGGAATAAAACACCGGAACTCATCGAGTTCCTAAGGAAATACTCAGTAAATATTAATTTAATAAAAGAGACGCACCTACTTCCTAATGAGATCTGGGCTGTTCCTGGTTTCAAGGTATTTAGGAGGGACCGAAAAAGCACGACTCGAGGGGGCGGAGTGGCGATTCTCATCCGTGAAGGGATTGCATGCACAGAAATTGAAGACAGAAGCTCTGGCTCAGTAGAAGCGGTAGGAGTCAGAGCCGAGACCAATCTGGGGAAAATAACATTTATAAGCACCTATATCCCGCCAAAGAAAGTACTATGCATGCAAGACCTTAATGGGCTCCTCGGCATGGACAGCGAACTGATAATCGCGGGGGATTTCAATGCAATGCATTGGGCGTGGAACTGCAGCAAAGATTGCAGGCGTGGAACTCTTCTAAAAAATGGGCGCAAAACAGCTAACTGAGGGTAGTGGCTCCGGTAACAATGACGCGACCAGGACCAAGGAACACAGGAAGTGTCCTTGACTTTGCACTGGTCAAGAACTTAGATCGACGGACGGTGTCAAAAACGATCCCGGAATTGACAAGTGATCACTATCCAGTCATTCTAAGGATCGGGACACAAGTAACATTTTATCATCAAGACAACCTCCGCATGTGTTACGGACTTGCGGATTGGGCTAATTTTAGAAAACTAATCACGGAGACACTACCCAACGAGGCGCCCATAATATCCACCAGCGATGGAATAGACGAGGCTGCAGAATTGTTGGGGAACGCTATCACTAACGCAGCGAAAAATGCAATTCCGCGCAGAATAACGAAAACAAAGCAAAACCTGGAGATCCCTGATGAGATAAAAAACCTCATCAAAACGAGAAATCGAATAAGAAGGCAGTACTACCGATACGGAACTGCTGAACTAAAAAGGGATCTCTGGGTTCTGAACAAGGAAATAAGGGACCAGCAAAGGTGACTGCGGAGATACCGCTGGTCGACCAAACTGGCCAACCTTAAAACAGAAGATAATTCCATATGGAAATACACGCGTTCCCTGACCAATTCTGCCAGGAACGACCCCCTGGTGGAAAGCCCAAGAGGCCAACTCACCACGCCTGCTGACAAAGCAGAATACCTCGCGGCTTATCTAGAGCAGATTTTCACGCCCAATGAAACGACGGAACACACCCCAGAAATCAAAATGGACGACGTCGAGTCCACGCTGAAGGAACAATACGATGAGAACCAAGCTACTCCGGTGTTCTCCACCAGAGAATTGGCAGAGATAATATTACGTTTGCCGAAAGGAAAATCAATAGGTAAAGATAAAATACCATATGAAATAATCAAACGACTGCCAATCTCTGCTGGAGAATACTTTGTCTCGATTCTCCACGCAGTAGTGAAAATAGGGCACTATCCAACCGGCTGGAAGCACGCAAATGTCATATGCATACCCAAGGTTGGAAGGAGGGTACTAAAAGCCTCCGATTTTAGACCGATATCCCTCCTTTCTTGCCTTGGGAAATTGTGCGAGAAGATGATATACCCGCATATCTTAACACACGCGGAAGGGCACGGCATAATCCCCCGATATCAATTAGGATTCAAGGCAGGACACTCCACAACGCACCAGCTGCAAAGGGTAGTGGATTTTATTACGGACGCCTTCAACAAGAAAAATGTTTCTGTTGGAGTAGCTGTTGATATTAGCAAAGCCTTCGACAAAGTATGACATTTAGGACTACTGAAAAAACTACTGGTAGCAAAATTCCCCAGCTGGCAGGTGGAATTTATTAAGTCTTATCTTAGCGAAAGGCCATGGTCTGTCAAATGGAATGGTGCCGAAAGTTCTACCAGAAAGACATCAGCTGGTGTCCCACAAGGGAGTGTCCTAGGGCCACTTTTATTTTCGATGTATACGGGTGACATCCCGACAAACGAGGGGGAATGGAATTCCACCGTTGCCCTATACGCGGACGACTGCGCAATAATGACGCGTAGCTTTCAGCCGGAAATGGCCGTGCGATATGCCCAGAGGCTAAAGGAAACACTAATCAAATATTATAAACAGTGGAGAATCGAGATAAACCCTAACAAAACACAAGCGATCCTCTTAAAAAAGAAGGATGCCAAAATGCAAAAGAATCTCGTAATTGAAGGTGTGGAAATTCCCTGGGCGAAACATATCAAATACCTAGGCATAATTATGGACGAAAAGTTGACCTTTCACGATCATGTAAAGCAGGTAATCCTTACGGCAGCGAGGAAAAGAGCCAGACTCTTTCCCCTTTTTAACTCAATTGAAGTGTCCAGGGAAATAAAAACCCACTTGTATAAAACAATGATCAGACCGACACTTTTGTACGCATCGCCTGTATGGTTCTGACTTTTAATGCAAAAGTCATGGAAAGTACTTGAGATCGCGGAGAGAAAAGTTTTAAGACGAATACCCAGGGCATGGGGCCGAAATATAGACCTCCATGATACCCTGAAAACAAAACCTATTAGGGAAGTCGCCAGAGACTTAGCTATTAAGTATAAGAACACACTAGAGGCCAAAACGAATGACGTTCTCAGCGATCTCGTAACAAACAAAGTGTCGGTCTGGGATAGGTACAAACGAGCATTGGGATCCACAGGCGAAGAGGATTGGGTCCCTCCTAATAAGCGGCAAAAATGATTCTACTACTGAATAATATGTTTTACCACACAGGAGAGGTGCCTGTATAACACATTCCTTTACAAACTACGATGTTGAGTTAAGCCACTCTGGAGGCAACTCAGAAATACAAATACCACGGTAGAGTATGAACCACAGAACAGTGAGAGATACAGATAAATGTGTGCGATATTACCTCTCTCACGCTCAAAAACTCTCACTACTGTGACTAACTTGAGTCAAGAAAATTTTAATTGGATATTCACAATAAAAAAACATTATCCAAATATGAAATTCGGGAAGTCATAAATTTACTTGCCTCAAGAAAGGAGACTAAATTTTAAAAGAAAATAATACATATTATACGTGAGTAATCATTAGCTTTAAAGTTCATTAAACGAATATAAATATGTATTTTTGTTTAATTGCAGTAAAATATTATGTTGCACGTTTTATCCCGCGGCCATTGTGATAGATTAACAACCCATCATCATCAAAGAGAAGTAAAGGGTATTTTACAGGTAAACGTTGAGAGAGCGAGACAAGTGGCTCCATCTGTAGTGCGGAGATGTTGCGCTGCCCCTCGGGGGACAAGAGATTGACCCGTAATTAGGTGCAACTACGGCAAAAAATGCATCCATGATCAAAACCCATTGGTGTAAATTAGTTAAAAAATCTCTGTAATTCCAACGATTGACATTAAGGCGAGTATTTTATCACCCATTATAATAGCTTACAAAGCGTCCCAAGTATTGGGTAAGGCAGGGGCCGGCAACCTATGGCACGCGTGCCAAAAGATGACACACGAAGGTATTTTACATGACCCGATATTTGAAAGAAGAATTACAAACATTTGCATTTAAAAGAACTTTACTTTCATTTCACTATAAAAAGTGCTACAATGCGTCCGCTAAAAATTCGCAATTGTTTAAACCAATTTTCAAGGTTTATGTATTTCCGAATTCGCTACGAAGGTGAAATTTATTTTAAAGGTTGGACTTGTAAAAAAACGAAATAGGGCTTAAAGAAATTTTGATAATTTATATTGTTTGGTAGTTTAAAATTCTTAAATAAAAATAAAATAGGTAAATATTTAGATAAGCAGGGCAAGTTAGAGAGCTGGAATTTTTAAGTTATTTAGAATTTATTCTACGTAAACATGTAAACATATCAAAGTATGAATTCATATTACTACCGTTAAAAATTTTAAAATATAAACTATTAGAAAAATATGATTTCACTTCTAAAAGTGATCCAACTTTAATAATTGGCAAAAATGTATATATTTCCGCATGTGCTACAGAGTTGAATTTTTTTAGTAAGTAGAATTCATAAAAAAACGAAATATGGATTACACAAATTTCGATATTATAATTTGTTTGGAAGTTAAAAATTCATAAAATTTTAACAAATATTAACCTTTTAGACATTACGGGATGAGCTAGGGAGCTGAAATTTTCAAGTTATGTACAGAGTAGTGCATGTGCACAAATTAACATTTGAATCTTTCCATTAGCATATTGCGGCAGCTGTTAAGAATGTTAAAAATTTAAACAATAGGAAAAATATTATTTCACTTCTAGAAGTACTACAACTTTTAAGTATGGCAGAAATGTGTAGCATCAGTACCCCATAATGAAGAAAGTATAAAATTCTTAAAATTGCAAAGTTTTGGGATTCTTTTAGTGTATTATTTTTACATAAGGGAAAAACGAAAATCGCTCCGAAGGTGAAATATATAAAATTAAAAAAATATTTGTAATGATCAAATATGAAAAATGAGTGTTTTTTATGTTGAGATGATATGCTTGCAGAATGCAAACGCCAACTACTAGTATCATTATGTATCGACGTTTCTTACAGAGGAGGAGGAGGAGGATATAGGAGGATACTAATGTTTAGGCACTTTCAGATGAGCTGGAGATTCGAAATTTTTTTCTTATTGTAGTATTTTGTGCAAAACCGACTAGAAAAAACGAAAATCTGGAAATAGTGCAACAATGCGGCCGCTGAAAATTGTTTAAAGAAATTTTCAAGGTTTATGTATTTCCGAGTGTGCCACGGAGCTGAAATTATTTCTAGATGTAGGATTTGTAAAACAACGAAATAGGGATTATAGCAATTTTGATATATTAATTTGTTTGGTAGTTAAAAATTCTTAAAGTTTAAACAAATAGGTAAATGTTTAGAGACTACGCGGCGAGGTAGGGAGCTGAAATTTTCAAGTTAATAAAATTTAGGTAATATAAACGAATAAACATATCAATGTATCCAAAAATTTGTTAATGCGGCCGTTAAAATTTATTTAAATTTAAACATCTAGAAAAATGTAATTTTACTTCAAATTGTGCTATAAATTTAAAATTTGGCAGAAATGTGTGGCATTATAATCGCAATTTGGGAAAAGTTTAATATTTCTAAAATTTAAAAATTAGTAAATGTTTAACTCCATTATTGTTGCATAATGAAAAAACGAAAACCGATCTTGAGAAGAAATCTATAGAATTAAAGAAATATTCCTCATGATGAAATATCTCTTTGAAAAATTAATTTTTTCAAGGTGAGATGAAATGCTTGCAGTATGCAAGCACCTTCTACTAGTATAATGATATCGACGTTTTTACAGAGGGGGATATAGGAGGATACTAATGTTTAGGCACTTCCAGAAGAGCTAGATATTCGAAATCTTTTTCTTAGGTGGGATTTTGTGCAAAACCGACTGGAAAAAACGAAAATCTTGAAAAAGTGCAACAATGCGGCCGCAAAAATTCGCAATTTAAAAAAAATTCAAGTATAACGTATTTTCAAATACGCAACGGAGCTGAAATGATTTCTATAGGTTGGATTTGCAAAAATAAACATTTGAATCTCTCCGTAGTTAAATTGAGGCGTTCGTTATAAATTTTTAAAATGTAAACAATTAGAAAATTATTATTTCACTCCTATAAGTGCTACAACTTTATAATTTGGCAGAAATGTATAGCATTAATACCCCATATTGGAGAAAGTATAAAATCTTTAAAATTGCAAAGTTTTGGGATTGTTTTAGTTTTTTATTTTTACATAAGGGAAAAAGGAAAATCGCTGCGGAGAGGTGAAATCGTTAGAATTAAAAAAATATTTGTAATGATGAAATATCTGTCTGACAAACTTAATGTTTTTTCCAGGTGAGATGAAATACTTGCAGAATGCAAGGACCTTTTACTAGTATATTTTATAATTACGTTAATAATATATCATAAGTAAGAAGCGTCAATATAGTATTCGAGTAGTTGGTGCATGCATTCTGAAAGCGTTTCATCTCACCTTGAAAAACCTCCATTTTTTCAGAGAGATATTTCATCATTGGAAATATTTTTTAATTCAAAAGATTTCATCTCTGCAGCGGTTTTCGATATTACCTTATGCAATAATTATAATAGTAAAACAATCCCTTAAATTTTCAAATTCGAGAATATTACACTTTTACCACAGTGAGATAGTAAGGCCACACATTTCTGCAAAAGTTGACTGTTGTAGCACATTTAGTAGTGTAATATCATTTATCTAATTGCTTAAAATTTATAACGGTCGCAATAACAACTTCATGGAAATATTCAAATATTTATTTGTGCATATTCACTAAGCTCTAAATCACATTAAAATTTCAGCTCCCCGTAGTACCAAAACATTTATCTATATCTAAAAATTTAAGAATTTTTAACAGGCAAACAATTCAAAATTTTAAAATTTCTATAATCCCTATTTCGTTTTCTTTTTACAAATTCTACCTTTAAAAAATTTAAGATTCGTAGCGCATTCGGAAATACATAAAACGTGAAAATGTATTTAACAATTGCGATTTTTAGCGGCAGCATTGTTGAACTTCTTCGAGATTTTAGTTTTCTCTAGACGGTTTTGCACATAATCCTACCTACGAAATAAATTCCAGTCTCCTGCGCATCTAGAAGTAACTAAACATTGGTATCCTCCTATGTATAGGTATATCATATATATAACACTCCTCTGTAAGGAACGTCAATAAATAAATAAATAAATATAAATAAACAAATATATATATATATATATATATATATATATATATATATATATATATATATATATATATATATATGCACTGATGGTGTAGTGGTATGCGTGTTGGCTTTCTATTGCAAAGTTCGGGGGTTCAAACCCCTCGAATGGAGGCTTTATAAAAAAAAACTATCATCAGTGCCTGGCAGTAGGCAGCAGTACTGTCAGTGTGGTATAAAGCCGAAAACAAATGATGTTGGTTGGGTCTATATCCAATACAGCTGTAGGCGGGATCAGGACGATTTGAACGGCTACAGTACTGCGATGTGGAAAGCAAGAGGTAAACTACCACATTACAATCCCTAGTAATGATTATATGGTTGGACAATGTGAGTTCTCTAGAGGTAAAACAATCCGGAGGTAAAATAGTCCCCCAATCGGAGTGAATCGAAAGTACTTTACAAATTGGGACTTGGAACGTAAGAACTATGAGAAAAGCAGGAAAGCTAGAGAACTTGAAAGAAGAAATGAGAAGAAATAGAGTTGACATTATAGGACTAAGCGAAACTAAATGGGAGGGAGAAGGACAGTTCGATACGGAAGAATTCACGGTAGTTTATTCTGGAGGAAATAGTGGGGTACTTAGTGGTACTTAGGTAAGATATGATGAAAAGCGTGACAAAGATTATAGCAACGAACGATAGACTGATGGCAATAAAGCTAAAAGCAGTCCCAGTGGACATACTGATAATCTAGGTATATATGCCAACTTCAGCTCATGAAGATGAAGAAATCGATGAGATTTATGAGGAAATTAATGAAATTTACGAAGAAGACGGAAGAGGAAAGGTAAACTGCATAATAATGGGAGATTGGAACAGTATAGTCGGAGAAGTACAGGAAGAAAATGTTGTCGGGCAATACGGACTTGGAAAGAGAATTCGAGGAGGGGAGAAACTCGTAGAATTCTGCATCAATAATGACCTTGTAGTGACCAATACGTGGTTCAAAAACCATAAACGAAGGTTATACACATGGAAAAGCCCACGAGATAGAATGAGATGCCAAATAGTTTACATCCTTGTAAAACAAAGATTCAGGAACAGCATAAAAATGCCAAGACATTTCAAGGAGCGGACATTGATTCAGATCACAGCCTTCTAATACTTGACAAAGCTCAAACATATAAGAAAAACGAGAAGAGAAAGACAGACCTGGGACCTAGAAAAACTGAAGGAAAGGCAGGATGTAGTCAGCATAAAGTTGGAAAGTTGAAAAACAAACCGAAGACCGTTGATATAGAATGGGTTGAAATTAAAACCAGTATCAAGGATACCTTGGATAAAGAGATTGGAAAACAAGAGAAGAAATTAGAAAACCATGGATCACGAAGGAAATGCTAGAGAAAATGATTGAGAAACGAAAATGGAAAAACGTTAACACTGAAGAAGGTAGACTCAACTATAGACGTATAAACAATGAGTTGAGAAGAGTAACAAATAAAGCTAGAGAAAATTGGATAAAAGGAAAATGTGATGAAATAGAACAAATGGAGAAGTTAGGACGGTACGATATGATGTACACTAGAGCACTCGAGTTAGAAGGTAAGAAATCTAATGGAATTTATGGCATGGGAATTATGAATACGGATGGGAAGATAGTCTCGGAAACAAAGGATGTAGCACAGGTATGGGAAGATTACATTAAGAAATTATACAGCAAACGGGTAGGAGCGGCAAAAATAGAACTGAAAGATGAGGAAAACATTGAAGAAGACAACTTAGGACCAAGTATTATGGAGAGCGAAGTAGAAAAAGCGATAGGGGAACTAAAGAAGGGGAAAGCCACGGGCAGCGATGGAATACCGGCTGAGATACTTAAAGTCATTGGATCAGAAGGACTAAAAGCGTTCACGAAATTAATTAATAAAATTTACACCACGGGAGAGTAGCCTGGGGATTTCCTAGAAGTAACAATGATCCCGCTAAAGAAGAAGCCAATGGCAATGCAGTGTAAAGATTACAGAACGATAAGCCTTCTGTCACACACATCGAAGATCATCACGAGGACTCTTAATAAAAGGCTGGAGAAAAAGGCAGAAGAATTAAGAAGGGGAAGATCAATTCGGTCTCAGAAAAGGACGAGGAACTTGAGATGCTATAGGAGTAGTTAGAATCATATCAGAAAGGGCAATAGAGTACAGTCAAGATATCAGCGCATGTTTCGTATACTGGCAGATGGCTTTGATAGAGTAAATTGGGTAAAGTTGATGAAGATATTAAAGGATATAGGTGTAGACTGGAAAGACAGGAGACTGACTAGGAATCTATATGTGAATCAAATTGTAAAGGTCAGGTTTGAGAATGTGGACACCTGCGGAATAAATACCGGTAGAGGAGTAAGACAAGGCTGCTGCCTATCGCCAACCCTATTCAATATATATGGAGAAAGTCTAATGCAAGAAGCTTTAGAAGGCACAGGAGATTTCAAAATTCGAGGAAGGATTATAAGAACATTAAAATACGCAGATGACCAAGTACTTCTAGCAAGAAAGGAGGAGGAGCTACAAAAAATGATAAATAGACTAGTGATAACAGGTAGAAAATACGGTATGGAAATAAATACAGAAAAATCCAAGATCATTCGAATATCGGGTAAAGAAGAGAATCTGAACATAAGTATTGGGGGAAAGCCTTTAGAACAAGTTTCGGAATATAAATACCTTGGAAGCATCATAACACGAGAAGCAAAATGTACGGATGAGACCAGAACTAGAATAGGAAAAGCAAAAGTGGCTTTCAGGAGAAAGAAACAACTACTTACAGGGAATATAAGGGAAGATATCCGCAAAAGTTGATAAAATGGTATGTATGGAGTTAGCATTGTATGGGGCAGAAACATGGACTCTAAGGAAAATGACATAAAATACTTGGAAAGCTTTGAAATGTGGACTCGAAGGAGAATGTTGAAGATAAAATGGACAGATAGGATGAAAAACGATGAAGTGCTACGAAGAATAGGAGAGAAGCGAATGATTATAAAGACTATCAGAAAGAGGAAGGCTAACTGGGTTGGACATTACCTGAGGAGAGAGAGTATGATTAAAGATGTGTTAGAAGGAAAACTAGATGGGAAAAGGGAAAGAGGTAGGAAAAGGTTTCAGTTCATGGACGATTTGAAAGGGAAAGAGAGGTATCAAGATATGAAGAGGACAGCGGAAAATAGGAATATACGGATAACCAAGTTTAATCAAAAATAATCACGGACCCGTCTACGGACAGACTACCTATGATTATATATATATATACATATATATATATATATGATACAGTGAGAGAGACAGATGAATGTGTGCGATATTACCTCTCTCACGCTCAAAAACTCTCACTACTGTGACTAACTTGATTCAAGAAAATTTTAAATGGATATTCACAATAAAAAAACATTATCCAAATATGAAATTCGGGAAGTCATAAATTTACTTGCCTCAAGAAAGCAGACTAAATTTTAGAAGAAAATAATACATATTATACGTGAGTAATCATTAGCTTTAAAGTTCATTAAACGAATATAAATATGTATTTTTGTTTAATTGCAGTAAAATATTATGTTGCACGTTTTATCCCGCGGCCATTGTGATAGATTAACAACCCATCATCATCAAAGAGAAGAAATGGGTATTTTACAGGTAAACGTTGAGAGAGCGAGACAAGTGGCTCCATCTGTAGTGCGGAGATGTTGCGCTGCCCCTCGGGGGAAAAGAGATTGACCCGTAATTAGGTGCAACTACGGCAAAAAATGCATCCATGATCAAAAACCATTGGTGTAAATTAGTTAAAAAATCTCTGTAATTCCAACGATTGACATTAAGGCGAGTATTTTATCACCCATTATAATAGCTTACAAAGCGTCCCAAGTATTGGGTAAGGCAGGGGCCGGCAACCTATGGCACGCGTGCCAAAAGATGACACACGAAGGTATTTTACATGACACGATATTTGAAAGAAGAATTACAAACATTTGCATTTAAAAGAACTTTACTTTCATTTCACTATAAAAAGTGCTACAATGCGTCCGCTAAAAATTCGCAATTGTTTAAACCAATTTTCAAGGTTTATGTATTTCCGAATTCGCTACGAAGGTGAAATTTATTTTAGAGGTAGGACTTGTAAAAAAACGAAATAGGGCTTAAAGAAATTTTGATAATTTATATTGTTTGGTAGTTTAAAATTCTTAAATAAAAATAAAATAGGTAAATATTTAGATAAGCAGGGCAAGTTAGAGAGCTGGAATTTTTAAGTTATTTAGAATTTATTCTACGTAAACATGTAAGCATATCAAAGTATGAATTCATATTACGACCGTTAAAAATTTTAAAATTTAAACTATTAGAAAAATATGATTTCACTTCTAAAAGTGATCCAACTTTAAAAATTGGCAAAAATGTATGTATTTCCGCATGTGCTACAGAGTTGAATTTTTTTAGTAAGTAGAATTCATAAAAAAACGAAATAAGGATTACACAAATTTCGATGTTATAATTTGTTTGGAAGTTAAAAATTCATAAAATTTTAACAAATATTAACCTTTTAGACATTACGGGATGAGCTAGGGAGCTGAAATTTTCAAGTTATGTACAGAGTAGTGCATGTGCACAAATTAACATTTGAATCTTTCCATTAGCATATTGCGGCAGCTGTTAAGAATGTTAAAAATTTAAACAATAGGAAAAATATTATTTCACTTCTAGAAGTACTACAACTTTTAAGTATGGCAGAAATGTGTAGCATCAGTACCCCATAATGAAGAAAGTATAAAATTCTTAAAATTGCAAAGTTTTGGGATTCTTTTAGTGTATTATTTTTACATAAGGGAAAAACGAAAATCGCTCCGAAGGTGAAATATATAAAATTAAAAAAATATTTGTAATGATCAAATATGAAAAATGAGTGTTTTTTATGTTGAGATGATATGCTTGCAGAATGCAAACGCCAACTACTAGTATCATTATGTATCGACGTTTCTTACAGAGGAGGAGGAGGAGGATATAGGAGGATACTAATGTTTAGGCACTTTCAGATGAGCTGGAGATTCGAAATTTTTTTCTTATTGTAGTATTTTGTGCAAAACCGACTAGAAAAAACGAAAATCTGGAAATAGTGCAACAATGCGGCCGCTGAAAATTGTTTAAAGAAATTTTCAAGGTTTATGTATTTCCGAGTGTGCCACGGAGCTGAAATTATTTCTAGATGTAGGATTTGTAAAACAACGAAATAGGGATTATAGCAATTTTGATATATTAATTTGTTTGGTAGTTAAAAATTCTTAAAGTTTAAACAAATAGGTAAATGTTTAGAGACTACGCGGCGAGGTAGGGAGCTGAAATTTTCAAGTTAATAAAATTTAGGTAATATAAACGAATAAACATATCAATGTATCCAAAAATTTGTTAATGCGGCCGTTAAAATTTATTTAAATTTAAACATCTAGAAAAATGTAATTTTACTTCAAATTGTGCTATAAATTTAAAATTTGGCAGAAATGTGTGGCATTATAATCGCAATTTGGGAAAAGTTTAATATTTCTAAAATTTAAAAATTAGTGAATGTTTAACTCCATTATTGTTGCATAATGAAAAAACGAAAACCGATCTTGAGGAGAAATCTATAGAATTAAAGAAATATTCCTCATGATGAAATATCTCTTTGAAAAATTAATTTTTTCAAGGTGAGATGAAATGCTTGCAGTATGCAAGCACCTTCTACTAGTATAATGATATCGACGTTTTTACAGAGGGGGATATAGGAGGATACTAATGTTTAGGCACTTCCAGAAGAGCTAGATATTCGAAATCTTTTTCTTAGGTGGGATTTTGTGCAAAACCGACTGGAAAAAACGAAAATCTTGAAAAAGTGCAACAATGCGGCCGCAAAAATTCGCAATTAAAAAAAAATTCAAGTATAACGTATTTTCAAATACGCAACGGAGCTGAAATGATTTCTATAGGTTGGATTTGCAAAAATAAACATTTGAATCTCTCCGTAGTTAAATTGAGGCGTTCGTTATAAATTTTTAAAATGTAAACAATTAGAAAATTATTATTTCACTCCTATAAGTGCTACAACTTTATAATTTGGCAGAAATGTGTAGCATTAATACCCCATAATGGAGAAAGTATAAAATCTTTAAAATTGCAAAGTTTTGGGATTGTTTTAGTTTTTTATTTTTACATAAGGGAAAAAGGAAAATCGCTGCGGAGAGGTGAAATCGTTAGAATTAAAAAAATATTTGTAATGATGAAATATCTGTCTGACAAACTTAATGTTTTTTCCAGGTGAGATGAAATACTTGCAGAATGCAAGGACCTTTTACTAGTATATTTTATAATTACGTTAATAATATATCATAAGTAAGAAGCGTCAATATAGTATTCGAGTAGTTGGTGCATGCATTCTGAAAGCGTTTCATCTCACCTTGAAAAACCTCCATTTTTTCAGAGAGATATTTCATCATTGGAAATATTTTTTAATTCAAAAGATTTCATCTCTGCAGCGGTTTTCGATATTACCTTATGCAATAATTATAATAGTAAAACAATCCCTTAAATTTTCAAATTCGAGAATATTACACTTTTACCACAGTGAGATAGTAAGGCCACACATTTCTGCAAAAGTTGACTGTTGTAGCACATTTAGTAGTGTAATATCATTTATCTAATTGCTTAAAATTTATAACGGTCGCAATAACAACTTCATGGAAATATTCAAATATTTATTTGTGCATATTCACTAAGCTCTAAATCACATTAAAATTTCAGCTCCCCGTAGTACCAAAACATTTATCTATATCTAAAAATTTAAGAATTTTTAACAGGCAAACAATTCAAAATTTTAAAATTTCTATAATCCCTATTTCGTTTTCTTTTTACAAATTCTACCTTTAAAAAATTTAAGATTCGTAGCGCATTCGGAAATACATAAAACGTGAAAATGTATTTAACAATTGCGATTTTTAGCGGCAGCATTGTTGAACTTCTTCGAGATTTTAGTTTTCTCTAGACGGTTTTGCACATAATCCTACCTACGAAATAAATTCCAGTCTCCTGCGCATCTAGAAGTAACTAAACATTGGTATCCTCCTATGTATAGGTATATCATATATATAACACTCCTCTGTAAGGAACGTCAATAAATAAATAAATAAATATAAATAAACAAATATATATATATATATATATATATATATGCACTGATGGTGTAGTGGTATGCGTGTTGGCTTTCTATTGCAAAGTTCGGGGGTTCAAACCCCTCGAATGGAGGCTTTATAAAAAAAAACTATCATCAGTGCCTGGCAGTAGGCAGCAGTACTGTCAGTGTGGTATAAAGCCGAAAACAAATGATGTTGGTTGGGTCTATATCCAATACAGCTGTAGGCGGGATCAGGACGATTTGAACGGCTACAGTACTGCGATGTGGAAAGCAAGAGGTAAACTACCACATTACAATCCCTAGTAATGATTATATGGTTGGACAATGTGAGTTCTCTAGAGGTAAAACAATCCGGAGGTAAAATAGTCCCCCAATCGGAGTGAATCGAAAGTACTTTACAAATTGGGACTTGGAACGTAAGAACTATGAGAAAAGCAGGAAAGCTAGAGAACTTGAAAGAAGAAATGAGAAGAAATAGAGTTGACATTATAGGACTAAGCGAAACTAAATGGGAGGGAGAAGGACAGTTCGATACGGAAGAATTCACGGTAGTTTATTCTGGAGGAAATAGTGGGGTACTTAGTGGTACTTAGGTAAGATATGATGAAAAGCGTGACAAAGATTATAGCAACGAACGATAGACTGATGGCAATAAAGCTAAAAGCAGTCCCAGTGGACATACTGATAATCTAGGTATATATGCCAACTTCAGCTCATGAAGATGAAGAAATCGATGAGATTTATGAGGAAATTAATGAAATTTACGAAGAAGACGGAAGAGGAAAGGTAAACTGCATAATAATGGGAGATTGGAACAGTATAGTCGGAGAAGTACAGGAAGAAAATGTTGTCGGGCAATACGGACTTGGAAAGAGAATTCGAGGAGGGGAGAAACTCGTAGAATTCTGCATCAATAATGACCTTGTAGTGACCAATACGTGGTTCAAAAACCATAAACGAAGGTTATACACATGGAAAAGCCCACGAGATAGAATGAGATGCCAAATAGTTTACATCCTTGTAAAACAAAGATTCAGGAACAGCATAAAAATGCCAAGACATTTCAAGGAGCGGACATTGATTCAGATCACAGCCTTCTAATACTTGACAAAGCTCAAACATATAAGAAAAACGAGAAGAGAAAGACAGACCTGGGACCTAGAAAAACTGAAGGAAAGGCAGGATGTAGTCAGCATAAAGTTGGAAAGTTGAAAAACAAACCGAAGACCGTTGATATAGAATGGGTTGAAATTAAAACCAGTATCAAGGATACCTTGGATAAAGAGATTGGAAAACAAGAGAAGAAATTAGAAAACCATGGATCACGAAGGAAATGCTAGAGAAAATGATTGAGAAACGAAAATGGAAAAACGTTAACACTGAAGAAGGTAGACTCAACTATAGACGTATAAACAATGAGTTGAGAAGAGTAACAAATAAAGCTAGAGAAAATTGGATAAAAGGAAAATGTGATGAAATAGAACAAATGGAGAAGTTAGGACGGTACGATATGATGTACACTAGAGCACTCGAGTTAGAAGGTAAGAAATCTAATGGAATTTATGGCATGGGAATTATGAATACGGATGGGAAGATAGTCTCGGAAACAAAGGATGTAGCACAGGTATGGGAAGATTACATTAAGAAATTATACAGCAAACGGGTAGGAGCGGCAAAAATAGAACTGAAAGATGAGGAAAACATTGAAGAAGACAACTTAGGACCAAGTATTATGGAGAGCGAAGTAGAAAAAGCGATAGGGGAACTAAAGAAGGGGAAAGCCACGGGCAGCGATGGAATACCGGCTGAGATACTTAAAGTCATTGGATCAGAAGGACTAAAAGCGTTCACGAAATTAATTAATAAAATTTACACCACGGGAGAGTAGCCTGGGGATTTCCTAGAAGTAACAATGATCCCGCTAAAGAAGAAGCCAATGGCAATGCAGTGTAAAGATTACAGAACGATAAGCCTTCTGTCACACACATCGAAGATCATCACGAGGATTCTTAATAAAAGGCTGGAGAAAAAGGCAGAAGAATTAAGAAGGGGAAGATCAATTCGGTCTCAGAAAAGGACGAGGAACTTGAGATGCTATAGGAGTAGTTAGAATCATATCAGAAAGGGCAATAGAGTACATTCAAGATATCAGCGCATGTTTCGTATACTGGCAGATGGCTTTGATAGAGTAAATTGGGTAAAGTTGATGAAGATATTAAAGGATATAGGTGTAGACTGGAAAGACAGGAGACTGACTAGGAATCTATATGTGAATCAAATTGTAAAGGTCAGGTTTGAGAATGTGGACACCTGCGGAATAAATACCGGTAGAGGAGTAAGACAAGGCTGCTGCCTATCGCCAACCCTATTCAATATATATGGAGAAAGTCTAATGCAAGAAGCTTTAGAAGGCACAGGAGATTTCAAAATTCGAGGAAGGATTATAAGAACATTAAAATACGCAGATGACCAAGTACTTCTAGCAAGAAAGGAGGAGGAGCTACAAAAAATGATAAATAGACTAGTGATAACAGGTAGAAAATACGGTATGGAAATAAATACAGAAAAATCCAAGATCATTCGAATATCGGGTAAAGAAGAGAATCTGAACATAAGTATTGGGGGAAAGCCTTTAGAACAAGTTTCGGAATATAAATACCTTGGAAGCATTATAACACGAGAAGCAAAATGTACGGATGAGACCAGAACTAGAATAGGAAAAGCAAAAGTGGCTTTCAGGAGAAAGAAACAACTACTTACAGGGAATATAAGGGAAGATATCCGCAAAAGTTGATAAAATGGTATGTATGGAGTTAGCATTGTATGGGGCAGAAACATGGACTCTAAGGAAAATGACATAAAATACTTGGAAAGCTTTGAAATGTGGACTCGAAGGAGAATGTTGAAGATAAAATGGACAGATAGGATGAAAAACGATGAAGTGCTACGAAGAATAGGAGAGAAGCGAATGATTATAAAGACTATCAGAAAGAGGAAGGCTAACTGGGTTGGACATTACCTGAGGAGAGAGAGTATGATTAAAGATGTGTTAGAAGGAAAACTAGATGGGAAAAGGGAAAGAGGTAGGAAAAGGTTTCAGTTCATGGACGATTTGAAAGGGAAAGAGAGGTATCAAGATATGAAGAGGACAGCGGAAAATAGGAATATACGGATAACCAAGTTTAATCAAAAATAATCACGGACCCGTCTACGGACAGACTACCTATGATTATATATATATGATACAGTGAGAGAGACAGATGAATGTGTGCGATATTACCTCTCTCACGCTCAAAAACTCTCACTACTGTGACTAACTTGATTCAAGAATATTTTAAATGGATATTCACAATAAAAAAACATTATCCAAATATGAAATTCGGGAAGTCATAAATTTACTTGCCTCAAGAAAGCAGACTAAATTTTAGAAGAAAATAATACATATTATACGTGAGTAATCATTAGCTTTAAAGTTCATTAAACGAATATAAATATGTATTTTTGTTTAATTGCAGTAAAATATTATGTTGCACGTTTTATCCCGCGGCCATTGTGATAGATTAACAACCCATCATCATCAAAGAGAAGAAATGGGTATTTTACAGGTAAACGTTGAGAGAGCGAGACAAGTGGCTCCATCTGTAGTGCGGAGATGTTGCGCTGCCCCTCGGGGGAAAAGAGATTGACCCGTAATTAGGTGCAACTACGGCAAAAAATGCATCCATGATCAAAACCCATTGGTGTAAATTAGTTAAAAAATCTCTGTAATTCCAACGATTGACATTAAGGCGAGTATTTTATCACCCATTATAATAGCTTACAAAGCGTCCCAAGTATTGGGTAAGGCAGGGGCCGGCAACCTATGGCACGCGTGCCAAAAGATGACACACGAAGGTATTTTACATGACACGATATTTGAAAGAAGAATTACAAACATTTGCATTTAAAAGAACTTTACTTTCATTTCACTATAAAAAGTGCTACAATGCGTCCGCTAAAAATTCGCAATTGTTTAAACCAATTTTCAAGGTTTATGTATTTCCGAATTCGCTACGAAGGTGAAATTTATTTTAGAGGTAGGACTTGTAAAAAAACGAAATAGGGCTTAAAGAAATTTTGATAATTTATATTGTTTGGTAGTTTAAAATTCTTAAATAAAAATAAAATAGGTAAATATTTAGATAAGCAGAGCAAGTTAGAGAGCTGGAATTTTTAAGTTATTTAGAATTTATTCTACGTAAACATGTAAGCATATCAAAGTATGAATTCATATTACGACCGTTAAAAATTTTAAAATTTAAACTATTAGAAAAATATGATTTCACTTCTAAAAGTGATCCAACTTTAAAAATTGGCAAAAATGTATGTATTTCCGCATGTGCTACAGAGTTGAATTTTTTTAGTAAGTAGAATTCATAAAAAAACGAAATATGGATTACACAAATTTCGATATTATAATTTGTTTGGAAGTTAAAAATTCATAAAATTTTAACAAATATTAATTAACCTTTTAGACATTACGGGATGAGCTAGGGAGCTGAAATTTTCAAGTTATGTACAGAGTAGTGCATGTGCACAAATTAACATTTGAATCTTTCCATTAGCATATTGCGGCAGCTGTTAAGAATGTTAAAAATTTAAACAATAGGAAAAATATTATTTCACTTCTAGAAGTACTACAACTTTTAAATATGGCAGAAATGTGTAGCATTAGTACCCCATAATGAAGAAAGTATAAAATTCTTAAAATTGCAAAGTTTTGGGATTCTTTTAGTGTATTATTTTTACATAAGGGAAAAACGAAAATCGCTCCGAAGGTGAAATATATAAAATTAAAAAAATATTTGTAATGATCAAATATGAAAAATGAGTGTTTTTTATGTTGAGATGATATGCTTGCAGAATGCAAACGCCAACTACTAGTATCATTATATATCGACGTTTCTTACAGAGGAGGAGGAGGAGGATATAGGAGGATACTAATGTTTAGGCACTTTCAGATGAGCTGGAGATTCGAAATTTTTTTCTTATTGTAGTATTTTGTGCAAAACCGACTAGAAAAAACGAAAATCTGGAAATAGTGCAACAATGCGGCCGCTGAAAATTGTTTAAAGAAATTTTCAAGGTTTATGTATTTCCGAGTGTGCCACGGAGCTGAAATTATTTCTAGATGTAGGATTTGTAAAACAACGAAATAGGGATTATAGCAATTTTGATATATTAATTTGTTTGGTAGTTAAAAATTCTTAAAGTTTAAACAAATAGGTAAATGTTTAGAGACTACGCGGCGAGGTAGGGAGCTGAAATTTTCAAGTTAATAAAATTTAGGTAATATAAACGAATAAACATATCAATGTATCCAAAAATTTGTTAATGCGGCCGTTAAAATTTATTTAAATTTAAACATCTAGAAAAATGTAATTTTACTTCAAATTGTGCTATAAATTTAAAATTTGGCAGAAATGTGTGGCATTATAATCGCAATTTGGGAAAAGTTTAATATTTCTAAAATTTAAAAATTAGTGAATGTTTAACTCCATTATTGTTGCATAATGAAAAAACGAAAACCGATCTTGAGGAGAAATCTATAGAATTAAAGAAATATTCCTCATGATGAAATATCTCTTTGAAAAATTAATTTTTTCAAGGTGAGATGAAATGCTTGCAGTATGCAAGCACCTTCTACTAGTATAATGATATCGACGTTTTTACAGAGGGGGATATAGGAGGATACTAATGTTTAGGCACTTCCAGAAGAGCTAGATATTCGAAATCTTTTTCTTAGGTGGGATTTTGTGCAAAACCGACTGGAAAAAACGAAAATCTTGAAAAAGTGCAACAATGCGGCCGCAAAAATTCGCAATTAAAAAAAATTCAAGTATAACGTATTTTCAAATACGCAACGGAGCTGAAATGATTTCTATAGGTTGGATTTGCAAAAATAAACATTTGAATCTCTCCGTAGTTAAATTGAGGCGTTCGTTATAAATTTTTAAAATGTAAACAATTAGAAAATTATTATTTCACTCCTATAAGTGCTACAACTTTATAATTTGGAAGAAATGTGTAGCATTAATACCCCATAATGGAGAAAGTATAAAATCTTTAAAATTGCAAAGTTTTGGGATTGTTTTAGTTTTTTATTTTTACATAAGGGAAAAAGGAAAATCGCTGCGGAGAGGTGAAATCGTTAGAATTAAAAAAATATTTGTAATGATGAAATATCTGTCTGACAAACTTAATGTTTTTTCCAGGTGAGATGAAATACTTGCAGAATGCAAGGACCTTTTACTAGTATATTTTATAATTACGTTAATAATATATCATAAGTAAGAAGCGTCAATATAGTATTCGAGTAGTTGGTGCATGCATTCTGAAAGCGTTTCATCTCACCTTGAAAAACCTCCATTTTTTCAGAGAGATATTTCATCATTGGAAATATTTTTTAATTCAAAAGATTTCATCTCTGCAGCGGTTTTCGATATTACCTTATGCAATAATTATAATAGTAAAACAATCCCTTAAATTTTCAAATTCGAGAATATTACACTTTTACCACAGTGAGATAGTAAGGCCACACATTTCTGCAAAAGTTGACTGTTGTAGCACATTTAGTAGTGTAATATCATTTATCTAATTGCTTAAAATTTATAACGGTCGCAATAACAACTTCATGGAAATATTCAAATATTTATTTGTGCATATTCACTAAGCTCTAAATCACATTAAAATTTCAGCTCCCCGTAGTACCAAAACATTTATCTATATCTAAAAATTTAAGAATTTTTAACAGGCAAACAATTCAAAATTTTAAAATTTCTATAATCCCTATTTCGTTTTTTTTTACAAATTCTACCTTTAAAAAATTTAAGATTCGTAGCGCATTCGGAAATACATAAAACGTGAAAATGTATTTAACAATTGCGATTTTTAGCGGCAGCATTGTTGAACTTCTTCGAGATTTTAGTTTTCTCTAGACGGTTTTGCACATAATCCTACCTACGAAATAAATTCCAGTCTCCTGCGCATCTAGAAGTAACTAAACATTGGTATCCTCCTATGTATAGGTATATCATATATATAACACTCCTCTGTAAGGAACGTCAATAAATAAATAAATAAATATAAATAAACAAATATATATATATATATATATATATATGCACTGATGGTGTAGTGGTATGCGTGTTGGCTTTCTATTGCAAAGTTCGGGGGTTCAAACCCCTCGAATGGAGGCTTTATAAAAAAAAACTATCATCAGTGCCTGGCAGTAGGCAGCAGTACTGTCAGTGTGGTATAAAGCCGAAAACAAATGATGTTGGTTGGGTCTATATCCAATACAGCTGTAGGCGGGATCAGGACGATTTGAACGGCTACAGTACTGCGATGTGGAAAGCAAGAGGTAAACTACCACATTACAATCCCTAGTAATGATTATATGGTTGGACAATGTGAGTTCTCTAGAGGTAAAACAATCCGGAGGTAAAATAGTCCCCCAATCGGAGTGAATCGAAAGTACTTTACAAATTGGGACTTGGAACGTAAGAACTATGAGAAAAGCAGGAAAGCTAGAGAACTTGAAAGAAGAAATGAGAAGAAATAGAGTTGACATTATAGGACTAAGCGAAACTAAATGGGAGGGAGAAGGACAGTTCGATACGGAAGAATTCACGGTAGTTTATTCTGGAGGAAATAGTGGGGTACTTAGTGGTACTTAGGTAAGATATGATGAAAAGCGTGACAAAGATTATAGCAACGAACGATAGACTGATGGCAATAAAGCTAAAAGCAGTCCCAGTGGACATACTGATAATCTAGGTATATATGCCAACTTCAGCTCATGAAGATGAAGAAATCGATGAGATTTATGAGGAAATTAATGAAATTTACGAAGAAGACGGAAGAGGAAAGGTAAACTGCATAATAATGGGAGATTGGAACAGTATAGTCGGAGAAGTACAGGAAGAAAATGTTGTCGGGCAATACGGACTTGGAAAGAGAATTCGAGGAGGGGAGAAACTCGTAGAATTCTGCATCAATAATGACCTTGTAGTGACCAATACGTGGTTCAAAAACCATAAACGAAGGTTATACACATGGAAAAGCCCACGAGATAGAATGAGATGCCAAATAGTTTACATCCTTGTAAAACAAAGATTCAGGAACAGCATAAAAATGCCAAGACATTTCAAGGAGCGGACATTGATTCAGATCACAGCCTTCTAATACTTGACAAAGCTCAAACATATAAGAAAAACGAGAAGAGAAAGACAGACCTGGGACCTAGAAAAACTGAAGGAAAGGCAGGATGTAGTCAGCATAAAGTTGGAAAGTTGAAAAACAAACCGAAGACCGTTGATATAGAATGGGTTGAAATTAAAACCAGTATCAAGGATACCTTGGATAAAGAGATTGGAAAACAAGAGAAGAAATTAGAAAACCATGGATCACGAAGGAAATGCTAGAGAAAATGATTGAGAAACGAAAATGGAAAAACGTTAACACTGAAGAAGGTAGACTCAACTATAGACGTATAAAAAATGAGTTGAGAAGAGTAACAAATAAAGCTAGAGAAAATTGGATAAAAGGAAAATGTGATGAAATAGAACAAATGGAGAAGTTAGGACGGTACGATATGATGTACACTAGAGCACTCGAGTTAGAAGGTAAGAAATCTAATGGAATTTATGGCATGGGAATTATGAATACGGATGGGAAGATAGTCTCGGAAACAAAGGATGTAGCACAGGTATGGGAAGATTACATTAAGAAATTATACAGCAAACGGGTAGGAGCGGCAAAAATAGAACTGAAAGATGAGGAAAACATTGAAGAAGACAACTTAGGACCAAGTATTATGGAGAGCGAAGTAGAAAAAGCGATAGGGGAACTAAAGAAGGGGAAAGCCACGGGCAGCGATGGAATACCGGCTGAGATACTTAAAGTCATTGGATCAGAAGGACTAAAAGCGTTCACGAAATTAATTAATAAAATTTACACCACGGGAGAGTAGCCTGGGGATTTCCTAGAAGTAACAATGATCCCGCTAAAGAAGAAGCCAATGGCAATGCAGTGTAAAGATTACAGAACGATAAGCCTTCTGTCACACACATCGAAGATCATCACGAGGATTCTTAATAAAAGGCTGGAGAAAAAGGCAGAAGAATTAAGAAGGGGAAGATCAATTCGGTCTCAGAAAAGGACGAGGAACTTGAGATGCTATAGGAGTAGTTAGAATCATATCAGAAAGGGCAATAGAGTACATTCAAGATATCAGCGCATGTTTCGTATACTGGCAGATGGCTTTGATAGAGTAAATTGGGTAAAGTTGATGAAGATATTAAAGGATATAGGTGTAGACTGGAAAGACAGGAGACTGACTAGGAATCTATATGTGAATCAAATTGTAAAGGTCAGGTTTGAGAATGTGGACACCTGCGGAATAAATACCGGTAGAGGAGTAAGACAAGGCTGCTGCCTATCGCCAACCCTATTCAATATATATGGAGAAAGTCTAATGCAAGAAGCTTTAGAAGGCACAGGAGATTTCAAAATTCGAGGAAGGATTATAAGAACATTAAAATACGCAGATGACCAAGTACTTCTAGCAAGAAAGGAGGAGGAGCTACAAAAAATGATAAATAGACTAGTGATAACAGGTAGAAAATACGGTATGGAAATAAATACAGAAAAATCCAAGATCATTCGAATATCGGGTAAAGAAGAGAATCTGAACTTAAGTATTGGGGGAAAGCCTTTAGAACAAGTTTCGGAATATAAATACCTTGGAAGCATTATAACACGAGAAGCAAAATGTACGGATGAGACCAGAACTAGAATAGGAAAAGCAAAAGTGGCTTTCAGGAGAAAGAAACAACTACTTACAGGGAATATAAGGGAAGATATCCGCAAGAAGTTGATAAAATGGTATGTATGGAGTTAGCATTGTATGGGGCAGAAACATGGACTCTAAGGAAAATGACATAAAATACTTGGAAAGCTTTGAAATGTGGACTCGAAGGAGAATGTTGAAGATAAAATGGACAGATAGGATGAAAAACGATGAAGTGCTACGAAGAATAGGAGAGAAGCGAATGATTATAAAGACTATCAGAAAGAGGAAGGCTAACTGGGTTGGACATTACCTGAGGAGAGAGAGTATGATTAAAGATGTGTTAGAAGGAAAACTAGATGGGAAAAGGGAAAGAGGTAGGAAAAGGTTTCAGTTCATGGACGATTTGAAAGGGAAAGAGAGGTATCAAGATATGAAGAGGACAGCGGAAAATAGGAATATACGGATAACCAAGTTTAATCAAAAATAATCACGGACCCGTCTACGGACAGACTACCTATGATTATATATATATATATATATATATATATATATATATATATATATAAATATATATATATATATGATACAGTGAGAGAGACAGATGAATGTGTGCGATATTACCTCTCTCACGCTCAAAAACTCTCACTACTGTGACTAACTTGATTCAAGAAAATTTTAAATGGATATTCACAATAAAAAAACATTATCCAAATATGAAATTCGGGAAGTCATAAATTTACTTGCCTCAAGAAAGCAGACTAAATTTTAGAAGAAAATAATACATATTATACGTGAGTAATCATTAGCTTTAAAGTTCATTAAACGAATATAAATATGTATTTTTGTTTAATTGCAGTAAAATATTATGTTGCACGTTTTATCCCGCGGCCATTGTGATAGATTAACAACCCATCATCATCAAAGAGAAGAAATGGGTATTTTACAGGTAAACGTTGAGAGAGCGAGACAAGTGGCTCCATCTGTAGTGCGGAGATGTTGCGCTGCCCCTCGGGGGAAAAGAGATTGACCCGTAATTAGGTGCAACTACGGCAAAAAATGCATCCATGATCAAAACCCATTGGTGTAAATTAGTTAAAAAATCTCTGTAATTCCAACGATTGACATTAAGGCGAGTATTTTATCACCCATTATAATAGCTTACAAAGCGTCCCAAGTATTGGGTAAGGCAGGGGCCGGCAACCTATGGCACGCGTGCCAAAAGATGACACACGAAGGTATTTTACATGACACGATATTTGAAAGAAGAATTACAAACATTTGCATTTAAAAGAACTTTACTTTCATTTCACTATAAAAAGTGCTACAATGCGTCCGCTAAAAATTCGCAATTGTTTAAACCAATTTTCAAGGTTTATGTATTTCCGAATTCGCTACGAAGGTGAAATTTATTTTAGAGGTAGGACTTGTAAAAAAACGAAATAGGGCTTAAAGAAATTTTGATAATTTATATTGTTTGGTAGTTTAAAATTCTTAAATAAAAATAAAATAGGTAAATATTTAGATAAGCAGAGCAAGTTAGAGAGCTGGAATTTTTAAGTTATTTAGAATTTATTCTACGTAAACATGTAAGCATATCAAAGTATGAATTCATATTACGACCGTTAAAAATTTTAAAATTTAAACTATTAGAAAAATATGATTTCACTTCTAAAAGTGATCCAACTTTAAAAATTGGCAAAAATGTATGTATTTCCGCATGTGCTACAGAGTTGAATTTTTTTAGTAAGTAGAATTCATAAAAAAACGAAATATGGATTACACAAATTTCGATATTATAATTTGTTTGGAAGTTAAAAATTCATAAAATTTTAACAAATATTAATTAACCTTTTAGACATTACGGGATGAGCTAGGGAGCTGAAATTTTCAAGTTATGTACAGAGTAGTGCATGTGCACAAATTAACATTTGAATCTTTCCATTAGCATATTGCGGCAGCTGTTAAGAATGTTAAAAATTTAAACAATAGGAAAAATATTATTTCACTTCTAGAAGTACTACAACTTTTAAGTATGGCAGAAATGTGTAGCATCAGTACCCCATAATGAAGAAAGTATAAAATTCTTAAAATTGCAAAGTTTTGGGATTCTTTTAGTGTATTATTTTTACATAAGGGAAAAACGAAAATCGCTCCGAAGGTGAAATATATAAAATTAAAAAAATATTTGTAATGATCAAATATGAAAAATGAGTGTTTTTTATGTTGAGATGATATGCTTGCAGAATGCAAACGCCAACTACTAGTATCATTATGTATCGACGTTTCTTAGAGAGGAGGAGGAGGAGGATATAGGAGGATACTAATGTTTAGGCACTTTCAGATGAGCTGGAGATTCGAAATTTTTTTCTTATTGTAGTATTTTGTGCAAAACCGACTAGAAAAAACGAAAATCTGGAAATAGTGCAACAATGCGGCCGCTGAAAATTGTTTAAAGAAATTTTCAAGGTTTATGTATTTCCGAGTGTGCCACGGAGCTGAAATTATTTCTAGATGTAGGATTTGTAAAACAACGAAATAGGGATTATAGCAATTTTGATATATTAATTTGTTTGGTAGTTAAAAATTCTTAAAGTTTAAACAAATAGGTAAATGTTTAGAGACTACGCGGCGAGGTAGGGAGCTGAAATTTTCAAGTTAATAAAATTTAGGTAATATAAACGAATAAACATATCAATGTATCCAAAAATTTGTTAATGCGGCCGTTAAAATTTATTTAAATTTAAACATCTAGAAAAATGTAATTTTACTTCAAATTGTGCTATAAATTTAAAATTTGGCAGAAATGTGTGGCATTATAATCGCAATTTGGGAAAAGTTTAATATTTCTAAAATTTAAAAATTAGTGAATGTTTAACTCCATTATTGTTGCATAATGAAAAAACGAAAACCGATCTTGAGGAGAAATCTATAGAATTAAAGAAATATTCCTCATGATGAAATATCTCTTTGAAAAATTAATTTTTTCAAGGTGAGATGAAATGCTTGCAGTATGCAAGCACCTTCTACTAGTATAATGATATCGACGTTTTTACAGAGGGGGATATAGGAGGATACTAATGTTTAGGCACTTCCAGAAGAGCTAGATATTCGAAATCTTTTTCTTAGGTGGGATTTTGTGCAAAACCGACTGGAAAAAACGAAAATCTTGAAAAAGTGCAACAATGCGGCCGCAAAAATTCGCAATTTAAAAAAAATTCAAGTATAACGTATTTTCAAATACGCAACGGAGCTGAAATGATTTCTATAGGTTGGATTTGCAAAAATAAACATTTGAATCTCTCCGTAGTTAAATTGAGGCGTTCGTTATAAATTTTTAAAATGTAAACAATTAGAAAATTATTATTTCACTCCTATAAGTGCTACAACTTTATAATTTGGCAGAAATGTGTAGCATTAATACCCCATAATGGAGAAAGTATAAAATCTTTAAAATTGCAAAGTTTTGGGATTGTTTTAGTTTTTTATTTTTACATAAGGGAAAAAGGAAAATCGCTGCGGAGAGGTGAAATCGTTAGAATTAAAAAAATATTTGTAATGATGAAATATCTGTCTGACAAACTTAATGTTTTTTCCAGGTGAGATGAAATACTTGCAGAATGCAAGGACCTTTTACTAGTATATTTTATAATTACGTTAATAATATATCATAAGTAAGAAGCGTCAATATAGTATTCGAGTAGTTGGTGCATGCATTCTGAAAGCGTTTCATCTCACCTTGAAAAACCTCCATTTTTTCAGAGAGATATTTCATCATTGGAAATATTTTTTAATTCAAAAGATTTCATCTCTGCAGCGGTTTTCGATATTACCTTATGCAATAATTATAATAGTAAAACAATCCCTTAAATTTTCAAATTCGAGAATATTACACTTTTACCACAGTGAGATAGTAAGGCCACACATTTCTGCAAAAGTTGACTGTTGTAGCACATTTAGTAGTGTAATATCATTTATCTAATTGCTTAAAATTTATAACGGTCGCAATAACAACTTCATGGAAATATTCAAATATTTATTTGTGCATATTCACTAAGCTCTAAATCACATTAAAATTTCAGCTCCCCGTAGTACCAAAACATTTATCTATATCTAAAAATTTAAGAATTTTTAACAGGCAAACAATTCAAAATTTTAAAATTTCTATAATCCCTATTTCGTTTTTTTTTACAAATTCTACCTTTAAAAAATTTAAGATTCGTAGCGCATTCGGAAATACATAAAACGTGAAAATGTATTTAACAATTGCGATTTTTAGCGGCAGCATTGTTGAACTTCTTCGAGATTTTAGTTTTCTCTAGACGGTTTTGCACATAATCCTACCTACGAAATAAATTCCAGTCTCCTGCGCATCTAGAAGTAACTAAACATTGGTATCCTCCTATGTATAGGTATATCATATATATAACACTCCTCTGTAAGGAACGTCAATAAATAAATAAATAAATATAAATAAACAAATATATATATATATATATATATATATATATATATATGCACTGATGGTGTAGTGGTATGCGTGTTGGCTTTCTATTGCAAAGTTCGGGGGTTCAAACCCCTCGAATGGAGGCTTTATAAAAAAAAACTATCATCAGTGCCTGGCAGTAGGCAGCAGTACTGTCAGTGTGGTATAAAGCCGAAAACAAATGATGTTGGTTGGGTCTATATCCAATACAGCTGTAGGCGGGATCAGGACGATTTGAACGGCTACAGTACTGCGATGTGGAAAGCAAGAGGTAAACTACCACATTACAATCCCTAGTAATGATTATATGGTTGGACAATGTGAGTTCTCTAGAGGTAAAACAATCCGGAGGTAAAATAGTCCCCCAATCGGAGTGAATCGAAAGTACTTTACAAATTGGGACTTGGAACGTAAGAACTATGAGAAAAGCAGGAAAGCTAGAGAACTTGAAAGAAGAAATGAGAAGAAATAGAGTTGACATTATAGGACTAAGCGAAACTAAATGGGAGGGAGAAGGACAGTTCGATACGGAAGAATTCACGGTAGTTTATTCTGGAGGAAATAGTGGGGTACTTAGTGGTACTTAGGTAAGATATGATGAAAAGCGTGACAAAGATTATAGCAACGAACGATAGACTGATGGCAATAAAGCTAAAAGCAGTCCCAGTGGACATACTGATAATCTAGGTATATATGCCAACTTCAGCTCATGAAGATGAAGAAATCGATGAGATTTATGAGGAAATTAATGAAATTTACGAAGAAGACGGAAGAGGAAAGGTAAACTGCATAATAATGGGAGATTGGAACAGTATAGTCGGAGAAGTACAGGAAGAAAATGTTGTCGGGCAATACGGACTTGGAAAGAGAATTCGAGGAGGGGAGAAACTCGTAGAATTCTGCATCAATAATGACCTTGTAGTGACCAATACGTGGTTCAAAAACCATAAACGAAGGTTATACACATGGAAAAGCCCACGAGATAGAATGAGATGCCAAATAGTTTACATCCTTGTAAAACAAAGATTCAGGAACAGCATAAAAATGCCAAGACATTTCAAGGAGCGGACATTGATTCAGATCACAGCCTTCTAATACTTGACAAAGCTCAAACATATAAGAAAAACGAGAAGAGAAAGACAGACCTGGGACCTAGAAAAACTGAAGGAAAGGCAGGATGTAGTCAGCATAAAGTTGGAAAGTTGAAAAACAAACCGAAGACCGTTGATATAGAAAGGGTTGAAATTAAAACCAGTATCAAGGATACCTTGGATAAAGAGATTGGAAAACAAGAGAAGAAATTAGAAAACCATGGATCACGAAGGAAATGCTAGAGAAAATGATTGAGAAACGAAAATGGAAAAACGTTAACACTGAAGAAGGTAGACTCAACTATAGACGTATAAACAATGAGTTGAGAAGAGTAACAAATAAAGCTAGAGAAAATTGGATAAAAGGAAAATGTGATGAAATAGAACAAATGGAGAAGTTAGGACGGTACGATATGATGTACACTAGAGCACTCGAGTTAGAAGGTAAGAAATCTAATGGAATTTATGGCATGGGAATTATGAATATGGATGGGAAGATAGTCTCGGAAACAAAGGATGTAGCACAGGTATGGGAAGATTACATTAAGAAATTATACAGCAAACGGGTAGGAGCGGCAAAAATAGAACTGAAAGATGAGGAATACATTGAAGAAGACATCTTAGGACCAAGTATTATGGAGAGCGAAGTAGAAAAAGCGATAGGGGAACTAAAGAAGGGGAAAGCCACGGGCAGCGATGGAATACCGGCTGAGATACTTAAAGTCATTGGATCAGAAGGACTAAAAGCGTTCACGAAATTAATTAATAAAATTTACACCACGGGAGAGTAGCCTGGGGATTTCCTAGAAGTAACAATGATCCCGCTAAAGAAGAAGCCAATGGCAATGCAGTGTAAAGATTACAGAACGATAAGCCTTCTTTCACACACATCGAAGATCATCACGAGGATTCTTAATAAAAGGCTGGAGAAAAAGGCAGAAGAACTAAGAAGGGGAAGATCAATTCGGTCTCAGAAAAGGACGAGGAACTTGAGATGCTATAGGAGTAGTTAGAATCATATCAGAAAGGGCAATAGAGTACAGTCAAGATATCAGCGCATGTTTCGTATACTGGCAGATGGCTTTGATAGAGTAAATTGGGTAAAGTTGATGAAGATATTAAAGGATATAGGTGTAGACTGGAAAGACAGGAGACTGACTAGGAATCTATATGTGAATCAAATTGTAAAGGTCAGGTTTGAGAATGTGGACACCTGCGGAATAAATACCGGTAGAGGAGTAAGACAAGGCTGCTGCCTATCGCCAACCCTATTCAATATATATGGAGAAAGTCTAATGCAAGAAGCTTTAGAAGGCACAGGAGATTTCAAAATTCGAGGAAGGATTATAAGAACATTAAAATACGCAGATGACCAAGTACTTCTAGCAAGAAAGGAGGAGGAGCTACAAAAAATGATAAATAGACTAGTGATAACAGGTAGAAAATACGGTATGGAAATAAATACAGAAAAATCCAAGATCATTCGAATATCGGGTAAAGAAGAGAATCTGAACTTAAGTATTGGGGGAAAGCCTTTAGAACAAGTTTCGGAATATAAATACCTTGGAAGCATTATAACACGAGAAGCAAAATGTACGGATGAGACCAGAACTAGAATAGGAAAAGCAAAAGTGGCTTTCAGGAGAAAGAAACAACTACTTACAGGGAATATAAGGGAAGATATCCGCAAGAAGTTGATAAAATGGTATGTATGGAGTTAGCATTGTATGGGGCAGAAACATGGACTCTAAGGAAAATGACATAAAATACTTGGAAAGCTTTGAAATGTGGACTCGGAGGAGAATGTTGAAGATAAAATGGACAGATAGGATGAAAAACGATGAAGTGCTACGAAGAATAGGAGAGAAGCGAATGATTATAAAGACTATCAGAAAGAGGAAGGCTAACTGGGTTGGACATTACCTGAGGAGAGAGAGTATGATTAAAGATGTGTTAGAAGGAAAACTAGATGGGAAAAGGGAAAGAGGTAGGAAAAGGTTTCAGTTCATGGACGATTTGAAAGGGAAAGAGAGGTATCAAGATATGAAGAGGACAGCGGAAAATAGGAATATACGGATAACCAAGTTTAATCAAAAATAATCACGGACCCGTCTACGGACAGACTACCTATGATTATATATATATACATATATATATATATATATATATATATATATATATATATATATATATATGATACAGTGAGAGAGACAGATGAATGTGTGCGATATTACCTCTCTCACGCTCAAAAACTCTCACTACTGTGACTAACTTGATTCAAGAAAATTTTAAATGGATATTCACAATAAAAAAACATTATCCAAATATGAAATTCGGGAAGTCATAAATTTACTTGCCTCAAGAAAGCAGACTAAATTTTAGAAGAAAATAATGCATATTATACGTGAGTAATCATTAGCTTTAAAGTTCATTAAACGAATATAAATATGTATTTTTGTTTAATTGCAGTAAAATATTATGTTGCACGTTTTATCCCGCGGCCATTGTGATAGATTAACAACCCATCATCATCAAAGAGAAGAAATGGGTATTTTACAGGTAAACGTTGAGAGAGCGAGACAAGTGGCTCCATCTGTAGTGCGGAGATGTTGCGCTGCCCCTCGGGGGAAAAGAGATTGACCCGTAATTAGGTGCAACTACGGCAAAAAATGCATCCATGTTCAAAACCCATTGGTGTAAATTAGTTAAAAAATCTCTGTAATTCCAACGATTGACATTAAGGCGAGTATTTTATCACCCATTATAATAGCTTACAAAGCGTCCCAAGTATTGGGTAAGGCAGGGGCCGGCAACCTATGGCACGCGTGCCAAAAGATGACACACGAAGGTATTTTACATGACACGATATTTGAAAGAAGAATTACAAACATTTGCATTTAAAAGAACTTTACTTTCATTTCACTATAAAAAGTGCTACAATGCGTCCGCTAAAAATTCGCAATTGTTTAAACCAATGTTCAAGGTTTATGTATTTCCGAATTCGCTACGAAGGTGAAATTTATTTTAGAGGTAGGACTTGTAAAAAAAACGAAATAGGGCTTAAAGAAATTTTGATAATTTATATTGTTTGGTAGTTTAAAATTCTTAAATAAAAATAAAATAGGTAAATATTTAGATAAGCAGAGCAAGTTAGAGAGCTGGAATTTTTAAGTTATTTAGAATTTATTCTACGTAAACATGTAAGCATATCAAAGTATGAATTCATATTACGACCGTTAAAAATTTTAAAATTTAAACTATTAGAAAAATATGATTTCACTTCTAAAAGTGATCCAACTTTAAAAATTGGCAAAAATGTATGTATTTCCGCATGTGCTACAGAGTTGAATTTTTTTAGTAAGTAGAATTCATAAAAAAACGAAATATGGATTACACAAATTTCGATATTATAATTTGTTTGGAAGTTAAAAATTCATAAAATTTTAACAAATATTAATTAACCTTTTAGACATTACGGGATGAGCTAGGGAGCTGAAATTTTCAAGTTATGTACAGAGTAGTGCATGTGCACAAATTAACATTTGAATCTTTCCATTAGCATATTGCGGCAGCTGTTAAGAATGTTAAAAATTTAAACAATAGGAAAAATATTATTTCACTTCTAGAAGTACTACAACTTTTAAATATGGCAGAAATGTGTAGCATTAGTACCCCATAATGAAGAAAGTATAAAATTCTTAAAATTGCAAAGTTTTGGGATTCTTTTAGTGTATTATTTTTACATAAGGGAAAAACGAAAATCGCTCCGAAGGTGAAATATATAAAATTAAAAAAATATTTGTAATGATCAAATATGAAAAATGAGTGTTTTTTATGTTGAGATGATATGCTTGCAGAATGCAAACGCCAACTACTAGTATCATTATATATCGACGTTTCTTACAGAGGAGGAGGAGGAGGATATAGGAGGATACTAATGTTTAGGCACTTTCAGATGAGCTGGAGATTCGAAATTTTTTTCTTATTGTAGTATTTTGTGCAAAACCGACTAGAAAAAACGAAAATCTGGAAATAGTGCAACAATGCGGCCGCTGAAAATTGTTTAAAGAAATTTTCAAGGTTTATGTATTTCCGAGTGTGCCACGGAGCTGAAATTATTTCTAGATGTAGGATTTGTAAAACAACGAAATAGGGATTATAGCAATTTTGATATAATAATTTGTTTGGTAGTTAAAAATTCTTAAAGTTTAAACAAATAGGTAAATGTTTAGAGACTACGCGGCGAGGTAGGGAGCTGAAATTTTCAAGTTAATAAAATTTAGGTAATATAAACGAATAAACATATCAACGTATCCAAAAATTTGTTAATGCGGCCGTTAAAATTTATTTAAATTTAAACATCTAGAAAAATGTAATTTTACTTCAAATTGTGCTATAAATTTAAAATTTGGCAGAAATGTGTGGCATTATAATCGCAATTTGGGAAAAGTTTAATATTTCTAAAATTTAAAAATTAGTGAATGTTTAACTCCATTATTGTTGCATAATGAAAAAACGAAAACCGATCTTGAGGAGAAATCTATAGAATTAAAGAAATATTCCTCATGATGAAATATCTCTTTGAAAAATTAATTTTTTCAAGGTGAGATGAAATGCTTGCAGTATGCAAGCACCTTCTACTAGTATAATGATATCGACGTTTTTACAGAGGGGGATATAGGAGGATACTAATGTTTAGGCACTTCCAGAAGAGCTAGATATTCGAAATCTTTTTCTTAGGTGGGATTTTGTGCAAAACCGACTGGAAAAAACGAAAATCTTGAAAAAGTGCAACAATGCGGCCGCAAAAATTCGCAATTAAAAAAAATTCAAGTATAACGTATTTTCAAATACGCAACGGAGCTGAAATGATTTCTATAGGTTGGATTTGCAAAAATAAACATTTGAATCTCTCCGTAGTTAAATTGAGGCGTTCGTTATAAATTTTTAAAATGTAAACAATTAGAAAATTATTATTTCACTCCTATAAGTGCTACAACTTTATAATTTGGCAGAAATTTGTAGCATTAATACCCCATAATGGAGAAAGTATAAAATCTTTAAAATTGCAAAGTTTTGGGATTGTTTTAGTTTTTTATTTTCACATAAGGGAAAAAGGAAAATCGCTGCGGAGAGGTGAAATCGTTAGAATTAAAAAAATATTTGTAATGATGAAATATCTGTCTGACAAACTTAATGTTTTTTCCAGGTGAGATGAAATACTTGCAGAATGCAAGGACCTTTTACTAGTATATTTTATAATTACGTTAATAATATATCATAAGTAAGAAGCGTCAATATAGTATTCGAGTAGTTGGTGCATGCATTCTGAAAGCGTTTCATCTCACCTTGAAAAACCTCCATTTTTTCAGAGAGATATTTCATCATTGGAAATATTTTTTAATTCAAAAGATTTCATCTCTGCAGCGGTTTTCGATATTACCTTATGCAATAATTATAATAGTAAAACAATCCCTTAAATTTTCAAATTCGAGAATATTACACTTTTACCACAGTGAGATAGTAAGGCCACACATTTCTGCAAAAGTTGACTGTTGTAGCACATTTAGTAGTGTAATATCATTTATCTAATTGCTTAAAATTTATAACGGTCGCAATAACAACTTCATGGAAATATTCAAATATTTATTTGTGCATATTCACTAAGCTCTAAATCACATTAAAATTTCAGCTCCCCGTAGTACCAAAACATTTATCTATATCTAAAAATTTAAGAATTTTTAACAGGCAAACAATTCAAAATTTTAAAATTTCTATAATCCCTATTTCGTTTTTTTTTACAAATTCTACCTTTAAAAAATTTAAGATTCGTAGCGCATTCGGAAATACGTAAAACGTGAAAATGTATTTAACAATTGCGATTTTTAGCGGCAGCATTGTTGAACTTCTTCGAGATTTTAGTTTTCTCTAGACGGTTTTGCACATAATCCTACCTACGAAATAAATTCCAGTCTCCTGCGCATCTAGAAGTAACTAAACATTGGTATCCTCCTATGTATAGGTATATCATATATATAACACTCCTCTGTAAGGAACGTCAATAAATAAATAAATAAATATAAATAAACAAATATATATATATATATATATATATATGCACTGATGGTGTAGTGGTATGCGTGTTGGCTTTCTATTGCAAAGTTCGGGGGTTCAAACCCCTCGAATGGAGGCTTTATAAAAAAAAAACTATCATCAGTGCCTGGCAGTAGGCAGCAGTACTGTCAGTGTGGTATAAAGCCGAAAACAAATGATGTTGGTTGGGTCTATATCCAATACAGCTGTAGGCGGGATCAGGACGATTTGAACGGCTACAGTACTGCGATGTGGAAAGCAAGAGGTAAACTACCACATTACAATCCCTAGTAATGATTATATGGTTGGACAATGTGAGTTCTCTAGAGGTAAAACAATCCGGAGGTAAAATAGTCCCCCAATCGGAGTGAATCGAAAGTACTTTACAAATTGGGACTTGGAACGTAAGAACTATGAGAAAAGCAGGAAAGCTAGAGAACTTGAAAGAAGAAATGAGAAGAAATAGAGTTGACATTATAGGACTAAGCGAAACTAAATGGGAGGGAGAAGGACAGTTCGATACGGAAGAATTCACGGTAGTTTATTCTGGAGGAAATAGTGGGGTACTTAGTGGTACTTAGGTAAGATATGATGAAAAGCGTGACAAAGATTATAGCAACGAACGATAGACTGATGGCAATAAAGCTAAAAGCAGTCCCAGTGGACATACTGATAATCTAGGTATATATGCCAACTTCAGCTCATGAAGATGAAGAAATCGATGAGATTTATGAGGAAATTAATGAAATTTACGAAGAAGACGGAAGAGGAAAGGTAAACTGCATAATAATGGGAGATTGGAACAGTATAGTCGGAGAAGTACAGGAAGAAAATGTTGTCGGGCAATACGGACTTGGAAAGAGAATTCGAGGAGGGGAGAAACTCGTAGAATTCTGCATCAATAATGACCTTGTAGTGACCAATACGTGGTTCAAAAACCATAAACGAAGGTTATACACATGGAAAAGCCCACGAGATAGAATGAGATGCCAAATAGTTTACATCCTTGTAAAACAAAGATTCAGGAACAGCATAAAAATGCCAAGACATTTCAAGGAGCGGACATTGATTCAGATCACAGCCTTCTAATACTTGACAAAGCTCAAACATATAAGAAAAACGAGAAGAGAAAGACAGACCTGGGACCTAGAAAAACTGAAAGAAAGGCAGGATGTAGTCAGCATAAAGTTGGAAAGTTGAAAAACAAACCGAAGACCGTTGATATAGAATGGGTTGGAATTAAAACCAGTATCAAGGATACCTTGGATAAAGAGATTGGAAAACAAGAGAAGAAATTAGAAATCCATGGATCACGAAGGAAATGCTAGAGAAAATGATTGAGAAACGAAAATGGAAAAACGTTAACACTGAAGAAGGTAGACTCAACTATAGACGTATAAACAATGAGTTGAGAAGAGTAACAAATAAAGCTAGAGAAAATTGGATAAAAGGAAAATGTGATGAAATAGAACAAATGGAGAAGTTAGGACGGTACGATATGATGTACACTAGAGCACTCGAGTTAGAAGGTAAGAAATCTAATGGAATTTATGGCATGGGAATTATGAATACGGATGGGAAGATAGTCTCGGAAACAAAGGATGTAGCACAGGTATGGGAAGATTACATTAAGAAATTATACAGCAAACGGGTAGGAGCGGCAAAAATAGAACTGAAAGATGAGGAAAACATTGAAGAAGACAACTTAGGACCAATTATTATGGAGAGCGAAGTAGAAAAAGCGATAGGTTAACTAAAGAAGGAGAAAGCCACGGGCAGCGATGGAATACCGGCTGAGATACTTAAAGTCATTGGATCAGAAGGACTAAAAGCGATCACGAAATTAATTAATAAAATTTACACCACGGGAGAGTAGCCTGGGGATTTCCTAGAAGTAACAATGATCCCGCTAAAGAAGAAGCCAATGGCAATGCAGTGTAAAGATTACAGAACGATAAGCCTTCTGTCACACACATCGAAGATCATCACGAGGATTCTTAATAAAAGGCTGGAGAAAAAGGCAGAAGAATTAAGAAGGGGAAGATCAATTCGGTCTCAGAAAAGGACGAGGAACTTGAGATGCTATAGGAGTAGTTAGAATCATATCAGAAAGCGCAATAGAGTACAGTCAAGATATCAGCGCATGTTTCGTATACTGGCAGATGGCTTTGATAGAGTAAATTGGGTAAAGTTGATGAAGATATTAAAGGATATAGGTGTAGACTGGAAAGACAGGAGACTGACTAGGAATCTATATGTGAATCAAATTTTAAAGGTCAGGTTTGAGAATGTGGACACCTGCGGAATAAATACCGGTAGAGGAGTAAGACAAGGCTGCTGCCTATCGCCAACCCTATTCAATATATATGGAGAAAGTCTAATGCACGAAGCTTTAGAAGGCACAGGAGATTTCAAAATTCGAGGAAGGATTATAAGAACATTAAAATACGCAGATGACCAAGTACTTCTAGCAAGAAAGGAGGAGGAGCTACAAAAAATGATAAATAGACTAGTGATAACAGGTACAAAATACGGTATGGAAATAAATACAGAAAAATCCAAGATCATTCGAATATCGGGTAAAGAAGAGAATCTGAACATAAGTATTGGGGGAAAGCCTTTAGAACAAGTTTCGGAATATAAATACCTTGGAAGCATCATAACACGAGAAGCAAAATGTACGGATGAGACCAGAACTAGAATAGGAAAAGCAAAAGTGGCTTTCAGGAGAAAGAAACAACTACTTACAGGGAATATAAGGGAAGATATCCGCAAGAAGTTGATAAAATGGTATGTATGGAGTTAGCATTGTATGGGGCTGAAACATGGACTCTAAGGAAAATGACATAAAATACTTGGAAAGCTTTGAAATGTGGACTCGGAGGAGAATGTTGAAGATAAAATGGACAGATAGGATGAAAAACGATGAAGTGCTACGAAGAATAGGAGAGAAGCGAATGATTATAAAGACTATCAGAAAGAGGAAGGCTAACTGGGTTGGACATTACCTGAGGAGAGAGAGTATGATTAAAGATGTGTTAGAAGGAAAACTAGATGGGAAAAGGGAAAGAGGTAGGAAAAGGTTTCAGTTCATGGACGATTTGAAAGGGAAAGAGAGGTATCAAGATATGAAGAGGACAGCGGAAAATAGGAATATACGGATAACCAAGTTTAATCAAAAATAATCACGGACCCGTCTACGGACAGACTACCTATGATTATATATATATACATATATATATATATATATATATATATATATATATATATATATATATATATATGATACAGTGAGAGAGACAGATGAATGTGTGCGATATTACCTCTCTCACGCTCAAAAACTCTCACTACTGTGACTAACTTGATTCAAGAAAATTTTAAATGGATATTCACAATAAAAAAACATTATCCAAATATGAAATTCGGGAAGTCATAAATTTACTTGCCTCAAGAAAGCAGACTAAATTTTAGAAGAAAATAATGCATATTATACGTGAGTAATCATTAGCTTTAAAGTTCATTAAACGAATATAAATATGTATTTTTGTTTAATTGCAGTAAAATATTATGTTGCACGTTTGGTCCCGCGGCCATTGTGATAGATTAACAACCCATCATCATCAAAGAGAAGAAATGGGTATTTTACAGGTAAACGTTGAGAGAGCGAGACAAGTGGCTCCATCTGTAGTGCGGAGATGTTGCGCTGCCCCTCGGGGGAAAAGAGATTGACCCGTAATTAGGTGCAACTACGGCAAAAAATGCATCCATGTTCAAAACCCATTGGTGTAAATTAGTTAAAAAATCTCTGTAATTCCAACGATTGACATTAAGGCGAGTATTTTATCACCCATTATAATAGCTTACAAAGCGTCCCAAGTATTGGGTAAGGCAGGGGCCGGCAACCTATGGCACGCGTGCCAAAAGATGACACACGAAGGTATTTTACATGACACGATATTTGAAAGAAGAATTACAAACATTTGCATTTAAAAGAACTTTACTTTCATTTCACTATAAAAAGTGCTACAATGCGTCCGCTAAAAATTCGCAATTGTTTAAACCAATGTTCAAGGTTTATGTATTTCCGAATTCGCTACGATGGTGAAATTTATTTTAGAGGTAGGACTTGTAAAAAAACGAAATAGGGCTTAAAGAAATTTTGATAATTTATATTGTTTGGTAGTTTAAAATTCTTAAATAAAAATAAAATAGGTAAATATTTAGATAAGCAGGGCAAGTTAGAGAGCTGGAATTTTTAAGTTATTTAGAATTTATTCTACGTAAACATGTAAGCATATCAAAGTATGAATTCATATTACGACCGTTAAAAATTTTAAAATTTAAACTATTAGAAAAATATGATTTCACTTCTAAAAGTGATCCAACTTTAAAAATTGGCAAAAATGTATGTATTTCCGCATGTGCTACAGAGTTGAATTTTTTTAGTAAGTAGAATTCATAAAAAAACGAAATATGGATTACACAAATTTCGATATTATAATTTGTTTGGAAGTTAAAAATTCATAAAATTTTAACAAATATTAATTAACCTTTTAGACATTACGGGATGAGCTAGGGAGCTGAAATTTTCAAGTTATGTACAGAGTAGTGCATGTGCACAAATTAACATTTGAATCTTTCCATTAGCATATTGCGGCAGCTGTTAAGAATGTTAAAAATTTAAACAATAGGAAAAATATTATTTCACTTCTAGAAGTACTACAACTTTTAAATATGGCAGAAATGTGTAGCATTAGTACCCCATAATGAAGAAAGTATAAAATTCTTAAAATTGCAAAGTTTTGGGATTCTTTTAGTGTATTATTTTTACATAAGGGAAAAACGAAAATCGCTCCGAAGGTGAAATATATAAAATTAAAAAAATATTTGTAATGATCAAATATGAAAAATGAGTGTTTTTTATGTTGAGATGATATGCTTGCAGAATGCAAACGCCAACTACTAGTATCATTATATATCGACGTTTCTTACAGAGGAGGAGGAGGAGGATATAGGAGGATACTAATGTTTAGGCACTTTCAGATGAGCTGGAGATTCGAAATTTTTTTCTTATTGTAGTATTTTGTGCAAAACCGACTAGAAAAAACGAAAATCTGGAAATAGTGCAACAATGCGGCCGCTGAAAATTGTTTAAAGAAATTTTCAAGGTTTATGTATTTCCGAGTGTGCCACGGAGCTGAAATTATTTCTAGATGTAGGATTTGTAAAACAACGAAATAGGGATTATAGCAATTTTGATATAATAATTTGTTTGGTAGTTAAAAATTCTTAAAGTTTAAACAAATAGGTAAATGTTTAGAGACTACGCGGCGAGGTAGGGAGCTGAAATTTTCAAGTTAATAAAATTTAGGTAATATAAACGAATAAACATATCAATGTATCCAAAAATTTGTTAATGCGGCCGTTAAAATTTATTTAAATTTAAACATCTAGAAAAATGTAATTTTACTTCAAATTGTGCTATAAATTTAAAATTTGGCAGAAATGTGTGGCATTATAATCGCAATTTGGGAAAAGTTTAATATTTCTAAAATTTAAAAATTAGTGAATGTTTAACTCCATTATTGTTGCATAATGAAAAAACGAAAACCGATCTTGAGGAGAAATCTATAGAATTAAAGAAATATTCCTCATGATGAAATATCTCTTTGAAAAATTAATTTTTTCAAGGTGAGATGAAATGCTTGCAGTATGCAAGCACCTTCTACTAGTATAATGATATCGACGTTTTTACAGAGGGGGATATAGGAGGATACTAATGTTTAGGCACTTCCAGAAGAGCTAGATATTCGAAATCTTTTTCTTAGGTGGGATTTTGTGCAAAACCGACTGGAAAAAACGAAAATCTTGAAAAAGTGCAACAATGCGGCCGCAAAAATTCGCAATTAAAAAAAATTCAAGTATAACGTATTTTCAAATACGCAACGGAGCTGAAATGATTTCTATAGGTTGGATTTGCAAAAATAAACATTTGAATCTCTCCGTAGTTAAATTGAGGCGTTCGTTATAAATTTTTAAAATGTAAACAATTAGAAAATTATTATTTCACTCCTATAAGTGCTACAACTTTATAATTTGGCAGAAATTTGTAGCATTAATACCCCATAATGGAGAAAGTATAAAATCTTTAAAATTGCAAAGTTTTGGGATTGTTTTAGTTTTTTATTTTCACATAAGGGAAAAAGGAAAATCGCTGCGGAGAGGTGAAATCGTTAGAATAAAAAAAATATTTGTAATGATGAAATATCTGTCTGACAAACTTAATGTTTTTTCCAGGTGAGATGAAATACTTGCAGAATGCAAGGACCTTTTACTAGTATATTTTATAATTACGTTAATAATATATCATAAGTAAGAAGCGTCAATATAGTATTCGAGTAGTTGGTGCATGCATTCTGAAAGCGTTTCATCTCACCTTGAAAAACCTCCATTTTTTCAGAGAGATATTTCATCATTGGAAATATTTTTTAATTCAAAAGATTTCATCTCTGCAGCGGTTTTCGATATTACCTTATGCAATAATTATAATAGTAAAACAATCCCTTAAATTTTCAAATTCGAGAATATTACACTTTTACCACAGTGAGATAGTAAGGCCACACATTTCTGCAAAAGTTGACTGTTGTAGCACATTTAGTAGTGTAATATCATTTATCTAATTGCTTAAAATTTATAACGGTCGCAATAACAACTTCATGGAAATATTCAAATATTTATTTGTGCATATTCACTAAGCTCTAAATCACATTAAAATTTCAGCTCCCCGTAGTACCAAAACATTTATCTATATCTAAAAATTTAAGAATTTTTAACAGGCAAACAATTCAAAATTTTAAAATTTCTATAATCCCTATTTCGTTTTTTTTTACAAATTCTACCTTTAAAAAATTTAAGATTCGTAGCGCATTCGGAAATACGTAAAACGTGAAAATGTATTTAACAATTGCGATTTTTAGCGGCAGCATTGTTGAACTTCTTCGAGATTTTAGTTTTCTCTAGACGGTTTTGCACATAATACTACCTACGAAATAAATTCCAGTCTCCTGCGCATCTAGAAGTAACTAAACATTGGTATCCTCCTATGTATAGGTATATCATATATATAACACTCCTCTGTAAGGAACGTCAATAAATAAATAAATAAATATAAATATATATATATATATATATATATATATATATATATATATATATATGCACTGATGGTGTAGTGGTATGCGTGTTGGCTTTCTATTGCAAAGTTCGGGGGTTCAAACCCCTCGAATGGAGGCTTTATAAAAAAAAACTATCATCAGTGCCTGGCAGTAGGCAGCAGTACTGTCAGTGTGGTATAAAGCCGAAAACAAATGATGTTGGTTGGGTCTATATCCAATACAGCTGTAGGCGGGATCAGGACGATTTGAACGGCTACAGTACTGCGATGTGGAAAGCAAGAGGTAAACTACCACATTACAATCCCTAGTAATGATTATATGGTTGGACAATGTGAGTTCTCTAGAGGTAAAACAATCCGGAGGTAAAATAGTCCCCCAATCGGAGTGAATCGAAAGTACTTTACAAATTGGGACTTGGAACGTAAGAACTATGAGAAAAGCAGGAAAGCTAGAGAACTTGAAAGAAGAAATGAGAAGAAATAGAGTTGACATTATAGGACTAAGCGAAACTAAATGGGAGGGAGAAGGACAGTTCGATACGGAAGAATTCACGGTAGTTTATTCTGGAGGAAATAGTGGGGTACTTAGTGGTACTTAGGTAAGATATGATGAAAAGCGTGACAAAGATTATAGCAACGAACGATAGACTGATGGCAATAAAGCTAAAAGCAGTCCCAGTGGACATACTGATAATCTAGGTATATATGCCAACTTCAGCTCATGAAGATGAAGAAATCGATGAGATTTATGAGGAAATTAATGAAATTTACGAAGAAGACGGAAGAGGAAAGGTAAACTGCATAATAATGGGAGATTGGAACAGTATAGTCGGAGAAGTACAGGAAGAAAATGTTGTCGGGCAATACGGACTTGGAAAGAGAATTCGAGGAGGGGGGAAACTCGTAGAATTCTGCATCAATAATGACCTTGTAGTGACCAATACGTGGTTCAAAAACCATAAACGAAGGTTATACACATGGAAAAGCCCACGAGATAGAATGAGATGCCAAATAGTTTACATCCTTGTAAAACAAAGATTCAGGAACAGCATAAAAATGCCAAGACATTTCAAGGAGCGGACATTGATTCAGATCACAGCCTTCTAATACTTGACAAAGCTCAAACATATAAGAAAAACGAGAAGAGAAAGACAGACCTGGGACCTAGAAAAACTGAAAGAAAGGCAGGATGTAGTCAGCATAAAGTAGGAAAGTTGAAAAACAAACCGAAGACCGTTGATATAGAATGGGTTGGAATTAAAACCAGTATCAAGGATACCTTGGATAAAGAGATTGGAAAACAAGAGAAGAAATTAGAAATCCATGGATCACGAAGGAAATGCTAGAGAAAATGATTGAGAAACGAAAATGGAAAAACGTTAACACTGAAGAAGGTAGACTCAACTATAGACGTATAAACAATGAGTTGAGAAGAGTAACAAATAAAGCTAGAGAAAATTGGATAAAAGGAAAATGTGATGAAATAGAACAAATGGAGAAGTTAGGACGGTACGATATGATGTACACTAGAGCACTCGAGTTAGAAGGTAAGAAATCTAATGGAATTTATGGCATGGGAATTATGAATACGGATGGGAAGATAGTCTCGGAAACAAAGGATGTAGCACAGGTATGGGAAGATTACATTAAGAAATTATACAGCAAACGGGTAGGAGCGGCAAAAATAGAACTGAAAGATGAGGAAAACATTGAAGAAGACAACTTAGGACCAATTATTATGGAGAGCGAAGTAGAAAAAGCGATAGGTTAACTAAAGAAGGAGAAAGCCACGGGCAGCGATGGAATACCGGCTGAGATACTTAAAGTCATTGGATCAGAAGGACTAAAAGCGATCACGAAATTAATTAATAAAATTTACACCACGGGAGAGTAGCCTGGGGATTTCCTAGAAGTAACAATGATCCCGCTAAAGAAGAAGCCAATGGCAATGCAGTGTAAAGATTACAGAACGATAAGCCTTCTGTCACACACATCGAAGATCATCACGAGGATTCTTAATAAAAGGCTGGAGAAAAAGGCAGAAGAATTAAGAAGGGGAAGATCAATTCGGTCTCAGAAAAGGACGAGGAACTTGAGATGCTATAGGAGTAGTTAGAATCATATCAGAAAGCGCAATAGAGTACAGTCAAGATATCAGCGCATGTTTCGTATACTGGCAGATGGCTTTGATAGAGTAAATTGGGTAAAGTTGATGAAGATATTAAAGGATATAGGTGTAGACTGGAAAGACAGGAGACTGACTAGGAATCTATATGTGAATCAAATTTTAAAGGTCAGGTTTGAGAATGTGGACACCTGCGGAATAAATACCGGTAGAGGAGTAAGACAAGGCTGCTGCCTATCGCCAACCCTATTCAATATATATGGAGAAAGTCTAATGCACGAAGCTTTAGAAGGCACAGGAGATTTCAAAATTCGAGGAAGGATTATAAGAACATTAAAATACGCAGATGACCAAGTACTTCTAGCAAGAAAGGAGGAGGAGCTACAAAAAATGATAAATAGACTAGTGATAACAGGTACAAAATACGGTATGGAAATAAATACAGAAAAATCCAAGATCATTCGAATATCGGGTAAAGAAGAGAATCTGAACATAAGTATTGGGGGAAAGCCTTTAGAACAAGTTTCGGAATATAAATACCTTGGAAGCATCATAACACGAGAAGCAAAATGTACGGATGAGACCAGAACTAGAATAGGAAAAGCAAAAGTGGCTTTCAGGAGAAAGAAACAACTACTTACAGGGAATATAAGGGAAGATATCCGCAAGAAGTTGATAAAATGGTATGTATGGAGTTAGCATTGTATGGGGCTGAAACATGGACTCTAAGGAAAATGACATAAAATACTTGGAAAGCTTTGAAATGTGGACTCGGAGGAGAATGTTGAAGATAAAATGGACAGATAGGATGAAAAACGATGAAGTGCTACGAAGAATAGGAGAGAAGCGAATGATTATAAAGACTATCAGAAAGAGGAAGGCTAACTGGGTTGGACATTACCTGAGGAGAGAGAGTATGATTAAAGATGTGTTAGAAGGAAAACTAGATGGGAAAAGGGAAAGAGGTAGGAAAAGGTTTCAGTTCATGGACGATTTGAAAGGGAAAGAGAGGTATCAAGATATGAAGAGGACAGCGGAAAATAGGAATATACGGATAACCAAGTTTAATCAAAAATAATCACGGACCCGTCTACGGACAGACTACCTATGATTATATACATATATATATATATATATATATATATATATATATATATATATATATATGATACAGTGAGAGAGACAGATGAATGTGTGCGATATTACCTCTCTCACGCTCAAAAACTCTCACTACTGTGACTAACTTGATTCAAGAAAATTTTAAATGGATATTCACAATAAAAAAACATTATCCAAATATGAAATTCGGGAAGTCATAAATTTACTTGCCTCAAGAAAGCAGACTAAATTTTAGAAGAAAATAATGCATATTATACGTGAGTAATCATTAGCTTTAAAGTTCATTAAACGAATATAAATATGTATTTTTGTTTAATTGCAGTAAAATATTATGTTGCACGTTTTATCCCGCGGCCATTGTGATAGATTAACAACCCATCATCATCAAAGAGAAGAAATGGGTATTTTACAGGTAAACGTTGAGAGAGCGAGACAAGTGGCTCCATCTGTAGTGCGGAGATGTTGCGCTGCCCCTCGGGGGAAAAGAGATTGACCCGTAATTAGGTGCAACTACGGCAAAAAATGCATCCATGATCAAAACCCATTGGTGTAAATTAGTTAAAAAATCTCTGTAATTCCAACGATTGACATTAAGGCGAGTATTTTATCACCCATTATAATAGCTTACAAAGCGTCCCAAGTATTGGGTAAGGCAGGGGCCGGCAACCTATGGCACGCGTGCCAAAAGATGACACACGAAGGTATTTTACATGACACGATATTTGAAAGAAGAATTACAAACATTTGCATTTAAAAGAACTTTACTTTCATTTCACTATAAAAAGTGCTACAATGCGTCCGCTAAAAACTGAAGGAAAGGCAGGATGTAGTCAGCATAAAGTTATGTAAATTATATATATATATATATATATATATGATACAGTGAGAGAGACAGATGAATGTGTGCGATATTACCTCTCTCACGCTCAAAAACTCTCACTACTGTGACTAACTTGATTCAAGAAAATTTTAAATGGATATTCACAATAAAAGAACATTATCCAAATATGAAATTCGGGAAGTCATAAATTTACTTGCCTCAAGAAAGCAGACTAAATTTTAGAAGAAAATAATGCATATTATACGTGAGTAATCATTAGCTTTAAAGTTCATTAAACGAATATAAATATGTATTTTTGTTTAATTGCAGTAAAATATTATGTTGCACGTTTTATCCCGCGGCCATTGTGATAGATTAACAACCCATCATCATCAAAGAGAAGAAATGGGTATTTTACAGGTAAACGTTGAGAGAGCGAGACAAGTGGCTCCATCTGTAGTGCGGAGATGTTGCGCTGCCCCTCGGGGGAAAAGAGATTGACCCGTAATTAGGTGCAACTACGGCAAAAAATGCATCCATGATCAAAACCCATTGGTGTAAATTAGTTAAAAAATCTCTGTAATTCCAACGATTGACATTAAGGCGAGTATTTTATCACCCATTATAATAGCTTACAAAGCGTCCCAAGTATTGGGTAAGGCAGGGGCCGGCAACCTATGGCACGCGTGCCAAAAGATGACACACGAAGGTATTTTACATGACACGATATTTGAAAGAAGAATTACAAACATTTGCATTTAAAAGAACTTTACTTTCATTTCACTATAAAAAGTGCTACAATGCGTCCGCTAAAAATTCGCAATTGTTTAAACCAATTTTCAAGGTTTATGTATTTCCGAATTCGCTACGAAGGTGAAATTTATTTTAGAGGTAGGACTTGTAAAAAAACGAAATAGGGCTTAAAGAAATTTTGATAATTTATATTGTTTGGTAGTTTAAAATTCTTAAATAAAAATAAAATAGGTAAATATTTAGATAAGCAGGGCAAGTTAGAGAGCTGGAATTTTTAAGTTATTTAGAATTTATTCTACGTAAACATGTAAGCATATCAAAGTATGAATTCATATTACGACCGTTAAAAATTTTAAAATTTAAACTATTAGAAAAATATGATTTCACTTCTAAAAGTGATCCAACTTTAAAAATTGGCAAAAATGTATGTATTTCCGCATGTGCTACAGAGTTGAATTTTTTTAGTAAGTAGAATTCATAAAAAAACGAAATATGGATTACACAAATTTCGATATTATAATTTGTTTGGAAGTTAAAAATTCATAAAATTTTAACAAATATTAATTAACCTTTTAGACATTACGGGATGAGCTAGGGAGCTGAAATTTTCAAGTTATGTACAGAGTAGTGCATGTGCACAAATTAACATTTGAATCTTTCCATTAGCATATTGCGGCAGCTGTTAAGAATGTTAAAAATTTAAACAATAGGAAAAATATTATTTCACTTCTAGAAGTACTACAACTTTTAAATATGGCAGAAATGTGTAGCATTAGTACCCCATAATGAAGAAAGTATAAAATTCTTAAAATTGCAAAGTTTTGGGATTCTTTTAGTGTATTATTTTTACATAAGGGAAAAACGAAAATCGCTCCGAAGGTGAAATATATAAAATTAAAAAAATATTTGTAATGATCAAATATGAAAAATGAGTGTTTTTTATGTTGAGATGATATGCTTGCAGAATGCAAACGCCAACTACTAGTATCATTATATATCGACGTTTCTTACAGAGGAGGAGGAGGAGGATATAGGAGGATACTAATGTTTAGGCACTTTCAGATGAGCTGGAGATTCGAAATTTTTTTCTTATTGTAGTATTTTGTGCAAAACCGACTAGAAAAAACGAAAATCTGGAAATAGTGCAACAATGCGGCCGCTGAAAATTGTTTAAAGAAATTTTCAAGGTTTATGTATTTCCGAGTGTGCCACGGAGCTGAAATTATTTCTAGATGTAGGATTTGTAAAACAACGAAATAGGGATTATAGCAATTTTGATATAATAATTTGTTTGGTAGTTAAAAATTCTTAAAGTTTAAACAAATAGGTAAATGTTTAGAGACTACGCGGCGAGGTAGGGAGCTGAAATTTTCAAGTTAATAAAATTTAGGTAATATAAACGAATAAACATATCAATGTATCCAAAAATTTGTTAATGCGGCCGTTAAAATTTATTTAAATTTAAACATCTAGAAAAATGTAATTTTACTTCAAATTGTGCTATAAATTTAAAATTTGGCAGAAATGTGTGGCATTATAATCGCAATTTGGGAAAAGTTTAATATTTCTAAAATTTAAAAATTAGTAAATGTTTAACTCCATTATTGTTGCATAATGAAAAAACGAAAACCGATCTTGAGGAGAAATCTATAGAATTAAAGAAATATTCCTCATGATGAAATATCTCTTTGAAAAATTAATTTTTTCAAGGTGAGATGAAATGCTTGCAGTATGCAAGCACCTTCTACTAGTATAATGATATCGACGTTTTTACAGAGGGGGATATAGGAGGATACTAATGTTTAGGCACTTCCAGAAGAGCTAGATATTCGAAATCTTTTTCTTAGGTGGGATTTTGTGCAAAACCGACTGGAAAAAACGAAAATCTTGAAAAAGTGCAACAATGCGGCCGCAAAAATTCGCAATTAAAAAAAATTCAAGTATAACGTATTTTCAAATACGCAACGGAGCTGAAATGATTTCTATAGGTTGGATTTGCAAAAATAAACATTTGAATCTCTCCGTAGTTAAATTGAGGCGTTCGTTATAAATTTTTAAAATGTAAACAATTAGAAAATTATTATTTCACTCCTATAAGTGCTACAACTTTATAATTTGGCAGAAATTTGTAGCATTAATACCCCATAATGGAGAAAGTATAAAATCTTTAAAATTGCAAAGTTTTGGGATTGTTTTAGTTTTTTATTTTCACATAAGGGAAAAAGGAAAATCGCTGCGGAGAGGTGAAATCGTTAGAATTAAAAAAATATTTGTAATGATGAAATATCTGTCTGACAAACTTAATGTTTTTTCCAGGTGAGATGAAATACTTGCAGAATGCAAGGACCTTTTACTAGTATATTTTATAATTACGTTAATAATATATCATAAGTAAGAAGCGTCAATATAGTATTCGAGTAGTTGGTGCATGCATTCTGAAAGCGTTTCATCTCACCTTGAAAAACCTCCATTTTTTCAGAGAGATATTTCATCATTGGAAATATTTTTTAATTCAAAAGATTTCATCTCTGCAGCGGTTTTCGATATTACCTTATGCAATAATTATAATAGTAAAACAATCCCTTAAATTTTCAAATTCGAGAATATTACACTTTTACCACAGTGAGATAGTAAGGCCACACATTTCTGCAAAAGTTGACTGTTGTAGCACATTTAGTAGTGTAATATCATTTATCTAATTGCTTAAAATTTATAACGGTCGCAATAACAACTTCATGGAAATATTCAAATATTTATTTGTGCATATTCACTAAGCTCTAAATCACATTAAAATTTCAGCTCCCCGTAGTACCAAAACATTTATCTATATCTAAAAATTTAAGAATTTTTAACAGGCAAACAATTCAAAATTTTAAAATTTCTATAATCCCTATTTCGTTTTTTTTTTACAAATTCTACCTTTAAAAAATTTAAGATTCGTAGCGCATTCGGAAATACGTAAAACGTGAAAATGTATTTAACAATTGCGATTTTTAGCGGCAGCATTGTTGAACTTCTTCGAGATTTTAGTTTTCTCTAGACGGTTTTGCACATAATCCTACCTACGAAATAAATTCCAGTCTCCTGCGCATCTAGAAGTAACTAAACATTGGTATCCTCCTATGTATAGGTATATCATATATATAACACTCCTCTGTAAGGAACGTCAATAAATAAATAAATAAATATAAATATAAATATATATATATATATATATATATATATATATATATATATATATATATATATATATATGCACTGATGGTGTAGTGGTATGCGTGTTGGCTTTCTATTGCAAAGTTCGGGGGTTCAAACCCCTCGAATGGAGGCTTTATAAAAAAAAACTATCATCAGTGCCTGGCAGTAGGCAGCAGTACTGTCAGTGTGGTATAAAGCCGAAAACAAATGATGTTGGTTGGGTCTATATCCAATACAGCTGTAGGCGGGATCAGGACGATTTGAACGGCTACAGTACTGCGATGTGGAAAGCAAGAGGTAAACTACCACATTACAATCCCTAGTAATGATTATATGGTTGGACAATGTGAGTTCTCTAGAGGTAAAACAATCCGGAGGTAAAATAGTCCCCCATTCGGAGTGAATCGAAAGTACTTTACAAATTGGGACTTGGAACGTAAGAACTATGAGAAAAGCAGGAAAGCTAGAGAACTTGAAAGAAGAAATGAGAAGAAATAGAGTTGACAGTATAGGACTAAGCGAAACTAAATGGGAGGGAGAAGGACAGTTCGATACGTAAGAATTCACGGTAGTTTATTCTGGAGGAAATAGTGGGGTACTTAGTGGTACTTTGGTAAGATATGATGAAAAGCGTGACAAAGATTATATCAACGAACGATAGACTGATGGCAATAAAGCTAAAAGCAGTCCCAGTGGACATACTGATAATCTAGGTATATATGCCAACTTCAGCTCATGAAGATGAAGAAATCGATGAGATTTATGAGGAAATTAATGAAATTTACGAAGAAGACGGAAGAGGAAAGGTAAACTGCATAATAATGGGAGATTGGAACAGTATAGTCGGAGAAGTACAGGAAGAAAATGTTGTCGGGCAATACGGACTTGGAAAGAGAATTCGAGGAGGGGGGAAACTCGTAGAATTCTGCATCAATAATGACCTTGTAGTGACCAATACATGGTTCAAAAACCATAAACGAAGGTTATACACATGGAAAAGCCCACGAGATAGAATGAGATGCCAAATAGTTTACATCCTTGTAAAACAAAGATTCAGGAACAGCATAAAAATGCCAAGACATTTCAAGGAGCGGACATTGATTCAGATCACAGCCTTCTAATACTTGACAAAGCTCAAACATATAAGAAAAACGAGAAGAGAAAGACAGACCTGGGACCTAGAAAAACTGAAGGAAAGGCAGGATGTAGTCAGCATAAAGTTGGAAAGTTGAAAAACAAACCGAAGACCGTTGATATAGAATGGGTTGAAATTAAAACCAGTATCAAGGATACCTTGGATAAAGAGATTGGAAAACAAGAGAAGAAATTAGAAAACCATGGATCACGAAGGAAATGCTAGAGAAAATGATTGAGAAACGAAAATGGAAAAACGTTAACACTGAAGAAGGTAGACTCAACTATAGACGTATAAACAATGAGTTGAGAAGAGTAACAAATAAAGCTAGAGAAAATTGGATAAAAGGAAAATGTGATGAAATAGAACAAATGGAGAAGTTAGGACGGTACGATATGATGTACACTAGAGCACTCGAGTTAGAAGGTAAGAAATCTAATGGAATTTATGGCATGGGAATTATGAATACGGATGGGAAGATAGTCTCGGAAACAAAGGATGTAGCACAGGTATGGGAAGATTACATTAAGAAATTATACAGCAAACGGGTAGGAGCGGCAAAAATAGAACTGAAAGATGAGGAAAACATTGAAGAAGACAACTTAGGACCAAGTATTATGGAGAGCGAAGTAGAAAAAGCGATAGGGGAACTAAAGAAGGGGAAAGCCACGGGCAGCGATGGAATACCGGCTGAGATACTTAAAGTCATTGGATCAGAAGGACTAAAAGCGATCACGAAATTAATTAATAAAATTTACACCACGGGAGAGTAGCCTGGGGATCTCCTAGAAGTAACAATGATCCCGCTAAAGAAGAAGCCAATGGCAATGCAGTGTAAAGATTACAGAACGATAAGCCTTCTGTCACACACATCAAAGATCATCACGAGGATTCTTAATAAAAGGCTGGAGAAAAAGGCAGAAGAATTAAGAAGGGGAAGATCAATTCGGTCTCAGAAAAGGACGAGGAACTTGAGATGCTATAGGAGTAGTTAGAATCATATCAGAAAGGGCAATAGAGTACAGTCAAGATATCAGCGCATGTTTCGTATACTGGCAGATGGCTTTGATAGAGTAAATTGGGTAAAGTTGATGAAGATATTAAAGGATATAGGTGTAGACTGGAAAGACAGGAGACTGACTAGGAATCTATATGTGAATCAAATTGTAAAGGTCAGGTTTGAGAATGTGGACACCTGCGGAATAAATACCGGTAGAGGAGTAAGACAAGGCTGCTGCCTATCGCCAACCCTATTCAATATATATGGAGAAAGTCTAATGCAAGAAGCTTTAGAAGGCACAGGAGATTTCAAAATTCGAGGAAGGATTATAAGAACATTAAAATACGCAGATGACCAAGTACTTCTAGCAAGAAAGGAGGAGGAGCTACAAAAAATGATAAATAGACTAGTGATAACAGGTACAAAATACGGTATGGAAATAAATACAGAAAAATCCAAGATCATTCGAATATCGGGTAAAGAAGAGAATCTGAACATAAGTATTGGGGGAAAGCCTTTAGAACAAGTTTCGGAATATAAATACCTTGGAAGCATCATAACACGAGAAGCAAAATGTACGGATGAGACCAGAACTAGAATAGGAAAAGCAAAAGTGGCTTTCAGGAGAAAGAAACAACTACTTACAGGGAATATAAGGGAAGATATCCGCAAGAAGTTGATAAAATGGTATGTATGGAGTTAGCATTGTATGGGGCAGAAACATGGACTCTAAGGAAAATGACATAAAATACTTGGAAAGCTTTGAAATGTGGACTCGGAGGAGAATGTTGAAGATAAAATGGACAGATAGGATGAAAAACGATGAAGTGCTACGAAGAATAGGAGAGAAGCGAATGATTATAAAGACTATCAGAAAGAGGAAGGCTAACTGGGTTGGACATTAACTGAGGAGAGAGAGTATGATTAAAGATGTGTTAGAAGGAAAACTAGATGGGAAAAGGGAAAGAGGTAGGAAAAGGTTTCAGTTCATGGACGATTTGAAAGGGAAAGAGAGGTATCAAGATATGAAGAGGACAGCGGAAAATAGGAATATACGGATAACCAAGTTTAATCAAAAATAATCACGGACCCGTCTACGGACAGACTACCTATGATTATATATACATATATATATATATATATATATATATATATATATATATATATGATACAGTGAGAGAGACAGATGAATGTGTGCGATATTACCTCTCTCACGCTCAAAAACTCTCACTACTGTGACTAACTTGATTCAAGAAAATTTTAAATGGATATTCACAATAAAAAAACATTATCCAAATATGAAATTCGGGAAGTCATAAATTTACTTGCCTCAAGAAAGCAGACTAAATTTTAGAAGAAAATAATGCATATTATACGTGAGTAATCATTAGCTTTAAAGTTCATTAAACGAATATAAATATGTATTTTTGTTTAATTGCAGTAAAATATTATGTTGCACGTTTTATCCCGCGGCCATTGTGATAGATTAACAACCCATCATCATCAAAGAGAAGAAAAGGGTATTTTACAGGTAAACGTTGAGAGAGCGAGACAAGTGGCTCCATCTGTAGTGCGGAGATGTTGCGCTGCCCCTCGGGGGAAAAGAGACTGACCCGTAATTAGGTGCAACTACGGCAAAAAATGCATCCATGTTCAAAACCCATTGGTGTAAATTAGTTAAAAAATCTCTGTAATTCCAACGATTGACATTGAGGCGAGTATTTTATCACCCATTATAATAGCTTACAAAGCGTCCCAAGTATTGGGTAAGGCAGGGGCCGGCAACCTATGGCACGCGTGCCAAAAGATGACACACGAAGGTATTTTACATGACACGGTATTTGAAAGAAGAATTACAAACATTTGCATTTAAAAGAACTTTACTTTCATTTCACTATAAAAAGTGCTACAATGCGTCCGCTAAAAATTCGCAATTGTTTAAACCAATTTTCAAGGTTTATGTATTTCCGAATTCGCTACGAAGGTGAAATTTATTTTAGAGGTAGGACTTGTAAAAAAACGAAATAGGGCTTAAAGAAATTTTGATAATTTATATTGTTTGGTAGTTTAAAATTCTTAAATAAAAATAAAATAGGTAAATATTTAGATAAGCAGGGCAAGTTAGAGAGCTGGAATTTTTAAGTTATTTAGAATTTATTCTACGTAAACATGTAAGCATATCAAAGTATGAATTCATATTACGACCGTTAAAAATTTTAAAATATAAACTATTAGAAAAATATGATTTCACTTCTAAAAGTGATCCAACTTTAAAAATTGGCAAAAATGTATGTATTTCCGCATGTGCTACAGAGTTGAATTTTTTTAGTAAGTAGAATTCATAAAAAAACGAAATATGGATTACACAAATTTCGATATTATAATTTGTTTGGAAGTTAAAAATTCATAAAATTTTAACAAATATTAATTAACCTTTTAGACATTACGGGATGAGCTAGGGAGCTGAAATTTTCAAGTTATGTACAGAGTAGTGCATGTGCACAAATTAACATTTGAATCTTTCCATTAGCATATTGCGGCAGCTGTTAAGAATGTTAAAAATTTAAACAATAGGAAAAATATTATTTCACTTCTAGAAGTACTACAACTTTTAAATATGGCAGAAATGTGTAGCATTAGTACCCCATAATGAAGAAAGTATAAAATTCTTAAAATTGCAAAGTTTTGGGATTCTTTTAGTGTATTATTTTTACATAAGGGAAAAACGAAAATCGCTCCGAAGGTGAAATATATAAAATTAAAAAAATATTTGTAATGATCAAATATGAAAAATGAGTGTTTTTTATGTTGAGATGATATGCTTGCAGAATGCAAACGCCAACTACTAGTATCATTATATATCGACGTTTCTTACAGAGGAGGAGGAGGAGGATATAGGAGGATACTAATGTTTGGGCACTTTCAGATGAGCTGGAGATTCGAAATTTTTTTCTTATTGTAGTATTTTGTGCAAAACCGACTAGAAAAAACGAAAATCTGGAACTAGTGCAACAATGCGGCCGCTGAAAATTGTTTAAAGAAATTTTCAAGGTTTATGTATTTCCGAGTGTGCCACGGAGCTGAAATTATTTCTAGATGTAGGATTTGTAAAACAACGAAATAGGGATTATAGCAATTTTGATATAATAATTTGTTTGGTAGTTAAAAATTCTTAAAGTTTAAACAAATAGGTAAATGTTTAGAGACTACGCGGCGAGGTAGGGAGCTGAAATTTTCAAGTTAATAAAATTTAGGTAATATAAACGAATAAACATATCAATGTATCCAAAAATTTGTTAATGCGGCCGTTAAAATTTATTTAAATTTAAACATCTAGAAAAATGTAATTTTACTTCAAATTGTGCTATAAATTTAAAATTTGGCAGAAATGTGTGGCATTATAATCGCAATTTGGGAAAAGTTTAATATTTCTAAAATTTAAAAATTAGTGAATGTTTAACTCCATTATTGTTGCATAATGAAAAAACGAAAACCGATCTTGAGGAGAAATCTATAGAATTAAAGAAATATTCCTCATGATGAAATATCTCTTTGAAAAATTAATTTTTTCAAGGTGAGATGAAATGCTTGCAGTATGCAAGCACCTTCTACTAGTATAATGATATCGACGTTTTTACAGAGGGGGATATAGGAGGATACTAATGTTTAGGCACTTCCAGAAGAGCTAGATATTCGAAATCTTTTTCTTAGGTGGGATTTTGTGCAAAACCGACTGGAAAAAACGAAAATCTTGAAAAAGTGCAACAATGCGGCCGCAAAAATTCGCAATTAAAAAAAAATTCAAGTATAACGTATTTTCAAATACGCAACGGAGCTGAAATGATTTCTATAGGTTGGATTTGCAAAAATTAACATTTGAATCTCTCCGTAGTTAAATTGAGGCGTTCGTTATAAATTTTTAAAATGTAAACAATTAGAAAATTATTATTTCACTCCTATAAATGCTACAACTTTATAATTTGGCAGAAATGTGTAGCATTAATACCCCATAATGGAGAAAGTATAAAATCTTTAAAATTGCAAAGTTTTGGGATTGTTTTAGTTTTTTATTTTTACATAAGGGAAAAAGGAAAATCGCTGCGGAGAGGTGAAATCGTTAGAATAAAAAAAATATTTGTAATGATGAAATATCTGTCTGACAAACTTAATGTTTTTTCCAGGTGAGATGAAATACTTGCAGAATGCAAGGACCTTTTACTAGTATATTTTATAATTACGTTAATAATATATCATAAGTAAGAAGCGTCAATATAGTATTCGAGTAGTTGGTGCATGCATTCTGAAAGCGTTTCATCTCACCTTGAAAAACCTCCATTTTTTCAGAGAGATATTTCATCATTGGAAATATTTTTTAATTCAAAAGATTTCATCTCTGCAGCGGTTTTCGATATTACCTTATGCAATAATTATAATAGTAAAACAATCCCTTAAATTTTCAAATTCGAGAATATTACACTTTTACCACAGTGAGATAGTAAGGCCACACATTTCTGCAAAAGTTGACTGTTGTAGCACATTTAGTAGTGTAATATCATTTATCTAATTGCTTAAAATTTATAACGGTCGCAATAACAACTTCATGGAAATATTCAAATATTTATTTGTGCATATTCACTAAGCTCTAAATCACATTAAAATTTCAGCTCCCCGTAGTACCAAAACATTTATCTATATCTAAAAATTTAAGAATTTTTAACAGGCAAACAATTCAAAATTTTAAAATTTCTATAATCCCTATTTCGTTTTTTTTACAAATTCTACCTTTAAAAAATTTAAGATTCGTAGCGCATTCGGAAATACATAAAACGTGAAAATGTATTTAACAATTGCGATTTTTAGCGGCAGCATTGTTGAACTTCTTCGAGATTTTAGTTTTCTCTAGACGGTTTTGCACATAATCCTACCTACGAAATAAATTCCAGTCTCCTGCGCATCTAGAAGTAACTAAACATTGGTATCCTCCTATGTATAGGTATATCATATATATAACACTCCTCTGTAAGGAACGTCAATAAATAAATAAATATAAATATAAATATATATATATATATATATATATATATATATATGCACTGATGGTGTAGTGGTATGCGTGTTGGCTTTCTATTGCAAAGTTCGGGGGTTCAAACCCCTCGAATGGAGGCTTTATAAAAAAAACTATCATCAGTGCCTGGCAGTAGGCAGCAGTACTGTCAGTGTGGTATAAAGCCGAAAACAAATGATGTTGGTTGGGTCTATATCCAATACAGCTGTAGGCGGGATCAGGACGATTTGAACGGCTACAGTACTGCGATGTGGAAAGCAAGAGGTAAACTACCACATTACAATCCCTAGTAATGATTATATGGTTGGACAATGTGAGTTCTCTAGAGGTAAAACAATCCGGAGGTAAAATAGTCCCCCAATCGGAGTGAATCGAAAGTACTTTACAAATTGGGACTTGGAACGTAAGAACTATGAGAAAAGCAGGAAAGCTAGAGAACTTGAAAGAAGAAATGAGAAGAAATAGAGTTGACATTATAGGACTAAGCGAAACTAAATGGGAGGGAGAAGGACAGTTCGATACGGAAGAATTCACGGTAGTTTATTCTGGAGGAAATAGTGGGGTACTTAGTGGTACTTTGGTAAGATATGATGAAAAGCGTGACAAAGATTATATCAACGAACGATAGACTGATGGCAATAAAGCTAAAAGCAGTCCCAGTGGACATACTGATAATCTAGGTATATATGCCAACTTCAGCTCATGAAGATGAAGAAATCGATGAGATTTATGAGGAAATTAATGAAATTTACGAAGAAGACGGAAGAGGAAAGGTAAACTGCATAATAATGGGAGATTGGAACAGTATAGTCGGAGAAGTACAGGAAGAAAATGTTGTCGGGCAATGAGGACTTGGAAAGAGAATTCGAGGAGGGGGGAAACTCGTAGAATTCTGCATCAATAATGACCTTGTAGTGACCAATACATGGTTCAAAAACCATAAACGAAGGTTATACACATGGAAAAGCCCACGAGATAGAATGAGATGCCAAATAGTTTACATCCTTGTAAAACAAAGATTCAGGAACAGCATAAAAATGCCAAGACATTTCAAGGAGCGGACATTGATTCAGATCACAGCCTTCTAATACTTGACAAAGCTCAAACATATAAGAAAAACGAGAAGAGAAAGACAGACCTGGGACCTAGAAAAACTGAAAGAAAGGCAGGATGTAGTCAGCATAAAGTTGGAAAGTTGAAAAACAAACCGAAGACCGTTGATATAGAATGGGTTGAAATTAAAACCAGTATCAAGGATACCTTGGATAAAGAGATTGGAAAACAAGAGAAGAAATTAGAAAACCATGGATCACGAAGGAAATGCTAGAGAAAATGATTGAGAAACGAAAATGGAAAAACGTTAACACTGAAGAAGGTAGACTCAACTATAGACGTATAAACAATGAGTTGAGAAGAGTAACAAATAAAGCTAGAGAAAATTGGATAAAAGGAAAATGTGATGAAATAGAACAAATGGAGAAGTTAGGACGGTACGATATGATGTACACTAGAGCACTCGAGTTAGAAGGTAAGAAATCTAATGGAATTTATGGCATGGGAATTATGAATACGGATGGGAAGATAGTCTCGGAAACAAAGGATGTAGCACAGGTATGGGAAGATTACATTAAGAAATTATACAGCAAACGGGTAGGAGCGGCAAAAATAGAACTGAAAGATGAGGAAAACATTGAAGAAGACAACTTAGGACCAATTATTATGGAGAGCGAAGTAGAAAAAGCGATAGGGGAACTAAAGAAGGGGAAAGCCACGGGCAGCGATGGAATACCGGCTGAGATACTTAAAGTCATTGGATCAGAAGGACTAAAAGCGTTCACGAAATTAATTAATAAAATTTACACCACGGGAGAGTAGCCTGGGGATTTCCTAGAAGTAACAATGATCCCGCTAAAGAAGAAGCCAATGGCAATGCAGTGTAAAGATTACAGAACGATAAGCCTTCTGTCACACACATCGAAGATCATCACGAGGATTCTTAATAAAAGGCTGGAGAAAAAGGCAGAAGAATTAAGAAGGGGAAGATCAATTCGGTCTCAGAAAAGGACGAGGAACTTGAGATGCTATAGGAGTAGTTAGAATCATATCAGAAAGGGCAATAGAGTACATTCAAGATATCAGCGCATGTTTCGTATACTTGCAGATGGCTTTGATAGAGTAAATTGGGTAAAGTTGATGAAGATATTAAAGGATATAGGTGTAGACTGGAAAGACAGGAGACTGACTAGGAATCTATATGTGAATCAAATTGTAAAGGTCAGGTTTGAGAATGTGGACACCTGCGGAATAAATACCGGTAGAGGAGTAAGACAAGGCTGCTGCCTATCGCCAACCCTATTCAATATATATGGAGAAAGTCTAATGCAAGAAGCTTTAGAAGGCACAGGAGATTTCAAAATTCGAGAAAGGATTATAAGAACATTAAAATAAGCAGATGACCAAGTACTTCTAGCAAGAAAGGAGGAGGAGCTACAAAAAATGATAAATAGACTAGTGATAACAGGTAGAAAATACGGTATGGAAATAAATACAGAAAAATCCAAGATCATTCGAATATCGGGTAAAGAAGAGAATCTGAATATAAGTATTGGGGGAAAGCCTTTAGAACAAGTTTCGGAATATAAATACCTTGGAAGCATCATAACACGAGAAGCAAAATGTACGGATGAGACCAGAACTAGAATAGGAAAAGCAAAAGTGGCTTTCAGGAGAAAGAAACAACTACTTACAGGGAATATAAGGGAAGATATCCGCAAGAAGTTGATAAAATGGTATGTATGGAGTTAGCATTGTATGGGGCAGAAACATGGACTCTAAGGAAAATGACATAAAATACTTGGAAAGCTTTGAAATGTGGACTCGGAGGAGAATGTTGAAGATAAAATGGACAGATAGGATGAAAAACGATGAAGTGCTACGAAGAATAGGAGAGAAGCGAATGATTATAAAGACTATCAGAAAGAGGAAGGCTAACTGGGTTGGACATTAACTGAGGAGAGAGAGTATGATTAAAGATGTGTTAGAAGGAAAACTAGATGGGAAAAGGGAAAGAGGTAGGAAAAGGTTTCAGTTCATGGACGATTTGAAAGGGAAAGAGAGGTATCAAGATATGAAGAGGACAGCGGAAAATAGGAATATACGGATAACCAAGTTTAATCAAAAATAATCACGGACCCGTCTACGGACAGACTACCTATGATTATATATACATATATATATATATATATATATATATATATATATATGATACAGTGAGAGAGACAGATGAATGTGTGCGATATTACCTCTCTCACGCTCAAAAACTCTCACTACTGTGACTAACTTGATTCAAGAAAATTTTAAATGGATATTCACAATAAAAAAACATTATCCAAATATGAAATTCGGGAAGTCATAAATTTACTTGCCTCAAGAAAGCAGACTAAATTTTAGAAGAAAATAATGCATATTATACGTGAGTAATCATTAGCTTTAAAGTTCATTAAACGAATATAAATATGTATTTTTGTTTAATTGCAGTAAAATATTATGTTGCACGTTTTATCCCGCGGCCATTGTGATAGATTAACAACCCATCATCATCAAAGAGAAGAAAAGGGTATTTTACAGGTAAACGTTGAGAGAGCGAGACAAGTGGCTCCATCTGTAGTGCGGAGATGTTGCGCTGCCCCTCGGGGGAAAAGAGACTGACCCGTAATTAGGTGCAACTACGGCAAAAAATGCATCCATGTTCAAAACCCATTGGTGTAAATTAGTTAAAAAATCTCTGTAATTCCAACGATTGACATTGAGGCGAGTATTTTATCACCCATTATAATAGCTTACAAAGCGTCCCAAGTATTGGGTAAGGCAGGGGCCGGCAACCTATGGCACGCGTGCCAAAAGATGACACACGAAGGTATTTTACATGACACGATATTTGAAAGAAGAATTACAAACATTTGCATTTAAAAGAACTTTACTTTCATTTCACTATAAAAAGTGCTACAATGCGTCCGCTAAAAATTCGCAATTGTTTAAACCAATTTTCAAGGTTTATGTATTTCCGAATTCGCTACGAAGGTGAAATTTATTTTAGAGGTAGGACTTGTAAAAAAACGAAATAGGGCTTAAAGAAATTTTGATAATTTATATTGTTTGGTAGTTTAAAATTCTTAAATAAAAATAAAATAGGTAAATATTTAGATAAGCAGGGCAAGTTAGAGAGCTGGAATTTTTAAGTTATTTAGAATTTATTCTACGTAAACATGTAAGCATATCAAAGTATGAATTCATATTACGACCGTTAAAAATTTTAAAATATAAACTATTAGAAAAATATGATTTCACTTCTAAAAGTGATCCAACTTTAAAAATTGGCAAAAATGTATGTATTTCCGCATGTGCTACAGAGTTGAATTTTTTTAGTAAGTAGAATTCATAAAAAAACGAAATATGGATTACACAAATTTCGATATTATAATTTGTTTGGAAGTTAAAAATTCATAAAATTTTAACAAATATTAATTAACCTTTTAGACATTACGGGATGAGCTAGGGAGCTGAAATTTTCAAGTTATGTACAGAGTAGTGCATGTGCACAAATTAACATTTGAATCTTTCCATTAGCATATTGCGGCAGCTGTTAAGAATGTTAAAAATTTAAACAATAGGAAAAATATTATTTCACTTCTAGAAGTACTACAACTTTTAAATATGGCAGAAATGTGTAGCATTAGTACCCCATAATGAAGAAAGTATAAAATTCTTAAAATTGCAAAGTTTTGGGATTCTTTTAGTGTATTATTTTTACATAAGGGAAAAACGAAAATCGCTCCGAAGGTGAAATATATAAAATTAAAAAAATATTTGTAATGATCAAATATGAAAAATGAGTGTTTTTTATGTTGAGATGATATGCTTGCAGAATGCAAACGCCAACTACTAGTATCATTATATATCGACGTTTCTTACAGAGGAGGAGGAGGAGGATATAGGAGGATACTAATGTTTGGGCACTTTCAGATGAGCTGGAGATTCGAAATTTTTTTCTTATTGTAGTATTTTGTGCAAAACCGACTAGAAAAAACGAAAATCTGGAAATAGTGCAACAATGCGGCCGCTGAAAATTGTTTAAAGAAATTTTCAAGGTTTATGTATTTCCGAGTGTGCCACGGAGCTGAAATTATTTCTAGATGTAGGATTTGTAAAACAACGAAATAGGGATTATAGCAATTTTGATATAATAATTTGTTTGGTAGTTAAAAATTCTTAAAGTTTAAACAAATAGGTAAATGTTTAGAGACTACGCGGCGAGGTAGGGAGCTGAAATTTTCAAGTTAATAAAATTTAGGTAATATAAACGAATAAACATATCAATGTATCCAAAAATTTGTTAATGCGGCCGTTAAAATTTATTTAAATTTAAACATCTAGAAAAATGTAATTTTACTTCAAATTGTGCTATAAATTTAAAATTTGGCAGAAATGTGTGGCATTATAATCGCAATTTGGGAAAAGTTTAATATTTCTAAAATTTAAAAATTAGTGAATGTTTAACTCCATTATTGTTGCATAATGAAAAAACGAAAACCGATCTTGAGGAGAAATCTATAGAATTAAAGAAATATTCCTCATGATGAAATATCTCTTTGAAAAATTAATTTTTTCAAGGTGAGATGAAATGCTTGCAGTATGCAAGCACCTTCTACTAGTATAATGATATCGACGTTTTTACAGAGGGGGATATAGGAGGATACTAATGTTTAGGCACTTCCAGAAGAGCTAGATATTCGAAATCTTTTTCTTAGGTGGGATTTTGTGCAAAACCGACTGGAAAAAACGAAAATCTTGAAAAAGTGCAACAATGCGGCCGCAAAAATTCGCAATTAAAAAAAAATTCAAGTATAACGTATTTTCAAATACGCAACGGAGCTGAAATGATTTCTATAGGTTGGATTTGCAAAAATTAACATTTGAATCTCTCCGTAGTTAAATTGAGGCGTTCGTTATAAATTTTTAAAATGTAAACAATTAGAAAATTATTATTTCACTCCTATAAATGCTACAACTTTATAATTTGGCAGAAATGTGTAGCATTAATACCCCATAATGGAGAAAGTATAAAATCTTTAAAATTGCAAAGTTTTGGGATTGTTTTAGTTTTTTATTTTTACATAAGGGAAAAAGGAAAATCGCTGCGGAGAGGTGAAATCGTTAGAATAAAAAAAATATTTGTAATGATGAAATATCTGTCTGACAAACTTAATGTTTTTTCCAGGTGAGATGAAATACTTGCAGAATGCAAGGACCTTTTACTAGTATATTTTATAATTACGTTAATAATATATCATAAGTAAGAAGCGTCAATATAGTATTCGAGTAGTTGGTGCATGCATTCTGAAAGCGTTTCATCTCACCTTGAAAAACCTCCATTTTTTCAGAGAGATATTTCATCATTGGAAATATTTTTTAATTCAAAAGATTTCATCTCTGCAGCGGTTTTCGATATTACCTTATGCAATAATTATAATAGTAAAACAATCCCTTAAATTTTCAAATTCGAGAATATTACACTTTTACCACAGTGAGATAGTAAGGCCACACATTTCTGCAAAAGTTGACTGTTGTAGCACATTTAGTAGTGTAATATCATTTATCTAATTGCTTAAAATTTATAACGGTCGCAATAACAACTTCATGGAAATATTCAAATATTTATTTGTGCATATTCACTAAGCTCTAAATCACATTAAAATTTCAGCTCCCCGTAGTACCAAAACATTTATCTATATCTAAAAATTTAAGAATTTTTAACAGGCAAACAATTCAAAATTTTAAAATTTCTATAATCCCTATTTCGTTTTTTTTACAAATTCTACCTTTAAAAAATTTAAGATTCGTAGCGCATTCGGAAATACATAAAACGTGAAAATGTATTTAACAATTGCGATTTTTAGCGGCAGCATTGTTGAACTTCTTCGAGATTTTAGTTTTCTCTAGACGGTTTTGCACATAATCCTACCTACGAAATAAATTCCAGTCTCCTGCGCATCTAGAAGTAACTAAACATTGGTATCCTCCTATGTATAGGTATATCATATATATAACACTCCTCTGTAAGGAACGTCAATAAATAAATAAATATAAATATAAATATATATATATATATATATATATATGCACTGATGGTGTAGTGGTATGCGTGTTGGCTTTCTATTGCAAAGTTCGGGGGTTCAAACCCCTCGAATGGAGGCTTTATAAAAAAAAACTATCATCAGTGCCTGGCAGTAGGCAGCAGTACTGTCAGTGTGGTATAAAGCCGAAAACAAATGATGTTGGTTGGGTCTATATCCAATACAGCTGTAGGCGGGATCAGGACGATTTGAACGGCTACAGTACTGCGATGTGGAAAGCAAGAGGTAAACTACCACATTACAATCCCTAGTAATGATTATATGGTTGGACAATGTGAGTTCTCTAGAGGTAAAACAATCCGGAGGTAAAATAGTCCCCCAATCGGAGTGAATCGAAAGTACTTTACAAATTGGGACTTGGAACGTAAGAACTATGAGAAAAGCAGGAAAGCTAGAGAACTTGAAAGAAGAAATGAGAAGAAATAGAGTTGACATTATAGGACTAAGCGAAACTAAATGGGAGGGAGAAGGACAGTTCGATACGGAAGAATTCACGGTAGTTTATTCTGGAGGAAATAGTGGGGTACTTAGTGGTACTTTGGTAAGATATGATGAAAAGCGTGACAAAGATTATATCAACGAACGATAGACTGATGGCAATAAAGCTAAAAGCAGTCCCAGTGGACATACTGATAATCTAGGTATATATGCCAACTTCAGCTCATGAAGATGAAGAAATCGATGAGATTTATGAGGAAATTAATGAAATTTACGAAGAAGACGGAAGAGGAAAGGTAAACTGCATAATAATGGGAGATTGGAACAGTATAGTCGGAGAAGTACAGGAAGAAAATGTTGTCGGGCAATGAGGACTTGGAAAGAGAATTCGAGGAGGGGGGAAACTCGTAGAATTCTGCATCAATAATGACCTTGTAGTGACCAATACATGGTTCAAAAACCATAAACGAAGGTTATACACATGGAAAAGCCCACGAGATAGAATGAGATGCCAAATAGTTTACATCCTTGTAAAACAAAGATTCAGGAACAGCATAAAAATGCCAAGACATTTCAAGGAGCGGACATTGATTCAGATCACAGCCTTCTAATACTTGACAAAGCTCAAACATATAAGAAAAACGAGAAGAGAAAGACAGACCTGGGACCTAGAAAAACTGAAAGAAAGGCAGGATGTAGTCAGCATAAAGTTGGAAAGTTGAAAAACAAACCGAAGACCGTTGATATAGAATGGGTTGAAATTAAAACCAGTATCAAGGATACCTTGGATAAAGAGATTGGAAAACAAGAGAAGAAATTAGAAAACCATGGATCACGAAGGAAATGCTAGAGAAAATGATTGAGAAACGAAAATGGAAAAACGTTAACACTGAAGAAGGTAGACTCAACTATAGACGTATAAACAATGAGTTGAGAAGAGTAACAAATAAAGCTAGAGAAAATTGGATAAAAGGAAAATGTGATGAAATAGAACAAATGGAGAAGTTAGGACGGTACGATATGATGTACACTAGAGCACTCGAGTTAGAAGGTAAGAAATCTAATGGAATTTATGGCATGGGAATTATGAATACGGATGGGAAGATAGTCTCGGAAACAAAGGATGTAGCACAGGTATGGGAAGATTACATTAAGAAATTATACAGCAAACGGGTAGGAGCGGCAAAAATAGAACTGAAAGATGAGGAAAACATTGAAGAAGACAACTTAGGACCAATTATTATGGAGAGCGAAGTAGAAAAAGCGATAGGGGAACTAAAGAAGGGGAAAGCCACGGGCAGCGATGGAATACCGGCTGAGATACTTAAAGTCATTGGATCAGAAGGACTAAAAGCGTTCACGAAATTAATTAATAAAATTTACACCACGGGAGAGTAGCCTGGGGATTTCCTAGAAGTAACAATGATCCCGCTAAAGAAGAAGCCAATGGCAATGCAGTGTAAAGATTACAGAACGATAAGCCTTCTGTCACACACATCGAAGATCATCACGAGGATTCTTAATAAAAGGCTGGAGAAAAAGGCAGAAGAATTAAGAAGGGGAAGATCAATTCGGTCTCAGAAAAGGACGAGGAACTTGAGATGCTATAGGAGTAGTTAGAATCATATCAGAAAGGGCAATAGAGTACATTCAAGATATCAGCGCATGTTTCGTATACTTGCAGATGGCTTTGATAGAGTAAATTGGGTAAAGTTGATGAAGATATTAAAGGATATAGGTGTAGACTGGAAAGACAGGAGACTGACTAGGAATCTATATGTGAATCAAATTGTAAAGGTCAGGTTTGAGAATGTGGACACCTGCGGAATAAATACCGGTAGAGGAGTAAGACAAGGCTGCTGCCTATCGCCAACCCTATTCAATATATATGGAGAAAGTCTAATGCAAGAAGCTTTAGAAGGCACAGGAGATTTCAAAATTCGAGGAAGGATTATAAGAACATTAAAATACGCAGATGACCAAGTACTTCTAGCAAGAAAGGAGGAGGAGCTACAAAAAATGATAAATAGACTAGTGATAACAGGTAGAAAATACGGTATGGAAATAAATACAGAAAAATCCAAGATCATTCGAATATCGGGTAAAGAAGAGAATCTGAACTTAAGTATTGGGGGAAAGCCTTTAGAACAAGTTTCGGAATATAAATACCTTGGAAGCATTATAACACGAGAAGCAAAATGTACGGATGAGACCAGAACTAGAATAGGAAAAGCAAAAGTGGCTTTCAGGAGAAAGAAACAACTACTTACAGGGAATATAAGGGAAGATATCCGCAAGAAGTTGATAAAATGGTATGTATGGAGTTAGCATTGTATGGGGCAGAAACATGGACTCTAAGGAAAATGACATAAAATACTTGGAAAGCTTTGAAATGTGGACTCGGAGGAGAATGTTGAAGATAAAATGGACAGATAGGATGAAAAACGATGAAGTGCTACGAAGAATAGGAGAGAAGCGAATGATTATAAAGACTATCAGAAAGAGGAAGGCTAACTGGGTTGGACATTACCTGAGGAGAGAGAGTATGATTAAAGATGTGTTAGAAGGAAAACTAGATGGGAAAAGGGAAAGAGGTAGGAAAAGGTTTCAGTTCATGGACGATTTGAAAGGGAAAGAGAGGTATCAAGATATGAAGAGGACAGCGGAAAATAGGAATATACGGATAACCAAGTTTAATCAAAAATAATCACGGACCCGTCTACGGACAGACTACCTATGATTATATATATATACATATATATATATATATATATATATATATATATATATATATATATGATACAGTGAGAGAGACAGATGAATGTGTGCGATATTACCTCTCTCACGCTCAAAAACTCTCACTACTGTGACTAACTTGATTCAAGAAAATTTTAAATGGATATTCACAATAAAAAAACATTATCCAAATATGAAATTCGGGAAGTCATAAATTTACTTGCCTCAAGAAAGCAGACTAAATTTTAGAAGAAAATAATACATATTATACGTGAGTAATCATTAGCTTTAAAGTTCATTAAACGAATATAAATATGTATTTTTGTTTAATTGCAGTAAAATATTATGTTGCACGTTTTATCCCGCGGCCATTGTGATAGATTAACAACCTATCATCATCAAAGAGAAGAAATGGGTATTTTACAGGTAAACGTTGAAAGAGCGAGACAAGTGGCTCCATCTGTAGTGCGGAGATGTTGCGCTGCCCCTCGGGGGAAAAGAGATTGACCCGTAATTAGGTGCAACTACGGCAAAAAATGCATCCATGATCAAAACCCATTGGTGTAAATTAGTTAAAAAATCTCTGTAATTCCAACGATTGACATTAAGGCGAGTATTTTATCACCCATTATAATAGCTTACAAAGCGTCCCAAGTATTGGGTAAGGCAGGGGCCGGCAACCTATGGCACGCGTGCCAAAAGATGACACACGAAGGTATTTTACATGACACGATATTTGAAAGAAGAATTACAAACATTTGCATTTAAAAGAACTTTACTTTCATTTCACTATAAAAAGTGCTACAATGCGTCCGCTAAAAATTCGCAATTGTTTAAACCAATTTTCAAGGTTTATGTATTTCCGAATTCGCTACGAAGGTGAAATTTATTTTAGAGGTAGGACTTGTAAAAAAACGAAATAGGGCTTAAAGAAATTTTGATAATTTATATTGTTTGGTAGTTTAAAATTCTTAAATAAAAATAAAATAGGTAAATATTTAGATAAGCAGAGCAAGTTAGAGAGCTGGAATTTTTAAGTTATTTAGAATTTATTCTACGTAAACATGTAAGCATATCAAAGTATGAATTCATATTACGACCGTTAAAAATTTTAAAATTTAAACTATTAGAAAAATATGATTTCACTTCTAAAAGTGATCCAACTTTAAAAATTGGCAAAAATGTATGTATTTCCGCATGTGCTACAGAGTTGAATTTTTTTAGTAAGTAGAATTCATAAAAAAACGAAATATGGATTACACAAATTTCGATATTATAATTTGTTTGGAAGTTAAAAATTCATAAAATTTTAACAAATATTAACCTTTTAGACATTACGGGATGAGCTAGGGAGCTGAAATTTTCAAGTTATGTACAGAGTAGTGCATGTGCACAAATTAACATTTGAATCTTTCCATTAGCATATTGCGGCAGCTGTTAAGAATGTTAAAAATTTAAACAATAGGAAAAATATTATTTCACTTCTAGAAGTACTACAACTTTTAAATATGGCAGAAATGTGTAGCATTAGTACCCCATAATGAAGAAAGTATAAAATTCTTAAAATTGCAAAGTTTTGGGATTCTTTTAGTGTATTATTTTTACATAAGGGAAAAACGAAAATCGCTCCGAAGGTGAAATATATAAAATTAAAAAAATATTTGTAATGATCAAATATGAAAAATGAGTGTTTTTTATGTTGAGATGATATACTTGCAGAATGCAAACGCCAACTACTAGTATCATTATATATCGACGTTTCTTACAGAGGAGGAGGAGGAGGATATAGGAGGATACTAATGTTTAGGCACTTTCAGATGAGCTGGAGATTCGAATTTTTTTTCTTATTGTAGTATTTTGTGCAAAACCGACTAGAAAAAACGAAAATCTGGAAATAGTGCAACAATGCGGCCGCTGAAAATTGTTTAAAGAAATTTTCAAGGTTTATGTATTTCCGAGTGTGCCACGGAGCTGAAATTATTTCTAGATGTAGGATTTGTAAAACAACGAAATAGGGATTATAGCAATTTTGATATATTAATTTGTTTGGTAGTTAAAAATTCTTAAAGTTTAAACAAATAGGTAAATGTTTAGAGACTACGCGGCGAGGTAGGGAGCTGAAATTTTCAAGTTAATAAAATTTAGGTAATATAAACGAATAAACATATCAATGTATCCAAAAATTTGTTAATGCGGCCGTTAAAATTTATTTAAATTTAAACATCTAGAAAAATGTAATTTTACTTCAAATTGTGCTATAAATTTAAAATTTGGCAGAAATGTGTGGCATTATAATCGCAATTTGGGAAAAGTTTAATATTTCTAAAATTTAAAAATTAGTGAATGTTTAACTCCATTATTGTTGCATAATGAAAAAACGAAAACCGATCTTGAGGAGAAATCTATAGAATTAAAGAAATATTCCTCATGATGAAATATCTCTTTGAAAAATTAATTTTTTCAAGGTGAGATGAAATGCTTGCAGTATGCAAGCACCTTCTACTAGTATAATGATATCGACGTTTTTACAGAGGGGGATATAGGAGGATACTAATGTTTAGGCACTTCCAGAAGAGCTAGATATTCGAAATCTTTTTCTTAGGTGGGATTTTGTGCAAAACCGACTGGAAAAAACGAAAATCTTGAAAAAGTGCAACAATGCGGCCGCAAAAATTCGCAATTAAAAAAAAATTCAAGTATAACGTATTTTCAAATACGCAACGGAGCTGAAATGATTTCTATAGGTTGGATTTGCAAAAATTAACATTTGAATCTCTCCGTAGTTAAATTGAGGCGTTCGTTATAAATTTTTAAAATGTAAACAATTAGAAAATTATTATTTCACTCCTATAAGTGCTACAACTTTATAATTTGGCAGAAATGTGTAGCATTAATACCCCATAATGGAGAAAGTATAAAATCTTTAAAATTGCAAAGTTTTGGGATTGTTTTAGTTTTTTATTTTTACATAAGGGAAAAAGGAAAATCGCTGCGGAGAGGTGAAATCGTTAGAATAAAAAAAATATTTGTAATGATGAAATATCTGTCTGACAAACTTAATGTTTTTTCCAGGTGAGATGAAATACTTGCAGAATGCAAGGACCTTTTACTAGTATATTTTATAATTACGTTAATAATATATCATAAGTAAGAAGCGTCAATATAGTATTCGAGTAGTTGGTGCATGCATTCTGAAAGCGTTTCATCTCACCTTGAAAAACCTCCATTTTTTCAGAGAGATATTTCATCATTGGAAATATTTTTTAATTCAAAAGATTTCATCTCTGCAGCGGTTTTCGATATTACCTTATGCAATAATTATAATAGTAAAACAATCCCTTAAATTTTCAAATTCGAGAATATTACACTTTTACCACAGTGAGATAGTAAGGCCACACATTTCTGCAAAAGTTGACTGTTGTAGCACATTTAGTAGTGTAATATCATTTATCTAATTGCTTAAAATTTATAACGGTCGCAATAACAACTTCATGGAAATATTCAAATATTTATTTGTGCATATTCACTAAGCTCTAAATCACATTAAAATTTCAGCTCCCCGTAGTACCAAAACATTTATCTATATCTAAAAATTTAAGAATTTTTAACAGGCAAACAATTCAAAATTTTAAAATTTCTATAATCCCTATTTCGTTTTTTTTTACAAATTCTACCTTTAAAAAATTTAAGATTCGTAGCGCATTCGGAAATACATAAAACGTGAAAATGTATTTAACAATTGCGATTTTTAGCGGCAGCATTGTTGAACTTCTTCGAGATTTTAGTTTTCTCTAGACGGTTTTGCACATAATCCTACCTACGAAATAAATTCCAGTCTCCTGCGCATCTAGAAGTAACTAAACATTGGTATCCTCCTATGTATAGGTATATCATATATATAACACTCCTCTGTAAGGAACGTCAATAAATAAATAAATATATATATATATGCACTGATGGTGTAGTGGTATGCGTGTCGGCTTTCTATTGCAAAGTTCGGGGGTTCAAACCCCTCGAATGGAGGCTTTATAAAAAAAAACTATCATCAGTGCCTGGCAGTAGGCAGCAGTACTGTCAGTGTGGTATAAAGCCGAAAACAAATGATGTTGGTTGGGTCTATATCCAATACAGCTGTAGGCGGGATCAGGACGATTTGAACGGCTACAGTACTGCGATGTGGAAAGCAAGAGGTAAACTACCACATTACAATCCCTAGTAATGATTATATGGTTGGACAATGTGAGTTCTCTAGAGGTAAAACAATCCGGAGGTAAAATAGTCCCCCAATCGGAGTGAATCGAAAGTACTTTACAAATTGGGACTTGGAACGTAAGAACTATGAGAAAAGCAGGAAAGCTAGAGAACTTGAAAGAAGAAATGAGAAGAAATAGAGTTGACATTATAGGACTAAGCGAAACTAAATGGGAGGGAGAAGGACAGTTCGATACGGAAGAATTCACGGTAGTTTATTCTGGAGGAAATAGTGGGGTACTTAGTGGTACTTAGGTAAGATATGATGAAAAGCGTGACAAAGATTATAGCAACGAACGATAGACTGATGGCAATAAAGCTAAAAGCAGTCCCAGTGGACATACTGATAATCTAGGTATATATGCCAACTTCAGCTCATGAAGATGAAGAAATCGATGAGATTTATGAGGAAATTAATGAAATTTACGAAGAAGACGGAAGAGGAAAGGTAAACTGCATAATAATGGGAGATTGGAACAGCATAGTCGGAGAAGGACAGGAAGAAAATGTTGTCGGGCAATACGGACTTGGAAAGAAAATTCGAGGAGGGGAGAAACTCGTAGAATTCTGCATCAATAATGACCTTGTAGTGACCAATACGTGGTTCAAAAACCATAAACGAAGGTTATACACATGGAAAAGCCCACGAGATAGAATGAGATGCCAAATAGTTTACATCCTTGTAAAACAAAGATTCAGGAACAGCATAAAAACGCCAAGACATTTCAAGGAGCGGACATTGATTCAGATCACAGCCTTCTAATACTTGACAAAGCTCAAACATATAAGAAAAACGAGAAGAGAAAGACAGACCTGGGACCTAGAAAAACTGAAAGAAAGGCAGGATGTAGTCAGCATAAAGTTGGAAAGTTGAAAAACAAACCGAAGACCGTTGATATAGAATGGGTTGAAATTAAAACCAATATCAAGGCTTCCTTGGATAAAGAGATTGGAAAACAAGAGAAGAAATTAGAAAACCATGGATCACGAAGGAAATGCTGGAGAAAATGAATGAGAAACGAAAATGGAAAAACGTTAACACTGAAGAAGGTAGACTCAACTATAGACGTATAAACAATGAGTTGAGAACGGTAACAAATAAAGCTAGAGAAAATTGGATAAAAGGAAAATGTGATGAAATAGAACAAATGGAGAAGTTAGGACGGTACGATATGATGTACACTAGAGCACTCGAGTTAGAAGGTAAGAAATCTAGTAGAAATATAGTATTCGAGTAGTTGGTGCATGCATTCTGAAAGCGTTTCATCTCACCTTGAAAAAACATTAATTTTTCAGACAGATATTTCATCATTACAAATATTTTTTTAATTCTAACGATTTCACCTCCGCAGCGATTTTCCTTTTCCACTCTGCAGCGGTTTTCGTTATTACCTTATGCAATAATTAAAATAGTAAAACAATCCCTTAATTTTGCAATTTTGAGAATATTACACTTTTACCACAGTGAGATAGTAAAGCCACACATTTCTGCAAAAGTTGACTGTTGTTGCACATTTAGTAGTGTAATATCATTTATCTAATTGCTTAAAATTTATAACGGTCGCAATAACAACTTCATGTAAATATTAAAATATTTATTTGTGCATATTCATTAAGCTCTAAATCACATTAAAATTTCAACTCCCCGTAGTACCAAAACATTTATCTATATCTAAAAATTTAAGAATTTTTAACAGGCAAACAATTCAAAATTTTAAAATTTCTATAATCCCTATTTCGTTTTTTTTTACAAATTCTACCTTTAAAAAATTTAAGATTCGTAGCGCATTCGGAAATACAAAAAACGTTAAAATGTATTTCACAAATGCGATTTTTAGCGGCCGCATTGTTGAACTTCTTCGAGATTTTCGTTTTTTCTAGACGGTTTTGCATATAATCCGACCTACGAAATAAATTCAAGTCTCCTGCGCATCTAGAAGTAAATAAACATTGGTATCCTCCTATATATAGGTATATCCATTTTGTATTTTAAAGAACTTTAATTTCATTTCACTTGCATTTCGTATTGTAATGATGCCACATTATGTTATTAAAATATAAGAATCATCTTTTTGTACGCGTTATGGACAGAATTATTTGAAGGGTGGCACGCGAGAAGAGCCACAGATAGCTAATATTGATAAAAAGTTACACTCAACGGAAAAACCTTGCCGACCCCTGGGATAGGGTATTAAAAGTTAATTTGAGCTTGATCTCCTTTGACCCTTTCTATTTTCTATGTTATTATTAGCCATTTACTCGATGTAGTTCGTCATGAGATGTTAATCTGTTTTCAAAACAGCATAATATCGTTACTACCACAGTAAAATCTCTATAATTCTAGGTAAACGGGATCAGAGCCAACTTGGATTATACGGAATCATTAAATATGAAGTTGTAAAAATAATCAATAAATGGATTTAGATATTTTTTATTAAAAACTAAATTTTGCAGTCCATGGGACATGACACAGTAATAAAACATATGCATAATAAATAATGAATAAATAAATCATTGAACGTCTTTTGTTTCTTTGCCCTGCATCTTTCTTTTACTGCGACGTCTCTGAAAACACGACCTTGGATTAAGCGGAGTCAGATTATCGAGATTTGGAATACCGAGTACAGTATTTCGATACAATTAGGGGATCGAAATTCATTTTAAAGGTAGGATTTGTAAAAAAACGAAATAGGGATTATACAAATTTTGATATTTTAATTTGTTTGGCAGTTAAAAATTCTTCAATTTTAAACAAATAGGTAAATGTTTAGATACTACGGGGCGAGATAGAGAACTGAAATTTTTAAGTTAATTAGAGTTTAGTCTGTATAAACGAATAAACGTTTTAATGTATATTAATGAAACTCTTACTGCGGCCTTTAAAAAGTATTTAAATTTAAACAATTAGATAAATGTTATTTCACTTCTAAATGTGCTACAAATTTAAAATTTGGCAGAAATGTGTGGCATTATTAACCCAATGTGGAAAAAGTATAATATTTATAAAATTGCAAAAATTAGCGATTGTTTTACTCCATTATTTTTCCATAAGGAAAAAACTAAAATCTTCTGAATTAAAGAAATATTTCCCATCTCTCTCTGAAAAATTGATGTCTTTTCAAGGTGAGATGAAATGCTTGCAGTATGCAAGCACCTTCTACTGGTAATATATATAATTACGTTTATGACATATCATAAGTAAGAAGCATCAATATTGTAAATATAGATATGGTCCTGAACTGGGAATCGCGCCGTATTTTACTTACGTATGTGATGTGAGAAAAATCGTAGTCTGCACAAAAATGTGAATTTTAGTATCCTACTTATATATATATATATATATATATATATATATATATATATATATATACATATGTATGTATGTATATATACATATCAAAATTAAGAAGCGTCAATATAGTATTGATAGATATCCTCCTCTAAAAGGAACGTCTATATATAATGATATATATATAGATCAGGATTGTTGTCTGCCAATTGGACGGTGCGAGGAGAGGGTAGCGTATAGCACAGCAGTAACTGTAAGTTGAAAAAGAAGGTAAAAATAAAGAAAATCTTGGCAGTTTTCAGAAGAACCATATTTGAATGAAATACCGCTTCCAAATAAATTATGAATTGTTAATTTCTTTTAGTTGCAAGGAACGAAGAAAACTGGAATCGACGAATGTACGTGGATCGTAATTGCATCAGCTGCTTATCCCGAAAAAGAGGAACAGATTGACAGTATGTATACGTGTAATTTTAGTAAATAATATTGGCGGAAACTATTGTCATATTCGCATTTCAACTTAAAAGTCGGGAAAGTTAGTAGAGAGGTAATTAATTCTATATCGTATGGCCGGTGGGGACGATTTATATATTTTATGGCTATAGAACTTATCTTTATAATTTCTGTGAAACAACTTATAAGATGGGCTAGATTTTTCGACTTTGAATGGCCGTTAATCAGTATTATTCATTCCGAATTAACAAAAGATACGCTAACATAAAGGCAAATGTTTTTGTTATGCATCTTGAAATATCGTATATGACAACTATGTAAATGATTGACATAATATTAGTCAAGCGCCTTTAAGAAGTAAATAACATTTTTCTTTTCTCCAAAAGTTTTCTTTAGAAACGAAAAAGTCGGTCTTCGGAAAACCTCTTCCCGGTCTCGTATGAGAGTTTAAAGCAAGTGGTTGTTTGCTGTACAATGGTCTTCGACACTCAACAACGGAAGGAGTGTCCTCAATGAGTAAGGAGAGTTATTCATGTAGGCTGTATCATTCTTTTTAACTGTAAATTAATCTGGAAATTTTATTAAATATTTAATATGATAACGCTGCAAACACCTCACGAAAGTGTTATGCTTAATTCTTACCTAATATAATTTGGCGCTAAGATTAACCAATAATTACGATAAAAATACTTTTATTGGTTTCCAGCGATCTACATTAAATTATTAGTTTTATCTTTTTAAACGTTCAATACGAGAGAAAGGCATACGCGCTGGCTCTAATGTGTGGGAAATTTGGTAGCCCCCCCGAACAAATTCTTATTTCTTAATTGACTTCTAAGGTTATGGGATAATTACCTTAGTTTCTAATTAATTATCAATCGGAATATTTAACTAAATATTACGTAAAAGCGAATGCATAAATGCGGAAATACGTTTTAGTAAGAAAAAATCGGGTTCTCGGTGGTGATAATGATTGAATCTTTAATTTCGAATAGCTTTTTCTTAACTGTTTGAGCAGAAATAGTGGAAATCTTAATTTTATCGGTTTAGACCTGAAGGATAAGTCACTCAATATAAGGCATGCACATTAGCCAGGTATCAGTTGCAAAGCATTACGATCTGGAATGCTCCACCACGGAGCGAGTAAGATAAGACTGTCCATTTCCTTTACCACCTTTTAGTATTTGAGCTTTTGAAACGATAAAATAACAATAAAAGGTTTCACGTGGGTTTAAAAGTAGAGGGGAATTTAAGCATTCAACGTTTTCGTGTGCTGTAACGTTACTCAGTAATTCCACGAAAAAAATGAAGTCGAAGAAATTCCTTGGGGAAATCAAATATAAAATTAACGAACAATATTTCGAATAGCTATGTACAATTCAGTTTTACAAATGACTTCATCATTTTTGGCAGAATTTCCTTACGATTTTTAATGTATGCAAAACTATATTGAGGTTAGCGAAAGAAACTATTGCGAAGAGGAAAGTTGATGATTGGAAATTTAAACGAAGATCTCATAAAGGAACTCGTAATAACTTTGATACGGATGATGATTGGTCGAAGAGAATTAGACTATGAGGAAAGAAATTGCATATGTGGTTTAGGGAGGAGAAAATGCCATGAACAGAGAAGAAAATAAATGATTAAACTTTGAATAAAGTTTTTGGGTAGAAAGGTTCAATCGGTTTGATAAAAATGATATAAGAAATGGGTGGAAAGGAATTTGAGAATGAAAGTTACATTGGAGGAGATTATTGAAAGAAGATTGCCAAGAAAGAGGAGCAGAGGAAAGGATTACATTAAAATGGTGATTCTGAACAGTCTTCGGGCGAGTAATGCATTAGTCTTCATAATTTTATTATCAATCATAGTGGTGAAAAATAATTTTAAAAATTAAAAGTTATATAGGACCATTTTTTCTATTCTTTTCGCTGAAAGTTATAATACTGTGATTAGCATGGAATCACTAAGAGACCATATTTATGTCGATACTCTGTCAATTGTCTCTTTGTTCCCATTCGTGAATTGAATTGTTTAGTCCCTTAATTCAGATTTTACCGCCCTAATCATCATCGAAATGAATTCAAGCGTAATGAATGTGAGGATCTGAGATAACTATGATTAGTGGAATACAGAATTTCATTTTAACGTCTTCTACATTAACAATGGGGTATAAATTGAAAATTTAAACGAAATAATAAACTTAGGGAATTAGTATTGGCGTTTTAATTGGTTACGCATATAAAATCTAACGTAAATGACTTTGTTATTTATAGGATATTTTGATGCTCATCGTGTATCGTGGTTATTTCGTGATATATTTTACTGTTTCATGTGAAAACCCTCCGCCATTTACGTCACGCATACGCCACTCCATAAAGGCTTATGTGGGTGTCTTCCTTATATTCCTTCCACGTTTATGCTTTACAATTATTCCTTATTTGACATTCTCCAGATTTACGAAGTTACCATTCTCGCTTCTGCATATATTTCACTTTCGTCTTAATTAAATGGTCCAATTTCTGCCGCTTTGCCTATATAGTCCTAGACACGACGCCTTACGTATTTGAAATACCCCATTGACTTAGGTATAACAGATCCCTTAATTAATATGAATTTATAAGAAATATTGCATTTGCCGACATGGCTAGGTATGGCTTTCGTAAAATGAGGAATTAAATGTTAAATTAATATTGAGTCAAATGAACTAATGTTGATTGGGTACTTAAGTAGTCTCATATATTCTAATTAAGAAGTACCAAACTGTCGATTTTTAATAACTTGGTAAATTTTCGTCATTTTAATTGGAGTTTTTAATCTAGTTAACAAAACCAAATTTTGGCGATGACATTTTCTCTCGCGAGAGAAATTTATAGTTATAGATTTTTTTATCTTCCTAAATCTCTTATTTCCTAATATTAATATTCTCAATATTGTGATGTGTATGAATTCTCGTGCTTGCTTTATAGCATATTATGAAGTACTTTCGATTATTGAATTGCCACATCAACTCTTACACGCATATCTTCTCTAAATTCCTTCGGTTATGTAACTCCTCCTCTTTGATAACTTGGACTACTTCAAAGTATGCTTATAAATATTGGATACAAAGTTTTAATATTTTGCAACGATAGTGTCATACAACCTCTGAAGTAAGCGTTCCCTTTGAACTATTTTACATAAGTAATAAACGAAACAATTATTTAATTCCATTCTTTCCATTTAAAAAAAATCGTTCACTTCTTTGTGTAAAAATTGCCATGTGAAGACCTCCGCTCTGTTTTCATCGATCAAATCTGTAGAAACTTCCGAACCAGAATCAGTGAAAATTAACGGTGTTTTTATAACAGGGGCTCTTCTCATTTCGTCGAACACACACCAGATAGTAATCAAAGTGGTGGCTATTTACCCAAGTTTCTCCACCCCTAACCCATGAGGTCTCAATCTGGATGTACTGCAGAAGCTTTATGCAGTGCTTTACTCTTTATCAAATACCAATTTCATAGTAAATTAAAGTCTTTTCACCATATATTCCTCTCCTTGTCTCCTCCCAAACCTCTTATCATCCAATCCACTTTCATTGGAGAGTTCCATTATCCCCTCCTGTATATCTTCCCTCATGATGTATGTTCTCAAACCGTTGTTGAATATGCTATTCAGTAATTTTACGTTTAGCCACCCAATCCATCCTTCTTACTTATCCTACTTTTCTTTCCTCGTCTTCCATTATAAAATATGCATTTCTACAGCTCTTTAAACTCCAACTCGTTTGATGATATGTAAATGTTATTGCTGCTTATAAAACAGTTGAATTAAAAAGTTTGATACTTTAATTACATATCATCCATACCTTCGTGGAGCAATTCTTGCTTCTCCTAAAAATATTTACTAAGTACGGCTGATTGTACATGTATGTATGTATAACGCTTAAAACTATTGATTAACCTTTAAACGCCGGATATAAATGCCACATTCCATTGGGATATAAATATATTCATAAAAATAATCATGTCTTCTAAACTACCTCCCCTTCCTTTCATCTTTACTTCCTGAGCTCTCTTATAAATGGCAATTACTACGCTTCCTTCGATTCCACTTCATTTGGGTAAAGAAAAACTTTCCTTAGACAGCTGCTGCTTTGAGAAGAGGACAGGGCAAAACTGAGCCGTCTCATGAGTCACGAAATTTATTTCCTCGATCCCTAGTTTGCCTATTTGCAAAGGACTTCGAAGAAAAGGGATTCTACCAACACATAAAGCAGGGGTCTCCCAAACATGTTTACAAGTGGGCCACTTGGTTAATAAATTTTATGCTCGCGGGCCAGAGTATCAACATGAAAAATGTTTTGAAAATATAGGGGCACAATATACAAATGTAGGCTAATTTCCTATTTAAAGGTGGTTGAGTGAATTGGGTAAATTACGATTTTTCCGAGAAATTTTTCGACATGCCACACAGTAGAAGCGTTAACATAACGAAATGATGATATTTTAATCATTTTCCTAACCGTTTCTTTTGAAAGTTTCGTTAATATTTGTGGTTACGTTAGGTTACGCATAACGTTTTCCAACACTGCTGGACTGTTATATCTAGTAAAAATGGCAAAGATTTATTACAGACTCGACGGCCACATTAAATGTGCTCGCGGGACATAGTTTGGAGAGTCCTGCTATTGGACCAGGTTTGGAGTGACTCAGTACACATAACAGCGTAGAACAGGGGTCGCCAACAGTATGCCCGAGGGCGCAAAGGTGCCTCGCTAAAATAGCCATTTTATCAAAAATAATTTTATTCATATGTTGCCTTCTATATGCAATGTAAGGATTTTCCAAATATGTATGCACAACTAAACTCTAATTATTGTTATATTATTCCAGGTTCTAACAATTGGGTGGAATAAACACCATTCCATGAGTAACACTATTAATGTATATGTGTCGCACTCTTAGTTAACCCGGCAGTCGTATGCTTGGGTCTGTGAGTCCCAGTGCCATATTTTGGTAATATTTTCAGCTTGAAGAAAATTAGTTACGAAATTATCCGCCAGAGTATCTTTCAATCAAACAGCATTAACTTTTCCTATATTTACATGTGTTCTAGTTGATACTGTTCACTTGTTATTTGTGATGAATCTGTGTCTTGGGTACAGGAGACCCAAGGATACCACTCGTGTTACTTTTACAAACATGGTTAGTAATTATAGTAAAAAAGTTTTTTACCTCGATAATGAAAAAGATATGGAACTATGGCATAAGTTATTTGTCTGTCGCATGGTAAGATTATTTGTAAAGATTGCTTAAGTAATGAATAATAATGCTGACATTTAAATAAAATAGACAAATGAATTGTTTTGCAATTTTTGTGAAGTTTCAACTACTTCATAGTTACATTATGTCTGTATAAATAAGCGTATACATAATGTAAGAACATATTTAAATACATTTTTAAAAGTTTTGAAATGAATTATTCGGAATTTTATTGCAAATATTAATTGGTCTCACAGACCCTACCATAACACTGGCGGGAGTATTTTTCACCATACCACTACCAGGTTAATGTATGTTTCTTTGGCGCCCGCGGCCCTTTAACTAATGTCAAAAGTACCTCACTGGCGCGGAAAGGTTTGGGACCTCTGGCGTAGAATACCACTGTGCCACCTGTGGTCCAGGATATGTACAGCATAGGGTTTAGAGGCACGTTCCGGCGCGGCGGATAAAAGTTTTGTTATAATGTAGAATATTCTTTCTGTGTTTTGAAATGCTCGTCTATTATGTATTATTCATTCTACATTACAAAGAACCCTCCCTAAGGACTGCATAACCTTACAGAGGTGGGAGGGTTTGTGTACTCTTACGAACCAAAGAGCTATGCCGGCGGGAGATAATTCTCCTGGTAGGACCATCCAAGCCGGAAAGGTCTGAGGGGAAGAGTCAGACTAAGAAGCAGTCTTGGGGGTTTTACATCCCCCTGTGCAAGGGCAGCAGCTTGCACAGTACCTCTGTAGGTGGTGATCATGTGGATCTGAACAGCTACAGAGGGGTAATCACTCTGTGAAACTGCGATGAGGAAAGCAAGGGGAAACTACCTCATTATATTTCCCATGATAGGCTGAAAAGCTGAAAATATCTCTATGGATCTTTCTGGGGTAAAATATTCCGGAGGTAAAATAGTCCCCCAATCGGACTACCCTAGGGGATGCACAGAGGAAATGTAACATTAATAAGAAAGCAAGTAGTGAGAAATTAAAAATAGGCACATGGAATGTTAGGACTATGAATTCAGGGGGTAAACTAGAGAACTTAAAAAGGGAAATGAGAAGGAATAATGTAGGTATAGTAGGTCTTAGTGAAGTTCGGTGGGAAGGAGAAGGCGAGATAAATTCAGACGAATTTAAGATTATTTACTCGGGAGGGGAGAAAAAGGAAAGGGGATTGGGGATTATAATGAGAAAAGAGATAGCTGAAAGAGTTAGTAAGGTAGTGACAGTTAATGACAGATTAATTGCCGTAAAACTCCAGATGGAGCCAGTGGATATGCTTATAATTCAAGTGTATATGCCAACAACTAATGCTGGCGACGACGAAGTGGATGAAATCTATGAACAGATTATGGAGATATTGGAGGATGAGGGAAAAGGAAGGATCACCACCATAGTAATGGGAGATTGGAACAGTGTAGTCGGAGAGGGACAGGAAGATAACATAGTGGGAAAATATGGACTAGGGAAGAGAAATGAAAGAGGGGATAAACTTGTGGAATTCTGCCATAGAAATAGATTAATTGTAACTAATACATGGTTTAAGCATCACCAGCGAAGACTTTACACATGGAGAAGCCCAGGAGACCAGAGGAGATACCAGATAGATTACATACTAGTCAATGAAAGATTTAGAAATAGCATTAAAAATGTGAAAACACTACCAGGGGCAGATATCGATTCTGACCACAACCTTTTGGTGGCAAATATACAATGTAGACTGAAGAGCGTTAGGAGAAACATAAGAGTTAACAAGAAATGGAACTTAGAGGAACTCCTTAAAATCAAGGAGGCTATCATGACTGAGCTGGAGGAAAGGTTGGGGGAGAGAGCTGAAGAAAATAGGAAGAATGTAGATGAGGAGTGGAGATACATCCATAGCAACATTAAAGATGTAATGGAAAAGAAGGTAGGAAAGATAACGGGTGAAAGAAACAAAAAACCCTGGATCACAGCAGCCATGCTGCAAAAAATGGAAGAGCGGAGAAAGTGGAAGAACATATACACTGAAGAAGGCCAAAGAAAGTACAAGGAGTTAAATAATGCTTTAAGAAGGGAAACAGATAAAGCAAGAGAACAGTGGATAAATGAAAAATGCGAGGAGATTGTCGAATGTGAAAGAATTTGTAGAACAGACCTCATGTATAGCAAAGCAAGGGAACTATTCAAGAAAAAAGCAAGAAAGATAGGACGTAAAGGAATCATGAACAAAAGTGGTAAAATAGTCTCGGAGCCAGACAATGTAAAGAATGTCTGGAAAGAATACATTGAGGTTCTGTATGACAAAGAAGGAAAGCCAAGAAATATTGAATTAAATGAAGAAGAGGATGTGGAAGAAGATCAGCTAGGACCAAGTATTCTCGAGTCTGAAGTTAAAAGAGCAATTGATGACATGAAAAGAAGGAAGGCTGTTGGGAGTGATGATATACCCGTGGACGTTCTCAAGGTTTTGGGGTCTAAAGCAGTTAAGCAACTCACAAAATTTTTTAACCAAGTATATGATACTGGCATATGGCCTGAAGATTTTTTAGATGTTGTGATGGTACCACTGGAGAAAAAGAACAATGCAAAATGTTGTAAGGATTACAGAACTATTAGTTTAATTTCTCATACAGCTAAAGTTCTAACCAGAATAATAACCAAAAGAATTGAATGTAAAATAGAAAAGGAGCTGCAAGATAATCAGTTTGGTTTTAGAAGAGGAAGGGGGACTAGAGATGCTATAGGATGTATGAGGATCATGATAGAAAGAGCGCTAGAAGTCAATAAAGATATGTATTTTTGTTTTGTAGATTGGGAGAAAGCTTTTGACCGAGTGAAATGGGATAAAATGCTGGGTATTTTAAACAAAATAGGAATAGATTGGAAAGATAAAAGACTGCTTAAAAACCTTTACTTTGATCAAAATATTAGAGTCAGGGTTGAAGGAGAAGAAACAGAAGGTACTTCAATAGGGAGGGGAGTGAGGCAGGGTTGTCCTATTTCACCAGCGATATTTAATATTTATGCAGAAACAATAACAGAAGAAGCGTTGATGGAAGAGAAAGGATTTAAGATAGGAGGTGAAAGTATTACCACCATTAAATACGCAGATGATCAGGGCTTAATAGCAGAAGGCGAGAAAGAGCTTCAGAGGATGACAGACAGACTAGTGGAGGTTGGCCAACAATATGGAATGAAGATCAATACAAAAAAAAACAAAAGTCATGGTGGTTTCAAAGGAACATAAAGAATTAAATATAATGGTAAATGGCCAAAAATTGGAACAAGTAAGTAGTTTCAAATATCTCGGCAGTATTTTAGCACAGGATGGAAGTAGTACACAGGACATCAGAAGTAGGATTGCAATGGCAAAAGCAGCATTTAACGAGAAGAAGGAGCTTCTCACAAGCAAGAAAATAAATTTAGAAACAAGGAAGAAATTAGCAAAATGCTACATATGGAGCATAGCTCTTTATGGTGCAGAGACGTGGACGGTAAGGAGAAAGGAGGAAAAATATTTAGAAAGTTTTGAGATGTGGGTATGGAGAAGAATGATGAAAGTGAAATGGACAGAGAGGAAGAGAAACGAAAAAGTATTAGAAATGGTGGGAGAATAAAGGACGCTAATAAAAACAATCAGGAAAAGAAAAGCAAATTGGATAGGGCACATATTGAGAAGACAGTGTTTACAAAGGACGATCTTAGAAGGAAAAATTAGTGGAAGAAGAGGAAGAGGGAGAAAAAGAATAGGAATATTAGATAATATAAAGCAGGGATATAATACTTATAGAGGTATTAAAGAGGCTTCTAGGGAGAGAGAGAAATGGAGGAAGCGATTCAGTTAAAACCTGTCTTCGGACAGAAGCATGATGATGATGATGATTACAAAGAACATTGTCACATATATATTTTCTTTGAGGTATTGTTTCATTTGGTCAATAATTCATATCCTTTGCATTTTTACGCTTCATATTGAAGTTCTTTTTCATCTATTATATTAGCATACTTCTAAACTCCTTTGATGAACACAACACGAGCGAATCACAGAATCATAGAGTTAATCAGATGCGCTTCTTTAGGTAAAAAGTAGTCGTCGTCAGCGGTGATTCACGGCCGCTGATTCAGAAAAATTGCGTTGCGGACTTTTACTTTTGAGCTGATATGCGCATCTGGTTAACTGAACTGGTTTTTCGCTATGGTAAATACTTTGATTTACCATAAAGAGCTCTGGATAATTAACCTTCCATACATTCATTTTTTATTCTAAATTGATATTTAGTTTTCTCTTGTTTGAGGTATAATAAATTGTTTCTTTACAAATGAATTTAGAGATTGTATGCACCTTCCACTTTTCGTCAGTGACACAAGGCAATGAATATCATTTTATAAACATTGATAATGGAGAATACAAAAAAAATATTTACTTTAACGTCTAGCAGTAGCTAATGTATCACATTCATTTCAAAGTACAGTATATAATATATTACATTCTCCTCACACTAAAGAATATTGATAGATATTTACCTATCGCTATCTATATCCTAATTATTGTGGATATAAGCAACAAATAATATTCAATGTAAATTATTTTAAGCGAAGAGTATGTTATCTGGTGAAAATTTAAAAGTTTGCGAGAATTTATACTTATCAATGAAAATTTAACGATGAGCCAATTGCATTTTTCTTATAAATTAAAATCAATACTTTTATTTATAAATGAAATCCGTATTTATTAATCATTATTAATCGAACGAAGCAGAAGCTCTCAATTTCTTCTCATTTAAGTAAACAGATGGTTCTCAGTTTACACTTTTTACTTATACTCGTATTATTTGACCGACTTCCATTTTTTTATATTTCTTTAATTAGATGTTAAAGATTTGTTTTTTTTTTAAATTGAATCATTGGTACTTAATCCACATATTTCTACATTTGGCGAATACAATAGTAGAAAAAACAGGCTCTTACTTTATATTTTGATCATATCAGCAGGATCGATATCAATTAAAAGATTTTAACTTTCCAGCTTCTACCCTATAACGACGTGATCCCGAGGAAACGAAAAGGAAATTTAGAGCTGCGCGCGTAAATCATCCGTCGAACTAGTTTCAATTTTTCCATTTTGTTTTAGCCCGAAGAAAATCTTTTCGTGTCCCAATATAGACACCGCCTTATTTCAATTACCGGGTGGAGTGGTGAAAGGCCAGGGATATCCAGCAACTCTCAGAATTCAATCGACTTACACCCCAACGTAATCACGATACATGTACTCAATTTTTTTAACGAAAAAAAACGAACTCATTTGGTGATGTTTTGTAAGCGACACAACGCTGATGAGACGGGTTGTAGGGGAGAGTTCTATGCATGGCACTTAACCCAAAGAGTTCTCATCACCGATCAAAGTAATACCGCTCATCGTCGGAGTCGATTAATCAACCGTGACAGGCCTCTATAAGGTTAGCCAAAAAACTCCTTACGTCAGTGCAGAAGTAATTACTTCCTATAAGAATTGGGGCCATTAATGAAGGTAATTGCGCCCACGTGTAATCTGCCGCATTCCATCACTGTGATCGCGGAATCGGCGTGGTTTTTCGAGGAGGAAACAATAACTCCGCGCTAAATGACCGTGGCTTCCTCGAAAGCTCTTCCCGTCCACAATTTACTGCCGTCACGTGACCATTTTTCACTCGATGTCGCGGTAAAAGCGGGAGAAAATGAAAATGACTCTAGTGGTCTCTATTTCAAATATCTGAAAATTTCCGTTCCCTTTTTCGAACGGAGCCAAGAAAAGAAATGCGTCCAATTTTTTCAAAATTTTTTAACAAGTGAAGAAAAACCAGCGAATTTTTTTCTGAGCGTATGAAGGATATTGACCAATTTCTGAGGTATTATACATGTCAAACTCGAAGGAGCATCGGGGCCGCATTAGTATTGCAGTTGTTAAATCAATGCCGTAGCTGAAAAGTATAGTTTATCTATAGCAGTGGAGCCCAACCTTTTGACATGGCGGGCCGGATTCGTAGTTGTGAATGCTTCCGAGGGCCGCATTGGAAGTCACGAGAGCTTCGGCGAGCTGGATGAGTGCTTTCATTAGAAGTTACCAAGGGATTCTATGGTCTCATTTTAGCAAAAATCAAGACTAAATAAATTACTAAAGCTCCATCAGAAAAGGTTTTGAGACTCTAATTATACTGAAAAAATATGAAATTGTCTATATCAAATTTTGCCGATCACCTTTTCTTCATAGCTTCGCGGGCCGCATAGATTGCTCTCGGGAACCGCATTTGGACCGCGGGTTGGGGACCTCTGTTCTAGAGGATTGGAAGGCTCTTTTGCAATGAAATACTATTGTTTAGATAACGCGTTCCTATTGTACCTCAATAACTATGAAAATGTCTTATCTCCTTTTCACAGAAATAGAACATTTATTTCAAATCTGGAGCGATTTTGTTAAGACAAAAATTAGCATTCGGGCAGGATGAAGGCACAACAAGGGCCGCATGCGGCTCGCCTGATTGACATGTCTCAAATAGAGCAGCGGACAATAATTAAAATAGTAAATTTAATGTGATGAAGTTACCAATTCTGCCTCGTTAATTAGTTATTTGTGGAACGTTACGCATGACGCAATTCAAGCTTACGAAGGAAAAGATGCAATCAGAGGACCCGAGTATTCCATTTTCTGTTAATAACTTTCCCTGGAAAAATTCGGCGTCTTGCTTATTAAGTACGAATCGAAGGTAAGATAATTAATAGGATATATCCTTAAATTTGGCAAATTTTTAATGCTTAAATTGCAATGTAGGACGATTTTGAGAAAATAATTCATGATAAATTACATATTATGTAACGCTGGAGGTTATACAGATAACATCGAATAATTTTCTCTACCGATTTTCTGATTTGTATATTTCTCGCTCTTACTCTTTCTCGCTCCTTTCTCCATTACTTTCTCCTTTCTCTTCCTTTTCCTCTCGCTTCCTTTCTACTCTACAAATTCTCCTCACCTGTAAAATTAGGTTTTTGTTGCGAAAAATTGATCGAAAAAGCATATACTTATCCAAACTCTACACCACGACTTACACACTCAGTGAAAATATACGTACAACACAAATTGAGAGTAGGCGAATATCCAATTAAATGTATTGTTATTCGATTTTCAGATATTTCATTTTTACACATGGAACATTGTGGTCGGGCCAATAACTGAACAAATGACCCAATGTCTGTATGTAACAGACGCAAATGTTTAGGTAAATGGCAGTGAATAATTTATCTCTTGGAAGTTACAATCAATTTTAATTTGGAAAGAGAATTAATCGAATTGAATCTTTTGTTACATAGTTAAAGAAGATATACAAGAAATAGGAGAAATTAGCTATTTCCCAATATAGCAGATGGATTTCATGCAACAAGAATTGGCCGACATGAAGACCTATATAGTTTGTTAAAGTAAGATTTGATAGTCAGTTTTGGTTTTCATAATATTTAAATAAATAGCAGAGAGAAAATTACACTAACCATACAATGAAGTCGATATAGATTCGTATATTAGCTTAATTACAACTAGAAGATTGTATTACTGAAGCTTATATAACTAATAGCTCCTTGATATATGATATTTTGCGAATACAGCGAAAATATATGTATGGTGCTTGAAAGCTTTGACGTATATCGCTGAGATAATTTTTGCTAATTTACAAATTAACCGAAATATTTGTTTTGCGTTATTTTTTTCTTCCTCTCTAAAGACGTCTCGGCATGGAAATTTAATTACAGCGATAAGTGCCTCTTCATTTTCGTCAAAGTTTTTATTTTTCTCTTTCTACGATACTTTCACGCTCCCTTAACCTTAAAACCATGCATGGTGTTAATGGCATACTTGAGAGCAATCATTACGCGAGGAGGAAAACGAGCGCTATTTAATTCAAAGAGGGGAACTCAGGTTTTTGAGAGAAAATTACTAGAATCGTTTATTACGAGCTTAGCATCGATGTGGCTACAAATATGGGCACTGAAAAATCAGAAATATATGACGCGGGGTACGTTAATTTAGCTTACTTTTATTAATTAGAAAATTTCCCTCCGTAATTCTACCAGTGATTATCATCATATTTTTATCGCCGCTAATGAATGGTATGCTACCAAATTAATTACTCAGGCTTTTAAAAAATGATTTTGCTGCAGTCTAATGATTATCCTATCGTTCTTCAATACTCGCTGATGCGTTACGGGAAACGATATGTTATGCAAGAAGATTAATGAAGGCATTTTTTCCCCTCAGCGGTTTTAGTTACATTTTCACTCGCTAATCAATTAGCAACAGTAAACATTAAAAGCGAAAATTTTTGTTGGATACAACCAGGTAATTCTTTAATCGAGCCATTGGAATCGCCTCTTTGAAAAGTTTTACGCACATAAATAATTCACCCTCTTATTTCTGCACATACGTTAATTAAATCGATTTTATATTGTAAGTGGTCCATAAACTCTTAAACTAAAAGAATTTTAAATCCATCATAACAGGGTGAATATCATATATGCACTTCCGTACATATTCCATTCGTTAAAAAATCTTATTATTAAAAAAACAATATAAATAAATAGCAATAGTTTAATGAAAGTAGGAGAAAAATTCTGACTTGACTGGGAATCGAACCTTAATAGGGACGAATACAAGAAAATTAACGTGATCAAGGTTATTATTCATTCAGTAACTACATGATAAAATATTAATATAAATAAACCTTTAAAGGAAAACACAAATTTTTTTTTCATGCAATAATTACCTAGAGGTTATACAAACGCATATTATTTTGGCGAAACGACGTGAAAATTTTTGTTCGGGATAGGGGGAGTTCTAGGCCCTGTTGGAGTTGTTTCGATCTTCCTGAATAAGGAAAATCAAACCCATAAGATACTAAATTTTATCGTAAATATTTTGCTGCGTTTTAAATCATATTAACGTGATAATAAAATCACATAATCTGTCCAGCTCTCTGTGAGATTTGAATAAAATTTGAACAGTAGTCAACGTATCAGACGAATAAAGTTGAATTTTATGGCGCAAATAAATCGGTGAATAATCCATTGGCTAAGTATATGTCTGGAGAAAAACAATCTCGCCTGGGTTTCACGAGGAGGCGCTCCAAGCTAATTAAGCTAATAACTTAAATTGAAATTGCAATCTCTCTCAGAAAGTTAAAATGCACCCAGACGTCTGATAGCCAAAAGGCACGTATTTTGCGCAAAAATGGTCACTTCGCGGATAAATGCGGATAAGAATTGACGCGATTTAAATTTTAAAACCGTAATCGGGTTTTCTATTTTAGTTTTCGAAATAGGAAATCGAAAACCGCCGTGTAGATCCGTCTAACGATAAAACTCGGGAGAAATTAAAAAGTAAAAAAAAACTCGCTCATTTTATCCGTTTTCGGCGATAGGAAAAGGCAACTCGTTAAAACTTTGGCTATCGTCCTAAGGAATCGGGGAAGGTGAAGCGCACAAACCCTCCGTTACATCGCCTCGTTCTTCCAACCCTTCCACTTTCTTTTCCACCGACTTTACACCTTTGCGGAAGAACATCTCTTTCTCTCTTGGCTGTGAAAGTTCCCACCTATCAATGCTGCTTCCTCTGACTCCTTCTAAGCGTCCTCGACCACGGCTCAAACATAGTGGACTGGTTTTCCTATACATCCGGGCCCGCATACATTAATAATGACGCTTGACCAGTTTAAACCTTTCATCCCATGTAAGGTCCGACATTTGGAATCCTTTTTTTCCTACTGTTGAAAAATCTTCTTTGGAAGGTAAGAGGAAATGTCGGAATCATCGCGGTCTCTTCACGTGCGCGAGCCACGCACAGCACGCATACACAGACACACACACACACACAAAACGCTCGCGAGGGAGCGCACAAACACTGTCACACACCCGCGCAGACAGACCTCCTCCGTATTTGGAGTAAGAAAGTAGCAAGGCAGTTCAACATCCTGTACTCGTTTTTTATTGGTTTATCAGGGTGATCGTTATCAAACGATAGCGATCGAGCGAAAGTGCGCAGATCGAATATAAATTCGCAATTAATATATCCTTTCAAGCGTAAGATTTTCGCTAACATTTCTGCAGAAAAAGTAATGCGGTTGGTGCTCGGCGGAAACGTTAGGAGTCGACGGGTAAAAAATTGCGAGGATTCTCGAAAAAAATTAATGCGACACGGTTTGGAAGTAAACGTAAAACAATTTCGCAAGAATGATAATTCACGTTTTTATGGCAACGTTCGATTGATTTCAAGGCGGGGAAAGAACCTTCAAAATAGAGAAGTAAAAAATCCTTATTTACTCTGCTGAAATCGTGTTATAAAATGTACTCCAAAAGAAAAACCTGTAATTTGCGGTACATATATCTCAAAAGGCGAGCAGAAGTTTTTAGTTCAGGAAGTTGTATAAAACTTATAAACTTTAAAAAATGGTAATTTATAAGTACTGTCAAAGGTACCTGCTCGACTAGTTTCATCGCTCTGAGCACTAAAACAAAACGAGCGACGCAGTTTGCGGGTGACGGAAAATTAAAATTGAACGAGTCACCCCACATTTAATTCCTACGACTTTAAAATACTCGAAACTCCTAAGAAAATTTATTGTCAATCACCAAAACTTAAGAGCAAGTAATATAACACAGTCGAAACAAGTAACTTAATATAGCCGGTGAAAGTATTGTAATACAGCAGGAACAGGTGCCGTAAATTTTGAGCAGAATGTGTGCGGTCAAATGATAAATTATTTGGTCCAATAAATTATTTCATCTAATAGGGTTAGTCTAATCAGACGTGGCTCTTTCACTTGTTCCCAAAAGAAGACATTTTTGCGGAAACTGTGTTTTGTTTCTTGTATTTCCATTTTCATTTAATTCGCCGGACACAATAGGTATTCAAATACCACATGCATCCGAAATAAACATTCGCCCAATTTTTCGGGAAAGCCAGATGTAAACATCTTTTTTGAAACTTTTAAGAGCCCAATTATATTAGTTTTCATTCTTAAAAGAAACTTAATGCATTGCCTTTTCTCTTGGATACTTTTTTTTCCATATTTGCAACGCAATCGCGATTGTCTTATTGAAATGCAAATTACGCTTAGGTTCATATCCTAGTATAAGGCACCAATGAAATTTTATAAAGTTGTCTGGTATTCGAGTAAATACGGCAATTTTATTCTCTGTTTAATTTGTAAATGATATGTTCTCTATAGCTTCGTTACGTCGAGAATAGTTTATAAGCAAAAGTTATGTGAGAGTTGAAGAAGCATGCTTGAAGGATTACATGGAAAATGATGAGAATGGAATGTGCGTGTGGCATGAAGGAAGGACAAAACAGGACTAGCTGAGGCAGAGAGTAGGTACATCTCTAGCATGAAAGCACGAGAAGGGAGGAGCTGTGCATTGAAATTCTTCTCAAGCTCCGTAGAATAGGATTGATGTAGGTACCGTAGAAACATAACCCATTGAATGATGGATTTTATTAACTATGTAGGATGTCGTACTTTCTTCATGCTCCCTTAATTAATTCTCGTATAATTTAATAAGCTAGCCCTGCTCCGCATACCTTTCGTTTGATATATGGAACAATTGTTGATTCTGTATTGCTCTATATGGTGGATCGTATTCGAGAATCACAAAATTGAAATTTAGAGAGAAATTGCAACAAAAACCTTACAAAAACAAATTTTGATTTGCATGTGACATGTGCAAATATATTTTTCATTGCCATAATAGCTTACTTTTAACTTGGGGCGTTTCTCTGCATTGAATTAACGTCACTGAAAATTTTATATAGGTATTTTTATTCCCAGACAAACGGGGAAAAAAATTATATTTCATCACAACCATAACTGCTTGATCAACACTTTGACCTGTAGTGCTTGATAAAATCATTGCATTATACTTTTTACACTGAAACATAGAATTCTGATGGACGATTGTGTATGTATTTTCTGGCGATCAGCCTCTTGGACTGTTAGCCCTCGCATGCTCTTGCTCTATTATTTGCACAGTATCGTGCCTCGGTTATGGCGGAGGATTTTTATATCCGAGATATTTATTAATACGTTACATTACTTTCAATCTAGTTCTATATAAATTAAGACATAAATTATCTCTTTTTTGTTCAATTCCTTTCCATTAATGCAACTGGTGTAATAGTGAAGAGAGTTACGCAAGGAATTACATATTGGTCGAAAAGAAGACGATTTAGCATTAAACTCATATGATTTATTAATGCAGGATCGGATAAAATTTAATTTATTATTAGTCAATTTGTTGAGCAACTCGTATTTTTTCTTTTTCTATAATTTCCAAGATGAGATCTATTAATGAGATTTTTCTGAGTAGAGAAAATCCTCTATTAAATTCAGTAATTTCATTAACAATTTGATACACACATTTCCCTCCTTATTATTCACTGAAGCCTTACAAATGCACTCATAGTTAAGTTTAAAAAATCCCAAGAAAGTCATTTTGCTGGAATAATTCTACTTCGGGACGCTCTTACAAGTTTAACATTGAAAAAGCAACATGCATCAAGTTTTTTTTGTACACCTTTAAAAATCAGCGAATTAAACGCGATTTCTTTCATTAAAAAGACACGGAATATCTCGAAAGCCGTCTTTGTTTGAAAAAAGGTATATTCCGAGTTAGAACAGGTTTCCTTTCTCTTCTTTTGTCGTTTTGTTCTCTGAAAATCCGGAAAGGTGGAGTGGAATGATAAAAATCATTCTCTTTTAAAAAGTTGTGGCGGGCAAGACTCGTTCGCACGACGTAACATGTAGCATGAGCAAAGAAATAAAACTTAACCGTATGAACACGTAGCATATAGCGTTTTTTATAGTTTTAATAAGTAATTTTTTTTGCTTCCTCATATGGATATAGAAACCCCTTTATGTCATCAAAAGTTATATTGCTAAGCTCAATGTTGAAACGCAACTGGAATCCTAATTATTCATTTTCATCAATTTTCCTATCCAATAATGTTCACATATTTGAAATGAAACATTTTTATTCGACTTGCGATATTTCTGATTAATTCGTTTTTAATCACCGACTCATTGTCTATTGCACACAGGTTAGAGAGAGAGAGACACACACACACAGCGTATATTCTGTCTGTGGCAAAAGTCTTTATCACTGGCCTAACAAAAGAAACGACGTTTTTTTCTTGCCTAGTCATGTTTAGCGTCGATTAATTTTGGTTGAAACCGGCAAGGAATAATTATCGGGGCCTCCCAGAGTCTTTACCTCTATAGAGTTAATTATTCTCAGAGGGGTGCCTTCGAGCAGTGATCAATCTGAGCCAAGATGTCCCTGCCATTCCCACCATCCCCTATTCTTTCTCTAATCTTCCCTCTTCGCACCATTCATCTCATTTTGCCATAGTATTTTAAGCGGTTAGCGTCATCGTCCATTAATAGCGAGGCCACTAGTCTATATTATACCAAGGATGAGAACGGCCAAGCTTCAGTTCCTGTTTTCGATTTTTTCGTAGAAAGGAATAGAGAAAAAATTGGTATTCTTGGTATTTTACCCTATATATATGGAACGATTTATATTTTATCACCTGATGATGCTACGATCGTAGTCAAACCGGCCGTTTAAAATTAAATTTGTGGAAGTAACTAAGTTCCTTTTTTCACGTTGGTATTCTTGTTTGGAGATAAGAAAAAAATTGAGATCAAGTGATTTTTCTAATTCTACCCCATTTAAGGAAGTTCTTTTCTGAAAATTCTAGTTATGCCTCATTTCTCATATCCGCTTATATGCGCATAAAATTCGACAAAATGAGGAAATTCTTCTCTAATAATTAGAAACTGGTTCACATGCTAGCGTACAAGGCAAGAACTCTCATACTATGACAGAATCTTTAATTGCATTTATTACAAGTGCAATTAAAATGAGTACTTTTTGCGGAGTACTCCAATTGCATTATTAAAGGTTGTATCATTAAATCATTTTAATTTTTTGTCACAGATGACGACCATGAAGTTTCCCAGTCTTTATAAATTGAACACGACGTAAAAGTTTCCAATCATCAAATAAGAATCTCATTGTGGCCGTTGGATCATTAATTGTGATCCTTCATTTCTTAGTGTTTTCCGCTTAAATATTTTAACCCTTATCATTGCAATCTAGAAACGTTAATCGATAAGGATTCTTTTTGTTTCGTTTTTAAAGCAACTGTAAATGTAAGCCCTTTTATTCCACAGCTCAATAATACGGTTGGGTAAGTTACCGGTTCGATTCTCCGTATATTTTCAGACGCTGTGATGTTACCAGAAAAATTTCTTAGCAAGCTTCCAAGTGTGGATACTATTTTGTTCGGGTAACAGCTAGGTATGTGTGACAAAAAGGTGCCTAATTTTCGTTTCAAAAGCCGATGTTACAACCATTGACCACACATGGTTATTGTCTTTCGGAAACTTTAACCAGTGAAGAGAATTATATTCAACAGTCATCGCCATGGTCTACCAGATTCATCGGCCTCTATATTACACCAAATTGGACATCCACAGACAATAACTGTCCTTGCATTATTATGAGTATTGCCCTTACCTTCTACAAGGTGAGGTAATTATACTTACACACCAGCAACCTCTAACACCATAACATTCTGTCATTCTCCCCACCGCATCCTCCTCCCTCTCTTCCTCGATCCCCTCCCGAGGCCCGAAACCTTCACTTCCGCGGGCCACAGGGCTCCTTGCCCACAGGGGAGCCTCATAACGGGAACCGCAGCGAGCGAGAGAGAGAGAAAGATGAGAGGATGAGGGAGACGGGAGGAGGCTGATGGGGTCGTTGGGTCGTGGGTCGGGGAATGGGATGAGGGGAATTGGACCCTCCTCCCGCACCCGCCGGCCAATTGGGGGTGAAACTCGTCGAGTTTCGCGTGGACCGGTTCCAGATTGTCTCCTGTCCTATCATTCGACACACGTACGTCGGACGTGAGGATCCAGGGGGCACGTGTTTGCTCGGGAAGACTGGGGCAGGCAGTCTCCGTCCGCGAAGATTTATGAAGGGGGCGAGCTGAGCGCGAGGGCCACGGCGACGGCGGTCGGGAGAGGACTACCCTCGCCCGAGGACCACCGAGGAGGTTGGATGTGACAAATCAATAGGGTGTACGGAGGAAGGGAAGAAAGGAGAGAAGGATGGAGAGAGAAAAGGAGGAAGGAGAGAGAGAGAGAGACGAAGGAGGGCGAGGAATGCACCTCCTGCATTCCGTAACGTGAGGACGCCAGGGATAGCGAAAACTCGACATTTCTCATCGAAGTTTATTTTATTTTATTTTTTTGCTCTCGATTTTTGAGAGGCTCGCATTTTTTAAAGCTACTCCCTCCCGTTCCCTTTCTTCACCTCCTTCCCTTTCTCCATATCTCTCTCTTTCTGCCTACAGAATGGTTGGGTTCGCCACGGGGAAAGCGGCGAAAGGGGGACTAAGGGAGGCTTATGGGGGGGCTGAAGGGAGGGGAGGGGGTGAAGGGTGGGATGAGGATCGAGCGAGAGAGGGTGGACGGGTGACGGGATAACAAATAAATGAAAAAATAGTTGAGCGTTTTAAAGAGGGCGGCTGAAGGGACCGAATGATTAAGCTGTTCCGACGCTCGCTTTGAAATCCTGCTTGCATGCTGCACATTCCTTCTGCTCCTTTTTTTGTTTTCGTCTCGTCAGTTTCACCTGTAAGGCCAGGAAATTAGCCGCATTGAGACGTGAGAGGAGGGGAGCGAGTCGAGTGGAGGTGGTATTAATAAGGGGGTCGTAGAAAGAGGGCAAGTTTTATGGAGGGAAGAGCTTAAAGATATTGGGAGGTAAGTTGGAAAACTATGAATATAGAGTACGGGTTTCTACATTACGTTCGCCGCTAGCCAAATGTGTGAATCGGCCATATAGATGGGGTGAATAGACGCACTTGATTTTTCTCTCTATCTTGGAGTTAAGAGGAGTGAAATTATATTTCTTTTATGTAAACATTTCGAACCTCATATGTTACTGATATTTTCTTTCTACAGTATCTCTCTTTATTGATGTCGGTGTACGTTCTCAAACCTGAATTCATTAGATTGCACATCCTATGTTTTAACAATGCGTATATATTGTATCATGTGGCGAATATGATGGCCTGATCGTCACAAGTTTGGCGAACATGGAAATCCTATTGGAAACCCCTGATATAGAATCTCCTGTCAGTGAATCTTCGCTGATGACGTCTGCTTTGTAGTCGAAATATGCATCTGGTTTTTCAAACCTTTTTATATCTATTGGAGAACCATACGAGAGTAGTTCGTCGAATTGAATTTATTCATAAAACGGGATTGAGAACTATCTTTTGAATTGGAAGAGAACTGCAAGAAGCAGCTTTCCCTCAAATCCACACACCTGCACGGCCGCGCAATATTCATCCACCATTCATACCACTCTCCTTTCAAATGGTCGGTTTGCAAGACGATATAAGTACCACAGGTTTTATCTCATGGCACAAACGAGAACAATACGTAAATTTATTATATCATGGTTATATTTAGTTCTATACGTAAATGAAATGTCCTATAAACGATTCTATGGCATATTTTTTAATGCATAAAGTTTTGGTAGTACCATAAAGGAATAAAGGATGTCACTCAGTGATACCATCTATAGGCAACGATGTGTACAAAGGAAGGGGGATTGGCGTGCTCCCTATGTAACAAAGGAAAGGTTAAATTATCCGTCCAAATCAGCGCACCTCGTTCATAATTATATTTCTATTCTCACTACCTCTTATTTATTTTTCCGGAGACATCAGGCCAATCTCTCTCGTGGCCGGGTTCGGGAAGATCTTTGAGCATCTCATCCAGAAGCCGCCGCAAGACATTAATCGGGAGAAGAATCTTCTCCCGGATGAGCAGTTTGGCACTCCACCCCCCACAAATGGGAAGGGTGTCCCACTTCATCACTAACGCCTTCAACAGGAACCACGCCGGGGCAGGGGCCGTTTTCGACATCTAGAAGCCCTTCCACCGCGTGTGGCACCCAGCACTCCTGTCGAAGATAGTCTGACTCCAGTTTCGAGTCTGGTTTGTGCGGCTAATTGAGTATTGCCTACAAGGCAGGACGTTCCGGGTGTTCTAGCTTCGGGTCGGATAGGTATTGCGGCAAATCTGCACCAGTGTCCCGCAGGGATTCGTCTTTAACATCTTCACCCAAGATCTTCCTCGTGAGTTTGGTTGGAACATTACCCTTGCCCTGTACGCGGACGACGCGGTGCTCCTGTCGCGATTGAACAAGAAGTACGCGGCTGTGGAGAGTTTGAAATATGCCGTCGACGACCTGATCACCTGGTAACGTCGATGGGGTAATGCAGTGAACTGCACAAAAGCTGGGGCCATCATCTTCCACCCCGGAAGAGGAGCGCCGCCTGGAGTCGACCAGTCGGTGATGGTGGAGGTCATCCCATGGAGTCCAGAGGTCACCTACCTGGGAGTAGTGCTGGATCGGGGGCTTCTCTGGAAGCATCATGTTGAGAGTGTTCGCCGCAAGGCACTCCGGGCATTATCGAGAGTCCGTCAGATTCTGCGCACGAATGTCTTGTCGGCCGACACTATAAGACGCCTCTACCCTAGCTGTGTACAACCTATCATCACCTACGAAGCTCCGGTCTGATCTGGGATGGCCAAGATCACCCTCTACAGGCTATAAGTTGTACAGAACAACGCACTCCGGCTGATACTTGGTCGCAGTATATACGACCATATCAGCCGGATGCATGAAGACGGGAATGTGGAACCCCTGGAGATCCTCCTGCCGAGGATGTCCAAGGAATTCTTCTACAAGGTGCCAGCATCCGTACACCAAGAGGTGCAGAAGTTGGGTGACATCAAGGTTAGGTGGTGGGACCGCTACAAGCGTCCCATCGCTTGCCTTGATTCGCAAGAAACCCTCCCTCGCAACAAGCGTCCCCGCTTTGAGGGAGGGGTTAACGCCCCATAAGGCTTTTGAGGTGTAAACGAGCCTAGATTAATGAGTTAGATCCGCATTATCAGCTAAGCTGGGAATGCGACGGGGCCAACCACTCTTGATTGGAAATTTCATGTTAAAGAAAATAAAATTATATTAAGCAATGCAGAAAGTATAGTATATTAATGCATGTAGAATTTTCTCAAAAAAGTCGCAAATGAAATATTTTTTATTTAATGTACTTGGAATGTGCTATGATCCCCAATTAAGGATCAGAAAAAAGTTCATTCCTCTGGTAATTTTTATTGCTATTAACATAAAGGAGCATTTTATAATTTTTAAGATATTTTCAATCTTACCGACCCAAAATTATTAAAAGTAAAAATTTCGCAGTTAAAGGGATAATAACAAGATATACGAATGGGGGTATTTTTGAGCAGAGAATATTAGATCAAATAAACAAATAGTTTTAACTATTAATTTGAAAGTAGGTAAAAGTATTAAGTTTACAGATTAAAATTACAAAATTAAAAAATGTAATTTCTATACTATTTATTCGTTGTTAAGCAAGTTAAGGTGATTGTTTGCTCATCTCTATAAATCGGTACTCTGCCCCTCTGCATACGATTGTTTTTCGACTGTGCTTACTGATAACAGGGGAAAATGATAGTCGTCTTCTTTACTTTGTTAAATTTCCTTTTTTTATATGTAGATGACTGTACGCAATTGAACAACGACCCCTGCTAAGGTGGGAGGACTCTGTGCCCAGCATCGGGTTCTATAGTTCTGTCTATTTGAAATTCCCAATCAAGAAAAAGACATCATCGTATAATATCATTTTTACCTGGCAATAAAACATATTTATAGCATTACGTTCGCATTGTAACAAGGCGAAAAATCGATAATTAATGGTGGGCTGAAAGTGTCCACCTTCGTATTTCGAGAGCTAAATGTTACGGGAGAGAAATCATTTAGGATTCTCCTATCAAAAAATATAAAAACATACTAAAAACCTGTCTCTGACCGAAAAGGTCAAGGTGAAAGTTGCCGGATTGTTTTTATTGCTTCCAAACGACCCGTGACATTGCAAATACACATGGTTTGTCCCGAATTTTCGGATTCAGAAAGCGGGTAGGACGGGTCGGTTTCCTCATTGCTATGCAGGGAAACGGTTTTTTTCTTACGCCTAAACACGTTGAGCGAAGAATACGTGCAATTATTTACGTAAACTTCAGGTTCCTTTTTTATCCTCTGTGAAGAATTATTCTCGCCGATGGTGTGTTGGATTCCAGTTCCAGGCGAGGAAAAGTGATGTGACATTTGTGGCAACTGAAGAGTGGGAAAGCCCGCTTTCCAAATATAGATGCGCGAGGAAATTTTGGTGCGGGAATGAAAAGAGAGATGCACGCTATCTGTTTAGTATGAATAGCGTAATACTGAAGCAATGCCAGATTGTTTTACGAACAGTATGTTTCGCAAAACACATAAAATTCGTATAGAAACTTGAGTGTGTTTCTTAGGCATGTAGATTATTGATATCCGTTATTATGAATGAGAATTACACCGCCATTCCAAATATTTGGCAATTCATTAATCCATAAGTCAATTTATTATAAAATCAAATTTAAGAACACTGTGTTTGCGTGACTATATTTCGACCCTGAATATAAAGCAACCTATATTAAAAAAAAAACAAATTGAGTCCTATTTATGATTCAAAATGAGCTATTTACTCGTAATTACAAATTTAAATGAAAAAAATAAGACAGGTGTGGATTTATCAGCTTATAATAAAATAACTCCAATTATAATCGGGTTATTGCGGATGATATTCAATTCTTGATGTTTCATGGTGAAGACTATCGCTTGTTTTTAGATTTACAAATATTACCATATTCGTGTTTCTTGAAGTGCAGCTTGAGCTAGATATAGATAGAATTCCGTGAGTGAAATCGTAGAAGATATTAAAGAATGCATATTACGCGCGGCTCTCAGGAAAAATTACTATTGCAAGATTTATGAGCCAGCTTCGTGCTATGTTACAGATCATCCTTATAATTGAAGGCATTAACAGTTGAGTATAATGCATGATCAATGATGACGTAACACTTTCGTACTTTAGTTTTTATACTGTAAAACTTCTTAGTGGGAAAATGCTATGCTTCAATGTATACACTTCACTTTTACGGGGGTGCTCTTGTTGTCGCGTGGTTTTCCCCGTGGCATAGGCAACACTACGGATGGTAGTAATCAACCTTTAAACCTGCCATCTTGCAGAGATTTACAAAGGAGGGTCAAAAATTAGTGGGTCCTCTGTTACATGCATCAACGCATTCGCAAAACCATTTCACCAAAACGTTCAACACACAACTGACCGTTGCACAGTGGTACCGTTGTACCATAAAATAGTTCCAATTGCCTAAATAATGCTTTACAAAACCGTGACCGGCTGGCAGATCAATGGTTGATTTTGGAGAAAGCTCTTGCCGTACAACATTGTGAAGGACTCGTAATCTCCGATTAAGTCCAGAAGTATTATCATTCGTAACTGGAAAGAGTTTGAAAGCAGCTGGCCATTCAAGTGCTGCAAAAATTATAAAAGGATTCACTGTTTCCCCTAAGCGTGCCAAGAAAATATGAATGGCTTACCGAAGGAAAGAGTAAAAACATTTCACTGTCGAAGAAACTCCGTCCTTAATTGTAAATTCAAAATATACAAAGCAGCAATATCAGGACTTAAGGTGTGCATTATGTGCTAAAGTTTATAATATATTTCCTTCATACCAGAAAATAGTAAAAGCGAAAGAACGCTGTTACCCTGAAGTTGATTTCAGTACTGCAGGTGAAGCTGGCGCTAAAATTAAACTTCAAGAATTATTAAACCACTCAACTGAACGTCTACTTATACAGCAGGCCCCTGTTTTAGAAACTCTTCCACCTAATTCTGTAAGCAAGATAAAGTTAATCAGTAAGTGGGGATGCGATGGAAATTCAGGACTTAGTATGTACAAGCAAAAGTTTAGTGACGAAACTTTAACTGATAGTGATTTGTTTATAACATCTTTTGTTTCTCTTAGAATGCTCACGAGTGGCAATAAAACCGTTATTTGGCAAAATCCAAGACCCTCGTCGACGAGATATGATAATAAATATTTTAAGTAATGCGAGAAAAATTTAAAGACTTTACAAAGAAGAGAAATAAACTCAAACCGTAGCCTTCTGATATTGGATACAGCCAGGAAGTTCCAATAATTAAGAAAAAAAAGGAGCGTTACTAAGACGCCAACTGTTTACAATAGTCGCCGGTAGGTGGTGGCAGCTAAAAAATTAGTTTTTAAACTAGCTCTTAAACAAGACATTATATAGGGAAATTTTTAAACAAAGGTTGTAGAAAATTAAATTTCCTACAACATTTTCCCCGATAATTTTTGCATTAAGCACATATCAAAGCAAATATAAAAAACGGATAAGTGACAAGAGAAAACATCCACTTCCGTTTGACCGATTTTCACCAAAAACTAATCAACAGTTGCTATTTTAACTAAAATGTCAAATATAAGATTTCGCGATTATGTGATTAATAGTTGTTTATTTCATGAAAACAAAACTTTCCCCTGTACTACGTATGGAGAAACTAAAAAGTAATCGTTTTTCACTTTTTAACTGTATATAACAGAGGTGGCCAAACGTGCTTACACTCAGAGCCGCATATGATAATCTTCTTAAGTTCTAGAGCCGCAATACACGCATTCTGCTAATAAAAATGTATGAAAAGTAATTGTAACTTGTATTCGAAGCAATACAGGGAGAATGCATGTTCCTTAAGCATCCCCTAAACCTTTTATTAGAAGCGCGTTATTGCATTCTGACGTGATAATCCTTGATACGCCCTCTGATCGTAGATGAATAAGAGCCGCTAGATAAGATAAAAGAGCCGCAGTTTGGCCACCCCTGGTATATAACGAACTATAATCCTAAATATATAAGTCACGTCTGAAAGGGTGTCAAATTACCAAAGAAAATAATTGTCCCATTTTGAAGGTCAACGGGACTTTGCGTTGCTACAGTGCTCTTGTTCCGGGAGCGTCACTCACATCCCTAGAGGAATTCGTTAGATTCCCAAAATAGGTCTCAATTTTTTGCCAGTGTTGAAAGTTAAGTGTACGCAAGTCCTAGTAGATTTGCGTACGCCGTGAAAAACAAATTTAAACTTCCAAGAAATCCGCCAAAGTCAGCCAAAAACAGATTGTGAAACAACCCGTCCCAAAAGAAACCCCGGAAATTCGTAAACGTGGCCAAACGTATGCACGCTCAAACTCTCCGCATCCCCGTTTATTTTAGTTATTTTTTCCGGCGAGCTTTTTGCGTTGTCTCTCCTCCTCCCTCTCCTTCACTCGAGAAGAGAGCAGAATCGAGAACGTCGACTCTCCGAAACTGTCGAGAGGAATCTATCTTTCCTCTATCGGTTAAAGGAATGAGTTATCCGGCCTAATGGGATGGGAAAATGAAGACACGTCCCATCGTGTGACATCTGCGAGGCCGAACGAAAAAAAAAATTAAAAAGTCCTGATCCCGTTTTGGCGTGCCACGGACTTAAAGCTCTTCGTCGATTCGGAGCACGGAAAGATGGAGGGAGAGAGATGGATGGAATAGGCGTGCCAAATGCAATGGGCTGTTGGGCGAAGGAAAAGTAAAGGTGGGTTGAACTCGCTGGGTCCGACACAAATCTCCCACCGCCCGCAGACGCCGACACTCCCTCAAGTGTGCCATCAGTATGCTCCCGGTGAGCTTAGGTCCTCTGGAGACATTGCCACTTCCGTAATCGTTCGACGCACCACAAAAAATACTTCCTCGAGAGAGAGAGGAGAGAGAGAGGAGGAGGAGGTGGCGAGAGAGAGAGGAGAAAGGAGGAGATAGGCAGAGGGGGTGAGAGAGGGAGGAGAGATGATGGGTGAGAGAGGGGGGAGAGATTATGGGTGAGAGAGGGAGGAGAGATGATAGAAGGGGGAGGGGGAGAAAGGAAGGGGTGAGGAGAGAGGGGGGTGAGAGAGGGGGAAAAGGAGGAGGTGGCGAGGGATGGAGGAGAGGGAGAAAGTATGGATGGAGGAGAGGAGGGAGCGGTGAGAGGAGGGAGAGGATGAGGAGAGGGAGAGAGAGGAGATAGATAGATAATCATCTTTATTCGGGCGAAATATGTACCATAAGGTCCATTCTTACATTTAACCCTTCGTCAATATCATAGATATTAAAAATAAATGTATTACAATGAAGAGTATATAAAATATGCAAAACATAAAAAGATATAAGTGAAGACAGATTTAAGTTTGTGGGGAAAACCTAGGTAAAAACAGACTTGTTCTTTCTAGTAAAACCCACGCAGGAAAACATCCACAGAGAAAGGGGGTGTGAAAAACATGCAAAAGTCCTACATATCAATATCAATGAAAAACTACAACAAAATATAGAAAACGGTATGTACAGTAGGAAACATCGCTGTATACCGTCATATACATTTAAAGACATTCAAGTAATATACACATGAAATATAGATAAATATACATTGATTATACATAAAATATACATTAAATAGAGGAGTGCGGGGGAGAGAAGAGGGTGGGAGAGAGAAAGGAGTGGGGGGAGAGAAGGGTTGGGAGAGAAGGAGGAGTGGGTAGAGAAGGGGACGGAAGAGAGAAGGGGAGGAAAGAGAGAAGGGGAGGAAAGAGAGAAAGGGAGGAAAGAGAGAAGGGGAGGAAAGAGAGAAGGGGAGGGAAGAGAGAAGGGGTATGTTTGAGGAGTGACCACGTCCAAGCTACGAAAAAAAACGAAAGTTGCATCGTGATTTTTGCAGCAATGTGTTTCTTCTTTCTCGGATTTTCCCGTGGCTTCGCAGTAACAATGGTGTGACGTCCGCTGGAATCGAAGGTTCTTGAATTCGTCTTAATAACGTGACGCAAAATTTGCTGAGCGAACCTTATGGAGATGAATCGGAGTCTTTTTTTTACATCGGGAAAATCGTAGCGGCATCGTGGGATTTTGGGTGCGTAACTCCATTGTTTATTGTTGAACTTGCGTTTTGGGGGTTGTTCTCAAATAAACCCCACAGGAATTTTTGCTGACTTGAAATCAACGTCGGGAAATAAAAGTACGCGCGCAATTTTCTCTCTTTCTCTCTCGAAGTTTATCGTTTAAGCATAAAAATTCGTTCAAATTATCATATCCAATATTAAGTCGCTTCACTTTCCTCCTCTCTTTGTCATCTACATAAAGCCTTGATATTCCGATTTGTTAACCTGTGGATGGCGATACATTGCTGAAATCGGTCTTGTCTAAATTATCATGGTGGAAATTGTAAGTTTTTTGTAAAAAAAACTTGGACTGCTAATCATCGATCTACGTGATAGATGAGTTTCCGTATACCATCGTTTATATCGAAACCGCGTAAATCGAATCCTATTTTCCCATACAAAATTCCGTGTACAAAATCGCGTTTAAGCGAATCCCGCTCGTGTACATCGATTTATGTTCTCTATTTTGTTGATCGCGCGTATACGAATCCACGTAAATCGTGTTCAAGTATAACGAGAACATACTGTATTTTTTTACTATCAAATTTACCGAAGGAATTTTTTCATATAAATAAGTATCGTAATGGATGACTCTAGAATGAAACAAGTTCAATGATCCACGAATTATGCTGTCCGAGTCGTCCGATCATTCCAGTTTTTGTATTATTCCCAAAGACGGACGATTGTCGATCAATTGGTCGGACGCAATGAGCCTCGGGATATTTTATCCAGTTTTCTGTTTTTAAGCTTATTTCACAGTAATTATTGCTTATGAAAGATGGAGGGACAGGTTAAGAATGCCTTAGGCTACGGACGGCACCCAAGACATGGGCCCCCATACTCTTAATTAACGACCATAATCTCCCTCTCTATGGAGCTCTCTCCTGGCTTGGGCACCAGGAAATCGCCCCATCCGTCACTAAAAGAAGTTTAATATGTAACAATTATTTTCCGTTCAAAATATTATTTATATAGTCTCACAAGGATGATTTATACGTGTTTCATTTTCCTGAGCTATGGAGCAGTAGCAGCATAAATTTTTATGCTTCTCTATGACTTTGTCCCAATGCATAGAGGTAATGTTTTCGAAGGAGTAATGCAATTGACGAACAATATAAAAAAATCTATGATTAATAAAAATTAAAAATTAACTAAGAAATATTGAATAATTAAGTTCCTCTTATATTGTTCATTTAACGTTGCTCTATTGGAATAGGTATGTATGTCGAAACGTACAAGGAAGTAGATTTCATTTGAGTGATATCGTATGACATAAGATTCCGCCGGGGTCAAATAATAGGTGATTTACAGAAATTATATCAAATTAGCCTGTGTCTACGACAAGTATATCGAGCAATATTGGTCGATGGGTGGTTAATGTGATTTGCTTACTTGCTAGGGTCGCTGGCTATAATCATGTCCAGGGTATGGTTTGATGAGAACATCTTTTTAATTGTTATTTCCTTTATTGTGTAAGGCTGCAAATGGCTATTTATGAATTTTTCGGCATAAATGATCATTCAAATTTTCGGACGGATTTGAGGAAATGCTTTGCAGAAGACTTTTGTTTTAGCTAAAACGTGGGGGTTTAATTAAGACCGAAGAAATATAGAATAGACAAGGATGGCACTGAGTCGCTGATATCAGTTTTATATTACTTCGCTGGAAAAAATATAACAGAAATATTACTTATTTAAAAATTCCAGAGATCACGGATTTCCTTTTGAGCTCTTGGTGCTCGCGAGCACGTCTTTGTTCTCCAGCAGCCTTGAACAGCTCCTCCACAGTGCTTATAATCGCGATCGTAATCTCCGAGAATTAAGGGAATATTTCAATTTTTATTGCATAATAACATAATAATGATAACCTCAAATTTTTTTTTATACATGACTACTCCTAAGTCACGAAAACATCTAGTGGTACTGGCTTGCTTTCATATGAAATAACTACACATTAATGAAATTGAAAAGGAAATTCCTAATATCGGCTATAATTTTATTAGCACTTTCAAACTGCTGAAAATATTTGCGTTCATTTTGATCAATTATAACCGAAGCAGTAACTAGTCAAGTTTGTATTAGTCTAGAGTAGTTGAGTTGAATGCATAAGGCCCACAAGTTTATATGGAAAGAAAGATATTATGATTTACATCAAAGCACTCGATGAAATATCTGTGGGGACATTTTCAAGACATTCGACGTAAAATTCATGTAATCGCAAAAATTTACCAGTCCACATTTATAAACCTCTAGTTCGTTTGCAGTCAACACACATCCGCATCATTCGCGAGGGAACAAACAGCGCAAAATTCATCTGCTAGAAAGGGAAAGTTATAACAACCGATCCGATCGTAATATCGCGGGAATTAAAACGATCCCATTAAATCGGAGTCTCCCGGAAAGATGATGGTTACCAGTCGTAATAATTTTTTTGTTTACCTCTCAACCTGTTTATGATATACAATTAGAATGACAGCTGTAGGTAATTGATTCCCTTCCACGGTAGACGTTGAGAAATGACTTCACCGACGTACGCGAACCGAAGAGCCGGGAATGGTTACCAATGGCTGGGCCGCGAGGGAGTTGTCTCGGAACGTTTCCCCACCGCCGATTTTCCCTCTCCCACTCGTCGGAATTGATTGAAGTGGAAGCTACGAGAATGTAAATGAAGGATGAATGACCAATAGTAGAGTATGGGACTCCCTTTGCGCCGTCGCATCCGCTACATTACCAGAAGGAGGGAGTGGAGAGAGAGAGAAAGAGGGAGAGCAAGAAGAGAAAAAGCAGCGGCGTAATCCGGTTTTGTGAATTTTTCAGGCCAGCTATCCGCTCATTCCCCTGAATTACAAAATTTCCAAGCAGTCGCGAGGGAGGATGTGATGGTAGGAGGGAAAAAAATCTTAAGGACTCGAGAGCTGTCTGGTGAGAGAACCAAGATTTTCCCTTTCTTCTGAAAAATGCCTCACGGAGCAAATGATTAATCTTTTCCTTATTTCAAACCCGATCCAATGAGTAGTGTTCGAATAAAAACTACGTTGGAGATGGCCGGCGCAATTTGCGGTTCATGTGACGCAATTCCAATTTAATGGTTCACTTAGCTAGGAGCCAAAAGCGAAAACATGTCCCTACCGTTATGATTGAATGAAAAAAGGTAAAAGAAAGAGGGTCCTTGATGAAATTCGGCGGTATTATTAATAACGCTATGACAGGAAATAAAAACGGAGTCAGTATAACATCGATCGAGGGAAAAAATTATGAGAAAAAGTAAAAAAAAGAATATTGTACGATTCACCCATTGTGAAACCCCTTCATATCAGGGATGCCCAAAAGAATGTTCGCAAGATTGGTAGCCATCGGAGCATCATATTCGTCACACGTTACAAAATAATACGAGATGTCAATATGTAAGATGAACATTTTTTTAAAAGTGGGTTTTGGGTAGTAAACCGACATCAATCAGTACTGATACATCTACATCTACACCAAAGGTGCCCAATCTACGGCCCTCGGAGGGTTTTTGCCCAGTCCGCAAAGCTATAATGAAAAAGCAGCCCGAAAAATTAACACATCGTATATTTTTATGAAAATTTTGTTAGTACACTACTCCCCCGTTATCCGCGATCTGAGTATCCGCGAACTCACGTATCCGCGATCTGAGTATCCGCGAACTCACGTATCCGCGAGTTAGTTTTATATCCCATTACCCAGTATTCGCGAGCAAGGTCTCACATATCCGCGAATCTCTCCAACATGTTATTTTACGTAACCTCTTTATGGACTGAGTTTTTTATAAACTTTTTGTTTAGTAGCGATTAATAAGTAAAAATTGATCGTTTAAGATTATTTATTGTACACGAGAAATGATGAGATAAAAATTGTAAAAATCATTTTGACTTTTCCAATAAAAATCATTATTATTAAGTTTAGTTTTACCATTTTCTTTTTATTTGCTGTTCGCTTTCACTGTCGTTATTTCAGACATTAGGAGTATAATCGTTTTATTAGTAATAAAATTACTACACAATTCTTCTAAATCTTCGAAATCGTATTCACTTCGACTCTAAGAGGTTGATTTTTATAAATTCAAGAATTTCATAATCTTGCCATGTCCGGCTTTTATTCAAATGTCCCATGCTATTTATTACATATGTCGTGACTTGGCAATAAATATGTATTAAGTAACCTTTTTAGTTTTGATAGCAGTATCTCTCAGATAAGCGGTAATCGGTATATACTTATAATATCCGAGTCATATTCTTTTACGGTACATAATATAGTATTTAATATTTTAGTTTTCCTTTTAGAACTGCGAACGTAGGTAACAGTTCGTAGTTCTCAAAGGAAAGGTAAAAATAACGCAGATACGCAAGGCTATTATTTCTTTTATCCCCAGTAAAATACGATGCTAATAGTAATTTACTCAATGTAATACGATTTCTTTCATAAAAATGGACAAATTCAATTATTCTTCTTTAATTACTCTATGAGGATCCCTATTCTTACTTGAGACAAACCGGAACGAGTGTAACTGATGAAATATTCTTCAAATTCATATAGTTGATATTACCTAGGACTATTACCAGTAAGAATTAGCATAAGAAGCGGATAAAATTTGTTGAAATTACTTCTTTTGTATGGCGACCCTATCCTAAGATATAATGTAAACATAATACCCAGTATCCACGATTTCGATATCCTCGACGTTTTTTCAGAACATCCCTCGCGGATATCGGGGGAGTAGTGTAAAACGTTTGATATTAAAATGTAAATCATAAAATCCTTAGATTTGATTTTCAATTATATGGCACCTCATTCTATAACTTCCGATTTAAACTCGAATTCGGCCCGTTGAAGAAGTAGCAACTTCCAATGGGGCCCGCCGAAGGATTAGCAACCACCGATGCGATCCGCCATGCAGAAAAGGTTGGACCCCACTGCTCTACAGAGTAAACCAAATAAGTTACGAGTATTGAAATGTTGACATGAAATTAGTATTTTCCACCCTTCATTAGCTCCAACATTGGTTGATAATTCGAAGTGTGATAAATATTATGCTCTAAATTGCTCATTATGGAAAACGTTCTCCATGCATAGCAAGAAACATAAATTTAGAACATCTTTTCGAAATTAGTTCAAAGATATAACTAGGCTTCGATTTAAATCGAAAAACGTCGATAAATGTTGTTTTTTTAATATTTCAAAATCGACGAAAATGAATAGTAGTCGATAAGCGTCGATTTTTCAACAAAATGGAAAAGTATACGTCCAAAAACCTACTCTGAATTATAATACTTAAGTCGTTTCTCTTTACTTTTTTCGCAGTATTATTTTCTACCTAACATTTCTTTCTTTTCTGGTCTTTCATTAACAGTGGAACTGAAAGAAGGGTATTTTCTTAGACTCAAATATGCGTCTTTTGGAAAAGCTCGCGCTTCTACTCTGGACAATCAGGTAACCGCAAGGCCCTAGGGTAGTTTGGAGAACACGTGTTTCTTAGCCCTTTTGAGGTTTTTTAAATTATATTTGCTGACCTAATGGTGGGATATTAGACTAGCCTTCTATACAGATAAGGTCGTGGATATGCCCTGCTGAGAACGCCTTGACCCCTGTTAAATACAGTTCTGAAGAAAGGAATTTCGGTGGCCGTTTGAGGATTTCTACCCCTTCCACTCATAAACCCCGTGGAGTGTATTCCGGAAACAAATGTTTCTCGATTGCCTGCTAGGACTTTTCCTATAGATGACCTTGCTGTATGCACTTTCACCCGTTCTCCCTATGCACAACCCTATCATTTGGCAGTCTTTTTCTTATAGTTACCCAGGAAGGATCGTTCCTCTCTCGAGCTTTTGGCTCCTTCGTCTTTTGCTACAGGTTAGTAAATTTAAATTAATGTATAATGGTTTAAAAAAGGTGCACATAAATTAGCAATCGTTATTAAAATTGAAGAGGGATTAAATATTAATATTTATTTGCTATTTGTATTAAAATGTTTAGCCGATTGGAAAAACACATTTTAATCAGGATTTGAGGTAAGACAGTTGATCGAGCGCTCGATAATAAATTCTAATTTTACCTCATATATTTTATGTTAAATTAAGAGACCACGTAGTGCAGTTATGAATTATATAAAATGATACAAAGTATTAGATGGTTATTTTTTATGTTTAAAATATTATTGTGATAATTATATCATTAATGTTTTTTCCTTAATTGGCATCAACGAATGTCTAAAATCCTTTACGCTGAACTCGCAAATTATTTTTTTAAAGAATGTTTCTCAGCAAAAACAACATCATATTGTTCGGATTTCATAAATTAATCGTTTTCTAGTTTTAATAATACAATTTAAAGAGGTAAATCATAATTTACTATCTACATTTGCGATATAATATATTTGTCAACGACGCTATAAGAATTATACGAAATCAAATATATCTAGATTTGGAACTTACGATATTTCAGATTATAAATATACTGTTTCAGTGTGGTAAAACAACAAAAATATTCTCGTGACCAATATGCAAGGTGCTAATTTGGTTTAATCATCAAGATTCAGTTAGTAAAAGACATGAATTAACTATTAATATATGTTTTCGCATATAGGTCCGTTGCCGAAATAATCACGTCTGGCAAAATCTGTAAGGAAAGGAGTGAAAATAAATAAACAAGAAATATCGTTTTGTGTTCGTTCAACGAACTTTTTTCTGCACTAGCTATATCTTGTTACTTAAAGAGGTAAGCTTTCAAGTGAAAATATTCTTATATATATATATATATGTATATATATATATATATATATATATATATATATATATATATATATATATAACAACTTACGGAAAAGGAAAGGTAAAATGAATATATGGATGTCAACAAGGTGTTGGGATGAGGAAACCCAGTGAGCACTCACCAATCAGACGACTTCAGGTTGGCGAGGCCCCGGGGATGTCGAAGCGACACACGTAAAATAACACAAAAACACAGAAACATCACAAACGTAAAGCTTTCGGAACTACTCCTTCTTCAGCTACAGAGAGAGAACTCTCCTCTCTCCTCCTCTCTCTCCTCATCCCAACACCTTGTTGACATCCATATATATATATATATATATATATATATATATATATATATATGGATGGATGAGTTCTCTCTCTGTAGCTGAAGAAGGAGTAGTTCCGAAAGCTTTACGTTTGTGATGTTTCTGTGTTTTTGTGTTATTTTACGTGTGTCGCTTCGACATCCCCGGGGCCTCGCCAACCTGAAGTCGTCTGATTGGTGAGTGCTCACTGGGTTTCCTCATCCCAACACCTTGTTGACATCCATATATTCATTTTACCTTTCCTTTTCCGTAAGTTGTTATATATATATATATATATATATATATATATATATATATATATATATATATATATATATATATATAGACGTTGCATGTCGCATTAACACGTTGTGTACCGGATTTGGATACCCGTAGTACACTTAGTTCATGGATATTTTGTCAAAAATCCAAAAAACGCCCGCGAAATCTTATGGCAGGCTCAAAAATTTTTACGTTGTTAAAAGTGAATGGTAGAAATTTACCGACATATAGAGCCAAAACGATTCAATTTTCGAAGAAAATATTTTTCAGGAATTTATATAATATAAAAATTTAATAAATAATCAGCGTGTTGTAAAATAAACGTAAATTTTACGTAGAATTTCGATGTAAAAAGTAAATTTAAATCATCGAATTGAAAGGCCGAATACTGCCTGCCCTATATTTAAGTAGTAATTTTAAGCGTCGATATTAGCTGAAAATCTCTCGGGAAAACAAACGTCGATTTTAATCGTCCATTTAAAAAAATAAAATAAACGTCGACTCCTACCAAACCTAGATATAACTGATGAATAGCATCAATTCGTCACACTTCGGTGGCCGCTAATAGCTAGTGGCGAACGCATCGAATAACCCTCGTCCATGTCAAAGGGAAGCTTGGACGCCATTTCTCTCTTTGCCCTCCCCACCGCCAAGGGAAATACCGTGAAGGAATTTCTTAAAACAGATAAGGTTTTTCAAGACACGACTCGGTTTTTTATCGAGATTTTGATCACTTCGTCCTATTCGAAAGGGTATCGAGAAGGATCCCTCCAGATTTCGGAGTCGGAGATAATATTTTGACTTCAGCGATGGCTTATTTTTTCCCTTCCCAACGATATAGGAAATGGCGCCGAAGGTTTTAGTGGATGAGAGTCGCAATCAATGACTCGTCGAGATTTGTGCTTTAAGAACGGGGCATGCGCCTTTGGGCTCCGCTGCCGAGGGTCTCATCGATCGCGTTTTGTGGGAGGGCCCAACCATCCCAGCGAGGGGTGAGTTTGTGATGGCGGCCGAATGGCTCCCGGCTTCATGAAAATACACCTGCCCTCTCTTTTATGAAGAAACGGAGCCATTAATCGGCAGAGAAATCCTTTCACGCGATTTTGACAAAAAGTGCAATTACGAAGTGAAATCGCACGGTACGATGTAAATTATTTTCAACCGCTGGTGAGCAGATAACGATTTCGTGGAAGCACAGATGGACATATGTAGCATTTGTTAATACAGATAAATATTTTCAGTGCATTGAGTTGGTTAGTTCGCAGTACTTGTAATAGGAGAAGATCCTTAACACGTTCAAGTCCGCCTCCGGTGTGGCGCTGAATAAGAAAATTGATAAATGAATGCGTTAATTGTTTGAAATCTCAAAACCGCAATCAAAGAAATGCGTGCGAACTCTATCGTTCGGCAAAGTAAATGGAATTGATGACTATTATGTTTCGATAAAGATGTTAGCGGCGATTTTGTAGCGAAGGTACAGATCACGCATACTACTCGGTTAAAATAAGTAGATACCTGTTCATATAAATAATTGCTTAAACGTGGGATTGCACAAATATTTATTCATCTATTAATGGTAAAAAGTATGAATTATTCAACCCTTTGGATAATATATGCGTAATGTATTACTATCTTTCAATTTGTAGAGATGCTGTTGCCATTGAATTAAAAATAAATGCATATGATAAAATATGAAAAATAAATTCTCTTTTAAATCAATAAGTTAGAGATATTAAGTAGTTAACTGGCCGAGAATTTTATTAGCATTGATTCAACATTCGACGTGAAGCAACTAAAGTTTTGGTAACGGCATTTTGTAAATTTTACAATGTTAAAACAATTTTCATGTTGACAATAACATTACTGTTTCTTTATCGCGAGCCGCTTCACTGGAGACACTGTATGTCCTTCTAATGAAATTGATCTGTACGCATCTTTAGATAATTTAAGTGCCTTATTTCCCGGAAACTTTCACTCCGTTAAACTTTCGCCTCAATTATGCCTCATTCCTTAAAAATCAGGCAGACGAGAATATAGGACATACGAAATATGTGGATCTCTATAACTTCATCAAGTTTCACTTCATATGCAACATACCTTAAGGCCGAGAAATCATTAAAATTTCTCCCTTAAAAATTCCATTTAACATTTTAATTGTTTTACTAAGGTCGATCAATATGTGAATTGCTAGAAAATATCTTTTACAAATCTCATAAACATAATCTCTATAAATACGTAACTTTAGACATAATTGGTAAACCTTTGGATACTTTAATTAGGATATCGTTCCATTTTTTGATTCACGGTGTCATTTTTTTAACCATCCTTAAAACAAAAATACATTTTATTTTCAGTGACTCTGTGACCTCTAAACCGGCCTTAGTGACGGTGTAGTTAGCTTCTAATACTGAGGTCGGAGAGCCAGAATACTGAGAATAGCATAATCGTATATGTTCGTCTATGTTATCGTTAATATGTCCATATAATTAAAGAACTATAAAGCTAATTAAAATGATGCACATTGATAAAGGACGAATATCTTACAACGACATAAAAATGATAAAAGCTACCGTATTATTTTGTTGATTTGTCTGCTAAATTCGTTACGTTTTGTTCATTTAAAGATTCAAGCTCGTGTGTGAGTACTATATAAAATCCTTATCTCAAAATATTGCAAGCTTTTAATGGTGGAATATGTTTTAACTGAATATCACTATGTTGGAATTTCTGGAAACAAAAATGGATAGCATTCGACCGCCGTATAAGAATTATATGCCGGGTCACTTTGATCTCACTAATCGCATAAAATACGGCGTACCCAAAATTTTAGGCCCATATCTTATTAAAATCATACCACTTTTTTGGTAACCTATGAAAGAAAGGCGGCAGCAGAATCGGTGTTTATGACTTCATCTCTTACGCATTTTATTGCGTGTCGAAACCCGTAGCACCTTCGATCTCACTAAGTTTCTTATTTGTATTGGAAATTCTGTGAAGGTTTCGACGCAGGTACTCTATGAGCCAAACCAAAAAAGATGAACTCAGTATTCACAGAAATATTTTCCCCACTGGCGACTTTGTTCTAATACACATCCCTAATGATATGAACGATTCATATTATACACAGTTAGACACCGATTTAGCGCCTCCCTATATAGTGTCACACCCGCACACCGCCTATGGATCATTTTCAACAAATATTCCATCATACACCTAGCATATACCTCTATTTACCATCACCCCCGCTTTAACACCAATGTCATTGGTATATATATATATATATATATATATATATATATATATATATATATATATATATATATATATATTCTGACATCAAAGAATGTTGAAGGTGTAACAGTATAGACGTATCGGAAATTCTGAGTTACGACTCTAATCCTTAACGGACCTTTGGAGGGGTCAATCGGAAACGGCGTTGTAGCACGAGGGCTGCAGATGGCAGTACTGGCGTTTATGTTCCGATTTACGACGCCTCATTGAGAAACACTCTCACGGAGCACATCCATAAACAGAATTCGTACACGGACACGGCAAAGCATCAGAGAAAAATTTGTATCAAAGTTCCAAAGTTTCTCTTTGCCGTAGTCAAGGTTTATAAACATGGCGGATGGACTTTTGAGCGGTCCCTAGGAAATGAAATTCCCGAAAAAAGCGGAGGATCAGCAGATTAACTCTTCCGAAGCGGCATTGGAAGTCACCTAAGATTCATTCAGGGCAAATTTACGCTTCATGAGATAGTTCCTAAAAGGAAATAAAAAATGGCGGATTCTTTGAATATGTTAACCACCGACCTTATTACGATAGCGAGTCAGCAGCTGGACCGGTTAAATGTTAGCCATAAATGGATTCCCGTTTGATGTGTTGTATATGATCATATACGAGCTGAATTAAAAGATTAGGAGAGACTGGAGGGAAGTGGGCAAGGCCAACCTTTGTGTGAATACTTTAGTCTGATTTGTGACGTTTCTATAAATTATCTCCCATTGCTGTCTCAGATATCTATCTAGATATGTAATTGCTGCCAGAGGTGTAGTGGTTAGGACGCTGGCTGCTACTCGCCCGTTCCTCCAAAAGGCAACGGGCAAGAATCCTGCGCAAGTATTATTTTTTACTAATTCGCTCGGCCCCCTGTTTGTGTGGGTTGAGGAGACCGCGCAAAATTCAGCGTTCAGTCAGTCCTTCGGAAGGGACGTTAAGCCGTTGGCCCCCTTGGTGTTGTTCGTTAAGAGTAGGCTAATGGCGGCACCAGGTTTCTCTTTTACCTTGCTATCCAGCTATTCATTGCACTACCTCTTAAATATCCATTGCGCGTAGGCAGGAGGTGAATCAGCTGGGAACATACATTAGTATGTGACTTTTGAAGATATATAGTTTACATACTTCCCATATAATTTCCCTCCTCTTTCTCTTTATTGTCCTTCCACGCTCTATTACTCTCCCTCTATCCTCCCTCTGCTCTCCCCCTATTCCATCTATTCATCCTCTATTCTCCGTCTATTTTTTTCCTAATCTCCCTCATTTCTCTCTCCGTACTATCTCTATTCTTCCTCTTTTTTCTCTCTAACCCAACTTTTTTCCTATATTCCTTTCCCTATTTCATATAGTTAACTCTGTCCTCCCTCTAATTCCTCCCTTCTATAGCAGTGGTTCCAGAGGCGACCCGAGGAATTTTGGCTCCACGGGCGAGATAGCTCTCCAGCGCCTTTCCGTTAACGTTTGCTGAGATATTTACAAAGTACATGCTAATTTATTCATCGATCTGTAAATATTATCAATAATGAAAAATTAAAAGGAATGCCATCAAGATTCTAGACTGATCCTCGATATAAATTGGTATCAAATATTTATTTATTTGCAACTAATGCATAGATAAATGATCGGGATAGCGCCCCTAAAATTTTGAGTGGTTCCCAACCTTATTGTAGTCGCGGCACCCTTTAAAAGATAAACAGAATTTCGTGGCACCCCAGCATTCAAGCAATGTTTTCATATTTTCACAAACGAATATTAAAATCTTTGGACATATCCATTTGTTACTATCACACCATAATCCATTTATTAGAGATAAAATTAAAGCCCTAGTTACCTGTAAACCCATCCAAATCGTAGATTTATTTACAAAACTGGTTTTATCGCGGCACCCGCAAGCATCAGCTCCGGCGCCCCAATATGTGTGTATTTTTGGCTAATCAACCTTTTGGATTATTATAGCCATAACTCCTTCCACACCGAACACATTCACAAGGGAGGAGGGAACCCGGTGCCAACATTAGCCAACTCTTAACGAAGAGCACCAAGGGGGCCAATGGCTTAACATCCCTTCCGAAGGACGGAACGCTGATTTTGCGCGGTCTCCTCAAACCACACAAACGGAGCCGGGAGACCTTGGAAAGAATCCTACTTGCGCAGGATTCATGCCCGTTGCCTCTTGGAGCAGCGGGCGAATAGCAGCCAGCGTCCTAACCACTACACCACCCCACCCCTCCCCCCCCGGCGCCCCAGTGTGCCGCGGCACCCAGGTTGGGAACAACTGCTCTATAGTCTAACTTTCTTTTCACTCTATTCTCCTATCCCCTTGGCCTACTTTCGTTCTCGTGTATTCTATCGCACATTTAGTCAATATTACTCTCTCCATTCTCTTCTTTTTCCATTCGTACCCTCATTCTCAAAACATTCACTCTATTTTCACTCCATCGTCTAACATTTCTCCACGCCCTCAATCTATTTTCCCTTCGATTCACTTCATTATCCCCCTGTCTCCTTTCCTTTCTATCCTCCCTATCTTTTATCTACCCTCTCTATTCACCCCTATCCCTCCCTTTATCTCCGCCTCCATTCTCCAACCCTCACGCTCGCCTTTATCGACCCACTGCAGAGAATCATCTTTTGGACGTTTTATTCCCCAGCCCGTGAGAGTGGCACCTAACGGCGGCTGAGGAGGGAGAGTTTGCGTGGATTTTCATCTCGCTTCCGTCCATTTGGCTCTCCACCAAATCACTCGCGTACTCCGTGCCTCCCTCTCTTAACCCACACGCTACCTTTCTGCAATGCCAAGGTAAATCAAGAAGTGCGTGTCGTTTAAATCCATCTACGCGAATACACGATACACACACATAAGTAAATAAATGTATAAATAAATATTTTTAAAAGTGTGAACTAAATCATAAACAGCCGTTACCGGCCTATTACAATTAGCGCAATAAAGATAACAAGAACGAACACATACAATCATGCTCTGGGCAGGATTCAACCGGTGATGCTAACCACTCCTCTACCAAGATCAACATACATACACATATTCAAGTAGATCAGTATTGTGTGAAAGAATATTTGGAATTGCTTAGCAGAATACTAAAATAACGTGCTATGTTAGTGTAGGTTAATGTGTAAATGTCGATTTTTGTCCTCGCCTTTCATAGTTTGGTAAAATGATTATCTGACAAAATAATTCTAGGAGCCCATTTTCAATACGAAGGATAAAGAGCAATTTCCTAACGTTTATCAGTGATGTTCCTTTAACAGTCATTTATGGTTTTAAGAAAATCGATCGACACAAAAATAATTAGAACTTCCACAAGAGAGGTCAATTTAATTTTAGGAATAATATCATAGAATCATTAATTAATATAAGTGTTTTCAGATCAGGCTCCACAAGATGCGATCAGTGAAAATGGAAAATTCTAATTACTTCGTGATAGACCAACGCACTGAATGATTTTCAATTGTTATGTTTTAAGAAATGGCACATGTTAGAGACCCAATAAAATCCATTCGAGCTATATAAAAATGATTTATATACACACATGAAACTTATAGCGAGTAAAATGTTAAATTTCATGCCGGTACCTTTTAGATTTTTAGTTTTCCATGCTGAAAAGTGTGCCGAAGTCAACGAAAAAGCAACTCTGACATTGACAATGAAACTTGGTGAAATGGATTTTTTTTAACTGTATCAATATGGTGCGGTATCAATTATGACATACATTTCGAGACTACCTGGCTCTTCTTATATTCTAGTATCACCCTAAACATACTGAATGTAATACTTAATCTCATGTGCTTCCATTCAATCTCTCGTTAGATGAAAAAATATCGAGTTTCTCAAACCGCGGTAGTTTTTATCTTTCCCTAAAACCTTTCCTTGAATTTCTCATAATCCATCAATCTCTCTACAATCTCCTTCCCCACGCAATAATTATCCTTTCCTCCAGCCTACAAACCAATTCCTACCGCATAAATGCACTCTTTCGGCTAAAACCTCGCATAGACGGAAGGAAAATAACTCATCCCATTATGAAAAAGAATTCCGAACTCTTTACCTCTCATCTCGCTCTTTTCTTTTGCGATCAAACTGAGTGTCACGAGTGAAAATGCTCTCAGCAAATCCTTTGGATTGGAGACTGGAAGCATCGTTAATTCTGGCAGGTCCAAACCTGTTTAGAATTTTCTTTCGCATCAAAAACTATCTGTAAAAGATAAAAGTAGGCTCCAAAATGCTCGGAAGGACTGGATCAAATAGACGATTTTTTATACTTCTTGCCTTAGGGTTTTTTGTTGTCCGTTAATAACGAAACGTACTAACGGAGAAGAAGACTTAAGTTACCAGCAGTAAATGAGCATTGGCGTGTTATGGCCCGTTTTTATTAATATAAATTAAAATTTTCGTTAATCTTAATTGACTTGACATGCTTCAGGTAAATGCTTAACTTGCGAATCAAATTGCTAATTTGGTGATGCTATTTCTCCCAATACGATCTATGTTATGTACGCATTATGCTATTTTTGGCGATTTATCTCATCCGTTCTGAGTCGTAATTTTTTAAGATGATATCTAATTCTCTGTTTTTGACATTGGAAAAATAAATTGCTTATTTATATCATTAGCACCATTACAAGGGCCAGTCCTAGACAATTGGTGGTCCCAGGAAAAGTTATTATTTACGGCCCCCTTTAACATTATTAAATACTCAGTGTTGTGAGAATTAAATGTTGATTGATATGAATAAAAAGTCAATAATTAGATGAAAAATTTCATTTCAAAACAAAATGAATTCATCTTAATATTTGAAGTTCATTGTATCTTAGAACAGACTTCTATCAATCAAAAGTATATTTTTATTGTTTCACGAATTGCAAATCAGTAATTAAAGTCGAATAATCGAGCGTTGATATCATAAATTTTTCAACTGAAATAATAGCAAGCTCAACCAGCCTTCCTAGTGTCATTGTTGAACGCAAATATCTTTTAATTAATTTTAACTTTGAAAAGCTACGTTCACCACTAGCTACAGTGACCCGTTTAGCCAATAAAATTCTAAGCACAATAGAAATATTTGCCATAATTTCACAAATATATTGCAAGGCATTCAGTACCGTTACCCATTAATCCGAGATTATTGTGACAACGTTTAAGTCCAGTAAACAAACTTAATCCGCTAATGTCGCTTTTAAACTAATCCTGTTGCTCGGAAAGCAATAGTTCCAGGTCTTTGCACTTTTTAAGCAATTCACCATCAGGCATGTTTTTCAATGTCTAAATACTGTAATGATGCCCAGGTTTGTATTAAAACACTTTAACTGCTGAAATCGTAGCTTTAGTGACATAACTGCTTGGTCCAATAAAGTATTAAAAAATCCGACGCGTAATTTATTCTCGGGATCATTTATTGATTCGTCTTCAGCTTCGTGTGAATATTATTTCTTTATTTTTATTCGTCGAACAGAGGATTCCACTCAAAAAGCAGCTTTTTCAAGACACATTTCAAGTTCTTTCGCATGTTCCTTTGCTGCGATTTGTTACCGCTAGGAAGATCGTGTAATTTTTCTACACTATCAGGGAACGCAAATTTTTTCTGAGCCAAAAACTGGAAAATAGCTAAAAGACACTCGAGAACGCTACGCCAGTGAATCATTTCATTATCAATAAAAAATTTCCGTTCTTTATCAATCGTTTTTTTAATTAATAGATTTTCCAGAATTGTCCATTGTTGCTGAGCGTCAATATGTTTTGGGATGGATTCATGCTGCGTAAATATGTTGAAATAAGTTTTCAGTTGTTGCGACCATCGTTGGAAAATTTGCTATTTTAGCCACTTCCAAAAGGTTCACAACAAAAGCAGAATACGCTGTTTTTTCTCACTGAATACTAAACAAAGTAGCGACGATTAATTGTTTAGTTGTTTGACTAATGCCTAATATAAAATGATTCCGAAAAATGTTTACCATTATCGTTGCGACAAAAATCAAAATCGCAATTATTTTCACCCCAGTTTCATCCAAATTAGCATTGTTGCTTATGAATGCAGGCCAGGAGTCATTGTAATTCCAGTCGATGTCAGTAGATTCTATTTTGTCGCGATCACATTCAGTGACATTGTTTATCGAGCCACTTATTTCTTGGCCTGACGAAACTTTTGAGGGATGAAATTTTTCGTTAATAGATCAAGAAAATGATGATTCGACAATAACTCCTTAATATTTTTCTTTAGCTATCAAACTATAAAAAATTATATAGTATTGTTCCTCTTTATAATTCGACAAATACCTCTCTGGCCCTCTTTCGTTTATATTCTAGAGCACCAGAATCGGTTTTACTCCCTCTAGCATCAGACATTTTTATTTAAAGAATTGGATCGCAAGTGATGAGTTTCAATTTCTACAATTAATTGATCACGTTCTGTAAAAACATGAATTATTATTAACATAAGTGAAAGAAACAACAGCACATATTGCAAGAGTATATTGCTAAAAAATGTCGACTGATCCTCCATCTCACATATTAAAGTTTTTCAGCACTAAGCAAAAAACGCTAAGGTGAACGGATTATGTAATAAAGTAAGATACTGATTGACTGCTCTGGAAAAAAGTACTATATTATTAAATTTTGACTATCTTAGCAAATAATACACTCCGAATCGTTTGAAAATTATGCAAATTTTTGTTTCGCGGCTTTTATACAGTGCATGTTGGAAATTTTGGCGATACCAGAAAACATCTCGGTGCCGTTTAAAATAATTAAAGACAATCACCTATACTTCTCCAACAGTTCGATGATGTGTACGGCCGATATCACTTCTGATGGATGAATGAGGACTAATAAAACCGGTCCACCCTCAGAAAAAAATTTCAGTATGAAATTAGCAAAACTAATTAAAAACAAAAAGAATCAATACGCAAGGAATCAAAGACTAAAACCCATTTCACACTGGCCGCTTCACGCCAAGAAAAGGTTTTGCCAGCCAACAAACGCATTAAGCTTATTACCACTAGAACGAAATTCTTGCAGCAGAATGGCAGAGAGTCAGTCTTGGTAGAGACACTGCTAGTCTCCAAACAACGGATAACCATATGGTACGGATGAATTTAAGTGCGACCAATCACAGGGACCTCTCTTATCTGCACTGTAGCAGTATGCTGTAACTGATTTGTTTTAAACCCTTCATCCAATGGCACGCCCTTTGGGGACCTTTTCACCGAAATGGGAGCTTGTTCCTTTGACCACTCCAGAACTTTTCTTGGTTGGCACCCTTTTTTCTGAAAAACGAAGTGCATTTTCAGTCTCTCCCATCTCCACACCCTTCTTCTCAGAATCAAAAGTTTTTCTGGGAAGACACGGACCACTACCACCGCCCCCATCTCTCTTTTTTTCTACCACCAGACATAAATATAGGGGCGTACCGCACACTACCTCGCGGCGGGAGACCCATGGCCAAAGGGAGCCCATTTTTTTGTGAGGGATTTAAATTTCTTCCGAGACTTCAAATTTGTTTTGGCGGGGGACTACACATTTTCCAGTAGACACTATCAGTAAACGATATACAGTGGAAATCACTTAACACGAAATTGGATAGCACGAAATATCGGTTAATATGAAATGCATGCTCGGTCCGTTCTGGTGCCTATATTTTTCAGTGTAGGTATAACTATTCACTTACCGCAAAACGCTTAACACGAAGTATCGTTTAACACGAAACTTATACTTGGACCCAAAAATACGATTCTATGTTAATTATTTCTGATAACACGAAATGGTAGTCTTTTTTAAACTAACGTTTCATATTGTCACCACGTCAATTGTAACAGACAGATGCATGGTGGATTCTGTTAGACCGGATACATCTACATCTTAATGTTACCCTGCAATTCACCAATCTTGTGGGTGGCAGGGGGTGACTGCACCGAGGCCTACGTAACAGTTATTACTTACTACACTCAATACACTACATTAGTCGATATTGAAAATGATGAAGCTATTGACGATAATTTCAAAGTGATGTCTACACCAAGTGCTGCGGATATCCGTGTGATGCTTAAAAGTGTTTTCCGTTATTAAGAGGTTAAACCAGATTGAGAAAACATTTATACAACTTTGAACGAGTTGGAAATTTTGCGCGCAGAAAATCAGTTTTAACCAAATACGGAAGAAAATTACGAAAATTATCAATGAAAACTAGAGAATAAAATTATTTTAATGGATAGTGTAACTCATTTTTGAATAAATTTAATATTTTTTCTAAATATCAGAGGTTAATGTTAGTGCGAAAGCTTTCGCGGTGTTGTGGTGTTGAAGGATTCAGGGTTTCCACCGCGTAGTACTACAGCATTTTAGACGACAAAAATTTCCCCGATGCTCCTAAAGAGGCCGGCATGAACTAAAAAGGTGTACTAGGTACGCGGGAAAAACCAGGAAGCCATGAAGCCTCTCAGCATTAGAGATTAATAATATCATAAAATATTGTATAACAAATAAATCGATTAAAATAAATCAAAATTAATTGTCTCATTGATCACTGAACAAATTGAAAAATCATTAATCATATTTTAAGAATGAAGATTTTAGCATCAAAACTTTTATCATGTAATTTGGTTAACACGAAATGTTTCGTGTTCTCCGGTTTCCACTGTAACTGTATTTCTATATAATCTTCTAATCGCATCCGGGAAAAATGAGGAAACGTATCTGACGAAAAATAATGCAATTTAGCCTCGGTTTTTATGCAATGCATAATTTGCTATTCAGCGGCTTCTTAAAAGTGGCGGCTCGGTTCGTCCACCCCTAAAACCGGCTGTGACCATTAACCCTTTTAATTCAAAATAAGCATTAAGACTGAAATAACGCGGTATCATTTCTTAAAAAACAGCGCACTAAAGATTCCGGGAGGGTACTTGAAATCTTTTTTCTTCAAAAATGCTATTATATCTGGAACATAGCAATTTGCTATTCATAAGTCGAGTAAATTTTTTAATGTCTTCCATAATCCCGAGAATAATATCTATGCCGCTAAAAGTTATTCATTCCGTGCTCACGCATTCTACGGATTCCAGGAAGGCATTTCATAATTTGTTATCTTCATAATTCGACTGATACGTGTCACATAGCTTTTAGTCACGTAAAGCACCGTAATGTCTAATCACGCTTCTCAAACACAACAGTATATACAAAAACCCATCTGATTCTACACCACCTGTCAACAAAGACGAGAGGGAAAGTAATTATTTCCCTTGGTCATTTACTCCGCCGCATCCTATTCATCATACGTCACACCTGCTTATTTAAATTTTCCATATTAAAGCAAGCTGTGTGTATGTGTGATGCGTCCTCAGTGTGTATATGGGGGGAGCGAAAGGTTTTATGTGATCAGGTCAAAGGTATATATGTGGGTTGTGTGTGAGAGTTTTATCGCGTCCGGATCGCGTGAGGATGCCGAATTAAAGCCGTGCTGTTTGGAATGGGAGTGGGCCTAGTGCTAACCCTATTGGAACCCCTCATCACGCCACCACCTGGCCATTTGGATTCAGGTGTTTTCTAAAAACACAACGGGGAGTTTAGTCAGTTATTCTTTAAGAGTTTATGTGGATATTTATCTTCGCCTTTCATATTCCAGAGGGCAGAAGTAACTGTCGCTTTTCATAAGCACGTTACTCAATATTAATTCAGGTCTTTCAATGGATTGGATTGAGGGTAAATATTTCATGTCACTCTACGAGTTGGATTAAAAATTAAAGGTATAGAAAAAATGGAGATTCGATAGATTGCAGTCGTAGATATAATAAAATAGAAAGATAAAGTACTATAGAAAACTTTTTCGAGATGAAATTTTATACTGTGTAAATAATATAAAACAACTTCCAGAATAAACACTTAAGAATCAATTGAAAAATTGTCTTAAGTTTATCCAGTAAATATTACAAGATTATAAATACTAGATGCTACAATGCAAAATCTTCGCTGGTGATTCATCGAAAGAAGATTCTCAAGGAGAATCTTATTATGGCTTTTTGATATATCTAAGACAAGTATTTAATTTTCCAATTTTTTTTACTTAATTGCTTATTCTAAAATTCATTTTCAGCCATAAGCAGAGCTGGATAATTCTCGGGTGAATATGAAATGAGGCTGATCAGGATTTCGGAGTAGCAATTCCATGTAAATAATGTGGTTTCTAATTTTATAATTTATTTATATTATTTCAACTACCTCATAAAGAGCCATTAACGGTCTTTTAAAATGAACGTAATAACGATGACAAAGGCGAACACATACAACCATGCCCTTTGTAGGAGTCGAACCCTCGAACCAGAGACGCTAACCACCCCTCGACCGAGTATAGAAGTTTTCTTTATATAATTTATACTGTTATTAAATAAAAAGCCTTATAGGCACAATTATACTTCATTACACGTAAAACAGTCCGCCTATCTTGATTTATAAATTTAATGGGTAACATAATTAATAATTCTGAAACTAAAAAACTAATCTGAGCATAATAAATAAAGGAATCTGGCGCGAACCAGGTCTAAATAGTTTGTAACTGCATAATAATTCATTTCCAATTATAAATGCAATGCAGCATCACTCTCGCGTATATTACAAAGTTAAATGCACTAAATGAAATAATTGTTTATAAATATTATTACATTTATCATGACCGACATACACATTCGAGCTTATAACTTAAGTCACCCAAACAATTTTGATACAAGTCATAAAAATGATCTTTCCTTGCAATTTGATCTACTTTTGCTAATATTTATATATTGCAATTTTTATTTTTTTATAAATCCGTTCTATAAAGGCAGAACTGAGATAATTCGAGAAATGACCGATTAATGCTAAAGAGTGATTGTTACTTCCATGCCTATATACCTGTAAATCATAAAATTTCTTTATGGAATTGTGTATTTATTAGACAGGATGGATCAAGATTCTGAAGAAAATCCAACAAAATATGAAATAAGTACTTCATTTATTTGCTACATAGAGGTAAATGTGATGATAGCAATTCATTTTCCTTTATTGATCTAGCACAGTATAAAAGTCATTATGAAAATTACAGATTAAAACAAACATTCTAACATTAAGTTGTCATTGTGCTCATCGAGAAGAAATATTAGCCTGTGAAGTGATGATAATCATGCCTATCCATCAAAGTGAGCTATAAAATTGATTTTATGCTCGCATTGAATTGACGCTGAATTGATTGAATAAATTCGACTAAGCTTCTGAAAACTGCCTTTCTGAATGGAAATTCTTTGAGGGGAATCATAAATATTTCTAAATAAATTTAATCCAAACTGGGAGTTTGTTGTCTCAAAATGTGCTATTATAACGAATCCAATAAATATCTTTAATTGTTGACGGAACTTCAATATACCGTGATAAATCAAAGTTCCAAACGCAACATGGTTACGCTTTTATAATTTGTAATCACGAAAAGGTCCAAAGATGTTTTTTCCAATTGCGTGATTTACAGACTTAAAAAAAACTAGTTTCATCGGATCGCATTTACAATCGCGGTTGGATTCAAACGTAAGTCACCATTCCATGACGATACCAAACAAATTTAGCCGTATTATGAAATATTACCATATAAATCCTTCAAACTTTTTATAAATTTGGGTTCATAGTTCATGTAAAATTGTTATATCATGCTTTCTTCTAAGATACAGATTTTATCATATACTTAAGTACCATTAAGAAAAATGAATTTCTTCAAAATATACTACCAATTAGAAGGCAATCTATTGAGTATATAAGAATTGATGCGGTCTGCGGGACGACCGAAGTCTTGATTAATGGATTAAAGATGAAGAAATAACTACAGTAAATATAACTTCAATTTAATTCCTTTCTCCAGCGCCAGCATTCTTCGATAATTCTTCCTTAAGTTTGCAATTTTCACTCTTTTCCGAAGAAATGATGAAGTAACCGCCAATCTAAAACGCGGTGAATTATTGACCGTTTACGCACTAAATCATTGGCTCAATGTGGGTTCAGTAAAGGGCTAACCAGGTGCACTCGAAAAGGGAAAGTATTACACTGCAAAATATGTGGGTGTTTAATTCTTGGAATGCAATAGCGACAGGTATTCTGTAATTTCCGGAGTTGACGGGAAAATGTAAATAATGCGACGGCAAAAAAGGCGGATAATCGCCGTAAAGAAGGAAAATGGATCGAGGATTAACTCCGGAGTGAGCGCACCGAGACGTTGTTTTTATTTCCTTTCTCTCTCTCTCTCTCTTGAAGCTTATGTTCTCTTCGCGAAGCGTGTCCATTTTGCGACCGAATAGTACTCGCCCTGGAACGCTTTTCATCAGTGTCGGCGCTACATCGCCGAGCATATTTAACGTTGCGTCACTGACCACCTTTAAGCAGTTCTTCAAAGGAAAATAATAAAACACAACAGGTCCTCTCGACTTCGGCGGCGTGCGCGCTAGAGATGAACCAGTCCGCTAGAAGAGTAATGCCCAAAGAGACGGTCTATTTTTTTCCAGGGGAAAAAAGGACAATTTAAAACTTGTATTTTCCCGAAGTTAATGAATGGAGCAAACTAGAGGATGTCTCGGGTAAACATTTATTTTCTTTTTTTCTTTCGCGGCCTCGGGAGAGAGGAGGGTATACTCCAGGTTAAAAATAATGACAATGAGAGAATATATCGGGGGAGATGGAGGAGGTTTATTACGAGGCATATGACTTCCAGAGTTCAACCTTTAAAAACACGACACTGTGGCATACCAAACCGGTGTGGTATTAGCAATTCACTTGATATGCGAGGTCCTCTCATACTCTGAAGATTTTTTTCACTGTAAGAGAAAAAGCATGCGAGGCTTCAATATCAGGATGAGTATCTACGGGTTAGTCTTTAAATGTCTTCGTGTTAAAAGGAGAAAGTTGAATGCAGATTTTTAGAGCGGCCATCAAATTTTTTTTCGATTATGGGGGTTTCGCCTCCATTTATCAAGTATTTTAGCAGTGCGTTAAATAATCAACGAACCTTCTTAAACGTACGGCACACTTAACCGCCGATTTGGACCAGTTTAAAAATTCCACTCGTAAATTTCGTGCGTAATGCGAATATCTCCAGAAAGCGGATCTGACTTCGTAGGAAAGGAGACAAGAAAAACTTCGAGTTGGTAAGAATGAAGAGGGCCACAAACTAAATAAGTTATTCTCTATTAAGTTAAAAGAGGTTTTTCCATGTTCTGTCAGGAAAATACCAGTATGTGAATGGAAATGATCTTTAAAAGCCTACTGAGAACAAGAATAACGTCCAAGAAATAATAAACAAAAGTTGAATTTTTCTTTTTCTCGTTGTGTTTTAGGAAATAAGCGTACAATAAACAAAACAAAACTATGTACATAGTAACATCCAAAAATCATCACACTTAAAAACTTGAGTACTCTCTCATTTCTTCTAAACATCATTTCAAATTTATAAATTCTCATGAAACAGCAACTCTAGCGAAGCAATTGAAACTAAACGGAAATTTGAATGTCAGTATATATTAATTTTCAATTTCTCTCCCACAAAAATTGTTTTACGATATCTAAAAATATTTTTATATTCAAATAACCGAAGCAGGCAGGCAGAGTGGCAACGTAATAGCATATGCAAGTTATTGTTTCACAGAAATAAGTGCCAAAAAATCAGGTGATATATTAAATATAAACATTCCTACACGTTATTGAATGTTTCTCCGACACTGTTCATAGGTAGCACGTAAAAAACTTTACCTTTGGTTGAATTTCTTGACAGGACGCAGTGCGAAAAATCCACGCTCCCGTCCACTGCCACCGTTTCTTTTATTACGAAATAAACGAAGAGGTTCCTAAAAAACGACTCAGTTTCTAATCCATCCGGCACTAAAGCTTTCGAACGTGTTTGACTAGATAAATTCCCCTAGCCAAAATCTCTGCCGGTTTCTTCACACGAGTGACGTCACTCCCAGCCAATGGTATTCATAGCTACGGGTTAATACGTGGAGAGAAAGTCTCGCGACCTAATCAAAAAGCGAGCTATATCTCTGGTTTGAGGGATAACTAAGGTGAAGAGCAGAGGAAAAAGAGAAAACTGAGGATGGCGATGGTTGGGAAGTAAAAAAAACATCTCGCAACTCAACTGGTTTTAGCGGAGGAATTACAGTGAGCCATTACTTTAGTAAATATATAGATTTTTTAAAAGTCTTCTGCGACAGTTTTTTCTTATAAATCATTTTCAAGAAAACATTATTACTTTGCAAATATGACCCATTCGATGCCAAAACATTCATTAGCGCTCTGTAAAGGAAATAATTCGTGATCTGAAACCTTCTTTTGGATTTTCTTACACTTAAAATTATAAAAACAAAAGCGATTAGGATTCACCTCATGATATCTTGTACACTTAATTAGTCTCTTTAAAAAGTTTCGTCCTGCGATTTGGAGAAGGAAAACATGACGGAAAGGATAGCATCTTCTGACCAGAATTTTATGAACTCGCGATTAAAATGAATGGACGAAAAAATGATATCATCTATCTAACAAGATAATTTAATTCCCCACCATTTCTCTTATATTTAAGCCGGTTTTGCGTTGAGTGTTTACATTTTTCTTATGACTCGCATGTTGAATAACACTGCAATAAGTAATACAAAATCAGCAAAAATCCAGTTTAGTCTATATATTATTTCAGGAATTTTTGAACACCTTTTGTATTAGATTTAATTTATGATTCTACGGTTATCAGAATTGTTAATGTCACAGATGAATGAAACGATTTCAAAATGCGCCATTCCAAGCAACTTAGCAATTTTCACGGTATATATTAAAAAGGTAAAAAATCTTCCATAGAGAACAAATGATCATAATAAAATTAAAAATGTAAAAGGTAATTATAGCAAAAGGTTTGAATCGGGCCCATGCATGCCCATGGGAATTCGTAAAGAATTTTAAAGGGGAAAACGAGGATATTAAAGATAATAGCTTTTCTTCTTAGTTCAGCTTACATCAGAGGTAGGCTGCCTTCGGTCCGCGGGCCGTATGCGGCCCCGAGAGCATTTTATGTGGCTCCGGGAGAATTTTATGCGGATCAAGAAGCTACGACGAAAAAGCGATCCATAAAATTGAACATACAAATTAATATTTTTTCATAAACTTATCATAATAGAACCATTATTGTTGAAATTTTAACCCTAAAATCCTTGTGTAGATTTTAGTTTCGCCTATATGACATCTCAGAATCTTGGAGTAACTTATGACTTGAATATCCGGCCCACGAAAGGATTGGCAACTTCCAATGTGGCCCGCCGAAGCGTCCGCAACCACCGGTGCGGCCCTCCATCTAGAAAAGGTTACCCACTCCTGGCTTACATGCATGATTTAAGAGTAATAGGTTTAATGCAACAACTACTCATAACGTTATAAAACGTTGCTCCTCCTTTACCGGCAATTGGGCTTTTAAGCAGAAATATATCTATTGTTTCTCATATCTTTTCAAAAAAGTGTGCTTAACAGTTATTAATTATAAGAAATCGCGTGGTGTTTTTAGCAAGAGGTCGCACACGACCGCTTTGGCTAGTTGTAAAATTTGCAAAATGCATAATTGCATAGCATTATTTTTCATTTACGTTACCTTCATCTACGCAAATAAACAAGAAATATACCTTTAAATGCAAATATTGTTTATTTCATCTTCGCTTTAACAGACAATAGTGGCGAGCGATTATTTCAAAAAGTGCTCAAAAGGATTCGCCAGCAGAAAAAAGGCAAATACAGCAATTTTATAGGTACTTTGAAAGTAATTCATTTCCTTAAATTCATCTAAGCTTGAGTATTATGTCTTTGCTTAATGTTCCGATAAATGACAGCGATTGCGTACTTTCATCAAAATATTGTTAATGTTAAGAAAAATTTTCCGAAATTTGAAAAACAGATTCATGCTTTTTACTTTTAAAAAGTACCTTTCCCTTAGCCTCGCGAATGCGACATATAGTTTGTAATAAGTTTTTAATGTTTTTTTTAAGATAATTCTGCACATTCAATAACATTCCTTGATAAAAAAATTTAAGCGTAATATTACTACGACGAGTTCTAGGTGAGGGATTTTCTTCTTTACGGGTAATTTTAACTGAAAAGGATCTACTGATTACAAATATACTTAGTATACTTTCTAAATTATTTTTAGTTTTATTTGTACGGGAAACACGCAGATAGTATAAGGTAATTCCATTCTAAAGAGTTGTTACTTTTATAGACATCAAGTAATAGGAACAATGCTAAATTTTCACTGTAACTTTACATAACCTTGCAAATACTTACTACATTTTAAATAATTCGTTAATTAAATTGTGACGATAAGAATTATTCCACGATACACCATCCCGAGTATAAAACATAACATCCGCTTAAGTTTTTATTTTACTATCATTGGCAAGAAATGAAAAATAATGTTAAGCAATGTTGTTACTGTATTGCATTCGGGCACCTATTCTCGCCTTCAGGCATATCATAGAAATGACTTCCTAAGCTCTTAATCTATCCCTGCCTGTAATCGGTAGAACTTCGGAACGTCAAAATATCAACATCGTTACGGATACCACGCTAAAATTTGTAATTTTTTTGCGAGGATCGCTGATGTGGAAATATTGGTACGCCTCCGGCATCTCTGGTTATGGCACAAGTCATGCGCATTCTCAGACCACCTCATTATTCCATTTTTTTGTAAGATTTTTCCACGCAACTCCTATGGTATATCTCTCGCGCAAGAGAAAGAGACAAATTGGCTCAAAGCCGAATCGAGATCCAAAAAACCTGTATACCTTGCCAAGCGGGGAAAACGCGGTCCCATTTGGCAACGCCGCATCGGACGATGGCTACATCATTTGGTTGGCCCCACTCCTACGCGCCTCCCGGCGTCATAGCCACAATGCGTTGGTCAACCTCAGGGCAAGGGCAAAGGGAACAGAAAAACCAACCACTTGCTCGGGTAGTGGAACTAGGTTAGGCTGTTGTGGAATGGATGCTCTGTCGGGTCGTATCACCTAAGGGAATCTCATCCGTTTGACTACGAAAAACCAAGGACAGGAAGACACGGAAGGTATATCTCTCTCCTTCCTCTTTACCTTTTTCGCCCAACTTAATAAATTAAAGGAAATGTCACACTTAAGATTTACTTCCTTTTCACTCCGCTTCGTAGGTGTTAACAGACGCGCGAAAATCGCTCATTTGCGATTAAAGATTTTTAAAAATTAAATCGTTGTTCATTTTTAATTATTCTGATAACTTTCAATAGACACATCGTTTCTCATTTTTCTTGATGCGGCACCGTGCGTAAGCGCATTAGCTGATCATTTTAATGAGTTCCAAAAAAATCAAATTTCCGTGTACGTCGGTGGGTCATTAACCGAATAACCAATTAGGAGAAGTCAGTTCCTCGCACGATTGAATTTTAATATTTTTTGCCGCTTTTACCGCAAAATTCTTAACGCGGCTTCTATCTCACAAATATCTAATTCTCGAAAAGTGAGTTGCCACTTTCGTAGAAAAACTGCGTAGGCAACTGTATAGACTAACTCACGCACTAATTAAACCACCGCAAAAAAGTACAATTTTACATTAAACAGTTAAATTCTCGCTAATTTATTAAATTTTATCGGTAGAAATTTTAAATTTATGTATCTTTCTACAAGTGACAAAAACTGAGCTCCGCATTTTCGCCGCTCAGTGAAATCGATAGAAAGTGATAAATATTCCTTTGAAAATAATCGTAGAAAATATTAATAAAATAATGCTCCATGTTATATTTATTTACTGTACTCATTTCGATTGACGTCGATACATTTGCCGCATAAGACAATTGCAGCGAAACGTGGTTGCAGCGATATTTAGTCTTATTTAATTAAATTTCAATTTTCTCTCTGAAATTAGCTTCCGTAGCAGTAGGAATTGCGTGACTGCTCCGCAGAAAAGAGATCGCGGGTTTGGATACCGATTTGGGCGTGTTCGCTTGGGACTCGCGCGTACCCATTTATCATGTATAATTATAAACTGCCCCTTGTCCTAATTAGGACTCGGCTTCTGTAAATATGGAGAATGCGAAAGATTTTTTAAATCCGCGTTAACGTGACTCTATCCACTGAACTAGATGATAACGCTTTAGTTGAATTTGATTTCCGTTGGCCGCATTAGGTTTTTCATAAATTACATACTTTAACACCAAAAATAAATAGGAGCTACATCTTCCACTGCTTCTCTACGATAACTTGAGTAGTAAATTCTACGGCCTTGGCCTTTTAACATATTTTAACATGAATAGTTTTAAAATTTGAGGATTGCGCCTATATCAGAGGTCCCCAATATTTTTTAGTATAAGAGCCCCCTTCTTAACTTAAAAAAAATTTCGCGGCCTCCCACATGCTATAGGCTTGAGTAATTATAAAATACATAATAACAAAAAAGAAACTTTCATAAACCCATTAGCCGTTGTAAATAAATTCACATTTTATTCATCAAAACAATACATAAATTTAAAAAATAGTACTTAATAACATCATACTATGTGTATATATATATATATATATATATATATATATATATATATATATATATATGTATGTCAACAAGGTGTTGGGATGAGGAAGGAGGTTCTCTCTCTGTAGCTGAAGAAGGAGTAGTTCCGAAAGCTTTACGTTTGTGATGTTTCTGTGTTTTTGTGTTATTTTACGTGTGTCGCTTCGACATCCCCGGGGCCTCGCCAACCTGAAGTCGTCTGATTGGTGAGTGCTCACTGGGTTTCCTCATCCCAACACCTTGTTGACATCCATATATTCATTTTACCTTTCCTTTTCCGTAAGTTGTTATATATATATATATATATATACACACATTGCAATTAAGTACATAGATATATAGTCACTCAGTAAGGTGGCTGGTGCTGTTTTGCAGATGTCAGAGTTTGAATGCCTGGTTGAAGCGGTGATAGTTTCAACCATAAATCTGGTTCCATATCCAACTTGTTTCTGTACTTTGATTTCAGCGCAACAAGCGCAGAAAATCCGTTTTCACAAATATACTGTGGGAAAAGGCATCATGTAATTCACAGCCTCATCAGATAATTCTGGGTACTCAGAACGAACGTTTGCATTATCCGGTAGTGAAACGCTAGAAATTCAAAAAAGTTTCATACTAAAGCAAAAGAAAAAATGTTTTTCGTTCACGGTCGGTGAGAACCGAAAAAACGGAACGAAATAAATAAGGTTTTGGGTCTCGGTTCCTGTTCAGAAGTAATATTTTTATCGGTTCTGGTTCGGTTTCACTTCGGATAGAATATCGGTTTTTGGTTCGGCTCCGATTCGATGCAGAAAGGTGGGGGAGAGATTGGGCCCCTCATATGTCGCCGCCCGAGTGTGACGCACCCCTTGCAGCCATAGGTCGGCCAGGCCCCGTAGGCAGGTTTCGAGCGGAGCAAAGCAGCCAAGTGCCGCATGCAAACAGCTGATCGGCCATAGCAGTGATAAAAGTGACGTTGTACGTGGTTTGATGAACTAATATCGAAAGTTTTTTTTTAATTGTTTCGTGAAAATAACGGTCTATCGAGTTTTTCCGATAAGAATCGATCGTAAAAGAACAAATTTGTGTCAGATTGTGTTGAAATGTAAAACAACTGAAGAAATTAAAAACAATGCATAATAATTTAATATAGTAAAAATTATATTTTTTCCAAAATAAAATTACTAAATAAAAATTATTTAAAAATATCTACCTTTATATTCTAGAATAGTGGTCTTAGCCTTTTCGTACCACTTTCAATGAAGCAGGTTTTCCGCAAACCACCAAATATCTGTAGAACCTTATAATATCATTAAAATAACAAATATAATTGGGTACATTACTAAAAACTTTCTCTGAAAACTCGGGAATTTTTTTCAGGTTTAGTATATTGATCTGTAATCAATTTAAGCGGATCACCCGAACAATGCTCGTGGTCAAATCCTGTGTCTCCCCTGGCAACCCGTCGCGCCTACCACTTTGAGAACCTCTGCTCTACGGTAATCTAGCGGGGCGCGGAGAGAAACAAGCTCCTGCTTTGCGCGCCAAATTCGAAGATGCCTGATTCTCAGCGGCGGAAATAACAAGAAACCAAGCGCCTATTGGAGAAGGAAGACTTAATGCGAAGTTATGTGAATTCGCCGATTCCTATAAATATCCTCGCTGCTCCCAAGGAAAAACTTCACGGCCCCCCGGGGGGGGGGGGGGGGGGGGCACGGCCCACATGTTGGGAATCACTACCCTATATCATGCATTTTTCTTCTCTTGACAACGTTGAGACCATGTGCCTCCATAATATTTAAACGATCGATAATGACAACTGATGTCGATGGGATCAATTATAGCATGTAATGCTTTGAATTTCAGGTATATAAACGACAACGTTGGAACTCGACCAAAATATCTATCTATAAATAAGACGGTCCAAAACGAAGAGTAAGACATCACGTCATCTCGCCTTAATTTATAGTTATAAGGTCGTTGATTTGACTGCTTTCAATATATATGATTTAAAAACAAGAGAAAGAAAAATAAAAAAGTTTAACCAATGATAGTCGGATGAGATGTACTGCATATATTGTATCGCATAATAAGGAAGGGGTAATCTTTTAAGTTTTCTGTTATCAGCCTGATCACCCACATATGCAGTTATCAGTAATTTAAATGAACTTTTATATTACGAGTAAAAGTTCAGGTTTTCGTGAAAGTGACTGTTAAATAAATAGCGAAGGGCACAAAAGAGATACTTCCACCAGAGTGAAAAATAATTTGCGGTTCATTACACAGGCGCACGCAAGCCCATTGCTTGGCTCAAGTTTCCAAAAAGGATTTTAACTGAAATGTGTGTGCATAAATAACTGCCGATATATTTTCCTCTATCTGGAAACCTGAAATAAGCTTTTTGATATCAAAATTGTCGTCCTTTGAATAAAAGGAAAAAGACCCCTTCATTTTAGCATAATTTATCCCTAAATTACCAGTCTCGGAAGTCTGAATGATAGATTGTAATGTAAATTTAACATATAAATAGACATTTATATACAATGTGTCTCACAAGTCTTTTTATCCACTGGTATACTAGGAAAAAGCAAACAAATATTTAATTGTTCTGTATGTGATTTATATAGCTGCGATTATTTCTAATTAACAATAACGTCATTATAAGTGCCACCTTTATCAACACAGATAGTGACGCGGCGCCAAGTTTGGTGATTCATTTTCGTAGCATGGGTTTAGATGCACTAATATTCATTATTATCTCTCCTCTATTATAAAAGGACTATGGCAACTCATCTTTAAACTTAAAGATGCAAAAACTAAAATAAAACACTTCAGATCGCATTTCTAGCTCAAAAATGATATATATAAAAGATATTTATGGGACACCCAAAATGATGTTCATGATTAATACAAATAATTATGATGTTTGAATAAACTCTAGACATGAAACTATATATAAAAAATAAAGAGAATGTTTAATTTTGCTTGCTCAGTCTGACCGTCTGGGGGCAAAGGAACTTTCGGAAAATATTACCACCACGCCAAAAGAAAGTATGCGCTTGAGTACTAAAGTTTACCTGTTTACGATATAAATAACAACGCTGACGTCGCATTTAGATTCTTTTCTTAGGAATGGACGAAAAATAAATCATTCAGAAATTACTTCTTATGGAATTATAAGAGAGCGATTTATCCTACCACTATTTGCATTTAAGGTTGGTGTAAGTAAGTTCTGATATTAGGAAGCGTATAATATGAGTAAATGCCGCATGCATAGGGTTGCAAAAGAACGGGATAACATGTTTTGTTTAAAAAGAGTCTGCCATAAAATGATAAAGGCTCAAAACTGGTCATCTATTTCCACACGAAATGATTATTTCAGGAAAACATTTTCAATTCAGGGAGAAAATAGCGTTGAAATTCTCCATGCGATAAAATGTAATCCTACCTGCATAGATTTATATATCAGCATTTGATAAACATTAATGTTTTTACGTCTGTTGAAATTATGGTCATGATAAAAAAATTAAATTTAAATTTCCGTCTTTATTTTCACACATTGTGTAAGCGTGTGCACGTGTTTTTTTAATTTTTGTTTACACTTGTTTCGATGCGCGAATAATTTAGCTACTGAACTTAGCTACGGTTAAGTTCAGTATTTCGCTATCGCCACCTAAAAAAGAAGCTGAATTATTGCAAACATTATTTTAATTATATCTCGCTTTTTATGACACTCTTCATCGCTTTGATTTAAATTGGAATAGAAAATGAATCACGCATTCATAACGGATTTTCCGCGTGCTGTGCAACATAGCTCCGGTTCCGTATATACTTGACATTGAATGACTTTGCTTGTGCCTTTTATGACATTGTTTGCGATTAGAAACAGGAATGAATGTTTCGTGGTGTAGCTTTCACGGTTCAGTCAATTTACTTCCACCCCTTGGCATAAGATGCAATGGGTTAGAAAATTTGTTTGCAACTCATGTAGCCCATTCAAGAGACTTTTACAAACTGAGTGGATGCAATAAATGCATTTAAATTCATAAACGTATAAATTAAAAAATGCTAAGGGTAACTTGACCTCGCGGTTTCTTTACGTCAGTTAAGTTTCCGCTTAAATGTATAAATAAACATTAATAGACACTTGCACTTGGATGTAGTAGATGTATTTGTAAGGTGAAACGCAGCATTCACTATATATCACTCGTTATTATCACTGGTTATTGGTATCAGACGCTTAATTTTATCAATTAATCCGAATGCAATGTGATCACATAAAGCGGCATCCACTTTATTTGTATAACAAATGTCGTGGAAATTGGACCTGTGTATTTGATTATAAGTGAAACTACTATATACTATTGACCAATTTGCAGTCTTATTGTCCGAATATTAGTTATATTTCCAACTTTTTCAGTTTATTTAAAAACAAATAAAATTGACCGCCATCGTATTATGAAGTAAATCTTTTGACTAACTTTTTCGTTCACTTATTAGATAAATAAAATTATTGGTTACTATGTTTGTAAGTACAAACGAATTAAATATTTTCAAGGTTATACACTTAATTCAATATAAAAATGTCGAGCTAGTCCTATGAGTGAAGTAAAACTGTCAAGCTATGTCACCCCATAGCCTTTTATAAGGTTGAGAAAACCAGATGCTCATTTCGGCTACAAAATAGATTCAAAAAAAGAAGAATTTTTTTACGAACTACTCTACTTTAATCGCCACTGACGACTGCTGCTTTCGATAAAAACGTTTATCTAGCTTTCTCAATCTTTTTATGGGAGCTGGAGGAACATATAGTTTATTTCAAGATTGCATACGATGAATGCTAGGTTATACTAGGTGTGGCAAAGATTAAACACGCGCAATTAAACAGTCGATTATACCTGCATTTAAATTTTATCGATTTACAGTGCGCCATGAATACGTTACTTAACTATAAAAGTCTATTTTAATAATCCATCTTGTTTTCAGACCACCCTTCCGCATTACCCCACTTCTCTCCTCACGCGCTCGTCCCCCTTTCTAATCATTCTCTTCAAGAACGTTACCGCGTTCCATACGGCTTTGCTGATTACAACTGGAATCTACGTGACACGTCACGCGTCTCATAAGTCGTGAATAACGCTTTTTTCCAACCCTCGTCTATGGGATGGCCACAAAATGTCACGGAGCCATTATGGATCACGACTTCCGCAAATCCTGTATCAGAACCTTTTGGAGGGGAAAGGGAAGTGGGAATGCAGGAAGTAGGAAGGAATTCAACGGCGAGACCTTATGGTCCAGTACGATCTCAAGGTAAAGTAGATCACCAAAGCGTCTCGCGCGTAGGGGCCGAAGCAGGCGAGGGGCTATTATAATTTTTTTTTCACTGACAAGCTGGCCACGGAGGTGATTGAAAAGGTGCTCTTTTAGCGATCTCGTCGCGAGCTTTGGAGGTGAGATTAAAAACCCTAACCATTGCCCTAAGACTTTCATTGATGAATCGTTCGTCAGTCGCCAAATAGGGTCAAAGGTAGGCGGCGAATCGGCTCTTTTCATTTTTTCTTCTTGTCATTTATGGGGTAGAATTTAAGTGTACTTTTTTTTAAGTTTGAGGAAGTTTATATTTAAAAATAAAGTCCATTTGACGTCTGATCTCATTCGCAATTTAACTCAAAAACGAAAATCTTTAAGATTGAATTATCCAGCTCACCTTATCGATCGACTCATGTAGATGATGATAACGGTGGAGTAAGCCATAAAGGACATTCTTTTGAGAACTAGCCGTCGGTATATTACCTTTAAAAAACGGCAACCTTGTGTCATAACGCGTTTATGACTTACTCACCAATTTTAATGTCCGCGGAAGTTAACTAGATCATTTATCGATTCATACTTCGTGTTCCGACGAAAAAAGTCGCGCATTCCTTCAATTAATATCGAAAGTTTCGTAAAATATGGCGTATGCGGTGATGTGATGTTTGGCATTCGCTAATATCGTATCGGACGCCGACGATGTAAGAGACACGTGCAGAAGATAATGGCGAAGTTTTTGTTCCTTCCTCTGACGTGACCCACGGAACGGACGCCTATCGCTCGATAATCCGCGCCGCTTTCGCCAATCTCGACGAGAATGCTCATTTCCCTCACCGTCGGATGAATTACCCTCCTTACCTTCGAATCTCTTTCGTGGAAGAATTTTCGTTCATCGGGTAAGGCTTACGCATTCTCAAAATTGCTCGAGGGGACCAAGGTCGCGTTCCACTTTTTCGTACGAACCAAGGAGATCGGAATCGGCGGAGCAGTTGATGAACTCGCCTTAAATCCGCGACGTGCGTTTATAGTGAAACCGATAGAGCTGGAATTTTTATCTCAAGTATCGATAGATCGAAGTGGATGTTTTCTACCCTCGAGGGAATTCGCGCAGTTTAACTCGAAGCTCTCTCTCTGGAATTCTTTAAATCTAGAACATTTCGCCATTCCCGTAGGTTCGAATCTTGCTGGTAAGACCTTACCGAAGACTGATTTCGTCATTGATATCGAAGGAAGTTTATGATTGTGGCGCATTAGCTCTACATACATTTACTTCACATTTTATTCATGGAACTTTTCCAAATCGGAATTTGATCTCTGCTATTATTATTATTTTCTAGAAATAAAAGATGCGATCAACGAACGCCCATTGTACGAATGCATAAACCAACGGAAGAAAAATATACCGCTATAATTAGAAAAAATCGAGTTTTGGACAGTAACATTCTATGTAACTGCTTCTGACTCATGATATATCATTATTGCCGTATATAGGAGAATACTAATGCGCTTCCAGATGAGTTCGAGACTTGAAATTTTTTATATAGGTTTAAGTATGTACAAAACCGATTAGAAAGACCGAAAATCTCAACATAGTTAAATAATGCGGGCGCTAAATTTTCGCTAATATTTAAACAAATCTTTTATGTTTACGTATTTCTGAATGAGCTACGAAGCTGAAATTATTTGTGAAGGTAGAATTTGTAAAATAACCAAATATGGATCACAGAAAATTTGATATATTAATTTATTCGGCTGTTAAAAATTCTTAAAATTTAAACAAATATATTAATGTTTAGGTATTAGGGGGAAGATAGGGAGCTGAAAGTTTTCAGTTATTTAGTGCTTTGTGAAAATGCACAAATAAACATTTGAAATCTCCACGAAGTTGTTATTGCGGCCGTTAAAAATTTTTAAATTTTAAGAAATTACACTAATATTACTTCACTTCTAGATGTGCTGCAAAATTAAAATTTGGCATAAATGTGTGGCATTAGTACACAACGATGAAGAAAGTATAATATTGTTAAAATTGCAAATTTTACGGATTGCCTTTACTCCAATATTATCCCGTAAGGAAATCGGCGCAGAGATGCAAAATTTGAATTTAAAAAATATTTCTAGCGATGAAATATCTCTCTGAAAAATGGTTGTGTTTTTCAAGGTGAGATGAAATGCTTCCAGAATGCAAGCACATTTTACTAGTATTCCATTATGATCGTTTATAGTCAATTTTTGATTGAAATTCTGTCATTCGATTTTACCCGAACATTCACGTTGTCGAGGTTTTGATTCGGCATAAGAATGCTAAACATGGTCCGCCAGCGATAGAATCATCCATCCCCTTCGAAGAACTCAATGAAGCATGGTGAAGTGCATGTCTTGGTTTCGCCCCGAGTGGCCGAGATTAAAAAGGTTACCCGAACAAACAATTAAAAGATCGAAAATTTCAAAATGAAAGCAGCCACATATTTCGAGGGGACTATCGATTCCGGGAGTTCGAAACGATCTAATGCATCTCGAGGGACGTTTGGCGATCGAAGAGGAAACGTTCAAGGACGCACGGGATAGAAAATGTAGCTTGGGACCGTGAAATTTGGAAGAATTCGGGAGGGACCTTCATCCGGCGGTTGCTTGAGAAAGGCTGTTGATGATGGCTTATACGTGTCGAAATAGTAGGAGGATATTCTTGCGCTATGTGGAAAAGTAGCGATGAAAAGAAAAGCGTAGTGAGCGAAGGAGCCTCGTACCCGCTATTAAACCGTTAGAATCTAGTAAAGTTTACGTTGAAACATGGCCACGGATTATTTTTTACCGTTCCCGAAAACCGATGAAAAATTTTCGGCAGAAAGGCAGTCGAAGGGACAAAAAATATAATCCATTAATTTTGGTGAATGGTCTCGTGAGTATGTACCTATATTTCTCCTTTCTTCGTTGTTAACGTCGTTTGGCCAAGAGGAAAAATAATTTTCATTTTAGCAGCATAGCAGTACGGAGACATTCTTATATTTAACCTTGATCCGCCTAAAGAGTCCATTTGGTACTGTAAAATGGGCTCTCCCACTGCCTGGCAGTGCCGTTTGGCAACCCTTCATTCCGAGAATATCTAGTTGTTTTCTTTGACGTGGAATGGGAGGAGTGGAAAAAGAGCTTTCCAAAAGAAAGACATCACCGCAGGCTATGGCTTACAGGTCTATCTCATTTTAAGGATTAGGGGAGTGTAGACACAAAGATCAAACAAAAACTCGAGGGAGTTTTTTTACCCAAGACCCAGGCCGAGATATCGGTTCCACATTCGCAACTCAATGATGAGCATCTAAAGTGAGGGTGCTCCAACCTTTAAGGGTTTCCCGGTATTTCACCTTATCTCTCTTTGGACATCTGTCTCGCGAGCCGTCTCATTGTCGTTTCCGAATCACCCATTAAAAGTCGGCCTTGGTAGACGGATGGTTAGTTTCTGCCAACGGATACTAAGGTCGCGGGTTTGAATCCCGCCGAGGACATGGATGTTTGTGCTTGTAATATAAGGGTTATATGTAAGAATGGACATTATTGTCTAAATATCGCCCTCAATAAAGACGGATTATTATTGTTATTGTTATTAAAACGTCAATAGGCTTACGCGAGTGAAAATATCGAAGTGTTTTGTCTTCGTATTAGGTTATATCTTCTTCGTTATATTTTTATTATATTAGTATCTCTTCTTTATTGTTATATTGTTATTTTTATAAATATTTATGTGTTCGTTATATGGAGAAATGGCGTCGAAACGTAAGATACCAGATGCGGACGTTTATATTGATTCGGGTGCTAACGAGGAGGTAAGTAGAGAAAGTGGAAGTGATGAAGGGAAGCAAGTAAGACTTCACAACCAGGTCGCGTCAGCAATGGGAGTGAGTAGGAACTATGCCACCTAAAATGAGTAAATAATGTTGTATTTACATTTCTATTACGTCATTTCAATTTTGTGTGAAAATAATTTTTTGATGTGATTCTTTCCTCCAGATAAAAAAATCGCAGTAATTCTTCAATAATTTTATTATAAGATGCTTTTGATTTAAACATTTTATGACAAATATTTCATGAGTTACGCGATTGTTCCGTAATTCATACGAAAATTATTTAAATACCGCAAAATAAATTCTTTACCTGGACGCCACCGTGATAATTTAAATCCGGCTTTTAAAGGTTAATTGTATTTTTGTTTCTCTATTTGATAATCAAGGTAGCTTATATTAGGCACAGACGGTTAGGAAAACCTTATCGGTATTTGGACTATAAAGCAAACATCCTTTGTACTAACTCACCGATCATTGATTCTATGCAGTGGCGGATGGTGAATCTATATGGCTGTTAGCATAAATAAACTGAACTAAACATAATATGTAAAATTTTCTTTAAAAAACAGGTACTTTATGTATTATGCGTTTGTTGCTGATGTGTGTAAAATATTTTTGTAAAGCGGTCCCTCATCGACCCTGGTGGTCCAGACCTCATTCGTAGATCCGCCCTTGACTCTAAGCGAGCTCGATAATTCATTTTCGGAGTAGTTTCTAGAGAATATTTTTCTAAAACTTCCCATTGTTAGTTTGAAATGCATATCTAGTAGAAATGGAACCTGCGAAACTTGAGCTTCATGAAATCACGGGCATTATTATTTTAATAGTGAAATTTCATCGAACGAGACAAAACGATTTTCGTCGACTAAAGAAAACAGCATATACGATGAAATAAATATATGTTGACATTTTATGTAAACTTCCCGCGATTCCGAATGACATATCGATCAACGGAACCAAGGCCGCCAGAACAATTTTCAATTTTTTCCCTCGCATCTGGATTTACATGGCACGAATCTCGGTAGTTGTCTTTCAACTAGTTACTCGAGGTCGCCATTCGAGTAATTTGTCGACCTCCAGAGGCATTTTTTTCTGCTCCAATTATTGGTTAAGAAACGCATCATCGCATTAACGGGAGTGCTTCGAGATAGGCATCCTTCGGAGATTTAGGAACGGTTTAATTTTTTGTCAGTGTTCGAGAAATGATCTGCATATAAACGCTCGCGAAAGGTCTTTTCATAATGAAATCAAACCTTGAAGGAGAAGTGTTAATGATTCACGTGGGTTAAAGGGCAGTTAAAAGGTTTGAGAGAAACCGTAGTGGGTAAATGGCACAGGTACGCCAAAAATGGCTTACTCTCTTAATGGCGATGGACACCATAAATGGAGTTTCCGCGGAGGAGAGGAGACGGTAACCTTATAGAAATAATATCTCGTCTCCGACGTAATTTTATGCTGTCCTTTAAGAAAAGGAATCTCTGTAGTTGTGGGACATTGATGTGTTCCGGGCAGTGGCGCACACAGAATTTTCTCTTGGGGGGGGGCTCAACCATAAGAAAATATATCCCACCGAACATATCTAATACCTTAAGTTTTCATTTGAGATAAAAACGTAGCGATTCTCGGAAAGAGAACAGGGGCTATTCACTAAAGAAAAGAGATGCGATTGACATTTGCAGTTTTAAGGACCCACGAATTTTATGACAAAACAAAAAAATGAAAATTTTGACATGGTTAACAATAATGAAAAGCTTGGTATAAATTCGACAAAAAACACAAACTATTTTTAATTATTAATTACATCATTCAATACATATTTCATTCTAGATTAAAATCTCAATTTTTCTCTTTGATTTCTGTAATTCGTTTAAAACATCTTGAGGATTAATTTTAATGTCTCGGTGTATATTTAAAAGCGCTAAGCCATTTAAACGGTCTTGAGACATGGTGTTCCTCAAATATGTCTTCAACCTTCGTAAAGTCGAAAATGATCTTTCACTGGTGCACGTAGTAATAGGAAGTGTGGCAAATATTTTTAGCAATATGAAAATATTTGGAAAAATTAATCTATCACACTGATTCAACGCATCTATAGCATTCTTCGGTGGGGCTATTGTAGATACCAACTTATCAAAACTTTTGTACCACATTATAAATTCTTCGGTTTTTTCCTAAAGAGTGTAACAAATTGCGCACATTTTTCCGTTTTTCTTCCATTCTGTTATGGGTAAAATTAAACGCAATTATTTAAAAACCAGTTTTAACAGAGTTTTTACGTACAGCAGGCAAACTGTATACCATTTCCATGAGTCCAAATTCAATTAAAACAATAATATTTATGATTATATTTAAACCGTTGATTTATATGGAGAATACATAAATAGGTTGGCTTGCCATTCTTAACACGAAACATACTTCTATTCACTAGTAACATAAAAATAGGAAACATTCCATTTTGTGAAATAATTAACTTCACTTACCAAATGCTGTAAATTCGTCGCCGTTGAAACTTCAGGAATCTCAGGATAATAAGATGAAACACTCGAAACTTATGGTAACAAACATTATGAAGTAGATGATAGCTCATAAACACTTTGGCTCCAAATTGATCAGTGGTGGAAAACTCCTTCAGCCAAAAATTATCAACCCCGTTCACAGCCAAGGCAGGTTCTCCCCTGAAGATGCCCACTTAGTAGGCGAAATGCATAGGGACTATCCTATAATTTTGGCTGAAGGAGTTTTCCACCACTGATCAAACATTCTGAAATTAATATTTCACTCCTCAAAAAAGAAAACTATCTGGAAGCAACGGGATATGGTGAGCATAACCGGTAACTTGAGATTTTATTATAAAGGTAACTTATTGTCAACGTTTATGATTTCTAACGAATTTTCTTGCACTCAGAATACACAAAACAGACACACTCACTAATGCAGTTGCTTTGAGGAGAGACAATGTGAAACTGACGCTCAAAAACGCGTTCCTTTCTCAAGATGTGCTTTAACGTTCTTAGAAAAACCTTCCCTCGAATTTCCTCTTTGCGTAGTTCGCATGTGCTCTCTCCATCTGGAAGCTATTAAGGATCCAGGGTCACTTGGCTTTACCCTTCACATGGAGGTTAAAAGAAGACTGAAATTACCACTTTCTTCACTGCGGGGTGCCTTCCTGTCACTATCCGTTGGTCTAGGGAACAACTATAACGAAGTTAGAAAAATGGATGCAAAATAAATGAAAAGAAGTCTTACTTCGGCAAGCTGCATAGGAAAATGGCTGAAAAATTACCGAGGACTACATTTCCTTAATGATCGACATTATGAAGAATTTCTCGAGAATATTATTAGAAATCTTACGAAAAACCATCAGATTTACTGACAATTAGTACAGATATTCTGGTTATACTAAAGCCCTAGCATGAACATGTCGATTTGGGGGGGGGAGGCTAAAGCCCGTCAACCCCCCCCCCCCTCCCCCCCTCTGAGTGCGTCCCTGGTTCCGGGTGTTGCATAGGATGCGGTTACGATTTATTTATATTTTTAACTAGCTCAGCATTCAATGGCCTCTTCCGGTGAGCATATCAACGATGACGAAGAAGAGCTCATGCAATAATACCCTCGAAGGGATTCGAAACTGACACATGAGCATTAGGATCAAACACCTTTCTACCAAGGTCGGAAGTTAATCATTGTTTCAAATTTAATCATGAATTGGTCAAAAACGTTATTGTAGAAATTATGAAAATTATTCGTTCTCCTTTTGTTTAGCGTCCTTTTATCGCATTTCCATGTAAAATTTGAATTTTAACGAACAGCTTACGCGGTGCCGACACTGGGAAGCACTGAGAAACATTCAAATTCATCGGAAAAGGCATCCGTTGCTGTAGAGTCAGAAAGAAGTTTCAGTGCAATCGTTCTCTTTGTTATAAAATTCCTCAAAGATTTGGACCATGAGACTGCAACCGAGATGTGTTTTCTTCCTCTTACCATATAGAGACAGTAAACCTCATTTCAGAAGTTCACAAACTATACCTCTCTAATAACCATAAATGTTAGGGGAAACCAGAAATGAGTTCCTACTCCAAATCTGCCGAAATCAGAGTCAATTCACTGATGGCAGATCCTTAAGGTATTTATGAAAAAGAATTTTAAAATCGACTGTTGACAGTGCAGTGCAGCCGAAATGCACGTCTGGTTTTCTAAATCTATTTTTGGCTAAGGGAAAGATAGTTCTTCAATTTGATTGTAACCGTATTGTGTGATAATTAATTCCTGTTTACTTCTTAGAAGTATTTAACTTTTAATCTATTTAAATAAGCGAATCGTGGTTAAATTAGAGCATTCATCGTTCATCGATATTCTTCAGAAATGATTAATTAACAATTCCCATTTCTTGTACTAGGTTTAAGATTGAATAGCCATTGCTGTATATATGGAAGTGGAACGAAATAATTAGATAATAAGATTCTTCAGCCATAAAACCCACTACGAATGGCATAACCTTAACTGGGTATAGTGTCGTGTCGCGCCATAAATACTTCACTAATGTACCGAGGAGAATGAGATATTTTTTGTGAAGTCTCTCGTCATTGATATACTCCTAAAGGGATGTTCATCATCTTTGAACGTCTTGGACGTTGAATTGTTCGAGCTTCGTCGATTAAAATCTGTTCGTGCGAGCAGCCCCACTAAAAAAACTTCACAAAGAAGTCTCCAATGACATAGCGCGTGTTTCTGTTAGATATCTTAGAGGGATAGGCCTTTATTGCATTGACAACTCCATTAATCGACACTGTCCATAAAAAATATTCTTTGTAAAATGTTTTACGGATTAAGGTAAAAATACCGTTTAATCTAAATATAGATCATGGGCCAAAAACTCAAAATGTATATGGCATAAATTTAGAATTGTGTACAACGCAATTATAGGTGACAATTATGCACAGAAATATATTGTTTGACATTAAACAAACAACTAAGAATGGTAGTAAATTATCACACAATAATCGATTTAACTGCTATTATAAATAAGGTATGATACCGTGTTCATGGAGGTTACGTTCAAGAAAATCTCCGTGAACGGCGAGGATAACGGCTCAGGAAGAAATGAGGGTTAGGTTCCCGGTGCTGGTTATATTTTGGAATAAAATATTTTATTGATAAATACACGTGATGATTACAAATGATCTTCCCGATTTAAAAAAATTATAATAAAGGTATCGGAAACATCGTTATATACATCCTCGGCTTAAAACCCGCTAAACAGCTTTTGGATTTTTCTAATCATAGGCCCTGTGTTTTATGGTTGCTCTATAAAATAAAATGTGTTTATCTTAGTCTCGAAATTCGCGCATGTAACTGCTGCAGACGCGCATGCATTTCAAACCGCCAAAATGTATTATTGTTTAGGTTTTTTTCCAACTTAGGATTGAGATATATTATGTCGCTGAACTCCAATCGTAATGAGTTGAGCAAGGATCGTTAATAATTTTCGTCATTACACGTAGGTATTTATCTGTTTTTAAAAATTTGTATGGGGCATAATCTATATATTAAGTGCAATTTGTTAGCTTGTCAGAGCACAACATTAACATTTCACATCTACTATATAAATTTCTAAATTACATATAATTTTTCATGATATGGCAGTGTAGGTCACGGGTCATCCCACAGTGACAATTGTCTTTTGTCCCCGAATGGTTATTGAACAACACTGGTCCATGGCCTGTTAACTAAATCGTTGAAATTTCATTAAAAGTATTTAATGTTCCCTTTTTTGAATGCAAATATCCCCTAAAACATTAAATTTAAAAAGGTACGAGTATGTAATATTAGTAATTGTTGGAAAACCTAATTTGAGAAAAAGATTTTGATAGAAAATATTATTTTTTTGCAATTTTTCCGTTCTACCATATCTTGGCCGTACACGGAACTGGTTTATACCAGTTCCGTGTACGGTACCGTCGGAGATAGTTGAATATGTTTTACACCATGAGGCTCTGTAATATTTTGGAATACATTCCTAAATATAAAATTCATTATTTACATTACATTGATTTATAATGCCGGGTGGAAGTAAGCACATATTTTATTGATGCTGCAAGATTTTACTAAATATATAAATAGCTCTGAAGAGAGCTCCGTCCACCCTTTCAAAGATACACAGAATTTCCCGGTATCCCAACCTTCATTAAGGTTTGTATGTTTTCACAAACGAGTATTAGAACGTTTGGACATATCCATTTGTTGGTACCGCACAATAATCTATGTATTAGAGAAAACGTTCATTCTCTAGTTACCGGTAAACATATCCAAATCGTTCATTTATTTATACAACTAATTTTATCGAGGCAGCAATAAAAATCAGCTGCGGCGGCCCAGTGTGGCGCGGCACCCAGGTTGGGAGCCACTGCACTCGATGATGGCATATATTCTTTTTGCGTTCTTACCATGGACTAAAAATGAGCGCCTTATTGTCAGGCCGTGACCATGCGTCCGCATGTTTCGTCTCCGATATTACTGGGTAGAATTTTTAAAATTTGGTATTTGGGGCTGCAGGGCAAAGAAAATAAGAAAATGATATAAATGGTTTACATAGCATAAACAACTGTGCCACTTTATAGGTGACCAAAATTAACTTTTAGTTATATCTCGTAAAATAACAGTCATACCCAATAAATGTTCAAATATAATTTGTAGTACTAGTTAAATAAAATATTTCTTGCCTCAGATTTTTATCAGAGGAGTAGTCGTTTTTCGGGAAATTAAACAAGAAAGTCGGAATTCACTTTGTATCGGAAAATATCTTTCATGGTCACGTAATTGATGTCAACGGAAACAATCTTCGTAGCAGCTGTAGTTTAAATGATCTACTATAAATACGTTTAATTTCCTTACGTGCGCCTGTACATAAATTGTAAAGAACGGATTTGGAGATTCTGTGCACACCGACGCTTTAATGATAAACACAGTTTGACTCAGAAAATATCCTTTATGCAAACGCAAACCAAAAGTAAGAGTTCTTCTAGATCACACGAAATAAGCACAAAGGCGAAAGACAAAACGATGCTAATTTGACAACAGGCCGAAAGAAAGTGATCAGCTCTGTACGGCTACTATCCAGTTAAACTGACGGAAAGTAAGCACAATTCACACTATAGAAAGAATAAGAAGTATAAAAGAAGAATAACAAGATTGGTTCACCATCTCGAGAAAATTTAACGCGGATAGATTATTAGAAAAATTCTGATACTTTTGCCGAATACTTCCGTGTAGCGTATTCTATACAGTAAATTTGCAGAAATTGAAAAATATTTTGATTATATAATCTTCTTTCACAGCATTTTATGTAGAATTTCACCTTATCGAAATATATGCGACGATAGAATTGGTTTATAGAGAGTTCCTCATTTTGCGTGGTCTAACATTTTAAAATGTTATGACTAATATATAACATTTTAAAATTACGCAAACTTAGTCATTTAAAATTTTAAAGAACTACCATAAACATAGTGCGTACATGTTTTAAAATATTGCTAATTCTCCCAAAATAAAATTTTATTACTCTAAAATTTAGAACGATGAAAATTATGCTCGCTTATTCATCTTGTATATATACCAAAATGTATGCATGAATGCGTCAATTCATTCAGACATAATATACTTATGTATTAACACGTGTATACGCTCACGGAGCGCAGTAGTGCTTCGTAAGGCTTCTTCATTTCAGCACTGAATCATAACTTTCACTCCCTCCCCGTCTCCCTTTAAAAAAATAAAGCCTTAGAAACATTTCCGAGGCGCACGAGCGACAGAAATGCTTCACTTGCCCATTTCGCCATTCTCATTATGGCTCAGCCCACATGTGCTCGCGCCTGCGCACCGCCATTAAAATTCCGCGAAGCTTGCCAACGCGGCATTCTATGCTATACGCTCAACAGGATCAGGAAAAAAATCCGGGTCTTGTTTATGAAACACGTCATTTGATAATACTGCCATTTTTGTGATTTGAATTTTCGTCGCGTGAGGCGACTAAATGCCGCTAAGCGGATGAATGTCAAAAGGATAAAAGTTGTAGTTTAAGTCGGTATCGAATTTTTCCTTCTATGAGCTCCACATCACGCGTTACAAAAACAAAATTTTGGTATTTTTGAAATTGAAAAAGATACATTTTTAAGTGCAGGATATCTGTGCTCTATTTGAACTCTTAAATACGGATTAACTATTTCGTTAAGGTCTTATTTCGCGGGCCTTTTTAAGGGAACACATGCGTTCAGCTGGCGCTTGATAAGCTAATGAGATGATGCATCCCCCACGCTTTTATAATAGATTGGCGAGACCGCGCCGTATCTTTGGCGCAAGAAAAAGCATCTCGGTCTTAATTGGAAACTTAATGTAAATTAAATCGATAAACGAAGCATTTTTATCCTTCCCTACTTCGCGGAAGATTCCTTTAACATCCCTAAAAGTGTAGCGTGCTGTCTCTCTCTATCTATAGTTAAAGCAGCGCGGAGGTTCCTTCAATTAGCGCCTGGGCCACATGATTACTGTCAAGGATAAGTGCAAAGGCTTCTTTCCTCTCCAACCCTCTCGCCCTCCCCACCTCCTCACTCTCCCTCCTCCTCTTTTTCTGATTACTTCCTCCACAACTCGCCTTTCTAGCATCCTCATCTCGGTTTTTACTGCCCGGCATCTGGATACCCCGAGTGCCATTTCCTGTCCCAGTTAACCCGTCGGATTACCCGAGGGAAAGAGAGCCTCCAACTCGTCCTCCTCACCCCGCCCCCCTCCGTCTCCCCCGCGAGAGACATGCATTGCCACCCCTAAAGTCGATGAATAAAGCGATCTGAAACAGGCTTCATTTAAGGAGTAAATCGTGAAGTGTGTATTAGTGATAGCCTATTTGAGTAGCGGCGGAGAGAGCGAGAGGGATGGAGAGAGGATGGAAATAGAGAGGGATGGATGGAGAGTGGGAGAAAATCCAATTAGCAATCAACGCCGAGGCCGTTGACCTTTTTCCCTTTGCCCGATGTTTGAGGCGCACTTGGCGAGATATCGAGAGGGCTAATTACCGCGGTGAGGTGAGGCGGACGAAGGAGTCGGATCTAAGCTGGTAATCAGATGGTTGTGCGGCAGGTTGAGGTGGTGAAGGTGCCATACTACATACCCCATTATGCCTCGGCTAACACGAGTGCTAACATATATGTTGCAATAATTGAAATGCGGTTTCCGTATGTAACGAGCTAAAACTTCGGCGAAGAAGGTTACGCGAATTTTTTAATAGAAGTAGCGAATTAGTTTCGACGATGATTGAGAAAAAGAGTGAATTTTCTCGTAATATGCCACGTAACTGTTGAATTTTAAGCGAGGATGGGAAGTAATAGTAATTTACCTTGATTAAAAAGCTTAATCGCTTTAGAAGTGTCCTTTTAGCGGACTTAAATCACTATGAAATGAACCTAGAAGAGTATCCATTGCAATTCCATATAAATTTTATGGAATTATTATGAATATATAGTTTTGAGAAGAATATATTTTATTTACATTGATTAATCTAGGTACGAATATCGGAATATAGCTGGAGTACATATCTCCATATGTTTATCTCCGTAATTCTGCAACAGTTTTTAAACCTATTTTTAGTGGAATGAATTTTATTTTCGTAAAATTTATTAATAATCTATTTTATACCGAGATATTCCTCCGTTAGTCCGCGATTTGTGGTAGAATTATTGATTAAATGATTAATTTGATAGAAGATTGAATGATTTTGTTAAAACTAAGTTTCTTTAGGAGTCATTTCATTAGGAACTCTCATCTAGAGATATTCCAGCACTTTTTTATCCTGACTAGGAATAAATTATTTTTCAGCTAAAATTAAAATTTAAGGTTAGAATTTACTTAAATAGGGAAAAATGCAGTATATGTTGAATGTTTATTTTTCTACTTCTATTGGCAATTACTCTAAATCCATAATTCTCCAATGAATTATACATATGAATTTAAAAAAATTAAAACGAGTTAAATCTTGGCTGCTTGTCACAAGATAAAACTGAGTGATTTGTAGGTACCGATATCTGAAAAGTATGTTTTTATAGAATTCTAAACTTAGGAACATATCATACTGAGGGAGGTGTCATTATAGACCATTTTCTGAATACCATTAACATGATTATATTGCTGGTTAAAAATTAAGCTCTCCTTTTCTTGATGACTGCATAAGGTTTTATTCTACTTAAAGAATAAAATATCTACAAATATGCATTAATAGATCTAAATCGGTATAAATTTGTATCGACAAGAATAAATATGTAAACAAAAAGGTCATTAATCTTTGAGCTATACTATTAATGAAAAAACGGTATAAAATAGGTAAATATTCTCTTTCACCGAAGTCTCCCTTCTTGTTATTTATTTTACTTTGTTTTTTCGTATTAAAATTACTCTCTTAGTATCTAATTCTAAAACTGAATCACTGGTTTTATTCCGAAAAATGATCGAAAACTCAGATATAAAATTCTGAAAGAGGCGACATTATTTGAGAAGTGAGGCTCCCCGCAGCTTCCACTCCTGCTTCCATATAAGGACCAATCCCTTCCTCATTTTTACTAAATTTTTTCAAGGGCTCATTACGTTCCGAAAGTAATAGAAGCGCGTCAAATTTCTCCCGGCAAACTTCATAAACATTTCATTTAATACACGCTCGTTGAAATAAGGCGAACGATTTAAAAAAGTCGAACCATGCTAAAAAATCAAGCAACCCGTTTTCGAATAAAATTGAAGCGATTTTCAAACCGAGAAATATTTTCGATTCAAAGTAAAAGTCGAACGGAAAAGTCGGACGTACTACACCAGCGATCTTGGCTTTGACATTTTTAATAGCTATGAAACTCAACGAATGGCAACCACTCTTGAAATTCAAACACACTTTCACAACTTCCTCGCCTGTAAAATCATTTATAAGTCAAAGCGTTTCGATATATCGTGCCGATCTCAGGCTTTTTGCAGCCATCGACGCAGAAGCATCATCTCCTCGCCATCCTAGTACCCAGAACCACCGACGACTCACCGAGTGCTGAAACAGAGTTCCGCAACAGAGCGAGGCGAGGAAGACGGAGAGAGAGGGAGAGAGAGAGAGAGAGAGCGAGGGGGTGAGAGAGAGAGAGAGAGCGAGGGAGAAAAGAGGGTATAATGAGAAGGAATGGGAGAGTTTGAGGGAGCGAGAAGAGATATACGTACACACGTGTTGTGATGGGGCAGTCTCAAGAGAGCAAGTCAGAGGGCTCCATAAATGCCGCATTTCTTTAACCCTTAATTAGTCGCGCTAGAAAAAGTTCCTTAATTATTCGCGTGGGTTCAATATGACCCCAAAATTTTATTGTAAAAGTAACACTAAAATTACATTTTATTTATTATTACTGTAGAAAATTACATTTTAAATTAAAATACCGTAGTTTATAAGATTATTTTGTGGGAATATTTATGAAAAAGGAATTATACGAATCAAAATTTTATTATAACTTTTATTCACTAACACTGTTTGCAAATTCAATGCCTTTCGGTTTATTGCTATAACAGTAATGTTTAGAGGTTTAATCAGAAGAAAGTCATCGCTAACGAAACAGCCAGAAACACGTACCGTATATTGAAAAAATTTCGTACTTTTTTGTATGCAAGTACCACATAACATGAAGTTCCGCCCAATAGTATACGGGATACAGAAGAAAATAATTTATTTTGTTTTTGTAATAGTGGCACCCCTGTTTGGGTTATGAGAAGCATTTATACGATTATTTTACATTCTCTGGCAATATGTCCAGTGTACCAAACTTCATGGAAATCCGGTCAATATTTTAGGAGATATGAAAAACGTTATTTTTATTGTTGCAATAGTGGCCCATCTGTTTGGGTTACGTGCACCATTTACACCATTTTGTTACTTTCTCTGGCCATACGTCCAGTGCACCGAATTTCAGGGAAATTCTCTCAAATATATTACGAGATATGGAAAACATCAATTAAAAATTAATTCATGTTTTAGATGCGTGCTGGTAAAAGAAAACGATTTTCTGGGCCTGAGTATAGAAAAATATATAATTGTAAGACTTAAGGAAATACCGAAAAAGAGAAAATTGGCACACATCATGTGTGCATACATGCGATGCAGAGGCGATCTTTACGATTTATACAATCATGTCAAAAAAGATAAATATTAATGGCCTAGTATAATGTCTAGGAACTGATATGCCAATAGTGATGCAAAAGAAATATCGATTTTTTATATACTGTTTTATTTCCTAATCGGTTATAATTAATACAACAATCGACAGTTATTTAAAACTTACCTCACTCGAATACTAGTAATATGATATATGTTCACGTTCACTCCTTCATAAATTACCCATTTCTATTCACTTACAAACGCTGTGTATACTTAAAGAAAACAGACGTATTTACGTCCATTCCTTCGTCGTAGATAATCCAATTCCCAAATGGTGCGTGCGCACGGAAGAGAATTAAACTAATCAGGTATTTACAGCAGATATTGTTCACTTAGGTTATCACGAAGATTGTTTTCGTTGGCAACAATTAAAAAACACGGGAAAGTTTTTCTAAGTGCAAAGCGAATTACGACTTTCTCGTTTGATTTTCTTGATATCGGCTGCTCCTTCGATAAAAATGTACTGAACAAAACATATGTTATTTGATTAGTTCTACAAATTAAGTTTAAAGATTTTTGTTGTATGTGATATTTTACGAGATATAAAGAAAAGGTTATTTTTGCACAAGTAAAGTGGCACTAACGATGAGGCTACGTGCACAATTTATATCATTTTCTTAGTTTACTTACCGCTATATCCAAAATACCAAATTGCATGAATATCTGCCGAGTAGATTCGGAGATGAAATATGCAGACGGACGGACACGACCTGACCATAATGCGTTTTCAGATTATCCAAGTTTGTGACCGGAGTTCATACAAGACAAGATTGGAAAGGTGTACTCCATGTCGGAGTACACAGTTTCCAAATGCGTTCTTTGAGATTTCGCAATGTTCTCAATATTTTTCGCTCAGAAGAGTATTTAACGAGAAGCTAGCAAGGTACGTTGTAAAATACATGTAGGTCTTCATGCAAGGTGGTGGTAATTGTTGTCCGATTTTAACCAAATTGGAATCGGTCGACAAATTTGACTAAAATTCACCAATACCAAATTTCATCAAAATACGTCAAGCGGATCCCGGTTTGAAACAAAGGAATATTGTAAACTACATGTAGGACTTCATGTAAAGTGGTCGTAATTGCTGTCCGATTTTAACCAAAATTGGAATGAGTCGACCAATTTTAGCAAATCACCCCAATACCAAATTTCATCAAAATATGTCCAGCGGTTCCCGAGTTTTAACATGCAGACGGACGGATGGGCGGAAACGACCTCCCTTATATGCGTTCACTTCGTGCAAAGAACGCATAATAATTGAAATTAGAGAGAACTTTTTAGGATTTTGTCCTATTTTCGATACAGCAGGTAGGGGTTTAAATAATTTGTAGCCTACTTTACAGAATGGAAATAAGCTTTTAGTTTTGTCGTTGTCTGTCTGTCTGTCCGTCCACCCCTATTATCTTTTAAACCAATACACCGATTTTCATAAACTTGGTGGAAATCTCTTGCTACATGGGCCGAGCTCCCGAGGATAGTTTTTGTTGCGAAGATTGAAGTCCCGGGTTCGATTCCGGGAACTATCCTTCCCATTTGATTTACATGGAAAATCTGAAATCCATCGTGCAGGGTAGTATTCTCTTGCAAATTAAAATATTTTAGTATTGTAATATCGGAGAGAGTTTATTACTATTCTCTGAGGAAAGAAATGCAGATTCTAATTTTGATCGTAGAAATTTGCTTATCTATTGTATTTCTTAGAATGTCGCGTAGATACTGGAGATTTTGCCGTTTTTATCACTCATTACGAGTGTTGCCATAGCAAAAACTATTGTTGGGCTCAGATTCGGTATATTCTAATACGTTCACCCGTTATTTTTACCGCACAAATACGCGTGATCAATTTAATATTCCGTTTGAATATATTTGTAGTTTTATAACGCTAAATTATGAAATTTGGGAACACCAAGTATTAAATAAATTATTAAATGGAAAGTAGGCATCACAAGTTCTGCATTATTAACCATTCGTCTAACAGACTACCGCAAGCTAATATTTTTTAATAAAAGAAAAAAAGAGATACAATTAAAATTTTCAAATTCTTAACAATACTTCAACACTCTCTGGTACATTTAAACATAAAATATTGTATTAAATTTTATCACAGCATTCCAAACACGTTTCCACTAAGTTCTCCACTAATAGCGCGTGAACATGGCCTTCAGTGAAATATTATTATTCTCCTCTTCTTAGAAGGACAAAATGCACATATTGAACGTTTACTCAGTTCGCCCTTATTCTGGCTCTCCTGAGGCAGCTCTATTTTCAGAACATTAGCGATCATCGACTAAAAAGTACGACTTAATTTTAGGATCATCAAGTAACGTTAAGCCTAACCATTAGAGTGTGAGGCGACCTCAGTTGCGTAGCACAAAATCATAACAAATAATCCATTGTGTAAACAGTCACACTAGAAGAACAAAAGCTAAAATAAGGCTGTAAAAAGCCAAACCTAGAACTCAAAAATATGGAGTAGGAGGAGTATATTTGTTTTGGTCGTCATCTGCCAGACGAATGGTTAGTAATCTAGGGTTAAGGCCGCATAATACGGTTGAGGGTAATTTCTTCCTTGTGGAGGAGGGGAATGAATGTTCAAAGAATATGAAACTGTGAGGAGTTTGCAGTTCGTGGACTTGGAACGGTGCCTTAATGCGGGCCGCGGGTTCACTGAAAGACCTTCATTTGGCCCGCACACCGATGTGAGTTTGAGACCCCTGTACTTGGGGCTTCGCCCTTGGCGCCTATGGCGCCGAAACCCGTCCCCCCTTCGCGAGGCGATTTCGCTTTCAACGGCAGGGGTTCGCAACTTGGTGCTTGCGAGCACCATGGTGCTCTTTATTAGTCTTACCGTGCACTTCTACGATGTTAAAAATCGTATTTCTTGGTACGATTAATTTGATCTGTGCGATTGTTTTCTTTATAAACGTACGAAAGGACATTTTCAATCACTTTGACATTAATTTGCTTTTATTTATGATCATTCCTGCTTCTATAAAAGTATGGTGGTGCTCGAATGAAACTTGGTACTCGTTACATCGAAAAGGTTGCGGACCCCTGCTCTACGGGCTACGCGCGTCTTTGCTTCCCTCCGCTCTCTCCAGGTAGGCGGTGCTACGCACCTTGATTTTGGCTCGCAATTCTTGACGAAGTCTTCGGAAATAAGAAATACTGGGTAGTTATTTACAGACCAACAGTTCATTTACTACTCCTACTCGCCAACTGTTATTTATTTATTCGATATTTAAACGGGTGTGAATTTTCCCAACCCGTTCAAAATGACCGCGCGCGACTCTTCGATTACACAATAGCGCGCGACCTTATAAGGCAGTGGTCTCCCAGCTGGGTGCCGCGGCACACTGAGGCGCCGCAGCTGATTTTTAGGGGTGCCGCGATAAAATTAGTTTTGTAAGTAAATCAACGATTTGGATGTGTTTACAGGTAACTATGTCATTAATTTTATCTCTAATAAATTGATTATGGTGTGATACCTACAATTGGATATGTCCAAACGTAATACTCGGCTGCAAAAATATAAAAACCTCGCTTGAAGGCTGGGGTGCCGCAAAATTCTGTTTATGCTTGAAAGGGTTCAAATCCGTCTTTAAATTGGGCCCGGCGAGGTATTCGAAAATACTAATGCAGCCAACCGTTGGAAAAAGGTTGTACTCTCCTGTCCTAAGGTTACGCGAGCTATCCTCAGCCCTTTTTTATCAACCATACTGCCCACAGTAATTACTTTGTCTCCTCGTTTTGTGAAGCGTCTACTGCTGTAGCATCTCAATCATTTTTTAAACACATACTATATGTATGTATGCAAGGGCGGATCCAGTAACATACCAATGGGAGGGGGGGCGATCGCCCCAATAGCCCCTCCCCCTCTTGATTCCGTCTCTGCCGACGACCATACCTTTTGAAAATCTCTATCCCCATCAGAATATATCTTTCCCTTGTCATACAGTCTTAATCTTCGGTGTAGAAACAGGGAATGTTGCGCGGAATGAATTTAAGAATGCACTCACAATCTGTAGAGGGTAATTGGGCCTTCCAAGGGGTGGGCGATTGCCCCCTTAGATCTACCACTATATGGATGTATGTGTATATGTGTGTGTGTGTATGTATATATATATATATATATATATATATATATATATATATATATATATATATATATATATATATAACGCACTGGTGGTGTAGTGGTTAGCGTGTCGGCTTTCTATTGCAAAGTTCGGGGGTTCAAACCCCTCGAATGGAGGTTTTATTTAAAAAAAAAAAAAAACTATCATCAGTGCCTGGCAGTAGGCAGCAGTACTGTCAGTATGGTATAGAGCCGAAAACAATTGATGTTGGTTGGGTCTATATCCAATACAGCTGTAGGCGTGATCAGGACGATTTGAACGGCTACAGTACTGCGATGTGGAAAGCAAGAGGGAAACTACCACATTACAATCCCTAGTAAAGATTATATGGTTGGACAATATGAGTTCTCTCGAGGTAAAACAATCCGGAGGTAAAATAGTCCCCCAATCGGATCTCCGGGCGGGGACTGCCTTGAGGAAAACATTTGTCGAAAGTAAATTACGAATAGGGACTTGGAACGTAAGAACTATGCGAAAGGCAGGAAAGCTAGAGAACTTGAAAGAAGAAATGAGAAGAAATAGAGTTGACATTATAGGGCTAAGCGAAACTAGATGGGAGGGAGAAGGACAGTTCGACTCGGAAGAATTCACGGTAGTTTATTCTGGAGGAAATAGTGGGGAAAGGGGAGTAGCTCTGGTACTTAGGAATGATATGATGAAAAGCGTGACAAAGATAATAGCAACGAACGATAGACTGATGGCAATAAAGCTAAAAGCAGTCCCAGTGGACATGCTGATAATCCAGGTATATATGCCAACGTCAGCTCATGACGATGAAGAAATAGATGAGATCTATGAGCAAATTAATGAAATTTACGAAGAAGACGGAAGAGGAAAGGTAAACTGCATAATAATGGGAGATTGGAACAGCATAGTCGGAGAAGGACAGGAAGAAAATGTTGTCGGGCAATACGGACTTGGAAAGAGAAATCGAGGAGGGGAGAAACTCGTAGAATTCTGCATCAATAATGACCTTGTAGTGACTAATACATGGTTCAAAAACCATAAACGAAGGTTATACACATGGAAAAGCCCAGGAGATAGAATGAGATGCCAAATAGATTACATCCTTGTAAAACAAAGATTCAGGAACAGCATAAAGAATGCCAAGGCATTGCAAGGAGCGGACATTGATTCAGATCACAGCCTTCTAATAGTTGACGTGAGTACAAAGCTCAAACAAATAAGAAAAACGAGAAGAGAAAGACAGACCTGGGACCTAGAAAAACTGAAAGAAAGGCAGGATGTAGTCAGCATGAAGTTGGAAGATAACCTAAGGAAGTTGGAAAACAAACCGAAGACCGTTGATATAGAATGGGATGAAATTAAAACCAGTATCAAGGATACCTTGGATAAAGAGATTGGAAAACAAGAGAAGAAAATCAGTAAACCATGGATCACGAAGGAAATGCTGGAGAAAATGGATGAGAGACGAAAATGGAAAAACGTTAACAGTGAAGAAGGTAGAGCCAACTATAGGCGTATAAACAATGAGTTGAGAAGGGTAACAGATAAAGCTAGAGAAAACTGGATAAAAGGAAAATGTGATGAAATAGAACAAATGGAGAAGTTAGGACGGTACGATATGATGTACGCTAGGGCACTGGAATTAGAAGATAAGAAGTCTAATGGAATTTGTGGTAAAGGAATTATGAATACGGATGGGAAGATAGTCTCAGAAACAAAGGATGTAGCACAGGTATGGGAAGAATACATTAAGGAATTATACGGCAAACAGGCAGGAGAGGGGAAAATAGAACTGGAAAATGAGAAAAACATTGAAGAAGACAACTTAGGACCAAGTATTATGGAGAGCGAAGTAGAAAAGGCGATAGTGGAACTAAAGAAGGGGAAAGCCACGGGCAGCGATGGAATACCGGCTGAGATACTTAAAGTCATAGGATCAGAAGGACTAAAAGCGATCACGAAATTAATTAATAAGATTTACGACACGGGAGAATGGCCTCAGGATTTCCTAGAAGTAACAATGATCCCTCTAAAGAATAAGCCAAAGGCAATGCAGTGTAAAGATTACAGAACTATAAGCCTTCTGTCACACACATCGAAGATCATCACGAGGATTCTTAATAAAAGGCTGGAGAAAAAGGCAGAAGAAATAATAGGGGAAGATCAATTCGGTTTCAGAAAAGGACGAGGAACTAGAGATGCTATAGGAGTAGTTAGAATCATATCAGAAAGGGCAATAGAATACAGTCAAGATATCTGCGCATGTTTCGTAGACTGGCAGAAGGCCTTTGATAGAGTAAATTGGGTAAAGTTGATGAAGATATTAAAGGATATAGGTGTAGACTGGAAAGACAGGAGATTGATTAGGAATCTATATGAGAATCAAGTTGTAAAGGTTAGGTTTGAGAATGTGGACACCTGCGGAATAAATATCGGTAGAGGAGTAAGACAAGGCTGCTGCCTATCGCCAACCCTATTCAATATATATGGAGAAAGTCTAATGCAAGAAGCTTTAGAAGGCACAGGGGATTTCAAAATTGGAGGAAGGATTATAAGAACAGTAAAATACGCAGATGATCAAGTACTTCTAGCAAGAAAGGAAGAGGAACTACAAAAAATGATAAATAGACTAGTGATAACAGGTAGAAAATACGGTATGGAAATAAATACAGAAAAATCCAAGGTCATTCGAATATCGGGTAAAGAAGAGAATCTGAACATAACTATTGGGGGAAAGCCATTAGAACAAGTTTCAGAATATAAATACCTTGGAAGTATCATAACACTAGAGGCAAAATGTACGGATGAGATCAAAACTAGAATAGGAAAAGCAAAAGCGGCTTTCAGGAGAAAGAAACAACTACTTACTGGGAATATAAGGGAAGATATCCGCAAGAAGTTGATAAAATGCTACGTATGGAGTATAGCATTGTATGGGGCAGAAACATGGACGCTAAGGAAAAATGACATCAAATACTTGGAAAGCTTTGAAATGTGGACTTGGAGGAGAATGCTGAAGATAAAATGGACAGATAGGATGAAAAACGATGAAGTGCTACGAAGAATAGGAGAGAAGCGAATGATTATACAGACTATCAGAAAGAGGAAGGCTAACTGGGTTGGACATTACATGAGGAGAGAGAGTATGATTAAAGATGTGTTAGAAGGAAAACTAGATGGGAAAAGGGAAAGAGGTAGGAAAAGGTATCAGCTGATAGACGATTTGAAAGGGAAAGAGAGTTATCAAGATATGAAGAGGACAGCGGAAAATAGGAGTATATGGAGAACCAGGTTTAACCATGAATAATCACGGACCTGTCTACGGACAGACTACCTATGATGATGATATATATATATATATATATATATATATATATATATATATATATATATATATATATATATATATAGAGAGAGAGAGAGAGAGAGAGAGAGAGAGGAGTGGAGAGAGGGAGGAGTGCAGAAAGACAGACGAGAGAAAGAGAGAGGTCTGAGGAGGACGGCTAAGCGAGTTTTGGCCCGAGTTTCACTTTCTATGCGAGATGACAAGGGTTGATAAGTCCATGGCTGGCCAGAGTGGTAATCACGCAAATTGTGAGTGGGGGAGAGAGAGAGGTGGGAGGAGGGATCGAGAGAGAGAGAGAGAGAGGTGGGGGAGGGATCGAGAGAAAGAGAGGAGGGTTGTGCGGGGAGGGATCGAAGATTAAAGAAGTGGTAAGGTAGAAAAGTGGACGGAGGAGATATCGGGTGCGAGGCTAAAGGAAATTGGAATGGGAAGGAGAACTGTAGGGCAAAAGACGTATCACAGCGTGGTGGAAGGGGAGGGGGCGGTGTAGTGTGAATGGGAAGGCAAAGAAATGAGAGGGTCCTTCTTTTTAGCAACGAATTTCGTACGTAGGATAGGGAAAAGGAGAGATGAAGAGACGGATAAACGAAAAGAAGAGGAGAAGACAGGGAGAAGGGAGTATATCAGATTCATTGTATCGTCGTTACAGACTTTGCCTTTCTACCACCCGACCCAGAGCCTTTCGTGGGAGAAAATTGCAGAGGAGGATAATTACGCGGATAAATTCATGCAATCATAGGTATTATTTTGACAAGTAGCGCCGCATTAGGGTGGGAAATAGAACTCTTAAAGGGGGAAAAACCAGGGATTACGTGAGTGATAGCGGGAGGATTTCAAACCGTTGAACTAGTGAAATGATCAGATCCGCGAGAGTAAAATATGAGAATAAAAGAGGAGAGGAAAAGATCTTCACGCAACGAGGAGGATTCGTTCGTAGAAATGGCCGCGTTGGGTAAAACCGCGTTGCGCAAATTTCATACCTTGTTGAAAAAAGTCGCACTTTTGTATTGTTTACGAGCTTTCTCGCCTCACACATACTCACGAAGAATGCGGAGCGCGCCAAATTCAGGACCACATATATTGTAATTTTATACGTCTTGGCTAAATATATCTTCGATTTTTTTTGACCACGTATAATCAAATCCGAGTCGGACTACGGCAGGCCGTACGCGTATATAGCGTGAGAAGGGGAGCGAAGAAATGAGGGAAAGAAAAAATTGAAAAAAGAAAACACTAACGGATTGAAACAAGGGCAGGCAAAGGGGTGGGTGGGGTGACGGCGTGGTGGGGGAGGGAGGCTGGTCATGGTTGGAGAAGAGGGAGAGTTTTGGGTTAGCGCGTGGAGGAAACATGTGGGCGAAGAGGGAGAAATGGGAGAAAGAGTCTGTCCGAGCGAGGGGAATGGGTGAAAGTATACTCGGACAAAAATTCGGAATTGCTTTTAGCATGCAAATGTTTTCTGTGGTAACCCCATTGAAATCCGAGCGGGACCTTAATCTTTTGACCGACGTAATTTCAGGGCCCTTTATTATCTAGAGGCGTAGGTTGGTGAATGCAGCGTGATTCATCCTTCAAATGAGTTATTTCTCGGAGATCGCTTGATTCATCTTATCCGCCGCGAAGTTTGACTAAGCTGATAGAATCGTGATTGAATTTTCCTCGCGAAATCACCGCGGTGGTTGGAAAAGCGTTACGTGTTCGACGGAACGCCGACGAAAAAGAGTGATTTCATTGATTTTTCTCGTAATCTACCAATTTTTTGCGTTTATTTTAAAAGTCCTTAAAAACGCTGCTCACGGAACAAAATGTACCGAAAGACTAACGAGTGAATTTTATTCGCGCACATCTGGGCATGGGATCGAGTACAAATTTCACTGTGCATAATGTGCAAGGAGGAGGTAAAAAAAATTGACTGGAAGAGATGATAACAGTCGATTAAAATTATTTCTAGGCCTTAAGACAAAGTAAGACGAACATATATCTACAACCGCCGTTTTATATAATCTTTAGGAACTGCGAACTGAAGACTGACCGATACCTTAGCAAGCTTTTGTTGAACGATTAGTTATATCCGATTAAATCTCCCCGGTACCGTTTAGTATCATATTAACCAATTGTCAGAGAGCATAGCGGCTTTTGGACGGACGCTAGGAGTTCAACTGCTCTTTATTACTGCAAACCGTATTTACCTTCACCCACAAACAATATCACACTCTTGGAAGGAGGGAAAAATATAAGCCGGATGTGGAAATAGCCAATGTTGGCATAACTCTCATAATCAATATAATATACAAAAAATTATCTAAAATCTTTCAAGAAAATAAAATAAATTTTCATAGTTGAAATACATGCCATACGTTTGTGTGAATGTGTGTACCCACGTGTTTGCATAATCGTACACACACATGTACACATATAAGAAATACTTTCTAGGTGAATATATAATGAGCCATTGGAGAAGCGGATTTCTTTAATACGCATTACATTTGCGAAAAAAATGGTTTCGTCAAAAGAATTTATGCGATTTTCGTCTAGTGACATACATCTGCGCACGGGCCGTGCCACATTCACATGACAGGAACGGATAGTAGAAATTTTAAACAAATATTATCGTGACTAGTAGGAATGTCCAAAACGCCAAGAAGAAATATGACAGGTTTCGAGCAACAGAACCAGAACTTTCTCATTAATTTTGTGAAGGAGTTCCTCGAAGAGCTAAAGCATTTTTTTATCAGTAGCTATTTTGGAAGCATGACTACGTTTCAGCTGTCATGTCAGGAGTTCAGGTCCAATCGGATATTAGCATTCAATGAAATCATTATCATCTGCCGTTATCGCCACCATTAAGAGTTATGTTGTGTAGTATCGAGAAATATTGTTGGCAAATTCACAATCTTTTGTAGTTTAAGTACTAATATAGTATAGTATACTAGAGAACCTGTATCATATTAATGCGTATAAAAATATTACAACACTCGAAATCATCATCGAGGCAATTATGCTTTTATTAAAGTAAACATGTGCATAATCACGTAGAGAATTTGTCTCAGTAAGAATAAACGCTATGATATGTTGCTTATCTTTTATTCGGGTGAATGTAGCACAAACTTTTTCCCTAAGTTCTAATGTAGTTAACTTTTCCCGCAGACATCGATGGGTTATAAGGGGCTATTCGATGTCCAATAAAATTAGCATCAATAATTTTGGAAAACGATAGTGTATTTTTCGAGTTTAGTTCTAGTTAATTGAGTGAGTCACGAAGTTTATTTTATGAGATAGTTTAAAGTGCGGCATACAAATCAAATAATACTTTCAGAATTAACCTAAAACTTTATTTGCGTCTTATATTAGTCATAAAGTTTCAAGTATATTTCAAAAGGTTTTTTGTGGGAAGCTTAGAGTAGAATTGAGTAATATCTTTGAACACAAATAAAAAGCCGAGGAATTCTATCAATTATTTAGAGAAAACAAACGGATGGCATTCTATGCACGAGTAAGTAAATATAGTGGATGGTCATATTGAAGTAAATCGTAATGTCCGATAAATTTAAAATTTGGCGCGAACCCCTTTTAAATCAGTCAATTATTTAATGGCTAAAATAGCCAATACTCCGGTATCGCTTCTCACGGGACATAACTTTCGAAATTATAATGAAACCGATGGACGCAATTACTCGTGACGGCCGGAGGAGAGAGGTAAAAAAAGAACGAACTAAAACATACGACCGCACGCCGATAGAATCTTATCCGCTAGACTACTTTATGCTTTCTTTGACAAAGTGATGCGAACGTCTAGATTTTAAGCCAATGCGTTATACACTATGCGCTTTATTGAACTAGGTGTCACCTTAAACAACATTTCTGTTACGCGAGCTGTAACGCTCGTGAAATGTCCCTCTAAAGCGATGTTGTGGGCTCGATTCTCTCTCCCTGCACGACCAAACAGTTACGTCACAACAAAAATAAAAGTTTCCTCTCCTCCCTCTCCAGCTCTCTCTCTCTCTCTCTATCTCTCTCTTCCTCCCTCTCTCCCGTTCCTCCCTTAATTCCATCTCCATTTCTCCTCTGAATGTCAGCGGATAGTTCACGCCAGGATAATAAATGTTCCCCTGGCGGAAATTTTTTTTTAGATCAGCCCACGCGAAAGAGCGGCAGACCGGTATGCCCACAGTTACGCCACGCCAGATAGACGCTTATATTGTACGGATTCATTTCTCACCACTTATTTTCACAATATCTCTGTCCCTCCCCGAAAAAAGTCGTGAACTAGCATAAATTTTGAAGCATTTCATAAATCATCGATACGGCTAACGGCGTCTTTAAAGTGATTCGACCGATACTTGATTGGAAGATCCCGTAATAGGTTACACTACTTAAGGCAACGGCGACTTTTTCATAGCATTAATGCGAAATCCCGCAACCGTGATTACGGCTCCGTAAACAGGATTAAAAGAACGATTTTTCAAGACGGATCCAATAGGTTAAAATGATAATTGCGACTTTCTAAACGGACCCGTAGCCAGAACGCGTTACGTCGACGGTATTGCAGAATCTGCATCATTGCGAGAGGATGGCTGCCCGTAGAAGTGACCCTAACTCGCAGGGGTGGGGTCCGAAGGAGTCAGGGAGGTACCCGCTCCCCGTGGTATCGCCGCATGAGGTCCTCACAATGGCGGAGCAGCGCGCTTCGGGGGCGGCGGGATGGGATAGAGTGCTGAGGGGGAGGTGGGGGGTGAACAAAGGGGGGGGGCGGAATTGGGTGTGGGGAGGATTCTGAAGGAGGAGAACTGGCCTCTGAACACTTTCATCACCACAACACATGCCTCATCCCCCCTAAAAGACCTCGCTCGCCCACCGACAGCATTTTACCGCACCGTCTCTTCTCCCCTAACTATTCTCCTCCTCCCTCTCCCATCTTTCTCCACCCCCTCTGTCCACACTCTCTCCGCCAGACCGCAGTCCTCCTCTCCTCCTCCCTCATGGCTTCCGGGACCGGCTTTCTTGGCCCACCCACCCTCGCACTCTCCTCTCCCCCTCTTTCCCTCCCCCTTCCACTCTCCATGCCCCACCCTCTCTCCCCACCACCCACGCTCACCACCCATCCGTTCCGAGCCTTTGACTACGCACTTCTTTGAGGCTCAAAATTTTTTGATAGATGTACAGGGCGCCTCGGCCCACCCACGCCCTGCGCCGCCTAGCGTTGGCCAGGAGAAGGAGGGTTCGTGGGGAGGACGTGCTTTCCAAACGACGCATTCTGCGAGCGTCCGGCAGACAGATGAAAATCGACCGAGGAACGTTGGCCTCGTTTTTTCGTGACGCGCAGGTTTTTTTTCGGTTTAACAATGGAAGCGAATGGGATTCCGGTGTTTATTCGCCGGTTTTGAATAAACACAAACATTAATTGTCCCCTGTTTATTTATTTTACGGGGGGGGGTGTGTTTGGTAAAAGAAGAAGGTAACGGGACGGTATTTAAGATCTTTTTTTTAATGAACGGCGTATTTTTTTCAAATGTAGCTCGTAAAGAACACGCGAGAACATGATCTAAGAGTCGTTGCCCGTGGTCTTTTTTGAACGTCCAACACGCGCGAAGAACTGTTTCGTCCTCCATCGCGCCCTTTTTCATCCGTGGGGGGTTCAACGCCCCTCTCGTAGTTGGCGTGATAAAATCGGAACGACGTCCAACCAGTAATGAGATACGGTTGATGAATTGAAAACGACGTTTTAGCTAGTGTTCGAGTCCCTTAAATGATGTATTGCAGCATCCATCCCATTATTTTGCCAGTACCTAAATTGCGGCGCAGAATCTTTTACAGGGAACGTAACGACTGGGAAAAAAATATTGAGCGTGTGTTCGTTCTTTCGGAAAGTATCGTAACCACGATATCAGTTTTGAGAGGTTTCTTCGTGTGTCTTTTGAAAAAATGTCGGAATTCTTCGAAGATCGTAAATGTTTTCTACGTGAAACAATACACGTGTTTCGAAATCGATTCGTCGAATTTTTTAATAATTGACACAGAAATTTCCAACCTCGCGCACGCGAACGCCGCCATGCTCTTTGACAGTCTCTCTGCTCATCTGCGCTGCTTGAGTTTGCTCTCGTAGGAATTAAATTTGCTGTTTTCTCTCTAAACATGCATGTGTGGCCCATTGGTAACAACGTATGTGTTTAAACATTGCATAGCGTTACATAAACATTACCATCAATCAATCAGTCAGAAATAAAAAAACCACTTGTTTATCTCCGCCAGCCAAAACAAGGAATTGAAAATCCGTATGAGCATTTCGTTTGCATTGCAGCCGTCTTCAATGGTGATTCGACGAAGGAAGATTCTAAAAAAGAATCTAGACGAATTTAGAATCTACTTTCGGTGAATTACAACTGAAGGCGGCTGCATTGTAACCGAAATCCTCGTTACGTCTATTGGATACCTATATGTCTAACACAAGAACACCCCTCTACACTCTAAAAAGATAAATTGTAATCTTCCAGATAATTTATTATTATTCGCCACATTGGAAACTCCTCGCTTTAATGTGATATTTTTTACCGTGTAGAGTTTGAGGCAAAGGAACCACATTTGCGGTAATTCGATTTTTTAAATTGCTTCCCATTGAAAGATTACTAAGTAAAGGGCCTCTGGCGATCAAAATTCGCACCCGGCTCTCTTGTTCGTTATGGAATTTCACCCATTTTTGGCGGTGTCGGAAAATAACACGTATTAAATTCTCACTCGATAATCGGTTTTTTACACCATGAAAGCCATTTCACACTCGAAGTATCTCAGTCATTGAGAGAAGAGAAAAAGCCGTTAACTAAAAGCGCTCTTTATAAAATACACCGTCGATCCTTTTATCTGCTCCCCAGTGAACGGGGAAAAGCGGCGCCCCTCCCCCTTAAATTTTAACTCGTAACGTGTGAAGCATGAAATTGTTACATATTTGATTAAACTTACATTTCATCGACATAGCGGTGCTTGTATTACAACTTTTAATTCAACTGTTTCACAGTTGTATTTTTGGAAACATCTTAATGCGATTGGTGCTGCGAAGATTTTCGGTACGCCCCGGTCTAAAGGCTCACTTTCAATGTGTAGCGACCCACGCGATGGATATCATTAATCCGTCAAACATGCCAATCTACTAATAGCTATAGTATCTGAATTTTCTGATGGTCAGTGTTTCACTTCGTGAATGGGCGATCGCCGGATCGCCTCTGAAGATGACTATTTTGCAGTTGAAATGCTCATCTGCTTGAGTCAACCGCTTTATCGCTACAGGAGTTACTTCGATCGTAATTTGGATTCGTTAAATAAAGCTAGCTCCTGAATTATCCATTTTTGAACTCGAAATCATATTAAAAATGCAAATTAAACTTTCGTTAGGTTTGACTTTTCACAGATATAAGCTGCTCGACCTTCTAACACAAGGGTTCTCAAAATTGTTGTAGGCGTGCCACCCTTTCAAAGATAAACCGAATATCGCTGCACCTCAGTCAGGAAACGAGGTTTTTATAGTTTTACATACGGGTACATTTGGGCGCATCCATTTGTTGGAACTACAATATAATCAATTCATCAGAGAAATATTATCGCCCTGATTATCTATCAACTCATCCAAATCGTCGATTCATTCATTAAACTAAGTTTATCGCGCCACCCCTAAAATTCAGCTGCAGAATTTTTGTATGCCGCGGCATCCAGTTTGGGACAACTGTTCTAGTATCAATTTGATCCAACCATAAGTCTATCTATTTATCAACCGAGTTAACATCATTAATATTACATTAGCATGGACAAGTAGTCGCATGAAATTTGGTATAATCGATCAACCAACTTAATTACTTCGAGCGGCAAATTAATTTCTTAATTGGTATTCTTCTTCGCAAAAATTTCCCTTCTAGAGAGACTTTCGATCGTAAGCAAGCTCTCTCTCACACTTTACTTGTTTTACTAAGCTTCAATTTTCTTGGTTTTCATTTCGAGTCCAGTCCTAACGGAATCGATAGATTTTTATTTTTTCTCCCGAAAATCAATCATCTATAATCATCGTAGAGCCTTCTTAGATTGGCAAAGCCTCAATAAATCAATCCATCAGTGTGAGTTTGTGTGTGAGAGATAAAGTGAGGGGAGGAGAGAGAGAGAGAGAGTGGAATTTTGAGAGGGGGAAAAATGATAGGGAATATTTTGTAACTTGGCCGGTGACTGGTTTTTAATACCGGAAGCGTGTGTAAGTTTCACATGAGATTTTTGATTCAACAATCGAGAAATTATGTGGAAATCTTTCCAAAAATTTCTCCTATACAATTAGCCACGTAGACGATTTGATATAGGTTCGGGTAAACTGGATATTTTGGTCGGAGAACGTCGACATGATTACCCGTTTACTGTAACAGAGTTTGAACGAGCGCGCATTTACATACCTAAAAGAGAGGGAATGCGTCTCACATTCGATTGTAATACAAAAACGAGCATTTTTACTGTTAGATTGTCAATCCACTCTAACAAGACTATTTTAACATTGAAAAAAATGAACGACAAAATATTACGACGCAGACATCATGAGCGTTATAAATCCCTGAAAGACGGAATTGTTTTAAATTCAGGACAAAGAAGGACTCATTCGGTTGAGTAATAGCCGCATCAAAAAATGAATCCTTAATATATGCAAATTAGCCTAAGTGCTGCCTCATTAGGTAGAAGCCTTTGTGTGTCAGAGTGCAAAATTGATTTCGTGTGGCCACGGCCTATTGAATACCTTCCAAAGCTGAATGAAGTAGAAACTGTTGTGAGAGAAAAAAAAACTAATAATGCGCGTGACTGATTTCCGTAATTGTGTCTCGAGCGTGTTATTAAAGATTTGAAAATGTAGCGTTTCAATCCGTGGGTGGCCTCGGTTTTCAAGAATTGAATTTGTAATGACCCGAACATAATTATTCTCGGCTTCGGTGAAGAATGAGACTCACTCCGCATCAGAAGAGACACGGGTTCGAAACCTACCTAATACGTATCACTTGGTCAATATTCAGCGTGCCATTTTCATAGCGTGTAATCCTTCGCGTTCGTTCGTGGTTTGTAAAGTGAAATGTGTATTTGTACTTGCGTGTGTGCAACTCAAAGACTATCGCGTCCAAATAGATAAGAAAACTAACGATGAGCATCGTAAATCGCGATAAGAAGCAATGCTTCTCTTATTTAATTGCGTTATTAGAAGCTTAAAATCTATGCGCCGTACATAATCAGTTCCTGTAATCATTATACGAGTAGGAGTTTTTCTATAAATAAGTGAAATAAGGTAAGAATTTATGAAAAAAACACTATAAAATCTGAAGACTAGTCAATCTGCATGACAAACAACGCAATATTGTGGGCTCAGTTTCTTGCAGGAAAAATTTCGAACATATTGCTAGCAAAAAATTTAAAATGAATCGAGATATAAGTAGGCTTGGTAGGATTCGATTTAAATCGATAAACGTCGAATTTAAAAAAATTTCAAAATCGACGAAAATGAATTGTCGTCGATAAGCGACGATTTTCCAACAGTATGGAAAAATATACGTCTAAATTCCTATTCTGAATTATAATATTATGGTCGTTTCTGTTTACTTTTTTCGCAATATTATTTCCTATCTACGATTTAGTTCCTTTTCTGGGCTTGGATTAACAGTGGGACTGAAAGAAGAATATTTCCTTACACTCAAATATGCGTCTTTTTGAAAAGCTCACTCTTCTACTCTGTACAATCAGGCAACCGTAAGGCCCTTGGGTAGTTTTGAGAACACGTGTTTCTTAGCCCTATTGAGGTTTTTCAGATCTAATGGTGGGATATTCTACCAACCCCACATTACAGATAAGGTCATGGATATTTCCTGCTGAGTAAGGTTCGGTAGAAAGGAATTTCGGTGGTCGTTTGAAGCCTGCACGCTAACCGTTTTGCTATTTAACTACCTATAAAATTTTATATAAATACTCAAAGTATAGTAAAATTAATGTACATTTTACGTAGAATTTCGAGATAAAAAGTGAATTTAATCATCGAATTGAAAAGCCAAATACTGCCAGACGTAATAATAAGTAGTAATAATTATTTGAGGCTCCGTTATTCGTCGAAAATCTCTCTGGAAATAAACGTCGATTTTCAAAAAAATAAACGTCGAATTCTACCAAGCGTAGATATAAGTTAGGAAGACTATGTTATGTTGACTAATAGAGACATTAAATCTAGTCCGACAGAAAGGCAGAAGTCGAAATGCGTCAGATTCCAACGGAAATACGTTTTTCGAGATATTTACAGAAACTATATCATCGCCGACTATTGTTATCCTTTAAAACGTCATGATAAAAGTAAAATAAGAACAATTCAGCGCGTCGTTTTGTTAATAAACCAAAACTTTGTATCTTTCACTGTATGAATTAAACAAGAAATGCAGAACAATAATAGAAATTTATGTATTTATGTAGTTATTTAGAATTTTCTCCTTAAACTATGTTAATAATTCACAGCTATCGAGGGACATGTGTGTGTGCGCGTGCGTGCATGTGTGGATACACACACGCTCAGCTCGGAATAAGATCGAAGACCACATTGTAAAACGCGCGAATCACATAAACTCAATTTCGCGATCTCGATTTACGAAATCGAAACAAAATGACAGTCGTAGTATTTTTTCTTCCAAACCCCTTTTCACATCCTTAGGTTTATGCATCAGGAGATACACAATAGCTTAGTTAGCTACCCGTCAGGAGGTTGATAGCATCACGAGTCCCACAAAGACAATAAAATTATTCGTGAACCGGATTGAACCCAAGTGACTGATGAGCTTTAAAAGTAATCGTGATATCGTCCAATTCATAACAGGGATCATAAGACCCTAATGAAAATGCCTCATGATTGAAAAAGCGTAGCTGTCACGGATGCCTAAGAAAAAATTATAACATAACGCGTTATGATGTGAGAACGTTTGACATCATCCTTTAAAAGATCATTGTTCGAATTTCGAAATAGATTTAGATACGAACGACGGAGGCCATAAATGTAATTAAGCGCATAAATTTGAGGAAATATACAACTTAAGATGTTACGTATGCTGGGGATGATTGCCGGAGATAATTTACAATGTAAAAATCGTCTTCAAATGAGATTTAGCAGAGTTGCTCTGTCCGGAGGGAATCCGCTTTGGAATCTTGTATAACCGTCCGCTTTTTGCTGCGCTGATGCCATTTTGCGGCGGGAAGAGACAACTCAGTTTTACTCGGCTCCGACTCCTTTAACTGCAACTCCAGATGGCACTTTTATTGCCGGCAACGCTTTATATTTCTACTCAGAAATGAGAGCAAAAAAATCACAAAATGAAGAATCAATTTTACGAAAATAAATCTAAACTTCATTTTTGCGCTAAAATTAAGTACAAATAATACACTATGGACGTGAATGGCAAAGTAAATAAAGTAAAGTAGTAAGTACAGTTATGGTAAATAATTAAAATTTATCGACATTTATTTTCGAATACCTTAATTTACTTGACGCGTTTGATAGGTAGATATTTTTATTAAAATGATCAATTACTTCGTAATGGTTAATTGTTTTCATACATGATACCCAGGCGAATATATTGTTGCTTGTTTACTCTTTGTTTTACCCATCCTTGAATCACGCGAATAAACAATAAGGCTAGAACTTCGCACCGCATTTCCTTTCATTGTGAGTTAGTTTTGCTCTAAAAAAGTTCTAATTTTTTAAAGCACGCATACTAAAATTTGCAGCATGCTAAAATATACACATAAATTACTCTCTGTTTAATAATGTAAAAAGAACTAGCAGGTGCCAAGGAGTGAATATTATAGGTGTGAAAGAAATAATAAGACATAAATACATTTTGCATACTTCGCCTAAATATCCTTACCTGCGTTTTATCTTTTCGACGGCCCCAGGCTAGTTCAATATATGGCTATGTGGCCTGCTGACTTAAAAGACTGACCACACCTACTCCAGCCGTAGTAGAGGGAAACCGCCTCTCATACATATTCCTCCTCGTCCTGTGTCACTCCGGCTTCCAGCCGAGTCGACAGCAAGACTCTCTTCCATCCACTTTGGTCCTGCCATCATTATACTCATTTCTCTCCTTTCTCCCCTTCACTCCCTTTCTCTATCCGTCTAAATCCCTCTCCCTCTGTCACTCCTCTCTCCCCCTTTCTCCCGCTCCCTTCCTTTCCTTCCCTCTTCAACTCTCCTTTCTATATCTCTTCTCCCAGTATCCATCCATCTTTGGTCGCTCCTATCTCCGGGCCATTTTAAACTATATTCATTACCATACAATTTCACTTGAGGCCTCTCCCATTTCCACGTTGCGAAACCTCGATTATCTTGCCTTTTCTGTTTCCTCTTGCAGCCTCTTTGAATTCCAACGGTTCTTGTCCGAAGCAATTTTTCATCACACAATTTACGTATCGTAATTTTTATTTCTTGGGATTTTCATCGTCGAGCATTACACTTTCCATTAACTTATACATTTCTTCTACATACGTTAATATGAAAGAGTGAATCGATTTGTTTGAAAATGGTGTACTTTTCGTAGGAAACTCCGGGTAGGCTCTTTACTCGACATTTCTATGCATCGCATTCCCACTCCAATTTTCCATTTCCATTCACCTTCACTTTTCAAATACTTGATACATTACGAATCCTTTCGCGGTTTCGACACTTTTCCTTTTGTCACTCCGACCGCTTCATCTTTTGTAGCATTTAATTCCCTCTCTACCTACCAAACGTCTAATTCGACTTGAGTTTCTTAACATCTTTCCCATAAAATACTTAACATCGAGGGATAACCTTTTCTTACCTTACTTCTACTCTTTCAGTGACTAAGTACTACTCCCACCCTTGCACTTTTCACATTGAGTAATACGAAATCGTTTCTTGATTTCTATTTTGCCTAGTGTTAAAAACGAAGTTTTTATCACCTTCGCGAGATTCAAGCCACACGCGCTTATAAACCTTGCTGCCTTTTATTCCATGATAAACTGATCAAAGAAAAAGGAACGAAGCTCTTTTTTCTTAGAAACTTATCATTTATCAAATTCAAGTGACGATTATCGAGCCATACCTATCGCTAAAATGGAATTTACAATCCGCGATTCTCCGATAGATGCATTGGTAAAACTAAATCGTTATTTCGGCTACAAAGCAGCCGTCTTTAGTGTCTATACACCGACAGAATTTGAAAAATATATTTAATATAGGTAGTTGAATCATCACCGTTGATGACGGATGCTTTGCAGCCTACACTCGTAGGGGGCTTTCCCAACGTTTTACTGGATAGTGGAGAGACATAGTTTGTCTATTTCTCAAGTTATTGATGGATGCAGTGACGACGCTAAGATTCTATACGCTTATCTTAAAACGTATCTTAACAAAGAGTTATGAAGTCAGTCTCCTTTTACTTTATCTTTGAAGAGCTATCCAAAACGCTGCAGAAATAGCGATGGATCGTACCGTCTTCATTTCTTCCCCGTTACAGCGAGTATTTTACACATTACTTGGGTCCACGGGTAAATGAGCAAGGACAGAAGAATTAGTCCCCCGGGACGGGTGTAAGAAAAGTAGCTAAAAACATCACAATTTGGTGCCTACGGAAACTAAATCAGAGACCCATAGTAATTCGTCAAGAACGAAGAACTCTACTGGCATTATTGAGAGAAGGTCACTTCATTTGAGGCCTTTCAATACCAATATCTTACCGACAACTTAATCGCTTTTCAAAACAATCACTCCACTCATTTTAATTTAATTATCCCTGGTAATTAGTTTTCCGCTATATATGATTAGGCAACGTTTTTACACCATTTGCCGCTGTTTTTTTAGATTACAAATTTAACCGTATAATCGCCTTCTTGCCCTTTTTAATTCTTTCGATCAATTGCGAAGAAGTTAATTATTCCTTTCTTTCACAATTTTTCTCTCTATACTTCTATTAACAGACTCGCCTTTACTTTTTGAAGCGCTTTCTTGTATACGATGAGTGTTATGCAACGTTCTCTTCTGATCTTCTAATTTTTAGCCCGTAATTGTTTCGATTTACTACGATTTAAGACCCCCAATGTAAGTAAAACTTTTGAGGCCCCATCTATGTAAAAAAAATCGTTTAAAAGTTATTTTTATATTATGATTATAATTTTTGTTTTTTTCCCCCGACATTTCAATCCTGAAAATTTCTCTTTCAGTTCGTCTGTTTTCACTTTACATGCTTCTGGATTTCTACCGAAGGAAGTGATAAATGCAGGTATCCTCTGATCTACGCGAGAGTTGCGTTCCCGGAAATCGTCGCGTAAAGCGAAAAAGCGTAAATCGAAAATATTTTTCTCATTGAAAATAATGTAATAGGTGTTGTTCACGTCCTTGGGAAGATGTGTTCCACATAGAAAAGTCTATAAATTTGATTTACTGTGCGTTTTAATCCCTCAAGCGTGTACGACGACATATGGCGTCCTGTGCAGCGTCCACTTTTTCATTTTCTAATTTTTTGCGTTGTTTCTGCCATAAATCACAGATGTCTCGAGGCTCCTTCAATCACCGAACCTTACAATATATTTCTCTCACCCAACTCTATGAATATTTTTGTGAGGGTTTCCCCCCGAGGAGTTGTTGACCACTAACATTGCGTCACCCTCTTGAGGGCAAAAAAGAGTGGGTTCAAGTGCGTTGTTTGCTCAAAGAGGGAATAAGAAAAGAGACATTCTACCGCCATAAGAACTGCCAGGGCACTTATGGCGCGTGCCCTGGGTCCCGCGCCTTAAGGGGCACCGCGCTCTAGAAAAGAGATTCTGAAGATAGAAAATTATAATAATAGATTTTGTGTTATTAAATATTTGATCCTAAATCCCATTATTGATAAAATTATAAAGTGCCGCTTTACACTCTACGCTGATTTTTTCCTTTAAAGTTTCAAAACTATTTTTTATGTATAACGTACAATATTATTGCCTTTTTTATATTTAAATTGGATCAAAATTTTCCAAACAAGTTAACTGCCATTTGGCAACTCCAAGTATCGCTCTGACGAACTTCTTCAATATTTTTAATACTCAAAAGTAAAGTCATGATGAAGTCGTGATGAAAATACCTATAAATGCAATTCGTGAACTGCGTACTACCAATATGGCCTTCACAAATGTATTTGTTGCACTGAGAATTTATTAGTCCATTATGTCGTCAAATATTTTAAAACGAGTAAAAAATCATCAATGCTCAGCATTGTTAGAGGGAAAACTCAAAAGAAATTCTTCCAAGCTTAAGGTAGCATAATTAATGCTGCATAATTACGTGCTTTTCATTTATATGATAGAAAGATCATCTGCCTTCGTTGTTTTGCTGATATATTTAATAAATATCAAAAGGTTAATTCTTTTAGTTACAATTTTCAGGGCATTATTGTCCTTGAACTGGCCAATGGAAAATTATTTTTTATAATAAATTGCAATACCAATAAATCATATTTCAATCGTTTTATACAATATCCTTGCATTTATTTCTAATATCAATATAGTGTTATGGTTGATTGCTTTCAATATATCGGAACAAATAGGTTGTGGGCTTCGCAACCCATCTGGTGCCCTGGTCCCCGCGTTAGCTTAACACGCCCCTGATTTCTGCACGGACGATTTAGGGAAATGGTAGACGGACAGGAATCTATGAAATATATAATAAATAATAAAACTATTAAGGGTACATACTGTGCGCATTACGAATAATCTTAATGCAAATACGCGACGCGTATATTTTAAAATTGTCGTAAGAAAAAATCGCGTCATGTGAATATGCGACTCGTACATCGAAAAATGGTCGTAAAAATAAAATCTCGTACTTGCGAAAACGCTCATATCAAACACGCGTATCTCGAGGTATACCTGTACTTTAATCTACTCTTGGGCATAGAAGTGCGTAGTTGGCTATTTATTAACTACCTATAATTTTAGAAAAGATCTTGCGAATCGAATCCTCAGGTTTGGTAGGGGCCTAGAAATGGCCAGGGACGTAGCCCCTAACTATTTGTGAATATTTTTACGCACTCTTTGTGTGTTTAGCGGTGAGTTGAACAGTGTAATTATCCATATAATTTTCTCGGCAAGAATACTCTTTATAAATCTTCTATTACTCGTATTGATTGTCTATAATAATCCAAGAGGTAAATTAGCCAAAAATACATACACTCGTATTGTATGTGAGAAAATATTCCATTCAGAGTGCTTCAAATGCATTTAAGTCGTGTTCACCATCGATGGATGGATTGACCCACGTTAAAAAAGGCTGCTGCAAATCAGTTAGCCTTTTACGCATAAGACGAGCGAAGAGTCCTGCACAATCTACGGATTTGCTCACATGATTATGTACCAACCGACGAGGTTCAATGCTCGCTTTATGACATCATTGTTCTAGTTCGAATGATGACAAGAAATACAGAAAGCCATTCATAGCCAATACGATATCAGCACACGAACCGGACGGGCCTGGCGAACGAACTCTTACCCCCTTGTCCGACCACATTTTAAGCAATTGCAAATTCCCATCAGTGGCTTTCCCAATACACGTCATTACGTTACACGATCTCTCTCCGCTCTTAAAACCCTCTTCTCCACTCTTCACCGCCCACTCCGCTCTCTCTCTCTCTCTCTCTCTCTCCTTCATCACTACGATATCCAAATGTTTACTTGCCATTTCAATCACTCTTCGCATTTGAATCGGACGTATAACTTTCTCCCTCTATATATCTTTCTCTCCCTGTCTTTCTCTTTCCATCTATCTTTCTTAGTTTCTCTATCTTTCGAAGCCTTATCCTACTTTACCGTCGTCTTGAATGGAAATTTCGAGAGGCAGAATTTTCAACACGCACATATCGTTAAGTTTTCGTTTCGTCCTTTTGACAATACATTTCTGTTTGAAACAAATGGCATGGAGAGGAAATTGAGAATGTTTTCTAATGGCTTGCATGGTACAATTTTAATTGTCTCAGGTAAGGATGACTACTAAGATGCCATCTACAATATCTGTTAAGGAGACAAATTTCCTATGCTGCTGTAAGTGTGATAAATTATCAGTGCGTCTGAAGTTTATTTTCGGGTTTTAAACGTTTAAAGGGCTGTCTGTACAAAAAAAATCCAAATTCAGTTAATTAGTCTTCGTTGTATTGTGATTAAATATAGTATAATTCAATAGAAAGGGTCGCTTTTATTGCCTAACCGTAATTGCGTAACGTATTTTATTTAGCACATTTTGAATTTCAGCATTGAAATATCTTTTGTTTGCATTATTTAGCATTGTTAAAAGGATAAAATGAACGTTCTCTCTGGTTTATCAAAAACTTTAAGCAAAATTTAGTTGGTAATTCATAAAACCATATTTATAATTGCAAGCGATACAGTTTCCATAGATTGTGTAATTGATAAGCAATTTGGTTGCACGCGTGAATATTCACAAAATATAGGCCCAAATTTTGGATTAAAACTTCGTGGTTTTATTTTTCTATTTATAATGTTCTCGGAAATGTACGCAATATTATTAAGCAAACCATTTTACTAACTCGTGTAAGTAAAAATGTTTTATTTCTTAGGCTAATTTTCTAATCAGTCTTGGACAAAATATTTTTAAATTAGAATTGCGCGAAAATTTAGAAAGCAGCTATTATAAAGAAAACATTTTTAAGTAATTAAGTACTCAAGCCTTTTTGGCATTTGAATCAGTGACATCATGGCCTATAGGAATACATGTTACAACCTCAGCGGTGTTGGCCAGTTACTTCAATAGCGTTTAACATTTTTTACCCTCATTATCATACTCGTCTCGGAGACCAGAGGGCAGCACCTTCTCCTTACTCATTAGCATCGGTTTGCGTATTGGAATCCGACAGAGGACATTGATTGTGTCTTTTTCAACATCTCAGCGCGTAATGATAGCTAATTTATTGTCCGCAATTCCTTAGAGCTCTGTAATAAACAAAATACGACTGAAACGATTAATAAAATTCCGATATCACGGGCGTCAACAATGAAAAAATACGAGACGTTATAATGGAAATTACCCAGATTCGAAGAATTGATGGGAATCGTTTAAATTTTAATGGGGACGAACATATTTTAACCCCGTGTACGTATATGCGTCTAATGTTAAAATAACATCCTCATATCCGTACTTACGTCAAAATATGTTTCATTTCGACGTGGTTGAATATATTAATCTTCTAGAACCGGATAACCCCCACGTACCCAGACCTCATTCTGTTTTATTTCCTTTTTCACTTTATTGCGTTACAGTATTTCCTGTATCTCCCCCGCCCTCTCAATGCCCCCTCCACACTTCTCAATGTCAATACCTCCGCTTGCCTCAATCCCTTTAATCCAAGCTTTATTTTCATTCCCAACCTTCACATTCAATCGATGTCTCTTCCTCTCCCTCCCACGACTATCCTCATCACTCCTCCCACTACTAACACCATACCTTCCGTTCCCCTTCCACCCTTACCTTCTATCTTTCTCTTTCTTTCCCTCTTCCCGCCGCCAACCTCCTTAATATTTCTCTCATAATACATCTCATTTATTTCTTCTCATACTTCCGTCTCGACCGTATATCTTCTTTTCCATACCTTATATGCCTTCCTCATTCTCTCCATTTCCCATTCCCCTTCCTCTCTTACCACGTACTCATTTCCTTCAATCTCTTTTTCGTATCCGTTTATCCAATTCCTTCCTCCTACCTTGGTCTATGTCTCCCACTCTCTTCTCAACCTTCTCCTATTCCTTTATATCTCTTTCTCTCCTATCTCTTCTGTCCTACAAATCCCTCATCTTAGGACGCTGGCTGCTACTCGTCTACTGTTCGAAAGGGCAGCGGTTACGAATCCTGCGAAAGTAGGATTATTTATAAGGTCGCTCGGCCCCCTGTTTTTGTGGTTTGAGGTCAGCGTTCCGTTCTTAGGAAGGGGTGTTAAGCCGTTGGCCCTCTTGGTGCTCTTCGTTAAGAGTAGGCTAATGCCGGCACCGAGTTTCCCTCCTCCATTGTGATCGTGTGCGGTGTGGAAGGAGTTATGGCTATAATAATCCAAGAGGTCGATTTGCCAAATTACACACACACACACACCTACTCCCATCGCTGCCTCAAATCTTTCCTTCACGTTTCTTCCAATCTCACCCTTATCTCACTCATCTCTCCCCCCTCTTGCCACTCATTCCTAATCCTCCCTCCAATCTGTCTATCCTATTCCTTCCCTATCCCTTCCTCCCATCCCTCAGTTTCATCCCTCCCTTTCATCCCATCCTCCTTCCATCCTCCTCCCTCCATCCAACTATTTTATGCTATGCCTCTCTTAATCCTCCTTCCCATACCACCCTCCCATCCCTCAATCTTATCCCACACTTTCATGCCGCCCTCCTCCAATCCTCCTCCCATCCCTTCTCCCCTCCAATCCGTCTATCCTATACCTCCCTTAGTTTTCCCTCCCATCCCTCACTATTATCCCATCCTCCTCCAATCCCTCCCTCCAACCCGTCTATCCTCCATCTCATCCCATCCTCCCATCCTTTCCTCCCACTTGTCTCTATCCCCTAATTCTCCCTCCATACGGTCTACCCTATTCCTCCCTTTGCCCTCCCATCTCACTTTCTCACCCCCTCCCATCCTTCCCTCTCTCCAATTCCATCTTCGTATCCCTTCCCTCTTTATCACTTTCCCTCTTGCCCTATTTTCACCCTCTTTCCCATCCCTATCTATCCTACTAGTATTTCCTACTATTCCTCCCCTCTTTTCCCATTCTCTCCAACCTTTCTCCCTCTCGCTATTTCATCCCGCATTTTTCTCATTCCTCTCCCATAGAGCATACGAGCCGTGGGACCCATACGACAAGGCAGTTCTCCACAAATGGATCCTCTTCCCCATTGGACGGTGGGATATAAGGAATCGGCCCCCCTCCACCCCCCCTCCCCACCACAAACCTCCGTCTTCCCCCTCCCCCTCCGACAGCCACCCTTCTTTTAACCTTTCCTCTCCTCCTCTTCCCCTCCATCCCCTCTGTCCTCCGCCGCACTTTTCAACTCCCCGTGGTGTCGCCAAATTCCTTCCCACCGAGACGCACTGCCTCTCCGGAGCGGTGACACCTCATTCCAGAGCATTGACCGTGACGAGGAATCTAGATTGGGAGAGGGTACGCGAAACTGGCTTCTCTCTTTTTGCCTCTCTCTCTCTCTATCTTCATTCCCTTTCCAAGAGGATAATCGCGACCGGAATGGATGATGAATATTGCCCAATTCAATAAGGGATTTGAATAACATTAGCGTTTCTTTTTTTTCCCCATCTCCCGATTAGAGCTGTCGATGAGATGAAAAATCGAACTTGTGTGTCGTTTAGATACGTAACGGGGAGGCGTCGCCACGCTCATTTTTTTTGCGTTACTCCGTGGGCACAAATTAATGACGATTCCTAATTACGGAGGTATAAAGTGGTGGTGGGAGAAAGCGAGAAGGATCGGGTGTTACCCAATCGTACAAACATATCATCCATCACTGGATTTTGCAATGGAAGCGTTGGATAGGCGGTGGAAAAAATTGATATCGGCGGTGAAAATCCGTCACCTGTTCTCTCGCGTCTGACATTCGCCACCGAAATGTTTTTTTAACCTCAATTTCTCAAAAAAATTCTGCAATTTATATGACTGCCTGGTGAATCATATTATACGCTGTATTTAAGCTTTTTTGCCGCGATTCGACCATTCGAATTGGATCAGTGATAGGACTAGTGTCGTAGGTTACCATTATTCAAAATACAGTACAGTCTAAAAACCAGCAACCTTTGGTCATAGAGGTTGCCGTTTTTTTAATTTATCCGGTTTTCGGATAATATTTTTATTAGTAGATGCTAACCATGATCTACGCATGAACTTCATTTATTCATGCGTAGCAAAGAAATCTAAATAAAAAAGGAAAATATGGAATGGGGGATGATAATTTTATGGATAAATCCTAGCCATGAACTATCAAATGGTAAAGAAAGCTAAATAAAATAGGAAAATAGGCAATGAAGTTGTTTTATTGCCTTACCAAAAACGTTATTCTTCTCCGCCAACAAAGTACTATGTGCAGATAAGGACTATATGAAGGTAATTTACTTCACATCGTCGGAGTTTGAGTTGCTAGCGAATAGATTTTGATGAAGGAGGATTTTTTTGCAATACTTTCATTGCGTTCTTGATAAATTTGCGTAATTTCTGTGTTTTCATATACTTGGATTTTTATGAAAACAATTTTTTCTTGAATTTAATGTACAGTCAATATCCTGTTCAGTTTTTAAATCTCCGGTTTTGGACAGGTGAGTTTTGAGGAGCCGGTTTTTTGATTTAGTTCTGTACCTGCTAAACTTCACGCATATTAAACATGTTTCAGCGTAAAATTACACTCAAATAATCAGGAATGTGGAAAAGTACCTGCCATTACTTAATGGCAGTTACCAAGTCTATATTTTATATTTATACAGTTTCAAGTGTCATGAAGATGTCCATTTCCTTCTCAATAATATTACTTAACACTTAACCTTCCACTCTCCAATGCTAAATTAAATTAGCATAAGAGTTTGATGTTACATGAAGACTTTTATTTTACTAGATCTACAGTTACTAAATATTTATGTTTCACCTTACCATATTATCGACAACGATTCTTTACAGATGGCGTATGATAATTTAAATTTCTAGAGATGGTAAATATATTTTTAATACCACAAAATGAATTCCATGTATTTAATTGAAAATCAAATAATTTGGGCCACCGATGGTTAAAAAGCTGGTTATGTATTTTTAATGGTTTCCTAAAAGTAGCCATCTATCGTCCTCTACGAAATCTGAGTTTAAAAGTGCAGAGTATTTGAATGACGATCATCTTGTCATGAATTTAAAGAAACTCTAAACAATGTATTCTATAGAATGTAAGTTTAGCCTTACTATTAACAAGAATTTAAAATATATTTAAGTAAAACTCACAATGTAAATTTTATACTAAGAATTTAAAAAAATATGTTTAATGGAAATGTATGTTTTTTTGTTAATGAAAGAAATTATTTGAAAAGCTTTTTATTGTTTTGACGGAAGTTTAAATATGCGGCCGTTGGGCAATCTTTATAAAAACGCAACCTTAACATAAAAATTAAACATTTTTCCTCGTCCTGCGAGTCTTTTTTAGTTAGGTCCTGTATACTAGAATTAATTTTACTGACAAAGATTGTTTCCGGCTCCCTCCATCGTAGATCACGAAAGAAGGGTGGCCGCAGCCTGTAAAGTTTTGTTGTATAAATAACATAACACAGGTTTTTGCCCACGCATCACTTGAAACGCCCTGAGGTACCCCAGCGCTGGGATCTGTAGAAGGAATGCTCACTTGAATGTAGCCAAAGAAAAATCTGCTCTAATAAAACCTCTTCCTTTTTTACTACTCATGATTATAATAAACTTACAAATAAATTTATCCGGAGCTTCTCATTTAAATTCAAATGCTAAAGGACTTAAAATTCACTGTAACATTTTTAATTCTATGCAAAATAAATGCGGGTGGAGCTTCTGTTAGAGCGTAACTGAACCGACCTTTTCCAGGTAATATTCGGAACAAAATACTATTCCATGCATACATAAACGCTCCTTATAAATGTCTACGAATACAGGGTTAGTATCAATAATTTCCCAGTGGAAGAACCAGTATCAATGTACGATGGTTCTACTTAAAGCTTAATTTTTGGATGCACTGTAATATATTATAAAGATGTGATGACAGGCTGAAACATGATTTAAAATTAAGGATTCAATATATTTTCATTAATTGAGTATGGCATTGCAACACAGCGTGAAGCCTTAGATTATATCAACTTTTGTATTCCATCCGAGCAAATCAAATGCTAAATTGGGGGAACTTTCGCTCGCATAGACAATATGATTAGTATCAATATTTTCGTGACGCCGTACTAATAATTATAGTATACGGCAAGTCCCCGCTATGCGTCGGGGGTACGTTCCTAAACATTGTGACTTAAAGCGAAACAATGCTTAGCGAAACCAATTTTCCCATAGACAAAATGATGAAAGATGGGGCTACGTTCCTGGTTGACATTTTGCTAAATTTTTACCATTTTAGTCCAAATAATATGTTACGGTAAAGGTACGTAATCGGGAAATTTGTGCATTTACCGGTAAATGTGCACATTTACCACCAAGCTTGGTAAATGTAAGTTTAATTTTCCAGAAATACGTATTATCCGTACATTTCCAGGCAAACGTGCACTTTTACCGATGTGTCTTGGTAAATGTGGACTAAGTAAGAATGAGAAATGCTACACATTAATAATTACGTTAATTTATAAGAAAAATCATCGAGGGTTCATCACCACTGGTATATATTAGGATGAACGCTTCTCAACCCGAGGGGAGAACACAGTGAACGTGAGGAGGAACCAAAAACATTTTGACTAACTTACCCAACCCGGTGGGGCCGAGTGTTTGAACACACTTCAGAAGTTTTGTCTCTTTGCGGAACTTGGGTTGGGTCAAGACAACTTTCCAGCACTTTAAACCTCCACTATTATGTCACCCACAACAGCCCCCACTTATGCTAGGCTACTTCATTTTATAATTTACAATTTTAATTATTTTAAGTTTGTATGTAGGGCATAAGATGTCGTTGTGGAGCGAAAGAAGATCGTCTTGGAGGGGAGTAAGGATTGCTTGTGGAACGTATTCCTATCTTTTACATATAAATATGGCTTCTGTTTATGCGGATTCGCGTTATGCGTCACTTTACTTGAACGTAACCCCCACATGTATTGAGGGAAACCTGTACTTACATTTACCGAACTTGGTGGTAAATGTGCACATTAACTGGGAAATGTACACATTTACCGGACTACGCACATTTACCGTGACTAATACATGATCACACAATATAAAAGATATACTCTGTGAAAATTAAGCCAATAAAATTATATAAAGAAAATTACATAGAAATTGTGTAGATACATAGAAAAAGTCATCTGGGACAATTCTGAAGTTGAAACTGCTGCACATCACTGCTACCACATACACCAAATTTCGGTAGTAAACGGATACATCTTGCTATCCCATATGACAGTGATGGCAAATACGTGGCACGTTTAATCTTGTATATTCCGTATAAAAAATGAATTTTCTTATAGGAGTAAACTAGTGGCACGCGAAAAAAATTCTGATGATTCACACTACATTCTTTACACGCGACACAAAAATAATTTGCCATCCCTGCCATATGAAGTGTAAAATTAAAATTAAGCGCAAAAAGAAATTACATTACTTAAATAATAATGAACGTGTAATTCAAAACAATGCTAAGGGGGTTAAAGTTATAGTAGCAACATATACTGCAATTGCAATTTCCCTAATTTTGCCTTTGGTATGTATGTATATGCGAAACGACACGACTTACAACGAAACATGTTCCATCATGGCGACAAGGCGACGTATATGGGGAAATGAATGTACTGTTTTGACGATTGACAAAACCAGCAGGCTTTCTTCATAGGCTAAATTAATTCTGTACTAATTAAGAACGCTATGTTTGTAAAATTTTCCCCTCGGTTGAATGTAAATGCTTTTCCAATATCATTTTGTAACAGAACCGTAACATTCTTCACAATGTTTTCACATAAGTTGGAGAAAAGTTCTATAATTGTCGTTCAACTATAACAGTATAGCACACGCTAGAAAAATATCACTTCAATTTTAAATGAGACACAAGTTACTAACAGTAGTAATTTGATTGATGGTGTTGTAGTTGTCATATATTCATTTGGATAATCAAAGGACACATCTTTATACGGGGTTTCTTTTTCATTATTACGGTTAAATATACTCCTAAAACTACAGGGGATTTATATTTTTTTATGCTAGTAACAAAGGAAATATTTCATATGGAAGTTAATATTTATACTTTTATCCTACAAATTAATTTCATTCATGTGTGCAATCCCCTATTCACGTCATCTACGTTAACTAGAATTATAAACTATTTTCATTCAGATCTGATTATGTATTTCATTTTAGTTAAAGTGGACTGAAATCCGTCAAAAATCTGAACCATCCTTCCATTGAGCAATAAGATTTGTTTTCTTATCATCTGTGGCTGTTATAACAGAAATCCTTTATTTACATAATTCTTCTTCTTCTTCTTCATCTAAAGGCTAAGCCTTGTCGCTGCAACCATGATTTCCATGGTTGCTACCCTCGGGATATCCAATAGGATCTTTAATGGAGTGGTTTCCTGTTGCCTTCTCCATCCTATGACATAATTCTTCAAAGGAAAAATTACAAACGAGGATAATGAAATTATCGCATCTTCCAACCGGAAATCTCTGCTTGCAATGTTACGAAAGGGAATCGACTGTCAAATGTAGATGGAATAGAACATATTTTTAGCAGCCTTGACAATATTATAAGAAGGGATAACGAAACTTAGTACATTTCCACAGTTTAATAATGAATAATAAAGATAAATTTCGGTAATATTCAAAGCACCCTGTACCTTCTTTTATCATAATGAAATTCCACAAAGTTACATCTTCGGAAATGAATTATGCCTTCAGAATTTTGAAAAATATTTAATCAGCAAGAGATGACAGAAACAAGGTCTCATAACAGGAAAAATAAAAATAAATAACGCGATTTCATAGATAGATTAGTAGATTCCAAAATAGAACCTAAATAGCATGGGGATTATTTGGAGGGTTGCAAGATTTATATTCTACATTAAGGACCGATATTTGATCATTAGAAAATATTATTGAGGATAATTTCATGAAATGTTAGCGCTGGTCAGCTCTCTTTCTAAATACTGTGTAAATGTACCACTTATTATGTGTGTAGTCATTTTCTGTGTCTTTAGACACAATTTTCATGAGTTTTTACTCTTTTATTATTATCTCAGCTTCGCCAAAGCATCAGCTCATGAAGTGCTTTTAATTAGTGATTTTAGGTTTGAGTGATAGTTATATATAATATGTAAAAGTAAGGATTTGTTAACAATATAAAATGTCAAATTAATAAACGTGCTAGTGCATTTATTAATTTCTCGCAGTTAGAGAGCTTTTACGAGACTTTTATCCCTGTAGCCTTACAATGAATCTAGATAAGGGTTTTACTGAATCTTTTGGCCGTAAAAATCTTAGAATACCCGCCCTCCGAAATTAAAATATTTAATTCTGCACCAACCGGCCGTAAATTGAATCGAGCTTCCATATTATTTATGGCCAAAGTCTTGAATTTTAAAATTCCCAGGTAAATCCCACTGGTTGTCTAACAAAGGCCCATAAAATATCGGCGTCGACGCTCGATGCATTTGCTGGAGGATACGGGGAGGGTGGGAAGAGGTCAAAGCGACTCGGGAAACTGGATTTTTTACGAGAATGACATCGCCCATCACCTTGGCCTATGATTCCGGAGGCCGTCAAGCCGATTATTTTCCTCCGACCCCCCCCCCCCTCGCCCCCGGAACCGCCCCTTTCCATCGTACATACACCGAATATCCCCGCCCCACTTCCACCGGCGACCACGTCACGCTCACGGCCGCGCGCCGGGGTAGTTTCTTATGTGATGCAGACCGTGAGCCATTGCGGGGGCGGTCCCTGAGGCCGACATCGAAGTAGACGAAGAGGACGAAGGCCTCCGGACAATGAATGCGCTTCGTGGACCCGTCTCAAAACTCGTCAAGCTACTTTCTAGGTCGCTCGCTCTTTCTAGACTTTGCCGAAGCTCTTTATACTTGGTTTTCTTCGCGGAAGTGAAGCAAAAGTGTTTTGCGGAGTGGAAAGACGGTCGTCGGGCGTAGGTACGGAGGAGGAGTGGCGGAGAGCGTAGGTGGGGGCCAACGAGGGGGCCACCTAGGCCTTCGGGCGGCAATAAAGAGAATTTGTGGGACAGGTTAGGGGTGGAGCGAGTTCCCTCGAGGGCTTCGAGGGCGGTAGCTCTAGAAGGTGCAGCCGCGGAGCTCCACAATGAGGGCGACTTGTCCGGGAAGTGTATGAACCTGTACTCGCTTCTGTAAATGTCTTCTCGCAAATAGTCTTTATCTCCTTTATCGCGTGACGCAACAAATAGATACGCTAGCCGTTTGATTTCAAATAATGTCCCTGGGTGAGCCATCTCACGTCTCAATCCGTGAGACGGCGACGGTGGCGGCTCTGCATCGCTCTGCGACGGCGCGTGCGGGTAATTATTTTCACGGCACGCGGCGAAACGTGTTGAAACGCCGAAGAAAACAAAGCGGCTTAGAGCGAGGTGAGAAGTCAAGTTTTTTTTTGCGTCGAACGGGAGCTTAATTATTATTAGGCATTGTTGCATTACTCTACACGGAGAGTAGCTTAAGATTTGCGACAAAGGTGGAGTAACGTTTTTAAATAAAGGGAGAAGTCTGCTTGTTACGCCTACTTTATAAGAATCGATAATGTGACGGAAAGTACTCAAACGCCAGAAATTTTAATGTGAGCCTATTTAATTCTAATTTGGCAAAAATATCGATCTCGGAAATAAACAATCGCGCACTAATATTGGGGCGTAACCAAATTTACATTTTTCAGCCATGAAAAATAAAGAAATATTAACCTTATTTGGTAATAAATACAGTCATTTGTGAAAAACGTATTTCCGTAGCTGGTTGTATTTTTTTGTTAAGTGACAGTCGAAATTTCCGATAAAATTACGTCAGAAATATTTTTTTCGCAAACCCGCATATAAATTGAATCAGGTTCCCGCGATTTTTTAGATAACGCCGATTTCTTATCGCTCGCGCAAAGAAGGAAACATTACATGGTACTACAAAAGCATTCGAATAAAAAAGCGATCATGTCTCTTAAAGATAAAGGTAATCTCCTCGCATCTTACGATAGAAAGAGTATAATATCTAAATATCTTAAATCGTTCAAAATATCTCCTCCGGATCGCTTATCCGGAAGGGAACGTAAACTTTTCGTTTTTTTTCGAGTTCTAAATAAATGGCGTCTCTCCGAATGAGAGAGAAAAAAGAATGAGACAGAAAGAGAGAGATAGCGATGTGTCGGAATGGCCGAAGCGATACCATTACGGAGATATTACGGGATAAAAAGCAAAGAGAAACTCCCAGACGCTGCGTTCACATTGTTGGTGAAAACAAATTCTATTGGGTAGAGTTAAAGAGTGAGAGAGAGAGAGAAAGAGACTTCAACGCCTGAAATGTTTCTATGAGACTATTTGTTGGCCTCACTCCTCCACACCCACCCCACCCGCTCCCTCCTCTCTCTATCTCTGCTTCCTTCTCTCCCTCCGCCTACCTTCGTCTCTCTCCCCCACCACTTCTCATCGGCACAGCGTAGAGGTAATAGGCGCTGATATCCTACGGCATGCCTCCGGCCGCAAAAATGAAAGTGTATCCAGCGGCATGGCTTGGAAACGTGATCGAAAGGCTGGTGGTCAGATGTGCGGCCGACTTTGTGGGTGGGAGAAGAAAAGAGGAGGTGGCGGCTGGAAGAAGGAGGAGGGATGAGAGAGGAGGGAGAAAGAAGTCATAGGATGGGAGGAAGAATGCGAGGCAGAGTATAACCAAAGAAGTTAGGATAGAGGATATAGGGAGACAGAAATAGAAAAACGCGTTTGAGCCTTCATGTCATGAACCCTCTCTTAACACTTTCGCCTTTCTCTTATTTGTTCATCCATTGTCCTATTTGAAATATAGAGGGAGAATTTTATTATTCATTCGCTTTTCCGAGACCACTCCTATATACTATTTTCCGCTAGATAGGAATTCAAAACTTAGTGAAAAGGTAGAGATTCTGGCAGCAGATGCTTCACGATCGTCAAAGACAGCGACCAGAGAGGAGTTCCGGTTTCCCGTTGCCCGTAAGGATGACTAAATTTACCCGCGTAGGGGACTGCGGAAAAGGGGAAAGAACGGGGAGTGTAGAAGAAAGCTTACCTTTCCTTGAGTTGGTAAACGCAAGGAATGATGAGTTTTTTTGCAAGGCCCATCGTACTTCCGCGTCTCTTGGCAAGTATTGCCTCACGAAGATATATTTTTTCGGCAGTTCCTTTCTCCCTCCTTTCCCCTCTCCATCAACCACTCTCCATCTCCTAGAATTCTCCTCTCCCTCTTACTTCCTACATTGCTCACTCCCTCTCCCTCTTATACAATGATCTTACACATGAAGCGCACGGCTCAATCAGTCGGAAAATAAAAGAATGAGTTGTTTACGAGTGTATTGCCCTGTTGAGTAATTTTATCGGCGACGAACAAGAAGTGATCTTACGTTGCAATGTTGAACTGTACTAGTAGTGGGGCGCGTAATTATATCTTTAATCTTGCATAAAAAAGCGCAGACATTCTTCGTGAAAGATTCATTTGAACATGAAATCGAAAGATAACTTCAAAAAAACTACCTCGTTAAGGGGAATTTAAAAAATTTTAATCACGTTGTTGTATTATTATAGTACGATAAATTTATCCGGAGAAACGTACTTTTTCTTGGGATTATTATATTTTTGATTCCCGAATATTTTTATGGTTGGGAGTGTATTTTTTGCTACAGCCTTCCTCGTGAAATCTTACAATAAAAAAAATCAAAAGGCAATGATGGACAGGTTTCCCTCCAAAATGTGTCTTCAAACGGGGCATTCCTACTCCATAACGGAACACACACGAAAAATGACTCAAAATCATTACCGTGAACCAATTACGCCGTATCGTAAAAGTTCTCCAATTAAAACGTTATTTCACAAATTACGACATAATTACAATCGGCAAATGGCGCTGGCGTAACTTCACGTTAAGATAGGACAGGCACGGAGGAGAGGAAGGAGGCAAATAAAAATAAAAACGAAATTTATTTCCCTCTAAAACGTACTGCGCATGCGAGAGACGTTTTTACTCATAAATCTCCAGTCCTAATATATCACTAAATCTTTCTTCGAAACCCCCTCGACTTCGCCATTTTATGCTCATGTAATATGCATTAAACTGGAACACGGCCGCGCTACCGCGAAGTCTTTTAATATTTGCATCAGTCAGCATCCGTTCTTTTATACACACACGTGACTTATACCTTGTACCCTATCGCCTCATTCCTCCCCGAGTCCATTTCGTTAAAGAAAAGGAGTTAAAAATTACTCCTTTCCTCGCGTCTCCATCAAAGGGAAGAAGAGAGTTTTACTACCACTCCCCCCAGTCCCTCCCCGCTAGTTCTCTTTCGAGAAAATGGTAGGTGTCCCTTTTTAGCATCTAACGAAACTTACCCTCATTCCTCACTCCCTCCTCCCCTTTGCTCCCCCACCTCCGTCTTTTTTTCGCAAAGTGTCTCCGGAGAGCAAGAAGAAAGCTTGTTTCAGTGAGGCTGTGCGTTGTCTCGAGAGTTAGATAGATAGGTAAGTCAAAGAATGGGGATTCCGAGAGGGTGGGGAGGGAGAAAGATAGCTACAGAGAGACGGAAGGAGAGGGAGAGAGTTGCGAACGTGGGGGGAGGGGATGGAGAACCATTTTCCACCCGTCGTACTGGGCTGAATGTATGGTGAGGGGGCGTGGAAGTGGTGGCTGGTTGGGGGGAGATGGGGGGTTACCCCCGGAGGTAGAAGTCGGCTTAGGCAGGAATTGAAAAAGAGGGTAGAAAAGGAAAGGAAGGGAGAGGAGGTTGTTGTGGAAGTGAAGTCGGAACAAGTGGGGTGAAACATGAATATAAAAAAGTCCCGCTCATGTAACTCTCTCTCTCTCCGATATATCCGAAAGATTTGTGGAAAAAAACGATGCTTTTTCGAGATGTTTTTGTGTCGAGATTAATAAACCGGGTGCTTGAGCGTCAAAGACCGATTGTGTTCGACTCCGAGGAATGTTTGGGCAACGATTTATGGCGATATGCTTGGTGTCGTTGAGATCATTTTTCATGGATTATTGATTCCTTCGCGCCGAGCCTGTTTTATGTCACCACCGCAATAACTATCGGCAACGACGTGAAGGATTAATACCGCAATCTCCGAATATCGAGCATTGCACAAGTTTTTAACGGTACATGCTATAACCATTCGCGGAGAAACGACACAACGATTCATATTTTGTTGATTTTTCCGCTCTGAAACCGTCTCTTCGTTCAAAAAGCACGCAAACTGCGAGAAACCAATGCAATGCTTTGAATGAGTAATCTCGTTGTCCGAGAATAACGTTCACGCGGATCCGAAAGCAAATGCAACACATTTACGCCATCCAAGTTCTATCCGAGAGGTGTTGGAAGGGGTTGAAAAGGAAGGGGCGAGGTAAAGAGAAGGAAAAGGGGAGAATAAAATACCATTCGCGCACAAGAAAACATATCTCAAGTCCAAGACTTCTTAAATGTTAAGACACAACAAGTATATGCCTGTTAAGATAACGTATCTGAAGACAAATGAGCATCACAACGCAGAACCTATTCAAGCAGGAACTTTCTATGCCTGTTTCATGACAGAGAAGTTAAGACGGATAACGAAGCTTGCGATTTCCACAGATCTTGTAGCATGCCGAGGGGGGCATATATATCCAAACTTTGGGTTCATTAACGTATCTAACTCGAGCGTTAACAAAACACGATAAATAACGTGGCCTATTGTTAGAAGGTATAATGAACTACCTACGTGTAAACACAATAAAAAATGTTTTAATTTTCCGTTTTTTTCTCTCTAGGGATAATGAAAATTTATATAGAGGTAAATAATAAGGTATATGTGTAGTGATTTAAATTTTAAATAGACGAGCAGCCAAGAGGAAAACTATAAAATTAATTTCCCTGAATTATATACTTTTGCTACTTATTTATTTTACAATTTAAAGATAATTTAACCATGAGAAACATATCAACTATAAAACAAAACTGTTTAATATTTCAAAAATTTATAGGTGTTCGAGCAAAAATAAAAATAATCATTTTGGGAAAAAGGATTGTTTAATGGATGACTTAAAACAGGTATGTCAAACATTGTTTAATATTTCAAACATTTATAGGCGTTCGAGCGAAAATAAAAATAATTATTACGGGAAAGAGGATTGTTTATGGGATGACTTAAAACAGGTATATCAAACTCAAAGAAGTTGTTTAATGAGGACAAGAGTTGGAAAAAATAGACTATCTAGCAGATACAGGACGTCTTCTTTGCCGTTTAAATAATAATGTAGAGAACTCGTTCTATTGTACCTCAATCGTTATGAAAAAACCTCATCTTCTTAAAAAAGAATTATTTATATTAAATTTCGAACGATTTATTTAATACAAGAATTAGCATTCGGGCCGCCAGTTTGATATGCCTGGCTCAAAATAACTATAAACCTCAAGATTGTAAACAACAACCTAAGCATATGAAGCATAAGAAAGCATTTAACTTACTTAATGTTTTAAAAGCCAGATCAATTATAAAATACCGCCCATCAATATATGAACTATAAAATCTAAACTATTGCGGCATGTTTCTTAATAGATAAGGGAAATTCATACCCAATGACGCCCCTTACCTGAAGTCGCGTTCGTAATTTATCATCCGAGTTCGATAAATGTAAAAATACAATATATAATTTCCGAGAAGGTGACATTGAAGAAAAGAAGGGAAACTAGGAATGACGTACGACTCAAAAGGAAAGTGGTCATGAGCAGGAAGAAATGGGACTTTTATTTCGCCAGTGACGGAAGGCGGCTATGACATAACCCCCTTCGGGAACACCACTTTGATAAAAGTTACTCCTGCAGCTTTTCCCGCGGCCCGCTTACGAACCACGTGCAACTGGACCAAAATAATTACTCCTTTTCCGATGGATGCGTATCTCTTTCTTTCTCTCTCGCGCGGCACGACCTATATAAAAAAATAAAAGAAGCGGTTATTCCCCCTCGAGACACAAACGAAGCCAAATAATTATGGCCTCCGATCAATGAGAGCTGAGGGAGAGAAAAAATAAAGACTATTTAATGACGAGTTGTAGAGGAAGTGCGAGATTTTTTTGATTGGAGGTGAATGGAGGAGTGGTCCGGCCGACAAGGTTTTTGGACGGGGTTTCGTCTCATTCCGGGGGATGGAGTTTTTTGGGAGTTGGAGGAGGGGAAGGGAGAAGGGGAGGAGTTGGAAGAAAGTTAGGAGAAGGTAGAGTATAGGGGAGGCGGTGCAAGTGAGTGCGAGAAATACGAACGAAATTATGATAAGGGATCTAGGTAGAGGTAATACCTGTACTACCACGTCTTTGCTATGAAAGGCCCTTCTCTTTACCCGTCCAAAGAGAAAAGGGCTAAAAACTGACCCTAGAGGTCCTTATGTCTCCATTTTCCCAAGACTGATTGTGCATGGTGAAAAAGAAAACCCTTTAGGGGGTTGCCCTGTCTTGCAGATCATGACGGATCTAATGGAGTTCACCTCGGGAACAATCCCCAATATAAAGGTGATATTCGACCCCTGCCGACATGATGTATATCATGTGTAAGAAATAATTAACGGAGCACCTTTACTGTAATAATCCAAGAGGTTGATTAGCCAAAAATACACACATACAGGAGCATCTTTGGGCGTAGTTAGCCTATTGATGAACCAAACACTACCATAGCTGCTCATAGGATAAGAATGGAAAGTAGCAGATATGCAAATAATTCCAGTATCGTTTACTCAAAAGTCCAACTGAAAACGAGTCGGCTTTCAGTGTCAATTTAGGCCGAGACAGTCTTAAATCCAAATAATGGAGACAATAGGGACCTGACTGCAGCGAATACCATAAATTGAAGAACAATACATCGCATGAAGTGGAAAACGAATATGAATAATTTCGTTATGCACACATATTTCAGGATTATAAAACTTGAGACAAACAAAACAATGCGCAAAGAAAAAACTCAATACTATAAATAAGTACTGGAATCAGTAATAGAATACGAGAAAATTAAACTCAGTTTGGCACAACAATCCACACCAGAAAGAAAATAGAACAGAAAAGACCTGAATCACTTCAGTGAAAAAGAAAACAAAAACAACTTCGTTAATGAAAGAAACATGCAAAAGACATACTGAAATGATCCGAAAATACTTTGATCTTGCTTATAAAATGAAAACAATACAAAAAGTGAAAGTCCATCCTATATTAAATTAAAGTACAGGACTAGTTCGTACAAGTCTATAAGAAAACGTGTTACCAATCCGAAATATGAAATGATTTGAATACCCAACAAAAAAGTCAGCCGTCTTCAATATCTGTCAATCTATTTACACATTTTTGCAAAGAAACGCAGAATATTATTTCTACAACATTTAATAATTCTTCCTCAGTTCTGCAGTAACTTGCTTGGATTTTATCCCTCAGTTATTGTCACACCGGGAATAAGCCCGTGATTATAGCAACGATATTAACAATAATAATGATAACGACTTTATTTAGGGGTGATATTTAGACAAACTTGTCCATTCCTGCATCTAACCGAGAAAGACAAATACCAACATCCATGCCCTCGGCGAAATTCTAACCCGCGGCTTTGGCACCGGACCGCAGATACACGAACCACCCATCTACGGAGATTGAGGGAGGGTTGGGTGAGAGGAGATGCATAGGTCGGGAAATGAAGATAGCGGAGAGGTTTGGAGGGAGAGAAAAAGGAACGCATTCGTCTTGATCGGAATGAGTGGGCGGGGAAGGCGATCGTGAGTAGGCGGAGGTAGGTGGAGGTAGATGGAGGTAGGGTGTGGGCGGAGGATTGTGTGTGTGTGGAGGAGGAATGGTTAAGTTTCCGCGGCTCAATGGACTCTTCAGACCCAGCCATTAAAACAAATCAGCATCCAGCCATCTAGGGACTTCAAAAGGCGAGGATTTCGGTGAACGCAGCGCCACCCGTGGGGAAAGAAACGACGACGACCGTTCTCTTCCCCATTGAGTTCTCCTTATAACGAACATCACCGCTTTCTGAGTAAAAGGGATCCGATACGTACAGCTATGGAGGCCGCTCTAAACAGAAGCCAATTTAACTGGTTATGACGCCCGGCGAAAACTCTCACTTTTTTGACGGCTTCGAAAGAATTACTAACTCTATTAACTGCTTTGACCTCATCACGACCGGAGCTTGGAGTGGGATTAGATTTAGTCGCATTTACGATGATTGGCTTATCTATCTAACGGGGGGGGGGGGGGCGATTACCCCGACAAACGGAGCCAAGAAGGTATGCGCTTATTACCCGGAAACGTTTGAGACAGAATGGAATCCCGGTTGGTTGGATCAGGAATAAAGCCAGATCAAATACATTTCATCTTCGGAAACTCATCAGCGGGTAGTTTCCGCCGAGTGGTTTTCCCCCTTCCACGCTCCCATCTTCCTAGAAAGTATTCCGACCCAAGGGCTCGTTTTGATGGATATCCGACGAGAGGTTGCGGTCGGGAATAATAAAATTCGGAACGTACTTAAATAAAGCGATTCCCCGTTATACGTCGAGAGAAGCTTTTCTCTAAACTGCTACGCATAACGAAACGACGTGTAAAGAAACTTGATTTTCCCAAAATAAGTATCGATATAAGTAGGGGATAGGTCCCTGAGGGAATTCTTTGTCACAAATGTAAAAGGATTATGTTGATGTAAAATCTACACTAAACTAAAACTCCCTTGTTAAAAAAAATCCTGGGCAAAACAAATTCGCTTTTGTCGGAATTTCCAGGCATCTACTCAGCTATATTTAGTTAACACGAGATATCATAAAATATTACTAAGACCTCAAATTTAGTATAAATGTAATTTACGGAATTTCCACTTTCGCTCGTCACAAGCGACGTATATTCGAAGCGACGCGACGTATAACGGAACACGTTCATCAGTACATTGACGACGCATAACAGGGAGAAGAATAGCTTGGACTCACCGTATCCCCTTCGTTACTTCTATAGGTTCGACCCGAGATAAGGGAAGTCATTTTTTTCGCGTAGTCCCAATAAGCGGAAAAGCTATCCGTTGGCATGAGCTAGAAGCCGGACAACCATTTAGGCGATAAATTGAATGGATTTTGGCGCGTAGAGAGGGGGTGAGAGGAATATGTGGGAGGAGGGTGAAAGGAGGCAAGCGTAAAGGAGAGGCGGAAGAGTTGGAGAGAAAGAGCAGACCAGGTGAGAGGCAGGCAGACTGCAGAAGAGAGAAAAGGCAAGAGAGAAAGCCTTTTGGAAATACTATTTAGGTTGTAACCGATGGAGATCTTTCGGAACAATGGTTGATTTGTTCAATATTAAATGATCAGCACTTTCCCTGATCGATAAAGTAAATACTTTTGCTACAACGGCCGTACTCTTGCCGCCTCGGTGGTTGAGCGCTGTAAAACTGCTCTCTCCGCATGATTACATTTTTCCATTTTTCTTGATGAACTTGCGTCAAACGATAGCGTACGTAGCTACTACCCGTTCGTGTTCATCTGTTAGGTAGCGAATGAAAAATTGAAGCCTGTTTGAAAGATTTTAAACTGAATGATATATAGGTTTCCTTGAAACGTTTAATGTTAAAATACTGTATAGCAACGGCTCTCTTGGAAACGCCAAAAACTTCTGAAAGAGAATTCCTTGAAAATCATTTGTATTCATAATTAAATTCCGTTGCTTTGAAGTCGACTCTACTGATTCCGCAAAATGTGCCATATACATTTTATGCGTTTATAGTTAAATTTAATCAAATTTTCGCGGGAAAACTTTTTTACCTATAAAATTATATTTATATTTGTATTGTAAGTATATATTATATTAATATTTGTATTACAAAAGATACTGTACAAAAATCAGATAAAACAACTTTTCACGTTTTATTAATGTTTCGACAAACTTTGAAACAAAAGACGGATAAAATTCGTAATGCAGAGAGAATTAGCAGCAGTCTTCCTAATTCTCTGGGCATGACTTCAGAACGACGGAGAATAGAATTATGCTCATTGCTATTTGACTGAAACGATTTCTGGAAATTTTGTATATCCGGTTTGTGTTATAAAGGAACACTACTCTGGTATATTGGCTATAAATTTAATAACTTATTTATCGCATACTTCAGCCGGTAACTCATGAAGCCTTTCGCTTTTGAGATTCTTAATTGGTTCATTTATAGCTAAAGCCAGAATATCTTGAAATTTTCTTAAGAAAATCTCAAAGTGAGCAGCAATGTATGGATTGCTGAAGTTTGTGATCAATGAGAAAGTCCTGTGACGCAAACTTAAGCGACGAAGGATTGGCGAGCTTTTTACTGTCTACTTCCACGAATTTATTCCCCGTCTCGATTTAGAAAACAGTGTTACATAGAAACTATGCGTGTGACTTGCCAAAACTGTCATCTCAAATACATAAAAATAAGTTTCGATCAATGTGCAGTTTAGTAAAGCAAGTACTTCGAGTTTTCACAATTATAGATGCAGTTTTTTGATAAGTTCTCTCACAAACGTAGAATTATTTTTAGAATTATGGAAGCGTATTAGCCAAGATTGTTGTATTATTCAAGATGTTGGCGAAAGGGGTATTGCACCCCATCGTGATTGTGTAATCTTTTAAATTAATTCCAGAAATGCAGTAGTAGGCTACTCATTCACTTGGTCATTCAACAGTTAATATCGATAATTATTCCCGAGACTGCATAAGAGGTATTCGTGTTAATTTATCAATGCTGACTAAAATAGTTGTATTTAATTACGGATTTTTCGTGTTATACCCATATTTAGTAAAAAGTATCATATTATTAATAAAGAAGATAAAAGCAAAATAAGCCTTTCTTTACGCTTAGAGAGACGCTTAGATTGCTAAAATAATAGTTTTAGAGTATTTCATCCGAAATTGCTACAAAACTTATCGCATATGATCACCAATTAAATGCATACATCACAAGTTTCCAACATGTTCTGGGCGGTAGGAGTTTAAAACTATCGATGTCTTAAAGTGCGAAGACTGATAATACACCCAAATAAAGACATATGATTGATTGTGGTCCGCTGGTATATTATATTCTGGTGGTTAGTTCGTATATGATCAGAAGATGAAATCCCGTCACCTACACTAATTCATGAACTGTAGTACATAAAAATGAATGAATTTCATGAAACTTTATTGTTCTCAAACTATACAATTACGTTAACTTAAGACATGCCTGAAAAGGATGGGTTGACGTCAAAGTTAAATACCCTCAGTGACTAATTATCATGAATGGACATTTTTTAAATAAATTCTCTGAATTATTAAAATTTAATTCGGTAATTCAAATAATTTTATTTATTATCTTTCATTTTAAAATTGTCTTTAGATATATTACATTTCTTGTCATATACATATTAAATCCGTATTTAGGCGGACCCCCATTTGGGAATCCCTGATCAAGAGCAGTAGTTCTCAAACTTTAACATCCCGCGATTCAATTTCATGAATATTCCAAACCTCGCGTACACCCTGCTAAAAGTTATCCCAGAGATTTTTCTCCTTTACTAGGCATTAATTATGAAAGCAATGAAAAAGCAAATATAATTTTTATGGCAACACGCTATTTATTATTAAGTTAACATTTATCATTACATCATCAATTATATTACAAAACTCTGCCCGTTGCAGTGTCACTTACAATTTGGATGTAACGGTGAAAGGAGATACGAAAAAGTCGAAAAGAAACGAACTTTCAGGAAATATTTATCATTCAAGGAATAAAATTTTAAGAATCAAACTGAATTCTTTTATGTTAAGATAATCGAATCGTGTTATTAAATCGCAATAAAAAATCTCACCATCATTCTTCTAGTTTCATCATTCCACAGTGTCAAATTCTTATTATTCCTCTCTCTATCCATATCAACCCCTCTCTCCCCTCGCTCATTTCCCATTCAAAATCACTGGGCTTGTTTCCATTATATCAGAATTTGTCATTTATAAAATATTGGAAAATTCCCGTTTCTTTCTGATATCGTAGGAATTGCTAAAATATTTCGGCATCATTCGAATCTTTATCCGAAAAAAATTGCTTATTTCGGATATAAAGTTGTCCAGAGTCACATGTTTGTACCTGAATTCCACCTTATTTAGCAAAGCAATGATTGATATAAATGGAAAAGCCAATTATTTATAATGAGGAAACGTATATTTTGAAAAAATGTATCATTCGATGCTTCCCAGTTATACAGATTTATTCTGTTGCATCGACGCAAGACATTCTCACCGGATGCCGAGGTTTCTGTCCGTTTGATGGCTGCCCAACCGACTTCTGTTTCTGAATAAGGAGAAGAAAAACTAAATATATTATTCGTGCCGATGCTGCTTGTATTCGGTTGCCGTTTCCGTAATTACTTTTAACTTATCATTCATTATAACATAGGTGGTATTAGTGCCTTCACAATGTCCGTCAAATTCCTTCATACTTCGTTGAAAAAACGTCAATTGTCATTTTCCAGCAAATCTGGAATTTAGGCAGGCAAACAGTTTTGATTCTGCCATTGCGGAATTATGTTCGATAACGCCTGAAATATTTCACGAATCTCGAAATGGTTTCCTAACCATAAATTGGGCACCACTGCTCTTGAGAAACCAATATAAAATGGATCCCTTGGCACATTAAATGTTTTCAACTCCCAGAATTTTCTTATGAATAACGATATAAGTTCGATGGCAATCATCACCTCTTATAATCATAAACCGGACTCCAAACATTAATCCTAAAATTTTTAAATCATTTTTAGAATTTGATGACAAATTAGCCAGACAATTAACTCGGAGAAAGCGACACTCGCACAAATACGAGACGAGAGCGTAAATGGGAGAGGGGGGAGGGGGTGTGGTGGGGTTGGATGGGGGGAGAGAGAATGTACCTGAGATGCAGGCAAATATGTCGATAAACTTGTTTAAAGGTCTCAAGTGGCTATGAGAGGAGGAGGGAAAACGATTTCTCGCTAATTAAAACGTGTCTCTTTTGGAAAAACCTGTTGGAGCAGCCAGTTGCTTTGAAGTTTGGGGTGTTTTTTCTTCAATTAAGCATGATAATTCCCTGATGGTACGGTAAGTAGCCAAGCATCTTTATTGCAACATCCTAGGCGGAAATTTTCCGAGGACTCACTCACTAGAGGACACATGTTACCTGTTTCAACGAGATGAGTTTATCTTTTCTCGTACGAGCACATTATAATAGTTCCTTCGCGGGAAATGGCTTGCGAGTCGGGAAGTTAAAGACTTTTTAAGACCGAGAAATTTCTCGTCGGCGTCTTTGATACGTACAATGATTTCCCAGCTATGTTAACGACGCTGGCAGTAAAATGACATGTAGGTTACGTGATAAATGTTTCAATTAGAATGGGTAATAAATCGATTGATCTTTTGCTAATTTGAGCTTCCATGAAAAATTTTAGGAGATGGCTCAGTTGTATTATATTGTTTCAGAATTCATGCCGCCGTAACTGTAAATATCTTCCTCTTACATAATTTTTGTGGGCAAATAATGAAGGCTTGTTCGAACGGACAGTATAATGAGTTTGTAATTTTGAGGTCAAATATTATTGTATAGTAAAGAAGTTAAACAGGCAAACGATGTTCATTAATCTAACCAAATTTCTGCCAAGTTGATAATAAATAGGGAAAGATATGAATATTAATATTACATATCTGTTTAAAACAGAATTATGGAGCTCACTTGATGGTTAAAATCAAATCTCTACAGTGGCCTTACAATGGTTTGGATTCAGAAACTAGTCTCAGTGAACCACCACTGATGACGGCTGCTTAGTAGCCGAAATGCTTGTATGGTTTTCTAAACCTTTTGTGGCTACTTGAGAGACATAGTTTCTAAGTTATTTATTTGGATAATTCTGATATTACCTTACTTCCTTATAGCATGGCGCTAAAATTTTCAGCCAGATTTTTCAACAGTCCGTTCATTATTGGATACCTAAATGATTAACTGGAATTTAATATATACGCATTACTATTATGTATAGCTCATTTCTTTCTGATTTTGAACATAATTCTAAGTTTAGGTTACGTGCGACTGAGTTGTTAAAGACACAAGTCTTCACATATTAAATAATATTGTGAAATGTATTAAGTAAACTTTTTCTGACAATATACCGATATATTACTGTCAAATTCGGCAAAAATTAAAATGCAACGGTTGTAAAATTGTAACGAGCACTTTGCCCGTATCGCGTGAGTCGATTGAGACTTGCGATTAGATCGTACGAAAACGGCCCGATTGGAGCTAAGAGCTGGATTCAGTCGAAAGAGCCGAGGAAATGAGGACGAACACAGGCTTTCTAGCATCCTTGAAATATTAATTATAGGCATAAATTTCTCTCGACGCAGCTGAATTCTAAGAATCCGCGCGAAAAGTATTTTCAGAAATAAGCGGGAAACTTATTTACGCGGAACAAAAATTTAGTTACCTAATCTCGAAGCGAAATAAAGGCCACAAAAATTATTTACCTCACTCGATTATTATTACGGGTATTTAAACTACATTTATTGAATAAGCGGTGAAAACAAAGTGCTTATTTTAATGAAAATTTAAAAAACATTTCAATTTTTTCATTGCGCTCATTTTTAAACTCATCTGCATGGAAAAATGAGGTGGAGCGGTTGCGCATTTTTGCTACGTATACCAACTCTAGAAATATGACTGCAGTTGCCAAGGCATTCGTCAAATTCAAAGGGTAGAATATTTCGCACATCTGTAATTTTAATGGCTTCTCTGGAGAGATCCTTTATCAAACCCACGCGTTAACGTTCGGTCATCAATTAACTGACAGAGCGCTACGCAACTAATTGTAAGTCTTTTCATGCCGGAACCAAGTTGGCTCAGTTGACATTACTGTTGAGAGTGAATGTTTCATTCCGATTATATATTTTTCGCCTAATAACCATAAGGATTGTTTAATTATAAACAGGGCAACGGTTGAGGGAAATCTAAAACGATATAAAACCGTCGGAGTGAACACGGTAGAGGGAGGTATTTCAAGGCATTTCCAGCTATTGTAAAAGCTCTTGATTTTCCATGTCTGGAAATTGAAGTGACTTGAAATTTGACGTAAGGTATATATTATAAAATCGATGGATCATTAATTTATCATGCACAGATATTTCAATACACTTTGGATACACTTTGATATCGTGTAAATAGGCATAATATTTCGGAATTATAGTTTCTCAAACTATTTTAAAACGTTGGCGATGCGGAAAAACTTTAACAAATATTAAAACACCGTTATGGAATAAAATTACGCTTAAATGGAAAATAAAAGATGATTCATCTTCAGGTGGTCGTGAAAAATTTCCAGATTAATATTTCAAAAATTGAAATCCTCGCTATGACTTTAATAAAACCACTTGTTTATTTTATTGCAGCTTAAATTCCAATCAACCGACAATTTTTAAGCTTCTTGTATTTCAATACCCAACTATAAATTGTTTTTCGGCATGTCAATAATTTAAACGAAGGGTTTGAACATTATGCTTAATAATTTTGAGTCTAACACAACTACTGACTACATTTTGAATCAGTTGATGAAAATTAAATACAAAATTCTTTAATACGGTGAAATCTCAATATGACCAATGATACGGTGCATGTATTAGTCTACGTAGAACTGAGAGGAATGGCAAATGTCGATGAATGAACAACAACAAAAGAATAGCGCATAATGACGGAAAACAACTGAGAAGAGCGAAGTAAAAAAACCGAGGTTGCGGCGCACAAAAATTAGCGTTGCGACTGCAGCGACGAGATATGGCGCCATCTACTGGTGATCTTAAGAATCTGTTGCTTCAATTTTCGATACGATTTTTTGTGACTCCGTACAATTTACAAGCAATGAAAGCACGATGTTAAAGATAATTGCTATTATTTAATATTTAATTTCTCTGATACATGCAAAAATGTTGTAAAACAAAAATATATACGATAACTGAAAATATGGTATAGCGATGCACAAAATATTGAAATATTTTTCTTTTTAATTATGATTTATCCGCTGAGGATTGGTAAAAATAAGTTTCTGCGATAAATACGATCTTTTTTAATAGATTATAACGAAATTTCACGTCATTTTTGTCTAAGCAAAACGCCAGTTGTAATTTTACGCATTAAGTTTCAGATTTTATTAATTTAGTAGAGGCAAACTACATATTCGAAATGACAATCATTTTATTAGACTAAACTTTCTCAGATGAGTGGAAATATAAGAGAGGTAAGAGTATATTCATAGTTATTTCAGATAAGATTTTATCTAAAAGTAAAAATATTATCACCACTATTTTATCATTAAATCTAAGATTTATTTTATAGAATTTGGGATGTTTAACTATTTTGCGCCACTCTAATGATTTTTATGATGAAAGATAGCGAAAACTAGCCGAAACCTCGCAATCTATGCAACAAAGAACAAATGCAACAATGAATTATATTAGCTGCAAAATTTCCTAGACACTAACTGAAATTGCAAAGGGCCTCCAAACTACCATCTCTGCCAGCAGAAAAGGATTAAATTATCTTTCGTTATTTGAACGTAGAATACTAGGATTTCGCGCTTTAGTTACGCAAGAAAAAGACGAATAAATCTTTTAAAGCGGAAATTAAGCAAGGCGAATGAAATCTATTTAGTTCTTTATCGTGGCTAGAATCATAATATTTATGTCCTTTATTCGGCGAGTGAATACTGGTGAACGTATTCTCGAGCATTTTGTGGTGGAAATAAAGTTTTTTTAATCTTACTCTGCAGTTTAAATTAAGGAAAGTTTGGAGGCACTACATTTGAAGGCCAGTCATGTTCCGTCAATTTGTCATTGGGTCGGCGCAGGGCCACGAGAGAAAATTCGATGTTTTCACCAACAGCAAGTCTAGAATCTAAATGTCAATTTATCTCTTCCATGGGCATTTTGCTCACTTTTTTTGTCGCTTACATTCTGAAAACGCGTTGTTTTCATTGTCAATTTTTCGATTGAATGTAATTATTTATTTAAAATATATTCACTCACTACCATGCGTAATTTTGCGTCCTTATACAAAGTTATCGTTATTCAGCAATCATAAGTGACATATTGTCTCTCCATTAGATATAAAATGGTTTGAGTCTTTATTAAAATCTAACTTGAGGACGGCTGCAAAGCAGCCGAAACATGAACTTGGTTTTTCTAACCTTATTAAGGTTATCCCAAGATATGTCAATTTTGTTTCAACCGTAAGGCGAAATCGATATTTCTCTATTCATTTATTCGTAACGCTTGCGTAAATGATTAAACCAGTGATTCAAAAAGTGAGTACCGCGGCACGCTGGAGTACAACAGGTAATTGATAGGGAGAAAATCGTTTGTAAATAAATCAATCGACGATTTTGAAAAGTTGATAGGTCATCAGAACAAAATATTTCCTCGTGTTAGTTGAGGATAATCTAATACAAACAAAATATTGCATCCAAACACTGTGATACCTGTATATAAAAAGATACAACCTTGTTTTAAAGTTGGGGTGCCGCGAAATTTAGTTTATCTTTCAAATGGTGCCGCAACTACAAAAATTTTTAAAACCACTAGTTTAAGTCCATATTTCTTATTTCTTTTGTGTACACAACTAGAGAGAAACGCAGGCATGGTTGTCTCTTTCCAAAAATTACCTCTCGAATTGCCTATAGGTAAATAATAATTGTGTACTAAATATATTTACCAATCACAAGTGGACGTTATGTTAACCCCTTATATCATTTTGTTCTATCCTTGTCGTTTTTAAAGCCATCAGGAGAGCACTCCATTACACGCGAACCAGTCCCTTTCCATTCTTCTCGAGGGATACCGTAGCCACATTGTGTAACAGTAAAATACAAACCCAAGGCGTGATTTTTGGCTTCAGAAAAAAAGTCGAAAACAATGCTCTCTAAACGGGGTCTATATAAAACAGGAATTTTAGTAACTAGACTTCGACTTTGACACGGACATTTTCGTGATAAAATCCTTCGAAAAATATTTGCCTGAAGTAAAAGATATTGTTTGTCTCGTTAAATAAATGGCGCATAAAGTCTTTGAAATATTTACCCGAAGTCCGTAATTGTCAATGGCATGGGGTTTTTAGAAAGCAGCGCGCCCTTTCTTCCGGAATTCTACGCGTGAAAAATGGACCCCCGTCGTTTATACCTTTTATTTTTCGACCTTCGATCCCGAAGCGAAAAGAGAATAGCATTCTTTTTTCGGAGGCCAAATAAGAAAAGCGCTTCTCATGCGATAAAGAAAAGTTCGGCCTTATAACGTACGTTTCAAGATCAAAAGACGGACCCAATGCAGACAAATGTAGGGAAAGTGCACTCGATTTGCCTCAATCAACCGATCGACTTAAAAAATGGGCGTTGCCCGATATCTATAGTTCAAATGGCATTCATGAAAGTTTCGTAACATCCAGTAAAAATTTTGTACTTAGGTACCTGTTATCTTTACTTTTATCCTAAGATTAAACGGGAAGTGACTATTGTTTTGATAGTTCTGCCCTGTAGTCGTAAATTTCCTACGATGTGTCACGAAGGGACATCAACAATGCGTTACGCTGCATTTATGAAACTGCCCGCTTCATTAATTGGGCAGAAAGCGCCATTTCTCTACTTCCTGGCGTGGCCTATTCCAAATTAAATCATGAATGGAATTAATTAATAGAGAGGATAACGTGGAATTATTTACTTAAATTAATTGGTGTATAATAAATGGTTCAACTGAATTATAATAAAAGGTTACTAGTTCACTGAATGGGCAAAATGAAGGCCAAGATGATGAAATCAACAATTTTATAAATGAGGCGCAACAGATTCGCTAAAACTCAATGCTTTATTTTCTTTTATTTGAGTACAATTTTGTTGAATTCGTAAAGTAAGCCTTTCTAAAATTTGGCTATCATGAAACATTCTTTGTCAGATATGGCATTTTATGTCAATAATTGCGTCAAATCTAAATAGAAAATTCGTGCGGAATAATATTAAAAGTTCAGCGTTGCACTTCCTTGAACAAAATCGCATATTTTCATTCGGGTTATGCAGTAGGTATATTTGTTAATAAGTTTTCGTGAATGTAGTTAAGTATAAGTTGTATTGTGCTGCCATCATTAGATTTTGAATACTAAATCCTAAATGGTCACATTTTGTAGGAGATTGCGAACCAATGGCACTTGTGACCGAGGAGAGGCACAGGGCCTATTTGCTTGGCGCATATGACCGGCAGTCTTTTCCTGTTAAAACTGGTAAATATAAGGCAGTAACCTAAACTTCCTTAAATTTGACCGAAGAAATAGACTAGCTTAAAAATAATGTGTATTTAAAATTGCTCTCTTTAGACTCACATTAAAATCTAAGCGGACCACGCATAAGGTGCATTATAACGTTGGAAACCGAATCATTTTAACCCACTTGACGAGGCGGAAATAATAAATATTTTCCCTTTTCTCACTCCCCCGAACCGTCAAGAATGGAACTAGTGACCTCTTCTGCCAAGTGCAAATTTCAGTTTTAGTCGAGTCCTGGCTTGCTGTTGGTAACATGGCTGTAGGCGATGAGTGGCCTGCGTTACGACGAGAATATATCAGGTATTTATTCATGCATTCGTATTTATTGACAGTTTTATTTAAGGGGCAAATTATTTTACCAGGTTTAATGCTAATAATTCACATTATTTGTTAACTTAATATCGGAATTTTTATCGATGCAAAAATTCGTCTTGATACTATTTGATACTCTCAATATTTCAATCTAAAGTGTCAGGGATACTTCTCTCGCTCTGCAAGTTACATTATTCCCGTCAGTGCAGTGCGATGCAGAGGTGGATGTTTGGGTGTTCTTCAAAGATGAGCTGCGCGGGATTATTGGAAGATTATTTCCTCGGCCAAGGTAGGGACACTACGGACTGCATCGTTACACCTCCACGTTTCATCGGCAGATGATTGGCGATAATTACGTAATGCCAAATGGTTAGCTTACGTCGAATGAAGACAGTTGAATTTTATATACGATTCCATACACTGTGCAAAAAGTCCGATTGACCACTATGCGAAGTATTAAATAATACGTTCCTTAACAACAGTCCTCTTTTGTTTTTGCTAACCCTTTTTCTTAAGGTACAGGTATATCAAACACTACGACAATTAATCGTTGGCAATTTTTCTCTTATTTTGAGTTGATTATTGCAGAATTGCTGTAACCGTGTTTTTATAACTATGCTTGTATTCGCCAATTTGCTTATTGGCAGTTGTATTTACTGTTTTAATTAGATGGTAAAATATTATTTTTTATATTTTTGATTCTGATATTTTTTACCAAAGAATAATTCAAAATGGTGAGAATTTCGAAAACGATAAAAAACGGGAGATTGTTTCATTATATAACCTGTGTTTCAGTTTTAAAAGACAATGATATTTCGGTGGTATCACAGTGAAACCACATTGGCTCAAAGGCTAAGTGCCAGTCCTCGGGTTGGTTTTTATTTTTTAAATTTAATTTTAACTTCAGGGATCTTGGCTAACAAACTCTTGAAAATCTTCCAAATGCGATCGGTAAGGACATCAAACAAAAGAGGCGAGTTTTTAACAAAGCTGTAAAAGTATTTACAAACTTATAAAATGTTACTATAGAGATTATTTCTTTAGGAAGATACCTAAAACCCATCTATTGGATCAAATTCTGAATCTATGTAAGCTCTATTATTTCTACGATCAATTCACGTTCATGAACTTCCGGCGACAAACTTCTTGTTGTCGTTCACAGAACCGTAGCTTTTATAAAAAATAATTAGGGAATTAGACCTTCTTGCTTCATTTTATGGAAGATAGGATTGATTCTACGTTATCCTGAATTACTGCGGGATAATTTCTGACTATATGTTTATCATGTCATCTATGAGTTTCAAGTCCAAATTCTATTTGCTATCCCAAAACAGCTCGCGCGCCATAAACATCCCGCTAATGTATTTAGTGAAGAACTCCAGCCACGTCTGCTTCCATACAGAGTTTCTTAATTGCAATGGTAAAATCGCCGTTCTGATTCGCGAATGACGCTCTCTAGTTAATCTTTATTATTCCGCGGTTACGTTATTGAGAGGCATAATTACGGCTCTTAAAAACAGCATGAGATCCGTTCCGTTTCAGTGTTGCCCTGTATTTACTTCATGAGTACAATACTTCAGGTCTATTATTTCTACAGCTTTGAGAAAAACGACTGCGCTAAGATTTGCATACTAACAAGGACTACTTCCCTTTTATCCTGCAGCGGAAAGATAAAAAAAATTATCTTCAAAGAGTTGTCATCCACGCTGCATGGTAAAATATTTTATCCCTTTTTTCAACTTATCTTAAAAGTATAATTTTTTAATTGAATTATTTTCATAAGAACTACTCATGCTAAATCACATTTTAAAGGTATAGTTATTAGAGTTATTGAGATTGTCTTCGGTAGGATTTTTTATATTTGTGCTCAGGGCGCTATCCCGACCTTTTATGTATGCATTACTTGCAAGTGACTAAATATTGGATATTGTGACGGGCTCGAGTTCTCGGGGAGGAAAGGCAAAAACGAAAAAATTTACCTAACAACATAAAACACGTTTAATCGCCTTAAGCGCACAATACAGTACGTATACTTCCACGTGAGAGGAAGACTGGCGCGCACCCTGGTGGTAGCGCGCAGAAGCTCAACAAATGAAGGGCAGAGCCCGTTATTAATCTCGTTTCAATATCAATTTATATCGAGGAACAGGCTATAATCTTGAAGGCATTCCTTTTAATTTTTCATTATCAATAATTTTTACTGAGCGTTGAATAAATTAACATGTATTTACTTTGTAAATATCTCAACACACATTAACGGAGGGGGGCGCTGGAGTGCTATCTCGCCCGGGGCGCCAAAATTCATCAGGCCGCCCCTGTTTGTGCTAGGTCTATTCAGTCCTTAATCTGCAAAAGCCTTCTTCTGTCTCTTTTTAACTCCCTCTGTCACGTTTCGTAAGCCGATGAAGCGAGAGTGAGAATTGGCAACTTCGCTCAGGAGGTGAGGGTGCTTACTTGTAATTAGTATCGCGTTTTGTCAGAGCTGTTGACGATTTTCGTACGATGGAAAAAACAAATGACGATAGTAGGACAGCTCGCCGGAGAGGAAAACTGTTCCCACACTCCCTTCAACTCATCTTCCCTCAAAAGGACGGCGCTCGAGATTTTTATTTTTTATTTTTATATTTATTTTTGATCCCTGCATAGCTCGCTAAAGTAATGTGACCAACTTTTCTGGCTTGTTTGTGGTTCATTTATTGGTGAATCAGCCTTAGATAGATCGATGCAATAAATATCAGATAGCTTGGTGTGGCCAGTGAGGGCGTCCCGGACGATTTAAATGACAATTTGGGATATTAATCAAGATTTTTCCAAAAGCGGGACACAAGTTGTGACATTTAACAAGACGGGACGAGTGATGAAAAGGATGGACTGTCCCTCCAAATTTGAAACTGTTGGTAACCCTACACTAAAGACAAGTGAAGCTCGAACGGACATAAAAGGAAAATGCACTAGTTCTTTATTTTTGCTTTATTTTTTCCATCGGTTACATTGGTAACAATAAACAATGCGACAGTAACTACTACATTTTATTCATGCATACTTGTCATTTTTGACGGGAAATTACGCTAGTATTTAATATTGCTTTAAGTGTTAATTAAGCAAGCATGTGTATTTACATTTTTTGTTCGCTGGTAAGGGTTTTCTTCATCAGTTAATTTTGAAATTGATGCAATAAAACGATCTGAAGATGTATGCAGACATGCGTAAGCTATAGGCTTGGGAATATTTCAAAGAAAAAACATCCGCGTTCAGAAACGGTAGAAATAATCTGCTGCAAAATTTAAGCGGTGAAATATCGGACCGACAAGTGGAAAACCCGGGTTCGATACCTAGTCAAAGTAGACATTTTTTTCGTTTCAAAATTATTCCCGAGAATTCTGAAACAAGCGCGAAATTACAAATTAGTATATTTTTCCTTCCTAATGTGATGCTGATTGTTAGACTTGCTTACAAATATTGGAACCCTAGTCAATTTTCATTCAAATATGCTAAGATATACTTATACGCAAATCGAAACATTAGAATAGATTCAATAAATTAAATTTTCGTTTCCTTTCAGTATTTTGGCCAGAGTAATTGATTTTAAAGGCATTAAATTTATAAAGTTTATTTTTCTACCAATCTAAAGTGATAGATGGCCATAATATTTTTGGAAAAATATTGTAAAATTTTTCCTATTATAACGTCTGTTTTAAAGTGGCAGCACGCGTTCACAGAAATTGTTCAGACGTAGCTCACGAAAATATTATCTAATGATCGTAAAATAATACTTCAGCGTTCATACACGGCTTTGGAATCAAAAGCCTTGGATTGTATACTAAGAGAATAGCTTATGATTCGCTGTAAGCACGTTATTTTAGTGTATGTCTAAGTGTAAGCTTATTTAATCTTGTTAAGATCACTTTTTCTTTCTCACGTCTTTTCGTCAGGGTTAGAAAAAACATAGAAAATATAAAAATGTACTATCTAATAATTTCTAGTCAGTCATATTTCTAAACTTATTTATTTTATTATTGGCGATTTTCATGTCATCATTAAGTTTCATCGCGTGTTAAAAATATGCCAGAGCATAAGCAATACGTTCACAAGAACGCGCCGACTAAAAAATTATCGGACCGCTTCCTTCAAGCTTTAACAGCTAGGCTAGTGTATCGGAACTATATGCATTCATTCCGTAATCATCAGTTTGAGAAATGATGGGTTAAATTACTCATAAAAACCGCTGCGTATATTTATATCCCGCTGAGTAATATATGCAGTCTTACTTCATTTTTAAGTTACCGCCGGAGGTGCCATACGTTTTAATCAAGCCTTTCAACAGCATCCATTCAAACAACTCAAAGCGGTTCCAGCGTTGATGGCCGGCGCATTAAATATCCCTCCCAAGAAAATCGTGGAAGAAAAAAAATCCCGCTCACAAATCTTTCCATCGTCCGATTCTTCGTTAACAAGATGTTCGGGACCATATCTTTCTCAAATTGTATCATAAGCGGAGATGGGGGACTTTTTTTAAAGGGATCGGAGCATTCTTCCGGAGCAAACGGTCCCGGGTGATGTGGCAAATCGTAAGGCCGTTCAAATTAATCTTCGCCTGTTATGTGCTTCGTGCATAGGCGTGTCCTCATTCGGGAAAAATTTTTCGTGTGCTCGGAGGATGAAGGAGTGATGGGAGGGTTCTTTTTTCCGAAGGGAACGGTAATTCTTTCACTGTCATCCTGACAAAACGCTGACATTGTTCGCCCATCATATTGCTGTTACCGAAGCCTTTTGTGAGGTTCGGCAACAACTCTCTTAGAAAGTCAAATTCTACGGCTTGTGACACCAGGACGGGGGAATCGGACTTTGAGAAAGGAGCGTGAAGTATTCGAAGAGCCGAAATATATCAGCGCACGGATGAGAAACAACCTTCGTTGACGGCTCCATTGTGATCGCAGATCCGGTATGTTCCCTAGTTTAATAGTGCGGAAAATGATAATGAAAGATGGCGTTCCCGGATAGGTAAAGATTTTTAGCGATTTTAACGCGAAATATTTGCAGCCTGTGGATATCCGTTCTACAATTGCAGTTTGAGATCGGGAGAGAAAGATCAGTTCAAACGATAACTCTTCGGTCGCTGTTGATTGCGGCGTTATTGTCTGGTAAACAGATCTGATAGAAATACGGAAGAGAGGAATGTCAGCACAATCTAATTGTAAGGGGATACCCTAAAAACTCAAATCAGTAATCCCATAATCTGTTGAATGGTAAAATATTCACTTCTTTTTCTTGCAACATTTAAGCCTCGTTTAGCGTCATTATTCACAGGTATATACTCGCGCATGATTTTTAAATGGCGCTGGTAAGGGCAATCGTTATCGTTTGTCTAACGATAAGACAGGGGTCGGCAACCTCCGGAGCCGCATTTGGCTTCTTGAATACGTACTTGTGGCTCTTTTGAAGTTAGATAAGCTCTCTAACTCTCATCAGTCAGAAACATGCTAATTGCAATCACTCGAATTTCTAAAAAAATAATGGCTCTTTTACTTTGAAAGTTCTCAGTTATTCGAAGATAAAAGAGTTGAATTCTCCTAATTTTAACTTCAGCTTTCTCTTAGTAATAAATATTTTTTTCAAAGACATACAATACCATGATATTTTTTAAATGCAAGAACTATCATTTATTTTTCAATTTAATAATGGTTTCTCTGTGTTCAAGTAACATCAGGCATACTTGAAAATATCTTGAGATGAAAAAGCTCATTCTTCTGAGAGCAATGTATTTTAGTATGGGATTCGGCTAGAAGTTGACATTTTTATAATACAAACAAGATCAAAAGAAATACATTCATTTTGCAGACGAGAAATAATCAAATAAACAAGTCCATATATCGGTAATAATTAACCTACCTATACGGCGAATTTGTTCAATAATATCGTTCTTTCATAGAAAAATCCGAGGAACTCGGATTAAAAAATGAAAATATTAGTTTCCCACCCACTATGGCATACACCCACAGATAAATTCCAATATGAAATGAAAGGCGAAGCTGGAATACGTAGAAGGGGCGAAAAAGGGAAGGTTTTGCGGAGGAAGAGAAAGAGGACAAATATGTGCGTGTTATGCCCGAGGTGCAGAAAGGCCTAGTTATCGCAATCAAGTATGTATATAAGTCACGGCGGTTGACAAAAATGCGAAGAACGCATTGAAAAAGAACGATAATGGATTATTAGATTATTGGGTCTCATAACTATTTCGGAACAAAGATATGCCCGGAGTCTCAACGAGGCGGTGAAGGTGATTTCATTTCTGTTTCATGTAACAAAAACTAGCAACTAGCATGTTAAAGGACCTCTCCCATATTTTACGATGTAGGAAACGACCCGCGGGAAATCAAATGGCGTGACATACTACGGAATTTATATGCTTCTGCATATATTTTATGCACGTTTTACTAGCACAAAATGGTAATATAATAATATTTTCCTGATTGAAGTAACTTTTTAAAATACAGAAATAATTTTACATTGGTTCATTTCCAAAGTGCTTTGGATCACTTAAGTTTTCCATTATAACCTGTTAAAAAACGTAAATATGACTTATGTACTGGCAGGCAGAAAATCTTCATTACGACGTAAAAGAAAAATGGGGTCAGATGACTATGAGCACAAGGATGCTTTTAATAATAAGGTTTTATAGGAAAAATACCGAGGAACAACAGTGCTAACGGCATACGCTGAAATTAAGTTGGAACCTTGGGGGAATATTTTGTTCTCAGTCAACTAAAACAGTTTTGGCTTCATGCGTTTTTATCCATGCAGTTGTCTTCTGATCACAGTGGAAGTGCTATAGTTGATCTGTAAAATAGTTTCAGAAAGCGTATTATACTAACTTGTTTGTAGAAAATGTGGAAACCGTGCGCATTCGTCTACTTTTTCTGCGCTAATCTGTGTACACTTGAACAAATCATACATATGATGTCCTATTTTTCAGTTTCCATGTTCTTTATATTGCACAACGACGATCATAAACTACATCAAAGATCTCAATATCACGAAACGTTTGATTTTCACGAACAACCTTGCTCCCGAGCAGTCCGTAATTTATAACTATTACTGCGTGTGCGTATACACACGCATTGCCCAACAACCTTTCGAAGATTCATAAAATTTAAACGCATTTAGCAATTTCCAACTTGGTTGCTTGTCGCGTTAAATAAAAACCAAAGAAAATAAAACGCACGAAGCCGCGTAATAAAACTGAAAATTCAAACTAACCAGCGCAGAAACGATGAAAAATTACCGATTAAAATTTCGTCGCTCGGAAAATCAAGCTCCCAAATATCCCCGAGACAATCTCACGATCATTAAGAGCATATTAAATCCTATAAATTCCTCGAATCGCCCGTCGATATACTTGGTCACGCGATACCGATTCAATGGACGCTGACTTCTCGCCGCAAATCGCTCACGACGAAGAACTAAGCGTGTTTCCCGCGAGCCCAATAAGAGGAAAAATAAACCAACTCGGTCATTTTAAACGTTAACATCGACAACTCCTTTTTTCTTTGCCGTTCACTCATTAGCATAAACGGAATCAAATTTACAACCGTCCCGCGCGCAACATGTCCGTCCCGCGATGCTTATGTTAGAAGCGGCCGTTCGCCGGGGGAAAAACGATCGTTTCTCCGAACACCGGAGACCCAAACGCGGGCTGCGCACTCCTCTTGACGGTTGCATAACCCACCCACGGCGCATAACTTCCCATCACTTTTTTGAATAACTCATACTTCTCAAATAATAAATTTCTCAAAGGGCAAAGATAATTCCCCCGGCGACTCTTAGCCAATAAATTCTCCGACTAGAGGTTTCACACCAGTGGCCGCTGCGAGATGGCATCTGAGGGGGAGGGAGGATGGAGAGGCGGGCGGGGCAGGCGGGGGCGTGTCGGGGGAGTCGGCGGGTGTTAAGACTGGTGCGGGAGGAGAGGGCGAGGAGGTTGCGGAGGAGGGGTCGACTACGATTCGCATTTCCTCTGTTAGCGGCCGAAGGAAAAACTGGGTGTGCGCGCGTGCGTGCGTGTGTACGAATGTGTGTGTGTGTGGGGGCGCGTTCGATCTGGTCCCGTAATCAACGGTTAATTCCAAGCTCATAGGCCGGGAGTTCCGTTTCGAAGCACACAATCTCACACCACGACCTTTTTCCTCCACCCCCACCTACGTGATCGCTATCAGGAAAGTAAGAAGTAAGCTTCATATATTTTTTATTCTCCCTTTCTCTCTCTTTCTCTCTCTCTCACTCTCTCTCACTCCCTCTCCCTCCCTCCATCGGAGAAATAAGGTCTGGCCACCGCCGCTCTCGACGCGGTAGCTCACGAAGCGCGGGGAGCGGTTACGTCACCCGGCTGCGCGGCGGCTTCGTCGGCGGCGGCGGTTGCGAGGCACGCGGTGTGTCTGTTTGTGCGCGCGCCCCCTTGAGATATTCCGTGGGGGAGGGAAAGGCAGGAGAGTCACGACCCTTCGGAAGGGACTGCTGGGCCGGCTACCGCGACCGGTGAGACGGGGCCATCGATTCATTTCCCCTTACCCCGACCCCGCCCGGCCCCGCGCCCAGATCCCACCTCCCCTCCCCCCAATCCCTCCCCCTCAAACTACCCAACGCCCCGAACCGTGGGGGATACGCGCATTAATCAGCATTTGCGGGAGTCAGATTAATCGACTCGGCAATTTGACTTCTCGAGGCATTTGTGGATGAGAGGGAGTCGGGGGAGGAAGGTCGAAAAGGCATGGGGTTTTTTTTTAGGAGAGGGAAGGGTTGATCATTTTTTAAAAAAGAGAATGCCAAACTCTCCTCCGTCTCCTCCCTGCTATTCCGTCGCCCATATAACTCCTCTCTTCTCCTCCCCCACTCGTTTCCGAGCCATTGTTTATGGCGGCTGCGGCGGTGTTGTAATCTTCGGAATCGGCTGTTGGTCGCGTGAGATGGTGGTCTTTGCGGGATATAAAGATGAGAAAAATCGCCGACGTCTTTTGGTATGCGTAAGGCTGCGTGGATAAGGACCCGTGACCCGTGAGATACCTCCGCGTGCTCCCATTCCTCCGAAAAACGCGAAGATTTCCGATTAGTGGAGAATTTCCCAATGGCGATCTTTCATTCCTTTCTAGTAGGTCATCTTTTACCACGGCTTAGCATCCAATTTATCATAGGTTTTGCTTTAATCGGGTCAAACGGGTTTTCTAATTGAACATGCGTTATGGAAGGCTTATGCAATGACCTTCTTCGTTTTCCCGGTTTATTTTAATTAACCAGCTCGGAAATACGAATTCGTCAATTTATAATTTTCATCTTCGTAAAACGCTTATGCCTGGTAAAACTAATTAAGGTTTAATTTAATCATACGGTCGTGTAAGATATTAATATTGCTGATGGGGAGAGCCATATTGGCCAGGATGTGCCGTGGAAAAGGACGAAGCCTATAATGCGACGATATTATTGTTACTTTATTACTAGGAGAAATCTTAATTCTCATGCCTTCGTTCGGATAGCTAAGAAATTCTGAAAATGTTAATCGGAATTGATGAAGCTACGGTCGATTGGTTCATATTTTTCAAAGATATCCAATTACATTCCATTAATGCCGGTCGCATAGAAAAGACCCTATAGCCATATCTGTAAATCTACCGGTAGCGACTGCACATTATACGATAATGCATATAATGAATGTGCGTAATAAAATTGGATTTTTTAGTATTCAGGCCAATTCGTTTTCTCCTCCATAAACATATGCCACTTTTATTACCCCAGGGTGATACGCAGAATTACTTCCCGCTTAACGAGAATATGTAAGAATTCATGCGTACTTTATCCTTGTTGGCGAAATATTGCTCAGTTTTATGGATATATGTAATTTACTTTTGCATTTAAAAAAAGTCTCGAGAGATCCTTGTACAAATGAAATAGGTCGTATGGCTATATGATGAAATGATTTAAAGGTATTTTTTTTTAAACTCTGTTAATGTAACATCCTCTATGCGCATTTGTTTTTGTTGGGCTTTGAGTTACAACTAACATCACTAGGGTGGACTTTGGTTGTAAAACGGTGCTAATACAGGTATGGGTACGAATGGGTTCACGCATTAAAAATAATGAAACATTATTACGTCAACCGCTTAACCTGCCACCAACAGCGCAAATGCAGTTAGTCAAATATTTTTCACAAGAATTGAATTATTTTTAAGTTCGCATATGAGGTTAAATATAAAGAAAATACAACGCACTTGGACTAGAAATCTTAATCGCGCTATTTATTAAGAATGAACCATTTGATTTGAGTCACATTTTAGTTGATGAGCAGGAAAAATTGTTCTATTTTCAAACTATCCTTTACTTAAAAGATAAAAATTCTTCCTATTACAAATGCTATCAGTCAACTTCACATTTTAAGAGATAGGACTTGTACTTGACTAACGTGTGTAATGGCAGTTTTGCCATGCATAAGTAATCGATCATTGGGAAATTACATCCCCCTCAACTATAAACATACCATGCCATGACAGGAAATCCTTTATAATTTTAAACGCGAGAAGAGAAAGAGAACACCCCCACCCACGCTCTGATCGGAAAGTCGTCACAAATGGGTTACGTAGGTATTTCATCTTTCATGAAAAATGAATCAATACTTTCATTTTTCCAAGAAGTGAGAAAACAGGTTTTCCACCTTGCATCTCTTCACCACGCTAACAATATCAGAAAAGTTTCCAAGCCTTATAATTATCGATAAGTTACGTTAACAGTTCTAGTTACCATTTAATGTGTGGCCCTGACAAAGAATTGACATGTGCATTAATCTTGAAGAAATTCCTTTCATCGACGAATAAATTGCTTCGATGGAGAATCGAAGGAATTGGCATTCGACAAGCCTAATATTGTTCTAATACTTGAGTATCATCTGATTTATACGGCGCACATCGTTATTAAACACCAACGAAGACGACCTGATTAGTTATTAAACACCCACTTACAGATTTATCAATTTAACAAGTCGCTTGGTACTTATGCGATGAGTGTCTTCAAATTAAACCGTATTGTACGATAATATTTCCGATGTAATTCTGGTTGAATGTACTTCAAGGTAAAACATTACACTGCAATCACAATTTATATATATTTAACGATTGTTTAAAATGGGATTACCTAATTCCTTGAGCCACAAGGCGATTGAATAAACAATGACAATGTGCACCTTATTTACGAATTTGGCTCATGCTTCAAATTAGCTGTTGTTACTTGCGTGTCACATATTTGCTTCTAGCTGTTAACTGAATATTTTCCGTTGCTATTAGTCCGTTTTTTGGAAAGTTTTAAGATATTTTTAGAATACGCTGTTAGAGTAAATTAGTGTATGTTCAAATGTGGTTCAGTTCCCCGTATATTTGGTGAAATATGTTTTTCAGCTGGTGGGCCTAGTCAAATTCATAAACGAATGGTAATTGGAGTTATCAACTAAAGCATCGGTCTCGACTTTTTTCCGTCGCGACAAACATGACGGCCGATGCTCACGTGCGCGACACACTGCTCACCGCAATCCACTGAACTAAAAAAAGGAATAGTGCGTAGTAATGAAGAGTTTATGTAAGTCTAAATATTGTTATTGTTGTTGTTATAAATGGCGCAAGAGAGAAGCAAAATCTCGGCTTAAAAAAATTTACTTTATTTCTTATAAGCCGTTATTAAACTTTTCGGCTACACACCAGTCGAAAACCACTGATCTAAAGTACTGGAACCATAGAGGCAGCTAAATAACTTATTTTTCATTTATTTGATTCTTAATTCGTTGCAATGTTTATGATTTTACAGTACGATGGCGAGAACGGCGTTAAATATTTTTTTTCGCCTGATGTTGCTTGCGAAAAGGGTAGGCTTCTAGCTATTCCTTAGAAGAGTGCCGACCGATTGAACTCCCAAAGGACGAAAACTAACAGGAAAATTATTAACTGATACAGACAATCATAAAAGAAATGAAAGTGATTGAAATTGTTTCATTATTTGGCCAGTAAACTTACTTTCAACCCTGTATTAACGAATCTTCATCCCCGCTTTTAGCAATCATAAATTCGATTATTGTGGTGGCGATAGACATGTATTGGGATCGATCCGCCGCCCTTATCTAGCATTAACCACTTCGACCGCCATATTCTGAGCTGCTAGCGAAAAGCGGCAATGGATTTTCGCATTGAGAATTCATTTTTCGTATAACCCCTTTCTCGCGACAGACTCCACTTACTTATACTTAAATCCGACGCAAATTGGACGTAAGTAACGAGGGTAGAATAAAACCGAAATCCGGAACCGTTCCATAAAGTAAAAACGTCAATTGATTCTTTCAATTGTTCAGGAGACGGGAATGGATATCTTAAAGCCCATTTTTTAATTCCGTCCGAACACGCTCCATGAGGAAAGTTTCGTGTTCGATGCCGATTCAAATGGAACAATTACTACAACTGCACGGAGCACGAAATACACAATCAATATCACCCATTCCACGACTCCCCCCCGACCGGTCGGCCTTCGGAAGAGTAACAAAGCATTGCCGTTAGGGGACGATAGGGTCTGGAGAGAGTAGCGCCAGCTCATCCACCCACCAACGGCAGCAACAGCGGCATCGGACGCATTTCTCCACGCCTACCTCCCTCACTAACTCCTTCCCATCTCTTTCCCCCTCACTTCATCCCTCTCCCTCTCTCTACCTCTATCTCCCTACCTGAGAGCCTCTTCGGCTCCCAGCATCCCTCACTCCTAGCCTGCCTCTCCGCTTCTGTACCTCACTGCCTTCGTCTCCTCGTTCCTACCTCCCTACACCTTTATGCCCACTACATCAATACTTCTTTACCTCCCTCTCCACTCCACAATACCTCTACATCACTACGTCCATGCTTCAATACCTATATCGATTACCGCTCTGTACCCGTAACTTCTCTGTATTTCCCATCTCTGTGAATATCCGAACTCTATCTCTGATATTTCTCGATCTCCTACCACGACGCATATTCTACTTCTATCTCACTATCTCTCTACTTCCACTTAGCACCCCACGTTCATACCTCTTTATTTCTTTTGTACTTCAATGCCGCTATAAATCCCTGCTTCCATACTACCCTATCTCCTCCTACCTCCCGACCTCCATAGATACTTCACTACCTACCTTTCTCTCTCTCTCTCTCTCTCTCTCTCTATATATATATATATATATATATATATATATATATATATATATATATATATATATATCAACCTACCGACCTAACTTCCTTTCCCAACTTCCTACCTCCCTATAATCAAAATCTCTGCCTTCCTTTCTCTACCTCTACTCCATATCTCAACCAACCTACCTAACCCATAACACCGTCTCTATTTAACCCTAAAGTACTATCTCCCTATCACTCAGCCTCCATATTATCCTACCTCCTTTCGTACTTCACCGTATCCCCCTCACTTAATAATTCCATCCCTTCATCGGAGGATGGGAGAATGATTTCCACTCACTCACCCCATCCCCCCTTCCTCCTCCCACACGCAAACCGCGCAGGCCATAAATTAGGCACGGGAAGGGATAACGGTGAGGAAAAACTGAGTGACATCAAAAATCCTTTAGAAAACCGAGCCGACGAGCAAAGGGGGAATGTGGGGAGAGGGCCTCTCGTGACGTCGAAATGGAGGCGGCCAAGGAGGAGGATGAGGATTCATTTACTCTTGTCGGGACGACGTCCGACTCCACCGCAGCAAATGCAGCGCAATGCAACGTAGGGAGGGGCGCGTGGAAGAGGGGATGAGAGAGAGAGAGAGGGAGCGAGAGAGAGGTAGGAATAGGTATAATCGATTCGAGTGTTGGTCTTGCCCACGAGGCGTATCACTCGCCGATCGCCGGTGATGAATACCCGAGGAGGTAAGCTTGTTCGGATAAGGGGAACAGCGAAATTGAGTGTGGGTGTGGAGAGGTCCCGGCCGGAGGAGGAGGAAAGGGGAGGAGAGAGAGAGAAAGAGGACGAGGGAAGAAAGGGGGAGAGGAAGGAAACGGAGGGAGAGAGGGAGGGGCAAGTTCCATGCGCAACGAGGGTTATGAAATATGAAATGATTTTTAACGCCGCCGAGACTCAGATCGTGGGAATCGAAGTTATTGCTCTTGTAGTGCCCGGACGGCAGTTCGGGAGGGGAGGGGGAGTTGGGAGGGAGAGGGGAGGGAAGGGGAGAGGGAGATGGAGGGGGAGAGGGAGCGGGGAGGAGGGGGGTGAGGGAGGGGGTGAGAAAGGTGGTGAGGGAGGGGGGAGATGGAGGGGGAGATGGAGGGGGAGAGGGAGGGGGAGAGGGAGGGGGAGAGGGAGGGGGAGAGGGAGGGGGAGAGGGAGGGGGAGAGGGAGGGGGAGAGGGGGGGAGAGGGAGAGGGAGGGGGAGGGGAGAGGGAGGGGGAGATGGAGGGGAGAGAGGACGAGGGAGGGGGGAGGAGGGTAGGATAGTTAACCTGATCGGCCTGTGAGAGAACTCTTGACGCCTTCAACTGGTACGCACTTTGATAGGGAGTCTGAGAGAGAGGGAAGATGTGGGGGGGAGAGAAGAGGGACGAAAGAGGGAGGGCTAAGCGAGAGGGGGAGAGGTACGAGATGGAGAGGAGGTGAGATGCGGGATGGATGGAGGAGGGAATATGGAGAGTGAAATGAGGAGATAATAATGGCAAAAGGGCGGAGGTGAGGGGCGGTTTGAAAGGGAGAAGAAATAGAATTGAGATAATTGGAGTAGTGGCTTAGAATTGAATTACGGTGAGATTGGGGATTGAGACGACGTTAAAGGTTGTGGGAGGGAGTGGTAGAGAGATGGGAGTTACGGGGAGTTGGGAGTGGGATTTCGATGTGAGAGTGAGATGGGATTGGAATGGTGGAGACCCGTAAGGGAGGATTGAAAGAGCTTAAGAGAAGGTATCGACAAACTTAACCTAGTCTGTCTGCATCAATAACAACTCGAATGCGCCGCTCATTTGCATTAACGTACCCTATTGGAGTTGAACGCCGCAGCTGTGTTCTCTGTTAACAGTTTTTCTTTTGCACTCGGCTCCGCGAGCGATTTCTCCGTCCACGGGCTGATGTGTAAATTTCCATAAACGCAAATGAAGCGACGTTTGGAAATGTTGAGCTAAGCTAAGTATTATCATACAGGTTCATTAGAGAATTATCGAACTTGTCGTATAGATGAAAATGAATAAAAAAATAACACGAGTATAAAAAATGGATATGATAATTTTGTAGGACAAAAGCTGCTTATTTTGTATTCGGGGTATTATTCAGGGTTCGTAATTACTCTCACTTAGTGTTTACAACATATACATTCAAGAATAAGCACTTAAAAATAAAAAAGTACCTCTCAGGTTTCTCCAATAGGTTATGATTTCATAACCTAGTTTTTGCTAATGGAGATACTTTTTTACTCCCTTGATTTTTAAGTTCATATTCTTGAATTTTTAGCCATAAGACGAGGTCGGTAATGCTCTTGTGAACATACCTATTGAGTTGTAACCGTAAACTTCGAGTTTCGTGATATATACACAATAAAAGTTAAAAACAAAGGATCCCAATATTTAAATACATACTCAGTACTGCGTTGAAAACAATAAGCAAGGACAAAAAGAAAAGAAAATCCGTTGTCAAAGAAAATATATTGTGTTCAATGCCAATTACCAGTTTTTTATTCGCAAATTTTACTAATTTCAGGCAAAATTTGGTCCATAATTTCCTTCCAGCATATAATCCCGAACGTCCCGTAATTTATAATTTTCGTTTCCACCATTTTGACAGCAAAGACATTTTAAACCTGGCTATTAGCATACATGCAAATATAACGGGAGTTCTGAATTTTTGTAGAAAGTATTAAGCATCGCTTCCAACCCGGAAAATTTCATTGACAAAAACCATTAAAATAAATTATCCAAAATATATTTTTTGTTTGGCGGACATTTACTTCGCAGGAATTGAGGTCGATCCAATTTCTCGAAGAGAACGGAATTTGATGAATAAGCGTTGTCCTTTTACCTTGAACTACGACACAATATAGACGCAAAAGAATGCGTTTATCATACCGACTATGAACAAAGCACAAACATGAAGAGAGACTAAAGAGCTCGTATTTTTAATGAAAATGGAAGTTCCCATAAATCCGCCGCATCTGCACGTAAATTTAACGAATACGAGACATTTAAATATTTCATCGCGAGTCAAACTTTATTAACATTAATGTAAATACGTATTTGATACCGTCCTATGGGTCCCTACGCGAATCAAAACACGATTATTAATCTCCAGCCTAAAATACGGCAGATTCTGTTTATTTTTCTGTAATTTGGTCTTTTATTTTAATTCTTCGGAGAGTGCGAGCTTTCATTATAGACATACCATACAGGTTCTGCGGCTCATCGAGCTTGTCACGCCCAAACCTGCTCAATTGGAGCAAAAAACCCGCCCATACAACTCGCTAGGAGAATTCGTTCAAAAATTGGTGAATGAGTTTTCATCCATAAAGTGACCGTTATGAGTTAAAAAGAAAGGACGGGCTTGGAGACTAATGCCAACGGTGTCTTTGATCTACTACTATCAATGGCCGATGTACGCGAATTCTATCCCATACGCTGCTCGCTGTACGCGGTGGAACGTTGGTTAATCGTTTGTTAGTTTGCCAACGCTACTTGAAACTCTTATGGTAGCAGATGTCTACGGGGATCTGTTATAACGAAACGGACACTCACGATTTGAGAACGTTGCGTGATTTATCATCGCATCTATATTTTATTCGCCAAGGTAATTATCGCGTGGAGGGGAAAAAAACAAAACAACGACTCGCTCCCTTTCCCTCCCGATCGTGTTTTGTCACCTTCACCTTTTTGTTATCGCGGTAATTAAACGTCCGTTGTCAAAGGCGATCAAAGAGAAATCAGGAAACGTTTCGGATACGCATGCAAATTGAAAAAATAATTTCTTCTAGCCCGTTTCTTTTTCGATCAAATTTCAATTAAACTGAAACTTGTATTTGGTGCGTTTTCCCGTTTTTAATGGACGACAATTAAGCCAACGGGTAAATACTTTGAACTATCCTTTTATGAAGGGCCGAAATAAATTAATGCAGTAATTTATCGGACGCAAGTAATGGGGGACAGAATGGTGTTGCAAGAGATAGTGTTTTTGGAAAATTAAAAGGCGGTATAGAGAGGGAGTCGCAAGATGGACGACTTTGGCCTGTTAAGCAGCGTGGGAGGCGGTATTGCACCGCGCACCGACTCGCCACGCCCCCCTCCACACCCACCCCCATCCACGCCCCCCTCCCCGCTCACCATTCCAACCGACCGCTCGTTTAATGCTCTCGCGCCGTCGTTTTCGGATACCCGCTGAGATCGCCCCAATTACTTATGGAGTTAACTAATTGCTGCGGCGAGGAATCCAGCTGCCAATACCTTAACTCAGGTTGTCCCATAATGCAATAGGTGAGGACAGGACACTGTCGATGAAACCTGCGGTGGTGGTCAAAGACCCAACTGGCAAGAAATTGACGCTGAGAGATCGAATAGATAACTGGGAAACCATTTCTCAAGTGGCGGTTGGCTGTTGCGAGATGTTTTATCGCCGAAAAATACAAGATATACGGAAAATATGAGATTTGTGAATTGTAGGAGTCATAACAATCGTGGCGAGTTATTTATATTGTTAAAATGCTTTTCGTAGTAAGTTTATATTGTATTGAAGTTATGCAAAACTGTTGTACGAGAAATATTTACCGTGAGTAAATAGGACTCCGTATAGTATGGGAATGTAAGATGAATGAAATACGTTACGGTAAAGAATGATTACATTTTCCTGAGTTTTGCATTCTTTTTTCTCTTTACAACAGGTTTGCATTGCAATGACTTGTTATTCGCGTAATAACGGCACCAATGGCAAAAGTTAGCATAATGCTACGATGGAATCGTTTAGTGGGGAACCTTTTTTCATTTGAAGGCCAAATGTTACTTAACGGAGACCTCATCAGGCCGCACATTGCGATGCATGTTGCATACACTCACATTTATCAAAATTACAATAACAAAGAGGCAAACATAATTTAATGGCTCTTTAATTTAACGAATGCAGATTTCAATTCTTCATATTTACTAATATTTTTAAAAACTTGGAAGGCTTTTACACAATATAATGACTTTAATCTAATGAAAAAAATTTAAAACTTTCATATTTGCTAGTTATTAATAATTAAAGAAGTTAAAACAAATTAAGGACGTAAATAAAATGTTGCATTCAATCATATTCATCAAAATAAGAAGGCAAACACAATTTAATGACTTTTTGGTGAATGTTTGTTGTGAGCTAAGAACTTGATATTGGTTCCAGCATTGTTGTTTTTAGCTTCAATTGGTCTTCCAGGTGAGTGTTTGTTATCTATGATCTCAGACACGTCTTGATTTGAGCCATTTGTAAAAATGTTGATTCACAACAATAGGTAGTGCCAAAACAAGAGAGTAAACGACGAGCATATTGACGAAGTTATGGGTATTCAACAGCATTCTTCAATATTTCAATGGGATCCTTTTTGCTGTCAAATATAGGCTTCAGAATGTTATCTTCTGAGAACTCAATGAACTCCATCTGCAAATCCTCAGGTGCATTCGAGACATCAACCAGATGTGGCTGAAAAGCTAACCTCAGCGTGGCATCATGTTTCTCAAAAATCTTGAAATCTGATATTGTATTCTTTAATCAAGGAGTCTAAAACACCTATATATTCATTCATATTCCAATTTTGCAAGTTTTTGTTCATATCTTGTTTATCAAGTACCTTTGCCAGTTCAGGAAAAAGCTCGGCTGAAACAACTGATCTGATAAGGCCAATTTTGAAAAATTCAACTTCTTCCGAAATGACTGAATTTGCTGCAACATTTCATATATGGATTTAGTTTTACCTTGTGAAGAAGTATTCAAATGATCTCGTTTTGACATTAAATCACAAAAAAATTAAACATTTCTGCAGAAATCTTTTTTCAAAATTTCACATGGTTCATTCTGTTCTTTGAAAAAGCTCGTGACTTGTTTTCGCAAAGCTAAAAGATTTTCTAATACTTGGCCTTGTGACAAGCAGCTCACTTAATGGTTTGGAAGATCTACACTAAATGTTTCATCGTCATATTGAAGCATGGTGCGAAACTGGCGATGCCGTGAAGCATTTGCTCGAATGTAGTGCACAATACCAATAACTATACGCAATGTGTCATTTAAAATAAGATTTGGAGCAAAGATTCTGTTGATCCAAAATACATGTCGTTTGTTTGTTCTTTCTGTAACTTTCATGCTAAAAACATATATGAGTTTTGAGTATGTTTAGACAAGTATGCAAAAGGCCGCACTGACTATCACAAAAGGCCGCATGCGGCCTGAAGACCGCCGGTTCCCTATCCCTGGTTTAGTGGTTAAATATATATTCTAAAATTTCTTCAGATATCACTTTACATGAAATTTTTAAATGCATAAACAAATAGCAATATTGTTGCGTGATTCGGGCATGCTCCTCTTTTATCATCGATATTTTCTATCTTCATAGGTAACCTGTATATTTCGAAGAAACAATTCATTTGACGCTTGAATTTTCACAAATAGTTATTCGTAAAAGATTTAACGGTGTAGATTAAATTTACCGCGTACAAAAATCATAAATATTAGCTTGTAAAGCATGGCGCAAAATAATGCTATGATTATGAGAGTAAATAATATGGAAACGGCATTGCATAAATATAATATTATGTCTAGGTATTGCGATAATAACGATGAAAGAAATACTGAATGGAATGACACTAATATTATTTACTGATCACATATTTCGTTCGGACTAATATAATGAAAGAAAATTGTAAAATTATATGACGTTTCTAATCAACAATACATAGATATAATGTGTGACAGGTAACTTTTAAAGAACAGATTTGATTTTCATAAAGAAATTATAGTTTTGACGTTGGAAACCTTTGAGAAATATTTAAATTAGCTAATGCAGATTAATATGTAATTGAAACTAAATTTCCATAAAAGGAGAGAATGTACCTCACTATAAACGCTGCCAATATTAAATACAATGAATTATAGGATTTATCGAAGTCACGCAAACGAGTCGAACGGTTTTCACAGGGATATTATCAGTTTTATTTAGACTTGACTGCTTCAACTGTTTGGAGATGAGCGTTGTGCACGAAACATTCCTAATGAGACTGAATACCGGCCTATAATTTCTGGATAACTTGGGAAACTATAGATTTAAATACTCTCAAATGCAGATTAAGTAAATGGCATTCTGCCATATCTTATATTTTCTCGCGTGTTTTAACAGAATCTGTTTTTTACGTTATGCTCATCGTGATTCTAAAGACGTGCCAGGACATAGTGGCGGACAGTGTTATAATAAATTGCTGAATAAATTTGCGTTTGAATCACCGCATAAACACGAAGAGGGGCTCGATTTTATATCACTTATGCAGAACTGATACAGGTATCAATGCTTCACACGAGTTACTCCACTGGACAGAATACCATGGTTTTCATCCATCAATCAAATTTTTTCAAATATTGCTCAAAAAAATGAAGCAGTTAAACACCAACATAGCTTTTATAACTTAAGTATTACCTTAATGCGATTGAATAAAATTATTACCATATCTATGAAGATAAATATTTACCCAGACTATCGAAAGAATAGTTGTATTATAACCACAGTTTTAGCGTAAAATACTTTATAACGTTAACTCCAAGGCAAATTTAAAAATCTATTTTTCTAAGATCCGAGAAGTATTCTACAACGATAGAAAGTAACAAAAATTTTTAGATAAATAAAACAATACTTAGCTCTCATTTATATACTCCCTAAACTCAAAACTTTGTTTCATAACTGAGTAAATAGCGAAAGTGCTATTTTCTTCTATACACAAGAAATTTATTATTACATTTTTAGCTAGAAAATATCCATTTATTGACTTGATATTGTAATGGCCTTCACTGAAATACGATAAAGATATTTTTATCACGTCATTCATTTAGAGAGCAATAGTATAGGCAATGAATTTTCATCGTATTCTTATACTCTTGCAAACCAAAATGGTAGTAAAACAATTTTATTCCACTCTGTTTATTCAGCAGTTACATCAATTAAGCAGATTTTCCATTAAATCTAGACGCCATCCGACACGTACTTACGTGACTGTTTTTACAATAAACTTATTTTTTACCAGAGGAGTATGTATTAAAATTAAACCCTCGTGTGCTTCTAGAGACCCGAGCTGGATAAATAAGGTTTTTTATGCGATACCTCTCTCGTCGTACAATGTTAATGAGGCATTGAGGGGAAGAGGACGCAGAGCGGTTAGGACGCTGGATAAAAAGAAACCTAAGTTGCGAAGTGGGTGACAGTACGTGTGTTCTGTGTATGTGCTTGTGTGGGTGAAGTTTAATTGAGAATAGAGGAGGTCGGGAGAAATACCAATACTTCGAGGGATAGAGATAATTTACCGTTGATCTACATGATCCCGAATACCGGTTATCTAGATTATCCCTGCATCGTACGCCATATTCTCAACGAGTTGCAGCGACTATCGTCCGCAGGATAAATCTACTCTCATCAAACGATGGCGGGCGGAATGAGGCGCGTCGTGAATTTTTGAACCCTCTTCGTAACTCAAATCACGTATCGATCCAAATACTATACAAATATCGTATCCATATTTAAAATAGGAGAACTGGGATTGACCACCAATGGTTCGCCAGTACAAAATTTCAGCTCGAAAGAGATGGAAGTCGATATGCAATCGGACGGGGCTTTTACCAGAGTTTCAATTCCTTTGTTCTTGTGGAGGAGAGCAAGAATGGAATAGGAGTAGGGAAGAAAGCAATCGGTTTAATCATAATGGAGAGTGGTTTCGCGGTTAACCGATCGCAACTCCGCTCTTCCCTCCACCCTCCATCCTACTGTGTCGATCCACGAGCAGGATACGCTTCACCCTCCCCCCATTTCCCCACCTTCCTCCCCACCTCCCCCTTCCTCCCCCGTCGCCTCCCCTTTCTCCCCCCCTTTCTACCCCGTCTCCCCCCCTTTTTACCCCGTCTCCCCCCCCTTTCTCCCCGTCTCCTGCATCCCCCCTTCTTCCCCCTCCAATTTCCTTCCACCTTTCCCCTCCCGCCTCTTCCTCGACGCGATATTTGCGGTGAGAAAGAGGATTGAAAATAAAGGTTGCGAGATGTGTCGCATGTCACGACGTCTGCTTGTAGCGCGTATGGCGGAGCACGACTCATCGCGACTCCCATTTCGTATTTGCGTGTTTGGCACGACAAGAGCATCGACGGAGATGGGATACTGGTAGCGGCATACGTGTCGCTCCGCCAACGTGAAGGGGATACGGTTTAGATTTTCCGTGCCCGAGTGAATTACGAACCCCTTAAGTGTTTGGTTCCTAATTACGCTGCCATACACATACACTCTCCGTTAGGTTTTTTCTGGGAGGACAGAAAATGTCGCACATGGCGGGAAAGCGTAAAATGTAGAAAATCGGCAAATTTGAAGTATATTGCATGTCCTATTTTATACGAGTTTACATATACAGTAGACATCGCTAAATGTGATTACATTCAGTACAATTCATTAGTTGAAATTATTTTATAAGATAGCAATACGCGGCAGACTTTCTTAACCCTCGGACAACCATTGTATTTGACATCTGAATACGACCTATCGAGTAACTGAGTTACCCCAGGAATCCGTTTAGTTAGTAAGTATTTTATATTATTGGTCTGTTTTAGTTATTTTGATATATTTGCGTATCTAACTCCCAATGCAAGGGTCGCAGGTTCGAATCCTGCCGAGGGCATGTTCGTATGTGCTTGTCATAAATCTGTCGTAACGTAAGAAATTGGGGAAACCTGTTTGTGTTAAGGTACTTAGTATTATTAAATGTTTCTTCTCAGAACAAAAACGCATTGAAGAATCGCAAAATGTTTATGACAGAATTTAGGAGTCAAACAACTAATTAAATTCTTTAGCTGGTATATTTCTAAAAACTACAAAATATGCAATTATTCGAATGTCTTTATTTATTAAAAACACTTGACGTATTATAATTAGCTTTTACAGTAACCAATAACTCTTCTGCACTGATTATCTTGCAAATAGACCTTTTGCAGTAGCGCATAATTTTTGTTTTCCTATCTTCATCTCTTCTATAAAAACATCGCTTTCTCGTATTCATTTCCGAATAATTTTCTGGTATCTTCTGCTCTCCTGTTTTCAGATGTAATTGAAATCTAGCTATCACATATAAAGTAATACGTGAGAACGAAGACTATGTTTTTGCTCTTTTCCGACTGTTCGCCATAACAATTTGTAAACCCAATTTTTGGAGGAATATTTTACAAATTCTTCTATAATCAATTCTCCAAGTAGGACTTTTTCTATATCTATAGATATTGAATACATTCATGGTTGCGATGTCTTAAAACTAAAATGAAATCGAAACCGTTAACAGTTACTTTTCCTTGCACAATATTATTTTGCAGATATTTTGTTTTCAACATCGACTTCACTTTTAGTTTGGTTGCAGTGTTGCATAATCTACAGTTTTTGTTCCGAATCATCTGATATATCATTATATATAGACTCTTCTTAAAGAGGAGGGTCATATATATACATACATATACACACACACATATATATATATATATATAGTTACTCTCTCTTCTTCGCTGACGAAGGGCTTGGGCCCGAAAAGCTTACATTTTTTGTGTGCGTGTTATTTTATGTTAGTTTACGTGTGTCTCTTTGACGCCCCCAGCAGCCTGCCAACTTGGTCCTCAAATTGGTAAGTGTCCACTGGGCTTCCTTCAACACCTTGATGCCACCCTCATCACTACTTTTCGTTTTCCTTAAGTTTATATATATATATAATACTAGTAAAAGGTGCTTGCATTCTGCAAGCATTTCATCTCACCTTGAAAAAACATTAATTTTCAGAGAGATATTTCATCATTGGAAATATGTTTTTTAATTCAAAAGATTTCTCCTATGCACTGATTTTCGTTTTTTTCTTATGTAGCAATAATGGAGTAAAACCTTCACTAAAATTTGCAATTTTAATAATATTACACTTTTTCCACACTGGCTTAATAATGTCACACATTTGGCCAAATTTATAGTTGTAGCACCTTTAGAAGTGAAATAACATTTATCTAATTGTTTAACTTTTAAAAAATGTTAACGGCTGCAATAACAATTTCATGAAGATATTGAAATGTTTATTCGTTCATTTACACTAAGGTCTAAATAACTTTAAAATTTCAGCTCCCTAGCTTGCCCCGTAGTATCTAAATATTTTGCTATTTGTTTAAACTTTAAGAAGAAGAAGAAGCCTTCAACCCAGCGAAAGCCTTCGCATTAATTTTTAGCCTCTTATAAGTGATTGGGAAGAAATTACTTCGCATGCCTTCTTTATACATTCACCCAATTTTGAAATCTGAGGTTTATTTAATTTTGCCCGTGGGAGTCAGTGCTCTCCTGCAAGTAGCCATTTATTTTAAAGTCGTCGCACATTATCTTTGAATTGTTTGTTCACTACAATATTCAAAATCTTTCGCTGACTGGTCATGCCTTCTGGAACGATTAACAGTTCGGTATACTCATTTCTCAATGGTATTTTTACCTCATGTGTAGTACGCAGGGATTGCAATCCCGGGACCCCGCTAAATACCACTATCCCGAAATTTTTATATTCCTACTAAGAAAATCTCGGCATTTCGGGATTTTAATATTCACCATTAGTAACATTTGCTCCGAGATTCGCCTTTTAAATAATCAATTCTATAGTGAGATAGCAGGAAAATGTACGCCCTGGAATTTTTTTGTTCCTTCCTATAGGGCATCAAACAACGATCACCCTGTTCCACTTCCGCCAAACAGGTTGCCACAATTGGAAATAAGATGAATCTCTTTGATGAAGGGGCCTTAGAGGTGAAAAATTGCAGTTTTTCTTTGGTTGTTTTCTCACTATGAATTTTCCCAGTAGATCATAAATTTCTGCTAGGTGGCTTCAAAATAGGAAGGTTCTATACTATGAAATATTATTGCAGCCAAATTACTGAACCTAAAGGAGTAAAGTATTCGCGGATGGGAAGAGCTAGTAAAGATATACATTGCAGCGGTGCTGGTTGGACCCTCCCTAAAGATGTTGGCAATAAAACGCGATAAAGATTTTAAAATATTATTTACGTAGTATATAGAGAAAGTAATGTAGCTATGAAAAGATCGACTTCGAGACTTTGACGGAATTACATGTTTTAAGCGTCCCCGATTCCCAAAAATTGTTTTCAACATGCCTTCTGACTGTGCGCGGCTGTGGAACCTAAACGACAAGCAAAATTGTATTATATTTCGTATTATATCAAACTGTTATCCAGAATAGATACTATTGGGAGATTAACGATATAGCGCAACAGTGAAGGTTAGTTTATTTTTGTTAATTTCACCATTTGTAGATTTATTTAAAATGTCTCAAACTATTTCGTTTAAAATTCATTCAGTCGTGACTAATACTGCAAAAGTCATATTTCTAAAAAATAAATATTCATCTTTCAGCGACATAATATATATTTATGTATGGTGCAACAATTTATAAAATTCGAATTTCACATAATGAGGGTTACCGATATATTAATTATATTTACGTGCAGGAAACATTTTCCGCTGATGTGTTGCTTTTGTAGCAGTAAGAGTTCCTTCCAGTCAGGAGAGAGTGTAGTCAGACCAGACACATACATGTAGGAGAAAGATTTTGCGATGTATATTGTACCGATTTTTTATAAATAAAGTTTGCAAGGCTTAGCTGTGAATAAAAATCCGTTTAATTTTTAATTAAATTAAGATTTTCATTATTATTATTTCAGCTAGATTGCTGATTGTTATCTTTACATTTCCCACAAAATGGTCAACGAGAGCTTATAATTACGACTAATCATTTTGGAGATAAAAATTAAAAAATCGCCAAATCTTTCGAAACCTTTTCAGACATATTTCCCATAAAGATCGCCTTTGAAATCTCTGTGTATTCCATTTTAGGCGTATACCATTCCATCATGTTCATTATTTAATTATAACATATTTCAGATTTACTCTAGTTCTTTTAAACATGCCTCAATGTCTTACAATCGATAAACTTGTAAATAAAAATAAAAAACTTCTAATGAACCTGTGTAACACATCAATACTGAACCTTAAATGAGGGCTTCATCGTCACCAATAAAGATTGTTAGCTTAATAAAAGCTCAATCTTTAAATGCGAGAATTTTTTCCTTCCTTTTGCAATAAAATGGGTAATTAATATTATGCTACTACAGTCAGTCCCCTAATTAGCACCACCTTTTCGTAAATGTCATTTTTGGAATTTACCACCGGATGATGACGATTGCCTTTTAGTCGAAATCCGCTACTGTTTTAACTAACATCTTCATGGCCATTGGAGAAACATGATTTTTCAACTTCACTTCAGCCATTCGGCGAGGTCGATAATTCTTTTTGAATGATTGTTTATCGTACACAGTCGGTGATTGTGGTTAAAGGAAGAATTCTAAAACTCGATATTTTTTAACTCACAGTCCAGGAAGGAGAGTAACGCAGTTATCCCAGTGAGTATTGAAAAAATAACTTCAATTCTTTTTTTTTAATTTCTGCTGTACATGATTTATTTTTAGAATCCTCAGAATAGAATTGCCTTAATAACGTTCAAACTACATTCCACAAATGTGAAGAAATTGTAAAATTGTGTTGAGAATTTTTCCAGCTAGGTGAAATGTAATTTTTGCTACAATCAATGTATGGTTCAGTTCTGACGTGCAATTTTTGCATTTTCTCAGTAATTCACTTATCTCTTATTGCCCTCCAAATATCATTTCACAAAGATTAAGCCTCTAGTGTCGCATCTGCCCCTGTCGGCGAAACTGTCGTTATCATTCAAACTGACCTACGCGGTGAATACCCGGAAGCATGAACCCTTCACTTATAAGAGGCTTCAAGCAGTGCTTTGTCTCTTACAGCTTTAGCTGGCAGTGAGGACGATGTATGTACTTAGAAGTGAGGAGCATGATGATGTTCCTTCAAGCGAAGTAGAAGATAGTGTTTGAGTGAAGTGATGAGGTAAAAAATACATGGTGATCAGGGTGGGATGATTTTAAAATAAATAATTTTCAACTTGTTGTTAATACATACCGTTACTATTAATAAAAAGTCTGATAATATTATTATTTATTACCTTTCAATATTATCTTACTTATTTATTTGTCGTTTTTAAAATTTCTCAATTTTACAAAGCTAAAAACTTGTTTCCTAAAAGTTGAGGTAATTTTGGTGGCTCCGCTTTGATTCGGGGTTGGCTTATATTTGGGCCAATGTGGTATCATAGACATCGACTCGACTAGTATAGAGCCTGCGCTTACCGACTTTAAATTGAACTTGCTCATATTCACAGTGTTGACAGGTGTTGTTTGTTTTTATGAAATTTCTGGATATCAATCTATTGGATTATTATAGCCATTACTCCTTCCACACCGAACACATACACATACACAAGAGTGGAGGGAAACTCTGTGCCGGCATTAGCCTACTATTTACGAAGGATAGAGCGCTGACTCCCCTCAAATCACACTATTAGGGGACAGAAGGATCCCAGGTTGAAAAATCCAACCTCCGTCGGATTCGAACATGGGACCGTTGCGTGGAAGGCCAACGTTCTATCCACTTCGCCACCGCCACTCCGTTTCCAGGTCTAGGTAACTTTTTGCGTAACATGAAGTTAGAAGAGGATATTCGGAATCTTTTGCTTTACATTTGAGTTGACGTGGTTGAGAAACTATTTATTAAATAACTTTTAACGAAAAAATTAAAATTTGAAATTTGCGAAAGAATATCCTCCGCCAATGCATAAATAGTCTCACGTACCCCTTAAGTGTATCCCTAGGGGCACGCGTACTACAGTTTGGGAAAACCTTCTATAGAGAATACAAACATTCTCTTCTTATAGAGAAGGCTTCCAGTTACGCAAATTACATAAAAGCAAAGAAGGATAAAACGTTTCGAGAAAAACGAGTGAAATCTGCCCGAAGATAGATTTTTTCAAGAGTTTTCTTTGCGCTAATTCAATACAACGTAATAAAAAGGAAGCCAACGCGATCCAAGTGTGTAAATTACGGAAAAACTTAGATTTAAATCTATTGAAAGCAGTTTTTTTAACTGCATTATATGTCATACGGCAAGAGCTCGAATTTTATTATGCATCCCAAAGAACCTGACCGCTTGGAGCTTGTGAACCCATACTGCCACCGATGAAATAGTAAATTATAAACCATATAAAATGAGGGATTGGTCTAAGTTTCATAATGGAAAAATTTAACGTTAAGATGTTCGTCCAATTAACTGTCAGCTAATTTCTGGAGTTAGTATCCCATTATATTTAAAAATAAATTTTTAATTTCTGCATTTTTAACGCGCAGATTTAATCAGGTTAAGACAGAGTGCCAAACATATGGTAATATCCATTGTTACCGTAATTTTTTACATAAAATCGGTGAATAATTGCCATAAAACAAAATACGTCATATTGTTTAAATATGAATTTTTTTCAATTTGTACAATTAAAGATGTAAATTTTATTACATTATTCCATTGGATTTAGTATTGCTTTCTTTTTTATTTTATCTTTACTTTCTTTATTTCTTGGAATAACCTATTTTTCAGTCCCATGAAATTCTTTTGGTAAATCCATGGATTCTAAGCTATTTCGTGATGAATACGATTAGAGGAATACGTTTTCATAATTAATTAAGCTATGAAAATTTTGAATTAAACTTTTCGCGATGAAATGATGCTAGAAAGAGAGTATAAGCAGAGAAATTGCGTTTTTAACCGCAAAATACGATAAGTGTACGTTTAATGCTCATTAATTTCTTGCGCGAAACTAGCTTCTGCATTTCTCGCAAAATATCGCCCCCATAAATGTTTACGAATTTGTAGCCGGCTAAATCAAGGGATCCCAATTGCCGATTAAAATGAGTGATAAAGCTTCGCGATCGTTTGGACGGAACTGTACAATTAAGATTTCGCGATAAGAGAGGAGAGAGAGAGAGAGAGAGAGAGAGAGAGAGAGAGAGAGAGAGAGAGAGAGAGAGAGAGAGAAGTATAGAGACTATATCACGACCGTCGGCGCATGACCAGCGAAGCGTCGCAATAACATTATAAAAAAATGAACGCAAAAAATGTTTCCACCCAATTATAAATGGGGTTAAGGGGAATCCAAGCTACGCGCAAGTCCGCTCTGATTTATTTGGCTCGGTAAAAAAATCGCGCTTTTTTCCGTAGTGACGCAAAAACGCGACTAATAAAACCACCTTATCTGGAACCCTTTCTCTCTCGAGTTTTCAATGGAGTGAAAAAACGTCTTATTTATTCCTGTCTTCTAAAACTTTCCTTTATCAGCGGCCGAAATCAAAAACTTTCTATGCCGATCTGATGACGGCTTTTTCTTTCCGAGCGAGCCTCGCGTTATGAAGCTTTCACTGAGCGAACAGAGTCAATGATTGAAATATCCCGAATTTATCAGACGTTAATTACCTAGAGCGGAGGTCTATTGATTGCGTGACCCTTTGGGCATTTTTGAAAAATAGCTGCGTGCCTACAGAAATTTTTAAAATGATAAAGATATGAACAAATGTATTGTATTAAAATACATTTCTGATTTTTATGAATGTCAATAATAACAATTTCGGTTTAATCCATTTCTAATTTTAATGTAATTAAGTACCTTTTGCGACTTTTTGGATGAAATGAAGACGTGCCAGTATCTATAAACCTCCAGTTGAAAACCCGTGTGTTATTGTCGGCTGCTAACACCTAATCTGAGAAATAGACAGTATTTGTTTAGTTTGTTACATAAATGAGGAATCTGGCTCTGAGGAATGAAATATATTTGAGAATTTAATAATTGCCAGGATCTGAAAAATAATTATCTCAGAAGGCAATAAATGAAAACACGCGGACATTTTGATTATGTACCAAAAAAGAAACCCTGGCATGAAGTTAATAATAGAGGCTCAATGGAAAGGTGGAGGTAATAGTTAAGAAATGTTCTCATAATCAATGGGATATTTCAAGAGCTATTCGAAAAAAACGACTCTTTGATTGAAAGGAATGGGAATTCCTGATGATAAAAACGAAAGATGTAACTATGAAAAATGGAAATGTACAGATTTTATGGGTTGACACATCTAAACAATGAATGGAGAATACTAGATAAAAATGATAAGTCCGACCTACTTGTGGTACGGATTTTAATCGTATATGGGTACCCAATTGAAATTTAAGAATGAGGAGTTTTTGCGGAAATTTCTAGAAAATTCCAATCACATAAGGTCTCTTTTGACTTTGTACCCGCATTGGCTCAATTAATCGATTGGTTAGATTTATTGCCGAGCTAGCGAAAAAAGTATTGATCGGTAAATCTTAGGAAATATTCTCTCAAGCGTGATTTTACTGTTTGTCATTTCTGTGATTTTAAATACCACCGATTGCAACTTGTGATATTTTAATGTATTTCTCCATATATTTACGAGTAAACATTAAAAACATTTAACAATATTTAGCACTGTTGGTTTACTACATGTTTTTTAAAACTGTCATTGTTAAATTTTGAATAGATTTTGTACTTAGGACATTATTATTCGAGTTTGGATAATGTGTGATACCTTTAATTGTACGGAAGCACACATATGGCAGGACTCCCAGGGCAGCTCCCACAGTGATAGAATATCTTTTTTCTTATTCCCTTCATCGAGAAAACAATTTGCTTCCCTAATCCTACTCTTCTTTTTCCGAAAGGGGGATTTTCGTCCAAGAATTGGCGTCTGTTATCCTCGTAATGTACGGAATCAATGCGCTTTCGCATGTCCTTTCTCTTTTCAATTCCACACTCGAAAAAGTTTGCGAATATTTCATATTTTGCTCTTATTTGGAAAAACAATTGATTCTTTTTATAGCCTTGATTGAAATATAAAATATTTGCCTTGTCGATATCATCGTACTAAAAACACGAGTGCTCAGCTGATCTCGATCTCCTATCAATAATACCTTCCTCAGATTATAATTCAATTTCAGATGTTAGTTAAAAGTATTAAAGTTAAAGTATTACCGTCTTTACTCGCATAATTTCCCCACCTTTTCGCGCGATCTTTTACAGTAAAACAAGGATGGGGCAAATACGCTGTTTTCTCCTGTAGTATGAAAGTGGCCATATCAGAAAAAAATTGTGTTTTACCTCCTCATAGTTCAGGTGAGGCAATTACGCGAGTAAATACGATACTAACACTACCATGATTTTCAGCTATATTTAGCACTTCTAAATCATCAAGCGTCCTCAGTGGCCTAACATCTGCCCCCCCCCCCTCCCACCCCTCCTCCCTCCCGAAAATATTTCGAAAGGGCACCCTTATACAACCACACTAAAAATCATTCTACATTCACTTAGAAAATTTTGATGTAAATGGAAAAATTCACATTTTAATATTTAGTTTTATCCACAAGTCATTAAGCATTTTCAGTAGTATATATGAGGTGATTTTCTTGTTGTCCCTTTTTTGTTCTTCTAATTTTCTTTTCTTTGTATTTTTCGAAGATGTATTTGAATTATCCTTCTCCATGTTAAATAAATACGAAAAATAATTGATATGGCTCCAGAGTAATACGTAAATAATAAATTATATCTTACTTCTGATTTTCCCGATTTTTTTATTTTCGCATTTCTACGCGTTCTCTACAAATAGTAAAAAAATGAACGCTCAGAGCCGCGCCTCTCTATGGGTGCAAGGGGCGCATCGCACCCGGGCGGCAACATATGAGGGGAGGCACTTACGGACGAGCAATAATATTTCTTATTTTTGTTCGTTTCCATCTCATAGATTTGAACGTATATACTTTAGTAATGTCTGATATTAAAAAATCATTTATCATTTTCACTTATTAACCAGTCTATTTTCTTCGTACACATCCAAAAAGAAATAAATGGCTCGAGGGAGGCAACAGTTTGCCGGAAAGCTCCTCTTTCGGAGGAAGAGCGAGTTTTTAGGCGAAGCGGTAATAGCGAAACGCTTTATGGGCACGTATGCTCCGTCCGTCCGTCGTAACTTTCATCTGCTAAACCGCTGTACGGATTGTACTTTAATCAAGTATGAGTGATCTGTATTAAAATTTATCGCCCAATTGCGATATTCAACTGAATCCGTCAATTAGAAATTCCACTTTACATAATTACTTTAATAAACTTATACTCGTATCTTGTTAAATGGCATCCGTCAAGCAACAATGAACAACTTCGCTGACTCACATGCCCCGGACTCGTAGTTGAGGATTCTCCTCGAACGTCGCGACGTGTTCGCGGGATGCTGCCCGTTCCGATCCGGTCTAGACAGGGGCTGCTGATCTTCCCCCCGCCGGTCGGTTTCACCGGACTGACGTTCCGTATCGCTTCGTTCGTCGATTACGAAGCGCGACCTACCAAGCGAGAAAGCTACATTACGTCTTGGCATTTCGGCCAAGAATTACGAGATAAAAAGGTCAAAAAGCGACAATCAAACACCGAAATTAAAATATCCTAGTACTAGATAATATTTCGGGCCGCCCCTACAACAGCTTGGATAACCCTAAGGTTCTCCCCCTCCAGGCGGTGTCCACCCCCAGTTACCGTTTGTCGGGCCAGATGGTGGATCGCACTGAAGAGTGCTGGATGACGCGATTCGCGACGTCCAGCGCAATAATACCCGTATTATTTTCTTAACCCTTAAATATTACACTTCTAAAAAAACCACGCTACTACTGCACATGGGTGAATTTTCACCTTGCAGTTTTCGTATGCGGATTTATTATGAATACATGTTTTTAACAACAAGTACCGATGTTTTTATTGAAAATTTTCATATTTTGTGCTGCAAGTGTAATGATACAAAATGAATTTTTATAAAAAATATTTAAAATCCCTTTATGAAGGGCTATTTTATGATCCATTTTTAATACAGTTTTCGCAGATTATATTGCGCTGTTGACCACAAACAAACTGCATGCATGATGTGCACTTCACCGAATATAGTTTGTCAACACGATTATCTTTTTTTGCATTGGTGATATATAAAAGCCCCCAAAATGCTTTGAGCTCCACTTTAGGAAGATCTCTAAGTCAACGAAACGCTTTGACCAAGGTCTAAAAGCAAAGTGACCACAGTAGGAGAAGACTTTGGGGAGGCATATCTAAGGGGGGGGGGGGCGATGTTTACTCCTTTACATTCTTCAGATACGAGTAAACACAGCTGCTCTGGCCGTTTTTTCACCCATAGTGTAGCATTTTAGGGTTAAATAAATAAATAAACTTTCCTAAATAAATCCTCGTCATATATGTCCTCGGGAAAAAACGCTCAACAGCTTTCCGATTTTTCTAGGGTAACCAATGACCGTGTTTTATAGTTGCTCTCTATCTAAAGTGCTGTGCTCAGTCTTTTTTTCTATATTATTCTCATGCCTAATAAATGCAGTACAAAAGGCCCTTTTGTCTAATGGATCCTGATGGATCTCGATGAATTATGTTTAATTTCAGAAGATCAAGCGGCTTACTAGGCTCTGTTTACAGTTGGTGGAATAAATATGAATTTCAGTTACGACAAAAACAATGTTGAGGCCCGCGTCGCGAGCTCAAGACTCTTCGAGAACTCTCAGACACTTCGTCCCCCCCCCCCCCCCCCCGCGGTGGCGGACTTGGGTCATAGTAGTTACGCCCCTGAGCTTCCCTCTTTCACGCCGTGGTCTTCAACTGATGGGGAAAAACCTACGCCAAAAATTTTCTTTAACCATCTCCAGTTGGAATTTAATTGCGCAGTATCCCGCTTTGAAGATTTTAGTTCTCGACATCGCAAAATAAATACAGTAATTCACATACGTGGCTGACAATTACTTGGTAAATATTTATCTCAGTTTCATTGCATTGCAGAATCTTTCTCATGTATGCGTCTTGTCTCACCACACTTTGCCCATGTTGGAAGGAACTTTTACTGCCGCAAAAGTAAAAAATCCATGGAAAACGTTTCCTGCAGGTAAGTCGTATTAATATACATAAAATTAGTTGCGCCATGCGTAAATATCAAGGTCTTTTGTATTGAAGAAGCGAAATAGGTGCGGAGGCTTTATTGGTCGTAGAAGATTGTTGAGTGACGTTAGAGCAGTGGTTTTAAACCGAAATTGTTAATAACGGCTATATTAAGCATAAAGTAAATTTTGTTAAGGAGAGTTATCGTATTTCTTATGTATAATAGAACATTTTGCTATATTTATGATGTTTTATTGTTAAATACGGGTTTTGAAGTATTTTTGTTGTTTTACGAAGAAAATTGACTTTTAATTTCGTGGTGTGTCGCGGAAGTTAAATCATTTTAAAAGTGTCGCCAAAGCAAAGAGGTTGAAAAACATTGCGTTAGAGGATTGGGGAGAGTAGAGCGTAAAAATTGATAATTTTACAAAGAATGAAATCTGTTATCAAGATCTCTTCTTCATCTTTACCACATATATAGGGAACTCTGAAGAGAGCTCCATCCAAAAATTGTACATGGAAACACAATTATTGTTATTATACCGCACTACCACGCGGCTGCTGTGGACCAACAAAGTCAGCGCATCCCGCATACGCGAAAAGTAATTTATGAACTCGCTTACCGATTCACATTATCATACCCAAATATTTTATAATATGCTATGTAACAGTACCTATTTACTACCTCAAAATCATCACACAATAATCGATTTAGCTGCTGTGAATAAAAGGTACCCTAAATCAAACAATAGAGGATGACTAATATTTTTAGGCTTTCTTAACATGGAGTAAAAAAATGAAATCCTTATTGTCAGGCCGTGTCCGCCAGTCTGTCCGTCTGTCCGCATGTTTCGTCTCCGAAACTTCTGGGTAGAATTTATGAAATTTGGTATTTGGGGCTTAAGAGCAAAGAAAATAAGAAAATTATATAAATGGTTTACATAGCCTAATCAGCAGTGCCACTCAGGGATACTCAAAATGACAAATGTCATGAAAATCCGCCCAGTAGTTTCGGAGATAAAACAACCGGACAGACGGACATAAGCTGACCGTTGGGCGTTCACAGAGCCACGCCGGGCATATTTGCCGCCCGGGTGCAAGCAGTTTATGCCGCCCTTCTCTATAAGCCCAAATTTTTTCGATTTTTATATTGGTGTAATTAATTTAAGGAAGGCTATAATAAGGTAGGGTCTTCGCGACTACAGTGCCCAATCCAGATTAGTTACAAATTATTATTAATGATTAGTTACAAATATTCCGTATTAACTGTCAATCGTTATTATGTTTTTATTGTTCACATCTCTTTCAAAAAGTACTAATATCATTATTATTTGAATGTGAAAGAAGTTATCCAATTTTTTATGGCTTAACCAACAATCTTCTACTAAGAATCACGCTACGAAAATAATAAAGAGTGTTGCCACAGCTTTTACTAATATTTAAAATTAATGCAGAAAAATACACCTAAATTTTAATAATTTAAATATAAAATTTATAATTTAGTATGAGTATCGGCAATACATATGTTGAAATAATGAAAGTACTTGGTAATTAAACTTTTTGACATCATCGTCATCTGCTTACGTCGCGGTCATCATCAACATAATGACTATATAGGATTAAAAAAAAGCGATTTTGTACTTCAAATTGAATTCATATTTATCAAGTCTGCCCAACGGAAGGATTTCGATATGTAACAGGGATAAGGCCGCTATATCCAATAAGGAAACAGTGAATCTCATGACTCGCTCGAGTGTAGACTGAGAAGCCATAGAAAACGGGAGAAAGCTTTAATGAGTAAATTAATTATAATGTCAATTACGAAAAATCCTGCAAAGCGTTTATATATAACGATAACGTTTGATGGGGAAGAAAGCGATATTAGCAGCAACAATTTTTTATTTCTCAATTTTAATTTTTAGTATTTGTCTAAAGCGTCTTTTGTATTTTAGATATAGCATTATTGATTACCTGAAGTACAAACGAAAATTATAAGAAAATTACAATAGGTTTTAGCAAACCCGAATTAATCGTACCAAAGTATAATCATAGGGATATTCAAAATACAAGTGAATTAGCACATAATTAAAGACAACCGGCTATAAATGTTATGTATTATTTCATTAACATTGTGAATAGCTTATTAAAAGTAATTTTAACATATTTCTTCGAATCTATGGAATTGCAACTGAAATTTCTTTCACGATTTTGATGCTGTTAGTACGAAAAAAATGTTTAAATCTCTTGAAGCATAACAAAATTTGAATTTTCATGCTTCGCAAATTCTAATCACAAGTTTTCGTCATTTTGTTGATTCTGAAGCCGAGACGCTGCTTGGCATTAATTATTGGTATGAGACAGTGGCGAACACAGGGGAGGGGGGCAACCGGGCATTTGCCCCCAAAAGAGCCAAGGAGAGGGCGTGGATACAAGGGCAAAATCCCCGGTGCCGAGGCCTATTGGGGGCCCGGGGTTAGGAGCTGTCACAGGATTATCCCAATCACTGCATAGTGTAACCCTTGAAATTCCCAATTCGGTTTATGGTCGGTGCGGTACTTGGTTTTGCCCCTTGACTGCCCGACCGAGTATTTTTGTCCAAAGAAGCCGGTTTGTGTTTTCAAAAACCATTTGCCTGCCTTCCATAAAATTTCTCTAATATCCGTGAAATTAGAGAGCAGGCCGCTCGTATGGATATCCGCCCTTATTCTGTCATAAAAGCCGTTTTTGTGGGAGTTGTTTTACTTTATTCCAGATATTTCGCTGTTTTCTCTCACTGGTTAACCAGCACGTTTATTTTTCTGCTTCCTCCCCTGCATTGCCTAGGAATAATCCTCCTATTCATCAGTTCCTTTCGGTCTGTCCAAGTGCTCACATCTTTTAATGAATCGTCTGGTCAAGAGCAGTTCTACGTTTACGGGAGTGGCTTACCGTTATTGAATAGGTAAGCATTTATTTTAATTTATTATTCATATAATAATATTTATTTCATTATCTCAATTTCTAAATTCTGTTACTTAAGCATTTGCGAGTTTATTTGCTTAATTTGACTCATGTTCTAGAAAATAAAGAAAGTAAATTACCTACTGAATTTCCTCGCTGATTTATTATGAATTTCGGCCTTATTGATCGATTGCTTTAGCACAGCTTTGTCGCCCCCGCATAAAGGAATTTATGCATGAATTAATTAAAAATTGTTATTATATAACTAAAAAGATGGAAATTCAAAAACAATGAATAATATGGTATCGTGTTGAATAAAACAGTTCAGTTATTTTATCGGTTCATTCGGTAGATATCGAACATTATATTAGTGATAGTAGTGCAGCGGTGAAGAATGATATCGGTATTTACCTTGGAGGAAAATTAGATAATTTAACAAAGAAATAACTTTTAGAAAATCCGTTTTGTCCACCTAAAAATTATGTCTTTCCTTTTTCTGAGCATCAAAAGAACGGCAAAGTTGAAAAGAGATACCTCAATCAAACTCACTTAGATAGATTCACTTGGGTAGTATATTTTCCAATAAAGCAGGGAATTTACTGTAAATATTGTTCCTTGTTCGCTCTTACAACTGTTGGTTCAATTAAATGTAAAACTCAGACCGGGGTTTTAGTTTCAAAGCCGATTACTGCGTTTTCAAAATTATTGAAAAACACCAAGGCAATGCTTATCATAATAGCTCTATGGAATCGGCAAAAATGTTTTTAAGGAACTTTGGCAAGCCCCAAACTGAAGTTCAAAACATGTTAATTTCAGGGAGACTGAAGCAAGTTCAAGAGAATCGAAAGCGTCTTTTGCCTATTATTGACACGATCATCACTCTAGGTAGACAAAATATACCATTTCGAGGCCATAGGGATGACGGCAATTTTTCAGACAGGCCTGAGAGCAGTGAAAGCTTTACGAACGAGGGAAATTTTCGCGCTATATTAAAATTATGTATCTGTGGTGGTGACCAAGATCTTGAAAATCATCTGAAATCTTCTATCGCAAATGCCACGTACATTTCAAAAACGACTCAGAACTCAATTATTGATTGTTGCGGCCATGAAATTTTGGAAAAAAATCCTAAACTTTGTGAGCGAAGGAAAATATTATTCCATTTTATTTGACGAAACTACTGATATAACTATGGTGTCTCAATTAAGCCTCGTTATTAGGTATGTTTATGAAAATAAAATTAGGGAAGATTTCATTGGTTTTTTGGATTTGCACGATGAAAATTTCACATCAGGAATTAGACAAGACCTAGAACCTAAATTAGGAGGGGATGTGCTAGGAAAATCAGTTGTTCAGTTATTAGTAAAAAAAATCTTGATATGAAAAACTGTGTTGGTATTGGCACCGATAACTGTCGTGTCATGGCTTCTGAGCAGCGTGGTGCTGCTTCAGAAATCCGTAAGGTTTCTACTCATGCGGTTAGAGTTCCTTGACAAAGCCATTCATTGAACTTGACTTTGTCGAAATCGTCCGAAATTAGGGCAATTAGAAAATGTTTTGAATTAATGGGCGAGGTTATTAATTTTTATCATTTGTCTGCTAAGAGAAGTTTTCTTTTAAAGAGAGAAATGGGTGGGGGATTAAGTAGCTTGTGCGATACACGCTGGGTAGAAACGCATAATGCTTGTTAAATGTTTGAGAAAAATGTTTCCACAATTACCAAGATATTGAACGATATCAGTAATTGGGAAGATAGGACATCTTCAACAAAGGCAGATTTACTCCTCAATCATCTCATGACAAGCGAATTCATTGTTTCGATGAAATGCATTACTTTTATTTTTCCGTAACACTTCCGGTTAGTAATTTATTACAAAAATAATCGCTAGATCTGTATTCAGCTATAAAATGCATTGGGGACATTATGTGCTTATTAGATTGTGAAAGGAAAAGGGTTGACGAAGTATTTAATACAATTTGGAAAAGCGCTAATGAATTTGCAGAATTTTTTGCAATTAAAACTCTTTAAGCCCTGGTATGCATCAAGACGAATTAACTGTTCGGAAACCGCCGAGGAATAGTATCGACGTAGCGTATTTATCCCAATGATTGATACTCTCCTAGTTGATTTTCGAAGCCGTTTTTGTGATGATACACTGAAGGCATTTAATTTGGGAAATATATTACCGAAACAACTATTGTGTTTTGATCAAGTTGAGTTAGATAATACTGCAACGTCATTATGGGAAAAATATTCTGACTTTTTGAATGTTTCCGTTATTTCAAATTCGTTTACTATTTTTCTAAGCGAATTAATAATGTAGAAAACCAAATGGGTACGTGAATATAAGTGCAATAACATTAAAACTGGCATGAATGCCTGTGATGTTTTCAGTATGTGCGACGAGGAAATTTATCCAAATTGCAAAATTTTATTAAAAATTTTACTCTTTCTTCCTATAAGTGTTGCTAGCTCTGAACGCAGCTTTTCGGCTTTGCGATGATTGAAAACTTGGTTGCGGAACAGAATGACTGAAGAAAGACTTGTCGGTTTGGCGTTACTCCATATACATCAAGATATTCATCTTGACCCGGAAGAGATTTTAGATCGTTTTGCTAATTCTGGCAACCGGTGACTTGATTTTTTATTGTGATTTTTAAAATAAAATGTTAAGAAGTGCTATAAAAAGTTAATAAAATGTCACAAATACCCGATTTAAATATATTTTTCTTTTTTATATTATGCGAAACATAAGCCTTAAACATCATTTTCGCAAAATATGGATTATTATAAGGTAGGTCAATGTATGCGTGGTTTTCAAAATATATTTCACCTAAAATAGGATTTATGATAGAAAGTATACTATACTATCATTTCTTCCTGAATATAATTTTGACGAATATAGGGAGTTGTATTTGAAAATTTTCGTATTTATAAGGAAAATAGTACTTAATCGCCCCCCCCTCCTTGGGAGGTTTCTAGATCCACCCTTGCTAGGCACTTAATTTAATTAAAAGAGTAGGAGAGAGAAAGGAAAGAAGAAATAATTTATTAAGAAGGAAAAGGTAGAAGTGGAGAGGGGGATTTGGATCGGGGGAAGAGGAGAAAAAGGGTAAAGGAAGAGGAGCAGGAACTAAGGAAAAACGAAGGGAATGGCGGAAAGATTAGGAGAGAGAAAGGAACGAAAGAAATGAGAATTTGAAAGGGAAAAGATAAGGCGAAGGGGGTCTATGGCATGAAAGAGAATGTTCGACCGTTCGATTGACACTAGAGGGCGATTTCAGTAACCGGTTAATAAGAGTGGTACGCGCAGTTTATAGCATAATGCCCCAAAGAAAGTAAAGGAAAATAATAAAGAGATCGGGCGCACGACCCTTTTGGACTAGCGAGAGCTTGTGATTTTGCTAATTCTCGGATCGTTAATTACCTCTCGCTTAAGGGGCGGAGAATTTCTCGTCGTGCTCTCTCTCTCTCTCTCTTTCTCTCTTTTTTCTGTACCCCTTCAGACTCGCTCACTTTATGGCGCCGACTTTCGAAGTAGTCTTTTATTTTTTTTCAAACACGCAGCAAAGAAATCAGTCTTTTTACTTATTAGTCTCATGTTTGGCTGATTTTATTTTTTCACCACCAGACGCCGGAAGTATTTCGCACCAGTAAAACTCTGGAATTTGCTTATTTTTTCCCGTGCGTGGGAGTTGCGAAACAAGCTCGACATTCGAGTTAAGGGTATATAATAACATAAAGTTGATAAAAATGTTAATTATTCTTTAGTCAAGTTGTCTAACACCTGTTAGTGATTGAATTATGCTCTTTCTTTAGCTACTCGAACTGGACGTATTTGTTGAAGGATACTTTCCACATCTTTCTATTTATTATGTTCATTTACGTCTTTTGATCAACCGTAAGGGTATAGGTTTAACAATTCACGTCAGGAATTTGATTTTTTGATAGTGTTTTACAAAGCCAGGGACACATTTTATGTAGCATAAACGGCGATCAACTTAGCGGATATATTGCCATATTTTTCGCTAGGCTCTTTTGCCATTTGTTAATTACATTCAAATGAAAATAGAGATATACCACGATAGATTTAGAGAAACATCAATAGAATACTATAAAGTTCTAACAGTTAATGCTTTTAGTATTTGAAGAACAATTTCGTACATATAAACCCTGAAAGAGAAAGGTGAAAAATACCGAATATCAAAAATCGTGTAATGGACGCTCGAGATATCGGCGTTCCACTAAAAGTAAGCCGTTCTCCATTCCTACATATTTTTTGCATAAACGTTTTCAGAACAAGTTTATTTTTACGCAGAAAGTGACATTCGAAAATACAAAAAACGGCGTGTTATCTTAATAGTCAAGAGAATTATGAGACTGTGGCAGCATCCACGCGCTTGCTTCTTTGGTAATAAGTGACGACGAGAAGTTATACATTTTCATTTCAACTGGTTTACGGTGATCCTAAGCTAAGCTACTAAAAGGTAAAGTCGCTAAATATTTCAAACGGATTATCAGATGTTACGCAAAGTTTCGTCACTTGGTCGATTTTCTTCCCCGTAGCATATCCAAGAATCTAACCGCTCGCTCTCATGACGAGGAGCCATTGGAAGGCAACCATGACGCATGGACTCAAACGCGACAAGAATCCTTACCCAAGGCGGGAACGGAACCCACGACCGCGTGATGGAGACGCTGACTCGCCGCGCATGACCAACATCGAACGAACGAATACGCTCCCTTTTCACGAGTCTTAACGATTACGATCACATAATTTATGTCGAATTCATAACGACGACCGACACCGCGAGGAAAAAAATAAAGTTAGCAGAGGAACGGGCAATTTTTCAAACGAGGCTTGTCAATATAATACCAGTCTGGCGTGATCCATTTTTTCCCTCGCAATTATCTCCGTCTCGAAGAAAGTCTTTCACTTTCTTTAGCCCCGGGGGGGACCGTCTGGCGACTCGGTGACGTGAAACCAAAAGAAAATCGCCGCGCGCCCAAATCGTTCGAGGTCGGAACTACCCACGATGTTGCTGGCCAACGGTAACCCGATCGAGAGAAGAGAGAAACGATTCTCTTCGCAAAGCTCCATTTATTGCGACGGCATTGGCGTCCTACATCGTGTGACACGGCTCGCATGAATGAAAAATCTTCCGGCCGCCGTATGCATAGGCAGTATGCGGAAGAACCTTATTGGTTTATGATCGCGTTCGCAGAATGGCGCGGGAGTAAAGGAGAACCCGCCGCGATTAAGAGGAGCGAGGATAGCGAGACGTCGGTTCTCATAACATTGGAAGGAGTCGGGTGTCGGAAATCGGAAACGGAGGCTGAGGACTATGCAACGCGAGGATCAAAGGACTTATCCTCCTAATGATTATTCCTTTCCGCTACACCCATCCCTCTGTCTCAGTGTGTTTCATCGCTGAACTTTACTACCCGCTCGAAGAGGGGAGCTGGATAGGGATGCTGTAAAGCAGTGTTTATCAAACTGTGGGCCACAAAATTATTTTGGATACAAGGTGAAATGTCGATAAATAAAGTTATCACGAATAATAAAATTTTATCAGGAAACTTTTGGAAAAGAACGCTGCGATGAAAATTATTGATATTTACATGCAACGAAGACATTCGCGTTTAAGTTACTTATTCTTACTATTTTCAATTCAGAGGGGGCCGCATCTTTTCTTAGATTCAATCATTTATAGAGAGAGCTCTGGAGAGTATAACCTTCTCTTCAATTCCATCAAATCTATATGGAGCTCTTAGAGTGAACTCCATCCAAAAATTTGCTGTACAAGCAGTTTGGTAGCTGATAACAACACACACACTGCTGTTCATGAGTGCCCGTGTTTTATGCGGGACTTGGCACTGTGTTGCCGGGTGGCTTTCAGCGCTCTTTAAAGTATATTTTCATTCCGGGGGGGATATCCGATCCGGCGGGGTAGTCGCTGGTAACAACACTTCGCGGCTGCTGTGGCTCAACAAGTCAGCGCATCTCGCATCCGCGAAAAGTAACTTATGGACTCTCTTAGCTATTCACATTTTCATACCTAAATAATTTTTAATATGATACCTAACAGTACATATTTCCTGCCTCAAAATCATCAGACAGTAATTGATTTTACTGCTGCCGTAACATTTTTTATTTTCAACGTGTTGACCAGAACACCAAATCGGATTGTTATTGTCAGTTACGGATATAACATTCTGGATACTAAATCAACGATTCTTCTGCAAGGCATTCGGAATAACTGTCCCAGTCTTCAATCGATTTGGGTTGAACAAATATCACTAATTACTGACCCATCTCATCTTCCATTTCACAAAGGACGTAATGTTCCGCACGTCTCTTCTTAGATTTTATCATGTATGTATGTGCTCTGTATAGTATGACCTACTCTTCAATTACATAAAATATATAGGGAGCTCATAAAGAGCTCCATCCAAAAATTTGCCATACTAGCAGAACAGTTAAGTATCTAATAACAACACTTCGCGGCCGCTGTGGCTCAACCAAGTCAGCGCGAGGAGTAATTTATGGACTCTCTTAGCTATTCACATTATCATATCTAAATAATTTTTAATATGCTAACTAACAGTACTTAATTCCTGCCTCTATATCATCAGACAGTAATTGATTTTGCTGCTGTTAATGATAAGGTATGATACCGTGTACCGCTAATTAAAAAATAGACGTATGACAAATACTTTTCTTTTTAAATCAGAGTAAACGTTTAGTTTATAATTTAGACCATGTAGTTTACTCAAATCAATATTTATTGGCACCATTTCCTCGTGTCTTCAAAATTCTTGTTTTTAATTTGGTATTTTAGCGGTATTAATTACCCCAGATAATAAATTGTGATTAAATAATGTATATTGTAATTGAGCGCAATAATACCCGTATTATTTTCTTAACCCTTAAAGACGTTTAGTTTTCCAAAGGAAAAAGATACATAAATCGCACCTAGGCGCGAAGATACAATAATACATCAATACGACTCTCAATTGAGCTCTATGGCTCGAGGGAAGTTACATCTCCTTCACAAGAAAAACATTCCTCAATTACATCAGCGGCCGGGAAAACTAAGGACGATTCGATTGTACTTCCCGGCCGCTGGAATTTTGGGTCCGTGGCCCGACCGCCCCGGCGGTCTGGGTCGCGGATGAGCAGCTCCGATAAAAGTTTTTACAGTCTCCTCGGCCAACGATGCCAAACGGTGGAGGCATTCAATCGCCTCCACCCAACGCTACCTCCCCGACTTACTAAGCTGCGGGGAGGTAGCGGCATTTGACTTAATGTCGGAATTCATTCTCTGCCCGTCCCCCGGCCTAAGTGGCTCGGGGAACTTATAGGGCTAGCCGTGAAGCTGTCGTGAGGGTTACAGCGGCCGCCGAGTGACTAGCGGTCGCTAACCCTCATTTTTGCCCGCCCCATCTGCCTGAAGGGTAGAAGGGGCTTATATGGCACGCGCCGCTAATCTGCCGGCGGTAACACGTGCCTACAGCAATGCGGCGGCCGCGTGTTCCGCTTATCAGCACAAAAATAAATACATAGGGTAGGTATACAGTCATCCGAAACAGTAGACAAAAACACTCGGATCAAAACAAATACGAAAATACAGCTGTTTTGTCCAAGTAAAAACACGTAAAAAGGAACCTGAGCGTTTAAAAAAACTGTCTCGTCCCCCAGACGTGTCTTTTCCACTAAATTCCTCGCCCAATCTTCAATTAAAAGTTTGAGAGTCACTGCTGTAAAGAATACATACTGCCCCTGCCTACCCAAAAATGGCATAAAAGTATTCTCTAAAAATATTATATATAAATATCAGACGAATTACACAATCGGCTCCCAGTAATGTTTTTTTCATCACGTTTATCTACCGCTATGTTAGAAGGTGAAGGCTTTTCTATTACATATCTTGTATAGGTTTCTTCGATTGTAAAATAATTGACTTAAGCAACCTTTTTGAGAATATGCTGTTTGACTAATGCTTTATTTTACTGCAGTCAACCACCAAGTATTGATTTGTGGCATGAAATGCGTATTAAAAAAATAATTTTCGTTGTTTTTATCTGCTTAGGGATTTTCTGCATTTTACGCCCCTTCGTGGCTGCTTTCCAGGAGATTGGGTTTTCTTTGTTAACAGATTATAATTACTCACAGTTTTAACCTAAGAGTTTTCAAACTCCATAGTTATAATTTAATTTAATACCTTGCTTTTCCTATCTTTTCCTCTTAGCACTGAGTTTCTATCGCGTTCTAGCCTTCTCTCTATCGTCTGCATTTTTACTTTCATTCTTCCTGTCCCTTCCCGATTCTTTGCGTTAATTTATACCTACTTTGTTATGAAAATTTATTCGTATTTTATTGACATGCATCTTTTGCATACCTGAACACTTGACTGTGTTTTTAACGTCCTCATATTGTGTAGAATATAATACCCATTTATTAAATTCTTTCGTCAATAGCTAATAAATACTGCTTCACAGTATTTCACAGCCAGCTTAATAACAGTAATGAATACGATTAGATACGTTTATGCTCATGGTAGGATTCGAACCCTATGGCCCTATCATTAGGAAGCAAACATGTTTCTCACCGCTACACCAAAGCTGGCATTCTCTTTAATGTTACGTAAAATAAGGAATGTTTCAGATTGTTTTCCTCTACCTAACTCAAAATACAGTAATAGAAATAACAAGAAGAAATTTAGCCCTATTAAATGGCTTTATCTAACTGTACTTATATCTACCTATCTTCATCTGCTTTTTTCTCTCACCTTCCCGTATTCCCACCCATACTTGTTGACTTTGCCATTCAGTCTTCCCAAACTGTCCTACATTATATTCCTATCTTATTTACTGTCTTCATTTCATCTTTGAACTGTAACCTATCTCCTAGTCTTTAGACCAGTGACGTAGCGAGTGGGGAGCAGTTGACCCCAGGCACAGGGCGGAAGGGGCGCAAACTCATGGATCGAAAATTCACTTATCTGTTTAGAAACAATAATAATGTTATAATATATGCCGACTTTAAATGCTAGTGTAGCATGCTTGGGTTTTCATCACATTCCCCACATAACATTTGTCTGGAAAATTGTACAGGGAGCAAAGGGATGGGGGCGCATCTCTGTGACTTGCCCCCGGGCGAAGGAGAACCTAGCTACGACACTACTTTAGACTTCCTTCTATCTCATCAGATTTCTCCAATGCTTGCACGATTTTTCGTACTTATTACAGGCTCGAGGGCCACATTAAATGAAGTCGCGGGCCACATTTGGCCCGTGGGCCATAGTTTGAAGAGCCCTGGTCTAGCTCACTCAAGAAATAATAAAGAACTAATAAAACACACCTCAGCTGTAGTTCGTAAAGATGGACATCACTAATCTAGCTGAAATTGTAATAATCAAAGACTTGATTAAAAATTAAACAGATTTTTATTCACAGCTAAGCCTTACAAAATTAATTATAAAAAATCGGTTGAATACGCATTGCAGAATCTTTCTCATGTATGCGTCTTGTCTCACCACACTTTGCCCATGTTGGAAGGAACTTTTACTGCCGCAAAAGTAAAAAATCCATGGAAAACGTTTCCTGCAGGTAAGTCGTATTAATATACATAAAATTAGTTGCGCCATGCGTAAATATCAAGGTCTTTTGTATTGAAGAAGCGAAATAGGTGCGGAGGCTTTATTGGTCGTAGAAGATTGTTGAGTGACGTTAGAGCAGTGGTTTTAAACCGAAATTGTTAATAACGGCTATATTAAGCATAAAGTAAATTTTGTTAAGGAGAGTTATCGTATTTCTTATGTATAATAGAACATTTTGCTATATTTATGATGTTTTATTGTTAAATACGGGTTTTGAAGTATTTTTGTTGTTTTACGAAGAAAATTGACTTTTAATTTCGTGGTGTGTCGCGGAAGTTAAATCATTTTAAAAGTGTCGCCAAAGCAAAGAGGTTGAAAAACATTGCGTTAGAGGATTGGGGAGAGTAGAGCGTAAAAATTGATAATTTTACAAAGAATGAAATCTGTTATCAAGATCTCTTCTTCATCTTTACCACATATATAGGGAACTCTGAAGAGAGCTCCATCCAAAAATTGTACATGGAAACACAATTATTGTTATTATACCGCACTACCACGCGGCTGCTGTGGACCAACAAAGTCAGCGCATCCCGCATACGCGAAAAGTAATTTATGAACTCGCTTACCGATTCACATTATCATACCCAAATATTTTATAATATGCTATGTAACAGTACCTATTTACTACCTCAAAATCATCACACAATAATCGATTTAGCTGCTGTGAATAAAAGGTACCCTAAATCAAACAATAGAGGATGACTAATATTTTTAGGCTTTCTTAACATGGAGTAAAAAAATGAAATCCTTATTGTCAGGCCGTGTCCGCCAGTCTGTCCGTCTGTCCGCATGTTTCGTCTCCGAAACTTCTGGGTAGAATTTATGAAATTTGGTATTTGGGGCTTAAGAGCAAAGAAAATAAGAAAATGATATAAATAGTTTGCATAGCCTAATCAACAGTGCCACTTTATATGTTACCAAAATTAAATTTTAGTTATATCTCGTCAAATAACAGTCGTGCCCAAGAAATCTTCAATAAAATTTTGTAGAACTAGTTAAATAAAGTATTTTTGCCTTGTAGATTTTTATCCGAGGAGCAGGCGTTTTTCGGAAAATCAAACAAGAAAGTCGAAATGCACTTTGTATTGGAAAATTTCTTCCATGGTTTTTTAATTATGTCAACGAAATCAATATTCGTAACAAATGCAGTAAGCAAGATCTATTCCTCTAACGAAACCCATTTCAGATTTTCAATTAATGACGTTACGTTTTGTTTACTATCGTAATTTCTCTAGACGAATCTAGCTGCCCTGCGCCGCACCTTTTATATTTCATTATTGAGTCTCTTTTCGTAAATACTTCACACAGCTGACGCATATTCGACCTGAGGTGGAAGCGAGAATAAATGACATAATTCCTTCACTTTTTCGTATCTAATTCGAACTATTTTCCCTATTAATACCAACTTTTTGTTAGCGGCACCTATCACTCGGTGAATGTGGGTGTCCTACGATAGATCACATGGATCTGGACTTCTAGATACTTAACTTAATCTGAAACTGGAACCCCTACTTTGTCGAACGAATAATTAACACCAAGCGAGCTCAATATAAGTATAAGAGTTGAATATAAGAAGAAACTACATATTCTCAACTTGGCATAATCAAGATACAAGATACATATATGGTCATGGGTCCCTCCCTCCTTTCCTTGTTAATTCTTTTCTCATGTCCTTGGCTAAAATTGTCTAAAAGAATACATTAGAATTTTTCTATTAGTTGAATCCTCTGACTAATCAAATGAGAACTGGAACATATATTTCACGTATTAATCTGGCGCGAAAGTGAAACATAGAATCAGTATCCTACAGCGTTATCCGCTTTTATATTCCTTTTCCTCCATCGTGTCTATTCCTCTCTTGCATCTTATGTCACCCTTTTCTGCAGTCCTTTTTTTCGCTAACTTTCTCGCTCCTCTTCTTTCATTTCCTATCATTATTATCTATTATGCTATACCCCATTTCTCTCATTGCCTCAACGGTATCAGTAGTGTTCTGTTCATATTCCTACTCCTGTGTATTTTATGTATAATTAATGCATATTTATCTTTATTTCATGTATATTTATCTATATTTCATGTGTATATTACTTGAATGTCTTTAAATGTATATTTGTGACGGTATACAGCGATGCTGTATTTACGATGTTTCCTTCTGTACTTACTGTTTTCTATATTTTGTTGTAGTTTTCTATTGTGATATATGCAGTATGTAGGACTATCGCAAGTTTTTCACACACCCCTTCTCTATGGGTCTTTTCCTGCGTGGGTTTTACAAGGAAGAACAAGCCTGTTTTTACCTAGGTTTTCCCCACAAACTTAAATCAGTCTTCGCTTATATCGTTTTATGTTTTGTATATTTTATGTATTATTCATCGTAATACCTTTATTTTTAATATTCATAATATTAACGAAGAGTTCAATGTAAGAATGTACCCTATGGTCCAAATTTCGCCAGAATAAAAACGATTATCTATCTATCTATCTCCTATTCATCCTTAATCTTTTCTGGATTTCGTAACTGGTTGCTGCATGATTGATTCTCCTTTTACAAATATCCTATCCCTCCCCTTTATTTTCTGCTTATCATTTCACTCACATAGTTCCTGTTCCCGTCATTTCCTTTATTTTCACTTAGCGTAGCTTTTTACATTCTCCCCCCTTTTCATCCCTTCCTCTCATACTCTTCCTGTCCATCTTTTCCTTTTGCCCTCTGCTTTCATTCTCTCCATCTACGTTCTGTCAAGTCTGGACCTATTATTTATGGCGATATCGAAAATTAATTTGTAAAATTCTAAATCGTTCGTATGAATAGTGTAATTCGCTTACCCATTCCTTCCGTCGTCATAGATTCACGAGTTCCTTTTATCTTTCATATTACTTTTCCTACATATCTTTCCCTCCATTTCTACAGATTTTCTCTTCATTCTCTGTCCCTACGTTTTTCATTCTTCTCTCCTCTTCCCATCCTCTCATTCTATTTTCTCCCACACCTCTTCAACCTTATCCTTCTTCCATTATTTTCTTCTCCCAAACTTAACCTCTCCCAGAATTTCCTTTTCCCATCTTTCCTTCCCATCGTTCTTTTTTGCCATCGTTCTTTTTTGCCATCGTTCTTTTTTCCCTTCTTTCCTTTCTCCCATCTTTCCCTTCTCCCATCCTTTCCTTCTCCCATTCTTTCATTCGCCCATTCTTTCCTTCTCCCATCGTTCACTTCTCCCATCTTTCCCTTCTCCCATTCTTTCCTTCGCCCATCCTTTCCTTCTCCTATCTTTTCCTCCTCCTATCCTTTCCTTCTCCCATCGTTCACTTCTCCCATCTTCCACTTCTCCCATCGTTCACTTCTCCCATCGTTCACTTCTCCCATCGTTCACTTCTCCCATCCATTCCTTCTCCCATCCATTCCTTATCCCATCCATTCCTTCTCCCATCCAGCTTTCCTTTTCTTTCCCTCCTAAATCTCTTCTCTCGTTTCTCACGTTCAATTTACGACTCCCCGAACGACAGTGAGCGGACCGATGCCCTAGGGGGAGGAGATCCAACGTTTCACTATCTCTAGCGGTCTCCCTTTATCTCGGTGACATCGAAGTTCCCCTTTACGCCACCCACCCACGTATTCCATCACCCGCCCCCCTTCTCTCCAACCCCCGCCTGGCACCCAACTGTGGTTGAATGGCGAGGGCGGAGCTTAAAGTTATGGGTAATAACGCCGAGCCGTTTATTGAGACAAATTATGCAAGGGAGATACTATTCCGAACTCTACCGAATTCTTTTTTTGCTCGCGAATGGATTTATATGTCACACCGATGACAATCTACATCTAGGAGATTGTCACGTAGGGGAAAATAGAGCGAGTATAGCGTTCAACTTTTAAAAAAAATATACGCAAATCTTCGGTGAAGTGATTGTTTCTTAATAGCACAACGGTCTGAAATCAGACGTGATGCTTCCGCGAGCGCTTATTGCGAATATAAATTTTGTTTATGAAGCGGACCATTGAAATTACGGAAAAATGTGTGTTGCACACCTATCTATAATTACGATTATATCTGCCAATGCGCTCATGGATGCGAAATAACTCTCCAATGAAGTAATTTAATGTTCAAAGTTAAAAAATTGTATACTTCCGATGACAAGGTGATTTTGACATCTTTCTATCTTTGAAGTTCACTAGATCATATGTTTTACTTTAACATTCGCTTAAAGAATGAGTGAAAATCTTTTTAGTTTTGACAATGGAATATGCGCTAAACTCTTACTAAAATATCGGCATCATGTGTATAATCATTTTTCCCCATAGTTACAACTGCGATTACTCCATAATTGGTAGGTACGATGTTTATTTTTATGTAATTAATGGGGATAAAATCTTTCGAGTAGCTTTTAAATAACATGCGATTTCATATATAATGAAAGCCTTGGAATCAAGAACTTATAATGATTCATAAAAGGGAGAGAGAACGATTATCGTTATGAAATAATTGTTTTATGTTATCAACTACTGAACTTTTTATAATATATGCACCTCTATTTACATATGTATTATTTTATATGTATTTACATATGCGGCAATTCGATTCGCTTTTCAAGTTCCCTCGTGCGATTCCATCTTGAGCTGTACACGTTCGAAATTCGTCATTTTGATTCTCATTTCTTATTAATTTTTCTACTGAACCTACGCTATAGTAAGCCTTATAACATTAGTCAGCCATTTTATCATAAAATGTGATATATATCAAAAGCAATTACAGTGTACACCATCTTTGCGGGCTTGCGGTCAAGGAATCTGATTGGCGTGATAACGTTGCGACCTCAGGATTGGAATGAGTAAGTAGATAGTGATCAAGAATTCCATATGGAATGAGTACAAGCAGTCATTATCTACTCATAGTATTCAATGGCGTCAGAAACGAACAGGTTTAACGGTTGGGGAAATTTTTATGATGCCACTTTCTCAACGCTTCCTAATAATGGCATATCGCATCGGAATGAAGAAAAATAAGCCGTGTTTGTGTAATAAATTAATTTCTCGAAAATATATCTAATTGTGCGATTTTTTTAAATTGCTTAAATCAGCATATGAGCATTTCTTAACTACGGTTCCTGAAGCATAAATTGGGTATGTGTGGGAAACAGAACATATTATTCGTGACAGCTTTTCTGAGAGGCAACAAAACCGACATCCGGAAACTAGTAATTTTACCAAAATGCTACATATATATAACATCGCCATAATATGTTAAATTATACTTTTAAAATCTAATAAACTTAAAGGGGTTGCATTTTCAGGTGTCTTAAGGCAGTAATTACCATTAATTAATCGTTCTTGTGTGAAAGTCGTTAAAAATCAGTTATTAATGAATCCGAATAGTATTTTGTCAACAATAACATTGAACTAAATTGATTTTCTACATGAAATTATAATTCATATTACACATATACGTTTACATAATTGCCGCATGTTTATAGAAATCCATTATTAAATCGGCACTAAATAAGAAATTAATTTATTGGTAATATCTCTTTATTATTTTAACGTTAACTGTAAACCAAATAGTTTCGATATTGTTATTTCATTATTCTGTATTTAGATTAAAAATCATTTTCGGAAATTAAGGGTGTGCCCAAATCATAGAGATTCCAACATTTTTATGAATGATAGGGTAATTTCTTCTAGTACTCGCCAATATAACTATGAGGTAAGCTCTGTGTTATAATAATATTTATCTATGTATTTAATTTGCTTTTTTTCGTTGAACTAAGTTAACACTTAATCATAAAAACATTGGTTATTTTTAATGAAGAGGACAGAGGATTCGAGTGCCGGGAATTCGGCTTCATACAGATTTTGAGTTAACTGACATTACGGCCTTTATAAGTCAATTTAATACCATTATAATGCTTATCTCCGAATATTTCCGTTAACGGCGGTGCAAATTTCGATCATAACTTACGCCACAAGGTGAATAACGCTCGAATGTAAGTATCCATTACTTTATTGTTTCGAAACCATCGTTTTCTTTACCACATAAAGTACAGGATGCGTATGGTTATATAATAATAGAAGTCTCGAGTATTAAAAATAAATTCGTTTTACGGTCTAATTTAGCGCATCAAAGAGATTTTTCCACTTACCTTAAGAGCTCATAGCACTAAATATCCTTTTATTATTACTCGGAAGGGTCTAACGTGATTTAAGATTGGCAAAGGAGAAGGGGGATGTTTACGATTTGAAAGGCGGGTCACAGCGGTAGGCCAGAAATGTCTATAAGGTGAACTAAAGGGGGAGATGTGGGAGGGGTTGAAGAGGAAATGGAAGAGGTTGTGTAAAAGGGGAAAGAGAAAGATAGCAGGAGGGATAGAATGTTCCGGAGGAGGCTGAAAGCTATTTGGCGGAATCGAGGGGGGTGGAGGGGTAGGAGAAAGGAGCGGAGATATGAAGGTGGGAGTGGTACGGGAGGATGGGGGAGGAGAGGACGGTTAATCACTCGGGTCAGGATGGAGAAAGGGGTTTTTTTTTGAAGCATCTTGAATCGTTAGGAGAGGTCCGACGGCACCATTATTGTACGAGAAAACCAGCACTGCAATCTCCTCCCCCCCACCTTTCCCCCACCCACATCCGATATTCACGAAAATGGGGTTGAGAAAAATCCGCTTGCAAAAAAAAGGAGGCAAATATTTTTAAAAGTCGGTCGCTTAAAAAAAGATGAAAACGCGCTGGAGACATAGATAACGAAAAGCATCGGCATTGAAGTTAAAAAAAAGACGAAATTGTGCGGCTGGCCTCAGCCGGTTAAAATATATTCGCGGGCAAATTAGTTTCATTTTCCCCGAGCGATTGGGCGATCTTTTTTCCGGAACCAGTTTTGTGGAAATAAATCGTGCGTGAAGTCACTTTTAAATGATTGTAATATACTGTGTTATTTCACCCGGATCCATAATAAGATAGTCGGTAATTACTCGGTGTCACTGCCGTTTAGATATATTTGGAATTCTCGAAATTTATTTTGTAAGCTTTTGTGTGGAAATGTAGTTAACATCATAACTGATGCTTTATACAGTTTTCAAATTGCGCGTGTATGCTGAACATTTAGTATTAAATGTGGCAAATTTCAATATGGGTTCAAACAAAATGATATTTTGTGTATCTATAGTCTGTCGATTGAAGAGTTTAACAGAAAGTACAAAACAACGGTTTTATATTTTACGCTTAACTCATTTATGACATGTTTATGAATCGAATCAAACCAAATGATTCACACCGTGCGACCTATAAAGATTGAAAATATGTTAGCTTGGTACTTGTAGCACTAGCACTCACCTGAATTACTTTGATAAACCCTGGGTAAACAATTATAGGTAGCATTCAAGCAATGACTCCAAAAGTTCTCTATGGATAAGAATGACATCACAAAACTGCTTTATCGTTAACTTTATGAGTATTCTTATTTCGGATTATATACTCTACCTGTTATAAATGTTTTCGCCGGACACGCTACACTCACTTCAAAATTTAGTAATATCCGAAACAATGAACTGACCCATGTCACGTTGAGCCATTTCAAGTACTCTTAGAGTCATTACTAATATTAATAAATTAATAATCCATGCAGTATATTAAACTATATATTTATATTATATTTATATTATATTTATATTATATTTATATTTAATAATAAATCATATAGAGCTATACCTTAACGACTAAGAGTAGAAGTCGAATAAAATGTAAATATAGTAACTTTAAACCAATTCATTTGCATAAATACCTCCGGAAATCGACTGTTACTTTTGGAGTGCGTATATCAATCAAAGTGGCAAAAAATCTTTGAAATAATGAAAGCTCCCATGGAGGAGACAGTCGCAAAAAGTAAAATCGTACCCTGTAGTAGCAGAGGGTGACAGCAGCGACTCCTTAGGTGGCTGCGGCGATGGTGGAGACCTCGTACTGGTTGATGGGAAACTTGTGCAAACCTATGCTCTCATCTTGAGAACTGGGCAGACCTGTCCAAGAGGGAGAGAGGGAAAGAGAGTGTGAGAGAGAGAGAGAGAGAGATAAAGAGCCAGGGAGATGGAAGAGAGAGATGTAAAACTAGGCCACCCCAGCCGTGCGCTCCCTCCAAGCCACCCCCAGCTCCCAACTCCCCCATTGCCCACGCCCCCACAACACTCGAATACCCTCACAGATACACACACACACACTCTCACACATACACGTACAAAACCACTCCTCTGGCCCCGCCTCTCATCCCTTTATACTCACCAAACTAACTATTTCTCCCCCCCCCCTTATGCTTACCACACTAAAATTCCAAAAGGCACTCGAGGTCCTGTCTCTTTATTGCGTGCCCGGGATACTTCAACTTTCGGATGCTGGATAAAAAAGTAACTCAATAGCAGGGTTCTCCGAAAATAAAAGGGGAAAATTGGAGGGGAAAAAAGTCCGAGGGAACTTCATCATCCGGGTATTTTTTCTCGTCTCTCCCCTCTCCCTCCAAGACGTCAGATGAAACTCTCGCCCTCAACCCCTCTCCATACGGGTCGTGACCACTCCCCACTTCCAGGCAAGCCTTACGAGTTACCGATTCGTTAAGCCCCGCGATCGTAAATCTGTGAGCGGTAATGAGAGTTCAGTAGCGAGGATGACTCGTGAGAGGAGTGCGCGACTCTAATCCTCGCTCATCTTGTACACGGGCCAAGCGATAAAGAAGACACTGAAATGCACTCGGTGATTATCTCATTATGAGCGAGGGGACGGATATAGGCTTTAAGGGTTACCGTTTGGGACCCGGGTATGTCGTACAAGTTGGTTGCTTGTTGGAATTGACGTACAAAACGCAAGTCACAATTTACGCCGAGCGGGAGAGTTCAGCGCTCTTACGGGGTAGAGGGAGGGGATGGAGGGTTTTTTAATTGAAGGCCTCGGTAGATTCGAGTGCCACACTTTTTTGGAGAACGTCCGGACGTGTTGAAGGAAAAAAATAAACATATAATTATGAAGAATAAAACTTCGGGAGTAAAAACCGTAGTTAATGATTTTCGTCATTAAGATGCTGCTTTTAAAGTTAACTCTTCTGTAGAGGATATTCGGTTTTCGATATATTTAGCGGTTTAAAAGGGTTGAATTCTATCTTTGGCATCTGAACGCAAGTTTGAATAAAAGAAATTTTGGTGACTTCGACGATTGATCAATTTAAAGTTTGATTAGTGTAATAATATAACGCGACGGAAACATCATCAAATGGGGTTAAATCGTTGAAATTTTTATCCTCTATCTATTTAAAAGCCATTCCATTCTTCTGACAGATATTAATAAAATAATTTTAAGATCTAATGAACTACAGCGAAAAATGAAACATTTTCAAAATAATATCATCGAAGAGAGAAAAATGTTCCCCTCTTAAATGAAATAATGAATGCTTTCATCCGTAAAAGGTCAACAATATTATGTTCAGATTATATTTTTATTTTGTGTCTTCAAAATAAAAATGCTTGCTGTGTTAATCTTATTAAACGTACCTAATTAAAAAAATTACTGATGATAGAATATTTCTCTTAATTCATATCGGTCCAGCGAATGCTCGTGAGCTTAAATTCTTTAGATCTATTACTCATTGAAAAATAAAAAGGTTGGCCTGCCAGGAAATGGAATCAGAATGCGCAATTTGATGCTTTATCCTTGAATCAGAATTTTATTTAAAAGGTCAGCGCTTTCCATGCCCACTTAACTTAAAATATTTCGGTAATAACGAAAAAAGCGCAGTTAGCGGTATTTTTGGGGGGCACCATGTTCATCTTATAATTTTGAACTAATAAAGAGATTTATCTTATCAGATGAACTCAACAAACATGAACTTTTAACCAGCCAAACGGATTTTTCATAAAAATTATTTATCATTGAGGCCAACTGCGAGCTTATGTTTCAGGTTACCCAATTTTTTCGCTAGCATATATTTTAGCTTTATAAAGTCGAATTGGGCAAAGTTTGACATTAAATCGAGACTAATTCACAAAATCGTACCATAACAAATTTATTTTGTTAACGCGGAGTTACCATTCCTTACCTATCCGTTTATAGGAGTGATTTTCATTTAAATGTATTCCTTTATCAGGAAGCATTAACCTCAGTACTCTCAATCGGCTATATAACACGACATTATAATTAAAAAATAATTATAACGAAAAAAAGTCCTACTAAAGAAATCCAAATTTTTTCCGCAATACTCTGCAACTCGCTCCTCCATCCCATCTCTTGGGAATTTCTCCATTTATGTATTTCTTATAACATTCAATTTAAGGGCTTATGAAAAGGGGGGTTGCGAAACGAGGTGAAACAATACAATAGTAAATAAACAACTCCTTCACCGTAAATAGGAGGAAAATATATTCACGCTGCAGGTTGCTGGTTAACACCGTCGCAGGACCTGAGTTAATCCAGAAACATATAACTCCGTCGAAAGGCACAGTATCAGTTTGGCAGTGGCGTAACTAGCAGCGGAAGGGCCCGTGGCAAATTATTATTACTCCCCACCCCTTCAAACAACAAATACATATGTTTAGTTAAAACTGAACCCCATTATAAGCCTATCAAGTTACGTTTATTAAAGAATCATCAGAAATATGCTGAAAACGTCAGACCTTTTAAATTACTCTGACCAAAAATAATGGTTAAATGGAAATCATTAGAAAATTAGCATAAAAAAGGAAAACCGCTAAAAAATCTTAATTTCTTATATATTTGGAAAATTTTCAGGCCCACTGGTTCCCTGGGCCGGTGGCATTTGGCCACCCACGCCAACCTATTGTTACGCCACTAGTTTTGGTTAGAGTAAACTGTCTGAGTGCCTTTCGACGGAGATGCACGTTTCTGCGTGGGCGTGCGTCTCCTTTTAACTTAGGTCCTGCGACGGTGTGTATCTGCAACCTGCAGTGTATTGTTATTATGTATGTATTCTCTTCCTGTTTACGGTGAAGTAGTTTTTGTTTATTTACTAATGTAAGGATTGACGTGAAAAGTTACCCTTATAAATGAGAACGCTATAAAAAAAATGATTAATCTTCCGAAAGAAAATAGGAACCCCGAAGGAATAATAAGAAAAGTGCTTGACATTTAAATCAAGGCTTAGCTGAGATGTCAGAATACTAATAGAGTAACGCCAAAGTCAGGATTTTCGGTTATATGTTCCAAAGAAGCGGTTTTGTGGCTGACTTCCTTCGAGCCAATGCGATTTTGCTTCACGTTCTCGAGATTTATCTCAACCAATTATTTCCGCACAATAATAAAAACCCACAAAACGCTTTTCTGAACCGATCGCCCATGCATCCTTTCTACCCAATAGAAACTTATTTCCTAATTTCGAACGATTTTTATCTCTCTCCATCCAGCGAACCGCCGCTACCGGTTCAGTTCCTAGACAAAAAATCATCCCTTTCAACCTACCCCTACCCTACTAATTCCTTCCCTAGATCCCCTCTTCATCCCTCTACTTTACCCCCACTCTTCCCATCCATCCAAAAAACCTTTCCATCCTTCACTTAAACCGTATTAGGGCGGCTCCATCGCGTGACGCGAGTATCTCCACATCGGCGAGCACCCCGGCCGAGGCATTCCTCTTCCCCCCCACCCCCGCCTCCTACGAATCGTGAACCCATCTCCTCTCGGACCCTACGAAATGGAAAACCGATGAGCCGCCGATAAGAAAATGTTTACACTTGGCCTCGAGGCAGTCCGTCGGGTCGGCCGGAGCGGGTCCGTTCAAAAAATCCCCGGAGGGCACACGCGGATTGCGTTGGGAAAGCAATCGATGATGGCCACCCTCCCCCACATTCTATCCCACCCCCCTTCCCCGCCGCTCCGTCGAAAAACTTTCGCTCGTGATCTGGAAATAATATTTTTATCCCTGGGAATGAGCCAACGAAACGGCACACGGCTCGATATGAGGAACAATTAAAGTCTTCGCCAACGGCTAACGAGTTGCCCAACGCGCCACGCAGAGAAACAAGATCGTCGAAACTGGTAGCCATTGTGACTGTGCTGTTTAAAGTTTCTTTCATACGAGGAGGAGAAGGATAGAGAGTGTAAGAAAGGGGGAGAATCTCGTTGCATGAGACGGCAATCTCCATCATCTCGAACGCCCCACGCCTTCCACCCACTGACACAATCTCTCTTACTCTCTTCCACCCTCTTTAAAACCGATAGGTCGGGGTTCGGAAATCTTTGCTCGAGGGGAAAAAAAACAAGGGCTTTAAAAAAGACGCGGGCGGGATAGGTGCGTGGAGGAGGTGGTGGAGGGACCTCGCTCGAAAGCTGCGTCTTTTTCCGAGCGACGGCGGACGCTACGGTAAATAAACCGACGGCGTCGCTTTATCCCGTTTCTCCCGCCTATAATCCTCTCTCCTCCCACAACACGCAACACGCGCTCTCCCGACTTCTTTTTCATTTTCCTCGCGCTCTGTCGCGCAGCTGCTGCCATCGTGGCTCCATTGTCTAGCTCTCGAACCACATGACTGGCGTTTTGTGAGGCGAGATGGGGCGGTAGGGTGGCGGTGTGGGGGCGGCAGGGGGCGGGAGTGGGTGTGAAAGTGGTGTTTTCTGACGCCGCACTCGGGAATCTCTAAATCGATCCGATTTGGTGGAGGAATAGATTTTTCAGAGCTAAAGTTCGACGGGTAACGGTATTCAAAGTAGTAGCGAGAGAGCCTTTGGCATTCGCGTCGAAGGCGTGAGAGAAGCGAAGAAAATTTTGTTCCCAATGAGGGCTGTTGAGTCAGATTTCCGCTGAAATCTCCCTCCGTTCGCTCGATAAAGCATTATGAAGGCTTAATGCCAACGACGGGGATAGTAGGAGCGATGATGTTGCAGCGTTAAAAGGGACGAAAAATGATTTAGAGTTCGATTCAGTTAAGAGTTTAAGACGAGTTTATCGTACGTTTGGGAAGTTGTTACACCCCAATTGTGGTATAGGATGATTGTAAATAGTGTGAGTAAATGAGCGACTTCGACGAGAATGCAAACCTTGACATTTAAACGTAAGCCGAGGGGCAAAAGTGTGAATAACGGCAATGCGTGACCTCTCGGGGTCACGAAACTTGGGTGATGATCAAGCTCAAGGAGATGAAGGTAACAACCGATGACATACGTCAGCCAATAATTCTGATCGCCCAAATGTTACCTACGACTTTAGAAAGTTCGATTTCATTGAAATGAAAACCGGCTCGATATACGAAAAAAGGAGCATGGTATTCCCATTGTTGTGGCGTCCAATCCGTGAAGCAGCGCTACAAAATTTCGATAAAGTCGTGATTGAGGTAGCGCGGCGATGTAAAGAATGAAAAATGTAATATCGCGGCCGATCGAAAAAAAATGCAAAATATTCAAAAGAATTTATGGGTTATATGAAATGCGGTAATGATGGCGAATTATTTGTTATTCGTTTATCTCCCGTTGATTAAGGTCAAGGGATCGACGGATGTCAAGGACGCGATAATTTGTCTTTCTCACTCAGGTCGTCCAATAAAATCGGCGCTTTGTGAAGGAAAAAGCCATTTGCAATAACGAATGGAAAAACTCGAGTGCCATAAAGTCCGCTTAAGAATGAAAACAAAAGGTAAAGTGGCGATGAAATGGAGTATAAAATAATTGCATTCGAAAGAGTCATATGTTGAAAGGGTAAAAAAGAAATGCGAGGAAGGGTTAATGGAAATGAGGGAATTTATAGGACGGGGAATATGAGAGGAAAAAACGGCTGTAGTGAAATGAGCGAATGAAGAGAAAGGCATGGAAAAGCAAAACATTTGAAATAGGTCTTAATAAATTTACGATGCCAGGTATAGGTTGCATCATTCGCGCATTGTGTCGAATCAATCGTGAATTTTCAGATCTACACTTACGTCTCATATCTATGGATGTAAATTATATTTTATGGGTGCATTCATTTTTATAATATGCATTTATTTTTTGCGCCCCCGAAAGACTGGGTTTTTGCGCGTTTAGCGGCATTTTTAATCAATTTCCATTGGTGAAGAAAGAGAAAAGATTGCGAATGTTTAATTATTACCCCAAGTTGTATGAAGCTCGGACTAAGTATAAGAATGTAGTACTTACAACACGTGATCTGCGAATATAACATGCATGTAGTTTTTGAACGTGATAACAAATAGGAATAACTTCAACCCTGGTAATGTACTAGACCTTTTTACATTCACGTATACACTCATGGCCTTCTAGAGCAGTGGTTCCCAACCTTTTGCATCTTGCGTCCCGCCTACCATTCTGTCAAAAAACTTAGGTCCAACCAACCATTTTTTCGAAAAATCTTGGTCCCGCAATGTTGAAAATAAACCCTATCTTTTTCAAGATTTCAAGATTTTTATGTCAACTGCATTTCAGAACCATATTAATCCTTATGGATATTATTAATACCTTAAATAATGGAGTAATTTCGTCGAGAAAAAGCTATACTTTTACCGTCGAAATTTCGCGTCCCACCTAGGCGACCTTCGCGTCCCACATGTGGAACGCGTCCCACCGGTTGAGAAACACTGTTCTAGAGGATATAATGCTTTAAACTATGTCGGAGAACATTTTAATACTTTCTCACTAATTCATTACTTAAATTTCGCTAATCCGAAGACTGAAACCCATGATAACATTGTAGAAATATGCTTGCGTTTAAATCGTCTGGTCTCCTTCAACTTCGGGAATATTTCAGGGACTGCAAAAGAAAAAAAGCCTTAGCCGCCTGAGATCGTAGCCATGATCTAACGATCGGAAAAAATGCCAATAAGCTTCCCAAGGTCGCATGTATCCGTGAAAAAATATCACGAAAGAATAAAGATCGATAAGGTTCTCCTCTTTGCGAAAGAAAAAACAACCGCGATTACATAGAACCGCGTGTTATTGAGGGCCCGAAAGTGTGGTCCAATCCGCTTGACTGATTCCGATTCGTGCCATTTCGATTTTCACGAATAGATAGACAACATACCTCTTCCTACACCGCGGAATATCCTTGACAGTAATGCACATCCAATGAATGTCTAACGGTCCTTTGCGAAACACGTACGTGAGACTATGCGGCGTTCGATAACATTTCGAATCCAAAACTCCCTCGTGAAATGATTCTTTTTTCCCCTCTTGCTGCCACCCCCGCTCTTCGCTTCCATTTCCCGCCGATAGAGACCGCCACTTCCGTCCTTGTGTTTTGAGCCCGCGAATTGCATCCAACTCAGCGGCCTCCGCAGCCAGCACGCGGCTCAGCTTAGGAAAAACGACGCGGCTCTTTTATTTATGAGGGACGAGTGAATAGTCTCCCTTCACTTTCAAATGGTAAAAGAGGGAGGGAAAGGAGAAAAAAATTTATTGTGAAATAGGGACGAATTCTTTTGCGTTGGAAATGCCAGCTTGTAAACTAAAAAGAGCATTCGGAAACGATGGAGGAAATTCGCTAGCGATTCCGCTCCGTAAACCACTCGGAACAATATTCGAGTGCTCATATGAAGTAAAACTTCCATTTTGCTAGAATTCGCAGTGAGAATAATTTAATCAAATATTCTTCATAAAATCAATGTAGTAAAAAAATGCTAGCGAAATTTAACGCATAAGAAATTCGTATGAAAATGTTCTTTTGGAGAAAAAACTGGATTACGAAACGATTGTGGTTGCCAAGGGTTAAAAAAATATATTTATATAATAACAGGAAGAGAAGAATCGAGTGAATGCGTAAAGGAAACAGGTTTCACTAATTTTCCTAGTAACGGATTCAGCTTGAGACAGACGTCCTAAATACAGGATCCTTTATTATTAAATGCCTCAAGGTGCTCAACACCCAAGGTTGCTCGGGAAAAATGAAGAGGTTGCTTCTCAACCGGTGAAATTGGCAAAAAATTACCTCTAATAGACTCGTAAAACAAAGGATATGAGGAGCTTGTTTCGCTTAAAAAAGGTATAAAATGGGATGAAAGGTCAAAGAGGCGGGGCTTTGGCTGAAATAAAATTCTTCTAAACGTTAATGCCCAATTTTTTGAGAAGTTTGGTGTATCGGGTTAAGGTATGGAGTTAAAAAGCGATCAAAGTGCAATTAAATAGGAAGCGGTTGTCGTAATTATTCGTTGTTGAAATAGAAAAATTGCCTTCAGAGTTTATGCATGAGGATAGCTTGATAGAATGTAAAACTTTTTCGAAAGTATAATACAACTTAAAGGAAATGTGAGCAGCCGGACGTAACTATGAGGGAGCTCTGAAAATAGCTTCCAAATCGGTCATATCTAACTTTGGAGGAATATAAATTGATACCTTAGATTGATTTAAACATGGGTCAGTGTAAAATATTATTTCTTATAAGAATTAATGGTTTCCTTCTCTATAGAATGCGTAGTGTAAAAACTGTAATTTAATTGAATATTTTACAATGCTTTTGCGGTTAATTTCATGAATGATTAAAAAAATAGATCAGCTAAATAAAATCACTCAATTTCTTGTCTTACATAGGTTGCGGTAAATTAAGGGCACTTAATATATCCAGTAATCTATACGTCTATTTACTCAGTTCTGGCATTTGTGTTTGTAGTTTTATTGAAATATTTATGTAAATAGACTGCAAATCTCGAGTCGTTACCGACTGAAGTAGATACATAGCCATAAATACATATTCGACTGCTTCATAGAGATATATGATTATTTTATAGAAGAAATATAGCTGTTGTTGAAAACAAACATGTTGATAAGAATTAACTAACAAACCCCAAAATAGAAATTTTAACTTATTTTTATCAACCTGATATTCACATTTCCCGTTTCATATATTAATCTATGTAAATAATTTGTCAATTTATACAAATAAGAATAATCAATAACAACTTTTTGCAGACAAAATATTTTTAATGGATCATGATTTAAAACGGCGGCATACGCCATTGTGAGAATAGATTTCTAAATCGGTGATCTTTATTTGCTACCATTAATTATGTTTTAAGTAAATATTCTGACAGCATGAATTTTGTTTCAGAGGATAGCATTTATTTGTTGTTGAGGAGTGTTTTTTTGCAGTGAATGAGATATAATCCTTTTCAAGAACCGCACTCGGGCACCAATAATTAATTTTTGTATTCGTATTGAAAAAAGATGCCCTAACATAAATGCGGTCCTAAATAATTTAGGGAATGTTTGCATTGAAAACTTTTCATCGATTACCGAGCAGATTTAGTAAAATATTTGGCCGTTGAATGACGAGTATGAAATAAAAATTCAAAGCAAGGGGTTAAGCCGCAGCATTAAGTCGTAAAGCTGCTCGCTTACCCAAAACAAACAAACGAAAAAACAGGAAATTCTCCGTATCAGTCATTCCAGATTATTAGGGAAAAGAAACCCTTGCCATTTAGGGTTTCGTCGTGCATCGTTATGTTGCAAGTCGTTAAGACAATGGGTTTGTATAGGAAAAGTGTTAAAAGGAATTGAGTTGGGGAGAGGATTAATAGCACTGCGTATAACGAAGTAAAGACTTCTTTAGGGAGGTGATAATCCAGGTGCAATATTTGATTCGTGTTGATATGCTACATCAGGTAAGTCATTTATTTGGAGTAAAATTTTTTTCTATGGTTGCAAACCATTATTTCTAAACTAATATAATACAATTTTTGACAGGGTATGAGATACAGACTCTTCTCTTTGATAAAAAATAAGTCGAAAATAAATAGACGTTTCCTCTAACTGGGAGAGAATAACTTTCTAATTCGGGCGCTTATAAAAAGTCAAGACTCTCTAGCTCGAAACTTATGGGAGTCGAAAAATGTTCCATTTTAGGAGGTTGATATATCGTGTAGGAGTTATAACAATAAAAATGTCCCTTTAGCTGTCAAAAAATCAAGTGGTGTGGTTTTATTAACAATTGCAACATGCTTGTGTCAGGTGTGACTCGTTCGAATGATGCATTAACCATTCACCGAATAACCCTTCTTCCTTCCCTCATCAAAACTGACCGATAAAAATATCCATTCCGAACCCTTTCAAAGAAGAGAGGAAGGAACAAAAAATTATTTTTTTGCCCCGAGGGTACGCTAAACATCGAGCCGAATCCAAGACGGACAGAATGAGAGATCAAGACAATGCCGTGTTATCCGTTGAAACCCGTTCCATCAAGATGCTAGAATTCATTCAATCCAAGAACCCATTCTGCTGATTATGCTAAGTATATCTCCACTCGTGAGCTGATTCGCTTCCCGCTCAATTCAAGGAGAACACGGCCGAGAATCCACCATCAATCAGCTGGCCACCGCCCATTCCATAAAACGAATAGACCGTGGGTGAAGACAACGCCATACAGTTTGTCATAAGGAGCTCCCCTTTAAGAAAGCGAACGAGAGAGAGAGAGAGAGAGAGAAAGAGAGAGAGATAAAGAGGGAGAGAGAGAGATAAAGAGGGAGAGAGAGAGAAAGAGGGAGAGAAAGAGAGAGAGAGGGAGAGAGAGGGAGAGAGAGAGAGAGAGAAAGAGAGAGAGAGAGAGAGAGAGAGAGAAAGAGAGAGAAAGAGAGATAGAGAGAGGGAGAGAGAGAGAAAGAGAGTGAGACAGGCCTTCGGACAACAAATCTGCGTCGTCGCTCATCGATAATTTCTATCGAGGGGGATATCGGAATGCAGCGGCCAACGGAAAAAAATGAGCGGCTAGGAGAAACATGGAGGAGCGGCTGTCAATTGCAAACTGTTTGGGAAGAGTTGTGTTATCTCGCGCGAGCCATATGAGGTATTTGTTCGACCTCGGGCTGATGGAATTCGCATCTCCTCCCACCTACTCCTTCCTCATTTCCCTTCCTTCCATCTCCCCCCCACCCTTACCTCGTTCTTTCCCTTCATCTCTATCATTCCCTTTCCTGCGTTCCTATTCTTCTTTAGTTATCCTTTTTCTTCCCTATCCTTTCATTTATTTTTACATCGACATCATATTCTCTGTCTCTCTTCCGTATTCTAATCAAATCTCGATCCCTTCCCTTCCTTTCTGACACCCGTTTTATTCTAATTCCCCTTTCCTCCTCTCTTTTCACCCCACCTCCAGTGTTCTACCCTTCCTCCCTAGTCCTATCATCCCAATCTCTCCCCACCCATTTTGACTTCCTCACTTTATTCGCATTAACTTTCTTTTCTATCGTTGCCTTCTTTCTTCAATTTCTCAAACAATCCTCCACCCCGCTAAATATTCTCCACCGCTTCCTCTTTCTCTCTCCCCTTCCATCCCCGCCCAAATCCCCCACTCCTCTCCCTCGTCCCTCTTTCAAAATACAGGCAAACCTCGCTTTGCGCGACCCCGTTTTAAGCGGATTCGTTATAGCGCGAGGCAGATCCGCGTCTACCAGGTTTAAAAAAATGTGCCTTATTATTGAGGCGGCATAACCATATATGAATTAGAAATTCCATTTTTTACAGGCTTGTGGATGTTAGTTATATCGTCTTTGGATCTCCATTTAGGATCAGGATTAGATACTATAAAAGATATCCTGAGGACGGCACCCCTTTTTTATCTCTTGATCGACGGTTATTTTGGCGTGATTATTGTTAAGGAAAAGCGACTTTCCGAATAAAACTTGTTATGTGATTTATTTAGGATTTTATTCATACAGGAAATAATTTCAATTTTGCCTGAATGTAATAATGTTTTTAATTTTCTAAACCATTTGAAAAATAACCGATGACGATAAGTTATCGAAAAAATGCTAAGATTTATATCTGGCCTTGATTAATGGAAGCCGAAAATAAGCTTTTTTTAAGGTTGACGGCGTATTTTTGTAATCATTACACTTTAGTTTTTGCGTCCACGGAACTTATCCTCATTTAAATAATGACCCTGTTTTGCGCGAATATCGCTTGGTGCGAAATTTTCGGGAACCTCTCTGTCGCGTAAAGCGAGGCCTTGCTGTATTCTCTGGATTCAAAATGATGGATAATAAGAACAAGAGGGATACGAAGCGTTGCTCAAGCGGCGGAAAGCGACTGTTGCCCGCAGCACTTCCCTCTTGACCGCATCCATCAAGCAAAAACCTGCGTGACATGCCAATCGGGCGACCTTGAAGCAGAGAACGCACACACACACAAACAGTTCCACCAAACAGAAACAATTCAATTTATCTCCGAGGCCCATCTACCGCTCTGGATGAGGGGAAGAGAGAAGACGAGGATGGGTAATGAGGAATCGGGAATGTATAATGGGGATTTGTCGGGAAAGAGGGGGAGGAAAAGAGTGCGAATGAGACCTGGATGATTAGGGATCTGAAATTGAAAAATTGAGTATCTGGAACGTGACATATATAGTCGGGAATTGGAGAATGGCTTTGTCAGGAACGGGACGAAAACGTTTTTCAGACATGAAACGAGGAAATGCCATAAATGTGCCGAAAGGTCGGGAACGGGGATGGAAAGAGAGATTTGTGGAACGGGGATGATCGGAAACGGGACTAGTAGTCGGGAATGGAACTGGTATCGAGAATGGGACTGGATGTCGGGAATGGGACTGGGTGTCGGGGAATGAGACTGATTGTTGGGAATGGTACAGTGTGCGTGAAGAATGGGAATAGGGGTCGGGTTCTAATGGAAAAGATTGAGTCGTGGGCAAGTAGAAAGGGAATCTGGTACGAAATAAAGATGTCTCGGGGATGGTATAAGGAGTATGGAACGGAAAAGAATGTATTGGGAATGAAAATTAAAAATAACCTCGAATGAAGATGCCCGGATTGCCAGAAACTGATTTAGGGAGGCTTCAAAAGAGGCAAAATGTTAGGTTTGTCCTTATAAATGAGACCGAAAGTGATAAAGGAAGGGTTGGGGCCACGCCGAACAAAAAAGCCAAATTGCAAGCGGTGGAATAAGTGATTCATTGCCATTAAAGTGAAGGTTGCGTCGTTTTTTCAATCAGAATACCTTCCCCTTAATGGTGGGTATGGAAGGAAAGAGCGTAATGGCTTTTGAACCGATGAGGCCGGAGATATTCTGCGGATAATGTTAATGCTACACAATAGCAACTGGTTAATTTGTGATTTTCAACTTTTAGACTTTTGCGGCTGAAGACGATTTAACAGAGGGAAATTGGTATTGGGATAATGAAAGCCGATTGATGAACACAAATTAGGAATCGGTAAAGATTTGGCAGTAAGCTGAATGATAGGATTGAATAAGAGCAATGTGTCGTCGAGGAAATTCCAGCCGCTACGGTAGCAATTGGCTTGAAAACTCTTTATTGATTGCTCAGATTAAAAATGAGCGGTGATTTGGGAGATTGAGTAATATAATTTATGGGGGATAATTAATGTCAGACGATGCCTGCGGCTGGAGTCGAACTGACGCCCATAAGATCAGGGAAACTTCAAACTAGTCACTCGTGCACCAAGGCCGGAGCAACTGGATTTCCGGAGGGCATAACTGTGCTCTGCCATTAATTCAAACAAGGACATAGTTACGGGTAGGAAATACACGATATTAACTTTTTCGGCTTTGTTTAGCTAAATTCCAATCCCTCCTTAGGTCATTAGAGAGCCGCATGGTCTCCTTTGTCTAATTAGTAGAATGATGAGGTTAACACGGTAACGATTAGAAATCGAAAAGACTAACAAAAGAAAATTATTTTCGTATGATTTCCCATCAAAAATAATTTGTACTTTTTCAATCGACCTATATAAAAAATCGGCGTACGAATCATCTGATGTTGTCTTAAACAATATCGCTCAGCGGACTTTTATACAGAGAAATTATAACAAGAGATATTTCATGAAAAGAACATTAGATGCAGAAAGATTTGATTATTTCTTTAAAAAAATATTATCGTTTAAGGTCAGCAGTAAAATAAATTCTCGTAGAAAAGGTGCTAAAAGTCTTAACACGGATCGTGAGTAGCATTCCCGAGTTCCAAAAAAGGGTTTTTTATCATAAAATACTTTTTGTTATTTTACCCTGAGGATATGCCATGGCGAAGATACATTGCCATCTTCTAGATAAAATAGATCTTCTGAATGAATTGCAGAGGCACAGATACACAGAGTTGCAATGACGGATCCATCAAAAATTGTTTTCTCAGCAAACGAAGTAGATGTTATAGACCTTAAGTTTTCCTTGTTCAGGACGTGAAAAAATGGGGCAACACACATTGCATTAATTTTTTTAAAACCTAAAATTTCTAGTCCATACATTATTGTCGATGGTTACGTCACAGTATGGACAGCTAGGAGGTAGCTGGCCGTAAAAATTTATCAGTGGAACTGAGTCGACAAGGGCGAGCCAATGAGAAAAAGAGAAGACGAGAAATGAGGCGTGCGCTCAAATCAACACTCAGTCCTTCGGAAGGGACGTTAAGGCGTTGGCCCCCGTGGTGTTCTTCGTTAAGAGCAGGCAAAACGCTGGCACTGGGATTCTCTCCCCTTCCGGCTATTCATTGCACTACCTTTCATACCTACATCGCATAGGCAAGAGGCGAATCGGATTGACTTCAAATTAAAATTTCAATATCAGTGGAAGATGTTTAATTAACTTTTACGTAGGTATATGGCGTAAAAACTATAGTTTCCGATATAATTAAATGTTTTTAAATGTCTCTTTAATACAGGTGCCATCTGTCGGGCATCCTTGGGATTCATAAGTTGTTAAGTTGTTAAGTGGATATTTTCCTGAACGTAACTCGCAACAACGGCGAGGGCCTATTGTATTATTTTGGATAGGTCCCAATTCTACGACCAGAGACCACCTCTCCATAATATTGATGATGTCTGTCAGGCATCCTTGGGGTCAATAAGTTCTTAACCTCGCCGGTCACGGATACTTTCCTGAACCTAACTCGAACAAACGGCGTGGTCGTGATTGGTTTTTTAGGATAGTAGCCAATTCTACAGCCAGAGGCCACATCTACGTAATATTGGTGCTGTCTGTCAGTCGTCCTTGAGTTCCATATGTTCTTAACCTCGCCGTTCGCGCATATTTTCCTAACCGTAACTCGCACAAACGGCGAGTTCCTATTGTGTTATTTAAAATAGCAGCCAATTCTACCACCAGAGGCCAAATCTCCCTATTATTGGTGCTCTCTCTCAGGCATCATTGGGATGTTTAATTTCTTAACCCCAACTTTTGCGGATAATTTCCCAAATGTAACACGTACAAACTGCGAGGTCCTATTTTATTATTTAAGATTCTATTCTACCACCAGATGTCACCTCTCCCTATAATTGGTGCTGTCTTTCAGGTATCCTTGGGATCCATAAGTTCCTAACTTCACCGTTCGCGGATATTTTCCTGAACTTAACCCGCACAAAGTGCGAAGTCCTATTGTGTTATTTAATATAGTAGACAATTGTACCACCAAAGGCCACCTCTCCCTAATAGTGGGGTTTTCTGTCTGGCATCCTTCGGATCCATAGTTTCATGACCTCGTCGCTGGCGGATACTTACCTGGACGTAACTCGCACAAACGGCGAGGGCATATTGTGTTATTTATGATAGTAGCATATTCTACAACCAGAGCCCACCTCTATACTTTTGGTCCTGTCTGTCAGGTATCCTTGGGATCCATAAGTTCTTAACCTCGCCGTTCGCGGATATTTTCCTAAACGTGACATGCACAAACGGCGGTGTCCAATTGCGTTATTTAAGATAGTACCAAATTCCACCACCAAGAGCCACCACTTCCTATTATGTTGCGCTCTGTCAGGCATTCATGGGATATATAATTTCTTAACCTAGCTGTTCACGGATATTTTCCTGAACGTAACTCGTACAAACGTCCAGCTCCTATGGTGTAATTTAAAAGAGTACCCAACTCCCTACCAGAGGCCAGATCTAATTAATACTGGTGCTTCTGTCAGGCATGCATTATTTATAACCTTACCGTTCGCGGATATATTCCTAAACGTATCACGCACAAACGGCGGATTACTATTGTGTTACTTAAGATAGTAAAGAATTCTACCAGTAGAGGCCACCTCTTCCTAACATTAGTGCTGTCTGTCAGGCATACTTTGGATCCTGATGTTCTTAACCTCGCCGTTCGCAGATTATATCCTGAACGTAACTTGCGCAAACGTCGAGGTCCTATTGTGTTTTGCAAGATACTAGCCAATTTTACCACCAGAAGCCACCTCTCCTTAATGTTGGCACTCTCTCTCTCAGGCATCCTTCGTATCCATAAGTTTTTAACCTCGCCGCGATAGCCAATTCTACGACCAGAGGCCACATTTCCATAAAATTGGTGATATCTGTCAGGTATCCTAGGGGTCCATAGGTTCTTAACATCGCCGTTCGCGGTTATTTTTGATAACGTAATACGGCCAAATGGCGAGGTTCTCTTGTGTTCTATAAGATAGTAGCCAATTCTACCACAAGAGGCCACCTCTCCCTAATATTGGCGCTCTCTGTCAAGCATCCTTGGGGTCCATAAGTTCTTAACCTCGCCGTTCGCGGATATTTTCCTGAACATAACTTGCACAAACGGTGAGGTCCGACTGTGGTATTTAATGTAGTTACCAATTTTACCACCAAAAGCCACATCTCCTTTATATTGGCGCTTTCTGTCTGTCATTCTTTGGATCCATAAGTTCATAACCTCGTCGTTCGTGGATATTTTCCTGAACGTAGCTCGCACAAACGGCGAAGTCCTATTGTGTTATTTAAACTAGTAGCCAATTCTACTTCATGAGGCCTCCTCTCCCTAATATTGGTGCTCTCGGTCAGGTACCCTTCGGATACATAATTTCTTAACCTCGCCGTTCTCGGATATTTTCCTGAACGAAACTCGCAACAACGGCGAGGTACTAATGTGTTATTTAGGATTGTAGCCAATTTTAGCACTAGAGGCCAACGCCCCAAAACTATTGGTGATGTCTGCCAGGCATCCTTGGGATCCATAAGTTCGTAAACTTTACGTTTGCAGATATTTTATTGAACTTAACCGGCACAAAAGGCGTTGTCGTATTGTGCTTTTCAGAATTGTAGCCAATTCTACCACCACAGGCCATGTTTACCTAATATTGGTGCAGTCTGTCAGGCATCCTTGGGATCCATATCTTCTTAACCTCGCCTTTCGCGGATATTTTCCTGAGAGTACCTCGCACAAACGGTAAGGTCCTATTGTGTTATTTAAGATAGCAGCCAATTCTACCATAAGAGGCAACCTTTCCATAATATTTGATCTGTCGATCAGGCATCCTTGGAATACCTATGTTCATAACCTCGCCGTTCACAGATAGTTTCCTTAACGTAACACGCAAAACTGTGAGATCCTATTGTTTTATTAAAGATAGTAGTCAATTTTACCACCAGAAGCCACCCCTACTTAGTATTGGCGCTGTCTGTCAGTCATCCTTGGGATCAATAAGTTCATAACCTCGCCGTTCGCTGATATTTTCATGAATGTAACTCGCACAAACGTCGAGTTCCTATTGTGTTATTTAAGATAGTAGGCAATTCTACCACCAGAGGCCACCTCTCCCTAATGTTGGTGCTCTCGCTCAGGCATCCTTCGGATCCATAAGTTGTTAACTTCACCTTTCGCGGATATTTTTTTGAACGTTACTCACAACAAAAGCGAGATCCTATTGTGTTATTTAGTATAGTAGACAATTCTACCAACAGAGGCCACCTCTCCCTAATATTCGTGCTGTCTGCGAGAAATCCTTGGGGTCCATAATTTCTTAACCTCGTCGTTCGCGGATATTTTCCTGAACGTATCACGCAAAAATGGCGAGGTCCTCTGGTGTTATTTAAGATAGTAACCAATTCTACCACCAGAGGCCACCTCTCCCTAATATTGGTGCTGTATGTCAGGTATCCTTTAGATCCATAAGTTCTTAATCTTGCCGTTCACGGATATTTTCCTCAACGTTACCCGCACAAAATGCGAGGTCATATTGTTTTATTTTAGTTACTAGCCAATTCTACCACCAGAGGCCACCTCTGTATAATATTGGTGCTTTCTGTCAGGCATCCTTGGGATCCATAATTTCTTAAACCTCGCCGCTCGTGGATATTTTCCTAAACGTAACTCGCACAAACGGCGAGGTCCTATGGTGTTATTTAAAAGAGTACCCTATTCTACCGCCAGAGGCCACCTCTCCGTAATATTGGTGGTGTTTGTCAGGCATCATTGGGATGCAGGTTTTATTAACCTTACCGTTCGCGTATATGTTCCTCAACTTAACACGCAGAGACGGCGGATTCCTATTGTGTTATAGTAGTCAATTCTACCACCAGAGCCCCCCTCTAATATTGGTGCTCTCTCTCAGGCATCCTTTGGATCCATAAGTTCTTAACGTCGCCGTTCGCGGATATTTTCCTGAACGTAAACTGCACAAACTGCGAGGTCATATTGTGTTATTTAAGACAGTAGCCGATTCTACCACCAGAGGTGACATCTCCCTTATATTTGTCTTGTCGGTTAGGCATCCTTTGAATCCATAATTTCTTAACGGCGCCGTTCGCCGAAATTTTCCTGAACGTTACTCGCATAAACGGCGAGATCCTATGGTGTTATTTAAGATAGTAGCCAATTTCATCACCAGAGGCCACTTCTCACTAATATTAGTGCTGTTTGTCAGGCATCCTCAGGTTCTATAAGTTCTTAACCTTAACTTTCATAAAGGCTAAAAATCTGATATTTGGCATGCTGGTCGGTCATAAGTTACAACGCACGCGTTGCAACGGAAAAAATTGAAAATCCTAAGCAGTTGCATTTTGAGCGGGTCTTTTTTGATCCCATTTTTCCATTTCCATAACTCATAAGAAAAGTATGGATGCAGGGCGGTATAAATATGCTTTTTTCAAGTAACTATGAATTAAGACAGGAACTCGGGATAAACAGTGTTTTGTATATGGATGTATTTAGATATTAATTTTTTAAGACGAAAATCAAATCATTTCCGAATTAGTGTAAAAAACGTGTTTTTAATCGCAAAGAAAACATTTTTCTGAGGCACAACTATGATAAATTGTAATTACCATAGTAACGAGCTCAAGGCTTTTCAAATTTAAATGGCATTCTAATTAAAGATTGCATTAGTTAATTAGCTTTCAATTACAATTAAGGACGTCAAAATGAATTATTGATTTTGATCTAATCAACTCGCAACAAATGCTTTGGTGCAGACCGTAGACTAAAGATTCTCTTTATGTGTTCTCCTAATTTTTCATACTCTGTACTTCAGACTCTTCTTCTCCGTTTGTTGTTCGTTTGCGTTTTGTTGGTCTTTGTGGTTCCGTCTTTGTTCTCAGTTTTTTTTAATATCGTTTATTATTTATTTGTTGTCTATTCTGTTCTTTTAAGTCATCGCATATCATTTTTGATGGTTCAGTTGTACGTTGTCATTGGTTTGTCTATCGTTCTTCGTATTTATTTGTTGCGTTTTCTTTGTTAATTTATGCTAAATCTTATCTATGGACTCTTCATAGATTGCATTGCCGAGCTTCGAACAAATAACCTCGCAAGCGAACGTCTCGATTTCGGCGTAAGTGCAGGTTGATTACTTCAAATCGAGGCCATAAAATAGAAAACATCCATTAAAGCCCGAAGGGCAAGGGCTTTGAGGTCCGAGAGAATCGAGGAGTTTGGGAGGGGATTTGGCGGCCATAGTCCGCAGGGGCAGTGCCCCTATTGTGTGTGTGTGTGTATAAATTCTTATGGAATAGGAAAGGTAAGTGGGATAAATGGATGGCATCAAGTTGTTGAGCACTCACCAATAAGGTGACTTCAGGTTGGCGAGCTGCTGGGGATGTCGAAGTGACACACGTAAAACATAGTCATCTTATTGGTGAGTGCTGACTGGACTTCCCTATCCCAACAACTTGTTGCCATATATATATATATTTGATTAGAAAGGGAAAGAGAGTTATCAACATATGAAGAGGACAGCGGAAAATTGGAGTATATGGAGAACCAGGTTTAACCATGAATAGTGACGGACAGACTACCGGTGATTATATATATATGTGTGTGTGTGTGTGTACATCATATACATATATAATTAATCGAAATATATTTTAAAATAAATTAAATAAAGGAAAGTTACAAACAAAAGTTTTGGACATTTTACTTTCTACAACGTTGATATTGACAAATGTGTACATAAATTAAGCCCTATAGGAGATATTTGAAAAAAAAAACTGAAAAATGACATACGTAAACGCACACTTTCGGTCTACCAGATTCGGTCAAAACATTTCCTGACCTAGGACTACCGATAAGGACCCCAAATATAATGTTTTTTGCCGATCTGATTATTTGGTCCTTAATTAGGGCGCCCACAAAATTCATATCACACACAAGCACACAGAGAAATTGAAAAGATTAGAAACTGTAGCATCATTTAACTTAGGAGTATTTTCTAAAATTATATCATAAATAGGGATTCTACAATGAACGAAACATACTCATAGAATTTCTAATGATTTCATTTTATATTTTATTCTACATCATTTGTTTTCAATAGTGAATGTTTTATTTCACAGAAATGCCAAGAAAAAAGATACTTATGCTGGCATATGTCATACACAAAAGTAATAGTTTATCCAACTGAAGAAGCTCACATTAACAACCGTCATTCGAAATAGTTATATTGGTGCCACAAATCTGAACGAAGCTACTCTTTTAGAAACAACCCTTATTTACGTTCAAGATGATAAATATCCGTAGCCTGTGGCATTCTCCAGGCAGATATCCTAAGGGCAGGACAACATTAAAGAACGAGAGAGGAGGAGATTTTTTTATGCATGAAGCCTTAAATGTAAATCATCCTTGTAAAGAGAGGAACTTCCAAGGTGGGCTTTGTGCCTGCTATACATTTTCCTTAAATCTTATCATTTTCAAGTACTTAATACCCATTCCTGGCGGATGGGATGACGATTTTCTTTTTGAGAAACAGGAATTTTTGAGCTCTCGTTACCTCACAACGCCTCAATACTTTTGTCACGTTATTAAGACATTTGGCAATTTCTGCACATCTCTGGTTTGGATATTTGAGAGAGGGGGAGATGGAGGGAGAAGGAATCAGGAAGAGGGAAAATGAAAGGGAGAGTGAGAAGGAAGAGAAGGGAGAGTGATGGGTAGCGAGAATATGAGGAAGTGCGAGGAGAGAAGATGGGAGGGTGAGCTAGGAGAGAGAATGAGAGGTAGAGTGAGAAGGAATGAGAAGGGAGAGTGATGGGTAGGGAGAATAAGAGGGAGAGCGAGGAGGAAAGAGGGGAGGGTGGGCTAGGAGGGAGAATGAGAGGTAGAGTGAGATGGAATGAGAAGGGAGAGTGATGGGTAGGGAGAATAAGAGGGAGAGTGAGGAGGGAGAAAGGGAAAGTGATGAGGAATGAGGAGGGGAAAACGAAGGGAGAGATAGGAGGAATGAGGAGGGGGAAATGGAGGGAGAGAGAAGAGGGAGAAAGGGAGAGTGAAGAGGAATGAGGAGCTGGAAATGGAGGGATAAAGGGAGTTTGAGGAGAAATGAGGGGAAAATGGAGTGAGAGTGAGGAGGGGGAAAGGGTGGTAGAGAGGGATGGTGAACGAGGAGGGAAAGTGGAGGGTGAGCGAGGAGGGAGAATGAGAGATTGAGAAGGGAGAGATGAAAGAGGTAAGGGGTGAGTTGGGTATGGATGGATGAAGGGAGGGAGAGAGAGAGAGAAGGGGGATTTGAGTGAGGTAGGATGGAATGAGAAAGAGTAAGGTTGGAGAGACGAGAGAGAGAGAGAGAGAGAGACGAGAAAGAGAAAGCAGACGGCGGCCATTTTTCGATATCAGAACGGGACAAGACAGAAGGTTGGTGAGAAAGGCCACTCGAGCAAAGGAAAAGACGAATTATTTTTTTTCTGTCGGCTCGAGAAGGTTATGGAATAGGATCGACGCTGTCAATCGGCCAGTCACATTCTCATACGTGGCAGTCCAGCGACTCGGGAGCGCCGCGGGGCAGCTTCCCACACGCCCGAGCGCAGATGCGCCGCGGCGTGTGGATTAGGTGTGATGTAGTTTGGCAGCGGTGGTGCGCTTTGAATACAGAACAACGGCGGCTGCTAGAGAGGAGATCGGTGGAAGAGGGATAGGAGGAGGGGAGACGGAGGGCGGGTGGGTGGGAGGTGGTGGAGTGGGTGGGTGGAAGTTGCCTCGTTGGCCGTGGGGTCCGATTGACAAATGACCCACTCCGGTCCAGAGGAGCGGTCAAGAAGGATGGAGTCCGGCTTCTGCAATAGGGTATCCCTCTTTTAAAGAGCTCCCTCCTGATGGAATTGTTAAGGGACGGGAGTGTGTCCAGTTAAGTCGGTAGCCGGAGGGAATTAAAATATTTACCGTGTCTCGAGGACGGAAAGCGTCTGACAGAGTTGAGGAAAGGGATCATTTAGAATCTAAAAATCTCCAAAATTCTCTTCCACTCTCTCTCCCTCTCTCGCGCAACCACCTAAAGTTAATTTCCGATTCCATCGACTGACGACAAAGGATATTTTATGTCCTCACCTTCCCGCCAAACGTTAGGAAAGTCGGATTTAATATCTGTAGGTACGACGAGCCCTAACTTCCTTGGTTCCTATTAGCGCTGCGTGGTATAACGTATTTTATGGCATCTCGTGGAAGGCTACTCTGGTTTTATGGCGCCTAGATTCAAGGCCATTTTTAGAGAGAAACATTAGTTTGGGTAATTAGCTCATATCGACGATGGAAGGCGATTTCTTCGCCGAATGAAGCGCATAAGTCTCGCGATGACGCAGGATTGGTATTATTGGTTGTATGGAATTCGTTTGCTTGGTAATGGAGACGCCTCTTCGTCTCTCATAATCTGATTGACGAATATGTCTCCGGATTTATTGCGTTGCTATAGAATTGCCCCGCTAGTCTTAAAATACTTTCCATCTGCCAGAGATCTCCTTTTTAAACTAACTCCGCCTGTTCCCTACGCCTACAAACGCATCACTACCAAAAGCTATTTAGCTTAGTAGCAGGATCATTTTTTAGGACTTGAACATTTACTCGTGCATTTTAGAGAAAGTAAAGCAACTTTAAATTAGAAAAGCCTCCGTCTTTCAATCTTCTGCAACTCCCTTCCACTGGCAGGGCGCTCTTCGAGAAATGGAACTATGGATTGCCGATTCTGACCCGATTCATGTCTGAAACGACTCATTCGTTCTGATTAATCGGAAATTTTAAATAGATCCACTTGTTGCGTCTAATCGTCTGAATCGTTTTAATGAATTCGATTTTTAGATTTTTCCAGATAATATTTACGGAAATTTTTATAAATATAGAAATATTACTGCGGTCGCTTTCCGATGATCAACGGGCATTACGATAACATTGTTTCTATTAGGTATTGTAATATACATATTCATATTTTATTTGTTTATATAAAATATTTTACTTTCATTCCTTTTATATCTAATGATCTTGGACGAATCCTGAGGTTTGTTTTGGCACTCGTCTACAACATCGGATAATTCTTCAAGTTTTATTTTCAATTTCTTTAAATGTCAAGATTTCGATGCATTTTTTCGTTTTAATGGTTTTATAAAAGTGGAAACGCTTTTTTTGTATTTATGTCTCCATAAATTTACTTCGAATTATGTCTGATGTATTCCTAATTTTAAAAAAATAGCCATTTTAAAGTGCAATTTGTCTCTTTAAAATTTTTTCGAAAGAATAATCTAATCTCTAATTGGCACAACGCAATATCTAGCTATCTTCCAGACAGTGAGGACGAGAGAGAGAGGGCATTTTTCGTTTTTTCCGTCCTCGCATAAACGGCCCAACTCGCACGCAACCACGTGATATCGTACACAACACTTTAAATACAACACGATATGACATTCAAACTTTCGCTGAATAGGTGGGTCCTTTATTACTTCCCCCGTCAATTTCTCTCGCGTACCAGAGCGGGGTTGTCATCACTCCTTTTATCTTTATTTTAAAGAAAATATTCAGCGCCCTTTTGTTAGTCGAGAGGTTCCCTAAATTATGGTCAAGGATGACAACTTTATGGTTGTTAGTTCAGGTATTGGACCAGATCAGAAACTTTAGTTAGGGGAAGAAAATATATTTATTGGGCCATAAACAAAAGACATTTCATTCTTAGCTCAGTATCAGGTCTTTTTCGTTCGTTTGGTCCCACCCATTTCGCATTTATCGCGCAGGTGGCGCTTCCTAGAGGATATTTAAAGAAATTCTCTTTCGAAGTTTTCCCGTAAGAATTTAACAAGGAAGGAATATAGTAGTTTTCCTCTCTCGGTCTTCATCACGCTTAATTCACTTTTTATATGAATATAGGGAACGGTTATAAAAATGGCGGGAACCTTAATCGAGCAAGGACTAGTGGCTCGCTCGGAGGAATCTAAAATTAGGAAATTCTCCGTTGGAGTATATTTTCCCAAAAATGGGACAAAAAGGCAGGCTTCCGAACATTTTTTCACAGATTTTCCTTCGAAGATAAAATAAAGATAAAATCTCCCGTTTCTTACAGACACATACTGAATTTACCGCGAGGCGTCCTGCTCATAAATCCGCGAAGTTAGTTATATTCCAATACCCACTTTGAACTCTTCAAAACAGAGAAATGCGGACATCACATAGAAGTAACTGACACGAAGAGCCGTTAGATATGTATGGGAATTATCTCGCATTCTTTTAAACAAAAAAAATGTTTATTCCCGCTTCTCCCATTAACTAGAATATTACGAAGAAACCGAGTTGGCCAACCACAGATCGAATCAAAAATAACACATATACCCCACCTTTTCATGTGTGTGTGTGTGCGCGCGCATATGTATATGTATATATATATATATATATATATATATATATATATATATATATATATATATTAACTAAAGGAAAAGAAAAGGTAGTGATGAGGGTGGCAACAAGGTGTTGAGGGAAGCCCAGCGGACACTCACCAAGTTGAGGACCAAGCTGGCAGGCTGCTGGGGGCGTCGAAGAGACACGTAAAACACACGAACACAAAAACACACGCAAGCTTATCGGGCCTAAGCCCTTCTTCAGCGAAAGAGTAACGTAAAGTGACCATATATATATATATATATATATATATATATATATATATATATATATATATATATATATATATATATATGTATATGTATGTATGTATGTATGTGTGTATATATATATACACACACACACACACGAGTTGTCGGTGCTTGCATACTTCAAGCGCCTAAAATATCACCATACACCAAGATATAAACTCGTAAATAAGCCAACGCGATCTCCAGGGCAACAGGACTTTAGCCACGTGGAGCCTATATGTATTAGACAATAAGTTTCATGATTTGTAGCAGAATATTTATAATTTTCCACGAAATTAAGGCAACTATCAGTAATTTCCGAATTCTCTGGCAATAGGTTCGTGTCCAAGTTTTCGTATTTCAAGTTTCGTGACTCAGATCGCCCTGCATTAGCAATAAGAAGAATTACCATCAAGACAATACTCTATACACTAAAATTATGGAAAAATTAGAATATTTTGTGTTAAGATTATGGCATCATCATGCGTTACTTTAGCCCGTATTTGATTTTAAAAATCGCGAATTAGGTAAGACGCCATTATATCTAGCAATTGAAATGTTCAAATTTCTTGAAAAACTACGAAACACAACTTTTCATGTTATACTAAATTTCGTGTGCGAGTACGTACAATGACGTCATCATATGTTTACTTCGTAATTAAAATCACAGCCATAATAATACATAAATAAGACAATCATTTTCATTTTCCGCGAAATCAAGGCATCTATCCGGAATTTTTAATTCACTGGCAATCAGCTCGCGTCCAAGTTTTCGAATTTCCGGTTTCATGGCTTAGATCATTTCAGTAATAGCTATAATCATCATTAAGAAAATAGCCTTTATATCACACTGCAATTTATGTAAAAAATTAGGATATCTTGTGTGTTAGGATGAGGGCGACATCATCCGTGGCTTTTAGCTCGTATCCGGATAAAAAAAATTAATTTATAATTATCACGTCATCATATGTATACGTCGATGGCTGAAATCAAAAAGCAGTCTTTAAGCATTAAATCAATGCTGTTGAAGTACGGATAATCTATTCCCAATGAATGGCATTGAAGTCGTTGCTATGGCAGTTAATATTTTTCATTGTTGAAAATCGAAAACACTTTTATTAATTTAATGATTAAAATCAAGTTGTTACGCAAATTCGGCAATGAATTTTAATTTTATCTTAAAGAGAAATAAACGTAATTCTTTCAGCCATGGTATGGTGCATGTCCCGACTTTGTATCTTATTTGTAAATAATAAAAAAAAACAATTTTATATAGCCCTGCACAGTTTTCAATGCTTTTTTATGGGTGTCTAAAATTAGAAATTGGGGTCAAAAATACCCCTTAAATATAACTTTTTCCGGAATACTGGATTTTTCCAGAGGTTGTAACCAATAACCTATCTTCACGACAAATTTCAGCTCCGAAGCACTTTTGGAAGTACCTTATGTTTTATATGATGTGTGTGTGTATATATATATATATATATATATATATATATATATATATATCCTATATATGTAAGAAGCAGCTATTTATAATTATATATAGGTATATATATATAGTAAAATCCCTATTTAACGAATCTCTGGGAGAGTGCTTCTTCTTACGTCAAGTTGAGGTTTTCATTAAATTGTTGCTATGCTAAATTACATCAAGGTAGGTCGGAACTTGAAAAAATATTCATTAAATATATATACGGGTTTTCACTAAAATGCGGGAACGTTAAATGTAAAAGGGCCTCGCCAACTTGAAGTCGACCGATTGGTGAGTGTTTACTGGGCTGCCTCATCCCAATATCTTGTTGCCATCCATATATATATATATAAGTAACGATCGTGAGATAGGACGGACACAATAAGTTGAAAAAACAGCTCCAATCCCGCGCCAAACTGGGAATATCACAATCAGTTACATTGAACGATACCAAAATTAAAAAAATGCTGCTAGATATCTATCTGAGGATTACAAAAAAAATATTTAATTCGTAAAAATGAGACATTTCCCACACTCATCTGTATGAAAGACATTCAAGAATGAATTATTGAGCTCACCTTATTGTATAATCACATATATAGGGTAATTCCGGGATAGATGGCCATAGTTGGTTGGAAATCAAATAAAATTATGTGGCTTTCCACCAAATGTGTGACTTTTTTATTAAACCCGTAATTGGTGATTTGATTTTATAGTGAGATGGATTTTGAGAGAAGAGTAAGTCATAAAAACACAAAATCACCAGAATTTGAAAAACAAGTAATTGGCCATCTCTCCCTTAGTGCGTGGGACAAATGGCCACGGGATCAAGAGAGAGTGGGCCATACCTTTTTCTAATGCTTACACTTTTGGGGAAACTTAGGAAGGTGGAAAATAATGAAATACTCATATGCAGTGTGCTTAAAAACACATTACTCAAAACACATTACTGAAAAAACAAATAAAGTGGACAAATTTATTTTTCTTTATTATAAATTTGCCATAGCGCTGGCACACAGCTTTAAAAGATGTTTTTGATGAGCTTGAATACAGCAACTATTTTAATCGACTGCAATGGCCCTACTAACTCCTCATCCGTATCGTTATAGTGGCTACTAGGGGAAACGGAACGGTTTGCCATCTCTCCCGTACGGCCATCTATCCCGGACTTACCCTAATATATTTATGCACTATATCCAGGAAACTGTTGGACTAATTATATAAAGGTTTTTAAAACAAATAATCAGTCCTCATGGAGAGAAGTTTTTATTATAATAAATGTGGAGTAGATGATTGGTGATGGAAATCACTCCAACAGCAAAAGAATGCTCATGAAATATTTATCTCCAATAGTAATTAAACGTTTTGGCAAACCAAGTGCGCATTTAACCCTATAATGGTAACGTGAGTCATTCTGACTCACATTTCCGAAAGGATGTCTAACGCTGTTCGTATTCAAGCACGCTCCCCCTTCTCTTAGCAGTACTTTCTCTAGTTGGTTGTCTTTGTGCTGTCAAAGGAGCAACACGTTATTTTTCTCCGGTCACTGTTACCGACTACAATTTATTCAAGAGTTGCACAAGGGGCTAACGTGCAAATTGCAAAAAAGCAGACTTAGTTTGACAAACTTAAGTAATGATTTTAAAGCTACGATTTTCAATGCCTTAGTAGAAGAGAAAAGGTTCCTGAAATACATCAACCGACAGAGCGACAAATGTCATGAAGGTACTGTTATTTGTGCCATTATGCCAAGAGAGAGAACATACATACATACATACTTTGCAAGAAGTCTATCTATGGCGAGCACCAAAACATTATGCTCCAATTGTTAATTTACACATTTCTAACATTTTATACATTTTGAAGTCAACTAAAATAATTTTAACACAGTTTTTAATGATATTTCCTTATTCCAAGTTTAAGTTAGTCAAACTGACGCAGCGCTACCAGTAAGGGCCTAAAAAATAGCGTAACCATTGTAGGGTTAAGCTTCAATCCTCTAGATTAAAATCGACGTTTGGTGTAGTCGTTGAGGATTGTCGCATTGCAGCCGTAACGTTCATGTTTTTTCGAACATTTTCGGAATCAGGATGTATTTTCATCGGCAATCGACTTCTGGCCATTAAATGAACAGAATATTTTACTTTTGTTACATAGGAGAAAGGAAAAATTGTAGTATTTTAAATGCAAAAATACTGTGTTGAAGAAATTTTATGGGCACAAACTTTACCTTTACCAACAGTTTCTTCTGATTGAGCATTCTCGTTTAGCGCGCGAATTCCGAAACACTCTCGCAGATGAAGGTAAAAAATTGTGTTCGGAACGGATGTATAGAATGGGATCGATTTTGTGCCGCACTCTCCGTGTTATATTCAAGTCCTGAGGGCTTCGAGGGAATGGTTTGAGTTCGGGATCTTCCTACAGAAACGCTCGTTCGACGGTGGTTACGTGTTCCCCGCGTACACGCGAGCACCTGCAGAAAAAATGTGCGCGAACGCAAAAGAAAGACCCGCGGAAGAAAGCTTCATTGAATATTCGTCCCATTTTGGATTTTTTGGAACGAAAACCAAAAAAATTCTATCTTGCTCAAACGGGTAATTTGTGAGATCCGGCGGTCGATCGGATGAGCGTCTTGCGGCCATTCGGAGGGAGAGTGAAAAAAATTGACGAGCGAGTGGCGCCCGAGGCGCGATTTGCACCGCCGCGGGATTGCGCGCCGGGAGAAAGCAGAACTACATAATACCCGGGTTAAGATGATGAGCAGGATTGTCGCAAGAACGATGAGGAAGAGGAGAGAGAATTTCTAAGCCGCAAACCGGTTGACACAAGATCCAGGGGAAATAAGAAAAGCGGTTAGATATGGAAAAGGATACAAGCGGGGATAAAGTACGGGGAGGAAGGGAAAGGAACGGAATGAGAGAATCGGGGCGATATGTTGACTGGATTTGATCTGTCGGTGATAAACCACTGCGGGCAAATGGCCAGACGCGCAGCTCCCTTTATCCCATACAATGTAGGAGTGTCTCTTTCGCCTCCCAAATACGGATTCTCCATCTAAGACGAAGATCCCCTCCCGCCGTGCCCAGCAAACCTTTGCCCCCGCGGCATGCCCCTTCTCTTCTCCAAGCCTCCCCACCGTCGCCGCCAGCAGTCACATTTGTCACGCGATCATATCTCTTCTTATGGCCAACTCACAGGAAACCCTTTTAAATGGGGAGGAGAGGTGTGGCCTCGGAACACGAAGGGAATCATCCTCCCGCCCCCGGGGGTGGGTGGTGAAAGAGGGGGCGATGAGGAACGAGGTGGGACCTGTCTGCGGGCTACCACGGATTTTTCTGTTTTTGATTCCGGAAAAAAATGCGGTCTTCCGGCGCCTCGTCGGGCCATCTTATGGTCACCGCCACCTACTTCCCTTCCACGTTCTCCGCCCCTCCCGATTTCATTCTCCCCAGATTGTATCCTCGAGTGGGGGGGGGGGGGGGTGTATGTCTGTCCCTCTCCAAAGCCTCTTACGCGTTATCTTCTCTCGATGTATTTTTTGCCCGATTGGTTAACGTACTGGGGACCTTTGGTGCCCATTCAATAAGTTCTATTTGTTCATTCGCGATTTAGGCAGACGGGAAAAGTGATTTAAAACGTTTCGATACTTCATAAGAGAATTATGAATTTCGCCTCACGGCTGGAGTCAAATAGATAAATTGGGTAGATCCAGTTGACTTAGACAGTTGGGGAAATCTATGCTATAAAGCTGCCTTTATCAATGTTGATTTGCCTGAAGTACATTCTAATAAAGAATAAGAATCTACTATCGGCGAATCGCCACTGCTGTCGGCTCCTTTATAGCTATAATGCGAATATGGTTTTTCAAACCTTTTTCTTATAGCAACCCAATTCATATCAATGTGAATTCCAATAATAATTTTAAGAAACATCAGTGCGATTTCCAATAGAATAACAGCGATGTAACATTTTAGTACGGAGTTTATTCTCAAAATTACTGTTTCACCAACGTAGGTGTCAAATATTTTTTTCAGTGATTGTAAAATGCGCTGTGCTAATCATATGCTAATCAGATCCAAATTCTGTTACTTTTATTCCGCACTGGTCATCGTGAAGATTTTCCTGAATTAGCAGCCGGAGGATCTATACACATCTTATTAAATAGATCACGCTTATTTGATAATGGAAAAGTAATGGAAAGTCTTAAATTATAAAATTCAGCAGTCACTTTTTAGTATGCAGTAGAGACAACAAATAATAGAAATGGACTTAGTATCCGATTGACCTTTCTTGATAAGAGCGATATCAATTTTCGCGTAACGGAGGGCAATAAATATTCCCCACCATTCCGTGATTCGTATCTCGGAAAGAGGAATTCGAGTTATAAATTCCATTAGAAGGAGAATATTTATCTAATTGGATAAGCTGTATATCCTGAATAGACGCGACTGAGTAATAAGGTCTCCACTAAGTCTCTAGTCGTTTTTTTGCGCGTTCCTGCCACCGTTCGCCGTAATCGCTTTGAGGCACCCCCTGTTACTTGTGTGCCTAAGGACTATGAAGGACCTCCACAGGCCTCGAAGGCAAGTCACTCACCTCATGAGTTATTCATTGAAATCACGATAGGTTGGTAAGGAATTGAAAAAAAACATTTAATTTACTCCCAATGCTCGTGCCGAAGAAGGGAAAATTCCTGCATCTTGTGTTGTAGTATCAGAGCCATGAGGTGTGGTGTGGGTAAGAGAGCTAGATCAAATGCAAACGCGTCCTTTAAATTGATTATCCTCCGGTTCGCTCATGCATAGAGAAGTTTGGAAAATCCTCGGAGCAATAGCTGGTAGTCAGGCGTGAAATGAGAACATTCTCCGTCGGATGAAAATTTACAATTTCACTAACCTGCCCTTCCCTTTTGTGAACGATTTAACTTCATTTCCTGTATATATTTCTTCGTTCATTGATTCAGTAGGATTAGTTTTATGGCAGGGTCAGCAAAACTTCGGTTACCTCGTTGAGGAAAGGTTAGCAGTTATTTTTTAAAACCCTCTTTATATTTGTTAAATTATTAGATATTTCCTTAATTTTAACATATGCTTATACCAGCGATTCACATCGTGTGTGCCGCGACACAATCATGTGCCACGAGATTCTTAAATTACATCGCGAAAATTTTCAAAGTTGAATTTAAATTGACTTATTAGTTAATTATTTTCATTGATAAATGCCATTAGCTAGTCCCAAACTATTTCTGCTACACAAATCAAGCTATCTGCAGGGAAATTTGGAAAAAGTTATTTTCTTCTCTTCCCCTTAAAAGTACTCGTATTAGTCCTCACATAATGTGTCAAGAAAATCTGATAGGCATTCCAGTTTCATGCGTCGCGTATTAAAAAGTTATGAACTTCATGTTTAGGCATTAAGTAAATTTCATCAAAAACTAGCGATTTAACGCATGTTATTGCGGTTTGTGGTTAATGTTTATAAGAATAAACAACATATTCTTATGATAGAATTAAAACTTGACAAAACTTGACAGTCTACTTTGTCTTGAATTCAATCACGGGAACAGTTTGCGATATGAAATGTGCATAGGCAAAAAAGCGAGAACAACTTTTTTTGAAGATTTTCAACACATCCTTTTCGTGCCTAATAACAGCTTTTAAATTTTGACCGGAACATTTAATTTTATTGCTATGGCATGATGGTAATCAAACGTTTTGCTATTTTGAATAAAATTACTACGGAAAATTTTCACATTTCCGGACAAGCGGTCTTCCCCTCTTTCCAGAGACAGATCTAGAAACCTCAAGGAGTCCTTCGAATCTCCACTCTCCCCTCTTAGATTCGCTACTGCCGACGGCCCTTATTCTGAAAAAACCTAACCCACTCACTCACTAACCCATATTGATCTAATTTCCTGCGCAGAATCAAGGAAACATTCGCGGAATGCATCCAGTGGAGGGCAATTGGGTCATCGAAAAGGTTTGGGGCGATCATCCCCATCGCCCTCCCCTTTTATCCGCAACTGTCTCCTTCTCAATTAATTGTCATTGTATATCCGTCAAGTCAATAAATCCATCAACTTTCTTGCAGGATTTTAAAATCTGACGTTCCATAAAAAGTTTTGACAAGTTGGAATCCAGTTCACTGTGCAAAAAATTAATTTTAAACGGCAAAGGGATATTAGAAAGCGGACTGGCAACATCATCTTTGATTCGAGCTAACAAGGTTTGTGCTTATCTCAATGAGTTGTGAGTTTGTGGTGCTCAACATTACCAACATTTTGAACGTGAATGAACTGATGGTTTCAAGAACGAATGTTACTGTATCGCTATTAGAATGTCGCTAACAATGTTTATTAGCTGCTCGTTTTATCTAACTCGATATGATGGGATAATCTTACTTAATCTTGGTGATTAAAATCTCTTAAATTCTCAAAAGTCTAAAACCTGATAGAATATGCTTTTAACTACATGGGAAAATATTGGTATTTTTGGCATGCAATCTTTGGCGTAGTCTTTCTCTTAAAAAATTAATCTATAGATAAATGTTTAGTCGTGCTGTTAGTGAGGATAACGAATGATTTGAATTCGACTCATTGAATAAATGTAGAATGCGTTTAAATAAAGGTTTTTTTTGAAGAGCAAATTTCTCGTGGAAACGAATTAAAATATTTCTTACCGTTTAATTTATACGAAATTTGAGATTTCGCTTTTTTTCAAACTAATTTTTTTGTTTTGGGCAATGGTACAAGTAAAAGTCGAAATAATTCCATTCAAGATTCGATTAAAAGAACAGCATTTTCTTTCCGTCAAACTGAAAAAGTTAGCAGCCAAGAAGGAATGCAATTAATTGCAAGGAAATACCTTAGAGTTTAAAAAAGTGAAATAAAAACCACCTGTTCCCTATCAAACGTCAAAATAAAAGCAATCAATTTAGCTGTACTAATTAAGTAATTTCTCATTGCTAAGTGACACAAAATGAAAAAAAGGATTCAAATAAACAAAAAGAGGAGGAATTACACAATCTGTGGGAAGTAGTGGTTGAGCGTTCTTCTGGGACTATACGAACAATTCTTATGCGATGAACCTGATATTTGCCGAAGATTTAAAAGTTATGTATGTATTTTTCTTTCATATTATTTGTAAAAGGATCATGTCTTCTTTCATATCCTTGTAATCTAGAAAGCCTAAAAATTTTAAATATTATATAACATCGAAAATATCGTCAAAATATCAAGTTTTGATTTTTTTAAATAAAAAAGAATGTAATAATTGAAGGCTTTCCCGCAGAAAACAATGTTTTATGAAAATATTAAAATAACCTCCAACTTCGCCGAAAGGCAAACAGAAAAATTAGTAACATGAAGAAATTTTGTTAAAAAGAGTAAAAAAAACTTTTTTCGCCTGTTTTACCGGCCTGGGACGCGTTATCTTCAGGTTTGGTTTTCTGCTTTCTACTCCAAATGCAGGATCAGTGAAGACATGTTTGCTCCGTGGTGGAAACAAACACATTTTATCATATACTCAAACCTCGAATTAACGCCACCGTCTGTCCCTCACTTACATTGGTGTGAAATCTGGGGTGACGGTTAAATCGAGGTAAATGCAGGGCCGATCGTAAGGTTTTTACGGTGTTGTGCGAAGGAAAATTTGTCCGACCTTTCTAACTTAAGTAAATACAGATATCTCTCAATTTACGCATGCTCGGTTTATGCATTATCGTATATACGCCTGATACGGATTCTTTAATATTATTTAGCTCTGAAACATAAAATTTAAATACGTTTATGAAATACATGTAGTAGCGACCCGAAGGCAGCTCCTTAGAAGCCACTGCCCGAATGTGGTGACACACGTTGCACACGCCTAGGACCTGTCCTGTCTTGTCCAATTGCTCGAATGATCAGTTTGACTCTTTTCTATAGGGTCGTATTGCGTATTACTCAAATGACATACACATATTTGAATGTGATTCAGTCCTACTTCATGAAGAATATCGAGCACATTGCAGTTTCACTTGTTTCAGAAAAATATTGGCGTCAGCATGTTTTCCATGTAGGACGAGAAAGGTGTTAAACTGATCGTGAACGCAGGATACTAATTTTGTAAAGATTACGAGTCGCAGTCGGGGGTTAGGTGGCGGTGTACTGTGAAGACTTGCAAAGCATTCATATTTACAGACGAATCTGGTGATGTGATGCTTAGAAGTGGAGGCTCTCATGAGCATGAAGTTTGTGCCAATCTTCACATAATACGTTTCAAATAATGAAAAACTTAAGGCTTCCGGCGATATTAGTGAAAGGCCAAGCAAGACCGTTCGCAAAGAATCAACCTTAACCCCAGGTAGTTCCGCGCAATTCGACCCTGTCCCTTACGATACCAGACATTATCCCAACCAATTCTCTTGACCATTCCGCGCAACCCCTGGCTCCATGTAATCATAAGATGAAAGTTAAGTTCACTACGTTTCATGGGTGGTGTGTGGGGGCGCTACGTCGGGGTCTGACTGTACCTACTCCTAAGAAGTTTGTTGTATACAGAAATGGGTGATTGAATGATACAACCATTGAATTACTTGACTCGTATTGTAAGTTTTACTCGATAATTTTTTAAGCAGAATAAAAAATTGCAACATATGGATCCTATTTATTGCAAAAACAGCATTTTATAATAAAGACTTCTGCAGAGCTTAATTGAGTAGTCCTGTCACAATTAATTATATCACTAGTCCTGTCACGATTAATTATATCACTAGTCATGTCACGAGTAATCATTTCTTTGATATTATTGCATTAAATTTTCTCCATTCATCTTTACTCGTGATATAGTATTTTTTTTCTTTTGTTTTCGGTTCATCATTCCTATTTACTAAACGTTGATTTCTAGCGAATAATCCCTACGGTATTTTCAAATTCTTCTAAAGAGATCATTTAAAGTTAACTTGATCGTTTAATCCAGGGGTCACACACTCGCATCGGTTTGCCGACCGCAGAAAGGCTCTCCAGCAAATCTGCGGGCCGCATTAACGCTCTGTATCAAATCCGTGGGCGGTATCTGGGCATTCACTCTCCCCTTCCACAAAATGGAAATCGTCTCAACCTTATGATGCGGTTTTTAAGCCATTCATTATAAAAATATTAGATTAGGCATCAAGTTATATGTCCTTCGAAGACCTAAGAAACAAAATATCAGCAGAAAGAACGATATTCTGTATCCCAACAGTGCAGGGTGTTAATAAATAATAATAAATAAATGGGAATGAACAATATACCGCGGATATTTTGAAAGTGCTGATTTAATAAACTTCTTGAACTTCTAAAATTATATATAAATATTTTCGTGAGATATTTTATAAGAAATAAATTTTGAGTTCAGCAGTGTAGTATAAAGTATGTAGTTTATTCCCAGGCCACATAAATTCACCACGCGGGCAGTATGTGGCCCAAGGACCGCGAGTTTGGGACCCCTGTTCAAATCCTTCCTTCGTAATTAAATACGTTAAATGCTGCGTTGCTGCAGATAGTGCGCACGACGACAACACTATTTTAGAAAATAATTTACGTTTTCTTCGGAATTATTAGATAAAAACATAATTTCACCATGGAAGCTGCTATGCCTATGGTGAAGCTGACGGGAATGACGAAATTCTATTTTATGACTTAACCGGTTTGTATTATACTAGATAATAATTATTCAAGTTTCATAAATATTGATTGGTTCCCATCTCCATTCAATGATCTAAATTATTTTTCAAAATTTCTTTAAAATTCTTCTAAATCATCCTCTCCTCCGTCGCTTTTTATCTTAAAAAATATCTCTCGCATTAATTTTAACGGTCAACTGCAACGTCAACGGTTAATTAAGGAGAGCAGTAAGATGGCGGAAATGTCTTTATAAGGAGGCTGCCCGTTCTCGTCAACATCATTGGATTTTTACAAGAAATTAATCAAAGAAAATCTTGATTTATCCCTTGCAGCTATGTGGAAGAATATTCTCCGAATCTACATTCAAACCGGAGATGTGTGTATTGGTATATAATTGCCAGAACTCCTTCGATAAAAAAATTTCCCGATTTCCTTGAGGCGATTAACGGTCGGCATTTTGGTGGATCGTTTATTTCGAAGACGCGAAACGACGGTTGCGAGAGATAGAAAAACATCGAGCTATCGCAAAGCGAGATCTCGAGAGCGCGTGTCACAATTCCAACTTCCCACGAATTCCCGAGACGCAGTGAAAAACAAAATAACGCAACGGGAGCATTGCGAAACATCGGAGGCGCTCGTTCTACGCGAATTAATGAGGTAGTGGCCGAACGAGGCAGTCTGTGGGCTGACATCCTTTATTGGAGATTCAGGAGTCGGGAATGAAATGAGGAGGATAGCCCCTTGTCAGTCAGCCTTGGCAACGTCTTAAAGAGGGACGTGGGTGGGCGTTTGTGGGTGACGTTCATTAATATTCATCCTTTTTTTTACCACGGGCATCCTAAGCGAGCGGGAGCGATCTAAGCGTCGAAGGGGATACAAGGTCAGCAGGTCCTACCAGCGTAAAAAGAATGCAATGAAACGTATTTGTTTGTATGGAATTTCTGGCTAATCAACCTCTTGGATTATTATAGCCATTACTCCTCCCATACCGAACACACGCAAAGGAGGGGGGAAACAGTGCCGGCATTAGCCTTCTCTTTATGAAGAACACCAAGGGGACCAACTGCTTAACGTATCTTCCGAAGGACGGAGCGCTGACTTGCGGGGTCTCCTCAAATAACACAAGTAGGAGATGGGACGATCCAAGGTTGAAAATACGATCTCTGCCGGATTCGAACCCGGGACCGCTACGTGGAAGGCCAACGCTCTAACCACTCCGCCACCGCCACACGTGCAATGAATTGTAGTTGGGAGGAATGGGGTAGAGAGACGCCATATGTAGGGGATTGATGGACGTGCGAATATCGCGTCCCCATGAGACTTTTAAAAGGCACGAAACCGACCATTCTTGGCTTTATCGGTAGCTCTTACGGTATATAATGAGATTTGGAGTAAGCGAAATAGTAGGCTTAATCTGTGGTCCAGTACGCTCGTTTTTCGCCCCGTAGATATGAAGCGAGAAAAAAGAGAACGAAGGTCTGCGGTTGGTCCGATCCGATCATTAAAAAAAGTTTAAAGAGCAGTATTTAATAAAATGTTAAAATGTACGTGAACCTAAAAATAAATCAGATATAATTGTTCTGCTGATGTGAATAGTATATTGATTTTCTACACCACGCCATTCTGTATCTTCATATTCTATTACGAATTTTTGCATCTAGTAAATCAAATGATGAGCATTTAATGAAGCTTTTCTGATTTAAAAATCACTTGATTTAGAACATTTTCTACCATGGTATACCTTCGAATTTTTCTTAACGCCTCTAGATATTTTTGACAATATGTTTTTAACGTGAAATATAATAATTTCACATAAGAAAGATTAATCCTAAAATTAAAGAGTTGGAATGATATTTGCTGTGCATTTTTTTTGTAAATTCAGAATTTGTTCCAGTAGAGAGTAGGAATATTTCTACGTGGAAATTTATGAACAATGAAAACGGCGAGCTAATACGAACATGATTATTGTTGGATTTATGCAAGCAAAATTAATACTGGCCGAATCAATATCCATTCTTCTTCTACGACTGAGTTAGAAATAACCATAAATTAAACAATTATTCTATAGTAGTCATCCTTTTACGAATACGTATATCAAAAGAAAACAATGAGGACATTTACACACTGTAACCACTTTACAACCAAGGGTTCTAATCTTTTAAGACTCCCTAAAAATAAAACAAATTACACCTAAATACCCTCAACGATAGCTATGACAATAATCCTTCCACTGAAGCCATTGAAAGCCACCGAACGAGGTAAATTTTTTCACACCTAGCGGGCACCGCGCACTATAAAAACCTTTTTCCTGCGCAGTAAACTGAACGCGTTGTTAGTTTAGCAATCGAAATTGGCGTTTAGAATTTAAGCTTCTATTTTGCTGTTAAGGAGGTTTTAAAGTCCTCTCAAGCCTGCGTGATATTAAGGATATAGCGGTAATCGATTCAGAGAGACGCAGAGAAAGAGAGAGGGAGAGAGGAAGGAACAGGAAGAGAGGAAGAGAGAGGGAGAACGAGAGGGAGAATGAGGGATAGAGAGGAAGGAACAGTAAGAGAGGGGGAGAAAGAGAGGGAGATTGAGGAGGAGAGAATGAGAGAATAGGACAGAGAGAGAGGGAGGGAGAGAGGGTGTGAGGGGGGGGGGAGGGAGGGAGAGAGAGAGAGAGAGAGAGAGGGAGAACGACAGGGAGAATGAGAGAGAGAGAAAGGAACAGCAAGAGAGAGGGAGAATGAGAGGGAGATTGAGGAGTAGAGAATGAGAGAATAGAAGAGAGAGGGAGATTGAGGAGTAGAGAATGAGAGAATAGAAGAGAGAGGGAGGGAGGGAGAGAGAGAGGGAGATTGAGAGTAGGAGAATGAGAGTAGGAGAATGAGAGTGGGAGAATGAGAGTGGGAGAATGAGAGTGTGAGAATGAGAGAGAGAGAATAAGAGAGATAGGGAGAGAGAGGAACTATTTTGGAAAAACGAGTGTGAGAGAGAGTGAGAAGAAAAAAACGTTTTGATGGTAATCGTGACGAGGCATTCTCCCGAATGTAATCGTTTCATGACGTTAAAGGCGACTGATACTGCGGTCGAGTGAACTTTTTCCCCGATGCGTTTCCAAAAATGGAGCCGATATGACGTAGCGTGCTTCTACTATCCGGTAGATGATAGTAATTCCCTTAATGGCCAAGCGGTCGCATTTTTCGTTCCCTCCGAAAGAACTTCTCAGGTAATGATAAAAACCCTTTTCGAGAAATTATCTTGAAATCTATCAGGAGAAGGGGAGAATAAAACTTAACGAACGAATTTCGCCTGTCATTTTTCCCTCGAACAGCAATCTTCTCGTTTCACCTGGCGTTGCTGTCATTTTTTCGACAAATACAATATTTATAACAAAAATCGGTTCTTAGATGGCCACGGGCTAAAAAAAGGTAATTGTTCCTCCCTGCCTTTTTTATCGAGTTAGCTATTTCAATACACAAAGTGGCTCTGGATATATTTCCTTTCAAATTTAAAATAATTTGTCCCGTTTCTGATTAACTATTGAATTATTAAAAAATCCAGTGATCTCGGAGATAAGTGAATTTTAATAAATATATGGCAGCATACTTCCAGGTTTGAAGTTTAGAAACTCTATAACTCTAAAAGAAATATTATAGAAGGATAGTTTGTAATTTATATGTTTAATTACCACCAATAATGATTGTTTTCGAAATATAATGAAATTAGAATTTCTTTTACCGTGTTACTTATGCGCAATATTGAGATCGCCATAAACGTCGCCGACCCACATTCTTAGGTTTAATAATATAGTCTGGGCATATTTTTCAAGTTCTTAAATTTAGGGAAATTGCGATAGTTATTACGACATATATTATGATAGTTATATAGAGTCACATACGCGGTGAAACCTCAAGGGATACCTATATTGATTGCCCTCACCTTTAAAACTGATACGGGAATGAACAAAATAGTTTCATTAAACTACAACATAATGACCTAACAATGAGTCGATTAAATCTGACTTCAGTATATCGATTTACAGGAAGATGTTTTTACGTATTTTCTCATAAAAATGCCACTAAATTGACAACGGGATGGACAGGTATTAAAGATACCGCATATATAACGGAGTAAAAATTCAATATGAACTGAATGTTAAAAAAATTCTATAATAATTATTGAATTTTATTTTTGAAGTTAAAAAAATCATTTAAAATACGTCATAATTATGTAATGAAACCAATTATTGGTTTCATTACATTATAATAACTGATATTTTAAATTAATAGAATTTAAAGAATCGTTTTTTTGGGGGGATTACGGGATATTGAAACGTGGAAAGAATTTCTCTTAAGTATTTAAATAGAGATAGAAAATGCATTGAAATCCTCCAATGCATTTCGATGTTGTTTCTTCGATCCGTTCGATATAGACAGAACAATCGATATTAATGACGCTATCGACATTCGAACAAATCACACACCGGTTATATCGGCTCTAAGGCCTAGATCGTCATTAGACTGTTCGACTATCGATTCGACAGACTTTCCCCCCGACGCATATCCCCAGCGTACCCTGTTCCACGATCGTGGGCGGGATGGGAAGCCCCGGATGCAGTGCGAAGGAACTTGAACCGGGAATTCCTAGGCTGTCAACGCGGCGATTTTCCGCTGATCGATTACCCGCCAGCGGTGGAAATCGAGGGCAGATTACATTGGCACGTGCAAGAACTGGTATGACTGCTTTTTTCCCTTCCCTACTCCCACCTATGCCGCAAAACTTTTTCCCTACTCATTGTGTTCGTGGTCCTTTAGCCTAGGAAAAACGAGGCACATTGCCAGCACAATCCAAAGCTTACTCTATCGGTCCCAGCGCAGATCTCTTGCATTGTCCAATATAACGTTCTCTCCTTTTAAGTTTTCACCTCCACGAGGCTATAGCTTTTGTAAGTTATTATTTTTTCAATCGTACGCGTTTCAATTTTTGCCGAGTAATGTCCAGGAGGGATGGAAACATGTAAATAATGGCGGCGAGCAAAATGTTTATTTTTTTCGCCCCCTGATGTATGTAAAAACAACCGGTGTGTGGCGGGAAAGGATTCTTCGTCGAGTTACGAAGCAGATAAACTCCGACAAACACTTCCGTTATCGATAGGGGTGGGGAGGTGTAATTGAATTCTCGCGAAGGACAAACGGATTTCAATTGGATTCTAAGTAAGAACAAAAAATATAAGCGAGGATATGGACAAGGTTGTCGAGGGATAAACTCTGAATCGCGTCTGATGGAAAACTGCGACGGGTTGTTCTATTTTTTTTTTATTTTAAACTCCGTTCCGTTGGGTAATAAATAATAATCGTGTGATGAAGCATCTCAGCGAGGCATTAAAAGTAATTCAGTCGATTATTTTCCTGTTTAACCTTTCTTCCCTGCCGAGTGGAATATGATTTTGCGCATTCTTCGGATATATGTCGATGGAAACGACGCGAAATCGATTTTCAGAAAAAGGATGATTTATGTCCGAGTTATTTGACGAGGACGATGTCGGTTTCCGACTATGAGTAAGATTTGTAACGGATGTGCATTATAAATCTAAAGAGCAAAAAAAACTCGTAATTTCTGCGGAAAAGGGTAAGGTCGTTTCTGCTTTTCGGTTCGGTTTGCTAGCTTTGCCTATAAGTCATAAGTTTCGTCCAATTACCGAAAAACCTTATAAATATCATATACAAAAGGAAGAGAAAATTTGCAAATATTTGCCTACACTAAAGGAAATAAGTACAGCGAGTACAACGCTCAATACCTTTTGTAAAAAAATCGAGTTCCTAACATATTTTTTTATGGTTAGGTCTCGACTACCGAAGTTTCGTCGCGTGCTTTCAAACGGGCGGGAATTAAAGTTAGCGAGAGAATAATCAATTTCGCTCCATGAGCGTTGAGAAGACATGCGCATAAAACCTGGCAAAAAATTCACGCTTTGCTTACGAGGCATGAGAGCGAGGAATGGGAAAGTAAACTCGAAGTTTATGAAGGCAGTTCTAGACTAGGTGCGAGCGCTTTAAAATTCCCCGAAATTACCACACAGTACTTCGACTAATGAACGCCGTTTTTTTAATTCCTCCACCCCGTCATTTTACGCTTTCCAATTTGATTTTTGCAGTAAAACTTAACTGCCCTCTCATTTTAAGGGTGTATAGGGGACGGATATAAATGCCACGGAAGAGCGATTGCAGTGAACCGTAAAAATATTTTGTTTCAAACTCTTCGGCTGTGATTTCTAATGGAAACGAAATGAGTTCGGATTCGTTTCATGGATGAATGACTCGATGAAATCGTTCCGATTAATGGGAATAATCGAATCGATTCAATTACTAACCAATAATGATGTGAATCGATTTAAATTATTCGATTCATATATTTTCCCAATAATGATAAAGAAAAGTTTTATAGAATATAATAGAAGTCCTTATGTTTTTGACTCGATGAGATTCGATCGAGCTGTAAAAATCTATTTCAAAATCTGTAATGTTTTGTGCATTTTAGCTAGGCATTGCTAACAATCGTCAAAAGATGCTATTTTTTACTTTCTCGGAAGTAATCGAATCGAGTAGTTCTATTGATACCATCTTAAGATTAATTAATTTTATGGCATTTTAGTATGAAATTGGATATTTTTAAACGCAATTTTCCGTTTAAAATCTTCTTCCAGAAGAAGAATCGAATCTAACGAATCGGGCGAATCGATTCTAATGATTAGATTATTTATCGCAATTGGAATCGAAATATCCGATTCGAATCGACCAACTCGAATCGACTCAGCGAACAAATTTGGCGGAGAGTTAGCACTCCTATAATAAGCTTGCCCAGTAAAAATGTTGTCTTTTCACGCCGCCTTTCGGAATGGGACCTTCCCTTTTTGAACTTTTCCCCTGTCACAGTTGACGCTGAATTTATGCATGCCTCTCCGAGTGATTAGCGAGTACGGCTGCCTTCTTGACGACCGCCTATTAGGATTCGAAGGGTGCATAAAAAGGCGAAGGGGGAAAAAGCGTTCAGCGCCCGAAGGGGACTCAAAGCGAGATGGGGGGGAGGTGGGTGTGTGTGGGTTGATGGGATTGAAGTGGCCGAAGATGAAAAGAGGTTCTCTGTAAGATGTGAAGAGAAAAAGTATAGGAGGGGATGTGGAAAGGTCTGCTGACGGGAGATGTGAGATGAATATTGGAAGGTGAGGGAAATGGAAAGAGAAGAAGAAAATTAAGTGGATGAAGGAACAGAGTTGGGCGAGACGATCAGGTGAGAGAAGAATGTTAGAGAAGCGGAGAGAGGGATGAGACGGAAAAATATGTAAAGAGGAAGGAAAAGACCAGGAAAGACAGAAAAAAATATTTAAATGCGGCTTGCGTAAAAACTGAACTCGGTAAGACGTGAGTGACACGATTATAATTGCTCTAGTTGCTGTATTTATAGACCCCTGACTACAGGAAAAAATTGCTGCTTGTATCAAACGGTGAATGACAGTATTTAATCTTTCGAATAATGTCTGGAGTTTCAAAAGTCTGGAATAATTAGAAAATTTAATTTGCAAATTAATTTATTAATTGCTCAAATATCCAGCCATCGACGTGCACAACTCAGTCCTTCACAGTAGGTTACATTGAAAGTTAGTCAAGACTGACACATCGAGTTTGGAACATTCTGAAATTTGCACACAAAAAAATAATAATTTTTATAATACCAGACTTTTAGTAAACCCTGTTTTTGATGTAAGATAAATTAGATATTTCGGTCAAGCAAACCATCACCAAAAATATTTAAACACTTAATTTATCTATGAAAAAACTTGAAAATCTGCTATTGGTGTTGAGCCCAAAAAATGTTATTAATAAGCATTTTCAAACTATTAAAACATCATCAGAAGGGTTTTATAACACCTTTTGAAACAAAGGAAATCCATAACGGTGGTTAACTGTTGTATCTTTTCAGAAGAGTGGATGGGAATACCTCTCGCCGTAAACGGAAAGGAAACTATAGAGATTAAAAGCAAAAAAAGACCGAATAGATAATGATAACTTGGATTAGGAAAAGGTTGGAAGAGGAAGACAGGAAATTGGATGGGAAAATTGAACCAAAAAACGAAGGAAAAGATATGAAGCGAGAGTTGGAGTGAGGAATAAACAAGTAGCGGCGAAATAAGGAAAGCTTAACAGGAGGACAGGGTGTGAAGGAAATGAGAGAAAGAATGCGGTCGGAGGCGGAAAAATGAGATTGAGGAAAACGTCGGAAAAAGTCGTACAGTAAAGGAGAAACGGTATGGGAAGGGGTGAGGAGTTGGGTGAGAGGAAAAAAAGAGCGTAAACGAGTGGATTATATTGAGAAGAGAAGAGGGAGAGAGAGAGAGAGAGACAGAGACAGGAAGACAGACGGAGATTGAGATAGAGGCACCGGAGGGGAGTGAGTAGGAGAGGAGGTGGAGGGTAGCGAGAGAGGGTGATAGGTGTGAGAGAGAGAGTGAGGTGGGAGATGAAAGAGGGGAGGGTTATTTACGGGAGAGGGGGAGGGAGGGAAGTGGAAGGGGAGAGGCTAAGAGGGAAAGAGGGGAGAGAGGGCAGGAAGGAAGGAAGAGGGAAGGAAGTGGGAAGAGGGGAAACGTGTAGAGCGGGGAGAGAGAGGAGGAGGTGGGAGGGGGAAGAGGTTGTAATGTACGGGGGAATGGAGTGGGAAGATAGAGGTGGAAAGATGGGAAGGTAGCGAGGAAGACCCAGAGAGTGGTTGGAGGTTGACCGGTGGGTGGATGATGTGCCTGCATGCAAACCCATGAAAGGTAATTTATCAATTTGGAGCTGTCTGAAGGTTGCGTGCATGGGGCGCGGAAGCGGGGCCACAGTGGCTCGGAGGATGCGCGAGAATGGTGGGTGTGGGGGGGGGGTGAGCCAGATGGGTTCTCCCCCTGCCAGACATAAACCTCCAACGGTCGGGTAGCGTAACCCCCGTACACAAACACACCTAGCTGAGCCGATGCTTGCCCTCCCCTTTCCCCTCCCACAGAGGTGTGTCAACAGCGAGGTCAGCCGGAAGTCGAAAGTCAGACATCACGTTCTTCAATTAACTCACTTTTTCGGTACCAACGAAGATCAATATTCATTAGGTGGTCACGAGATACGAAGTTTTTTCCGCATGATCGAGCATCAGTGGGTGATGAAAGAAAATGCAAAATGCTGAGTTGTTTTTTTCCTCTTGAGAGATCTGCTGCAAAACAATTTGTAATATTATTTATCGTTGAGTATGTCGTACATAGAGCTGTTATGTTTTTTCTCTATTGGGAGAATTCAGTCCGAAAGGCAGTCGTTTTGATTACTATTGGCAGTGTAGAATTCCTTGAGCGAGAACGCAAAGAAAAGACTTTTAACAATAAAGGACTCTACAAATACAAATAATTTAGTTTACTTCATAAACATTTCCGATTGTTAATGACAAATAAATTACTTTCAATTGGACATTTCATTCATTATTTTAGATTCTGAACTTGGTTATAAGAATCGTTTGTATCTTTGTAAGCCGAATTCAAGTTAAAGATATTCTGTAAAAACAACTTTCAAGTAATCAATTTACAAATGATATTTGATATTCAGTTTAAGTAGTTCTTATTAAATTACTCCACTGAGAGTTACTATCACGATTTAATATTTGCTTGGATCTAAATGTAGAGTGTCAGCCTGACATTCTAGTCTAGGGAGATATTTCTATTTATTGACCAAAGAGAATCCTAGGTCCTGTTTAGAAAAATAAGAACAATATCGATAGTAAAGAAGTAAGTAAGTTATTGAAAAATGTAAAGATTTGCCTCTGGCGTTGATGGATAGAAGGCGACAAGAGGCTATTTTTCAGGTTAACAGTTTATTTTTATTATCATTACACTTTAGTTTTTGCGTCCATGGAACCTATCCTCATTTACAAAATGACCCCGTTTTGCACAAGTCTCGCTTAGCGCGAAATTCTCAGGAACCTCTCGCGTAAAGCGAGGTATTGATATATATATATATATATATATATATATATATATATATATATATATATATATATATATATATATATATATATATTACATGGCTCAACTTATGGATTTTCCGCGGATTGGAATTTTCCAGTAGATGATAAATAAACCTCTAGTTGGCTTCAGAATATGGAAATTGGAGAGTTTGAAATGCTATTGCAATCGAATTACTGAAGCTTGAGGAAAAGCGTTTTCATGGACGGGAGATCCAGTTCAAATATACATTCCAATGGTGCATAATGGCATGTTCCCTAAAAAGGGAAGAAATAAAATGTGCTGAACTTTTTCAAGAAAACGCGATCCATCTGTTATATTTGCAGGAGTAGCTTACATATTTGTAATTGTCTATTCACTTTCTCATATACGTATTGCAGGGGGTCCCCGTTATTCATTGGGGTTAAGGACCACGAAAGTGCAACGTATATCGCAACCACTTATAACGGGGAATTTTCCATCATAAGACTAATTTAATATTGGAGAGGTTAGGGACCGTAAGAACGTATACTTCATCTATGCAAGTTAATGCTCAAGGGTTATCAATTGTTTTCTGATCTCCAAACTGCGTTAGTTGACTAGCAGTATTATCATTGGTGAGAATATTCGTATTTTTCCTGGTTATTCGACTAATTACTTCAACTTTTCGTTATATTTTTATCTTTATATTAACATCCCTCCTTATCTATACAAATGACACTGAAGCGTAAAATGCTTAATTTTGAGGAGAAAATTATTACCGATTCTGATTCGGACGCTTTCTGATAAAAAAGCGATATTGTAGGGGAAGCAACATTGGCTATGTTGTAAGGGAGAAAGGAAGGCAATAACTATGAAGGTAGTTGCCCCACGGAGGTGGACGAAGAAGCTATTCTTTCATCTTCTCAACCTCAGAGTACTAAACTGCCGGTTCCTACTGACGCCATGCGAAAACAAGGATCGGCAGTTTCGTCTTGTTTCATTATGCCGCTAGTGGAGGAAAGTGCGTCTTTTCTTTCCATTATTTGGGTTGCGTGAGAGGGTCCCACAGCAGACGCTTATTTTTTGAGAGAAAGACTCAGTCGAGTGTTTGTTTACTCTTTCCTACCTATCTCGATTCCATGACAACTACGACATCTGTAAGCAGCCTCGAATGTAAGCGTGCCACTGGTGGCACGTTCGGCGGCTTGCCTTATCCATTTGCCGGCAGAGAAAGGAAGCAGCGTAAGCGCGGGAAATTTTTACGTAAGCAACGTAAGCGCAGGGAATTTTTACGTTTTCCCCCCCAAAATTTCAGCTACGTAAGTCCGGGGAAACGCTACATTTTAGATACCCGTTACTCGCGTCAGGGCAGGGGCGCCAAAGTCTTGGAGGCACTAACCATATCATCTATCTATGCATTACTTGTAAATGAATAAATATTGGACACCGATTTATACCGCAGAACAGGCTGGAATCTTGATGGAATTCATTTTATATTTTTCATTATAAATAATTTTTAAAGAGCGATGAATAAATTAACATGTACTTTGAAAATAACATTTACGGAAGGGGGCGCTGGAATGCTGTCTCGCCCGGGGCGCCAATATACCTCGGGCCGCCCCTGACATGCGCAGACAAGAGGGAATAGCAGGTCGTAAATTCTATTCTGCAATTCTGACACACTAACTGTCACAACCTTGAGACAAATTTTTGGATTGAGATCAGGAGGTAATTGCTCCAGAGCTCCCGAAATTAATGAAAAAAATCGAAGAAGAGACGTTGATAACATGACATTCTTCCGTGAAATTGAATGTAAAGCGTTCATATAAGTAGTACCTATACCACGTCTAAATTATTGATATTTGTGCAATTCAAACGACTGAAGATTGAGAGAGTTGTAACGAATACCTTACCGAAGACTCATTAGTTCAGTCCCCAGAATATTTTAACTGTAGATGAAAATCACAATACGTTGTGCTGGTCAAGATTTTGAGAATAAATAATACTGAGACGTTGCATTTTTTTATTCAAGTAAAAGGATTAAGCGCAGTATTAGTCCTTCAATCTGAAAGTGTGTGCCATGAACCTCAGTTTCTAGTCACGTACCGTTTATTAATTAGGTGCTGTTTGCGGCGCATAATGTCGCTTTCCCGAAATATTCAGAATATTCATTATAGTTCTTAAATGAGAAAATGCAGTTGATGCAAAGATTTAAAAAAAGTCTTAGCACTGCAAAACGATATGTCAGAAGCGATGTCGAGGAAATATTGAATTTGTGATTTACCGATTTATTTTATAAACAGTAGTAATTAATTAAACAATCGAAAAATATTTGAATCATATCTTACTTGAGATAAGCAGTAGTAATCTTTTAGTTCACGTTAATTCCTTTGTCGTAAATTATCGATATCGTTTCACTTACAAAAGCTGTAAACGTATTAAGTTCATTTCTTCGTCGCGGATAATCCATTTAATTTACTAGATACAGTAGAAACACGTGAGGAAACGTACGTTTTTGTAGTAGATCTTGTTTACTTCAATTGCTACGAAGAATCCTTTTGTTGACAACAATTGAAAAACACGGGGAAATTTTCAAAGCTCTAGGTGAAATACGGATTTCTCGTTTGATTTTCTTTAAAACGGCTACTCTTTCGAAAAAAATGTTTGGACCAAACATTGCCCAGAACACCGCAACGTATTGTTATTGCCAACTACTGATGAAATCTGCTGGGAACTGAACTAGTCTTCAGTAAGATATTATTTATAACTGACTCAATCTCCAATTGTTTTAGATTGAGCAAATTTCATCTATAATTTCGATCTAGTATAAGTACATCTTTGCCCGCTTCATGTTCAGGTTTAGATGAACGTAAAAGGATATTATCGTATTTTCTCCGATATTACCAAGTATTTAGAGTACTCTGGAGAATTTATTCCCTGAGTTACATCCAAAAATTAGGATATCGGTTTTCCTTTGCCTCCATAATGACGGATATGTTTCTATCTCCTGCGCTAGATCTCTGGCAGGTTCCGCGATTTTCGCAAATAGGGAAGCCTTCGCGGGAAATCTACTGTTGGCCTCTTCACTCAATGCGGGAAACCTCTGCCCGCTTTCATAATGACGTCTCGAAGCTACTATGGCTCAAACAATGGTAAGCGCATCCCGCATACGCGAACTCTCTTAGTTATTCACCTTATAGTACGCAAGTAATTTATATTATGCTTTCATAATAGTAATTACTTTTTGCCTCAAAATCATCACCAAATAATCGATTTAGCTTCTGTTAGTAAGTAGGCATGGTACTGCCTAACATTAGAGCAGTGATTCCCAACCTTTGGTCCGCGGATCCCTGGTGGTTCACAAGGTTAGTACAAGAGGTCCGCGGAAAAATTACATCCTCGCTGCTATGCTCCGCAAATATATTTGTCGAAATAATGAATATGAGTGTCACAAAATGAAGGCGAGAACATTAAAAATGATTGCTGAGTGCATTTATTCCTTTGATATTACGTTAGATTTTCACATACAATGGAGTGTAAAAACAACTTCGAGCCGGATGTGGCGCGGGAAATGTTTGAATTTTGAAAAGGGGTTCCGCACATTCAAAAAGATTGGGAAGCACTGCACTAGAGGTATGACAAATATTTTGGCATTCTTCACAAGGAGTAAACAAGATTGGAAAGGTGTACTCCATGTCCGAGTACATCTCCAAAGGCGCTTTCTACAATTCATGTTGTCAAGATAAAAATAAGGTAAATACTCTTGTCTTAGTCTTTTGTTATATCATTGCAAATTCGTATATCAGATGCGCTGTAAAGGAAATATTGAATTTGTGATTTAACGATTTATTTTACAATCAGTAGTAATTAATTAAACAATCTAAAATTACTTAAGACATGCCCCACTTGAAATAATCAGTAATAATCTTTACGTTCACGATTTTTCGTCGTAAATTATCCATTTCTTTTCACTTACAAAAGATGTGTGTATACGCAAAGAAAACAAACGTATATAAGTTCATTACTTCGTCGTGGATAATCCATTTCCTTTCATTTAATAGATACAGTAGGCTACGAAAGGAAATTTAAATTATTTATAGTAGATCTTGTTTACTTCATTTGCTAGGAATGTTGTTTCCGTTGACAACAATTAAAAAACCCGGGGAAAGTTCTAAGTGAGTTACGGATTTACTCTTTCGAAAAAACTTCTGCACCATACGTATTTTATTTGACGAGTTCTACAAATTTGTTTCGAAGACTTTTTCGTATAAGAAATATTTGACGAGATATGACTGGAAATGTAAATTTTTTCACTAATAATGTTGCGCTCCTGATTAGGCATTTATCTCATTTTCCTAATTTCTTTGCCTTGAAGTTCATTAACATCCGCTCAGTAGTTTTGGAGATAAAACATGTGGTCTGACGGAAGAAGGAGACGTGCCCATAAGGAGTTCCACTGCTATCCCTTTGCTGGAAATGAACGCCTAAATATACCAATGGTAGATCGATATAATTTGTAAATATAACCTGACTGATCCGTCATTCAAATGAACCTTGATTTAATTCGGGTTATTAATTACGCGTAAATTTATTTCGGAACTTATTAATATACGGACACAACAGCTTTTTAACCAACAATTCATATAGTCAGTCCGCTTATGAACGTGAATGCTACTGACTTCTTATAATGGCATATACGTAACAACGCATGTTTTAGTCTGACTCGACAAATGATAAAATGCCTGCAAATTATTTTTTTCAACCGCTTGTGAAAAATGTATATATTTAATTATTGTGTTAATATTATATGTATTATGTATTATTGTATTATTTTTTTACCGTCAAATACCGACGATATTTTACATTGCATGATTATTTTTAAAACGTGCACTCCCTATGGCGCGAGTGTTTTGCCATCATGATGCTTTCAATATGAGGTAATTACCAGGGTACCGCACATTTTTGCTCGCATTTAATCTCTCTCTCCGTTTTTTTCCATTTCAGTACAAATTATTATTCATCCTATAAAATTAAAGACAGCCACAAGGACGCTGCCGTTAGTAGCACAGAGAATGTTAAATTAATAACAGAGAGAAGCATTTTCTTTCGTTGGTATTTCATTTCGTCGAATAAAACGGTATAAAAAACTTACTTTAGCCATTAAAATGTAATAAGCCAGATGTACTAATGCTTTGCATCAAGATGCCATAAAATTTCATTTAATAGATTTACATAAATTTTAGTCGATCGAAAAGAATGTACAACTCCGCGGGTAAATAAATAAATAGAAATAACTGTAAAACTCCGATTTTTATCATAAAAACGTTTATGCTACTCGGGATAAACACCCAAATGTTAAATTTAGTTTTTTTATGTTCGATATTTTATGAGGAGTTAATGGAAACATTTATTCAGACTGATTCTTAATGCGATAATGCAAAAACTTGTCTTTGTTTTTTTAAATAAAATTTATGTGGTATATATGAAATTATTGCGAAATCTATTTATCCCTGTCGTACGAAGGAAATATTATAATGGAAGTTATATATGTGGCGTAGAGACACCTTATTTCACCGCTATCCGATAATGTTTTTGAAAATGATGCAATTACTTCAAGCAAGATTTTACGCCACAGTACGATATTGCGAAACTTTAATTAATAGGTATGTATGAAATAATGGCATGTAAAATATTTGCATAAAAACTGTACACTGTAGTAGTGAAGTTGCTATTGTTATCTAAATGCGTATTAGTGCTCATATTTAGTGGCCGTGTATAAGTACTCAATGTGGCTGAAAGTTTCCATTTATAACTCTGAAAAATCCAGTATTGACTTCTCTGAAGAGGTTATTATCAGATTTAAATCTATATAAGGGATGGGAGGGTTATATGAAATACGCGCAGTATAGTTCATTCCAAAAGAAAAAAATCCATGCTTCCCATTCGATCCTCCTCCGCACATCTTTCCCTTCCACATTTGATGATAACAGTCACTCGTCGAAACCGCCAGTTTTTTGCATTTTTTGTGGAAAGAAGTAAAAGTTACTTAAACTAAATTCATTTTATATGCGTGTACCTGATCCTGATTCCGAGCATGCTTTTTTGGTCTGAGGGGAAGAGTCAGACTAAGAAGCAGTCTTGGGGGTTTTACATCCCCCTGTGCAAGGGCAGCAGCTTGCACAGTACCTCTGTAGGTGGTGATCATGTGGATCTGAACAGCTACAGAGGGGTAATCACTCTGTGAAACTGCGATGAGGAAAGCAAGGGGAAACTACCTCATTATATTTCCCATGATAGGCTGAAAAGCTGAAAATACCACTATGGATCTTTCTGGGGTAAAATATTCCGGAGGTAAAATAGTCCCCCAATCGGATCTCCGGGTGGGGACTACCCTAGGGGATGCACAGAGGAAATGTAAGATTAATAAGAAAGCAAGTAGTGAGAAATTAAAAATAGGCACATGGAATGTTAGGACTATGAATTCAGGGGGTAAACTAGAGAACTTAAAAAGGGAAATGAGAAGGAATAATGTAGGTATAGTAGGTCTTTGTGAAGTTCGGTGGGAAGGAGAAGGCGAGATAAATTCAGATGAATTTAAGATTATTTACTCGGGAGGGGAGAAAAAGGAAAGGGGAGTGGGGATTATAATGAGAAAAGAGATAGCTGAAAGAATTAGTAAGGTAGTGACAGTTAATGATGGATTAATAGCCGTAAAACTCCAGATGGAGCCAGTGGAAATGCTTATAATTCAAGTGTATATGCCAACAACTAATGCTGGCGACGACGAAGTAGATGAAATCTATGAACAGATTATGGAGATATTGGAGGAGGAGGGAAAAGGAAGGATCACCACCATAGTAATGGGAGATTGGAACAGTGTAGTCGGAGAGGGACAGGAAGATAACATAGTGGGAAAATATGGACTAGGGAAGAGAAATGAAAGAGGGGATAAACTTGTGGAATTCTGCCATAGAAATAGATTAATTGTAACTAATACATGGTTTAAGCATCACCAGCGGAGACTTTACACATGGAGAAGCCCAGGAGACCAGAGACGATACCAGATAGATTACATACTAGTCAATGAAAGATTTAGAAATAGCATTAAAAATGTGAAAACACTACCAGGGGCAGATATCGATTCTGACCACAACCTTTTGGTGGCAAATATACAATGTAGACTGAAGAGCGTTAAGAGAAACATAAGAGTTAACAAGAAATGGAACTTAGAGGAACTCCTTAAAAACAAGGAGGCTATCATGACTGAGCTGGAGGAAAGGTTGGGGGAGAGAGCTGAAGAAAATAGGAAGAATGTAGATGAGGAGTGGAGATACATCCATAGCAACATTAAAGATGTAATGGAAAAGAAGGTAGGAAAGATAACGGGTGAAAGAAACAAAAAACCCTGGATCACAGCAGCCATGCTGCAAAAAATGGAAGAGCGGAGAAAGTGGAAGAACATAAACACTGAAGAAGGCCAAAGAAAGTACAAGGAGTTAAATAATGCTTTAAGAAGTGAAACAGATAAAGCAAGAGAACAGTGGATAAATGAAAAATGCGAGGAGATTGTCGAATGTGAAAGAATTTGTAGAACAGACCTCATGTATAGCAAAGCAAGGGAACTATTCAAGAAAAAAGCAAGAAAGATAGGACGTAAAGGAATCATGAACAAAAGTGGTAAAATAGTATCGGAGCCAGACAATGTAAAGAATGTCTGGAAAGAATACATTGAGGTTCTGTATGACAAAGAAGGAAAGCCAAGAAATATTGAATTAAATGAAGAAGAGGATGTGGAAGAAGATCAGCTAGGACCAAGTATTCTCGAGTCTGAAGTTAAAAGAGCAATTGATGACATGAAAAGAAGGAAGGCTGTTGGGAGTGATGATATACCCGTGGACGTTCTTAAGGTTTTGGGGTCTAAAGCAGTTAAGCAAATCACAAAATTTTTTAACCAAGTATATGATACTGGCATATGGCCTGAAGATTTTTTAGATGTTGTGATGGTACCACTGGAGAAAAAGAACAATGCAAAATGTTGTAAGGATTACAGAACTATTAGTTTAATTTCTCATACAGCTAAAGTTCTAACCAGAATAAAAACCAAAAGAATTGAATGTAAAATAGAAAAGGAGCTGCAAGATAATCAGTTTGGTTTTAGAAGAGGAAGGGGGACTAGAGATGCTATAGGATGTATGAGGATCATGATAGAAAGAGCGCTAGAAGTCAATAAAGATATGTATTTTTGTTTTGTAGATTGGGAGAAAGCTTTTGACCGAGTGAAATGGGATAAAATGCTGGGTATTTTAAACAAAATAGGAATAGATTGGAAAGATAAAAGACTGCTTAAAAACCTTTACTTTGATCAAAAGATTAGAGTCAGGGTTGAAGGAGAAGAAACAGAAAGTACTTCAATAGGGAGGGGAGTGAGGCAGGGTTGTCCTATTTCACCAGCGATATTTAATATTTATGCAGAAACAATAACAGAAGAAGCGTTGATGGAAGAGAAAGGATTTAAGATAGGAGGTGAAAGTATTACCACCATTAAATACGCAGATGATCAGGGCTTAATAGCAGAAGGTGAGAAAGAACTTCAGAGGATGACAGACAGACTAGTGGAGGTTGGCCAACAATATGGAATGAAGATCAATACAGAAAAAACGAAAGTCATGGTGGTTTCAAAGGAACATAAAGAATTAAATATAATGGTAAATGGCCAAAAATTGGAACAAGTAAGTAGTTTCAAATATCTCGGCAGTATTTTAGCACAGGATGGAAGTAGTACACAGGACATCAGAAGTAGGATTGCTATGGCAAAAGCAGCATTTAACGAGAAGAAGGAGCTTCTCACAAGCAAGAAAATAAATTTAGAAACAAGGAAGAAATTAGTAAAATGCTACATATGGAGCATAGCTCTTTATGGTGCAGAGACGTGGACGGTAAGGAGAAAGGAGGAAAAATATTTAGAAAGTTTTGAGATGTGGGTATGGAGAAGAATGATGAAAGTGAAATGGACAGAGAGGAAGAGAAACGAAGAAGTATTAGAAATGGTTGGAGAAGAAAGGACGCTAATAAAAACAATCAGGAAAAGAAAAGCAAATTGGATAGGGCATATATTGAGAAGACAGTGTTTACAAAGGACGATCTTAGAAGGAAAAATAAGTGGAAGAAGAGGAAGAGGGAGAAAAAGAATAGGAATATTAGATAATATAAAGCAGGGATATAATACTTATAGAGACTTAAAAGAGGCTTCTAGGGAGAGAGAGAAATGGAGGCAGCGATTCAGTTAAAACCTGTCTTCGGACAGAAGCATGATGATGATGATTTAATATATACAGGTTTCCCTCTCTTTATGGGGGGTTGCGTTCCGGGAAAGTGACGCATAAAGCGAATTCGCATAAACAGAACTCATTGTATTTACATTTAAAAGATAGATATACGTTCCACAAGCAATCCTAACTCCCCTACAGGAAATTCTTCTTTAACTCCATTGCGACTTCTTAAGAGTTAAATACAAACTTAAAACAATTAACACTGTAAATTATGCTAGCCAATAAAAGGAAGCAGACGAGTATATGTAGTGGCTGTTGTGAGTGACATAATCGTGGAGGTTTAACATGCTGTAGGGTTGTCTTGGCTCAACGCAATTTGCAAGTAGACAAAACTTCCCCAACAGTATCACATGAAATCTCCGTCTCATCTCCACTCTACAATATCCACGAAAGTCGGGATGCATTGAATAGGAGTGCGTGATTTATAAATCCGGCCCTGCATAAATCGCAATATGGAATAAAGATAAAGACTAAATTGCGTATTTATATTTGCCAAATTTCTAATTTTTCTTTCTTTCCTCATGTCTAATGAATACAAAAGGCCCTTTTCTCTTCCATATATAGGTCTGATGGATCTCGAGGAATTATACATAACTTCAGAAGGCCAAGCGGCCTACTGGGCTATGTATACTCTGTGTGGATAAAAATAAGAATTTCAGTAATGACTTCTAAACAATGCTGAGGCTGGCGTCGCAGGTTCCCAGACTCTTCGCCCCACCCTTCCCCTGGACCATTCGGATCCCCTTATGCGGCGGCGGAACTGGGAGCGTATTAGTTACGCCCCTGGGAATAGTTATTCTATCGCGTTTATTTTTTAAGAATCATCCAAAAAAGCCATCTCCCAAAATAAAAAAATAAAAATATTGTAATACAACTATAGTACTCAATTACCACACGTCATTGCAACTGCGTATAGTGATTCGGAATATATTTATTTGTTGCTTTTTTGTGATTGGATGTTGTTTCTATTGAAAAAATCTTTCTCAACTTTTTCATATAAATTTGAAAATCTCTCCGTACACTATAGAATTATCAAGCTCGTCTTAATGTCTGAAAATAAATTCCAGAAGAAGCACTTAATTTTCAAAAATGGAAAAATCAAGTACACTAAGCGTTTGCCGTTTGCGAAGAATATTTGCGAATTGCGTTATAATTAGAAAATGAAAGTAAACAAAGATTTTTCAAAAGTTGTTTTATTAATTCAGGTGCATCTTTTTTCAGTTTACTCACATATAATCCCATTATTATGAAAATTTTGTTTTTTTATTTAAGTGAGTGATTTAGTACCATATAACTCTTTTAATTTACTTAAGTCAAATGATCATGAAAATGCACAGCATAAGACGATAACTGAAATTGCCAAAATTAAAATAAAATTTAAAGTAGATTCTGCGTAGTATCTCATTTAATAGGATTATAAACAATATTTTGCGATTATTCGGAACGCATTGGAATTCTCGTAGGAATTAAACTAAACTTGTCCAAGAGCCATATTCGTACCCCAATTCTAACCACTGCTAAAATGCAGTAGTGTGAATCAAATTATGCGGACGAATTTTAGATCTTCCATTAGATATTGGTCGCGACAGACCGCCTCTAGTTGTGTCGGTAAAATAATTCCTAACCCGACCTAAGCCATTGATTGTATAAGCGGTTGCGTCGGAATTCTCTCTTCTAAATAAACAAACAGTCTCAAGAGTCTCGGGGCTAGAGTCCCTCTGGGGTAAACATGTAATGACGTAACTGGTGAAGTTGGTTCCCAGGGACCCGTCTATATTTTTGAGGGCATATCAAATTTCTCTACCAATTTCACTTCCAAGAGTGACAGATTTTTAAATAGACACTTATAATAAATAACAATCCCATTTGATGCTTGAAAAATTAGTGTTTATTGCACGAAGTGGAAAATTACAAAATGTAACAAAAATTGACGTTTTTCGACATTTGTTCCTTTTACGAACAAATATTCACTTCAAATATTTGTTTTTCAGTAGAAATTATATCTAAGACAGTCAATGAATTAAACAAAAACGAAAAAGAAGAAATCACTCATTATTAAAACCCTTTTTGCAAACTGGTTCCATACAGGCTGTGCAAACAGGTTGCTGGCACTTTTTGCAGCAGATAAAGGTTTTCTGTAGGATTTGGGAGGGCCAGAATAGCATCTTTTGCATTTATATTTTTGTTTAGATTGTTATTGTACTTTATGAGGACTTTGGCGTGATTAAGGTGCATCAGAACCTAAGTGCTTCGAACCAGTGTTCGAATTTCTATGGTTAATATCATATTTTGAACCCACCTTTGCAAATGAGAAAGAATTAGTTGCCTTCCAAGTTGTTTCATGAAGTCCTGTCTCGTGACCTGTCTCCTAATTTGGTAACAATTATAAAGAATAAAAGAATTCACTGGGGCAATGTACATCATAGCACAAAAAATTTACATTGACCATCGGAGCGTCTTGCGGCTTGTTGAATAATTGGAGTACTTTTGGTGTAAATCATCAACTATCCCTTTGGTTAAATTATAAAGAGCAATGACTTAAGGTTTATTAGTTTCTTTATCCACTCCTGAAGCATGGAGGACACAGCCAGAATATTTTTTTCTTTTTTTTGGCATTAGATATGAGAGTCATGTTTCCATGAAAGCCATGTAATGACGAATTTACTTCTTTTGATTTCCTTGCTAGAAATTAGGAAGCTACTAGACTAGTGGATGTTTTCCTGCCAAACCTAGAGAAATGGAGGGAAGATGTATATCTCTCGGGTCCCATGAACCCATACCTCACCAGTTAAGGGTTCGTAAAGAAAAATATCTTCGAAAAATATCGGTTTCATTCAGTTCTAAGTTGTCAATCCAGTAGTACGTATCGTTCTTTCATAAGCCCGCTCCACACATTCGTTATTCGCCGAGTACCAAGCCACGAATATTCGTCACTCGCCAAATATCTACTGGTGTGGATGGAACAACGGATACCGATTTTCATCACTCGGCGAACCACTGTTATTTCCCGTCCAGTCTGTAAAATAGCACGAGTGAAAGGGACGAATATTCGGCGAGCCACGATATTTTTAAACACTCCACTCATTCGTTATTGACGAATGCCTCTCCGCATTGTGCCAGATCGTGGGAATTTTCCCTATATGCGGGAAATTTCAAAGAACTCTCAGCATTGCACCTTCCGAACCAGTACTCAGTTCCGTTAGTCAATCGTAAAATGTACAGATGAAAAGGAGAGAATAACTATGTAAAAATTCTATTTGATTCTGGAAAACCAAAAAGTGAGCGTTTTCAGCTATGATCTTGTCTTCATCAGAAATTGTAACTTTTATATAGTTATTCTCTCCTTCTCATTTATTATGGAGTTCCGCAAAGTAAAGACTTCATCCGTCGATTTTATCGTAAAGTGTGTCTCCTTGTTCATGGTTTTTCTTTTTCATCTTCATTTTCAAATAGGCGCAGCTCATGACAACAGCGGCAACAGAGTCTTCACCGTCCAAATACATCGGCAATATTTCAGTATTACGAACATTTACACCTTTTCCCGCGAGTCAATGCGAATATTTGGGATTTGGCGATGACGATTAGTGTGTAGGCAGCTGCAAGTAGCGAGGAAAATATTTACTCGTCATTCGGCAAGTGGTCATGAATATTCGCCACTCGGCGAATATTCGTGACACTCGGTGGATCTGGCTTTAGACTCTTGCTTCAAGAGTTTCTTTCGGCGAGTTTTCCTTTCCAAAAATTGTCTTCAAACAGTTTTACAATGTCTTTTATAGCAAACGCATTTTATCTGCGTCTCAAATTTTATTGTTACTAGTGTAAATATTCGTCAAATGACGGGATTGAATTATATGAAGTGTTTTTTACTCAACCTGAATCGACAGTCTTATATTTCTATACTTATATTGACATATTTATTTATGAAAATTAATTATACCTCTTGTAGAAGTTTTCATTAATGCAACAAAAATAATTGCCCAATGTGAGAATACTTCGATATTTAAATTATGGTAAGTTGATTATTTTACACATGGAGTCCGATTAAATTTTCTCAATTTAATTCTATGAATTAACGGTTTCATGGGCACACTCAAAATAGTTCAAGATGTAACCGTAAACGAATCCATGAAGCTTATAAAATGAAGCCAGTTTATCGTTATTATCATACTTGAATAATTTAAAACGTTGAATAATATTGCATACATAATCTGCTGTGTACAATATAGATCAACAGAAAAATACGGCTGAAAATAAAATCGACAACTTAAATGTTCCTGCCTGAAAACAAAATTGTGTGCAGTAATTGAAACCGATGGCGATGAATTTTTTTCCATGTACAAGCATTATGCTCGCAAATGCGTGAACAATGCGAATCGCCAAATAGCTAAAAAATCTCAGTTAAAAATTCGGGAAACTGCTGTATATTCGGTTTATAAACAAAATTTTGGATAAATTCGGAATGGTTTTTTGGGGCGAACAGCTTAGAAATCGCACGAAAAACTTGACTGGGAGCTCAAAATGACCCCAAAACATATTGCGCTCCCTGTCTAAAGTTAAATATTTTCTGTTTGTGATTAAAGTTATTTTATTCGAGATTTTCAGGTGGCTAAACTCTTATACGTATTAATTCAAAAGTATGATTTTAGTTGTTTAGAAGATCTATCTCCACTAATACGTAGAGGATAAATTATAGTCTACTAGCGTTGTTGACTATTCTGTGTGTATGAGGTTGCTCTGCAATTATAGAAAAATAAATTATTTTCTATAATACTTGAGCCGAAATCTAATCATTGTTTCCAGTAAATTGGTCGCTCTAAACTGATGACTTTATCCAGGTATGTCATGTTAGGCTTCTTTTTTATTCTAAATCCTATCGAAATTCTTTCTGCTATTCAAGCCTCCGTTCTATGCCTACAGGCAGAAGGACAACCAAATTATAATTAGCCCTTTTTATTCATTTAAAAAGAAACGTTTCTGACAAGACGACGTTCGAACTAATATCAAATAGCGGAAAATTAACTGGGTCTTCGCATTGTTGGAACTCATGTCGAGCCAGCGCAGAAATTATCGAGGAAACATTAGCGTAAGTAGGAGATATAAAATAACCGGCTCTCAGAACGGGTGGCATTCTTACGAGAGCGATGATTGCGACGAATCGGCAGCGATGATTGGAGTGCGGTCGAGGGAGAAGGGGGAAAGGGATTGTGAGAGGTCGGGGGTGGAACGCGGGGGAGGGAGTGGGTGGGTGGGAGCGATAGGAAGAGGCGGGAGGGGTCTCCCTCACGGCCCTGGCCTCTTTGGAATTAAAAGAGGCGATAGTGGGAGGAACCACGGAATATCTGTGCCAGGAGATGAAGAATGGAAAGAAGAGAGAGAGAAAAAAAAGCTGATTTATGGACGTTTGGCACATGAACGCTTTTAGAGTCTGAGGAGCTCATTCTAATAAAGCCATTACCTCCATTTCCTTGATCGTCCATCTCTGCAGCTAGGCCTTTACGGGACTATATGCACACGTGACCAGAATTCCACGGACCATACTCTTGCAACCGTGGAAGCTTGGATTCCATCGATCATCAGCTGAGGTGAATTATTTTTATTCCCGACCTCTCGAATGCCTCGCGTTCGTTTTTTCTCAAATTCCATTCTCGGAGGCATTAGAGAAATTAAAACAAAAAAGATCTATTATGGATCGAGCTACATCCTTCTCGGCGAATACCCTTTCCAGGTTTAAGCGTCGGCTTTTTCCTCCCCTCGCCTATTGTTGGGAAAACACTTCAATTGTTATAGCATGACATAGCACGGTCTGGCAATGGAACGCGAGTGTCATTGAAGTAGGGAAGTTTTTTTTCAGTGTTTCTCTGCCTCATTTCATCCAGGTTGCCTTGGAAGAGGCGAATGAATAATGTGTTGCCCTACATTGCCGTATCATTTGCCGTTTCGGCAACAAATCTATTTAAGGAAAGCTTTTTGACGGGAAACAATATTCAGGTCAACGTAAAATCCATCTTGGATGTCTATTTGCCGCAAGTATATACTAAGTGACCTATGTCGTAAAACCAACTCGAATAGTTTTGTATTCAACTTCACAGTTATTTAAGTCGAGATTATTCAATTAAAATCATCCAGGTCAGAAAAAAACGTTTAATAATACGTCCTTAACCCCATATTTTTCCGCGCGAATTAATAAATGGCTACAAGCGCATAATGTTGGGCGCTATTATAATGAATGAAAATAGAGTTCTGACAGGTTTGGGGATAAAACGTGTCGTAGAGGCTGTTTCTATTTCCACATTTACGATGGAAACGGTGGCGAGATATTTTTATTTCAGATCAGCATCAAACGGACGAATCATACCGGACAGAAGGAATGTTGTGGTCATAAGAAGAAAAGATTCCTTAATATCGCTAGCAATAATATTAAAAATTCCGCTGCTATGAAATTTGCTGCAAAATTCCAACCCTGGGCACGTCTCGAATTTATATTTCATTTCAGCAAAAATGAAATTTATCGCTAAAAAAATCCTGTTTTTTTCCGACGGATTTTTGAAAGTGGAATCGTAGCACCTGTTCGAAATGATCGATTTAATTTGGTTAAATAATTCGCGTCGCCAGAAAAATTTACGCCATTCTAAATCATATAATCCTGGGAAATATACGCGTGTTTTACGTAATTTATTGAATATCAGAGTACAGATTCCTGCCATTAAAATTGGTCTTTAAGGAATTAAATAATCTTCGTTGAAAGTCTTCACGCATAAAGCATTAACCGTATAACTGTTGGCTTAACTAGAAAGGATGATTTGGCTAAGACCGATAGGAAGGAGATTTGAGGCTGATGACCTCTTTAATTTCCCCTGACATCCTTCTTAATAAATGGGTTGTTAATCAGGAGATATAATATGCATAAGTCTGTCTGTGTGTGTATATATATATGTATATATATATATATATATATATATATATATATATATATATATATATATATATATATGGATGTCAACAAGGTGTTGGGATGAGGAAACCCAGTGAGCACGCACCAATCAGACGACTTCAGGTTGGCGAGGCCCCGGGGATGTCGAAGCGACACACGTAAAATAACACAAAAACACAGAAACATCACAAACGTAAAGCTTTCGGAACTACTCCTTCTTCAGCTATATATATATATATATATATATATATATATATATATATATATATATATATATATATATATATACACACACATATATACACATGTGTTTGTATATATATCGCACTAAGAGCAGAGTGACTCTTAGCTGTAAGTAATTTAAGAGGTTTTATCCTTCCAGAGGGCGAAGCGAGGTCTTCTATATTTCAAAGTTGGAATATCATTTCATTGGGAGAGATGGGAGATGGAGGGATAGGGTAGGTGGATAGAGCAGGAAAAGAGAAGGAAGGAGGGTAGAGGGAGATAGGGAGGGATTGGAAAGAGGCGTAGGTGACAAAGTACCTGCGTACAAGTAGGGCGAGCAGACAACCTCAATATTCAGCCTACAACATTGCGATGTAAAGCTCATTTTTTACGAGTGCGCACGACGTTATTTTCTGCTTTAATTAAATTTAAGTCGTAGTTATGAAAGCCATGTACTCTAGCTTTGGAATTGACGGCGAATTCTTATGGGAAAGAGATGTATTTTAACGAAATAATCATATTTTATTCCTTCTTCGTCAAACCGATTGCATAACTTCTAGGAAGTAAAAAGCGATCTTATTATTTTGCTGAATTATTTTTTTAATGATGAGGTTTTTACCGGTATGTTTTTTCTTAACCACGAACCTGAAATTTTAAGAGGAGTTTTCCTCACATTTCAATAGACATCTTTTGAATTTTAATTTTATCTGCTGGTGTCATAAGCTATGTTGCACTTCATTATCAAGGCGCGATATGTTCGAACAAAAAGTAGTATAAATATCTCAGTTTTTTCGATATATTTGTAGAATTATTTATGAAGGCTCTTTATTTAAAAAATTTCCTATGCTGCTTATTGCGTATAATGAATCGAGGATTGCTTGATGAAAGAGTCATACAAATCCCGCCAAGATGAAATTGTGATGTGCTTAAAAAATAAGTTCTATTGTCAAATTATCTTTTCGTATAGGTTGGAAAAAGAAATACAATTTCCACTGTAATCTTATCTATGTATTTCTCTAGATATCAATTTTCAATAAAGTTCAAAATTAATGATTTCAACTTCATAAAGCAGAAATATATTGGCATATTTCTGTAGTACAATTATATGCAGTTAACGTTATCATGACTACTACAAGGAGCACTAATATTGATCAATTAATGAACGTCCGGCTAAAACACGTCTACCAAATCATTTTTCGAGCCAATAAAAACATGTTCTTAATTTTTATGGATTAGATTCATTAGGAACGCTTCTAAAGAGCAGAGGTTTTCATCTAGGGCTAATGCTCCTACACCAGCTTTTGACGTTAAATTGCCTCCTCAACGATGGTTCTAATTATATATCCGGGAACACTTTTGCCAAGGTGTGGAACGGAGAAGGTATCTTATCGGAGAAGTGCAAAGAACCGCCGAGGGTCGACGCTAAAGGAAGTTGGAGCAGAGCGGAGCCGCTATGTTAAACAAGTCCAGTTTCTGTCGTCTAAACAGAAAATGCATGATCATCGCCATTCCCTTAAACCCGTGTTTCAATGGCTGGAATCGAAATCGCGGCTCGATGTATATAGGGATGTTGTTTATTGATGCACGTGCCCAGATGCCCCACATAATGCATCGCCCACGCAATAAAGGCAAAGGGAAAAGTATTCCATTGAATGAGAAAGTGAAAGGTAAAATGCTTCAGTAATGATGCGGAGGGCATGAAATAACCTATCATTAATATTGTCAATTCGAGTGGAATTTGATACGGAATGAGACTTAAAGATTGAAGTCAGTTTACCCATCAAGATTAACGTCTATCTCTTGTGAAAATGCCCACGTATATGGACGAGGGAGCATTAAATGCTAAGTCGTATTTATGACTGGAAATTCCTCCGTTAAATTATTACTCCGGCACGTGTGCGTTCTTAAAATTCAGATCCAAATGGAAATATATTACAATACAAAAGATTTGTTTGAATATATTCATTCCATTTAATGCATTATCTCTGAAGATAAAATATTACAAGTCTCCGAATTGAATTTTTTATATTTACGCGTTGAAAATTTTCCTTTTATATTTGAACTTATTACCTTTAATAAAAATATAGGCATGTACGATAAAATTTACTTTTGTTTCGTAATAAGCTAGTAATTTCAGTTTTAATGACATAACGTCATTTACGGAAGGGTTCGTCTTTGCTAGCATACGTTTTTTCTGTGAGATAATTAATTACTCAGCTAAACTGAAAATCAAAGATAAAATTACGTAAGTTAACCTGAGAATGAGTAAAGCAAATGCAACATTCCTTCCACAACATATATGGATGTGCTTCGGAAGGGAGTGTATGCGGTATTAATAGCTACTGTCCATAGTGGACCATTGTCATTACAGTTCTACTTCAGATTTGTTGCTTTATGTATTATTATTTCGGTTAGAACGTGTTTATGCCATTATTTTTATTATCAGGATTTGTCAGGAATTTTTAAGATAATAAACGACATTGAGCATATCACTCGCTAACTTATCAGAAAAAATGTTGTTAGTTTTACAAGCAAAATGAATAAATAGTTTTAGAAGATGCTTTTCTTCATAGCTAATCAGTAATTGGATAACGATCAGTGATTTCATGTAATTTTTAACTATCAAAATTTTGACTGCATTTCTCTAGGGTTTTCAATCTCAGAGAGAGCAATGTAATCAAAATAATCCGAAAACATAAATAATTTTGTCAAGGACAAACTCACTTCACTATGGATAAAATGGCAGCCACGCGTAATGTTTCTTTCTCGAAGACGAATTGAATAATGCGCTGAACAAAAAATACTTTATTATAGGAGGTTGAAAAGACTAGTACGTAGACTTTAATGGATCTAATTATCATCACGAAGGTTTGTTGAGCTGCTTAATCATGGACAAAATGGAGAAAATATTGCCTTCATCAATCCTCAGTTTAAATCACTTATTATTTATATGTGCGTCAAATATAAATTACGCATATATACTTAAATGTGAGTTATGTATATATGGAGAAAGCTTCTGATTTATCCCGACTTCTGAAAAATGCAGTTTGCGTCTTATGAGAACAGGAAGTATGTACCTGCCTATAAACAGTCGCTGGTTTAATGAGAGTAGGCGATAAAGATTGCTTAACCGTAACAATCATTACGATAATTTTTTGATCTTATTCCTTACTGGTTATGTTCTTAAGTTAAAAATTGTAATTAATATCATCAATATCCATTAAATTTAAATTATTTCGTAATATTTTTCCTTTAAAAATTAAACAAAATGATAAAAACGTTCAACAAAAGAGATTTGTTAAAATTCGTAAAAGCTAATTTTATTTTGAACTATTGAGCACCAAGTGTTTATAAATGTAAAACTTTAAGAAAAACAAATTTATTCTAGAAATCATGGGAAAATACGTAATGAGTTGTATAATTTAAAATATTTAAAAACTAATATTTCTAATTAAAAATATTAGCGTTAAAATATTTAAAATTAATGCTTGAAGCATTTATATCCTGAAAAAAAAAATAAAAGAAAGGATTTAATCTTTGACCTAACTCTTCTATTTAGCACCGCAAACAGATATATACCACATTAATGAGACACTTGACAATCGATGTTGGCAGCTAACTGCTCGACTTGGAGCGTAAGATGATGTCCCTACTCGCAGGCAGTCACCTAGATTGGTGTTAGTCAATCTTAAACTGCTCTTAGTTTTAATTATCTTCATCGATGAGAAGAAGGATTCAGATAGGTCGATATAAAGTAGGATTTTATTTTTAGAGCAGTAATGCGCAAAGTAGTGTATTTAGAGAAGTCCACCAAGTTCTAAAATTTGTCTTCATTGCACAGGCGCGATAACAAATTGTGGTGTTGTAACACAGAAGAAATATTTGGAAAATGATAACGCACCCGAACTAGTATATGAAAATTCACTCCCGATGGGTATCTTATGTCTAAACCATGGCCAGAGAGCCCGGAATCTCACAAGTCTATAAAATATCTGATGTGGCCACCACATGACTTTCTCCAAACCTGTAATATTTCTAAAAATTCCAAATAGGTTAAATGATTATAAATATTTTAAGGAAGTGCTAGAAAATTTTAAAGACTACAAATAACAGAAATAAACAAACCGTAGCCTCCTGATGTTGGATATAGCCCCGAAGCCCCAATAAAATAAAAAGGAGCATAGTTTACAATAGTCGCCGGTAGGTGGTGTGGTTGTGGCAGCTAAAAAATTTAGTTTTAAAAATATCTCTTCAACAATGGGAAAATGATTCGAACAAAGGTCGCAGAAAATAATATTTCCTACTACTTTTAATCTAGTATTGTTTTACATTCATCAAATATTAAAGTAAATATAAAATAAATGGAATATCTCCTTAAAAATGCGTTCTACGAAAAATTGTTTCAAACAAACGTTATAGAGAATAATATTATCTATGAAGTTTATAATAAAAAACATTTACATTTATGAAGATTTAAAAGAGTTATTGTCCAAAAACCAAAACATGACTAAACACCCACTTCCGGTTGATCGATTGTTGCCAAAACATAATAAATTCTTCATTATATAGTATTCTTTTTAAATGTAAAATTTGGTATTGATATGAGTGTAAGTTTTTGAGTTAGAACGCCCACAATAACTTATCAAATTTAGACCGACAGACAGACACACAGACATCGACGAGAACAGTCAAATGTTTTCAGGGGATCTTAAAAACAAGTATTATTTCCGTTGAAATCTCGAATTCGATTTTTTTATGAAAACTACTTACTCTATACTTCGTATATGGAGAAAGTAATAATATGAGGCACTTGTTTGCGGCAAGCCTGTTTAAACTCTTTGTAATCTAACCAATGATCGAGAACATATGGCTGTTGGCTCTTTAATAAGATTTTTAAGACTATTTTTCGAGGATCCTCCTCAGAAAATGGCTATACCTGGTTTGAGAGAGGGATATCGACAATATTTTTAAAAGTTTGAGTTTTACGAAGAAACAAATGTCAGATTCATAGAAGGTGAGCGAACAGAGGGTGAAAAATCTCGAGTTGAGTTAATTGGAATGAAAGAAACGGGTCATCTCTCGTCTCAGGCTACAGGATATCTGGGCATTATTCTTATATGACTATCAAATGAGTTATTGTTCGCTACGGCGCTAACGACGTTTTCTGCAGCAATGCAAACGAGAATATTTGTATAAACATTTTCAAGACTTGTATCACTGGATTAGGAATTATGTGCGCAGAGGAAAGGGTTCAACTACAATGCCTTGGGGAGCACCACGTTCAGAACCTCTGCTATAGAGTCTAAGATTAGAGTGGTCAGACGTCCCAGACATTCCTGGATTCGTCCCCGTTTTGAATGCTATGTCCGAGTGCACCGAAAGGCATTTTTGATACCCCGTATTTTCTTTTTATAACGTTCTTAATGTTTGATTTGATGTAACTATGAGGAAGTATTGTCTGGATAATTTTTAATTTATCCATATACGAAGTATAGAGAGTGTTGTTTTCATGAAAAAAATCGAATTCGAGATTTCAACGAAAATACATGTTTTAAGCTCCCCTGAACACGTTTTGAGTATTTTCTCGATGGTGTCTGTGGGATTTTGTGGGTGCTAACTCAAAAACTATTAATCTGGTCAACAAGAAATTTTATATTTGACGTTTTTATGAAAGTTACAAGAACTGATTAGTTTTTGGTAAAAATCGGTCAATCGGAGGTGGATGTTTACTCTTGTCACTCAACCGTTATTTTGAAATATTTGCTTTAATATTTGATAAATGTGAAACTGTACTGGAATAAAAGTTGTAGAAAATGTTATTTTCTACAACCTTTGTTTGATACATTTTTCCATATAATGCATTTATTAAGAGATATCCTATATTTTTAGCTGCCACCATCACGCCACCTACCGACAATTGTTAACAATTGACGCTTAGTTACGTCTTATTAAAGCTCCCTTTTCTTTTATTAATTGTTGGAGTTTTGTGGCTACATCCAATATTAGAAGGTTACAGTTTGAGTTTATTTCTGTTCTTTGTAAAGTCTTTAAATTTTTCTCGCAGTTCCTTCAAATATTTATTATCATTTAATCCATTTGTAATTTTTAGAAATATTACAGGTATGGAGAAAGTCATGTGGTGGCCACATCAGATTTGTAATAAATGCCTCCCTAAAATATTTGTTCCGATTAATTTCTGATCGATTCTGAAATAATACTGTCCACGCATTGCTTGAATTTGTAAATCTAATTCCTACCTTCGGAACAAAAGTAAAAGCAAGCTATGCAAAATTTGTTTATATATAATGGATGAAAGGACTAAAAATTAAATATTGTCCCGGTTTTTTCTTCAGAATGTATTCACGGAAGTCTAAGTTAGACACTAAAATTCTAGTGAAGGGCGTTATAAACATGCAATAAATTTAAAAAATTGTTCAATTGAAAAATTTATTTGAAAATGTGACGAGTCTGCGAAGAGCGTCAAATTTATCTCCACGCATATATTCAGGGAGAGAAAAATTACATGTAAAGTGTATCTATCTATTGACTGGAAATCACCTTAGTTATGTATTTCCCTGCATTGCAAGCAAGCCATTACCTATTTATGGTGTTTTTATCAAATTACTAATGAATAAATACTGCTAATTATGCTCCAAAGACACTGCACGAATGAGTTATTAATAAATGAAGAATTTCTTTAATATAGTCCTCTTCTGTGTGTAGGATGTATTGATTTTATTGTTAACATTTTCCGCCCTTCAGTGCCATTTGTGTTGGCGGGAAATTTTAATTCTGCAATTCCTCGCAATAATTTATTCTCTTCCATGTACACATACGTTTTAACAATCCGCAAGCGCTATCAATTCTTCAAGACGATGAGGCCTTTATTCATTTATTCAGCAGGTAAATTATCGCAAACTACCGCTGAACTCTTGAACTCGGCAGTTTTCACATCATAAAAACTGAGTGGTACGTTTCTTTTATAGGAAGAAATGCCAGAAAATATGCGTGGAAATGTATATTGCCTATTTTCTCCGAGAAAATGTTGTCCCGTGACTTAAATACTTTATTTTATATGCCAAACGTGAACATAAAAACAGGAGGAAGCAGTGATGGAGAGCATAAAGAGTGACGGGAATTCAAGTAACGGATTCTTCAGATGGGACTTGCTTGGAGCATTTCCTAATAGTGGACTAATGTTGGCAATGAGTTTCTCCTCTTCCACACGTGCGAGTGCATGCGAATGTGCAAACTTCCACGACGGAGGTTGGCAACGATGTGGACAACCGCCCATAAAAAAGGTGTCCAAGAGATTTCCCTATATGAAACTCAGGAATTTAGTACGGCACGATGGGAGGATCACAGCGTTAAACTATTGCTTATATAATAGGCCAAATCTGTTTGTGTGCGCGGAATTCTCGATTTTCGCCTCGTGCTTTCATAGAGGGTAAAAGCAGAAGTGAGGCTCACAGGATTTAAACGAATCCTCGGATCCAATCGTTTATAAATGGGTTATAAGTTGATGGAAAGAATTGATCCGATGGTCACTATGCTGATAGGTATAAGATGTAAGGTTGGGCATAATTTAGAAGCAGAAGAAAAATTCTGCCATTCTGAAACATGAGAAATAGTCTGCTGCAATAGTTCACTGGTAGAATATCTGCCCGGCAAGTGGAAGACCCCGGGTTCGACTACCAGTCACGACAAAATGTTTCTCCTCTTTCCAAATTATTCCCCAAGGGGTTTTAGGCAGTGCTGTAGTCGTAAAAAAAGCATAGGTTATACGGAAGTATAACTTTGGGGGGAGGTCTTACCCAGTTTTTTAAGGGCAAAGTATATTACTATAATGTTACGATGACGGCAGAAAACGTTTGAGCCTACTTTAAATTTCTTTGAAAATTTTATTTCAATTATATTTTAGTGATGTACATAAAAATTAAAAAATAATAAGCTATTTATTTTCTCTGATCGAAACAAAAGGAGTATGTATTACAATATTGGTATTATATCTCTTCGTGGGTCATTGATTTTAAAGAATTGCAGGTGCAGCTTCAATATTTGGGCCACGACAAAAGGAGTAATTAATTAGCTGTTTTTTCATTCAACATTTATAATTTCTTATAAGGCGAAAGTATACGCTATTTGATCAAAGAAGCAGAGGGTATACCATATTCATTCGAAAAAATCAGAGGATATACGGCGTATACCATCGTATACCCTCCAATACAGCGCTGGTTTCAGGTAAAATTTAATAAAACATTAAAATTTCGACAGTTGGAGAATGACACCGCATAGAAAAAGCAAGGAACTTATTGGTATTTCAGTTCATTTTTACCCAAAACTTACAATCATTGTACTAATTACTTTTTGGTGCAAACAATAGACAACAGGGAATTGTACTGCTTTATTTCATGCTTCTGTACTCCAACATTTATGCTTCCAAAATAATGTAATTCAATTGTATTGTATTCGTATGGAGACGCGCTGAAGTCTCTAGTGTATCCGTTTTTATTTTAATTGGGTGACACATCTAGCTTGTGAATAATGTGAATGTCTATATTATATGGAAATATATTAATATTACTCTGTAAAGTAATAGGATTAAACCGTTAAAATATTAGTACCTGGTACATATCAAGAAATAGTAAATAGCAAATTAATTTTAATATATAAGCGTTTAATAAAAGTGAAAGGAAACTATACAATTAGAAAAATTATATTTTTATCTTATAGTGAAATATGCAAAAGCTTATTGTCTTGAAAATGTGGACTTTTTGAATCCCAAATCTATAGAAAGCCTTCTTCTGTCCCGTTTTAACTCCCTCTGTCACGCTTCGTAATCCTAAGAAGCGAGAGTGAGTTGGTAGCTTCGCCCAGGAAGTGAGGGAGCTTACTAAGCGTCGCGTTTCGTCAGGACTTTTTACGATAATTGCAGCTGGAGGAAAAAACAAACGCCGATTGGAAGGCATCGAATATCATGCAGCCCCCTTTGAAATGAAAATATTAAAAATAAGAAACTAATACAATTTTCTTCATTGCATATTACTATTAATAGTTTTTTTGACATCGTATTTCCAAAAATTCCCCGATGAAATATTATTATTAGCAAAAATGTTATTTTTTGGCAATAATCCCCCCCTCCTGTGGTGCCGCTGCCCGTAGTTTGAGAAACATTGCTCTAGAGCAGCGGTTCTCAAACGTTCAATTTTCGCGGCCCATTGAATATCATGCGGTACCATTTGAATTGAAAATAGTAAAAATAAGAAACTTTATTGCAAATTTCTTCATTTAATGTAACTATTTATAGTTCTTATCACATCGGTTTTCCCTGATAATATTTTATTATTCGTGAAAACATTTTTTTTTCGACATTTCACCTTGCGTCCACGATAATAATACGGCCCGCTAAGGGGTCGTGGCCCACAGTTTGAGAAACACTGCTCTCATGCGAGACTTTAATCTATTGCATTTAAATTGCTCAGCGTGACTTTTTTTCGCAAGCACAAAATACTTTATGCATGCATTCACTTTAATATTTTTTGTACTTTAATTATCATTTCAAAAATTTCCCAAAAATTATGTCGTATTTAAAATTGTTCATTTTATATAATAAAAAATAAATACATACATTTATTTCAATCCAATTTCTACTATGTGCTGCTCCTCCGACGTTTATTAGTTCAGCTGCGTCTGGTACACATACTTCTTTACCCGGTATATAAATTTTATGGAATTTATTTTTCAAATAATCACTGATAGGTAGAATTTTATACAATAGGATCTCTATTTACAATGCCTTTATCGGTATTATCTACAAAATGCAAAAATTTGCTCAACAAATAAAATCTTTTCTTACTCATTACATTTGGAATAAATGGCGTTTCTAATATATGTTTTCTACTAAAATACATTCTGAGAGTTGGTTTTTGAATGATTCCCATCAACATTAGCAAAGTAAACCACTTTTGATAGCGCGATTTTTTTAAGACGTGATCTTATTTTTCTCGCGGGCAAGGAATTGTTCCGCGTAACGATTACTTTCAACCACTATGAGGGCAATTCGATCATCAAAAAATAACTCAAAATATCTTAAGGGATCATCTGTTGATAAAACCTGCACTATTTGTTTTCCAACTAAATCACACGCAAAAGGCCGAGGAAGGTTAGCACTGTCGACATCTCCCTAAATATTCTCTTGAATATTCACAGTGGAGTGAGTTATTTCTTCCAATTCCTCTTCGGAAATGGAATCAATAGAGTATCCATTCGAATCTTCAGAATATATATCTACACTACTTTCACTCTATTTCTCCAAAACATCAAGCACTTCCCAATCCGCCAACTCACGAGAGCTACAAGCCATGGTGAACTAAATAGGGGTTCGGCTAAAGGACAGACCCAAGATGACAAAAAATAAATAAAAAAAGCCCGACGCAAACACAGGCACTATGAAACCTCGAACATCAGCTCGAAGCATCGTAAATAAGAGCCAGGAAGATGAGAGGCCTGAGGGACCTGAGTAAGCACTGCTATGGACAGGTCCGAGATAGAAAAAATACTAACACAGACAACGAGGAACCACAGAACGAAAGCAGACAGCATTGGCTTGCATATTCACTCTCTGAAAGCACATAAATCAGAGCCGTAGCGATAAGAAAACTTAATGAAATTATCGGACTTATACGGTGTGTCGCACACTCTTGAGGCATGGGAAAGAGCTGACACAGACGCTGCGTCGCACACGCTGGAGGGGCTAGAGCAGTGGTCGGCAACTTTATCTGATGGCGGGTCAATTAATGGTTTTGGGGAAATGCGATGAGCCAATTGAAAAAATTGAATGATAAGAAAAATCAAATCTGGATGTTTATATAAGCTATATTTAGCAATTGAGTTACTCTTTTATTTTCAAAACGTATACCCTTGTGAACATGTTTACCTTTGTGGGTCATCCAAATCGTGATGGCGGGTCACTCAATGACCCGCGGGTCATAGGTTGCCGACCACTGGGCTAGAGGATGGTATTTAAGTTTGTTAATTTTTTTCATTTATTGAAATGTGTGACTCAGTGTATGAGTGTAAGTGAAGCAAAATAAGTGTGCAAGGATAGAAGTGTGTGGAGGAAGCATGTGGTGATGGGTTTGTAATTGGCAGACATATGGCATGGCTTACCCCGCAAGGGAAAGCGTCAAGGTGTGTTGTTGCTGTTATATTTTCCCTTCACACACAGATTAGTAAAGACAAGCGAAGTTCGAGCGGAAGCTAAAGAAAAATGCACGAAATATTATTTTTTATTTTTTCATAGGATACATTGTTAACAATAAACAATACGGCGGAAACGAAAATAAACAAATATTCCTCCATCATTCTTTTAGTAAATTTTTCAATGTTTGGATAAAAACAAAAATAAAATGTATTATAATTTATTTTAATAACACCTGTAATATGCAATAAATAGAAAATTCATATAATAGTATGTTCCAGAAAGTTAAATTAGTTTTACGTACATCAAAGTTGTATAGCGTAATGTTTATCAAATATACATTCATTCTGTATTTAAGATTTTTATATAATTCCGGGGAGGGAGTATAGGAGAGAAGGGAGAATGGGAGGGATGTAGAGAATTTGAGGAAGAGAATGGGATGGAGGGAGAGAGTATGGGACAAAGGAAATTAATGGGAGAAAGTGAGGGAATGGGAGGGAGATATAATGAGAATTATTTTAATTTTAATAATACTATACATATTTCATGCATACCCGTCTTTTTTGACGGGCAGTTACACTAGTCATTATATAGAAATGGACGCAGAATATTATTTATACCGACATTCAGCTTAGATTTTAAGCTCAGAAACCCGTTCTTTATGAAAATTCATACTATTTAATGCACATATGTAACTATCCTAGGTATTGGTATTGCTCGAGATTTGATTAACTTAGTCCAGGCATGTCAAACTCGAAGAGGCGTTCGGGCCGCATTAATGCGTAGAATGTTATAGAAGGGCCACATTAAAGCGATGGCTGTTATAGAAGGGCCGCAGTTGTTTAAGCTGGAACGGCAGTCTTTAGCTAGAAAATTGGACGCCTGTTTTGCAATTAAAAACAGTAATTTAGATAATGCGTTCTATTGTAATTCGGTAACTAGGAAAAAAATATCGTCCCCTTTTTGCTAAAATATAACATTTATACGAAATCCCAAACGATTCACTTCTGACAAAAATTAACTATCGGGCGCCAGTTTGACACGCCTGATGTAGTCCATCGACTCTCACTATTCAAATTTTAACGGCTTGAAAGATCTGACGACAAGTCTCTAAATTTATATTAAATATTCTGCAATTAAAGTCTGTTGACTTATTTTTACTTCACTTTTTATTCTTTTATTTTTCTTATTTGTTCATTTGACATCCATATTAATGCCATATACGGCAGAAAATTACAACCGTTTCCTTCTTCAATATACATCAAGCGGTCACTGAGCCATGCTGTTTACCCATAGGAAATTACAAATTATTAATGCGCATATCCAAAAGTATTCTAAGTTAGGGTCAAAGAAAAATATATTTAGTCGTTAATAATTGATATGTAGAGCAAGACAGTAACTAACCTGGTCGAAAACCTGAAGCTAGGTGGTATACTATCGCGTTAAATGATCCTTTAAGGATAAGGCTTTTCTATTCTAATTTATTCCAATGAATAGATTAATAAAATACCATCAAAAGGAATATTTTTAATTGATCCAAAACACTTAATCAATATCTCATGACCAATAATCTTTTCCTTCAACCGACGCTGCGACATCGGAGGGAAGGGGAGAGATGGTATTGTGGAAGGGAAGGAGGGAAAGAGAGAAGGTGAGTTGCGTTGCTGGGGGAGTGAGGGGGAGCGGGAGGTGGGGAGGAGAGGAGGGTAGGTGGGGAGGAGGAGGGAGAGGTGGGGAGGAGGAGGGAGAGGGAAGAGGAGGGAAACACATTGAGACCACTCGCGTTACAGCGGATCCCGTGGCACGCGCGAATGCCTACAGGGGAAAGTACAGACCGCAATTTCTGTCTCCCACCCAGTATCCGACCGTCTCCACCCTCTCTCTTTCTCTCACCCACAGATCTTCTCTCCCCTTCCTCACCCCACGTCCCGCCCTCCAGCCTCCTACCCATCCCACTCCGAGCCGCGACACTCGACCCAACTCCGATTATCCCACTCCCTTACCATCTCGGCCGAACCACGAGACGAGGACTACATAAAATTTTCGTTCTGGAATGACCGCCGCGGCGGTTAAAAAATATAAGGAACTCGGCATTTTCAAACAAAAGGTAGTACACGTGCGTTGTACTTAAGTGGCTCGTGTGAAGTGAGATTCCGTAAACGACGCACGAGGTATTTCCAAGGGGCATGTGCGGAGAAAGGAGTCATTAAATCTAACTGAACTATGCGACGCTCCTCGCACAGTTATGGAGATCGATAAAAAATATCCTTTGTTTCTAAGAGTTGATAAATTTATTTTCGACTACCTATCGTCGCTGTTTTAAATTCATATACACATTCTGTGTCTGTAATTATTGTTGCCGCCTACGCCTACACAAATTCCCTCTGGCTGAAGAAACTAAATTTGTCAATGCAGATATTATTTAATCTATATTATATTTTAGCCTTCCATATTGAAGTTTTTAAATAAATTTCATTGGATTGCTACTTGTAAATGAATGCTTTTAGAATAAAAAAATGTCATATTCTCTTTATATTAAAAATGTTATAAATGTAATGAAGAAGTAATACACATAACGGTGGGTAACAAAGAAACGTTTTCATAAGACTAAGCATTTTTATAAGAAAGGTTCTGTCATAGCAGACTTAATTTTGCGTGGGGTATAACTCCAAACAGCGGGTACATCGTTTAATTTCTTATTTTCAATCGAATTACCACCACTGACATTTATTATTACCTTTACGTCTTTGCATTTAATTTATCGAGTCCTATAATTTTTGGCTAGGAAAAACTAATGCGAAAATTACATTTGCAAGAAAAAGCCATTCAATACTCATATGTAGGAAGTTATATACGATTTTAAAATGTTCATATGCAGTATTTACGTCGTAAATCACGTATATGCGTATATTTTCAGATCTATTGGCACACGAACATAATTTAAATGACGGAAATGATAAAAGGCAAACCTCGCAAGGCATCCGCCGCTATCTCCCTCTCCATCGACTGCCGACTTCTGCCAATAGTGTTTTCTCGAACTAATAGTCAATACCACGGGCGCAAAATCAACGTCTCTCTGGCCATATCCGGGCTGTCCGCAACTCTGATGAAAAAGTGGTAGGTCACATTAAATGCAGATTTTTTTATTTCTAATTAAATGTATGCTCATTAAAACTTGACAAATATGGCGCTCAAATCTTTTTAGACATGATTCTCGCTCTTATAATTACTCAATCACGTGAATAAATTTCGATTCTTATCCATCTCGCCGCGGCGTTCGAAACTACGAATACGTACCGCCAGGCCTATAATTTTGCTGAATCGCATCCATTCCTTCCCCAACGTGGATAAAAAAGTTTCATCCAAATGGCATCACACAAAATTCTTTTGCGAAGAAAGAACCCTCCTTTACTTTCACGTATTATTTGCCGAGCTCTCGCCCGAAGGGAACCCGTAATTATCGCGGAACGAAAAATAACGCGAAATTATTTAAGCTACGAGGTGAAATTGTAAGTCATGCGTAGGTGATTTAGGAGGGAATATGCGTGACCAGACGCGTGATGTTCACTTAAAGGTCGAAAGGAGCCGGTGTGCATATCGAAACGAAGCGGAGTGGTATTGACAAGTTATGGATGGGTTGGAATACTTCGGATAAGTCTACTGACAGGTATGGAATCTGTACCCTTTGGGTGTTATTCACGGCTGATTATTAACGAAGCTCGCTCGGCCTGCTCAGAGGTAGTGAGTGATTTGCCCCCTAAAATATAATGTCTGGCTCAACGTTCCGTGGTAACCCTCCTCCATTACCAACATCATTTGACAAAAGCGTAATATTTTTGTATCTTTTGGGACTTCAGATTCGGGGCCGCCGTGATTATTTGCGGGGTCTAGTTCGATAGTGAGCGGGGGCGGGTCCTATTTTTGTATGCATATATAGCCGGTGGAGCAAAAAATGACGCTTTTTAAAGACAATGGTAGCTTTTTTTAAAAAAATAGTTAGTGTTAAAATTAATTTTTAGTAGAAACTTTATTGTTTAAAGATATGGTGGTAAAATGTTGATTAATGGAAAATAAAACTATACTATAATGGAATAGATATCAAATGTGTAGATTCGAAATTAATATAATCACGTGTAATTACACAATACATGAAGGATCAACTATCGCAGATTTTTTATAAAATCACAAAATCAATATGGAAAAGATATTAAAAAAGTTATTTTTCTTGCTCTTTTGGCTGCAAATTCATGACAGATATCTTCAAAATTTAAAATCTTTGCTATATCATCTTCTATTGATAACATTGCAAGGGAAGTGAATTGGTCTTGACTTAGTGTGAATCTTTAAATTTTAATTAATAAATTTTTTACAATTCTAAGTTTCGAAAATGAGCATTTTGCGGATGCAACTGTAACAGGTGTAGTGAGTAGTATTCTTAAAGTCATTGTTAAATTTAGGTAAATTTGCAGACATTTACAATAAAAGGAACTTTCAGGCGTATTTTTTAATTTAATAGAATTGATCAAATCGGGAAAAAGGACAAGCAATTGGTTTTGCCGACGAACATAAGATCACGATGCTCGAACTCTCGGTCATACCAAACTTTTCTCCTTACTTTACTAAAATGTTGACTAAATTATCGTTAGTGCACCTTGTTGCCACCCTCATCACTACCTTTTCATTTCCTTAAGTCTATATATATATATATATATATATATATATATATATATATATATATATATATATATATATATATATATATATATATATATATATAAAGAGGCCTTCCTAACACGGCTATAATGTCAAATTGTATCGCAAAGTAACCTCTAAATATTTTCATCCTTCTTCCCGGATTCCATGAGATGGATAATTCAGTAAATTCGTCTTGACGACTGACGCCAAATTTCCTCTAGCTGCATGAATAAAATTTAGAATGCAAACCTATGACATTTCCATTTAGTAAACATTCCAGATTGAGCACTATTATTGCAGAAATCATTAAAGTTCATGTCGCAGTATCCAATATGTGGCTCATATCTAACTTTAGTTGAGTCTCATAAGGGCGAATATGTGCGGACATCCACAAATATTATCGTGTGCATTTAATTTTTATTTCTTTGGATTTACTACGAGGCGCCCTCCGAAAAAAAAAACCGTCGCACATTTCTCACGAACTGGCTCGTTTTGAAATGACAGTACCGCTTACCACACCTTGAGACAAAAAAACAATTCTGAGCTGTAACCATTCCTAGCCATATTTTGTTGTTTTTTTATTCACTTGATCGATCTTATAGCCTTCTAATTGCGACGGTATGATAAACTACGTTTTTATTCGTCGTTGTACCGCTAAAAGGTCATAAAAGTTTTAAAGTTCTCCACAGTTTACCGAAGTAATTGCAAAAGCATGTTTTAGAGAATACGTACATCTTTTTGGAATAGACGCTCTATTTCAAGGTAATAGTTATGAGGTAGAATATAATAGCTAATACCTCTGGTGAAAGGAATATGAAACTTTTTCAATTGCATATGATTAAATTTGAAAGCAATGTATAAAAAGTCGATACTTGATATCACATCGGACGAGTAGCATGTATTTTCCTAAGGAACAATGCATAAAAGTTATGGAAATATTGAAGGGTTTGTTCCTTAAATGCATTATAAACAGTGAACTATTTAATAGTTTATTATATAAACACGTATAGCACGTAAGCTGTGATAGTTTGGAAGCCTAATAATAAGTTTCTGTAATTTATTCCAGGAGATAATTTAACAAAAATATAAATAAAATTTAATTCTGACTGTACTCGTCTTTTAGTTTTGAATTACTACACAGAATAGAGAGATTAAGGATTTTAACATGAAGAGTATTAAAATGGGCATTAAAATTTGTCATTGGATTAAATTTTATTTTTTTAGGAAATACCTCAACATTTCGGAGTAAGATATTATAATTTAGGTTAATTTAGCAAACATAATTCTCACTATATTTAGCCACATGGGCACATTCCTTTCTTGAAGAGTGGAAAATTGAGTCTCTTCTCTCTTTTTGACATCTCCGTAAACTACTTTCATACAAAAAGTAACTCTCGCTTCAGCTTGGAAGACTTCAAAGTGAAAATGTCAAAGAAAATAAATGGAAAATCGAACCAAAAGCCATAAACTTCGCCGCGTACATTCGATCATGAATCAGGTTTATTTATCTGATTTCAACATTTCTGTTTATGCAGTTGTTCAAACGGCGAGCAAAAGAAAGGTAATTAGGACAACGAATTCACTATTTCCGGTCAATTCCACTGTTATTGCATATGTTTTACTACACGTTCTCGTGAAATATGCTCATACCTGAAGTATAGATTTCATTTTATCGTATATTAATAAAACGCCAAAGAGGATACTGCAGTTTTCGAAATTAGCAAGCTACATATGTAAACTAGAATATGATTTGAGTAACATGTAAGTCAAGAATAAAAAAATCTGATGTGCCCACCACATGACTTTCTCCATACCTGTAATATTTCTAAAAATTCCAAATAGATTAAATGATAATAAATATTTGAAGGAACTGCGAGAAAATTTTAAAGACTTTACAAAGAACAGAAATAAACTCAAACTAAGGCCTTCTGATATAAAATATACCCCTAAGCTCCAAAAATCAAGAAAATAAAAAGGAGCGTTAAGTGTTCACAATATTCGCCGGTAGGCGGTGTGGCGGTGGCAGCTAAATAATTTAGTTTTTAACATATCTTTTCAACAATGCATTATATGGGAAAATGTTTCGAACAAACATTGTATAAAATGATATTTGCTAAAACGTTTATTCTAGTATATTTTTACATTTATCAAATATTAAAGAAAAAACTTAAAAAAACCGATAAATGACAAGAGTAAACACACACTTACATTTGACCGATGTTTACCAAAGACTAATCAGGATATTCTACTTTAACAAAAATGTCAAATATAAAATTTAGTGTTGATCAGATTAATAGTTTTTGAGTTAGATCACCCAAAAATCCCGGTCACAGACACACACAGAGAGACAGACAAACATCACCGAGGAAATAGTCAAAACGTGTTCAGGGGACCTTAAAACATGTTTTTCCGTTGAAATCCCGAATTCGATTTTTTTCATGAAAACAATACTTTCTCTATACTTAGTAAATTGAGAAAGTAAAAAATACACGCAAGAGATTTGAAGTGCAAAAAAGTAATTTTGCGATGTTTCAAATTCAGAACAAACGTAATAAAACTAGTAAAGAAGTTCATATGATTCCAAATAATTTGATTTGCACGGAGAATATTTAAAGAACGAAATTTTTTCATGGTAGATAAAATTAAAAATTGATGAATGAAAACGAGATTAATGTTTTAATAAAAGAAATTTCAAACAAAAACGTCTGTAAAATGTAAACCTTTAGAGAATATTCTTAAAAAAATATTTAAATTTCCCAGTGATAAAATATCAAAATGCTAAATTTGGTCCGAATAACGCCCCAAAAGTTTCCAGATCACTTGTTGATTCGGATAATAAATTTTAGCCGAAAACAAGATTGACCAATGAGGACATAGGTGAGCCCAAGTGTCGAAACGAGTAGGACAACTGCCCAGCCTTAAAAATGGCTGGAGAATTTATTGATAATCCACTTAAAAACCATGTGTCCTTTATTTTTTTTCATTGCTCTTCAGAAAACAGCTCGTCTGGATTTCAAGAGGGGCGAGGAAAGCTACTCTTCCTGGAAGAATCCAGTCACTTTTGTTGAACTGGAACGTGAAATCTCCATAAAAAATCTCCATAAAGTTTCATTCCTATTACATGGCAACTCCGAAAACGCTTCCAGTAAAAGTTGTTAGAGAATCCAATGTACTTTTATTGGTGTAAAAATGGACCTAAAGCTAAAACTCGAAGGATAATCGTCTTGTTAAGCTGCTATCTAAAAGTTCGCCCATCAAGACGCATAAAAATTTTAAAATAATTTTCCGCGGCGGATCATTTTTTACGACCTTTTGTCTACATAGACTCATATGACTCTGAATGAACTGCTTCCTATTGAGAAACAGAAAAAAGAAGGATAACGGCTGTCGTAGACTAGGTCACAGCAAATTTATTTCAATGTTAACTGAGAATTTTTATCAAAATTATATCAGCGATTATAACTTCTACGTCTTTAAACTTATTCGTCTTTTATATAACTAAAACGGTGTCAGCCGTAAGAATTATAATTGCTTTATTATTTTTCTTTTCATTGATTAAAGTCTCGAATAATTATATTCCTGAATCGTATTAGTATTTCAGAGTTATTTTTTACTTGTATTATTTGATTTGTTTCGTAAAATAAGTTATTGATTTTTGCAGAACTGTATGCAACCCAAACAGTTTAACGAATATGTATAGGTAATAGCAGCAATCACGAAATATAAATAATTCACCGTAAATTCAAACGACGGATACGAAATCTACTTTAAGATCTTCCACGGTTTTTGTTTTCATGTTAGTTTCTCTCAGGCAAGGTAATTAACATTCTCTATGTCTAAGTCGACTCTAAATATTTTAAAATCTGAAGGTAGATAGTGATATGATTGTCTTTATTCGTAAATATATACAAAAAAGAAATTACGGCGTACAATAAAACGTTTTATTCCTGAGGGACATTTCTTAACGGGATCTCTACCCATTAAGACCAATTAATTTCAAAAGTTGAAAGAATAACTATGAAGAGATGGATTATGTGACTTGTTGCGGTTGTAAAACTAGAAAAACTTGGAAAAAACATCCATGACGTGAGACGTTAATTCGAATACCTTACGCAATCGTTTTCATCCTTTTATGAGTTGGAGGCACGACCCAACGTCCTTCAAAATAAAAATACCTCCAACAGCCGTATAGCGAAGTGATTTAGTGGCGGAGCGAGCCAGTGACAAATGAAACTCGTCCGTAATTTGACGGTGCAATATCCCAACCGATGCAAGAAACCGGACGGAGCCGACGACAAGCGGCACGACGTCGACGAAAAAAATGCACGAAACAAACAGTTAAAATTGAGCGATGAAAATCTTGGCGAACGCGAAACATGCGACGAAAGAAACCCGGGAATTTTTGAGATAGAGAAACATATCCTCGCCAAACGTACACTCACTTCCGTCCGCGAATCCCGATTGTTTACGGCGGTCTTTTCCCCTTCCCCTCCGCCCCTCGGGTGCCGTAACGTTTCTTCTCATTGCTCCCACCCCTCCCCCATTATCCCCTATTGCCACTCCCACCCCACATACCACCTCGGATGAAGAGGATTTTTTAACGGCCAGACTCCAATTAACGCGCCTTTAAAAAGCTGCAAGGACGAACGCTCAGAGGTCCTCCTCTCTCCACTTTCCTCACTCCTTTTCATCCCTCCCTCCCCCGTCTCCTCCGCCACTCACGTCACGAGTGCGGCTTCTTACCTCGCTCCGGGCGACCCCACCCCCGGGCCCCGCCCCACCTCACCCCCGGGACCCGCCCCACCACCGCCCACCGTCCTTGGAGGGCCCCCGCTCCAGAATAACGCATTATCAGATGCGGTCTCTTCTCTCTCTCTCTTTCTCTCACTCACTCTAAATGTCTCTCACCCTCTCTCTTCCTCTCCCTCCTACATCTTTCTGCTGTCTCCGACCGCCTGACGACGCTCAACTGTTATGCTATTATTAAAATCGGCCACTCTACCCTTCCACCCTGCTGCCCTCTCTTTTCCTAAAGTGGAATCATTGCAAACACGTTCCACCCGTTCCGCTCCCCGCGCGAATTTTTCGGCGATGGGTCAAAGGTCGTATTCCCTCCCCCATCATTGCCCGGACGCGGTTGAAGCGGTCGTTTTACGCCGTAACCATGGAGAGGCTCGGAAGGCGATTGTTATCTGTTTTTGGCGGTCTTTACCCAAATACCGCCCGGAGCTGGCGCGCTCGCAGTGGGGAAAATTTGCGGAGAATTTTCTCAATCTGCGATCCCAGGCCCTCTTAACAGCCGCATCCGAAAAAACGAATATATCGATATTTCGAAAAATGGCCTTTTTATTCCCGAATTTGAAATCGGCCGACGTCGTGTGGCATTGTACTAGATATCGCTTGATTCTAAGTGGAATACGTATATTTTCCCGTTATTATCTTATTTTTACCTCCCAATTTCTCTCACGTTTTCATTTTACAATAAGAAATACAGGAAGTTCAGCGTTAATAGTTAAAATTACGATCATTTAAATATCCGGTACCCCACATTTTAGTGTAATTAATGCTCTTTTATTTATGAAAACGGTCATTTTTGCGAACCAGAAGAAATAACCATTATAACGATTTGGTTTCCCATGTAGCGTTTGCGGTCTCTATCTCGGATAGATTTATAGGTCTTCATGCGTGGCGAACCGAATAACTGATGATAAAACTTGGGAAAGAGATGAGATGCCGTGTTCCATTGACAAAAACCGAGAAGTTTAAACGCATGGGAAAAATATTTCTCTCTCTCTCCACTCTTATAGGCAAATAAAATCAAGTTTTACTCAATTCTCTATTCCTTGGACGTAATCGCTATCCCATAGAATTTAATTCTATAGATTCATCTTTAAGAAATAATAATCCTCGCAGACTTTAATTTATGAGTCGCGTAGATAATAATGATTTTTATACATGCGGAGGCAACGCACTTTTGTCCTTGCTGCGTCCTTCGGTTTGGAAAAAGTGGCTAAATTTTAGCATGACATCCTTATAAAAACATTTAACATTTTTATGTGAACATGTTAAATATTTGGAAATGCTCATTAAAAACTTTTATTAGTTTGGCCATTCAATCGCCAAGCGCTGTCACCATTATTTACGGCATCGGTATTAAGTAGCCAAACCGGTGATCAAAGAGAAGATATATTCCTACTTTCAAGTTCACAAAGAATGAATTACATTCTGCGAATTCCGAGCCACGTAAAACATAAATTAAAACTTTCGGAAATGAAATTATCCCCCTTCAATTTCGAAGAATCCGCTCGCTCTTTGCAGCGTCTTTAATCCCTTAGAATTATTAATAATAAGGACGGTAGTAATAATAGCGAAGTACCGCCGGCATTTTGCAATCTAAGCCTGATAGTGCTCGAGAGAGACGACGCGCGCATGAGATCCACAGCTGTTCCAATGCGTGACAATCGGAGGGAGCACCAACAGCGCCCCCTCGTCCTTGACAGAGCAACCGTTAGGTGGGCACGTGACGCCAGCGGAATAGGAGTTCGAGTTGCGTCCCTCCGTGCGGAGTGACGCAGCCGCCTCCTCGATCGCCCATCCCCTCTCTCTCCCTCTTCCTACCCATCCTATCTTCCCACTTGATTTTCCCTTCCATTCGCTCCGACTCAGCCTTCCTTTCTAATCTATCCTCCACGTTATAAAACACCCTTTCTTTCCTCGGTTCTTCCTCGACGTCACGCTTATTTAAACGGCTTTTTATCACCAAAGCTTCTTCCATTGAGGACGAGCTTGGGATACATGTATCCAATGGTGGTCATGAGCATGTCTAGATCAGAGTTTCCTAGAAAATAGTGGAAATAATCGCTAGAAGCGAGTGATAGATTAGATAATTATTCACAGACGCGACACGATAGGTCAATCGAGGCTTTAACCGGAGTGAACGTTTGGTGCAATGACATCCCCATGCCAAACACCTTTGGCGGCTTGCAGGGTAATAATATAAATGCAAAAATCTCCCCTTTCTAGCTAATCATGCCAAACTCAACCTACCACGGAAATTTTCACTCGGTATTTAACCCGGGAGCAGGCGCGTGGGGTGCTGAGTAACCCCACCAATGTCTACACTACACTCATCCACTCGTGACGCACGTTTTTTCCCTAAGATAATCAGTACCTTTCTTCCGAACTCTCTTGAGCATATTTATATCACTAATAGGTTTCAGTAGCATTTAGTCCGTGAAAGAGAGCATTTCAGATATCTTTCTCAGTGACACCGCGCCATTCTACGTTGCATATCTTATTGCAAGTCATGGCTTTTTATGCTATATCTGGCTGTAATTTTCAGAAATCGATGATATCTCTTTACAATTGACCAGTTTAATGTTTCTACCCTCTATTTACGTTTTATTAGGCAGGCGAACGTTTCGATTTACATCGCGACTTGGAGAAAATCCGTGAAATTCTTCTCAATAGTTTGGTATTATTTATATCAAATAACCCAAATACAGTGCTCAAAAGAAGTAGTTTCATAAAAAATTCGGACAGGCCTTAGCTAAACCAGCAGTAATTTTTCAGTTGCAACAGAAAACCTTACCAAAGCAACTAAGGGAATTCGGCCAAAAACTAGAAAAGAAAATGTTTCTGGAGAGCCCGGTCCATCTAGGCCTGCAAAATTAGGCTGTATCGTATGCTCAAGAAATCAAGACACTAAAACAACTTCGCTCTGTTCTAAATGTGAGAGGTCGATGTGTATGAAAAATATGAAATACGTATGTTAGTACTGACTTGACAGCGAATAGCACAACGAGAAGTGAACTTAGATAATTCTTATTATTATTATCATATTATTCATAATATTATGTTAAAACAATTATTTATCATAATTACTATTATCTAAGTCTAATTATTATTATTATGCACAAGTATTATTATTATACAAGTTCTTTTGTATGCATGTAAACTAACCAGGAGTTTTGAAAAATAACGATATATTTAACAAACGTAAATTATATGGGTTTAAAATAAATTTGAATTTTCCAAAGTATTTGCTTACTGATCTAAGAATACAGAAAATAAAAAAATCATAAATAATTATGCTGGAAAATGTAATTTAAAATTGGGTGACTCAATAATCCTGCGCGACCGTCTGTGCTCCAGAATTGCCGGGTTAACGAGAATTTTCAAAATGTTTAGATCGATTAAAATAGGTGATTTTAAATACAGAATGCATTGGACGTTTATGAGGCCTAAGTTGACCATATTTTGCGGGCATAAATAAATTAATTTAGGGTGGTAAAATTTTAATTTTTCATCGATATCCCCGTTCTAGACCACTCCATAAGCCTCTTTACTGATTTTCTCAGCCTCTCTGGATCCCCTCGGGTATCAGACTTCTAGGTTCACATCTACAACACCTCTTACCACTCCCGTGACACCCTCAAACCATTTCTGACTCCCGGCCCTAAACTTCCCACTCTCCTGTTTTACTCTTCCACTCCCTATAACCTTTCCCCCTTCCCGTCGGCTCACTCCTTCCGAACCATCTCGCCTCCCAGCCTTTTTCTTCGCTTCCATCCCCAACCTCCCTTCTTCTCGGCTCCTTCGTCCTTTACTTTCACTTCCTCTGCCTCCTCCCTCTCTTGTTTTCTCTCCTTTCCGCCCTACCCCAATCGGTCTGCCTCCCGACAAAAAGGCCACACCAACCAAATCAACTGAACCAAACCCGCTTTATTCCTCCCTTTCTCCCCCTCCATCCCCCTCTCTTCCTACGCTCTTCCTTCCTCTCTCTTCCTTCCTCCCTCTCCTCCTCTTCCTCCCTCTCTGCTCTCCTCCCTCCCCATATGCCTACGCTTATCCCACTTTATGATGGACAGCTCGAAATGATTTATGTATTCCGAGGCCGTGAAGCGTCCTTGCCGGCGGCAGGTCTCGAACCCGCGTCTTAACGGTCGAGGTATTATCCCAGTTATCCAAAACAGGCCTTGAACTTTATATCAGCAAATGTCAGGAGATTTCTTCAATGAGAAAATTCTGAGAAATCGCTCGATAATATCGGATCGTGAATTACTTTTTGCGCAGTAAGGTAAACGGGTGATTAGGCAGCCTCTGTTTGAAAAACCGATGGCTTTTATTAGTTTTACGTAACGGTCGTTTATTCAATAATTTATGCGTGTAAAATTAGATGAAACTAAAAAGTAAATGGAAGCGATGTGAGCGAAAATAAAAATTAAAAATTTGTCCTTAACGACAGTCATTGCCGCAACTGGATGATAATACCGTGATTTGGATTTCTTTTTCAAAATTCTCATGTAGAGATTTCAAAACCGGGGTCTGTTAATGCGCAGTGCGCAGCCCTTCTCGCAGTACATGATCCAGAAACTTTCCCAGAGGCGTCGAATCTGTTATTTACAGCGGTAATGCAATTATTTTTCTACCGCGGTGTTTCTCAAGCTGTGCCGCGGACCCCTAGGGGCCGCAAAATTATTTTGGACGCAAGGTGAAATTTCAAAAACTAAGTTGTCACGAATAACAAAATTTTATCAGGGAATTTTTGGAAAAGCGATGTGATTAAAATTATTAATAGTTACATAAAATTAAGAAATTTACAGTAAAGTTTCTTATTTTTACTATTTTCAATTCAAGAGTGGGCCCATGATTTTCAAGGGGGCCGCGACAATTGAAGGTTAAGAACCACTGCTGTAGCATAAAAAATAAAAATACCTGCCCATTTTGTTTTGGATTGCTTTAAACGTCGCACAATAAATTCAGAAAATTCTCTACTTGGGTAATGATTAATGAAGTTCGAAAACTTTTTCGAATTAAAAACTCCGAATAAAAGACGTCTTTGGATGACAACAAGTCAAGATATATGATATTCGGTACGTTTACTCTCAAGAGATATTTATATTCTGCTGTCTGTTACGTAATCCGCACACATTTATTATTTTAATGGATTTAATTCCACGGTAAAATTAAAGCAGAGTACTTATTTATTCATTTAAAAGTAAATTAACAACCTCTGAATAAATTTAATTCCGCGATATTTCATCATACAAAACCTGAATTTTCGCAGTTGGGGAACGATTAAAGTTTACCGAGTTTTTTTCGCATAATTAAATTCGTAATGGTGAATTCGATGTTAAAACTATAAATTCAAGAAGGATAAAAGTAAAACTAATAGGTCGTTATATGTTTAAAAGTAAATTTTATTTAACCAAAATATTAACTTATTGGGGAAAACTCCCACGTATCACTCATTCAGACCTAATAGAATTATCGGAAAATTTAATAAATCGATGGTAATACCATATAGGGTGAAGAAACAGAAAGGAGATGGAAAGGAAGAGGAATAGCGAGAGAATCCTATGGAATGATAAATGGAGTACTGGACAGAGGGTAAGGGAGGAATAAATGTTTTTTAGGGAGATAAATTGATAATATATAGAAAAATAAAGCCAAGTAAAGCAAGGAGAGTGATAAGCAAAAGTGAAGAACAGCGATGGGGATAAAGAATGGGACAGCGGATAGGATACGGACGTGCACAAAGAGGGTTGTAGAGGTATGGAGGGAGAAGATAAATGAAAGGAATAGAGGGATAAAGAGGAGGGAAAGATAAATAAAGTAATACAGAAGGGTAAAGAGAGTAAAACAGAGGTCTGAAATATGTGGTTCGCGGGCCACATGCAGCCCGCAAGACCTGAAAATACAACCGTCTCTTTTATTTTATTTTAAATAGGCGGAAGAGAGTGTAAACAAGCATGTAATGGAGTAATAAACAGATTCTAAACAATTAAAAAAGTTTATTCGTTAGAAATTGTTCGATTGCTTCTTTTTATTAAAATATATAACATGTCAGTCGTGCGTCTTTTAATATTCAACAACATGTGTACGCTCATTATTGTGGCATGCGGCCCGGCACCCATTTCGGAAGTATCTATTTGGCCCTCATGCAATTCGAGGTAGTGACTACTTGGATAAACGCCTACAGAAAAAGATAAAGGATGGGACTCAGAGGCAATAGCGGATACAAAGGCGGATAAATAGGATAACTACATCCTTAAGGGAGATGATTACTCTTCATGAAAACATTATCTCAATTTATTTTATACATATAAGCATTCTAGAAATATTTGAAAATACCGATGCAGGGTATAATATACCCTGTATATTTATTATAATGTGGCGGTATTAATATGGTTAAATAAGTGTCAGTAAATACATTTGTTTTCTTATTATCCCCTAAGCTATGCACCTAGGTACACCCCTGCACTAAGCACCAGATAAAACGGGATAGAGATTAAGAAAATGAAATGCAAAGATGAAGAGATGAACAAGGAAAGAGAGATAGCAAAAAGTTAAAAGTAAATGGAGTAGCTGAGAGTAATATAGGGAAATGGGTGGGATACGGATACAGGAAGAGAGAGAGAACAAACAGAAAAAGAAACTCATTATTTCGTGTTTTGCTTATTTCAGAGAATGATAATTTCGCGTCCTGCTCGTCATACGGATATGACGGGTACCTCGCTTCATCCTTGACGAGGTATATGGAGAAAGAGAGAGAGAAAGACAGAGAGAGAAAATCAAGAGGGAGACCACCATTAACGATGCTACCCTTTCGTATGGGAAGACGCCAAACGATCCCGCGGCACTCTTTACAGTCGGTACGTAAGCGACATGTCTACCGTGAGCATTTATAGAATGGCTGGTACCTGTTTTTTTTTCGCTCCATTTTTTTGTCTTCGCTCAACCATAGAGGCTCTATACATGATCCGAGTATCTCGACGACTCGGTGCAATTGAGAAGTCTTAAAAAGTATCAAGAGGGATTGAAAAGAATGCCATTCCTTTAGGCAGGTAGGAAGTTCTTCCGAAACAGCAAATATATCACGTTTGAGCATTTCAGCCGTCTTTATTTCAATGGACTTGATTTGATCTATAAGGCACGTATATGGTGATTGACTCCGTAAATCAACAGTTTTAAAAATTCCGGTGAACTAGAATTTTAAGCACGCCTGCTTCAGCAGAGTTCGTTGCTTGAGTTGTAATTACGCGTTTTTTACGTTTCGGGAAATTCCTTATAATTTCAGAAGAACGAACGACGCGGGACGATTCTATAATTAAATAGCTTTCTTAACAAACTGGAAACAAAATATATTCGAAGTTAATAACGAGCACTTCTTAAACGAAGCTTAGTAGGGAATATTGTTTATTTACTAACGTAAATGTATACACACACTGTTAATACCTCTCATTATTATTACTGGTTATTTTCAACAGCTGCCAATCGTAATGAAATGCACAATTTAAATACCAAATACTTAAAAACATAAGATTGTCTTTTTTATTATCGGTCGCTTATTGATAACAATTTAATGAGACCCAAGTACGATCGCATGGAGGAGCCTTAACTATATGTATGTTGATGTGTGCGTACTCACACATACATACATAAAATATCTCGTTAATTTGAATAAGTAAAAGAACTTAAACTTGCAAAAATTCCGATAATCTAAACATATAAAGGACTTCCACCGGAGTACTCAAACGGAGGAAAGGAAAATAAATATTTCATTCGTTGCATGTTTACGTCACCATCGGCACGATTGACTTAAAAGACATGAAGCACGTGAAATACAGGTAGCTTAGCAACAGTTGTACTCCTAAAACGTTCCTCCGCTCCAACTTGCCTTTATTTTCCTTTATTTTAACGAGGCAGGTTTCCATCCTTTCGGTTGTGGGAAACAAGATTATAAAAAGGAGAGGAGAGGGCGAGGAGCGAAACCCTTTAAAAACTCGACTGGGCGAGCTTCGTGAGAACCGTGTTGCGCAGTTAGGGCGATCGGTAAAACCATCTGAGAAAGAGAGAGATTGAAAAGAGAGAAAGAACGAGAGAAAGAAAGAAAGAAAGAGAGAAAGAAAGAGGGAGAAAAGAAAGGGAGATAGAGAGAGAAAGAGAGGTATAAAATGAGAGATAGAGAGATAGAAATAGTGAAAGAAAGAAAGGAGATAGAGGTCGAAAGAGAGAAAGAAAGAGATAGAGAGAGAAAGAGAGATAGAAAGAGGTAGAAAGAGAGGTAGAAAATGAGAAAAAAGAGATAGAAAGAGAGAGAGAGAGAGAAAAAAGAGATAGTGGGTGAGAAAGTGAGATAGAAAAGATGGAGAGAAAAAGAGATAATGAAAGAGAAAGCGAGAGAGAAAAAAAGAAAGTGAGAGAGGAGATGGAGAGAACGAGATAGAAAGAGAGAAAAGAAAGAATGAAAGAGATAGAGAGAAAGGTGAGGTTTGGAGACTTCAATGACCGAAATTTGAACGGATGGTTTTAATCTGTCAATTCTCCAGTTGGAAAACGATAATCGGATTATCTCCGGAGGGAGTTGGAGGATTTTTTATCTCGTCCATCCGCGGCTTATCTTCATTGAAGGATCTCTCCGGTTGCGTGCCACTTCTCGCAATTCGTGCTTCGTTCTTATACGAAATTGAGGACTCGTTTCTATTCGCTTCTTTTTATGCTTCTCCTGGGAGGTCAGCCATTGCTTCGTTGTCTCCGAGATGATTTTTGTCGACAGGTATTGCATATGTGATCGATTTTTGTCTCGAATTTTACGCCGAGTAAACTAATAGAAATAATTGCACAACTCCCCTCAGCGTCACTCGTCGATGCGATGTCGAAATAACGTGAAAACGAGTTAAATCTTTTTTCGTTTTTTATCTCATAATCGCTCGGTGGATATTTTTTGCTCATGCGCAAAATCACCTTTAACTTTAAATTTTAATCGTAATATTTTAATGAAGTGATCATGACATGCTTCATAAAATTTTGATTGCTAAAAAGGATTCTAAATGTGTCTGAGGCCAAGGGAGTATTTTTCGGAATGCGGTCTGATTTATTATCAACATCGACGAATGAATGTGATAGAGATCGATAGAACATGACTGCCAAAGAGAATTTGCAGGAGTATTATCGAAATAGTTTTCCGCAACGAAATTGCCGGATGCTAAAAATAGTGAATGCATATTTTGAACATATTTAGAGGACATTTGGTAAAGAAATGTGAATGAAACTCGTACATGCATGAAATGTTAATAATTTTTGTTAGTTGATTTCCTACCATAAGTGTAATAATTTCTGTAATGTAATTACCGAGTAAGACAAGGTATTTTGCCACGAGGCACTGTATATGTTATCGATTAAGTATGAAATCCGGAATTGTGTTGGATTCCTAGGCAATCTCAAGAATCTGTCCGGGGGAATAGGAGGGGAGGAGGATGGAGGGAGGAGGAGGGAGGGAGGGAGGATGGAGGGAGGAGGAGGGAGGGAGGGAGGATGGAGGGAGGAGGAGGGGGGGAGGAATAAAGTGCACAAGTGCCGGCGAGGAAATAAACAGCATTGCATATTTACATTCGTCCTATTAATGCTTTGCCTAAATTAATTTCCGCATTTTATATAATTCCTAGGTATTGTATAGTTGTATAGAATCCCTGGGTAAAATATAAAAGATTAGATCAAAACACGCTTATTTCATACTTTGCCAAAAATTTGTGGGCATTGAATAGAATGCCTACGAATTGTATACAAGGCCTGGTTTTTACACTTTGCTACTAACAGATATAGTATACAAAATCAGTCATTTCGGTATATACTTCCCAATCGCCTTATTTTATTAAAATAAATGCATATCCGCTGTTAACATCCAAATCTGTCCGCTTTTTCTAAGCTAGTATTCCGTTTAGAAATAACTGCACGTCGGTTTGTTAGTTTCATTATTATTTACCTTCCAATTGGTTCTCTTAGTGCATGGGTGGGGAGCTTACGGCCCGCGGATCGTATGCGGCCCCCTAGTGAAGACGTGACAAAAATGCAGTCCGTAAAATTTAACACGCAAATTCATACGTCATTTTATTGAATTTACGACAAAAAAGTTTATGATTGAAATGTTAACTCTAAAAACCTTACTTAGAATTGATTTTCCTTTATGCACTACCTCAGAATCTCTGGATTACTTCCTATATAAACACTAATGCGGCCCGCCGAAGCATTGGCAACTTCTAATGTGGTCCGCCGAAAAATTTTCAACCGATAGTGTGGCTCACCGCGGAGAAAAGTTTACCCACCCCAGCTTTAATACAATAAAAATTTAAGCCTCGTTATCCAAAGGGGGTGACGGAATATTAAAAAATATGTCATACCATGATCGTCCCTCTTTAAATACAAGCAAGTCGTGAGATGCCAATCCATTTCATACTATTACGTAACATTTCTATAGGGCCAGTAATGCATCAGACCATTTTTCTCAAGCAGAAGTATTTATGTGTCTGTCCGACTTTCTTCTTGTAGGAGGAAACGCCAAGACTGATCTAGATTTGTATTCTTCGGTGACTAATTGGCTATCTTGTATTAGCAATGAATATCGCCCGTTCTAGTTATGTGTGAAGCGCATTAAAAAACTCCTATTGCCTTCGTTGTTTTATTTACGTAATTGTAATTCTCTTGCAAAATTTCATTACCCACCGACTTCGAAACGTTCTATCTTAGGAACCGTTCGCGAAGGAAATGGGTATCTCGTCGTAAAGTCTTAAGTATTTCACAGCCTATGGGAAATGCATTACTACATTCGGTGTGTACGCCCTTACAAAAGATAAAGTAAGCAAAAAAGCTTTCAATTTTCTTTTCGAGTTATTTAAAATTGAATAAAAAACCGGTCTGGTGGATTTCGAACCGAAGAATTGCGGCTCGCGGTTCTTGTAATTGCTTGCAGTCTGCATCTAAAATAGGGAAAATAATTGTATTATATGCGTTACTTCGAGTTTTTTGGATATTTACTTCTCTTGGGACGGTGATTTACGCTAAAAATATTTTTTAAAGAGTTGATGTTACACAGAAACCTATTTAATCTAGTTAATTTTTTCTGTCTTCCTAATTTTTGCTTGGGATTTTATATATTTACTATTTAATATTTACCATAATTTTAAAGGTAAGAATTTCTTTTTGTAAATTATGTGTATAAAAATATTATAGAATAATTTCATTCGTTATGAGGTTGTTTAATGAATAGCGCTAAGTAACCGATTGTCAATTATATTAATTATTTATGAAATTAAATTAATGATTGGTATAAGGATGTCTTCAGTTTAGCGTAAAATATTTAGTTACGATTTTAAATGGTTGGTTTTTTAACTCAGAAAGTTAAAACTTAAATTGAATAATTAACTTCAATCATCAAAGCTATTTCTTATCCGAAATGCACGTAAGTAGGTATATAAACTTTGGAAAACGGCCACCACAAAATTAATTTCCGCCGTAATGGTTTCAATAATAAAGGCATTTTAGTAATTTATTATCGATCAATTTTTAAAAGCCGCAATTTCGTTCACCCTTAGCCATATAAGTCACGAGTAATAGGGTAGAAAGTAGGCTAGGATTCCGCGAAAATTACTGTAGTCGAATGGAACGGGAAAATTATTACGAAAGTTAAAAGTTATTCAGACGGTAAGAAAAAGTGGATACGTAAATAGGAGATAAGGGTCTACCGAATGCATTTTTATGTTCAGAAGTTTTGGGATATGTGACATTAGATTTGAGCACTCAAATCTTTATGCGAGGTGGTATCATGTGACTCTCATTTTATATGGTGGATCTATAAAGGCTGGCTGTTAAAGGGCCAAAGGTGTAGACCTATAAAAATGGCCTTTATTACTCTTTAAAACCGGAAAAGAAATATTCAAACGGGATGAGGACGAAAAGAGAAACCGTGCTCCCTTGAGCGATTCAAAGCGTCTTGGTCGGCTCATTTTTATGCACTTATACACCAAGGACGGATTCCTTCTTAATCTCCGCAAAAACGCGAGCTTTTTGAAGAATGTAACGGCGCCCACAATGCCATTACAACATTGACCTTCGTCGCGACAGGAGAGTCCGTTTTTTTATCAGACGGAGAACTTTTGCGCGTTCCTCTATTTTTTTTTCGAAAAATCCATTTGGATTTATTTTTTGCACGCTCGGTTAAATACGCTTTTTGTCCGAGCGAAAAGACGGATGACGTTACGTGTATTGCAGACGGGTTTTACGACAGGCGTGTCTTTTTTGGGAGATTTTTAAGTCGAGCGGTCGCTCTTAATCTCTCGGCGAGTAGATATCTGTCAACGGGAAGGGGAAAAAATGGGAGAGAGTGGAAAAAAAGTTTCTTTCGCGTTTATTTCGGTGTGCTGCTTTGTAGATGATCGATGCTTCAGTACTTTTCTAGATAACGTAGGAAGAGAGAAAGAGAGCGAGATCGAATTTTGAGGTAAATGGTATAAAAAAGAGACTCTGCGTTTCAGAAATGAACGGTGACGAATAAATAACCTCGGATTTAAATATTAACGACAGTTATAAAAATGGCATCGAAGGCTATTTTGGGCTATGCGGCAACAGCGCGCAGAATAGAAGTAATTTAATTACGTGAACTGAATTTTCCCAAGATATGTCTTGATGTATGTACATAATACACGACACCTAGGAGACACTCTTTAAGTATGGAGTTTCGTATTCAAATCTCATGAGAGCGAAACAATAACGAAGTATATGGCGAGATACGGGTCATTTTCAACCCTGAGCGGACGATTTGCAGACGGACGTTATGCCGACGGACGGTATGCCGAACGGACGTTATGCCGACGGGACATTATGCGGACGGGACAGGATAGGCGAGAATTGTTAACAACTGATTTATAAACTATTTAATGAGGTATTTACACCGTCAGTGTATGGGTCATTTTAACCGCCGGAATGTATAAACAATTGAACAGATGGATTGAACCGTCTGAAGTATAAACAACTGAACGGGTAATGTAAATTGCCAGTATTATAAACTACTTATTGAACGGTTAATGTGAATCACGTCCGTCGTAATACTGTCCGGGTACCATTTTGAACAATTACGAGTACAAGTAGTTTGTTGACTCAAAAAAAACCTTTAATCACTAAAGTTTAAAAATAATTTTCAAAAACGAAAACATAAACAATCGGAAAGCACGTTGGAAAGTATTGATTGGTCTTCAATTCTATGCATGCAGATATATGTTAAGAGATGCTGGAAAGCAGGAGACAAATTATGCCTTGACCAGGGAATCGATTCCCGGTCAAGCCAGAACATTTTCCATCGTTTTTAACTTGGCATCTCACCTTAGAGAGGTTATAATGTTTTTTTGGGCGTTCCTGTTGGGGAAAATTGATAATAGCATTTCTAATCCTAGTTTAACCAAGACATACCCTATTCTGAAATAGGATAAGTCTGCCTCGATAGTTCAGTGGCAGAATATCCGTTGGGGAAGTGGAAAACACATTTTCGATCTGCCACAATTTGAAAAATATTTTAAATTGAATTCTATAAGAAGTATGATAAAAATGTGAAAAACAAGTCTTGTGTTGATTGCCGAAGGATAAAGGGAATGTCCCAGTTGAGGGGTCGGCTATCTATGGGTCACAAAAGCAGTTTCCGTAACTCAGGAATTTATGATGAAAAATAGATCAGTAGGTACCTATCATTTAACAAAAGATTTTGCTATTTTCTGATTGGTATTATGTTCATAAAACTTTAAAAGTTGAAATTATCAAGCAATAAATACCTAGACTTGAATTTCACTGATGTGATATAACAGAATGTCTAGGTAAATTTCGATGTAAAATCTTTCATACGGTCCGCCAAAACATTGGCAATTATCAATGTAGCCAGCCATGAAGAAATGATTGTCGAACTGGGCCATAATTTATGGAAGTAGAGTTCGATAAAAAAATCAAGCGTTGAAATTCCTGACCCATCTCTAACTGCGGCGAATGGCTTTCTTATCGGGCAGCTTCCATGGAAAAAATATCGTGACAAATCATTCAGAAGGTTACATATACCTTACCTGCGGTCTCAGGGGATCGGACTAATGGATTCGAACGGCGATGCTCCGTTGTTCTCTTCGAAACGCCGCCGTCCGCGACTCCATTTTTTTCATACCCGATGCATCCATCAAAATATTTCAGCGCGGTAATTTACAGATCCCCCGTCGAGGAAAAAAATATCGAATGGCGGCGAAGTCGGATCATTTCCCGCGACCGCAGCGATGGGTGGCGGGTAAAGCGTTCCCATAATGCCCTACGGTGACGAAACGGACGTTTTTTTCCTGCTTTATTTCTTCCCCGCCCGTCGCGATATATTTATAAAGCTTCAGTTTCTCTCTCGGGAGTGCCTTCGTTTTAGAAAGGGTTTGGATTTACCGCCTCACCGAGGCCCTTCATTTACCAAACCAGATGATAATAGATTCTCGCTAATTGACACCCAGGGTATCGGGTTTTGTTGCCGGCAAATACCGGAAAAGGTAAAGAGCAAAGGGCCCATTGTCGGCTACCAAAAGCTGATCACTTACGCCTTTTTACTCCCCCTTCCCTTAGATATATGGTTTCCATTGTTGCGCAAGTTCCTAACTGTGAGACGCATTCTATATTAGGTACGATAGGGGCACACCTCTCTTTGATCCGCGGTGGATTTAAAAGAAAAAAGGACGGTTCGAGGGATCACTGTGCTCGATCGATGACAACCTTTGTGCACCCGGAGGCGTTATGGGTGAGTCACGGCGCACACGTCCGTGCGTTCATTGCCGCGGCCCGAGAATGTTCTTTTTTCTAATCGAAGCGCCAAAGTGATAGTACCTTCGCATCGGAACCGCAAAGCCGCAAAACCGCTGCATTCTGAGAAAACTTCAAACGAGATTCAAACATTCCCTTGAATGTTGTTTCCCTCCGTCGGAGGAAGTTTTGATGAATATATTCACAGACCTGATCAACTCGGCGTGTCTTATTTTGTCTTTCACCGGTTGAAAAGGCCAGCAAGTAATTCGAAGCCATCTAAAGGTGAAACCGCAAGCAATATAACATTGTAAAAACCTCGCTTTAGTGGATTTTTTGGGAGAAAGGAGTTGACGGTGAATAAAAGGCAATTTAGCTCCAAGGGACATGCTGGGTTGGTGGGAAAAATCAATTTGGATCCAAGTTTCCAGTTGAGTTTTTCATAATGCAGCACGGCAGTATGTTTCCCTGATGCTGTTTTTACCTTACTTTCCAGAATGGAAATAGGCTTATAGTTTCGTCGTCTTGTCTGTCTGTCCGTCTCCCTATTATCTTTTGAACCAATAGACCGGTTTTCATGAAACTTGGTGGAAATATCTTGCTACATGGGCCAAGCTCCCGAGGATAGTTTTTGTTGCGAAGTCCCGGGTTCGATTCCAGGAACTATTCTTTCCATTTGATTTATATGTGAAATCTGAAATCCATCGTGCAGGGTAATTTTCTCTTCTACGTTAAAATATCAATATCGGAGCGAGTTTTGTACTATTCTTTGAGGATAGGAATGAAGATTCTAATTTTTATCGTAGAATTTTGCGTAGTAAATACTGGCGATTTTGCAGTTTTTATCACTCATTACGAGAGTGTTGCACTAACAACAACTACTGTTGGACTCAGATTCGGTATATTCTAACACGTACACGCGTTATTTTTGCCGCACACAAATACGCGTGATCAATTAATATTCCGTTCGAATGTATTTGTAGTATTTATTAGCGCTAAATTATGAAATTTGAAAACACAAAGAGCTACATATCCGCGATGACTTTAAAGCTATTAAAGCCAATATAAGTATTAAATAAATGATTAAATGGAAATTCGGTATCATAAGCTCTGTTTGGATCATCTTGTATTTATTACGGGATGAAATAATTTTTCCAAGGATTATAACGTGCACGGGATTTTAATTTTATAACGAAAAAGTTTCTTTGAAATTCATACTCGCTGAATATCATTCAAATAATGGAATTTATTATTCATTACTCGGTGAATGTTATACGATATTGTTAAAAATGACTAACACTCGGATGGAATTTTTGCAATGTGTAAAATTTATACGTCGCGGGAAAACTTTTGAGCAGATGGGTGACTACGAGAGTAATACTTTTCCATGTCACTTATTGTACAGTTAGAAGTGGAACCAGAGAACATTTAATTGAGAAAAGTGCTGTAGATATGTATTTACTTAGAATGGGTAATGAAGCATATCTCTTATCTCCGCCGAAGTAAAAAGAAATATTGCTTATAGGGTTTTCTTCCACCAAACCAGGATAGAAGACAAGATTGCTCATCCAGATATAGGTATTTTAGAACCAAATAAAGTGTATGGTAAAAAACATGCACCATTTTTACTTATTAATCCGCGGTCCAATATCCTTATCAGATAAGCCGAATTTAAAACCTCGATTTTTCTTTTGTCCAATTTCTGAAACTTGGAAAGTCTCAATATAATGTATCTTCAGACATAATTTTAATTCGGAATGTTTCAGTAGGTGAAGATACATTTCTGATTGGAAATATGGATTTACCTATGATTCCTCATTTTCTTGGAAACATTGACGTTCTGTTATTTTTTCGGCCTGCCTGTTTCCTGTGATATAAACGTCTCCTTTTAAGAAGCTTGGGTGTTTTCCATTTTTTGAACTACTAGTTCTTGCAACGTAGAGAACTTTTAAGTCAGTAATTTTCGCAAAGTGCATAAGTAGATATAAAATCATGTCCTAAATATCTCCTGGAAACTGCTATTGGCAGAAGAGAGGCTTAGTTGTTATGTACTATATAAGGTAAAGCTAAAAGGCTCTCTCCGTGAGGAGAAAAAACTTGAACCGTCTTTCATTGAAAATTTCACGGGGATTTTTATTATTCTATTTGTAGAAATTTATCATTGGGAATTAGATTTCATTCTGCATACATGACATAAAATGGACTACCACTACCAGCCTTAACAGGTAATTTATTTAGCCAAATTCTTTCAAGAAAGACAAATACAAACCAATAGCTCTCCTCGAGTAGAAACACTTCCCTGTTATTTAATGCAAAACAATTTTACAAAATGTGGAAAATATGTTCGAAAATCTACTTCCCCAAGTTTTACGCGAGGCTGAAGTGAAGTTTTATGCAGACGCTGTATTTACCAAGTATTTAATCGCTCTTATCAAGTTCACGTTTAACGCCCAAAGCCTGTTTCATTAATTTTTTTTCGAAGAATGCGAACAAATATAAAAGAACTATTTTAACTTTTGTTTCCATTGTCACGATTCGACATAACCATGTTCGGTTGATAAAAGGTAATATTTTGAAATAACACATCATATTCACCTTTCTATCCTCGTCTCTTCCACAGAAACAACATTTCTTTCTCGTTTACACATTATTATAATGTCTTCCGCTTTTCTGATTTTAGATGTACACGAAATTCTAAGCAAGTATAACGTGAGATAAAAAACAAATATTTGGCTCTGTACTGAAGCCGAGTAATTGAAGGAATATTTTACGCCTTCTTTTATAGCCACTTTGCCAAATAGATTATTTTTCACACAAATAATGAATACATTTGGGGATTCTATGCCCTATAACTACTAAAGTGGCGAATAAGTCAGCAATTATTCTTTCACGCATAAAAATATCCAGCAATTACTTAATTCCCTACATCGACTCTCCCTTTAGTTTTGATGTAATGTTGCATTACAGATCCAAACTGTACAATAAATTACTAGCCACAAAAATTTCTCTGGCCGGGAAAATTGTTCCTAATAATTCCAAAGAAGTAACTCAACTGTCCTAACTTAATTTTCTCAAATTTTTCATATTTTTGAAAAGTAGCTCCAATGTAATTAATGTAATTCGATTCTGAAGATTCGAAAAAAGAAATTAGTGTAGAGCCGAAGTTTACGAACAATAATGGAATAGATTAGTTTTTAATACCCAAAAGACTAAATTTATTACGATCCTTGGTAGTCTGAGGATTAAATATTTGAGATTAATACAGGTATGTTTATAACTACCGGATTTAATAAACTTTATCGACTGCATAGCGTCAATGAACCTGTAGTATTCGCAGTAGCAATGTTTGACATTTATAACGCATATGCAGAAAATTCTATTGAAGAATAAAATATAAAAATTTAAGCACAAAAGGTCCATTCAGCATTTTATCTATCTAGGCAGAATCGAATTTTACGTTAATATTGATGAAAAGTTTAATTACTTGCACATTTATTCATGAGCAATATTTGTATTCGTTGTGAGATTCTCCTTTTCACTGTACGGATTAATAAATCTATCTTATAACTCGCTCTAAATGAAGAATCGTCCTTGCAAAATGGCTAATATATGCAAGAATAAATCTCTTCGGTCGTATTAAATACGAAAAAAGCCGTTAAACAAAGTAAGGTAAGAGTATCTGGCACCAAATTGGATCGAATGAAAAAGAACTTCCAAATGGATGCTGTTAGACCAGTTGAAGAGATCCAATAACCTTTTCGATAAAAATCCGAGTAGCATTCCGTTCAATGAGTTTAAATGTACGACTTCGTGATTGAAATGAAAAACAAAACTTGTACCGATAAGGCGCACGCCACAATTTCGCGACGTTAAGACATGAAAAAAGTTTTCAAATTACAAATTTTACGATTCTGAGACAGTTACAGTTGCTATACTTAAAAGTTATTTATAGGAAAATAGGACAAGTAATGTGTAATTTTATTTTCGGATCACATTTTAAAAAGATATTTAAGCCTCCTCACTTTGATCAAACACTAATCTGTATCTTATATGCGCTGTTGCAGTTAAGCCTCAAAGCCCGAGTCCCGAGAGGAGGAAAATTTGCTATACTGATTACCAGCTATGGTATTTTCAATGTCAGATGTTTCGAGTTCCAGAGTAAGGTTGCTGATGGCAAGTATTACGTTATTGAAAATTCACGTTGCTAAGGTTCTGCAGAAATGCATAATCATTCTGCAGAAATGGATTTATTTGTCCGTCTACCATAAACATCTGAACTCGGAAAAAAATTCCGAGTTTTTTTTTCTTCTAATTAACTCGGTTTCTATTTGAGCCATTACTTTGTAAAAATAATATTTCAAAAAGTTTATTACTTCAAAAACAGCAAATTTTATGGGAATGATTTTTACATATTCTTGATTTCAAGTAAGATTTCGGCTGGGTTATTTGGACGAAAGAACCTCGAAAGGTATTATTTATGCGTTTCAGCTAAAGTTGCTTTGAAATGGCCACGAATATGACTATCCAGTATTTAAGATTGAAACGAAGCTTTTAAGAAAAAAGTATGTTCTGACAACAGAACTACTAGGGAAAACGTACTCTTTATAAATTATGCCGTTATAAGTATTTTATGGCTGTTTCTACCTCAGTTGGTCTGTGTGTTTATACCACTCAATTTCACTCTTTATGTTCATTTATTTGAAGTTTTTCGACTGTAATTTAGGTATATTTTGAGATTACACTTTTAGAGTAGTCGATATCATTTATTGTCCATTGTTTCGAACTAATATAAGAGCTAAACGCCTGGCTGTTCAAACTCAGAGGAAAAAATAACTTCCAAAATGGGCACGAAATCCAGGTATTATAAGTTATTTCATCACGATCAAAACTGGAACGTTAAGTAAAGCGAGATATTTTTGTTTCAAATAGAAGAAATACACCTGGCATTAAATTTGTAACCGTGTTACTTTTTCCTCCCTCATTTTTCTTGGCGTTGGTAAATTTTAAAGGCTCGTAAATTTTATAAAACAAGACAACGTAAACACTATTTATCATTTTTCGAGTAACATTCTTTTTCTGGGACTCGTATATGATTTCAGCAATCGGTGAATTTTCTGTGATGATAACGCGCAAAGTGTTCGAGTCATTACAGCAGTTCAAATTGAGCTGTATTGAAATTTTAATTGAGAAAGAATTACTCTCCTATATATGCGTTCATGGCGGCATATAAGATAATTATCATTTCACCTTAAAACACTTTTCGAACTTTTCCTCACGGGACAGACGGTTTTAATCGCGCTTTAAGCTAAAGTTCGACACCTCAAACGGGTTATTATTCAATAAGGAGGTACCGTGAAGCGATTGATACAAGGCTGTCTTTTTGCGAGAAAACACGAAGAACGTCATCTCTCTTATTTTTACATCATGATTCGGTAGGTTAAAGGCACGAAAAGATGACAAGACTCTTTTTTATCTTAATTTCAAACCTGCTTTTTATGATGCGAGTCTTAAGGATCGCTTATAAATTAGCGGAGCCAAACCAGTTCTTGGACAAGTGAGTTTGGGTGCTCGTGCAATAGTGCGCGGGCAGTCATTCTTATTTTATTCGACAGGCTCCTTTTGCTGGTATCCGATTGGAAGAAAATAAAACAAAGTGGAACTTGAGATCAAATGCGAGACTTGTATAACGGGTAAGGTAGGGGTTCGGTACTAATCGTACCGGCGGAAAGAATTGAAAAATACTTATTTTGCAGTTTACTGAGGTATTTATTCCTCTAAGGCAACAAAATACGTAGGTGGGGCCAGCGTTTTCGTCCAGTGGGACCATATATGGCGGGCGTGAAAAGTTAGCAGCGACATTTTATTAAATCAAATAATTTCGTTTCGGGAATTATGCTCATGGCAGTTTATAAAAATCATCCTGAAATGGGATTAAAGCGGCTAATCTCGATAATACTTCTCAATATACCATTGTGTGTGCGGTAAAGAGGTCTTCTTATTGCGCTGGCGATTCAATTTTGGGAATCCTATTTTTTCAGCTATCCATGACTTAACGATGGATTTACGTATCTGGAAAGAATTCAGTATATAAAAATTAATTTTCCAAATGAAAGATGTGTTCTAACCGTGAAAAAGTTTTCCAAAGACATTAAAAATATCATATAATTGTAAGTTTAAATTAAATTAATTGATTTTATATCCATAGTAATGCTAACCAGTATTAATTTGTAACATCACCGCTGTAATCACTTGTTCCCCATTTAAGTACTATATTTCTGAGTCTAGACTAAGGATGTCCAACCTACGGCCCGAAAAGCTATGATGAAAAAGCAATCCGGAAAGTTGAACACACAAATTCGTACTTTTTCATCAAAATTTTGGTAATAGAACTCTTGATATTGAAACGTTAGCCATAAAAACCTTACTTAGACTTGATATTCACTTATGGCACTTCAGAATATCTAGGAAACTTCCGATTTAAACTCTAATCCGGTCCGCCGAAGAATTGGCAACTCCAATGCGGCCCACCGAAGGATGCGGCCCGTCATGTAGAAAAGGTTGAGCACCATCGGTTTAGTCAGTTGAAGTCTACCCTAAAACGTTATTCCCTGGTTATTTATGTAAGAACGGTAGTCATACTAATCTCTCTTTCGTGTGCACTGTCATTCGCAACTGAGCTCCTTACTCGGAGTCCACCATTCAAACTCGCCTCAGGCGTCATAATAGGACCACTTACAGAACATTCATCAGTAGATGATCCGTGTTAGTCAGCCTTTGCCACATTCCGATTGTGTACTCCCATATGGTTAAGTAATGAGTGAACGCATTTATGTAATGAGCCTTGTGATCCGACACTGTGTCGCGCTCGTTATGTAAAAAAAACGCTTAACACTTCGGTACTCGTGTTAAATTTTCAAACGCCAGTACTCGCGTGAGGTGCTCCTGACACTCCATAGATTTTTTATTATAAAAAATATCACTACTATTCAATTAATTCTTTATTTTTTTCTATTTATAATCATTTATAAGTGAATTTTGAGAAGTTTCAAATGAGTTTTTCATTAGAAATCTATTTCGAAAAAGTCTTAAGGTACACTTTCATGAATATTTTCGGATGTCAATTTATGAGTCAGTTGACAGTTTTTAGTAATATACTTATAATATCGCCAGTCCAATTAAAAAAATCGGAAGTCCCATACTAGAACACAAGTGATAACTGTACACGAGTAACCATGTTTTTCGCATCATGACCTTGAAAACTGTATTTGATTTGCCGTTTCAATTTGAATATTTTTAGAATTCACTATAATATTCTCTCTCTCTCTTATGGATTGGTAAATGTTTACCAGAAATATCGGCTGTCCCTCTTGGTAGTTCTGTCAAATATCAGTCGGAAACAGTCTACTGGGAACTTCAAAACAACAACCGAACACTGAAATAATAAAAATCTTAACCTTGTAGGATCAGAGTCAGTAAACTAACTGTTGAGATGCGATCTTCAATTACGGGAAATAACACATACGATGACGATCAACGAAGAGGCAATTGACAGACAATCTCAAATTATGAGAAATAACAAAAGTTCTATAGATAGTAACAATAATTTCAGAATAAAATATGTACAACGTCCGCCCAATGAAAAAAGCGTTGATTTCCGTAACGTAGAGCGAAGCATTCTCTTACAATTAGACACAACGTCCAAACTCAAAGGATTACCATAGAAAACTGAAAATTTTTAGCAGAATAGGTACCAAGCACATGTCATTCCAGCTACTGAAGGGTCGGGGTCATAATAGGCCAAAGGAAAGGAACCCTTTCATAAAACGTATGTATGCCTGGGATGTCCACAGCACCCCGCGCGAGTACTGGAGGGTTAATTATGGAGCTGATCAGTAAAATACAATTATATCAGATAAGTATTACATATCGCAAATAAAATTCATGGCTATCAAGTTCCGCGATTATGTTATGCTTGGTTCAACGCATCATCCTTTCTTAAGTAGCCTTTATTTCTTGACGGTTATCTTTCTTCTTCTACTCGTGAAACACCTGAAATATCACCCATCATCATCTTCTTTTTTCTTAAAATTTTCCTTCGGTCGCATATTTTAAGCATTCAACCTTTTTTCGAGTAATTCCCGACCCTATTAGCCTTGCTATTAATTATCAGTTACGTTATCATTCTCTTTTTTTTACCACTTTCTCATTTTTTAATTTTTCTGCTCGGTTTTTCTACATTCTTGTATCTGAAATTATGTGAATTCAATTTTTATTTATAGCTATTATTAACTCAGCTAATCAATGAGAACTTTATACCGATAGCTCTTAAACGACACAAAAACACCTATAAGCATAAAGTGGTAAAATGTACTATACGAACATCTCTTGACACTCATCATAGGTCGATGGTTCATCCTGACGAATACCTAGTAGTGCACCTAATCAACATTTGTATTAGTTTGGGGGATACTTATATCGTTAATTTGACTAAATACAGAAGAGAGATACTATCTATGTAACTAAACAAAGGTGATTCATAAATTTTCTCATCTCGTAAACCCATCTTCATTCAAAAATATGTCGCATTGGTAGTTAATTTTGCCCTAAATTGAACATGAAAGGTTAAGATGCCACTTGAACGCTAGAACAAACAAATCGCACTCTATCTTCGATAAGAATGTAGGAACTAAAATTGGTTTACATGCAGTAATCACTACCGTTCCCTAAATGAACCGTGAAAATTAAATACATTCATTCGATATTTTATTTCAAGTAGGATCTCCTATCCAATTTTCGTTACTGAAGTTTATCGCCTAACTCTCAAGCTTTTTAGGTGCAAGAATTATGTTCTAAGTAAATAGCCTGATTTTTCAAATAAGTCAATTTATTCGAAGGCTTTCGTCGTGTTGCTGATCTGAAGACGCCGACAGGAAGATCGGCGAAACTGTAGTCAGGTCTCCAATTTGCATACGTGGTGACCACCTGGAAATATGAAGTCTTCAAGTGAATTTATTTCACGCATCAAACTACAGTTAGCTTAAGTTTGCGATTACGCTAGATGGTTAGGTTTCGTTAAATAATTTGACCGCCCGAAGACTAGTGTGTGTGTGTGTGTACTTTTGTCTAATCAACCTCTTCGATTATTATAGCCAAAACTCCTTCCACACCGAACACAATCTCAAGGAAGGAGAGAAACCCGGTGCCTACACTTAACGAAGAGCACCAAGGGGGCCAACGTCTTAGCGTCCCTTCCGAAGGACGGAACGCTGAATTAGCGCTGTCTCCCAAATACTAGTATGCTACACGAAGTTTAAAATTGCTATAAACGGCTTTTCAAGGTTAGCAAAGTAATAAAAGTAATTAGTTTTTTTTTGCGCTTACGTCCATGGATTTTTCCTCCCCAACTTAGAGGTAGAGGGAACAATCCAAGATTAAATAGAACTGGTATCTCTGGTACAGATGAAAATACATTTTGAAATGTTCAGTGATATTGAATTTGCAAATGAGCTAATACACAAATAAGAGTAATAATCAGAGCAAAGTATACAACAAAAATGAGATGAAAATGATGACGATAGTCGGAAGTAATAGGGACTGCGAAACCAAAATGACCAATTTTCTTCATACATTCGTCACCAGAGCAATGAGGCACGTGCAATATGAGTTGTATTAAAATGGAAAAATGGATCATATTTAGCATTTATTCTGTCATTATCCTTCAAAAACGACATGACAAATATATTCCGAAGCTTTGAAACTAAGAGAAGCAAATTTAAAATGAAATAGTTGGAAGTAAGTATAAGGCATACCTTGAATTATTTCTGAAATGCTCATTTTATGTTGTGAAAAGTTGTAGACTGCAATTGAGAGGGAATGGGAAACTACAATAGCGATTGAGTAGGAATTGACAATTTAACAGAAAGATTGCTATGAAACGAATTGCAAGTTTAACGCGAATCCCATAAAATAACTCTAAATGCGTGAGTTTATTAATATTCTTCCTTATTTACCAGAAAGATGACAGAAAAAACTACCTTGCTTACAAGGCAAAACGCGCCTCCGCGCGCAAAATAAATGTATTACATACAATGATTCTCAAACCATGGCACGTACTGATTTCAGAGGGCTGAGACTATTTTTAAAGTAAAGCTATATAAATTCTGGATATTAATTTGAAATTAACCACTTGAAAAGAGAGAAAAACAAGGTATGACTTACCGATATCTTTAAACATCACTAAAGGACTGTTACTCGCCTGCTGCTCGAAAGGGTAGCGGGCACGAATCCTGCGAAAGTAGGATTTTTTCCCAGGTCTCCCGGCTCCATGTTTGTGTGCTTTGAGGAGACCGCGCAAAGTCAGCGTTCCGCCCTTCGGAAGGGATGTTAAGTCGTTGGTCCCCTTGGTGCTCTTCGTTAAGAGTAGGCTAATTCCGGCACCAGGTTTCCCTCCTCCCTTGGTGAGTGTGTTCGGTGTGGAGGGAGTTTTGGCTATAAATAATCCAAGAGGTTGATTAGTCAAAAATACTCACATCACTAAAGAAAGTGTGAAGAAAAGAGGAATAGCTGTTGTATGGTATCATTACTTAATTGCTAATTAACTAAGAAATGAAATGAAAAACTATGGAGACGAACGAGGTTAGACTCAAGTTGATTTCCTTCCGATGTTTATTAACAATCATCATGTGCAGTGATATCTTTAGATATTACTATAGCTAAGACAGTTGATCAATGAAGAGTGGGCCAATTTTGGATTTGAAATCTACCCAAACATAGGAGTGAGAGATAAATCGACGGGTTTATTATCAGTGATAAATACGTATAGAATTTCTCCTATCTAACCTAGGAAGCTCTAAAGTATAGAAAAGCTTTATAGACACGCATCAGCTAGCTCATATTTCATCTTCATTGCCATATTTTCTCCCTATTTATTATGGCCATCCGAGGCGTAAGAATTTATGCATCAACAGTGATAATATTTAAGATAGTATTGTAGTGTTTTCAATCACACTTAAAACTAGTTCGTTTCGCGGTATATTTACAGGTATCATCTGACAAATAAATACCGCAATTCCCAATAAAACGATAATTTTCATAAAATTAAAAAGCATCGGTTATCAATTTGTCTCACTTGTGCGGAGGAAAATTACGCCTCCCGTTCCGTATTAATTAGCGTCTTCTTCATGAAAGATGGCGATGGCATTGCAGTAATGAGCGATTGAATTTCAGGGAATACAATACTAAAGTTATTGTCGTCTCAGCAGGATACGAATCTAATACCTAAATCATGCCATCTGGTGGATTACCGAGTTCAATAGAAACGGGAGATAAATGAACAAATCTCCGAAGATAACATCAAAAGTAATTAATGGCTGTTTGCTAATTTCATTAGAAATACTCCCGTAGAAGATATACGCAACTTCAAAGTCGGTGGCAAACTGGTTACATAGTACATTCACGCAGTTTATGTAGCTTGAAATTACAGGTAATATTTCTCCTCTTAACGGCCAAAATGCTCTTCCATCCGTTACGTTGGTTTTTCCCAACATTTCCGTATTATACCGCTATTTTGCGATGAAATTTACTAGACTTTAAGGTGAGCATTGGGTTATAGAAAAAATGCTGACTTATTTTCCGCGTTTATTTGTATGAAAACGATTTAGAACAATGGCATCAATCCTGGTCGCCGAAGGTCGTAAAAGACGACAAAAACTGATAAAGATCGTATAGCACTTAAGTGATCCAGAATCGTGTATGTAGTCCATTCTATAAAAAAGGAGAAATAGTCCATAAAATTCTCGGATAAATTAGGACGTTGTGTAACACGTTTCTGAAACAATACCTTCCATTACCAAGAATTTAACTAAGGGGTCCTCAAATGCGTCCACCAAGAAATTTTGGTGCGGCCACCACTAGAGTTGGGGACTGTGACTTTTTTCTGTCACGGTGACTAACTGTTCCAGTGATAAAAAATACCTGTGACTCATACCTGTTACTTGAGTCACCGGTGACTTTTTCATTGTATTGACCTTGTGCTGGTGGAGTTGGTGACAGTGGTAACGCCATAAAACCAAGTATCGGCCGATAACGAGTACTTACTTGGTAGCCTGGTGGTAGGTAGTATATATTAAATCGGTGACTAGTGAAGTAGTGAGCAAGAAAATAAAAAAAATTAAATAGTAGAGCATTAGGTATATTTCAGATAGTAATTATCTCTATTATATTACACAAAGAGAAATGTTTTGTTTACAGAGTTTGTATGGTTACTAACAACAATATGCAGTTAGTAATGTTATTGTGAGTATTTTTGAATTGTTTTTTTATGTGGAATTTATTATTTTCAAGTGAACCAAGAATTGCATCATGGAGAACAATGACACTGGAAGAAATTTACACTGTTTTGGGATTGTTTATGCTGATGGGAATTATTCAGAAGCCCACGTTTCGTTCTTATTTTTCAACAAAAAGAATTTTTTCCACGCCAGGATTTGGGGACGTTATCTCTAGGGATAGATATACCGGGCAAACTCGGGAAAGAAAAGATTGGGCGATTCTTGAATTTTTATCACCGAAACTATAGTCTCGGGGACTATCATGTAGTAAATGTTCTTCTCTATCCGAATAAATGTGTTAATCTATATCTCACGGATAATATAAGAGAATGGGAGAATGATATATAGATCATTAATTGTTATTTGCCGAGAGAACCGTCTTAGCGATCGATGTAAACAAAATATGCGATGTTTTGCTCAGGATTTCCTCGAATTTTTATCTCCAAAACTATAAGTCGCAATTATGTGGTCTCTAGTAAATGTGGTTCTCTATACGAAGACATTTTTAAATCTATACCTCACGGATAATATAAGAGAATGGGGAGAAATATATAGATTTTTAATTGTTGTTTGCCGAGAGAACCGCCTTAGAGATCGATGTAAACAACATATGCGATGTTTTTATCGGGATATTCTCGAATTTTTATCTACGAAACCATAACTCGTAATTATGTAGCCTCGCGGACCTTCTTTTAGTAAATGTTGTTCTCTATTCGAATAAGTTTTTTAGTCTAGACCTTACAGATCATATAAGAGCTAGAGAGATGAAAGTTTGCTATTTCATTGTTGCTTGACGGATGCCATTTAACGAGATACTAGTATAAGATTATTAAAATAATCGTGTAATGTGGAAATTCTAATTGACAGATTCAGTTGAAAACCACAATTGGGCGATAAAATTTATTAAAGATCACTCATATATAATTAAATTAAAACTCATCCAGCGGTTTAGGAGATGAAAGTTACGACGGACGGATGGACGGACCAGACGTGCCCATAAGGCGTTCCGCTATTATCGCTTCGCTGGTAAAGAACGCCTAATAATTCATCGCTGTTTCACGCAAAAAGAATAGATAAAATAGGTATGTTTAAAATAAGTTGTATAAATACACATAGTTTTGTGGGAATCTCCAGAAAAATTCAGGTAAATCCATTAAAAAGGTGAAAAGTTATGTATTTTTAAATAACTTCGCTCCAGAATAGTCAATTTATTTAAATATCCCCCGGTCTCCCAGATGGGTCTGATTAAAATGTCGCCGCGCTTGAGGGGTTAACTAAATATGACATAAAAATGTTGAAGGTATAGTAGGTAATTTTAATGAGAAAATCTTACCTTTGTTTCTATTTTCACAGATGGGTGTTTTCTGCTAAGATGTTTCCGCAAATTAGTGACAGAAGACTTCAAGCTTAACTTTGCTTTGCACAAATCACACTTGGCCAGGCCTGTTTTGGAATCTATTTCAGTAAAAAACCGTCACAGCCCGCTCGTCCTCCGCTTTCCTAGCTCCATAATACAGCACCTCCCAACACCGTCAATAAAGAATTAAGAACTCCTCGTGGTTTAAAACATCTCCAGAAAAATAATTAACAAAAAGTTGAACATTTATGAGAAAAGTACGAGCAAGTACGATAAATGTGGCCACGGCAATGGCTTGAAAACAAATCCTCGTGATGGAACGATTACGTATGAATCGCGAGGAAACGAATGCGACCGAAAGTCACAGACTGAAGTTTGAAGTATAGAATGGTTGCGGGAAACACTGCGTAGTGCATTTCCTCTTTAATTTGTATATATATTATTAGTAACAAACAACACGTTCGGTGACACCTCTCAAGAAATGCAGGCGTTAGGAACAATGCGTGATAAAGTGGACAAACGAAAAATTCATGGGTAAACAAGACGGTTCTTGTGACCCCAAGAGCATTCGTAAACATCCGAGTTTCTTCGATTTGAGCTGGATACATGTTATTTAGTTCGTTAAAGTAAACAAAATTTTCTACTAAAAGTAAAGTCATAAAATTAAATTCATTCGTTAAAGCGAACATTCGTTCAACAAACGTTCGTTGAACGAGTTACCTTACTGCACTGAGGGGCCGTCCATAAATGACGGCACGCAATTTTGGCGGATTTTTGACCCCCCTTTCCTCCGTCATCATATTTAGTCACAAAAACTCAGAGCCCATCCATTTATGTCATCACAAAGCTTTAACCCCCCCACCCAAAATACAAATTTTCAAAAAATATAATTGGTTTGAAATCACTTGTTATTTAGAAAACGCAACAAAATAATAAAATATTGCGTTCTGAATTACATAATACTTTCGTAAATATCTTTGAGTAGGCTTGTTTGTGCAATGATGTCAGATAAGTGATTTTCTCTCACTCTCATTATATATTGTTCTCAAGAAATGCTGAACCAAACACTTGCCCAGGCCAGAAGACCCCTTCCCTTTCCATTCGAGTGTTGACGCATAAAAAGGACTATTCATCTCAAGAGTCAGAGGCGCCACAGAGTAGATAAACAGTGCCTACATCCCCTCCCTCTACACAGTTCCTCTCGGCCGTTGGGAACAAGCTGAGACTCGGGTGAATGGGAGTGGGAGGAGTGGGACTAGGGACTGAGCCCTTCCTGTTCCACCAAGCCAGCAGTAACTGAATCTGCGATTGGCTGTGACTTCCATACCTGTTACTTTCCGCGCATACCTGTTAGCGGTCACAGTTCCATGTTAGTCACTGTGACAAAATAGCAGTGACTGCAAATACTCCCCAACTCTAGCCACCACTAATTCGGCGGCAGGAGTCTTCTACAGCCAAGCTTCGAGAGCAATATTGCGACTAAACTCACCGAATGAATAGTCCCTTGTTCTGCGCATACAGATAAGATCCAGATGCCCCTCTATAAACATAAAGGGAGGTTAATTGACTATATTTCTCGGCCGAGCCCATGTGTGAAGAGGGAAAGAGGCAAAGGCGCCATTTCCTCTTTAATAATTCTTCTCTCTCTTAAGGAGTTAATATAAAGGAATGCTCCTTTAGTAAACAAAGGAATGGGCAAGGGAGGCCTGGAAATTCAGTCGTGAACGGGTTTGTCTGGAAGGAGTACGCTCACCTCATATGTGCTGTTCACATATTGTTAGTGCCTCGTTTTCAGTTTTCTTGCATTATATCACAATTATTTTATTAAGTTAAGGCGTCTTTTGTGTTCATCCCACTTTTTTATTGTGTCTCCCTATTACTAATACAATAATAATTAGAGTGATTATCAGCGTGATCGTAGCGTGTTTAAGTGTGTTTGTAAGTGTGATCATAGGTGTTATTTTAAGTGAAATACAGTGTGCTTCCAGAAATTCAGTGATGATTTTCTAGTGAAATCTTAATTCAGTTTGCTTTTTCGTTGTGAACTAAGTATTTTTTTTATTTACCCATGATGAGTCTTTTAAATTATTTTAAGAAAAAGGAACAGAAAGAGATTGATGAAGCAAATCCCGAGCATCAGTCGAGATTTCAGTGCTTCACCTGCCCCGAAACGACGCCGTGATTTTAGAGCTGAAAAAAGAAAATTTAATCCCCAGTGGGAAGAAAAGTATAGTGTTTTTAAAGCTTTATTCTGCAGAAAAGGTAATGATTTGCGCTTTATGTAAAACTGAAATTTGCCTATTAAAATCTTATGCAGTTTAGCGTCATTTTAGTGCACACGAATCGGAAGTAGAGAAAAAAGTTGAGGATCTGGTGCGCGCAGAGAACTGGTAAACGCAAGTAGGAATGATCTGTTTCAACAACAAAAATTAATGAAAGTATTCCTTTCTCGTGAGGACGAGCTGAAATTAGATCCATTTAAAGCTTACTATTGCATCGGGAAGTACAAAAAGCCTTTCACAGATGATGAATTTATTAAAACATTGGTTCTTTCCATACAACCAGATAGCCAGTTATTCAGGGACATTCCTCTTAGCAGTGCCACAGTTCAAAGAAGATTTATAGAGCTTGGGAATTTCATAGGAAATGGGATTGCAGGTAGCATTTCAAAAAGTCTATATTTCGGTTTGCCACTTGATGAAAGTAATAACATCACTAAAACTAATCAGATAGTTGTGTGTTTCAGTTCCCTTGATATTGACAAAGGTAGTTTTTCAGAAAAACTTTTGGGTTTGGTTTCTCTTAACGAACGCCCAAATGCCAAAAACATGAATGAAGCTATAAAGTCTCGATTGAATGTTTTAGGAATTTCATTTAACCATCTGTGCAGCATCACTGCAGATGGATCAGCCGCGATGCAGAGGGAGGCAAATGGTGTTTTAAGACTATTCAGGAAATACTGTAGCAATGAAGTTTTCAAATTAAATTGTTTTGTTCACCAGGAACTTCTCATTTTTAAGACTGTATGTAAAATAATGGAAGATGTTGAGGGTGTTGTAAAGAAAACTAATAATAAATAAATACACGCAGTATCCTTAAAAATAGCTTTCAGTCGCTTTGTGAAACGACAAGCGAGAAACATAATGTGCTCCTCAACTATAATGCAATTCGTTCGTTGAGTTTCGAGTCAAGTACCCAGCGTTTATGCGAACTTTACGACAACGTATTGACTGCTTTGAAATCTGTAAATATGGAACTGGTTCACCAAATACAAGACAGTGTTGTGCGCTCGTGTATTTTATTTTTGAAGGACTTTTTACCAAAATTCAGTTCCATAAATCGCCAGCTACAGCAACCCAATTTAACAATAGTTGATACTGTTTACATAATCGAAAAATTTCAAAATACGGTAACAGACATCAGTTTACACGTGAAAGAAGAAAAAGATTTAACCATTTTTTCAACCATGTCTAGTTTCCTCGATTCGCAGCCACAACAAATCCTAAGCACAACGTGCGAAAGAATTACGAGATATTTAGAAACGGTGCATGATGAACTTGGTGTAAGATTTAAGGAATTAAATTTTTATAGCAAGTTTTATTTCCTCTCAAACCCCCTTTCCGAACCCTAATGTTGAGAATTTAAAAGATATTCAAGTTCGTTTATCCTCTTTTCCCTCTCCATCTTCCCTCGACTGGTCCAACATAAGAAATTCGTTAATGAAACTCCGCCGAGAGGAACACATGAGACGCAATTTTCATGAAAATAAAGTGGCAGTTGAGAAGTTTTGGTGTAATATCTTCAAGAACTCTGAAAGCTATAAAGATCTGGCACGTGTGGCTCTGCTAGTGTTAACTATTTTTCTGACTACAGTGATGTGAAAGTGATGATGTGAAAGAACATTCAGCTCACTTCGTTTCCTAAAATCCAAACACCGTAACAAACTGAAGGATGAGCATCTTGAAACTGCCCTCCGCTTAGCAGTAGAGGAGAAAGGTGAGGACGAATTTCCATTTAATAAACTTTTGTGACACTAAAAGTTATGTATCTACATAATTGATTTTATCATATTTTCAATACATTTTTAAAATCACGTAATATCAAATATTGGAAATGTAAAAAAACACAGGTGCGGCCACCAGTTATTTAAATTTTCCTGAGAACCCTTGCTTTAGTTATGACATTTTGTAGTGGCGCTCGAGTAATTTTTTTTTACCTCTTGCCACGAATTTTATGAACAAATTTATAATCCTCAAAAGCCTTATGGAAGGACTTAATCCGATCGACTTATAACTCGTCTCAGGGATTGACGTCACACAGCGGAACTGCTATCGGTACTGCCTTGGGGGTACAGCGTCCCCGATGTCAAGAGAGTAGAAAATGGGGCGGGGAAGCTTTCAGCGACGTCTTACGGTCTCTGCGAAATACATACCGTATGACGTCCGAAGCACCGCGTTGCGTTTCCACGAGAATCGCATTAACGGCATGAAAAATCGCGCGGAATTGCGTTCTTAAAGAAAAACAAAACAAAAAACAAAAGAAAGGTAAGAACTCGAATCGCGAACAATATTCTCGGAATTCCAGCGAGCTAGAGGGTGCGTGCGAAGAATGGCAGCGTCAAATATTCATAGATCTAAGACAAATGGAGGAGATTAAATGATTTTTTACTCCTCCATATCCTCCCTCCATTGCGTGGGAGGTGAATTATTCTTTCCGATCGCGACTCGATTATTCAAGGGGAGGGGGAGGGAATATGGGGTCTAAAGGCTACCGAACAGGACAAACAGGTCACAAACGAGTAATTTGTAAGGGGAGGAGAACAAGAGGCCGGTATGTCCTTCTAGATTCCAAGCCACGGCTAAAGCAGAACGCAAGAAGATCCGACGTCCCCTGAGAATTATCTATCGCGCCGATCAGCGGTGCAAGCATCAGCTCTCTGGGTTTTCATTGTTACGCCTCTATCTGCTCACTCAAGTACACACCCACCGCTGCGATCCCGTGCGAGATTATCATATGGATCATGCGGCACACAATGGAGACGAGTGGCAGGAGGAGCGGAATGAGGGGGGGGGGAGGGATAGGGAGAGGGGGGATGGCGAATTGAGAAAAAAGAGGAGAGAGAGAGAGAGAAAACGCGAGAGCAAAGTGCAGGGGGAGCTAGAAGGTGAGGAGGGAGAAAAGAGGAAGGGACTGTGAGGGGGGGGGAGGAAATGGAAAATTAGGAGGGGGAAGAGGGTGAAGGAATTGGGAGAGAGGAGAGCGAGAGAGGGGGGATATGAAGGGGTGAAAGAGAGCGGAGGTATGGGAGGGAGGGAGAGAGAGGGAGGAGAGAAAAGGAGAGATGTAGGGAGAGGGAAGGAGAGGCATGGAGAAAAAGAGGGAGTAAAGTCGGGGAAAAGGAGTGAGAAAGAGAGGGAGAAAGGGAGGGAGAAAAGCAGGGAAAAAGCAGGGAGAAAGGAAGTGAAAAAGTTGGGAGAAAGGGAAGTAGAGGGAAGGAGAGGAAGATAGAAAGGGAGAGAGAGAAATGGAGGGAGAGCGGGAGGGTGAATGAGAGATACAGGATTAGACAAAGTAGAGCAAAAAGGGACGAGTGGGGATAGTTAGGAAAAAGGAAGGAAGGAATGGAAAAAGAGAGGGGAAGTGGGAGGGAGAGGAAACGGGAGGGAATTAAAATAGAAAATTGAGGAGATGGCAGAGAGTAAGTTGTGGTGGAGGAGAATGAGAGGGAGGGATCATGAGCGGTGAGAATTGGGAGGAAGAGGATGCGAGGAATAGGAATGGAGGATGTTAAGAATGGTGGAGAGAGGACGCGGAAAAGGTTTAGGAAGATCGAGAGAGAGGGAGCAGAGAGGAGATACGAATGAGGTCGAAGGGGGAAAGGAGAGGTAGGAGGGGTATGAGTGGAGGAAATTCGAACTGATGAGAAAAAAGAGGATGGGAATAAAAACGATCGCGCATTCCATCCATCCTCTCTCTCCCTCTCTCTCTCTCTCTCTCTCTCTCCTTCCCTCACGCCGGAGAAATTCCTGCATTGGGAAGCCTTGAGCCGAGATAGATATAGCTAAGGCTGGAACAATGCGCCTTCCAGGACCTCACTCTCCCGTGGAAGCTGTTAGTCCGCCGATCCAGATAGGTTCAGGACCCATTCAGGTGTGCCCGTGGTCGAAAGGAGGAGGGGGGAAAAATGGTTATAGGAAGGGTCTAAGAGGTGGGGTAGGCCAACTCCGCACCGACATATCGGCTCCAGACGCTCCCTCCCTATCCCTCCCTCTCACTTTGTCTTGGGAAACACTCTCACGAGCGGTCCACTCCTGACTCTATTTAAAACAGTTCGTTCAATTGATCAACTCACACCGGCACATGGTCACCGATAAGAGAGGAAGCCTTTCTCCAACTTAAACCTCACACCTCCACTCCACCCCTTCATCCACCTCCAATCCCGTCTATACCCCCATCCAACCTTCATCCCACCTTCATCCCCCCTTCATCCCACCTTCATCCCCCCTTCATCCCACCTTCATCCCACCTTCATCCCACCTTTATCCCATCTTCATCACAGCGTCATCCCACCTTCATCCCACATTCATCCAACCTTCATCCTGCCTCAACATCTCTCCATACATCGCCATACCCCTCCATCCTTCATTCTTTCCCCTTCATTCTCCATCCATCCATCCCATTCCAACCACCTCCAACCCCTCTCCTTCCCTCTCCATCTCCTATCCATCCACCTCCCTCTCCCATCCATCCCCCTCCTTCTCCATCTTCCATCCATCCCCCTCCCTCTCCATCTCCTATCCATCCACCTCCCTCTCCATCCATCTCCCTCTCCATCCACCTCCCTCTACCTCTCCCATCTATCCCCCTCCTTCTCCATCTCCTATCCATCCACCTCCCTCTCCATCCACCTCCCTCTACCTCTCCCATCCATCCCCCTCCCTCTCCATCTCCTAACCATCCACCTCCCTCTACCTCTCCCATCCATCCCCCTCCCTCTCCATCTCCTATCCATCCACCTCCCTCTACCTCTCCCATCCATCCCCATCCCTCTCTATCTGCCATCCATCTCCCTCCCTCTCCATTTTCATCCATCCCCCTCCATCTCCCATCCATCCCCCATCCATCCCCCTCACTCTCCCCCTCACTCTCTGCAGCGTGCACAAAATTCCTGCGTAAGATTCATTTGTGATCTCCAAAAGAGAGACCATGTCACTCAACCTCTATATACGTTAGGCTGGCTTCGCACTGAAGCTCGTAGACGTCTTCACCTCCTCTCGTTATTTTACCGAATTATAACTCTTCAAAACCCGCAGTATCTGAACTCCAAATTTTCCCAAATGAACTCTGTACACAACGCCAACACTAGGGGCACCAATCTCTTCCAGATCCCACATCACAGGACGGAAATTTATAATAAATCCTTCCATGTTACAGCTTGTAGACTTTGGAACGCCCTACCTACTGACCTCCAAAACGCAACATCTCTCCACATATTCAAACATAAATACTTTAAATTGCTGTTCTCTGCCCAAAATTCAGGTCAGCTTTAACATTTTCTTCTTACCTATTGCAAGACGGCTTCCTTCACTCTTCCTTACTTAATGAACATTAATTAATTTCTTCGCAGGTTATCGAGTTCGCAAAATGTACGCCTCCTTCGACTGTTACCTTTTCATTGTCTAGTGTCTACTAAGTTATAGTGTTTTTACTAATTCTCATTGTTTTATATCATTCTGTATTGTTTCATAATATTTTATACCGATTTATATCATTTTGTATTGTTTTATACTATTTCGTATTACTTTATTTTATTATGTATTGTTTTATATCATATGTGTAATTTTATATAATTTCCTTCTTTCTTATGTTATGCATGATCCAACAACAATCTCCATATTCATTGTATATATTTCAAGTATATTTCATCTTATTCTGCCTAATTATTGTATTATATTTCTTGGTTTGCATTACGTTAATACCTATATATGTATTTTTTATGACGGTATACAACGATGCTGTATATACGAAGACTTACTGTACATACTCCTTTCTATTTAATGTTGTATTACTATATTATAATATGTACACTATCTAGGGTTTTCGCAGGTTTTTCACACCCCCCCTTCTCAGTGGGTGTTTTCCTGCGTGGGTTTTACTAGGGAGGACATGCCTGTTTTACCTAGGTTTTCCCCACAATCTCTAATCTGTCTTCAATTTTATATATATATATATATTTTTTTTACTCTGTATGATTTAGGTATATACTGTTTATGTTATGCGTATTGTAATATCTTACTTTAACATTTTTTATATTTATTATATTGACGAAGGGTTAAATGTAAGAATGGACCTTATGGTCTAAATTTCGCCCGAATAAAGACGATTATCTATCTATCTATCTATCCCATCCAACCCCCTCCCTCTCCATCTCCCATCCATCTCCCTCCCTCTCCATCTCCCATCCATCCATCTCCCATCCATCCATCTCCCTCTCCCATTCATCCCCCTCCCTCTCTCATTCATCCCCCTCCCTCTTCATCTCCCATCCATTCCTCGTTCCTCTCCATCTCCCATCCATCCCCCTCCTCCCTCATCCATCCATCCCCCTCCCTTTCAATCTCCTATTCATCCACCTCCCTCTCCATCCCACTCCCTCTCCATCTCCCATTCATGCCCCTTCCTCTCCATCTCCCATACATCCCTTCCTCTCTATCTGCCATCCATCCCCCTCCCCTCCATCTTCCATCCATCCCCCTCCCTCTCCATCTTCCATCCATCCCCCTCCCTCTCCCATTCATCCCCTCCCTCTCTACCTCCCATCATCATCATTTCCCATTCATCCCCCTCCCTCTCCAACCCCTATTCATCCACCTCCCTCTCCATCCCACTCCCTCTCCATCTACCATTCATTTCCCTCCCTCTCCATCTCCCTTCCATTCCTCTCCCTCTCCATCTTCCATTTATCCCCCTCCCTCTCCATCTCCCATCCATTCCTCTCCCTCTCCATCTCCCATTCATACCCCTCCCTCTCCACGCCCTACCCATCCGCCCATCACCTACGTGATCCTCGGGCTTATGTTAGAGGGAAATAATTGACTGAAATAAAGTAAAGGCGGTTTCCACATTTTTAACGATACCCTTTCCCCTTTTGATGGATTCGGTTTTATCGGTACGAGCCACGAAGTTCGCGTCGGAGTGCAAAGAATTTCCACGACGAACGAACGAATTCGGTATTTTTCATCCGAAAACCCCGCGTGAAAGCAACCGACGGGTAGGAGGCGGAGGGAATATTTGGAGAAAAAAATAGGTTTCCGAGCGACCGCGGGTGAAGATTTATTTCGGTTAGTATGAATGGCGCATTTCTCAAATAAATGTGCGCGTATTTCTTTCTTTTTTTGTTTCGCAACTCGGGGTGAAGTTTGGCGGTTTTTATTTATTTTTTCTCTTTCTCTCGCTCTTTTTGGCAAGTCATTTTAATTCGAAAGGCAAAAGGTGTTGCCCACGACATTTCCCCGTAACCCGTGACATTTCGAAGGAAAGTAATTTTTGCGAGGTGTTATTCAACGCATGACTGCTCCTTTGAGGATGAAAAATTCGGCTACGGAATGTTTTAAAGGGTATTAATAGCACATCTCCTTCTAAAAATTTTCGCTCCGAATCTCTATCGATGACTTTAATAACGCATTTCGATCGTCAACGTTGTAATATATTTACATCGAATGCTTCACCGGTCCTCGAGCAACTTGCAAACAAGCTGTCGAAAACACTCCTAACGTTTCTCTCAAGAAAATGAATAATTTAGGAAAATGTACATTGTCTTTAGTTATACCGTAAGACCATACATCACGTGCGTTAAATATTTTTGCCTTCGTCCGTGATTTTATTTAGTGTTTTTGTGTATTTTTCCCGTAATTTTTCTGATAAATGTTATCCATGAAAAATAAAATGACGGTGAAAGTGTTTTATAGGCTATTCGGTACAAATTACTCTGCAGAAAAATGGAATTTGTAAAAGTACGTGAGTATATCTATATTATCATCTCCGCCAGTTACTTATGGCGCGTCTGGGGAAGGAAGAAAGGGGGAGGGTTGATGTGGGTGGGGAAGGAAGAAAGGGAGAGGGTTGATGTGGGTGGGGAAGGGAGAAAGGGAGAGGGTTGATGTGGGTGGGGAAGGGAGAAAGGGGGAGGGTTGATATGGGTGGGGAAGAGGGGACTGGAAATGGAGGAGAAACCAGATACCAGCTATTGCCGTCTCTTGCGAAAGACACCAAGAGGTCATTCAACGCACCTTCCTGACCATCGAGGAGCTTATTTGAAACATCTTTATTCCTGATAAGGACATAAACATTAAGAATCCATAATGGTATATCTCAACCTAGTTTATTTCGCTATGCTACTAGGTCTTGCGTTTTGTAATGGTAGAGAACAGATAAATGATGAAACCAGTATAATAGTGATCCTAAATCAAGCAGATTTAGTTAGATTTAAAATGTAACTTTATGCCTTGTAAGCTGGAAAAAATGACGCTGGAATGATTACTAAATATGACTGACAATAAGCATCATATTCATGAAACGGAGTATGCTACGATTAAATGATTCGTTTCATGATTTTATTAATCGAGGGTTAAAAAATAACTTGAATAAACAAGAAAGGTTTCACTTAGTGGAACGGCATTACGTGTATGAAATCAAACCCATTGTAAAATTGTACTTAAATTTTTTTGTTTATTTATTGAAGTGGAATTTCGCGTAGTGAGTTTGCTTTAATTTTCATTCTAAAAATATATTAAGTAGCAGTAAAATTATATTTTCACTGAACAGGTTTGATAATCTAACACAAGACATTTTCATAAATTTAATGCAAGATTTTGAAGAAAATTTATGTCCTGGGAAAAAGCATTTGTTCTAATCGTCTTCGTCGTATTAAATCGACGTGCAATCTTTCTCAAGACTCCTAGCCAAAGCTTTAATATTCTTACCCTAAATATTACGCGAGACCCAGTGGCCGACTTTGCAAAATGCTCTTGTATAAAAAAATAGGAATTGCATTTTGCGTCAACATCATTGCCTAGCTCTCGCACCGAGGATTAACCTCTCCAACGCGAAAAACGAATCGCCGATCGGAAAGTCCGCGTTAAGACGTCCGATGCGCAACGAACACAATGTTTTAAACTGTCCTTGGTACAATTTGCTCTTGCCATTTCAACAGCGGAAAAGGAAATCGAAAATGATCACGGGACTCATTTTTTTCCCTCCTTCCCCTCAAACCTAAAACAGCCATCATTGTCTACCCGATGCTTGATGACCGTTATTTTCGTTTGGGAAAACACATACGCTCATCTGTGAGGGAGCCGTAAAAATGCTTCGATTCTCTTCTCTTATAGCTCCTGCTGGCTCGAGAAAACGTGGCGCAATGAAAAATTGAACGTGAGGTTCGGAAGGTCACCGGTTGAAGTTGTATGGGAGTGAGTTTGGGAGGGGTTGAGGGAAGGGAGGCGTGGATGACTACGGAGGAGGAGGTCAGACGGCTCTGGATGAGGTTTGAGCAACGGTCGGGTGAAGCTGAGACCGGGAGGGTAGCGGGAGTGTGAGAAAGGGTGGAGGATGGAGAGGGGGGAGTAAGGGTGGGAGAGGAAGGAGAAACGGTAGAGGATGGAGAGAGAGAGAGGGGGGAAGGTTGGAGGATGGAGAGGGATAGGGAGGAGAAAGGGTGGAGGATGGAGAGGGGATAGAGGGGTGAAGGGCGGAGGATGAAGAGGGAGAGGGGGAAGGGTGAAGGAGGATGGAGAGGGATGAGAAAGGGTGGAGGATTGAGAGAGATGTGGAGGAAGGAGAGGGGGAGGAAAAATGAAGGATGGAGATGGAGGAGAAAGGGTGAAGGAAGGAGAGGGGGAGGATGGAGAGGGAGGAGAAAGGGTGGAGGATGGAGAGAGAGGGGGAAAAAGAGTGGAGGAAGGAGAGGGGAAAGAATGAGGAAGGAGGGAGAAGTAGGAGAATGGGTGGAGGAAGGAAAGGGGAAGGATGGAGGACGGAGAGGGAGGAGAAAGCATGGAGGAAGGAGAAGGGGGAGAAAGAGTGGAAGAAGGAGAGGGGCAGGAAAGCTGGAGGATGGAGAGCGATGGGGGAGAAAGGGTGGAGGATGTAGAAAGTGGGGGGAGAAAGGGTTGAAGGAGGGGGAAGGGTTGAAGGAGAGTGGGTGGAGGGGTGGAGGATAGAGAGGGAGAGTGGAGAGAAAGGGTGGGAGAGGGAAGAGAAAAGGTGGAGGAGGGAGAGGGAGTGAGGGGGAGAATGGGTGGAGGATGGAGAGAGAGGAGGGGGAGTGTGGACGATTGAGATGGAGAGGGGGGAGAAAGTGGGGCAGGAGGGGGAAAGGGTGGAGGTAGGAGAGAGGGGAGAAAGAGTGGAAGAAAAAAAAGGGGAGGAGAAAGGAAAGAAAGGGCGGAGGACGAAGAGGGGGTTGAGGTGCTTAAGAGTTGGGCGCGGATGAATGCCGAGGGGATGGAAGGTCTAACCGATCTCTTTCGACGTAAGGAAATGTGAAGGGAATTCGGACCTCTTTCTCTTTCCCTCTTTCTTTCTCATCCCCGGGGTTGGTTTTAATTGGAGGTACCCGAGTCCGTAAGGGAACTAAAACAGATCGCTCTCTCCGTTTAATTGGAGCCGCGGCAATATATCCTAGATCGGAGAAGCATTCGGAAAAAATCTTTTCGCGCAATCTCATCCCTCGCGATGGATGGTGCGTTTGTAGGGGCGTTGTTATTGGAAGAGGCGGATTCGTGGTTGGATGAAGGTATTGGTTCTAAAGTGAGGAATGGAAGAAAATGCGCCGGCTACCTTACGAGCGAAGGAAAAAAATAACCGGCAGACTTATTTAGTCACGTCGTTTGGATGATTAAAATTTTTAATAATTCACGCGGCGAATTGGGTTGTAAACTTATACGTGGGGATTTGCAGCACATGTATTTCGAAGGTGGTAATTTTGTTAGGACGCGGAGAATTTCCCAACCTTTGGCGTCAAAAGCCGAAAGTTCCTTTAGGCAAATTTTCTCGCCTACTCGATATTACGTAAATGGCGCCTTTATGGCGATAAATCATTCGTGGTGTATGCCGCGTTTGATAACGACGCGTTTCGGATTGTTCTCGCCAAATAACTCGTCTGAAAATTAGTGCAATTCATTGTCCTAGAAAAATAATTGTGAGGTTAATTACAAATTACGCGCTAAGGTTGTTAATAAATTAGGAAAATGCCGGAAATATTTAATAAGAAATGTGTTTTACGCATGACGGTCGGAAAATGGGTCGAAAAAATGCTGAAATGCGTTTTGCATTACAATTTATATCTTACGAACCATTTGCAGATAAATATGCGAAACTTGAAAAGAATGAAGCAAATCTATGAACATTACTAAAGTAATTTCCAAGTGCTTTATTATTGAGTTCAAGACTATCTATCATTGAAGGTGGTTCATATAGGATTAATCTGGCTCACCCTAAGGCTCGAATCCCACTGATAATTGGTAGCAGAAATGCCCATCTGTATGTCTCAATCATTTTAAATGCTAACGGAACACTCCATGTTAAAAATCAAAGGTTATATTACAATGAACTTTTATTACCTATAGCTGTTATTTACCAAACTTTATGAGTATATATTTAAAGAAAATACAATGGAATCAGTTCGATATTATTAGGCAAAGTTTTAAATGGACTTCAACTTATATCTCTTTCACTCAACTAGATGCGTCTTCAAATATAAATCCTCACAAAAATGCACGACCCTTGTTGCCAGCACCGAATTAACGACCTAAAATTTTGACTTGAAAAGATTTACGATTGACGAGAAGGTGAAATGTCTTCCTTTCCTCAATTTGCAACTCGACCGCCTGGCGTTTATGAGGGTATTAACATTTTTATATCCATACGACCCGACATAAAGGCAAGTGTAATTTTGGGGGAGTGGATCCAAGTGTGGTTTCTCAACTGAAAGATGATACGTTTGTTTGCCCCGTTAAATTTGCCAAGTGGCGATCGTGTGCTGTAATTGGCACAGAGGAGCGAAGAGGATCTCAGGTGAATATGATATTTGTCGCATAAAACTGGTTATCAGATGCCGAAACATGTTTCTAACAATGACTATCGTAGCGGGTGACGTCGTGGAATAGAGTTTTACTAGGCAGGTAAGAGCAAAATCGGATATGTTCCTGATACAAGTCTAATCTTTTACCTTTACTGAGAAAAATTAATAAAATTATTGTGCTACAGTTGATTGGAGGTTTAAACGTTATTTCAAATAAATATCACTGCATCTCTAGCACTAACGCATATTCTTCAAGTTGGGGAATGAATCACTAAATGGAATACTTCCATGACAGAATATATATATATATATATATATATATATATATATATATATATATATATATATATATATATATATATATATATATATAAGCATTGATTGCTAGTAATCGAACTTCTTACTTCGGAGGATATGTAATGATGGTACATCCCTACCTTTCTTTGGTCTAGGCACCCCTATACTCCATAAAATTTCTAAGGGAAACCTAATTGTTTTCTAGCCTAACATACATTGATGTAGAAAGGGGATGGCATAGATAAACCCCTCGTCAATTTGTTATTGTGCTTTGGAAAAAAAATAATCAGTATAACTTATTTCTGTTGAAGTACATATTTAATCTTTTCAAAAAATTCTGCAGAAATGTTTTTTCTCTAGTAGTTTACTAAAAGGTTATGATACCCACATGTCTTGTGGTATACGTTTGAGGAACAATTTGATCTACACTAAAATAGGATTTAATTTAATTTTTCCACGTAAAAGTTACATTACATTATGTTAACCCTCATCTGGATAAGTTATTTTACCAACACAAACGGGTAGCGTGTGCCTCTGAGCCAGAGCTAAAATAGACATTTAAATAAATCATAGTCAATACTAACATGTTTAATTATACATTAGGTACCTTTTTGTCTTGCTAATGGTATATTTATAAAATAATAAATCAGTTTGAAATCAGTTTTATTTTGTTTTGCAGCAGTTGCATAATATGCTAGATGATCTGTGATCTTTGCAAAACTTTTTCCGAAAATCTGACAAAATAGTTTTTGAATCCTATTCTTCTTTGCTGGACACATGTAGCAACTCTTTTGTTGTCTATCTACTTCTGTTACAGGCACAGAGTCCTTTATTTTGCAAAATATAGCCATTGTCATCCGTTTAGATTTTTGAAGACCATGTAAGGACGTTGATTGAAATTGAGGCTTTATTAGGTCTTTGGAAAGTGAGATTAGAAAGAATTAGTCAACTCCCAAATTCTCAAGTGTAAAATGATATATTCCTATATATTTTGTTCCAGATATCACGTATAGGAGCCAGGTTTTCTTTCTGTGATCACTCCATATTTTTGCCATTGAACCTTCATCATCATCATCATGCTTCTGTCCGAAGATAGGTTTTAACTGAATCGCTGCCTCCATTTCTCTCTCTCCCTAGAAGCCTCTTTTATATCTCTATAAGTATTATATACCTGCTTTATATTATCTAATATTCCTATTCTTTTTCTACCTCTTCCTCTTCTTCCACTAATTTTTCCTTCTAAGATCGTCCTTTGTAAACACTGTCTTCTCAATATGTGCCCTATCCAATTTGCTTTTCTTTTCCTGATTGTTTTTATTAGCGTCCTTTCTTCTCCCACCATTTCTAATACTTCTTCGTTTCTCTTCCTCTCTGTCCATTTTACTTTCATCATTCTTCTCCATACCCACATCTCAAAACTTTCTAAATATTTTTCCTCCTTTCTCCTTACCGTCCACGTCTCTGCACCATAAAGAGCTATGCTCCATATGTAGCATTTTGCTAATTTCTTCCTTGTTTCTAAATTTATTTTCTTGCTTGTGATAAGCTCCTTCTTCTCGTTAAATGCTGCTTTTGCCATTGCAATCCTACTTCTGATGTCCTGTGTACTACTTCCATCCTGTGCTAAAATACTGCCGAGATATTTGAAACTACCTACTTGTTCCAATTTTTGGCCATTTACCATTACATTTAATTCTTTATGTTCCTTTGAAACCACCATGACTTTTGTTTTTTCTGTCTTGATCTTCATTCCATATTGTTGGCCAACCTCCACTAGTCTGTCTGTCATCCTCTGAAGCTCTTTCTCGCCTTCTGCTATTAAGCCCTGATCATCTGCGTATTTAATGGTGGTAATACTTTCACCTCCTATCTTAAATCCTTTCTCTTCCATCAACGCTTCTTCTGTTATTGTTTCTGCATAAATATTAAATATCGCTGGTGAAATAGGACAACCCTGCCTCACTCCCCTCCCTATTGAAGTACTTTCTGTTTCTTCTCCTTCAACCCTGACTCTAATCTTTTGATCAAAGTAAAGGTTTTTAAGCAGTCTTTTATCTTTCCAATCTATTCCTATTTTGTTTAAAATACCCAGCATTTTATCCCATTTCACTCGGTCAAAAGCTTTCTCCCAATCTACAAAACAAAAATACATATCTTTATTGACTTCTAGCGCTCTTTCTATCATGATCCTCATACATCCTATAGCATCTCTAGTCCCCCTTCCTCTTCTAAAACCAAACTGATTATCTTGCAGCTCCTTTTCTATTTTACATTCAATTATTTTGGTTATTATTCTGGTTAGAACTTGAGCTGTATGAGAAATTAAACTAATAGTTCTGTAATCCTTACAACATTTTGCATTGTTCTTTTTCTCCAGTGGTACCATCACAACATCTAAGAAATCTTCAGGCCATATGCCAGTATCATATACTTGGTTAAAAAATTTTGTGAGTTGCTTAACTGCTTTAGACCCCAAAACCTTAAGAACGTCCACGGGTATATCATCACTCCCAACAGCCTTCCTTCTTTTCATGTCATCAATGGCTCTTTTAACTGCAGACTCGTGAATACCTGGTCCTAGCTGATCTTCTTCCACATCCTCTTTTTCATTTAATTCAATATTTCTTGGCTTTCCTTCTTTGTCATACAGAACCTCAATGTATTCTTTCCAGACATTCTTTACATTGTCTGGCTCCGATACTATTTTACCACTTTTGTTCATGATTCCTTTACGTTCTATCTTTCTTGCTTTTTTGTTGAATAGTTCCCTTGCTTTGCTATACATGAGGTCTGTTCTACAAATTCTTTCACATTCGACAATCTCCTCGCATTTCTCATTTATCCACTGTTCTCTGGCTTTATCTGTTTCCCTTCTTAAAGCATTATTTAACTCCTTGTACTTTCTTTGGCCTTCTTCAGTGTTTATGTTCTTCCACTTTCTCCGCTCTTCCATTTTTTGCAGCATGGCTGCTGTGATCCAGGGTTTTTTGTTTCTTTCACCCGTTATCTTTCCTACCTTCTTTTCCATTACATCTTTAATGTTGCTATGGATGTATCTCCACTTCTCATCTACATTCTTCCTATTTTCTTCAGCTCTCTCCCCCAGCCTTTCCTCCAGCTCTATCATAATAGCCTCCTTGTTTTTAAGGAGTTCCTCTAAGTTCCATTTCTTGTTAACTCTTATGTTTCTCTTAACGCTCTTCAGTCTACATTGTATATTTGCCACCAAAAGGTTGTGGTCGGAATCGATATCTGCCCCTGGTAGTGTTTTCACATTTTTAATGCTATTTCTAAATCTTTCATTGACTAGTATGTAATCTATCTGGTATCGTCTCTGGTCTCCTGGGCTTCTCCATGTGTAAAGTCTCCGCTGGTGATGCTTAAACCATGTATTAGTTACAATCAATCTATTTCTATGGCAGAATTCCACAAGTTTATCCCCTCTTTCATTTCTCTTCCCTAGTCCATATTTTCCCACTATGTTATCTTCCAGTCCCTCTCCGACTTTACTGTTCCAATCTCCCATTACTATGGTGGTGATCCTTCCTTTTCCCTCCTCCTCCAATATTTCCATAATCTGTTCATATATTTCATCTACTTCGTCGTCGCCAGCATTAGTTGTTGGCATATACACTTGAATTATAAGCATTTCCACTGGCTCCATCTGAAGTTTTACGGCTATTAATCTATCATTAACTGTCACTACCTTGCTAATTCTTTCAGCTATCTCTTTTCTCATTACAATCCCCACTCCCCTTTCCTTTTTCTCCCCTCCCGAGTAAATAATCTTAAATTCGTCTGAATTTATCTCGCCTTCTCCTTCCCACCGAACTTCACTAAGGCCTACTATACCTACATTATTCCTTCTCATTTCCCTTTTTAAGTTCTCTAGTTTACCCCCTGAATTCATAGTCCTAACATTCCATGTACCTATTTTTAATTTCTCACTACTTGCTTTCTTATTAATCTTACATTTCCTCTGTGCATCCCCTAGGGTAGTCCCCACCCGGAGATCCGATTCGGGGACTATTTTACCTCCGCCCAGGAAGTTTGCGAACAAGTTCCATCTCAATATTTTTTATATTTACGATGGCATCAATTACAGTTTCATTTACTAACGGAATAAATGTATCTCTCGGGTTCTCTACTTTTATACCTGGTGTAAGAATAACCTTATTTACTGGGCCTTTTATGAGCTTGCATGCACAGACACGTTTAGCAGAAGGAGGAGGTGCCCAATAAGTACAATCTTTACCCATGTTATCTTGAACGTAGGAGAAACCATTACTATCAGATCCTTCAATAACATAATCTGCTTTACAAGATTCACTTATAAAATCACATTTGGAATCCAATGAAACACCGCCTTAGTCCAACTCTTCGTATTCACGATCTAGTGGCGTTCCTAAAATAAGACTTTATGTCATTTTCATTTATTCCTTTGGAAACAGAAAGTATAATAGAACATTTGGCTTCAAGAAAGAGATAAAATGACATATTTCTCTCAGAGCATGAAATTACATGTGGAACACAGTACAACATTTTCTTGCATTGCTGAACAAAACACTATATAAATAAACATAAACCAATTTAAAATCGAAAAAATCAGAGAACAATGCTTCATCGTAGACGGCCAGTGTATAAATGAGCTGAAATGCTATACGTAACATTAGCGTAGGAATTAGAGGGTTATAAGCATGCCCGAACTTTTATAGTCTTCCATGCACACGTTGCCCGATAACGTAATGTACTAATATATTATTTATTTTTATTGTCGTAGCCGATAATTCTCTATATTTTTCTCCATTGTAAACGTTAGTAGGTAAAATTATCGAGGGAGCCAAAAATCGCCATCACAGAATTTATTTAGTCGTAAAAGAAATTAAGAAATTAACAATGTGGTGAGCCTCTCAGGCACACCTTGCCCGGTTAAGGGATAATCATGCTAATTACGTTCTCAGGGACGATATTCACCGACTGTATGATCTCTAAAATTCACGCTTTCCGAGTTATAATGCGTAATCTTTTATTGCTGACTCACATCTAATCTCACGGCTTGCAATTCTTTGCTAATTTCCACCTTTCTTGATTGACACAACGTTTCGTGCTTTGAGACTACTATTCATCGCTCTTCTTCCAGCCTCCACCCCTACGTCTGGCAAGTTCTCGCTTTCACTCATGGCGCCAAATAATCTAAAATACTTCACAACCATTCATTTCTATTTACACGTGCCATAATGGCCACCATTTGCGATTTCTCCTTGAACCAATCTTGCCAATTTCGAGAGAATATTTTTACTAACTTTCTTTACCAATCCATTCAGAATTTCATATCGACGTTGATTACATTCATATTGATATTGAATCATTTTCCATTGCTCAATCTTAATATTGTACTCCCGCAGCTAATTAAGGCACGCAAGAATTGAACGAATTTCGGCATTGATACTAATCTTATCATATGAGTTGTCATTTGATGTGTGTGGCTTTTGTTTTGGTGATGGTTGCAATAAATCTTTACTGCGTCGTGGGCCGCATTGTTGGTAGTGAATACTTCGGTGGGCCGCATTGGAAATCACTAATGCTTCGACGGACTGGATTTAAGTTAGTAAGTTAGAGATTAGAGCTGGAGATTCTTAGGCACCATATGAGGGAAAATCAAGTCAAACATAAGGTTTTTAGGTTAGCATTTCAATATTAAAAATCATGATGGAATTCAATCTTAGAAATGCCTCTGAGAAACGATAAAAAACAGCATTAAAAAGAACTTATTTGCATTGAGGACTATCTAATAAGGGGGCTCAATTTTGCGCTAGATACCTATTTGAACAGATTTTGCTAGATAAAAAAGTATATTTGGTAGGTAAATCAAAAGAAAAATTAAAAAGTTTTGAAAACTATGAAACACTGTCTGTGGACCGCATAAAATTGCTTAGTGGGCCGCAGATTGGAGACCCATTGTTCAAATGATAAAGCTGAGTGGGGTGAAAATGTTAAAATCCCTTGTTCCACTCAAATTAAACAATTTTTACAAACATTTAACCAATCAAGCAATAACTAAAATGTAGCTGAGGAAAATTTCGAGTTTTTCATTTAACCCTGAAACTAAAATTTTGCCGTTTTAAATAGGGGTGTAAACTAAAACTGGAACGGCGCTGTATTCTAAATAGTAGCCGCTTTAATATACTCTTTAAGTGGGTACGGCCTTGAACGCTACAGTTAATCTTAAATTGATATTATTGCGATCCTTAAACGAATCATATTTTGTCTACAAAATATAACTAGGATCATTTTCTAAAAAATCGGTTGCCCAGTTAATAAAATATTATGTATTCCGAAACCCACACTTTTATCCAACCCTCTTTCACTCTTCAGCGCACGCTTGATTCATCCGCTTCCTGGCTCCAACACTAGAGGGCAATGGAGGCGTGCCATTCGCCAAGAGGCCGTGAAATCATCCTCATTTTTCCGCAATCGCGTCAGTTTGCACCGCTACCTCAATTTTCTCCGCCGCCAAAGTTATTTTCATCGTTTATTGCGAAAGATAATGTCGACAAAAAATTCGGGATCATTGGTATCTCCTCTTAATGACGATTTGGGCTTAAGACCAATTTATTTCATATAAAAGCAATAAATTGATTTAATATGGAAGTCACCTTTCTTCCTAAACTATAGAAACTGACGGGCTATTCATTGCACAATCTCTTAGCTAACCATTTTGCGTAGACAAGAGGGAATCAACAGGTCGTAAAAAAAGCAGCAATTTATTTATTTATTAGCAATAATTAAGAAACAGCACAAGGTCAATTACACTTAATATAATTTTTTTAATTAAATTAAGTTTAAGATAAATAACGTAACATATAAATATATAAGTATATTTTCTTCAAAATCTTTGGATACTAACCAGCTATTCATTGCACTACCTCTTACTTAGATACCCATTGCGCGTAGGCAAGATGTAATCAGCAGATGGTTAAAAAAAGCAGTAAGTGTAAATATTACGTATAAAGTACATGGCCAGATTTTAAATCGGAAATTTTATAAAATGATTTTTTATTATGATACTGTGCTTAACCATATATGTACAACAAAGAAAATACTAGTCCCCAAGTAAACTCGATCTGATAAAGAAAATAGTTGTCTCCTGAAATTCTGCTGATACGTGATTCTAAACTGGCGTTGTTTCATAAGCGAAAACGCGTAAAATGACTTTCTTTAATAAATGTTTTGGCAGTGGTCATAAATTGGAAGTAAAATGTGTCAACCGCACCATTTGAAGTTTTCTTTTAATTACTCCGAGAGAGAGGAAATATTTTATTTCATTTTCCGGTCTCACGCTCTACCACTGGAGCTATCCAAGTAGACTTTATTCAACCTCCTGAGTTCAATTCCCGTACAGGACCAGTATTTTTAGCCTTTATCTTGGATTTCATAAATGGGTATATGCCCCACGCCTATAATTTATTTTCATTCTCTATAACTAATATGTAGAGCATGGTTTTTACGTTTTACGTTGTGAACCACATTTCGAGTTGAGAGTGCTTCAAGAGACTTTTTAACTTCGAGTGCCTAAGCTGGCCTGATAAAAGTTGTCTTAACTTTCACAAGATATAGTGTTTTCATTAAGTTGAAGTGTGGGCAATTTTTTAGCGTGATAACTTCTCCAAAGCTGTTACGACTATAATATTAATTAAAATTATAAAATTACTTAAATTAAATATCACGTTGCTTATTTCATTAGTGCTTCACGGGCCATGTAAAATGCTCTCGTATAACGAATGTGTCACACGAGCCGTAGGTTGCTCGTCTCGGATCTAAGAATTCAATCCAAAGTATTGATTCTGTGGCTAATAACCGCATATTATGTGATATAGGTCAACAGTTACATTTAATCTCAATTCCGTGCATACCGATTGAACAGATAACGCATTTTTCTCGAAAACGCATGCAATGAAGAATAGATAAGCTTCAGCAGTAAGGTCATACATATTTTGTTCCCTACGTTGGTCGGTAAAGATAATTCAGGCTAATAAAAATATCACTCATTTATCGTCTGTGTTCAAGTATTATATTTAAGTGTAACCACATACGGGCCACCTCTCTTCCTACTGAAATTTAGCACGATGTAACGAGCACAATAAACGAGGATTATGCGATCGTTGAAGATTCCAGAAAAAAATAATCTCGCTTTCATCACTAATCCAGCTAGTTATAAAATGGAATATTCCTTTGAAACCGTCATTTATATCATAGGAATAAACACTTAGGGGTTCTTCATCTCCGTTTCGATCCCGGCGTGGCTAGTGCGGATAAAACTGAACTTTTAAGATTAATTCAGGGCGATATCCTAAGGCAGCGCGGAGTGCATTTGGATATTATCTGATCCTTAACCACCGTCCCGACCATATCGCCCGCGGTCTGACGGTATCTCCACGGATGGTGTCAGTCAGCTGTTTTGCATCAAAGCACCTCGCTTCTACTTATCTGTCACGGATCTTGGGGTGGGGGAATGACAGTTAATACGATTCTCGCGATTTTATGCGAGTTTAGGGCGTGCCGACTCCCAGTTCGTATTCAAATGTACGCATTACTTAGGAATGGGACTTATGTCCTGGTGCCAGGTGGACGTTGGTCATTGGTCGTAAAACACTGGATTCCCTTTGTTTGGTTAGATCGGTAGGATTTACGATAGGTTTTTAAAACTGGCGACTCGTTTCCACGCGAAAATCGTGATTCTTCTTATTTTTCGTCGCCCAGCTCTAAAACGGTCGATAAGTCAGCGTGTAGTGTCGCTTAAAGTGCCAGCGAGGACACCCATTGGAGGGCGGTGGCGGGTAATGGTCGGGCGTATTTATAAGGAATATTACAACTTATCTCCCGCTAACGTGTTATTTCATGCGAGTTAAAGTAATTTCTTGTTCGCCGACTCGTTTCGGAGAGTTAATCCGCTAACCTTGCCCGATTAACCCCTTTTCTCAATAGTATCTCGAGGGAGGATATTTCATTTCCGATACTACTTTGCATTCATTTTAAAGCGGCGATTTTTTCCCACCTCAACGTTCCGTTTTCTAGAATTGGATAGAATGGAATGTCTGAAAGGACGCCCCTGAACAAATTTCCACTTAGCGAGGCGTGGAGGTTCCGACACCGCACTTTGTGTCTGTAAATCCGTCTACAATAATTAAACCTCCCCTATTGTGATGTAAAAAGGTGCGGATGAAGTTCAACCGCGATTTATATTTATTGCAATGATCCTCTGAAAGGAAGCGTCGAAAAAAATTCGATTGCATTGCCATTCATGCAAAGAAAACTCCATAAAGGAATCGTTCAACAAAATTCCATTTTGTTAGCCGTTGGTCAAGGTCGTCTCGAAGCAAAGGGGATGAATTGCCTCCGGGTCGCACACGTGGTCATACCATAATGAAGTTTTAATAAATTCTACAACGAGATTTTATCATCTCCACGATTATTCCATAAAAATTTAATTATTGACATCAAATATATACGTTTTCATTCTGTCTATCCAGCTGCAATTTTGTTCTTTTATTAATCACATTTTCTTTAAAGCGTAACATTAAATCTAACTTTAATATTCACTATTTAATTTCACACGAAAAGAAGAGAATATAGGTTTTCTAGCATTAGTGTGGTAAAAAGTGTTGGATAATGTGCACGGAAGAAGGTAATATGGAAGACATAATCGCACGTGGATTTTTAAAAACAACCTCCTGAGTAGCTAAAAGGGTTTAATACTCAAAAGCTTTACCATTCCTGTAGCATAAATTCTGGACGTTTCGCAACATTTTTCACCAAAATAGAATTTCACTTTTCGTTCCGATAAAATGCTAATCATGATAAAATGGTACGACCTAAATGCGTGATACATACCTTTTCTTTTGGCTAGTTTAAAATACAAAGCGCCTAAAAAGGATTTGGGTGTATTTTCAAGTTGTTTGATAAATAAGTAGTGGACATTTTTCTTAGTCATTGTAACTAAAATACTTTCAATAAACTCATATGAGAAACTATACTTAATTATTTCGCTACTTTTAAAAGAAGAGTAATTTTAGGGGTTTCTTCACGATATGTTTCAATGAATTCAATTTTCTTCCGAGTAGGTTGGTGGAGTTAGTTGTATGACACGAATGGAATCTCCCTTTTACCACATAAAAATAAACCTCGAACACCAAAACTAACCGAAATATTTCCAGCCTTGACTCTCTTGATACATGCCTGAGAGCGGAAAGGGGCCTTTTCTTTATATAAAAAAACGAGGCTACAGAAGAAATGCGTACATTTGAAGCGAGTGATGTGGTGTTGAGTGACGTTAAGTTTCAAGTTTTATGGGAGAGGGACGATCGGTCTGAGAAGGGTTACGGAGAGAACAAGGGGCGTATGGGTGGGGCAGAGAGAGGCGCCGAGGAATTGTAAGAAGTTGAACGGTTAATTGAAAGGAAATGGATGGTAAGGCTCATAAATATTTGTTAAGTGAAAAGTTTTATTTAGCTCCGCCATTTCGTCTGTCGTCAAAAATGGAAATTGAAGGATACGAATGGCGCAAAATGACTCGAATACAATTCGATTCTTTTATTACGCGGCTTATTTTATGAGCCGAATGTCACAATGTAACTAAAATAAGTAAGTTATGCCTTAACTAACGGTTGATTGTCAACGTAGAATACTTGTCTATAAGTTACTCGCTATGTTGAGATTATCCATTCGAATGTGCAACATTACTGCTTTAGGAATGCATTGTGTTTGATTTTCTTTGTGTGTATGCATTTAAAGGAGTAAGTTGATATTTTTCCAACTGTTTGCAACACCGTAATGCTCTTATAACAAAAACGTCGATGAACGAATTCTAATTTTTTTTCTTTTAGTCATATAATATGCTAATTTGTATGAGAATCGCCTCGCGAAAACGATCCAAACAAATTTCTCTAATTCTTTTTATTCTTTTAGTTGTTCCAGAGAATCACAATCGCTATTTTTGCTCAGCAACGAAGGAAAATAATTCAGATGGGCGGTTGTTGATCACCGCGTTGAGATGCTTCTGACGCAATCTACATCTCCCAATCAATTGAAGTGGAAATGTGAATACATAATATGTATTACGAGAAATTTTCAACGAATTTGCCAACCTGAATATAATGGATCCGGTAATATTTTAAAGAAAAAGAAAAACGCACGTATGCATAAATTTCTCAAAATACACTGCTTAGTATTCAACGAGTGACTTTCTGAATGTCTATCCCAGGCATGTCGAAAACGAGGCCTGGTATAAATGTGAGGCCTTGGCGAAGTTTTAAAATTCGCTGTAATGAGACCCTTTATTAGTTCTGGGGAAAAATTGTATCATATTTGATTACATGTAAGAACAAGCTCCAATGGGGTGTGTGAGAAACTACAGCTCAAATAGAGCGGGTAAAAGATTAGAAGGGTGGGCAGGTCAGTATGCAATAAAAACGGCGGTTAATCGTTCGTGGCAGTTTGAGACTCCGATGCGCCGCCTCAGCTTACATGCTAAGGTCAACGGAAAGAAAATCGTTGATGAGAATAAGAGATGGCAGGGAAATTTGTCTTCGATGGTAGATCGTTCAAAGAGAAACGCCCTATACCCAGGTATGGCCGATTCCGATTCGATTCATGAATTAATCGATACATTCGTTCCGATTAATCGGAAAATTTGATCGATTCACCAGTTGCGATAATCCGTATGGAACATTTCAAATGATTCGATTTATAGGTTTCCTCAAAAATAATTAAGAATAATTTTATATTTTTCATCGTTTTTAAATTGATCAAAAATTGAAACGATTCATTGCATTGATAGCTCATTCAATTTAATTCTATATCACTTGACATTGTAATAAAGAAATACAACGCAATTTTTCGTTTTAAAAATTTTAAAGGAAGAATCGAAACGAATGTATCGGTTTAATCAATTTAAATCATTTCTTAATTAATCGGAATCGAGACAACCTATTCGAATCAATTCAGTGACCAAATTTGGCCATCCCTACCTCCTTTCCCATTCTTCGTAAGTACTAAAACTTATCTCTAGTGGGAGGTGGGCTCCATGAGCCTTCTGAGGTCAAAAGATGGACCAGTGTAAAACCAAGCCGCACGTGGGACATATTATCAAGGATTGAAATCCTTTAAGTTTTCTGGGTATTTCCCATCCTCCCTTCTAGTTTTCTCTAGAGATATCTCTTTCCTCTTATTGATAGAAAGGTAACGATTTTGCAGCCTCTTGAGATTGCTGAATATCGAGTTTGTTATCACTGAGCATATGGAGTCGAGGTGTAACGCTGAGATTTTCACCTACGAGTTGAATATATGCTATTTAATTCTGATGTTTTTCATAGCTCGTTATTATCTTATTCGTATCATATAGGTTGGAAAAGACAACCTTTCATGACGCAAGACAAATTGACGCGTTAATATCGCATACGTCTGTTTTGATACATATTTTATCATAACTATTCGATGACGCATACGTTATCGTACTTTTTAAACCAAATTACCCGCATATGGCTTTCTATTTTGATTAATAAGATTGCTTTACAGCCAATCGCTATCAGGACATTATTCGTGAAACATCGATCTGTTTCCCGAGTTATTTTCTGTGGCATTATTTTTCTCGCCAATTTTTTCTGATATCGACACTGATTTCCATTCATAATTATTTATATTCATTCTTTGAACTTAATCCTTGCATCAGCTGATTTTTATTTTTAACTTGGCTTTATATTACTTGAAATTTTATTAAAATATTCACGATTTATATGGAAAAACAAAATAAATGCATACAAATTAAACAAATTAATGATACTCTCAACGATACGCAAACATTTACTGTATTTTTTTGCCATACCATAGAACAGAACTTGTATATTTCTTTACTGATGGTGCTCCCTCCATGACTGGTAGACATAATGATGTTTTGGTGTCACACAAAAGAGAACTACTAAAAATGGGCTAAATTTCGATATAAAACATTTTTCTCGCATTATACATAACAAATAATGATGAACAACCAATCTTTGTGACTACGGCGAAGGGTTAAATGTGAAAATAATTTATCCCCAGCCTTAAATAAAAATATTTAGAGATTCACAAGGAAGTGGAAGTAATAGATAGTAACGGATGATATGCGCAAAACTCATATACAAAGGGGAAAGGGAAAACAAAAATTTTAAAACTTTCAAAAGAAAAAATTGACAACTACGGGAGAGTAATTTCTTGTCAGGGACCTGGCTGTCAAACACGCTCCTACCTAGGAGTTTTTGTCTTTCGACAGCGAAAGGAACAGAGGAATTTGTTTCGCAAATATTTGTCCGTTTCTCTTCGACTTTCTTTCTTTAAAAAATATAAATTTTTACCGATAAAATCGTTAAAATTACTTTGCCAACTATAAGCCTAGGATTTCTTTAAACTCTTTCGAAAGCTTTCAGAAATTCAGAGACAAAGATTGAAATCGATTCGATGAAGTCCGTTTCCATCACGTACAAAAAATTTAACATATAACTTGGAAATGTTGACGACCAGCAAAGATAATATAATTTTATGGATCTAAAACATTAAAAACATGACTTCAAATATAATTTATTGTTGTTGATCTTTTTGACTAGTCCATAAAAACTCATGTATTGATCCGGAATATTTAGTCATTCCTACGGTTTGTTTTAGATGGCTCCGATTTGATTATAAATGAGGAATCACGAATGTTGTTTTTATCGATCAAATTTATTACAAATTTATACTATTCAAGGGATAATAAGGCAGTAAAATTTACGATTGAGCAATTATCTGGAGGACGTGTAGAAATTCATCAAGAGGTTTCTAGCAAAAAATAGAGTGAAAGCGAAAGATTAAATGTCTCAATGGAACTAGTTTTTGATACCAAACTCAGTTTTTCCCTAAGATGACAAATCAAAAAGATAACGCAAATAAGTTAATTTAATCGGAGAGTGATACCTTTATAAATAAATATTTAATCGTAAAAAATATTTAGAATTGAAGGATCACAGACAACTAAGACTAATTGGTCAATGGAGATTTTTATTCATATTTTTAACAGATTACGACGCATAAATTGTGCATCCGCGATGAAACTTTGAATTGATAAAAATCAGTAACTACTTCAAAAACCCTAAGACTTGATTTCAGAAAATCCATAGAAACGGCATATTTCGATGGTGTCAAGCCCACTGCCCACTGACTGCATGCTCAGTTATCGCAGGGCTGTAAAAACCGTGCGTAAACAAACCAGCATGAAGAGCAATAATGATAGGATGGAAAAGGTCATTGTGATCAATTAGAAAACTTGATCCTCGAAAGCAGAAAACAAGACGGGATAAATATTCACTCCTAATTGGATGGATAGAAGATTGGATGATTTACCAGCATAAATCGTGGAACTTTTCCCTTTGCAAGTAAACCTCTTCCTGCCGGTATTTTTTTATCATTAAGAAATGCCATACCATAAATATACATAAGATGAAATTTTGGTATTTAGGTCTTTGTGGGAGAAATTGGGGATAGCCTGGTGGGGCGATATAAGATGGGGACTTAGTAGGTCCGGTGACCGCTTTAGCAGCCGAGAAGTCCTTTTAGGAGCCATGGAATTCTTTAGATTTTAATTAAAATTCAAAGAATGTTAAATAGTGTAAACCTCATTTGGTTTATTCGTTTAGTTTTGTGAGTTCTCATAGCGTTGAATAAAGGAGACAATATAGTCATAAAAGTAAGTTAAATAAAAAACAAGTTAGTGTAATGGTAAATATAACATATTTTGCATATTAAGTATTATTTTCTTTTCATATGGTTGCCACTTGGTCTGATGTTCAACTTGCAACATGTTTCTAATAGTAATTGCTTTTTGCTTAATAGGGGATGAAAGAATTAATGCGAAGGAGAAAATCGCGGAGCGACAAAGAGATACAAAATAAACTATACACGCTTAATGTCCAAAATATTTGCTGATGATTTTAAGGTTCAGCGAAATACTCGTGCTAATATTTCCTAACCGAGATGATTTATGCCAGAAATTTCGAAATTATCAATTTCGTTGCCGTTAGGATTTAAGTTTGAGACTCCTGGTCTCTCTGGACACCAGATCCACCTCCACCTTAAACAAAGGATTTTCATTCCAGGTCGACACGCTTCGACACGCATAGCGATGATCACCTTTTTATTTTTAGATAGCCTTTATTACCTTAATGAAGAATTTCACGTCAGAACACACAATCATTCCGGCGAGAGAAAAAATATAATCCCCCAAGGGTCGGAGTTCGCATTTTACCGTGGGGCTCTTTCTGAAGGACGCAATGTTATATTCATTCCTTTCTCTCTCCTTATGGGGACTTAAAAACGCTTGGGAATATACGCTACGGAACTTAAGTAAGGATCAGCGCTGAGTAAATTTGCCCATCGTCCAACTCCGCTCATTACCCTTAATCTGATGGCATTTATTTTAAAAAGAACATCTAATTAAATTTTCTCATGAAGATGTTATATAACCGGAACTTTTTGACACCTTGGTATAATATTCCACAATTTTACGAGATGCTTTGGGAGGGATATTTTTTGTCGGCACGATAGAGAAAATCCTTTTTTTCCAGAGCTTAGCCCGATAGCGTGACCTTCTTATGCATACCTAATTATCTCGAACTATAATGAAGAAAGACAGCGTGCTGGAGTTTTGCCATTAAATTTTCAACGTAGAAAAATAAAAAAGTATTATCGCAATAAAATGCCATTAATTTTCTCGACTATGCAGACCAAATTTACATTTTTAATTAGTCCATATCTTAATCTATTACGATCTGAGCAGTCTCTCTAACGACTATTTTGTTTTATAAAAAACGGCTACGCTATTATAGCTGGTGATTGATTTTTAAACTTCATCGTCTCATCTTGTGTTTCGTAAAGGAAGCTTTCGGAATTGCTAAAAATCGCGTTATGACTGAAAGAGTTTTGAAGGAAAGTAGTTAGAAAGAAAAACAATTTGCATAGCAATAAACTGAACGATCGACGCTTAGGTGATATTTCAAGAATTTAATTCTTTTGATCTTAAAACTATCATAGTCGTGAAGTTCTATGATCATCATTAGGTCAAATAATTAAATTCTATGCCTTATCTGATTTCTTGTCAACTGGTTTCTGCGGCATTCCCCAAACACATAACATCCAGCATAAGCGCTGGAGCATTTACATAGAGTACTTTCCCATTAAGAATGCTGGGAAAAATGAAAGAAATTTTATCTCTTATGTCGGAAAAAATGAGTGAACAATCAGCGTTGGAACTAATATAAGATACATTATAAATATCTTTTCCCGTCGAGGAATTAATATTCTCGTTATATTTATGTTGGCAAAGGTTTAAACCAATGTAAAGGTGATAACATTACTTAGAGAAATACTGGTAGATAGCAAGGAATAGGGATTCAATTAAGCGATATTTAAACTGTAATCGCGGAAAATCACAAATCGTATAGCGTTAATTTTCTTTGTAGTTTGGTTGAATTTCTAAATGGTATATGGATATTGAAATAATTAAAAGTTCTAATGTTGTCGATCTCAAATTAATTACTAATGAAATGGTATATCACGAACCTGGTATCAATATAATCAAAGTATCTTCAATTGACTTCATTACTTTGCATTAATTAATAAAATCCAACAACTTATTGCTTAAAGTATTAACTCGAATGGATATGAACCATTTTCAGAAGCGAGACATAACGAGACAATATAATATTTTTATTTACGAATGAAATGAAACTCCGATGTATACGCAAAATCGCTTTTAAGATTAAAAGTTGTAATTTCATTGATTATGGAAACAATAAAAGAAGTACTTTTGAAAAAGTAATGGAAGAATCTTGAGGGCTAGATTACAAATAGGTACATAAATAGTTTTGTTCTGATGTTTCAATTTTCCGGGGTCACACAAATCATAAGCTTGCTATTACCTTTCCGGATGCCACAAATAAAAAGAATTAAAACTACTAGCTTGTTCAAAAACAAGCAATTTAAATGACACTTGCCTCAGGTATCTCCAATAGCCACAACAAGGTTTAAATGATTTTAAAGCATAGATTGCTCCAGAACGTGATATATACATCTATTGTCGACATTGAGTTAAAAATTATTGCAAGGCGAAAATGTTTGTTTGTTCCATAATGAAAAATGCAAATGTCCGCCTGTGATTTGCGTGCCCTGCCTTTCCTCTTTTCAATATCCTAGATAACGAAGATGGTTCAAATTAGCATAAGACCAATTACGCATCATACTTAAATGTTTTTTTCCCAACCACTTATATCAAATGGAAATTTTTTGCGAGTATTTATGCCTGAAAAGCTTAGTGAAAATTGAAAAAAACATGTATTACGATCAGATTGAAGGATAAAACCCGCTTGAGTTTATTTTTTGGAAAATTGGCTCTGATCGAGTTAATCTGAATCTGAATAAATTCCCTGCAAGCCACAGCAATTTTTGTGCGGCTGTGAATAAATATCACTGATCCATCAAGTTATTGTCCTGTTATCCTCTTCTATTATCCTAGGAAAACTGGGTCCCTTTTATTTATCCGTCCTACAATCAATTTCTTGTATATTGCCAGTGTGGTCATTGCGTCCAACGTTAGGTAAGCTAGATAATATAATAGATAATGGCATCTGACAATTCATCTTTAAATAATAATATCAATGAAAAAAAATATCAATGATGGTATGAAAGAGGGGAGCCCAGTAATATTCTTATTCATACTTTGTATTTTGGTAGTTCTGCTAAATTTATTTATTATACTAATTTGGATTTGCGTTTGGACTCTTTTTTCGGGAGATTGAGAAACATATTTGACTTGAGACATGAATATCAACTAACTAGTTCCATAATTGACATTATTTTCACCACATATCATCAGATTCCGTGACATTTCACGTTATATTTTAAAGCCTTGTTGTAACCCGAGGGAATTACTGCACGACAACGGCGACTGGATCGATCCAAGTTCAACATATGACCCTGCATTCCATTTCTCTTACTGTTCGTTTCGTTCAATTCTTCGGCTAGATTGAGCACATTTTCAATTGACTGTTACTTTCGCTCAAATTTCCTATGTCACTTGAGACGGCAATAACGTTCGCTTCGCACTAAGAGTCATTTTTAGTGTATAGCACTCACAATTGCTTTTATCTGACCTTGATGTTTATCTCGCTCGCCGCGTTTGTTTATAACTTTCTTCCATTTTTTTGCCCACTTATTGCCATTAAATTGCAAAATCTGTGATAAATTACAGATATAAACCTGCTTAGGGGCATATAAAAGTTTATTTATAGACTTGTAAATGCCTAAACAATGAGTATGAAGGAAATGCTATTAAATCCACGGAAAATAATATGAGCCAATCAAGATATATGCCATATTTTACCGCGCGATGATTCCGAATATAATAAACGGAACTCTGTATTAAATACAATCTCTATGGTCCCATTATTATAACTCGCAGAAGCATGGCATACACGTGTTTTGCTCATTTAGATGTTAATTAAAATCCCGAGTGATAGGAATAAGTCTTGCCATGACCGAAATGCGATCCCGGATCTTATGGTTTCCGTTTGGCTTTTTTCTGCATTGTATCAAGATTTGTTCCTCTCCATGAATAACAGTTTTTCGCGAAATGCCAAAAAAACAACCAAGCGTTGACGTTACGAAAGCCCAAATCCCCTCTCTCCATCCTTCGGTTCCAGCATGTGTCTATTAAGCGTTCCCCAGAACTCCTTACATCACCATCCGTAAAAAAATTCAAAAGGAAATTTCCCTTTTGTAAAGTTAATGACTTCAAAAATACATTAAGTCCAATCAAGCATCAGAGAAGGAGAAAGAGAGCGAGAGGGAGAGATGGGAAAGGGAGACAGAAAGAAAGACTCGTGTGACTGAATAAACAATCTTTCCTCCTACTTTCCTTGTCCCAAGGTCAAATTTTCGAACAATGCCCCTTTCTCCCCCACCCCTTGCCCGTTTCTCGCTCCCTGGATCCCCTTTCCATCCGATCCTCATTTCGCCAAACAATGCCCCCATTTCTTGACCGCTCTGTAGTCCCTTATGCCTTCGTCATGGTCTCCTTTATTCCCTCCCCTCAAATTTCCTCGGCTCACCCACTACAAATCTTTCACTCTTTTCCCATTTTCTCCTATCATACTTACCACACTCCATCACCTTCCCACTCCAACCTCACCACTCCCATCAAAAACATGGTAGGATATTGCAAGTCACGCGTCGAAAGAAAGACTTTAATCGCCAAAAAAGGGGCACTATCGTCAGATTATATTATATATTATATTATATCCCACATGGATAGATAAAAAGAGAGGGTGAGGACGAAAGAAAGAAATAGGAAATTGTATGGAGTTTCACTTGCTTTTTCCTGATGGTGGTAAAATGTGACTCAAAGACGTGGTGTTTTGAGGGAGCCATCTACCCATTTATAAATGACGGAAAAATTCACCAGTAATGTAATGTAGTTGAATGTGAAATAAATAATGTAGAGAAAGTTTACAGGAAAGAAGCATATTTGAGAATTAACAAGGAAAGGAAGGATTATGGAGGAACAATTGGACACTTGACATAAGCAGGGGACGTGTATGGCGAAAAAAAAGAAATAATCTTAGAGATGGAAGTTTAGCTTCCACGAGATCGGTCTTCTGAAGCTATTTACACACACACACACACACATATATATATCTAACAATAATAAAAGGCTACTTCTGTCCTTTTGTGGCTCCTTCTGTCACGCTATAAAAATGCAAATAACTCGTTAATGGAACAAGATTAATTTTTTATATTTGGCAGGAATGATTCATTCACATATTATAAGATGATGACGAAAAGAAATCTAGAAAAAAGTCCTAGGTTCGACTCCAAGGTAGGCATTTTCATTTCCCATATGATAACACGTAATAAACGACTTTTTGACTTGCAGACTTTTTTCTTTTTGATATCTAAATAAGAAATAATTCACCTTTGTTCTTCGGATCTAGTTCATTTAAAAGAAAAAACTACAAAGTTTCTAATTCTGTCCATTTTCGCCCTAATATTAAACGTTTAATTCACATATTTTGGGGAAATATTGGCATTTAATTGGGATGTTGCCTTGCCAAACAATTACATAGCTAAACTTCGAATACCTATTGTTATTTCAATCCTTATCGGTGAAAGCGTGCTTTAAATGCTCCTACAATTTGTACAAGAGAGAGAGAAGGAGAAAGAAATTCTTTCATAGCAACCAATTTAAACAACATTCTCTGTGTTATTTACGAGAAGGCGTACATTTGAATGTAGAACATTAATCATGCGCATATTAATATTAGTTACTTAGAATCATCGTAGGAGTTCGAAACTTGAAAAAACGAAAGCTAAAAAGAACGAAAGTTTGTTTTCCTGCCATCTAAAGAAGGTCAAAGTATATTTATGTTCATTTTTTATTTCACGAAAACCTTTCCCGTTGAATATGAATATATATATATATGGATATCTATTTTACCTTTCCTTTTCCGTAAGCTGTTATATATATATATATATATATATATATATATATATATATATAATGCACACACACATATATATATATATATATATATAGGTATATAAACTTGACCGTTAAATACTCGATTGCGGAATACATAGAAAGTCTACATTTTAAAAATGTATTCCTTGTCTTTTTACTTATAAAAATAAATACAATTTTTCTTCTGTAAGCTAGATAATCTCGTGTTTATCCTTTTACTTTAATAAGTTGTTACTTTTTTACTCTCTTCACAGCAGTTCTCATTTCAGGCATATTTATGGCGAGGTGATCTTTGAATATTATATCAATTTCGAAATACCTTTTGACTTCTAAGTGAATGGTGTAATTACCCAATTAGAGTCGTTGTATAGTTTATGTAGGCGATGGCCAAATTTCTTCCCGTCAAAATATATAATCCTAATAGGCAGTTCTTTCAACGGCGTCTCCTTGTTAACGGTCCTTAATTGTAGTAAGAGCGCAAACAATAGCTCGCACGCTCTACTACAAGGAAATATCAGAATGCCGAAAAGTGACAGTTCATTAATCCTCCAAGTAAATGCGAGGCATTTGACTCCGCAACGTTTGGCGCACTCAACCTTTCATCCAGCTTCCTCGTTGTATACTTAAGCGGTATGCCGTGAACAAAGCTCCGCCCAAGTGAGAAGAAAAATTCGCGCGCATTCACGGCACGACACAAACCCCTTCCTTTATTCTGCCGTTGCTTCTCTCATCAACTCCATCCACGGGAAAAGACTACGCTCACGGAATGCGATAAATGAGGGTTTTTACGGCCGTCTTTAAAGCCGTGCCCGAGCGCTGCTCCGCCTCTCCGAGTGCGCCGTGAAGAAATGCATACTACTCAAAAATCACAATGGCGCAATATTTTGTCTGCGACCTAAGTATATTTTTAGAGAGTTTATCATTAATCCATCAGAGATCGCGAGGAAAGCCGCAACGGTTTTGAAAAAAAATTATATATAATGCTTTTAATTTTTAAACTTAGCAATAAGGCATATCGTTTTCATTGTATAAATATTTTTCATGCGGTTAGGGAAAATGGAGAAAGTTTGCATTTCTATTCGCCAAGTCGAATAATACAGATGGTGAAATGATATGAAAACAATGAAATCACGCGGAAATACTCAGTGCTCTGAAAACGTCCAAAAATACAAAGCAAACGCGGATTTTGACCCGGTATCTTTCAAAACCAATTCGCTATAATGTAGCAAAAGGGAAATATTACGTATATATTCGGCGCCGCCACATAAACATAGGATGAACTCGACAAAATATTAAACGAGACTGGATCTTATTGTGGAAAACGGGTCCCAACATTACTCTGGTTAGGTATACGAATAAAAAATTAAATAATATAAAATAAAAAATAAAAAATCATTTATGCCTAAAACTTTAGGCTGGGGTAGGAAATTGAATACTGCAGGGTTTGAGCGATTTCTTCATATTCTCCATTAGGGTTATTTCTCCAGTCACGGAGGAAGGTCTACATTGGAAAATTATTTGGATTCGATCTATTGAAACTCGATGTCTTCTAATGAAAATTATACAAGTTGTGATCCTCCAGTTTGGGACCAAGGATCTATGATGATTCAATGCATACAACGAAAAACATCATGTTCCAGCCAAATTTTAATCTCCACTTTTCTCAATTATTTAAAAGATTCAATTAAAAATGTTTCCAACGAAAATTTAATCTCCATTGTCTTGACGAAAATGGTGTACACACAATCCAACCAGCGTTGGTACGGTTCAAATCCTGCCGTTTATAGAGGTATGTGATCTTCCTTTTCATTGCAGTTTTTAGTAATTGATAAATAAAATAAATAAATGAGTATTTAGTGTTAAAGTATGTTCATCTTGAGCGATTAACGGAAGACAATAGACAGAACACGTAACGTCATTGAGTGACATGGGGAGCCAAATGTATCTACCACCTTCTACCTACCTTCCGTTACTACAATAGAAATAATTTATATGTCAGTCAGGCTTCCTTGACACGACGATTTAAAATGCATCAGAAGAAATGTATCTGCCTGTTATATATCTGGATAAAAAAATAATATTTCAGCTAAATATGTTCAAGGGTTTTGTTTTGAACGGAATAATATTAGCTATTATTTTCATATTATTCGATATTGATATTAAGATTATTTATATATGCGATTCGTTCCATATTAAATGGATTTGGTGATCTAAATCACAGTGATCAATCGTGCATAATCGAGCAAACTACCCGACTGACTTCAGCCATTTTTTGTCTTTTATGAAACCAGCGTTTTATAAATGGGTTACATCATCAGACTATGATAATCCATTCGCTTTTTTGATAAAATAATTTGATAACAGTTTTTAATCATATTGACGTATTCTTCAAATAATTTCTGTCCAAGCTAGTAAAAAGAATGTGAATTATTTTCGTTCGAGTGAAAATGGGAATTTTAATTAACTTACGAAAACTAAAGAGGAATCAAATATGAATTATGAAAACCTTCCGAATTTGATAGAATTTTAACTAAAAATATTTTTTGAATCCATCTCATAACAGAAACGAGCTTGAACTTTGCGTTGCGAGTAAATTTTTAATGGTATCATATATTCTCTCGCAAATCATTTGTGTTACCGAAATATAGCAAAAATCCAAAAATCCATTTCTACCATGTGAAATTCTCGTGTCCATTTTTTAATAAAATAATTTTGTTCAGTTGATAAATTAGTAGTTTTAAAGATATGTATTTCTTTAAATGCATTTGAGTCCGGTAAATGTAATATGTACGATACCTTGAATAATTTTCTCCTAAATATGATTCTGCATTAGCAACGCGACAATTTTATTTTGCAATAAAGCCATTCGTCATCATAGTAGTGTTTATAACAAATGATATGTTTTTGTGGATATTTCTTACCATTAAATATTTTAATAAAATTCATCAGTATACTGCTAAAGCGCATTGTGTCCAACACAGATCACTTAAGAGCTCTGAACTATCATAAAATAAATGCGAATGTTAAGACATAAAAATTATAAATGAAAAAATTTTCCGCATATAATGTTATACTCGCTATATACAGCAATACCACGGCATAATGCACCGCCTTTGACGTCACTCCCGGATGTGAGAACGAACAAGTTCCTTGGGTTGCATATAGAGTGAATAGTACGCAGTAGCGGCCTACCTTGAGAGTTGAAATGATGGCCAAAGCCGACCTCAACTGACCTTTCAGAATGGTTAACGAATAAGCGTGGATAAGATCGGTAACATTCTCTGACAGCTTTAGTCAACTTCCTTCGGTCACAAGGTTCCTGCTGAAAACTCAAAGTAATTTACTCTACATCAAGAATGTCGGTACTAAATTACCTAACGAAATGGAAATTGGCGCGAGGAAGATATAACTCGCAACATTTTTTTGGGTACTAACAGCGGTAAATATACATCATTCTGGATGCCTTAATAAGCGCCATTTGCAAATAAATTTATGGCATGCATTTATGGCAGCAAACTGTCGTCAGAACGCTTATAGGTATTCAATAATTTCAGAAAATTCGGGGGAATTATTATGAGACACATTTCACGAACTGACCATTAGAGTGTTAAAATATGCTTCAACAATTCAACAAGGAATTATCGTACTCTTCTTATGACTGAAAAATTCAAGAACAGGCATTAAAAAGAACTTGTCTGAGGTATCTCCAATAGCCACAACATTGTTATAAACATCATATGGGCCTTTTTTAGAATTTATATTTGGTGAATTTCCAGTGAAAACGGTCGCTTTGTTTCCGAAATGCGTATCTGTTTTTTATAGCATTGTTATATTTATTGGAGATACCTGAAACAAGTATTTTTTAAGTGTTCCTTCTTGAATGCATTACCAAATGCCATTTGTCGATAACGGTAGTAATAGTTACGAGTGTCAACGTTTTGGGATCTTTTTTAAGGAATTTATCTAAATTTTCCGTTATAAACGGCCCATTTCTAATGATATCGTCTTCCCCTTCTGCAGAAGATTAACGTAAAGCCAATATCCGGGTACAACGCAATTTAATCCATCAATAGTCTTTGAAACAACTCCTAATCAGTGGGAACTCACAACAGAGAAAGCAAACGGGACAAACGACCTGGGACGGGAAAAACGCGGGGATTATTTTTGAAAGACACAAAAGAAGCGCTCCCGGATTCTCTAGATCAGAGGCTGAAGAAATAACTGTCAGTTTCCATTCGCCTAAGCTCGCAATAAGGTATTCTCGTGGTGACGTCAGGCAGCTGGAATTCAACGAACCGTAGCACGTGAAACTTGCCCACTCCGTCACTTAACCTTCACAGCTCATTCGTCAACGTGAAAACTCATTCAGGCTTGAGACAGTAGTGTCGCGGCCTTGCCTCTCATTATGAGTCTCACCTGAGAAATGAGTTCCTAAGGTTTCAATGACCGCTACCGAGAATTATGACAGCGGTTTATAAATACTACTCGAATAAATAGTATTTCTTTACTCCGAAGGTGTTTTTTTTATTGTCTCGTGGTACAAAATAATGATTTTCACTTTCTAGTATAATGCCAATCCTTGTTGAGTATCCGGGTTTGGTGAGTAAACATGAGAGTGAATTAGCAATTTATTTACCGCGAACAAACATGATTGTTTGGTTGGTGTTTGCGAAAACATTTCGTAACTCTGGCAAATGTAGATTGGTTGCACTACTTTCAACGATAAACGCGAAGACATCAATAGATAATGCATTATATTAGTAAGTGCTACCGGATTTTTTCGCATCGGAGCGGTGTAATTGGCGCGAGGTTTTGTCCCTGCTTTGTTAAGCATTATTCAGCGAATGGTCGTTTTAAGTATGAGAAACTAAATGCAGGTAGGGATATGTAGATATAAATTTAAAGCTCGTTCTAACTGTCAATAGCAATGTGAAAAAATATATTTTTGATAGCATAATAGGGTCATTTTCGGAAGGATGATTTTTTGACAATTGTAATGTAAGTATGTAATTGCAATGGATAGCTCTATTTGATAAATTGTTCTTCTACCAGCAATAAACCAGGTGCGCATTCCGACGTCCTAGCAGCTGTCATCAGTGGTGATTCAACTATGGAAGATTCTAATAGATTCTATTATGAGTGAATCACTTCCTGTGATAATAGCCGAAATGCGCAACTGTTTTCCCAATCGTTTTATGGCTATCGGAGAAAAAAATTGATTTTCAATTTGATTTCAGCTGTGATTTAGATAATTCACTTTTGAATCGACGGACAGCTCTGTTTGAATTAGCAGAACTACTTGATAGATACATATTTTATTGATACCGTAGTCGCATAGGCTTAACGCGAACCCCGCCACAAAAGGCATTGATAATACATGCGTTATCTAGTCCGTTGTTACCTAATGACATGATGAGCAAATTGATATTATTAATAATAAATCTGTGCGGAGTTATTCTCGTTGTTTTCGCTACGCTGAAACAATTTTATAGTATGTTCGTTAAGTGTTTTATTTAAGAATATGATTGATTCTCACAGCTTGAAATTTATAAAACCCGACCACATTTAAATCATCATAATTATATTTAATGGGAATTGACGGGATAATATTAAAATCTTTCAAATTCGTGAAGATATCCTGATCTCTTGCTCTTATCTTATATTAAGTTAGGTAGGAGGCTCTCCTTTGCTGAAAAACTTTTAAAGGCCATTCTCGCTAACCTACGCCGCATCAGTTGGATAGTATCTGTCAGAGCAAATTACCTTCATATTTCTAAATCAGCCTTCATTTGAGAATATAAATGTACACTGCATCCCGTTTACACCGCGGATTCGTTTAAAACGCGGGTCTTCCTTTCACACTGAGCTTGAAAAAATTCCAATCCACTGATAGGGAATGATGTCAACATTGATTTTTTCTATTTAAATTTTTATTTATATTTTTTTGAAGCTATCACAATAAATATAAAAAAAACTAAACACTTGCACATGCACGTATATGAAATTTTATTTTAAATATGAATTATTACAATATTAATCCAAAATAAAAATTGATAATGTAGATTCAGCACTTCGCATTCTCAATAAAGAAAAACTATAGACGCAACATAAATACATGTAGCGAATAGACAGTAAATTGTTCACTAAAGATGGATGGCGAATCCTTGATCACAGCTGAACTGCAAACTAGTTTGCAGGCTACAATTTGGAACGCGCGTTAAAAATACATTCGTCTATATCTCCCATTAGCCCCAGTGGGTTTCCATTTGACGCGTTTTGGCAGTGCCCTCGTATAGTACGGCAGCTAGATTCTTAAGGAAAAATCACGACAGTAAACGAAGCGCAACATCATTGATAGAATATCTGAAATGGGCTTCGTTAAAGGAAAGTAGACCGCGGGTTAGATTTAAACCGCTGGGGAAATATATGTCATAGGGACTAGCGAATGAAATAGTTGATCTTATCAGAAGCTCGACATATCTCGGAAGGCAGGGCAGCAAGAATAAAATTCGCGAGATCGATTGTAGGACGGAGCGATATAGAGGATCGTTTTTCCTTAGGATGATGAAAGAACATAATAAGAAAAGATAACTTAGGAAAACTTGAGACTTTCGGTGCGCTGCACTCCCTGCCATCCGCCTATAAGGTGACTTGCAGGGTATCATGTAAATGTACAGTAAGGTGATCAACCGTCCCAAAATAGGAGGCTCATTCCCTCATTCTCATCACTTGTACCGCTTTCTGATTGTCCTAACTTTTGTCCAGCTTTATACAAAATCATGGGTTATATACGAAATTTTATCATTAAAAACAGCCGCAGAACACTGTTCACATCAAAGTATTTGATATCTATTGCATCTATTTATCTAAGGCTGATATATCAGTACTTGCACGCTACTGTTATATATCCCCCCTTATAGTAGATAAATTTTCCCGATTATAGGGTGGCCTCGTATATAAGGCGACCTCTTATTTCAGAAGCCAGGCGAAAGAAAAAGATTAGAGGCATTGATGCTAAAACTATCATTCCTTTTAATTATAAATTATTTTGGCAATATTTAATTATTTAAAAATGATAACGCTGCGAACAACTCACGAATAGACTATGCTTGGTTTTTTACCTAATATATTTATGCGACAAGATTAACGAATAATTAGGATAAAACATGTAGATTTATCGGCTTCCAGTGATCTACATTCAGTTATTAGTTATGTATCTGAAAACGTTTAATGCGGGACGAAGACATAAGCACTGGCTCTAATGCAGGAGAAATTTGGCAGCTGCGGGCAATATAAGTTTAATACTGTCTTCTAAAAGATAAATAGACCATAGAACATAAATGATTGAATTTTACTGGGGACGAGAGGGAGAGGAGGAATAGAGGATATCTTTGCTCGCGATTATAAGATGAGTATGAATTTTTTGGCTTACATTTTATAAAAACATTACCTTATAATCGGATAAACACGTTATTTGAATATTTCCCTCCTCAGCTTCCTGAAACGTTGTCCGCCTTTCCCTACAGACAACGGCGACCTCGCGTTAGATTTTACGCGCGTACGCCCTATAAAAGGTTCCATCTACTCCAGTGTATCTGTAAACGCGACTTTACATAAACTATTTATACGCGCGAACGGTATACGCTCGTATGAAAGGAACATTAAAAGCGAAATCTCTCCTCCTGCCCTCCGCCGAAACAAAAGGCATTGTACAGGGCTGTCTAATACGTTTCTTTCTGTCTTATATTCTCTCTCTGTCTATTTGCTTCTATACTCTGCGTATGTCAGCAAAAAAATCATGCTACGGCCCTTCTAAAGGATCTGGAACCAAGTCCCTTTTTCACCGATAGTTTATTTATTACGGAATACGGTTTTGCAGTACACGAGGTTCTCCAGGAATGTGGCTCCCGCGAATGGCGCAATATATCTATACACATACTTTAATGCAATAAGATATAACTATGGATAAAAATTCGGAAAATTGTGGAAAACATAATAATTTCTATTGAAGAATGAACTATCAAAGTGAAGTTATATCTAGAAGCAAACATTAAAATTATTGCTTATAGCGCGCATTTTCAAAGCAAATCATGATATTCCGACTCGGGTAAGAACTGCTGGAGTAAAACGATCCCATCAATCTGAGGCGCAAATAGCCGCAATATTTAACGCATGTTAAACAACGTAAACCGAAAGGTCAACCTTAACTGAAAAAAATGACACTTCAAATCGGAATGAGTTAACAACTCGTGAAGATCTTTAACTTCTCCGTGATTAAAAAAACGTCCTTGGATTCTCAATATTTCCTTGGCTATCGCCCAATAGCACTCCACGGCTAGAAAATAAAGTTAATTAGAAATATGATTAAAAGTATCCAAACGAAGTTTGATCAAACGTTGGTTAGGAGGGAGATTAATTAATTCTCACGGAATGGCAAAATGTCGGATTCTAGTCGGTCTTCAAGGTGTTTCGGACCCGATTCTCTTTTGTTAATCGAACCCTTAAATGAGCGCGTCGGATCTCCCGGACTTTTCAACATTGATATTGCGCGCGTACATTCCTACTCCAGTTGTAATAACAAAAAACTTCGCACCGCAGAAATGCCTTTCCCATCATCTCACCCCCGTCCCCCATACCCACGCCTTTTATTTATCCGTTATCTTCCTGCTACTTCGCATTAAATTTTAGCCACTTATTCACACCTACCTTTTCTAAGGATATCTTGAATTAAACTCGCGTTATGACTTGTCCGAGTCTAATCTCACTTTTGTGCGAAAGACTTTTTGGTTCCGGTGCATAAAACAACTATTGCCATTCAACACCCATGAGGATTGAAATCAAAGAATAATTCCCGCGTCTTTACTTTTGAAGGCTTATAAGCACAAAAGATTTATTCTGGTCAACGCGAGAAATGGCTTTCTCTCAGGTATAAAATTTCCCGCGTTCCAAGATGTTATTAAACGCGAAATTTTATGCTTAAGACGAGGAGCTGCTTGAAAATGGCTGTTTTTTTACTTCGCTAAATTTGCATACGAGTATAGCATCTACGAGAGAAAATACTGATTGATCGATGATAATCTCAAACTCGGGCTTTATGTAATTGTGCTTACATCACTTAGGTAAAAAATATTATTTCTAATGGTAAGAAAAATGAAATTGATAAAAAATATCTAGATATATTCATAAACTAAATCAACTATGCCATAATTTTGTTATCCATTAGGATTCTGCAAGAAATTTATAAAAGTTTTACATTTCAATAATACTCCTGTATCATTTAAACTGAAAAACATCGATAGAATAGCTGCATTATGAGTAAAATATGAATCGAGTTTTCAAGTTTTCGAAAACGCATGAGGAAATTTCCCTGCGGACATTTTGATGGTTCTCGTGCATTACAAATGCTGAAAATTTCTACCCTACATTTTCGATTATTAGATTATTAAATGAGCATCTTAATGAGCGTTTTAAAGCGCCTTATAAATATTTTTCTCTATTAGAGTAATATAGAACGAAATTAAATCATATTTCGATTTAGAGAAGCAGTTGGCAAAAGAGAAGTAAATTATCAATGTTTAATGGAGGTGATAAGCACTTAATCGCGTCGAGGCACTAGTTCGTGAATAAACAGAAGGTATGAGAATTTGCACTACCGCTTCCTGTAATTCCGTTTTGATGCATGCACTGTGCGCAACATTGTTGCTTCACAATGGAGTCTCAGTTGACTGAGCAAAGCGCGAATCTCGAGAGGTTTGGAATGAGGTTATGTAATGTACCATTTCCTTCACTTTTCACAATTATGAACAGTATCAACGCTTGTAACACAAAGGTTTCTTTGTATTTCGGAGGAGAAATTCAATATAGCATCTCTCTTTCGAGATTCGGAACCAATCGAAACTTAATATTTAAATAAAGACGAAATTAAAATTTATTAATCCTCCACCGATTGCCATTTATTTGTATTTAATTAGGCTTAAGAAAGTGAAATCACTTCAACATTATAAAATTTCAAAGATAAAAAGCTTATGTAGAATTTCAAGTACCCTTGGAAGGAATTCAAGATTAAATACAGCATCACCGTATCGGTTCAGTAAACGATTAAATCTTGCTTTTATGCTGTCTGAGATTATTATAAATATGTAATTAAATAAAAATTATCACAATAATTTATTAATTACTTTTTCATACTACAGAATAACTTTGACTCGGAAAAACATTCGATAAAGCATTAACTTTATAGTAACAAGAAACATAAGCGAATGCTGTAAGAATTGAAACCTCCAATACCTAAAGTGGCATATCATGTGTTTCACGGATGCCAGACCAATGGACGGGAACGAACAAAACAAACTTCCCTTCATAAACGAAAGATGTCCTTGCATGCATAATAAAGGGGAAAATCGACGCGGCCAAACCCTAATAATTCCGTCGATAATTTCATTCATGTATTCAGGAAAACATCGGTGAGTTTCCCATCTCCTCCACGTGATCCCTGTTAGAGTAATAACTATGATAGGCATTGACACAATCTTGTCGGGGATGGGAGGCCCGTGGGCACGAAAACCACAATTCATATTCATGCACTGATGCCGTGGGGAGGAGTGGAACGGCTGTCAGACCGGTATAAAGACCTTGGGTGTATGGGGAGGTAGCACTAATAAACGCAGACATTTTTGGGAGCTGTCAGTTCGCTTGAAGTTCGCAAGGCTGCAAGATTTTGGAGCGAGATAAAAAAGAGGCCTCTGGATGCAGGTATTGAAGGCGAAAACTAGGCGCCCCTGGAAGTGTGCATGATGTCTTCGGCGTACATGAATAACGTTTCAGTCTAGTCTCTCACGAGTGAAACGCGACGGGACAAGGCGCGACGGATATTATTGACGTATCTTTGAGTGGTGGGCTCAGTGGGGGGGAGGAAGGCTTGAGGCCGCGTGGAATCTCATGCGGGTACGAAGGAGACGCGTAATTTATCTGCATTCTTACGGGAAATTGATTTATAGCCGTCGAGCGGATGCGAATTTCAGCGAGAGGCGTGACTTCGTAGACGCCTCTATGAATGAAAAAAATCGAAGAATGGGGCATTTTTTTTCGAAAAAAGTTAATCCGCATCGTTTATATAAATAATCGGATTACATTTCAAAATAAATACCTGACCGTCTACGGCAGGATTCGGCTACCGAATTGACGAAAAGACAGTTATGCATCTACCATAAAACTCGACGTAAGGTGAGCTGCTATACAGCTATAGAAGAAATTTATTTGTTTTCTAAAATCCAATTAACATTGATAATATGTATTATTAAATGCTACACACGCATACAATTATGTGTAATGTACAAAAATATTTTTAAAATCCTGTTTCCTCATCCTTGACGAAAGTTGGTTAGCGCTGCCACATATTTATCTCTAATGGGTAAATGTGTATGGTCGCGCCATCAATTGTTTCATTCAATACGCTTTATTCGTTAGAAAGAAATAGTTTCATCTCTCTCTACATAGACACAGCTGAATGAAAAACCTCCATTGAGAATAAAAACGGAAAACATTAGATTTAACAGATTGTGAAATTGGGGTACAACTCTGTTTAGTTTATTGTCAAAATTTCCCTCTGCTTGTAATTAAGATGCATAACTAAATAACACCCGAGTTAAAGTGATTAGAACTGAGAGATTTAGCCTTTTCGTCCATTTGAAAAAGAAAAATTCGAGGGACGACATGTATGTCTACTCGAAACTCAGAATAAATCCCACGGTTATTAAATGTTTTGTTATTCTTCACCTCATAAAAACGTCATTGACATTCCTTTCCGGCGCATAAATTATCAATGCTAAAAGGGCGATGATTGATTGATCGGTTGCGTTATCTCTGTAGCAATATTTTCCACCGCGCACTATTTAGGCACTTTAAGATTGCTGATGATGAATTGTGCTAAAATACTCCAGCGAAATTAACTCTATTTCTCGAAATGATATCCGCGACAAATAGAAAATACAGCCAGAAGTAAAGAGTGGAACTTTTAGTCTGGCCAATTTATCGAACAATTTTTTTTCTTCGATTATTTTTATCTCTGCACACGTTTGATTTTTCTTGCCCTGATCGAGTGAAAAGGATGATGCGGTGAACTTGTTCCGTTTACCAAAACAAATTTCTGGGGTGAAAATTCAATCGCGACGGTCCAAATATTTCCTTCGACCTCTCTCGCAGTTTTGGGCGAATACGGAATTTTTCTTTTTATTTTCTTCGAAGGTTTTCCATACGGTCGCCGAGAGAGGAAACACACGCCCGTCGTTATTGGCTATATAATGGCACTTTCCAGCCCCGAATGTTGTCCAACTTTTAGGGCGGACTTGTTTCCAACATAAGAATGGCGTATTATGTCACGCGATTCCATTTTCGAAACAGACGCTTCATAAATTTTAAGCTCAATAAAGATTTGCATATGGGAACCAATCTCCCAGGTTCGGCATAGGATGGTGCGATAAAGTTTCAAGGAGAGCTGCAACATCAAATCGTGGGAAATAGGATTTTATTGTTGTCCACGAAATCATTATAATGGCATTAGTAAGAGGTCGAACCTTTATTGCGCACGAAGATAAAAAAAATTCAATTTTATTTCGCATTTAAGTTTTACATTTCCGAAATAAGCGCGCACTTTTAAGATAACGAAATGTTTATACATACGTAAGTGTGAGTATACATTTAATTTTCAAGCTTTTTCAAAAACTATCTATCTAAAAAATGAAGCACTGTATTTACTCGCAGACAAGGCACTCTTATTTTTTCTAAAATATTCGTTTAGAAAAAAATATGCGGCTTATTTAGTGATTCAAAAATTATTTGAAGGCTAATAGATGGGATGGCGTTTTTAAACATTCCGTACAAAAATTCTTGGAAAGCTACGTAAGTTAAATATCTTTTCAATTTTCTTATATTGAATTTATCTCACTTTTAAAGACTCATTAAATACAGATAGATTATATATATATATATATATATATATATATATATATATATATATATATATATATATATATATATGTATATACACACACATATATATAATAAATGGAACGGAGTGATGAAGAAGTAATTGAATATTGATAGGAGGGATGAAATCCAGCGCACTGCACCACTGTCGAGCAGGTGGCGGACCATTTATGTTAATTATAAGACGCTAAATGCCTCCCATTGCTTAATATACGCTGAAAAAAAACTTATATACTCATAGAAATAAATTAAAGTCAAGGAAAGCTCGCTTAAATATAATTACTATTGATACCGTGAAAAAATATTTATTCTTAGTATATGAGAATAGAAAATATTGCGTAATCATTATAACGGATAGCCCTTTTTTCATCATATTTAAGTACCGCAGAAATCCGCAAGAGACGCATTCAGAAAAGCATAAACACGTGACGGATAAGCTTTGAGATTTACGCGTTGTCTGCATAATCTTTCAACCAAACATGACCGAGAAAAGTTGACAGTCATTCGTATATGTGTCGTGTACCACATATAGCAAAAATTTGCTAGGACCATCGTATATTTTTTTCGTCTTATATATGATAAATTATTCCTGAGAAAATAAAGAAGAATATTTCAGAAGCCTACAATTTAAGATCACCATCTAAGAACATGGTGTGCTGTAAATATATGTATATTATATAAATATTTTTAAAATTTTGTTTTAGTGCGGAAAAATAAAGGCGCGGCTCCTATGCGCGTAAATACAGTAAAAACTTTAAGTGCTGACCAAGTTGGCCCGTATCATATCTCAAAATCGAAGAAGAATCAATATCATTACGATTCTCATTTATGATTCACTCAAATTTTTATGGCTAATTATAAATTGCACGGCACATGTCTTATACCGACCGCGTTTTTGTAACTCGGATAATTTGAATGACTCCATGTGATCCAGTTCATGTCATGCTATATATTTTATTTGTCATGCATTAACGTAAATGACAGGAGGGGCCGAATTTTGGAGCTCAACTAATGTAAAACAAAAGCATTAAACTATTTCCGCCAATAATTTAAGAATATACGTGCCAGGAAATTTTTGAAATAATAATTCCGTTTGAACAATTAAAAACTCGCATCACAATCTTTATTATAATGAAAGCTTTTTTACGTCTTTCTTCCACGCAGAGAAAATTTCTTCTTCGTATAGTGAAACAGTATGGTTGCTATCTTCATGAGATTATTTACATACTCCAAATTGGATTTTGATATGGGGCAGAATCACTGTTTTACCAAAATAAGTAATAAGTGGTGCAGAATGCTGTTTCTTGAGTTGTGCGGAATAAAGTAGTAATGATTGTATTTGTGTATTGTCAAGACGCGTGACAAGTTTTGGTATTAGCGTCAGTTGTAACGAAGAAAATAATTTATATATTTTTATCGGAACTAACGAAATAATATTCAATCTGAAATGGTTTTCTCAATTTGTGTACAGTTTCGTATTGTTTTATATATAGTAGCAAATAACTCTTGATTGTATTTTCAAAAGTACTTAGAGCTAAGTTTTCCAAAGCAAACAGTTTGGAAAATTATGTAAGTTACTTCAACCAAGGTTAATAATTTTAAAAGTATGACAGTAACGATATAATTGACATGCATTTTGTAAGACTCATTAAATGTAGAAAAACTTGGGATTAGTTTGTGTTGATATTTTGAATTAGCTCTTAGGTCAGGTCAACATCTTTAGTTATTTTAATGTTGATTTAACATTTCACCCATGTTCAACCGTCATTTTTGACGGGAGATTGCACTAGTTTTAACAAACAGACGTTTTTGTGAGATTCGTGTAGAAAAAGTTAAATACTGTTATTCTCTGAACGTGTGTGCGTGAATCAAAGAACAGTGAATGGAATCTAAGCCCATTTCAAGATTTTTGTAATTCCTCGCGGAAATTACTGATCCTTTTACATCAATTTACCTCTGCCGGAAAAGTAAGTTCTATCGGCTAGGATAGGGATGGCAATTTTTTTTGCTAGCGTGCCTACATTACAAGATTTGGCTTTCTTTTTCTAAGTTACTAGTCAATTTAAAATACATCCATAAAGAAAGAATTTTATTTGATTTTATTTTGACTTTGATCATTTATCCTCACACTTAGAGCTCGCAGAACGATAGATTGAATTTCAAATTCAATTTACCATCTAAAGAGACTAATTGTCCTAGTTCATTTATGGCCGAATGACATCTCGTTCTCAGACAAATAATCACTAGTTATTTTATCAACATAATTGCAATCTGGCTATAAATACTCTTTTATGTTGTGCCATAAATGGGAAAATATTAAGGAGAAAATCAATAAAACATATTTTTTCTGTTCCGTGCCGAAAATGACGCCCGTTCCATAGGTTTGTCATTCCTGGGCTAGGATTTCGCAGGCCCCCGAGCAAAGAGTTTTTCGAGGTCTTAACATTCAGTCTCTCGCGGCCTCTGCCATCCGTGGATAGCTATGACACTGTCTATATGCAACTCCAGCAAACTTCCTATGGTTAGCGCGTTGGGTGGCCAATCAAACGTGTATGTATCTTCATAGAGTTCTTTGAGTTAAGAGTATTAACGATCGCGGATATCTTTCTCCGTCTCTTGAAATCGCAGGACCGCTGCTTTCCCAATACGTCTGACGGATTCATGAGCCCCATAAAATGGTTTTCGTTAACTGGTTATAAAGTCTCGCCATATCGGAGCGACGGTTGATATACCACGCGCGCGAATGCCCTTTTCACTCCGCATCTTTATAATGGCAAAGACTTCTCTATTAGAGTGACAAAATACGTCGAAAGAATCCGCTCTATGGGCGTAGATTGGGCAACACCTTGAAATTTCGTCAATCCAAAATAGATGTGGAATTTGTCAGATTGGATTATCGGATGAATGGAACATGCATATGGAATAATAAAAATATACATTAAAAAGTCAGTATATCAAATTCCGTGCCTGTGTCCACACTCATGCATGGGTGGGTGTGGTATAATATGTGCGGAATTGGCCACCCATATAGCATAGGAGTTATCTATACTATTAAGAGCGGAAATAAATTATCACAATGGCATTAAAAAGCAATCCCCGTTTTTATGACAGCATTAAATAAAAACGTAAGCAGCAACAACAAACTTCTCAGGGAAATGTTAAAATTACGGATATGAGCTTTTAGTACCACAAAACAATGCAGATTTGACGACTTCCTTGATTTCAATACAAGCGGTGTATTTCATTCCAAATCCATGACATTTAGGGGCGTCAAAATGTAGCCCTTGCGGTTTTAACCCTTAAATGACCACTCGTCTGTGAGTTGAGTGTTTTTTTGTAATTCTTGTTGCTCTCCATTATCTAATCTTGGAACCTCCTTCGTCCTAGCACCTTCAAATGGCTATAGTATTTGGATGCAGCTTGTAGTGTTTCAAAACGATCAGTTGGGTGGCAGCAGTGGTCAAAGTCGTTACGTTCGTCTCACAGACGACGCGTCAGCGTCTGTGGTCTTATTTTTATCGATATTTTTGGTTTTCTCGTAATCTTTTTAGCAATTATGTATTTATATACCCTTAAAAACATACAATTGCAATAACTTTTGTATTTTTAAGACTAAATAAATTTGTATTAAAAATACTGGATCAACTATTATTTTTCTTGTGGTACTCTTTACATATATTTCCAATTAAAATGGTTAGTTTTGGCCATTTTTTGTACAAAAAAAGGAAACTATTTGGCAATTAGATGTTAAACAAAGGAAAACAGTTTTAGCGCCCGAGATATGTGGGTGACAAGAGGAAGCAGTATGTAAAACGAGGCGTCGGTATTACCGTGAAAAAACTAAGTGTCGGTAGTAAAGGGTTAAAGTACTGCCATCAGATCCTTGGGCGTTTACAGCAAAAATGCTGTAAAGTATGTTAATTACGTAATTTTATTTGCAATCCGTCCGTCCGTTTGTTCGGGCAATATCTCTTGAATCCTGTAACTTGGAGAGCACAAAATTTCAGGTTAGAGCGGTCGACATAAGGGCTAAACATGGCACAAATTCAGTGGTTCTAGGATCAGCTGCGGAGGTGTAATGGATGTCTTTTTCAAACCTATTTGTTTCAATTCAACCCCATAAGAAAAGCATGATATCGGTGCAGGGCATCATAAATTTCCATTTTTACTTTCTCCATACGTAGTATTGGGGAAAGTATTGTTTTCATGAAAAATATCGATTTCGAGATTTCAACGGAAATACACGTTTTGAGGTCCCCTGAACACGTTTTGACCATTTTCTCGATGTTGTCTCTGTGTGTGTGTGTGTGATAATTTTTTGTGGGTTCTCTAACTCAAAAAAATATTAATCAGGTCAACGCGAATTTTATATTTAAGATTTTTATAAAAGTTGCAAGAACTGATTAGTTTTTGGTAGAAATCGGTCAAACACTTATCCGTTATTTTGAAATATTTGCTTTAATAGTCGATATATATATATATATATATATATATATATATATATATATATATATATATATATATACCTACCGACGACTATAGTTAAAAATTGACGCTTAGTTACGTCTTAGTAATGCTCCTTTTTATTTTATAAATTGTTGGACATTCCTGATTATATCCATTATCAGAAGGCTAAGGTATGTATATTTCTGTTCTTTGTGAAGTCTAAGTTTTTCTCGCAGTTCCTTAAAATATTCATTATCATTTAAACTATTTGGAATTTTTAGAAATATTATAGGTATGAAGAAAGTCATGTGCTGGACACTTTATTAAATTAGTTAATATTAAGATCATCGCCGTAACTATGTAGCTATTTTAGCACCCTGGGAAAATTACCAAATATGCGCTCCCTCCATGAAAAATTCTCTAATGGTACCTATATTTTTGCCATATGGATTTTGAATGAACAATTAATAAATAAAAATAATCTATAGATGATATAATTTCTTACTAAAAATGTATAGAATTTAAGTACGTAATTATAAATACAATTACATACATACATAGTTACACACATAATTTACATACAGAAAGTATAAATACTTAAATATTAAAGAGTTATTCGTGATTTTAATGCAGCAAACTCATCAATAGCATCATCGAAATTTATAGTGTCTATTATGTGTCTGGAACAAGTATAGTGGTGAAATCGCCCCTCCTTGTGCAATGCACAACTTGCCGTTAACAATGTTTGTGTCCGTGGCAGATGCCCCGCTTGCCGTGCCATAGTTACGGCAGTAATTAAGATAGATGTTCGGGACATGAAAAGTTCAATAGATGAAGGACTGAAGTTTATACTTTTGGACGCAGGATTCAAATCCGTGTCGAATGAGAGCGAACAATTGATTTTAATGAAAAAAAAGATGGAAACATTTTCGATTTCTTACAATGGGAAACAAAACTGCAGTAGCAACGAGCCCAGCTTTTAAATGGGAAACATATTATGGTATGGCATTGATTTAATGCTATTTATCGACTAAATTCTGAGGCCATCGATCTCAACCAAAGATGAAATCTTATGATTGCGTCATAATCCTAAAAAAAGATAAGCGCCTTATGTAATTTGCTCTGCAATTCTTCTCTCACTAGTTCTAATCCGTATACTGTTTTTGTACGAGTAAAGGTTCTTTGTCCTCAGTCTTTTTCATAAAACCTCGAAAATGCAACTGCAAAAATGAAAAAAATAACTTAAATCCCGGAAACTACCTTTGTAGTATACACCCAGTCCTGGACCAACACGAATTCTACTAACACGATTTCGGTTTAACGCGATTTTCGATTAACACGACTGGTCGTTCGGTTTCTCCATGACACTTCTCTACGATCGTGAAAAAGGTCTAGATTTCGGAAACGGAAACAAACTTTATCGTAACATCTGATCCAGAGGATGAATTTCACAATTTCTGAGTCTGATGCAGAATTCAGGGTATTAAACTGCCATGTAGAAAAATATCATTTTTTAATGTTTTTAAAATTTCCTTTCCCCATATATCTTTTGAAAATTTATTTTTTGTATTAAAACAGAAAAATTTAATTCTTAGTTATTTGTTGTTTAAAATTATCATTTTACAAATCTTCTAAATAAAGTCTGCTAAATAAATGGTGAACAGCTGAACAGATGATTCAAAATGCCGATCATTTATAAAAAAATACGCTGGAGTTTATAGTTCACATTTTATTGGTGGTGGGAGTAAGAAACTTAAGCGCTACGAGAACAGTGAACAAACACATGATATCGTTCGTCATACAACGCCACAAACCATCCGCGTTATTGGCTTTTCTTTTCTGTAAAAATAAGTTACATATATGAAATATACATAAACAAATAAAAACCACAAAGCATTAACGAAGGCATAGTCATAATAAAGGAATAAAATTAAAAAATGTCAATTAGGTTAGGTTGCTGGAACGCATCCCCCCTTATTTACATTATTTATTATGAGAAATTCGTGTCCGACTAACATGATTTCACTTTACACATTTCATAAGAACGCATCTATCGTGTTAGTCGGGGACTGGGTATATATGCATGTAATCCTCGGGGAAATACTTTCACGATTATTTCGCCATTTATTACGAGACTCTCTCTCTCCTACAAGAACCGTATTTCATTCCCACCGATGGAGTCTATTTAAAAAGAAAATCTAAGCCTACGACAGACCGTTTCTTCGTTTTTTTTAATAAGTAAGGGTACCGAGGCGGAGCTCTCTCACGATTTAGTTTGCAATAAAACGGAAGTTGTGACACCTCTACCCACGCCGAGTCAAGGACTCGCAGAGACGATAAAGATTCGGTGCGTGGCCGTCCGCCCCTCATCCTCTAACCACCCTCCCCGCCTCGCCCTGCCTCGCCGTCCCAACACGCCCCTCCTGATCTCGGCGGATGCAGGAGAAGGCGATTGGGTCCGGGTGTGGTGCTCGTCGATCGGCGTGGGACCCGGCTGTGAGGGCACCTGAGCCGAGGAGGACGATGTTATGTTGTTGAGGTGGTGTCTGCCGTGGTGGAGTGGTTACAGGTTTGAGGGCGAGGGTGTTTTCGGGTCCGGGGATGAGAGTGTTTGGAGTCGAGGGGAATGGGAAAGAGGGGTTATAGGATGGAGAGGGAGGGAGGGAAGGTATGGAGGTGTGGCACCCAACGGGGAGGAGCGAGAAGAGTTTTGTAGTCACGACTCGTTCCGAATCGGGTCTCTGAGTCCACGCGGTTGTGAGATGGACCAGTATCCTTCGAAAGACCTTTGAAATGTATAGAAGGACGGAGTGTTGCAGATAACGGTAAAAAGAACGTCCAGGAACGTGAGGAAGATGCTTGAAATAGAAGTGGCCTCTTTTTATTTCCCGTTTCCGAAAGAGGTCGTCCTAGATTTACACCCAAAACACACTTAGCCATTTTATTCTGTGTGTGTGTATTTCGGCAAGTATATGCGATATTGAGAATCTTTGTATGTATAAATGCTTTAAATGTAAGTTGTTTTTATTTTTTCGTTATCTCCCAAACCAAACTTGACGACTTTTGTAGAATAACATATTGTTATTCGTAACAATGAGAACCACAGTCATCCATGTCTACGGTGGTATTCAAACCAGCAACGTTAGTGCACGACGGCGCACGTTCCACCAGCACCTCCGACAAGACATGAATTTTTATAACGAGCTAAAATTTTCCTACAATAAAGTAATAAAGATATGACGATAATAGCTACGATTCCATTCCTGCAGCAAACCTTCGCAAGCAGCAACATATAATTTCTTACGAATTAGCGTAGCTTTACAATTACAGGTTTTTACGCACTCCTGCCAATACTACTGAAAAAAAATTATAACAGTTCTTATGTCAAATACAAGGTCCAACTGAAAAGAAGGATGGGAGCATAAGTTAAATATATTCGTTTAATTAAAATCTAATATTTGGCGACATTTCTTAAGATATTCTAGATAAGTAACGTTATCAAAGCTGAAACATATTGAGGATATCCTATTCTTCAGTGAATGTTGTAACGTCGAGTATAGAAGTATATTATTGCTTAAAATTTCCAAGAACTAAAATCGGATAAAAAGTTTCGGTTATTTTTATTACGTGTAATCAAATCAATGGAATTAAAATTTTAGGATAACAATAACGCGATTGAATAACTAGAACGAATCTGTTCAGCGTTAACTTTCGAGAGAATCTTCATCAGCGTATTATTCGCTGGTCAATGGTTCCCGCTTAATTGCCAACTTCACAAGATCAATAATGTAAGCAAATCAGATGCCTTTTCTCTCCAACGACGATCAAAAACTTCTCACGAACGTCACCAATGAGGGAAATAAAATTGACGCGGTCGTGTTTGCATACAAGCTTTTTTCATCTCGTGGTATGCGTGCCTCTTGGCACCAACTGACGGATTCCTCCGCGACGACTCCCGGAGTCAACGTCATTCTTTCAAAATGCATATTTAATGCATCCCCTTTTTTGTTTTTTTTTATTCTCTTCCAACAGGAGAGAGAGAGAAAAATCAAAATAGGCCAAGGCCTTCATATTTATCTATTTATCCCACCGGGTCAAACAGAGCATAGCATTAATCTAGAGGCAATCGGAACTCGCAGCAAATGTTCGCATCCCTCACATCAACTGTCCTTGAGCGGTTGATCCCTGCGCGCCTCCCCCTTTGCCCCTTGCACAACCTCTGGAAAACTGGTTTCTGTGTTCCAATCACTTCTGTCTGCCCTAGAGCCAAACGACATGGAAGGAAATGACTTCACTCGAGCCGTCTGAAGAAGTAAAATAGCCCAAACGCTTTCACCTGAGGTTGGAAAATTTTGAAAATGCTCGAATCAATTGGCGGCCAATTTGATACATAATCCGTGCGGATGAAAAATGTGTCTTCGAGTTGACCCAAATATTTTTTTTAAAGGGTGGGATTATTTTGCCATCCAAGACGAAGGGAGCGATCTAGTTTTAATCATAATTAGCACGATTAATTCTCTCGAGGCTTGTAATATCCGTCCGCTCCTACGAGCTCGCTTCGATCTCTACAAATGCGATTTCATCGTTCACTTGTCTGTGTTACCGACCCGAGTTCAAGTAAAGAAAAAAATGTCGAGGTAAAGAACTAGGATCCTCGAAAGGTTTTTATTCATCCATAGAAGTTAACTGATTGGGATAATTTTAGCCGAGGATCTACAAAATCATAACGGTTTTTTTTACAAAAACAGGTCTCGGAGGTACCGTATCAAGATTCTACGCGCACAAATAATTTGTTACGAAATGCTAGATAGATTTTAAAAAAGGAAAAAAAGCTATTATCCAGTACATTACGAACCATTTATAGGGAAAGTTATATGTGATCTTATTTTTCTTATATAACGCCTATCCGGAGATCCAAATCAGCTCATAGGTATCTGAGGGGCATAATGGAACAAGTTTATCTTCTATCCGTTTGAGTTATTGGATCTCTCTGATTTTTTTTAAAAGGATCAGATATGCGATCTGACCGGATTAGAAAATTTTTTAAAATGTTACGAAAAGGCGAACGAAATAAAACGTTGATGGCGAAGAGAGTGCTAAAGATCGACACGATTGGCGCCCTACGCCGGGGGTCACCAAACATTTTACTAAATGGGCCACATGAGGCTTTATATATGATAGTGCCGGCCACTTACGACGTTCAGAATGACTGATCGGATCCTGTGTAAATTTCAAAGAGTGAGAATTTTCTTTGATTGTTTCATGTCTCTTACCCCTACATTAAAAACATATTGCATCCATGCATTCCAAATATACAGTTTAGTTATCATAAGTGATATCTAATGACATCTACTGCTGGTAAACACACAAATATGCATATCTTGAAAAAATTGGCGAGTTAAGATGAACCTTACGTAATCACTGGTGTCCCCTGCCATACGCCAACTGGATGAGCGGCAATATGTTTCACGGATTAATCGACACGCAACGAAACAGGCGAATTTCATCGTTGGAAATATTCTTCATATCTAACTGAACTGATCTACAGCAATCCATCGCGTAAAGATGTTTCGCAGGACGACGTTTCGACGACGTGGCTAATTCGCAGTTACAATGCTGTCGCCAGTCTTTACGCGGAAATCAGTTTAGAGATGGCCTTCTCAATTTTTGTCGGGCAATAGCCGAATTATAAAATTTGGCACTCGTTGAGTTAGTAGTGCTTTTTTGGGTTTCCATTCAGTAGGACTTTAGCCTTCGGTTCATCGACTTCAGCTGATTTCACAGTGAAAATCCCGAATGATCTTTCGGTAGGTAATTGTCTAGCTCGTCTAATGGTTGAAAACAATAAAAAAATTTAGAATCTACTTTCGATCACTGAATACGGCTGCGTTGTAGCCGAAATGCGTGCATATCTGGTTTTTCATAACGTTGTCATGGTTATTTGAGGTAAATTAGACAGGTAATTTTTTCGGTTTTTGATTATTAAGTACGTATTTTTGAATGATCTGTTCTATTTTTTCTTATTTTACTCTAAAGTTCAAGGAAACAACCAAGGAATTTAAAATCGATTTCTCTTCAAATTTAGAATTGCTTTCGTTCAGGCATCAGTGTAACGTTACAAAATTATTCTTACAGAATTTTTGTCATCCGCATTACGACGAATTTTCATGGAACAACATCGTTATGCGCTGGCTTGCTTTGAACTAAATCTCATGTGGACCTTCTCTCATTTTACCCAGAATATTTCCTGCCGCCGTCAAAATCTAAGCACTTTTTAACTAACAAATATTTTCAGTCGAAACAAATGACCCATTTTAACGCTATTTTAGCGCGCAGCTTGTGTTCTCGTTCAATCGAGGATCAGCCCGACGAAAAAAATTCGCATAATTATTTCCTCCTTTCCTCGAACAAAATGATGCATCATCCTGTTAGACTCTTTATACGTTTGCTAAATTTCTACCCCAGGGAACGTCACCTAGTGCAGTAGAAAAGTGTCACACAAAAAAATGAGGACGTCTTCGTTATTATCGGAATTATTAGAATCATCTGGTCGTAAATTGGAAGTTAATTGGCGGTTATAAATGGTGCGGCAATGACAGACAGGAGGAAAGCGAGTCATGAAAATCAATACCACTGTTTGAGCTCGTTAAGTAGAGAGAGGTAATGGGCAGATATGCTTCGGGGTGCCTCGTTTAAAAAGGAGTTGACAAATGGAGCGAGGTTTTGGGAGAAGAAATGTGGAGAGAGAGAGGTTGGAGGGTTAACGAGGGAGGGATTGGGAGGGAAAGGGATATGATATTGAGGTGGGGAGTGGAGGGAGGTGAGTTTTTTTATGAAAGGGATGGTCGAGGGAATAGGGTAAGCTGGGATGGAATGCGTGATAGTGGGGGCGAGAGAGAAAGGAGGAAGGGAATTAGGGTGAAAGATATCGCGTTACCAAATACGGAGCGGAAAAGAATCGGAGATCCGAAATTGGGGCGTTCAAATATTTTCTCTCGGCTCCGGAAAAATTCGTATCTTAGAGATTCGAAATTTGTATGCCTCGGCGCACAGGAAAAATCATTTCGCAGGATAGGTTTCGCCGGACTGAAACAAAATAAAACAGGTTCTCAAAGCGTTGGACGTGGATAACGAGAAAATTAGCGGAGAAACTTAAAAAGGAATAATTGTTTTATGGCGTCAAACTGACAAAAAATATGACGGAAACGATTAAAATTTCGTCATCGTTTACTTAAATGAATTATTTAATGAATCCCGATCCATTTTATTTGATTGCGATCCAAATAGCCAACTAGCACATGGAGAATGTATACATAGTACCGTAGTTTCAATACAAAATCTTATCTTCAATTATTTCCTTGCTATATACATATATCTTAAGCAAATTTTCAAATCCACCCTAGATTCGAATATTAATATATCAAATTAAAATTCATGAATGTTGGTTTCAAACAATATTTTATGCGCAGTTTAAGAATATGAGCTGCCTAATTAAATAATGTCTAGAATTTCATGCATATCGTTGTTCAATGTATCTGAATATTTCAATTTATCGACGGCCAAATAAATCAGCTTTAATACCAGGGTAAGACCAAAGCGCCTCCAAAAACGAGCACCTCCCGGAAATTCGATAGATTTAGATGCAATGTTTTTTTTACGAAATAAATTAATAGATAAAAATGTCCATTCTTTCGATTCTCGCTGTCGTTATGCAATCAAATCAGGGCGTAATTTCGTCGCTCATTTATTCCCAAAATATCGACATCGAACAGACGGCGACGATAATTACTTAAACGGGCGAACGTGCGCCGGGGGAGGATGGAGAAAGGGACGGAGGGGATGGTGCGGAGCGGCGGGGGCGAGAACTGGGCAGGGCGGGGGCGGGGCAGTGGATGGGGATGGGGTGGTCGGGAGGAAGAGGTAGATGAAAGGACTCCCGAGTGCCTTCCGCATGGAATCCGCTGGTGGCGGAGCTGGCCTTCGGAAGAACACAGTCTATGCGTCACTCAAGGCTATTTGGCAGTTCCTTGATGCCCCGGGGCGCTCGCTCGCCCCCTACATCTCTCGCCACCTCCCGTTCCACTATCCCTCTCTTCATTTTACCCTCGTCCACCGCGTTCTTCTTGCCCGAACGCGGTTTTTTACCGATGCAAAAACCCATCTTTCCTTCCTCCTTTTATTTCCACCCTTTACCGCCCCTCTTTTGATCATCTCGAGCACGGCGACGATCCCCAGGTCGACGGTGGCGTCGCCTGCTTCTGTTCCCCCGATGGTGGCGCCTCCGACGGCGATGGCGGGAACTATCGCTCCCCGCTCTCATCTCCCTCTTTGTTATTTTATTTATTTATGTTTTTCGCGTGCGAAGGACGTCTCCGCGTGCCGGGAGCGCCTCTGTTTTCACTCCCCTCTCTCGTGCTCTCTCTCAACGGGGAGGGATCCTCTCCTGGTTCCGAACGCGCCTTGAGAAAACGGTGCGCGCCGCCGCCATCATGATTGATGCGATGCTCAAATGAAGGAAGAAGTAGCGGGATGTAGAGTAGCGGTCTAAGCCGGGAGGTGGTCGATGCTATGTACAAGGACGAGTACGCCGCGGTGAGCTCAATGTCAGATTAAATAAACTCGGGAAGGAATTAAATAAGCATGAAGCAGAAGGGGGTCCAAGTAACCAGCGTGACCGAACATTGAGGGGCATGTCTCATTGTTTGCTCGGTCGAGGGCTTGTGCCCACTTTATTATAGCATTGCCCTAATAGCTGACTCGAGCCGTTTGAGTGGTTAACGTGACTATTTCTCGGCGGTGTAAGTCACGGTTTCGAATCCCGACGTGGACGAGGGGAGAGTTTTTTTAGTTTAGGTTTTCGTTGAGAGGTTGGTTGGGTAAGGATTAATACACGATTTCCTATTCTCTTCTTGGCCATTTAATGCTAAAGGTATCCTTTAATGCAGGTGTCCCCAAACTACGGCCCGCGTGCCGGATCCGGCCCGCGAATGGGTGTTATCAGGTCCGCGGAAATTTTATTAAACATCATAAAATCAGTGTTTCCAATCAAAAAACAGACGCATTAGAATTTTTTCTTACATTTTTTCACGTTTACTTATAATTATATATGCATTTATGCTTAGGTAATTATAGAATAAAATATTTTAAATTTTGGAACGGTTTCTTTTTTTGATCCTGCCCTCCTAGCACTTTCAATATTCTTATGTGGCCCTCCTCTCAAAAAGTTTGGGGACCCCTGCTTTAATGCATTTGAGTGAGCATTGCTACAAATTTCGCTCCGCATAATGCCCTGTTTTACATTTGACTCTGAATGTGCAGTTTTTGTGAAAATGTTCATAAAACGGCGTTCTTGTTCGATAATTAAAGAAAATAATTTAGGAAACATTGCCAAAGCTTTCGTCATCGATTAATTAAGGTAAATCAATAGGCATAAGATAGAATGTAAATAAAATTCTTCTTCATCAGAACGTAAATATTTTTAGAGTATTCACTTATCGACTAAATCTTCATCTTTACAGATAACCAACCAATAAATTGACATATTCAGATCAAATCATTTATATCAAACAAATTAAAAAAATGGCAACTTTATTATTTAGAACTACTAGAAGATCATAGTACTACCATTTACTATATTTATATGATTACTTCAACTTTCATTACCAATTTTCTACTGATCGTCTTGTTTCCATCTCCAATTGCCCTTACTGAAAGTCTGGATAGTAGAAGTTAGTTCTAACCAGAGGCCTAACTTGGAGGGGGGGGGGGGGGGGTCAGGCAAACGCAGTGCGTAGGAGAGCCAAGAATTTTGGTGCCCCCGCAAAATAATGCTTTGAACACTCACATTAAGTTGAATGAGCAAAAACAAAAGAATATTCACATATGCCTATAAGAAATTAATTGACCAAGGATTTTGTGGCGAACTTCTATTGCAATCGACAAACACCGTTTTGAAAGATATACATTGAAAAGTGTATAGACACCAAACTATAGGACTTAATAAAGATTAAATACAAACGCATCAATATATTTCAATTTATGTACAGCTTTGATGACATATTTCACATTGCCAGTAATTGTGTAGTAAAACGAAAGATATTTTTCAAAATTAAACTTATGCACTTGTATTCACAAAAGTAGATCAAAGCATTTATCACTCATTTCATTAAAAAATTCAGAAGCATGCAAAATAAAAACTGATGAGTTGATAGAAAAATTTTCAGAATTTAAATGTCGAAAAAATAAAAAAATAAGATTAGAGAAAAATAATTTTATAACGATTTTAAATAGTTGGTGGTCCCAAAAACTCTACCTGCAAAGGAGTCCCAAAATCGTAGTTACGCCCCTGGCTCTAACGTTATTCGAAATTTATTAATTCATCGGTTTACTTACTGATTATTAATTTGTTCCGTATTAGTTCAAGAATTCTAGAGAATGGATGTGTTGTTATTCTCAAGCAAATAATCAAGAAAAATTAATTATCTCTTACGTGACACTTATTTTAACACGTTGGCATATGATATTTTCCATGTCAATCACGTATTTAAATGTAATATTCTTCTCAGCTTTCTTATGCGCCGAACTTTTATTGTATTAATTACGTAATCGCAAAATGAAATTATTTGTAATCAGAAATTATATCTGTAAGTGAATTATAAATGAATGATTCACGACTTTATTATTGCATTATTTTCGTAATGCATTAATGGATACGTCATCAACACATCGGGATTATTTCCGTAATTTCTTCATTATCACTGCCCTTTTGGTCTGGTTAGCTGAATTAGTATGATTAATCACCATCTCTATTTGTTTATAGTCACTATCAAATGGTAAAATATCGTCCCTTTTACTAAAAGTTCATTTATTTCAGTGTTTATATGATACGAGATCCACAGGACGCGGTCTTGCGGGTTTACAAACTAAAGTTGCCGATATAAATATATGTTAGTTTAAGAAATAATGGTAAATGTCGAATTAAAAGCATAAATTATGCAGATAAAGGATTGCAGAGGATACGAGTATATTAAAGCCACCTTCGAAATTTGGTGAAAATAACACCGCAGAAAAGTAAAGATAACAGAAGGATTGAGGGTCACGTCTATATTCCCAATGCTACGCTTTCTGTTTGACCATACGCTCACGTACCCTATCCCAGTAGTTCGATCTCTGGTTATATCTACCTTTAACGGCATTTTATAATATTTTAAACTACTTCCAAAATAGGTTAAAGGTGTTCTTCGAGGTAGCCGTAACGCTTATTTTTTTTAAATACAGAATTATTTTTTTCTAGCAGCAATTTTCAATTTACGACTCGACCGCAGATATAAATTACTATTATTCTGCGAAAAAACTCCATTCGATACAGAATAGATTTATGTAGCTACGAGTGAATATGTTAAATACATCGAGATAGAAACCTTGGATGGAGAAACAACTTCACATCCTTGTTCATCGATGCAAAAATTATGTGATTATTTAACAGAATGATGCGGGAAATAGAGCGTGGAATACTTGATTTCGCGTTATACTCATGCTCTTCGAAGGGTCCGAACCCTTTGGTTTTTTACCCCCTGTTTTTGCTCGATCGCGTTAAAATTAGTTAATATCGGCGCTTTAATAAACCGCCTCCCTAAGATGAAAGCGTCGTTTTCTTCGTAGCGGCTTATCGCATGAACGGGGATTCTAATTTTCGCTTCTTATGTGATAGGAAGAAGTGAAAGTTTACCCGTAAATATATACGCGGGAGTCTGGGAACGTTTCTTTCAAGTTCCAATGGTAACCAGTTGCCTAAGACGAGGGGCAGAGAAGAGAAACCAGTTATGTTCTGGGTTTAGTCTACCATTGCGAAATATGGAATGATGATTTGGGGATTGTTATTTTTTCTCTCTTTCTCTTCCCCTGAGGACGGAATGTTATTTGACCTTATCAAAAGAACCAAAGGAGAGAGGGAGAGAACTTAAAAGGGTCTAAAAGCTTCTAGATCGGAAGCCATTTGAAAATTATCTAAATTAACCTATTGGCCTATTAAAGAATATTCATATATTGCTGTTTTGGATTCCGCTCGATAAATGCAATATTCACGTAAAAAACGTTTCATTGAGAGGAGCGGTGGTGCCATGATTTATCCTTAGCATTGGGATTGGATTCCGTGACTGTCTATAGTTTCGCCTTTCTTAATTTTTATGTTATTCTAGGTGGCTTTTTATAATAAACGTTCAAACATATATATATATGTTATATATATATATATATATATATATATATATATATATATATATATATATATATATATATATATAATAACATCTATATTTTATAAGATGTATTGCACGAATTTCCATAAAATATTTCGACATTCAACTCAATTCTCCACGGTGTTTTAAAACGGGTTTTGCACGATTATCTTAAATTATCATAATTTTAAGATCTACTTTTGGTTTTATTTAGTTCGCATAGAGCTCATTATGCCCTTATTTTCATCAATAGTACTGATGTTCGAGCGCATATTTACCATTTTAGAGAAGGGCCGTTGCTTCTTAAAACGTCATCGTTATAATAGCATTCAATAACTTTAAAAACGCTTTTATAATATTTGGAAAATTACTGAGAGTAACTGTAGATTACTTTTAAGTTTTGATAGACTGTCCATATATCCATGTGATACTTATGAATAACTGGGAAAATTAAAATGCACAATCATCGAAAACTGTATACTTTTTCAGTTAATATAAATTATTCTTAGAACTAATCAAAAGTGGGTATAAGTTTTGCGTTAAGTACGAACATACCTAGAATAGATTAAAAATAATGTCACTCTATGTTTATCAAGAAGAATTTTAACGAAACCTTACAATAAAATGTGATATTACTTGATTTTAATGAGATTACTCCGACCAAAATGACAGTCCTGATGAGTCAAGCTGTTATTCCTAATTGTAAAGTGGCCTCTCAAACGTATAGAATAATACCATTCCTACATTTATTTCCTTGAAGGTAAACGTTATTCATAACACGTAGCAGTCATAAAACAAAATTTCAAAACAAAGCTATTGTTAGTCATACAGCGTGTAAACCTTCAAATTCCGGTTAATTTCATCATAAATTTGGTAATCGTTGTGAAACATCTTTTCTCTACACAATTTAGTAATATGAAATCAAGCAAAGAAAATTTTACAATAATTTTGATAATATTAACGCACATCATAATTTCATAATTATTGGTTTTACCTGCCCATTTTTAAACATAGCGTAATAAAAACATGTTGAGAACTTGGATAGAGTTTGAAATGAACTTCCTTAAAAATGTATCGCCGTGTAATATTTTTGAGCCCATTAAAGATGGTCGACCCAATATTAACTATTCGCAAACATCCCTTCTCGTGTGATACATCTAATAGGCCATTCTCGGAAAAAAAGCGTGACTAAGTTAAACAGTGACTAAGATTGCGAGCACATTATTCAACTTAAAACAGATTACGCGGAACTTCCCAACCTATAATAAAGAATCGCTTATGTTACGAAGAAGGTGACACAGCAAGTGCGCGGCGATCACTTTCACCGCCAAATTGAGGTTCTTAAAATTGGAGCTATCTCACTCTTTTTCTCCGCTTAGGATGAAGAAATAACCTTAATTGTAAGGTTTTTCCGAAGGCTCACCTTATAAATTGCTTGGTCGGTAAAGTATGGCTGGTAACTTAATCGAGCTCAAGTCAAAGGTTTTCAAAAAATGTTTCCCAAGTTCGAGCTACGTTTAATGGCAATTATGCGCCATAATTTCGGTTACGTGCAACACGGTTGTTTTTACCAACCGAATTTCGCTCCGAATGCGTCCTAAGTTATATTTTCCTCTCATTAATTTGAATATAACACAAAAAACCACATAACGGTTTGAAGGTCCAAGCGATGGAAGTGGTCCGGAGCTTCCGGTCCCCCGGAAAATTAATATCCTTCTTTTGTGACCTTTCTAATGGATCTCTAAAACTTTATAGTTATCGTTCGATGCTCATTAACATATCTACCTCTAACTTTCTCTGTATCTCTCTTCCTCTCGTTTTTTTAAATGTCTTTGTGCGCGCGTGTATGTGAGAAAGTGTGTAATATATTTATGGACTAACCCTAAAAGGCGATATACTTATTATATGAGGAATGCATTGAGCAAAAAGTTTATATAGTTTGTTCCTTTATTTTTCCATCAAAACGTACGCGAATGATGGTGTAAAGTTCATTAAAACTCGGCCTTTATTTCAAGTGGGAAATTGTAGTCGCCTTTATTTACTACCAACGTCTCCTTTCCATTTGAAAAAAATTCTATGCAAAAATTATTCTGATTCACATACATTCATCGAATGAGATATTAGCGTTTAACCTGTATTTCATTCTATCCTATCTATCATTTATGAAATGTTAATAAGGATGCTAATGGATTATAGGGCTAGGCACGTTGGGTCGAAAGTTGTTTTTTTTCGATCATGACCATGGGCAATTAATGGTTCCCTTCAACGTTTTGACGTGTTTCCCGCGCGAGTATATTGCTACTTAATCCACTGCAGCATTAAGACTTCGCGCTACCTAATTCAAAGGAATTTCATCGGTGGGTTTGCTATATTTTTTTGACAACCCGGAAATTGTACAATCGACCTCGACTCCCGCTCGAGGAACGATTTCTGCTCCTCAGATAAGTAGCCGCGCTTAAGAATCTCTCCAAGGACGAATCCATATCTAAGGAACTTCCCTTCTTTGATCACGTATTATCTTTGCTTCATAGTCAAGATTAACTTTAATTGGAAAAAAAGGCAGGCGAAAAAAACCCTCTGCCTAAATAAATAAAAACCTGGGTGTCGAGCCGAAATGGAGGTTGAAAAACCGGATTTAGTTCTTGTTAAAAACAAGAGCATGCGAAGGCAGCCTTGAAGAGTCACATCTTAACGATGATATACTGACTTCAAATTCATGCTAGGATGATAAGTACTCCCAAGGTTTGCAATTGTGAGATTACGGAGCGGTTGCTTCTCCCTGCTTGTGTTTATAAAATATTTTGACGAAAAAAACATTAATCAAAAATCACAGCGGGACGATGATTTATACTTTACCTTGGCACCCTAGGGTCGATATTACAGCGGAGTTGTTCTAAAGGAAATGAACGAGTTTATCTTTTATCTCTGCCAGATGTTTCGGTGCATATTTAAATTCGGGAATCGTCATCATTACAGTTATAGCGATGAATTTTCAGCATGTATCCACAAACCCTCCGTGGCCTATTGAAAGATATCGGATATCTATACTTCCATGGGAAATAAACACACAGCTATAATGCTTGGGAATACCTGATAAATTGAGTGCATCCAATAACAACCCATTTCGGTTATTTTATACTATCCAAGAAATGTCATCACTTACCCACAAGAACAACGAATCGATATTCGGTAATCATGACGGGATGCTTTCCTTTCGAAAATAAGAAACCGGGTTATTCGAATTCAAGGTCAAATATCGGATATAGTCTTCGTACTTCATTGCCCACGACAGAATTTCAACGCGCAACCTCACATGTGACACTCTCTATGCATACAACGCTTTTCTCGCCGTAAACAAACCCAGTCCACAACAAGGACATTACTCGGAGTCATTTTTCATCCTCAAATGTCATCCCGTTGAACAAACGCAGTTCGAACCGATGCAAAACGCGCGAAGGGATGTCAATCGAGTAGACTTTAACGGGTTATTACGGCGGAATCGCGACCCTTAATAACGCAAGCATTAGAATATTTTTATCAAACCTCCCGATACCTACATCCCTATATGTCGTCTTCAATCCGTCAACACTTTCACTCGAGACTCCCGTCCACCCTTGAGAGAAAGAAAAAAGAAAGAGAAGAGGAATTGCACCACATCCACCAACACCCAGACATATTAATAGTTTCTCTCAATACGAGGCATAGAGCGGCCGAGCAGGCCATGGCGGGAGACTCGTGCAGCGATCATGTAGATGAGCCGAGCGCCAGCGGGTGGGCGAAATGGAGGCAGCGGCGGAGCCGCCATTATCCAGAGGCATCGTAATGTCCCATTGTATCGACGAAGGAGGACCACCGCCTCTCGCAATATGTCAAGACCGAATGAATGACGAAATAAATCCAACGCGTGTTGCAAGACTTTATCGAAGGTATGGGAGAAGACAGGAGAGGATACGTTCTCGAATGGCGTTCTATGGAAGAGCTCCGGTTCGGTTTTGCTGGTCGTCCACCTCCCCGTCCGGATCTTTCCCCAACCTCGAAGGCCAAGGACGTCCTTACGGGGTTATATACACTTCCGAATCGTCCGATCCGTTTAAGGCGGGCGTTGGGCGTGGTCGGTGTGGCATCCGGATATGACTTCCAAGGAATCGTCCCGTCCGATGCGGATCTGCTCCTATCCCTGCGGGGATTCCCGTGTCCCGCGATGGATGCGGCGACTGCACGCGTGCGAGGGAGTGGCCGCTGAAAGGACACGCGGGATTGTGGGCGGAGCTCGAAGGACAAGGCGTCCCTTGCACATCTATAGTCGACACCTCTGCGTCTCGCTTTTAGATTGGGTTTTCACGCCTCGTGAGTGGAATAATTGTTATCCTTTTGTGTCTCTCGGCGGATGTTCCGACGGCTTCGAAGCCGTAGATCTAATCTCTTTACTCATTTTCCCTCTTCTCTTTACTTTCTTTCGGATATTTTTATGCTTATGAACTTGGGAATCGAAATTGTTTGCCAAGGTAGAGGTTAAATCCGCCAGGTGTGAGTAAATTGTGAAAACAATTGAAGGTCTCGCGGAACTGAATAATTTGCCGCGTAACAGTGAAAGTGTCATAACTATAGAGGATAAGTAATTAATTTGAAGTTTAATAGCCTTTTATGATACATAGTTCCGGCAATAGCTCGCAATGCGAAAGTCATTGGAGTATTAATAAAAACTTTCAAGCTTTACGCGGAAAATATGTGTAGCAGCGTGACAACGTTTAAATCATATTGACACGTTTAAAAATGATAAATGGAACAATGGAATACATTTTTCCTACAGTCGTTTCGGATCCTCAAATACTGTATTAATATATTAAGTTAAATACACGCTCTAATACATTTCCTGAATATTTTTCTTTAGCATTTTTACCTTCGACGGACTTTTTCAATTCACTTTAAAGGATAATAATTACTCAAGGGAAATCGTATTTATTTCATATATCCTAAAATTATATCTCCTTGATAAAATAATCAAAAATTATGAACTGCATATTCAACTAATTGAGGTATCAAGGATTAATAATGGTTTATAATATAAATAAAAATCGTTTCATTCAATATTTTTAGAATTACTTATTGTAAACCAGGTTGTGTTTGTCGCATAAATTTTTCTTATTTTTCGTATTAGATATTTATTATTATGCTATTCAAATATTAACGAAGTAATGAGGGAATAAAATAATAAGAGAAGCTTAATATCTTCGTGTCTATTTTAGTATAACTACTTGTTTGTGGTAGCTAAATGTTTTGCAGTACTTACTAATGGTGAATTATAGTTGTAACGCAATCATATGAACAAATATTACTCTTCACAGATCATAACGGTGTTACTTACTGGTGACTTCAACGCCTGTAAATTACTTATTTAAACTTTGCCAGAAAAATTGCAAATTAATATTACTCGACTAAGCTAATGTTTAAATACTTTACAGTTGTGATTTTAATGGTTGATTATATCGTGCTGACTAGCCATTGAGTTACTTAAAACAGTACAACGAGCTGAAGAGAATTAGTATCAGATTTTGAGGATTGCAAATTAATATATTTCACATAGCAAGTGGCTATCATACACGACGAAAAATCAAAATCTTTAATATTAGATCCTTTTTTATTTGAAGATTTGAAGTGTAGCGACTTAACCAAAATAATTTTTTGGACAAGTAAATCTACTTATATAGACAAAAATAACGTAACTTTCGATTCTAAATCGTCTCTAAACCATTACCAGCCACAAACAAAACGGCAAGTTTTAGTATAAGATCAAATTAAATTTTCATACATTAGTATGATAGAGACAAGAGACCGGCAGAAGTGTAAGGACAAGATTTACTTTTAAATAGTTTCGACATGTAAAGTTTATTCTAAATAGAAATATGTGCATCGCTTGTAAGTGCATTGCTTGTTGGTTGAAAGTCAAAATATGTCATTTAAGACAACAGTTCAGAGATATGAAACGCGCCAGGCAAGGAAAATGAACAATGTTCGCTCACGCACAATTTGATTATCGTATTTTTGCCATTTGGTAAAAATCTCTTCCATCTCCGTAAGCGATGTAAGCACTCCCTTCTGACAATGGAGGATCCAAGAGGGGAGGCGTATGCCTCATTCGTCTATGACCCCCATCTCTGCCAGTTTGATGAACTCTTAAACTTATACTCTTCAATATCCACCGATATGGCACCTCAGATCAGGACCGTCGTACAAATGTAAAGATTCTGATAGAGGGAAGATTATTCAGATTGATGGATCGTCGACAGCTGTGAAATCAAGGCGAACGCCCCATTCTCTCCATTTGGGAAGTTTCCAGATCCATCCCCGTCTTGTATGGATGAATTTTCTTGACATTAGTTACAGAAAAACATTTATAAAAATTGAGAAATTTATTGGTATCAGGCAAGAGTTGACAAGAAAAGAGTTTGAGTAATGAAGTCGTAAAATTAATTATAAAACATGTTGTCTTATTTTTCAGCATTTTCATTATCGTGGCCGTATTAATTTACATTGATACGAAACTTTAAATTTTCAGAAAAATATTCAATTTTTTCTGAAAATGTTACTGAGCTTTTGGAGCATAGCATAAAGTTCGATTCCATCTTAACTAATTAGGGTGTATTGATAGCTGAGATGTCGGAATGTACTCTATGAATATGTATTGAATTTTAAGCCTTCCTTCACTATTTAAACAGTCTTATTTGCTGTTAAATAGAAAATATTTAATAAATATTTATTATAATAACTTGGATTTTTTGGAAAGATTAAAAAGTGTCTACAACGCTTTTTTGGCTGTAAAATCGTGAAAAATGGGCATCATTCCGGATTGATGGCATTTAAAAAGAATATGTCTCGCCTTGTATACGGAAGGAGATTACTTCGACCAGCTTCCTGTTTTGAAAAGTTTGAAGACTTATAAACACATAGTATTCATTTTATTTAGTATCTGTTAAATTTATCTTCACAACTGTGACATCACAGGACTACACGCTAAGGATTAAAAGTAGGACTACGGACGCAAAAGTAATTTCTAATAGCTGCGCTAAACGGTACACGGCGCGTATTTCTACGCATCTAGAGCATCAGTTGAATACATACCGCTACTTCGTTATGTGAAATATGAAATTGGTATCGCTCATCGGTGCTCGTTGTATCATACGCAAAAGTAGCACGGTGCTTCGCTGTCAGTTATAGAACAATCTCACTCAAATGAAGATTTTCACGGATACTGCCATCTTATACAACACCGGAAACATTTCCGATGTACCGAAAAAAACGCTTTCTCTCGAATTTCATAAATATACGTCACGGAATTTAATTCGATCCAACGAATAAAAAACAAAAGCCACATACATGACCTACATTACTAAATCACTATTTGGAATGCCTTTACGGAATAATTTCACCGACCGGCTCTCGACAATCCCAAACGAAACTCTTTAACAAGCTATTCGTTACCATCCACTAATTCGAGGCACGAGTTTTTTTTGAAAGGCTTCCAGACGAATTTCGGGAATGTAAATATTCCGTGAAATACGAGTTATAAAATTCGATAGGAGCCATAATTCAACCCGACATCCTTTAGAAGATTTGGGTTTCTCCGAAGTCGCTATCGCTATAAAAATCCGCCTGATGAAGCGACGAACGACTCGCAACAAGTACCGCCATCCATCAAGGCGAGGGTTCGCACTGATGGAGGGCTCGCGATCCGAAATTCCCTTCTCGGAGGTGAGAGGGATTGCGAGAATGACGAATAGTGCCCTAACGGTTTTCACCGTCGGTGAGAAGCTTTCTCCCAGCGGGAGGGCGCCCTGGACCAGATTCCACAAGACTTGTGGGTGTCAGGAGCTACTTGATGGCAGGAGTGCGTGCATGTGTGAGCGTTTTTATGCATGTGTGCGCGTGTGTACGCATGTGTGTCCGAGTGTTCGGCCCTCGCGTAAATATCCCTTCTCGGCCAAACTACTACGCATTGGCATACGATGGATGGGATAGATTCGAAACGCTAACATTCCGTAGACATGTATTCTGGAAATATTAATTCTCCTAAATCAATCGAAAGAGGGTTTTATACAGTCTTCAAACCTTATATTTAATTCTAGAACTCGCTTCTGCGCTCCAGCCCAAAGTCCGCTACTGTTGTTCTCTGTATTGAGATTGCTCTGAGGAAGTCCTGAAATCGTTTTGTGCTATAAATATCATACTACCGACAAATCAAAAATATTTTCAATAATATAAACACGCATTTAGGGAACGAATATATTTGCAGCTGATGTCAGAGAGTAAAGAGTGTGTGTGTAATTTTCACTAATCAACCTCTTGGATTATTATAGCGAAGAGAGTAGAGAGTTTTTAATATCGATCAGCAAAGGAGCAGAAAGATATGTATAATTTCGACAAAATAAACGAAAAGCATTGTTTTTGGGTTATTGCACCTTTACAGACGTACATTTTTCTTATATCTTAAATATATTTAAAATGTATTAGAAAATCTTACCAAAATATTAAAATTATACTTACATATAATACGGTTCTTTTTGTGGTAAGTATATGCAATGCAAAAATAATTCATGCATTTTGAGACAAAATCTCAGCATTTAAAATTAAAATGGGCAATATCAAATGCAAGCTGTGCACCGTCCTCTGCTCCTTGGCACCCGAACCACTTCTACATTACACAATTCGATTATAGAGGTATTATGAATCATAAGAAACGGTAAATAAAATACGAGTAGCAGTGCCTTTATTTCCTTTTATTGTCTTAGAGAAGTGCCTCCAGCCACCTTAGAAATTGTGATATTATCTTACTCACATTCTGATAACCTATGGCTTCATGGACTTTCGTCTTTGTCTTCTTGCATAGAAAATTTGGCCTACTAATCTAACTGTAAACTGGTGGCTGTGTGTAGATTCAGGGAATATAATACAACTGTCGCTTGGTGGATGCATGTCGGTGAAATATCGTGCAAAACAAACACTTTCAACGCTCGTACATGCTCCAACCAATAAATTACATATTAACAATAAATCCAGGTATTCATTCAAGCCAGCAGGTTCATCGGCACGCTTTGATCTTAGCCCCTGCTACAAAACTTTCGAAAGTTTCCACAGACGGATGAATAACGTTATGCCAGTTCCATTGGACGCGTGGGTGATATGCCTAACCCTCTGTAACGAGGGCGTGGGTTCGGACACCGCTTTGGGCACGTGCACATGCGACGCCACAGTATCTGCCATCTCATCTCCTTTCGGTGCCCATTCCATCTCACAGATTACTCCTCGTATTATAAAGAAAATTTGAAACCCTTTTCTTAACGTATGAGATTTGTATCTCTTTATGCGTGTTTCTTTCGCCACATGCGGGAACTAATTAACATTAGATCTCTAGATAACGATTCAAAACGCCTTCTTAATCATAACTAAGTAATGATTTAAAACGGACAGAGGTCACGTCTTAAATTAATGAATCCCGGCTAAGAAAATTTCGCATACCTGCGCAAGCGCTCCCGTAATTGGTTAGAAATGCGTCGAGAAATGAAATGGACAACTTCGCAGCTATGATAGTTTTATTTTTCTCGTAGTAAAGATAATATATTAGATTCATGATGGCTTACGTTGAATTTTAGTTCGAGATCCATAGATCAAAACCTATTACTCTGCGTTAATTTTCTTTCAAGAAAAAATGAGTAGCTAAAATCGTTAATAACCTGTCAATATTTTAGGACCGTGATTAGCGATCATACGGACGAATCCAATCGACCTACGTAATCAATGTTTATTTTTGGCTTTACTTCGCACTGCTCGCAGAAGACCTTTTCGCCACAGACGTGACGAAGTGTGCTTCGAAGAGCCAAACCGCAGCCTCGCTTCCTCTTTCCGGAATTTGATATCAATCTTACATTTTATTCGAGGATCCATAACCACATTTGACGACAGCACTACGCTTTAATCATCTCCTCCAACAAGGTTTGAACGCCCTTTCAAGAAACATAAGCGGGGTGACATCGATCGAGAGAGTAATTCCGGCGTGGTAATAAGCCATGTATTTTTCTTACTCCTCCTTTCCCCTTCGTTTTTCTCTTTTGCTTTATTTGCTCCCTCTACCTCTCCCTCTCCCTCTACCTCTCCCTCTACCTCTCCCTCTACCTCTCCCTCTACCATTACCTCTCCCTCTACCTCTCCCTCTACCTCTCCCTCTACCTCTCCCTCTACCTCTCCCTCTACCTCTCCCTCTACCTCTCCCTCTACCTCTCCCTCTACCTCTCCCTCTACCTCTCCCTCTCCCTCTACCTCTCCCTCTACCTCTCCCTCTAACTCCCTCTCCCTCTCCCTCTACCTCCCTCTCCCTCTACCTCTCCCTCTACCCTCTCTCCTCTACCTCTACCTCTCCCTCTACCTCTCCCTCTACCATTACCTCTCCCTCTACCTCTCCCTCTCCCTCTACCTCTCCCTCTACCTCTACCTCTCCCTCTCCCTATACCTCTACCTCTACCTCTACCTCTCCCTATACCTCTACCTCTACCTCTACCTCTCCCTCTACCTCTCCCTCTCCCTCTACCTCTACCTCTCCCTCTCCCTCTACCTCTCCCTCTCCCTCTACCTCTACCTCTCCCTCTCCCGCTACCTCTCCCTCTACCTCTCCCTCTCCCTCTACCTCTCCCTCTCCCTCTCCCTCTCCCTCTCCCTCTACCTCTCCCTCTCCCTCTCCCTCTACCTCTACCTCTCCCTCTACCACTACCTCTCCCTCTACCTCTCCCTCTCCCTCTCCCTCTACCTCTCCCTCTACCTCTCCCTCTACCTCTCCCTCTACCTCTCCCTCTACCTCTCCCTCTCCCTCTACCTCTCCCTCTCCCTCTACCTCTCCCTCTTCCTCTACCTCTCCCTTTACCTCTCACTCTCCCCTACACCAACACCATCGGCATCCTCCCACCCCTCCCTCTCTTTATGATCACCTAACTCCTTCCTTAACCTCATTCCCTCCACCTTACTCCCGCCATAAAACTCATATCTTTAATCTCCGCTTCTTTCTCTCATCCTCGAGGTTGTCTCCCTCTGATCCCTCGCATCCGACCATTAGGTTTCAAGTTCTAATCTCCCCGTTCCTTCGGACATTTACGGTCGTCGCGCTTCTTTTATTTCCGTACCCCCCCCCCCCATGCTGCGCTCTCGCTCGCAGACTTCTCCTTTCAACTCCCGCATAGCTTCGCTACGCTGAAATGGGACACAAAAAGACAGACCGATCGATCAATCCTCCATATATCTACGAGTTTCCTTATCCGTTCCTCATTCCAAATATTCCCTTCAGCGGTTGATCCATTCTTCTCTCCCCCTCGGAACTTTCTCCCACAAATTCACTTTCAACCTCTTCTGTCCTTTCACTTCCCTCTCCCGTCACTCTGGCTCCTTCATCCATCGCCTCCCCTTCCTCATACACTCCTCCCCTCTCCCATTCACTCGAGCCCTACCACAAGCCGCGTACCCTTCCCCTCTCTCTCTCTCTCTTTCCCTTTCTCTCCCACTCCAAATACCATCTCGACCCCACTTCTCTCTCTCCAGCGTCTCCACTGCCGCCGCCATTCGTCCTCCACACTAAACTCTTAAAAGGGACCGAACCGCGCTCTTTTTCCTTCCGCCTCCTGCCCCATCCCACTGTTTCGAGACCTGACCTCCCCCCTCCCCCTCGCTCCCTTTTTCTGCTTCCCCGCAATCCGCCCCCCTTTCGCCGTAACTATTTTCCTCCTAGTTTTTTCTGCCTCTTCTCCCGAATGTCCCTCTCCCCCGACATATGTCTCCCTATAAAATGCGTCCCCATTCTTCGAGCATTCTCGCTCGCCCTCGACCTCGCTCTCTCTCTATACCCTTCACCGGCCATTCTAGCTCTTCGACCTCCTACGCCTCTCTTAATTCTCATCCTCCGTCTCCACTCTTATTCTTTCGCATCTCCCATTCCCTTCATCTCACTAATCTAGACATGAACAACTTTTTCTGCACGGTGGGCCACATTAGCGGTTGCGAATTCTTTGGAGGGCCGCAGTGGAAGTTGCCAATGCTTCGGCGTGGTCAATTGGTTTAGATCGGAATTGCCGAAAGATTGTGGGATAGCATACAATTAAAAATCAAGTCGAAATAAGTTTTTGGGGTTAATAGGTATTTCAGCATTAAATGTTTTACTATTATGAATTGAATTTTGAAAAATGTGAATTTCTGTGTTAAATTTTGCGGATCTCTAATTCATCATAGCTTCCCGTATAAAACGCTCATGGGGCCGCATTCGACCCACGAACCGTAGGTTGCTCATTCCTGCATTAATCCGTCTTTCTTCCGCTTCCTATTCCAGTGGTTCTCAAACTTTTTTGAGCCGTGACACACTTTCAAAGATAAAGATGGTTTCGCGGCACCCTAGTCTTGTGAAAACCTTTATATATATTTTAGATACGGATATTACAACCTTTGTACACAACCATTTGTTGATGCTACGACATAATCAATTTATTAGTAGAAAAATTATTGTCCTAATTACCCACCAACACAGGCAAATCGTTGAATTATTTACTAAACAAAGTTTTTTGCGGTATCCCTAAATTTTACTGCGGCACATAGTTTGAGAACCAGTGTCCTATTCTATCCTCTCTTTCTACATTTCGCTCTTTAACCCTCTTCTTCCTCTGCCCATCACCTCCTATGCCGTGAATCGGATTCCTCTCTGCCTCCTCCCGCACCTCGCCTTCGCTCCTTCACCCATCTCTCACTCCCTCTCTCATCCCACCCACCCACCGACCCGACCCACCCCACCCCATCGCTCCCGCGGCAAGGACGCGCCAGCCTCTGACTCCGCCTCCCATCCGATCCTCTTAGCCTGCTTAACCCATCCCCTTCCATCTTCCTTTCTCTCTCTCGCTTCCATCGGCTCCTTCCTAAAACCACCTCTTCATCCTCCTCCCCACTAAAAAGATCACCCATCCCACCCGATCCTTCTTTCCGAAATTCATTAGGTGGCCCACCGTTTGATATAAGGCCGACCGGTAGTGTTATGCGGCGCTCATTTCGCAAATCGATCCGAAATAACTACGGGTAGGTCCTCCGGAGACGATAAATCAGATGGGAGAGAGAGAGAAATAGAGAGAGATAGAGAGAGAGTAGAAGGGCTGTTTTTGGCGCCAACGCATGAATAGCTGCATTGACGCATTCTCTCCTATGGTGAGCATCTACGTGCTAACAGCTCACACATCCAGGTCATTTCAGAGGTTCAGAGATATCCGGGCCTTTTCCACATTTGAGACTCCTGACCATAATAAAAGTAAAACCACACGAAGACAAAATAAGAGAATCATTGGCTATAGTACGGCGAAATGTGATTTTTGTATTTTTTTTAATAAAATGCTATTCTACTCTTTATCCATGCAAATGCACCAATTATCGAGGTAATGTAATTTCTTCGCAATTTCGCGGATGGTATTAAGCGTGGCGAGTCCACTCAAACACAAAATCAGTCCTTGAGCTTGAGGCCCAGTCCAAATGGCCCTCCTGGCCCACCCACTCGGAGGCCCTGTACGCATCCCTGCTCTTTCAACTTCCACTTCCTTCGCAAATCCTTGCATTCCTTGCCCAACAACACGGCTCTTCCAATATCCTCCTTTCTACCCGACACCATCTCCCTCCTCCCGAGCTTTTTTTGCTTCCATCCCCTCCTCGATATTAGTGAGGTTTCTCCACATGCCAATTACAAGTTCGCTGTTATTTAGGGCGGGCTTCCACCGCTAAAAACCTTCGACATTCTTCCCGTGTGAAGCACATGGCGTCCGTGGATCTATTTACATAAATTACCATCGGGAAGCTTATTGAAGCGTGTCTCCGCGATCGGCTGAGGAAACACGAAAAATCGCAGCCGACTCGCGGAGGAAATCGATCGTTTGACTAGTTCCACGTGATAGGAAAATGAAAATGAAAGCTGTTTTGGGACGTCAGCGGATCGATCCCCCTTCCGATAAAATGTTTGCTCGTGAAGGCGAATGAGAGTGTATGAAGAGGTAACGCTTTCTCGACGAAGAGACGGATAACGCAGGAACGCGGGAGCGTAGAATCTGGATAATACTCTGCAAGCAATGTTCCGTCAAATTTTTCATGGCGTGTGTGCTGACTAAATTTGCCATGTTCACTTCAGATAATTGTGCCTCCTTTTTCTGCGGCGCCATTTTTTTCCTCGACAGTCAGAAAAGGTAATTAAATGCAACTGGGTATATTAAAATTACGAATTGGGATGGGGTGGGGATGGTGTATAGTCTGCAACGTCGCATAGTGGCATGCGCTTTTTGATTTCACCATAAACTATCTATAATTCTACAAATATTTGTGCGCACAAATTTTCCCCGTGTTCACTGCGTGCGCACGGCCTTAAAGCAGGGATCTCAAACTCGCATCGGTCTGCGGGCCGCATGAAGGCCCTCCACCGAACTCGCGGTCCCCTTTAAGTCACCGTACCAAGTCTGCGGGCCGCATACTTTCCCAGTCTTCACACCGTTTCATATTATACTTTCCCAGTCTTCACACAGTTTCATATTCTTTGCACATTCATTCTCCCCTTCCACAAGGAAGAAATCGCCCCAACCGTATGATATGACCTTAAACCCATTACTTACACAAATACTTGATTCGGTGTCAAGGGTTTGGTTCTGCCTAAACAAGAAACACGCTGGCCGCAGGATGAACATACTTAGTATCCCACCTGTTCAGATTTTTTATAAATCAGAATGAATAATAAACTGCTTATATTTTAAAAGTGCTGATTTAATATACTTTTTAAATTCCTTAGATTTACGTTAAATATTTTATAAGAAATACATTTGAGTTTTGGCCGCTAGCGTAAGCCATCTTACTTCGCGAGCAGCAGAAATGTACCACAGGGGCCTCATGCGACCCGAGAGTGTCTTTGGCTTAGAGGGAACATTGCCTGCAAGCCGCCTATAATGCTCTTCGCTTGTTATGCACTCTTATTGTTTTAGGAAAATAGGATCACTTGTGTCTATCGGTCCTACAATTAATATCTCCTATCTTGTCAGTGCGGTCACGGCGTCCTATGTAATATGGATTGCTAATTACGCCTGGTAATTCATATTTGTAGATGGTGGAAGATGATATTGACACTTGTCAACTTGTACGGACAAGAATTTTATTCGAAATTGATATTTATCGCTTTGACTGTAGTGGCGGATTTACGCCTTCTGGAGCTCTTGGCGCAAAAACATTTGGAGTCCCCTGGTACTAAAAAATTTGGGGCCCTTGGCGCTAAGGAGTCGGGTGCCTTGCAATCAAAATATATAGTGAAACCTCTCCTAACGACTTCCCTCTTGTGAAACCTCTTATCGATCGTTTATCTTTGGAATCGTAGAGAGGTTCCAGTGATTTTGAAATTGAGAAATTTAATATTTCTGACATTTCAAGGGGACGCTGGCGCGCGCCCCATCAATTCCGCCACTGTTTGACTGTGAAAGATTTTTCTTAAATTAGGGACCATTTCATTCACGTACCTATTTTAATTTTTAACTGCAAATTGGAAATCCATGCATCGTGTTGCACATATAAGTCTGTTATTTTATTCTTTATCATATCAGCAGTTATGTAGCACGTCATGATAACCATGATGAATGCGTATTGTGTCAGGTGATTTCATTCTTTTCCCTTTAATAGTATTTATTCCCATTGATGAGTTACAAGAGTTAGCGCTTGGAAATATTCGTACGCTTCAAATAATGACTAACCACACAGCCGCTAGAAATAGCTCTACTATTATATATTTTCAACATTGATGCTTGAACAGTGACGCTTGTTGCAGAATCCTTTTGCTGTAACCCTTCTGTTACTCTTTTCGGCGGGGTGGCGGAGTGGTTAGAGCGTTAGCCGTCCACGCAGCGGTCCCAGGTTCGAATCCGGCTGAGGCCAGGATTTTCCAACCTGTGATCCTTCCGTCCCTTACTTGTGTGATTTAAGGAGTCAGCGCTCCATCCTTCGGAAGGGACGTTAAGCAGTTGGCCACCTTGGTTCTCTTCGTAAAGAATAGGCTGGAACCGGGTTTCCCTCCTCCCTTGTCTCTGTGTTCGGTGTGGAAGCAGTAATGACTATAATAATCCAAGAGGTTGATTAGCTAGAAATTCTATACAAACAAACAAAAAAACCTTCTTTTCGGCAATCAAACGATAGGCAGAAAGCGTAGAAAGGTATACGCAAAAACATCTCTGCCACAAAAACTATTTTATCTGAAAAAAAATGAGAATAAAAATTAATGTATCTCAGTTAAATTTTTTTTTATAAATAACTCTAAAGTGGTACATTACGCATATTGATTAAGGATATTCCAAATTTGCCGTAAATTTCGTAAATCCTGTGATTCAAGTAAATATGATAATAACATACGGATCTAAAAAAAAATTCCTGGAAATTAATGATCTTCCAAATTGTTGTTAATGACTGATGTCATTAGTAATTAAGGAGTAATTTTATCTTTGTCATCTATTTCATTCATACGATATAGTTACACTAATACCAAAACGTAAATTTTCTTAGAAGTGCCTCGAAGTTCATGGAAATAACTTCGAATGTGGCTGTTTCAAAGTGAGAGGGTTATTGAATAATTAAACAGTCAGGTTTATCTTTGAATTCATTATCAAAATTTATTCTGTTCAACCCACTACAAAAATTTCAAAAACTGCAAATATATCCCACATTTTTGAACGGTAAGGAGAATGCGTTCAACAACCCAATGACAAATAGTAATTCAGAGAAAACTTTGGTTTGCGGCTACCTTGAGTCGGAGAGCATTGTAGTTTACGATGATCATGTCCCCCATTTGGAGGGAATAATTGACACCCATATATGGACCATCAATTTTCACCTGTCCCAGGCCATTGAGGAAGTCTGTGCCGCGTTCCTTATTTAGACACGCCAGAGACCGCCATCAGAAAGTAAAAACATTTCTTTGTTTAGTCAAGTGGTTACAGAAATTCCACGTTAAATGTAACGCGAAGCTCATCGAACGGATACGAGATTTAATACAAAAACAACAAATAAACAAAACTTTTCTGAGAGTGCTTCAAAGGATTCGAGCATCACAATCGCGGGGATTTTGCGATGTAGAATAATCTCCGCGTTATTATCATGATTTTCTCGTCCGCCAGATGTTTCCTCGGCGACGCTATTTAGGCACGAAATAAGAGCGCTCGAGGGACGTAAAGTGAAAGCGGCCTTGCATTTTGTCCGAGACGCACGACTTGAAATTCGCTTCGAAATGTCACTCTCCTCGAGTTGAGCGTCGATCGCGATCGAGATGGTCCTCGGACACGGGGCGTCATCCACTCGATGCCAACTCCGCTAACAAGGAGGGCCCTTCGGACGGACGCGTAACAGTTTCGCGAAGATTCTCGAAGTGATGTAACTCCTTTAAGGAGTTGAGACGATCCTTTCTCGCTAAAAGGGACGAACGTCGGTGGGAGAAGACGTGTGATCGTGATTAGGTCGCTGTAACTGCTAATGCCCTTTCAGCTCGCTCCCTTTCGACCATGGAGTACGAGTCTTCGAGTAATGGCCGATCGATTTAAGGAATTTTCTCCTCTCTTGACTAGACGTTCTCTCTCGGCTCGGCAACGATCCCTGAATTCCCGTCCTTTTTCGATACAAAAGGCATTCCATTGTTAGGGTGTCCTCGTGAACTCAGGCGGTTTGGATTAAATTTATCTTCGACGCTACAGTATTCCTGTCCTCTTTTATCCAGTACGTAGAAATTGATTAAAGTATCACGTCTACTTTAACAAAACTGTTCTTAAATAATGATCGACGTTTTTATAAAATGCGTTGATTTGCATAAAGATTGGAGTATTTAATTTTAAAACATTTCTATTTAAGGAGTGTAATCTTTCTGAAGTATTATATTTTTTTGGGAGGTATTAAATATATTTAAATTATTATTTCGTGAACTAATTACACAAATACTTGCCTGGTAATAATAATCCCTTTTCAGAAAAACGAACTAAACGGATAATTTCATCTAAACCATTTAATTTAAAAATCACAATAGCAATATCGTTTTCTCATTTAATGTTTAATGAACTCTCCATCATTTCTTCAATGATTTGCAGCTTCAATTAATTTTACGATTTTTTTATTTTTCTTCATGCATCCTATTACCCTGGTGCCGATCGAATGATCCATTCATAAATTGCTACTCAAATTTATAGTGCCCTTTTGCCCGAATGATTGAATGTTATTTTTAAATAAATGAGATTTTATACAGTAGACATTGAATTTTGCATATATTTTACGGTTAAAAAATTTCAAGGCGAATTATTCAAGTCTTCAAACAGTAATCTGTGCAGGAATTAATAGTATAACTTTTTACTAGTATTCCCGCTTATGGTTCGCCTTTCTTAGAAACAATATAAAAATTTTACTTCTAAAACGAAAATGTTCGATTATGAGTAGAGTTCATATACTTCAACCGTCCTTTACGATGAGGCATTGCGTGATCGTTTATTCTATTACAAACGAGTTAAGTGAATATAGAAAAGACAGGAAAAACAGCTTGATTTATAGTGTGATATTAGCAAGTAACCTATAGCTAAACATGTTGCGTACCATGAATTAGCATCGAGGAATGAAACACACGTGATGTTGGAGTAGCACAGAGTGACCAGTAAAATATATCAACAGGAATAAACGATTACATTCCCACGTCAACATGATGCCATTAAAGCTACAATGGCAAGTAAAAGACAATCATCATTTATCGTTTATGATTAGAACATCACGGATGAGAAGTCTTGATGGTCTAACCAGCATATATGTTATTCTTCACGTTGCACTACGCTATATTTCGAATCATAGCTCTTCTGCTCTCCTCTCTAAGGGATTGAAATAACAGATCCATCTATTTATGAAGAGAATCGCATCAACATAAAAATATTAGTTTTCATTTTGTACATGAAATAAAAAAAAACTGTAAATTATTGTCATGAATTTATACGTATATATATCTACACTTTTTCTGTAAAACCAATCGCATTTCCCATATATATTATCCAAGAACAAATATAAAATAAAAACTATATATATATATATATATATATATATATATATATATATATATATATATATATATATATATATCATAGGTAGTCTGTCCGTAGACAGGTCCGTGATTATTCATGGTTAAACCTGGTTCTCCATATACTCCTATTTTCCGCTGTCCTCTTCATATCTTGATAACTCTCTTTCCCTTTCAAATCGTCTATTAGCTGATACCTTTTCCTACCTCTTTCCCTTTTCCCATCTAGTTTTCCTTCTAACACATCTTTAATCATACTCTCTCTCCTCAGGTAATGTCCAACCCAGTTAGCCTTCCTCTTTCTGATAGTCTGTATAATCATTCGCTTCTCTCCTATTCTTTGTAGCACTTCATCGTTTTTCATCCTATCCGTCCATTTTATTTTCAACATTCTCCTCCAAGTCCACATTTCAAAGCTTTCCAAGTATTTGATGTCATTTTTCCTTAGCGTCCATGTTTCTGCCCCATACAATGCTATACTCCATACGTAGCATTTTATCAACTTCTTCCGGATATCTTCCCTTATATTCCCTGTAAGTAGTTGTTTCTTTCTCCTGAAAGCCGCTTTTGCTTTTCCTATTCTAGTTTTGATCTCATCCGTACATTTTGCCTCTCGTGTTATGATACTTATATATATATATATATTATATATATATATATTATATATAATATATAATATATATATATATATATATATATATATATATATATATATATATATATATATATATATATTACTAGTGGAAGGTGTTTGCATTCTGCAAGCATATCATTTAACCTTGAAAAAACATTCATTTTTCAGACATTTCATTATTACAAATATTTTTTAATTCTAAATATTTCACCTCCGCAGCGATTTTCGTTTTTCCCTTATGTAAAAATAATAGATTAAAACAATCCCCAAACTTTTCCATTTTAGGAATTTTATAATTTCTCTATTATGGGGTACTAATTCTACACATTTCTGCCAAATTTTAAAGTTGTAGCACTTCTAGAAGTGAAATAATATTTTTCTAATTGTTAAAATTTTAAACATTTAAACGGCGGCCGCAGTATATTTATGGAGAGATTCAAACGTTTATTTGTGCAAATGCTCTACTTTGTAAATAACTTGAAATTTTCAGCTTTCTAGCTCATCCCTTAGTACCTAAACAGTTATCTATTTGTTTAAATTTAAGAATTTTTAACGGCAACACACATAAAAATATCAAAATTTCTATAATCCGTATTTCGTTTTTTTTACAAATCATACCTCTAAAAAAAAATGTCAGCTCCGTAGCACATTTAGAAATACATAAACCTTGAAAATTTGTTTTAACAATTGCGAATTTTTAGCGGCCGCATTGTTGCACTTTTTCAAGACTTTCGTTTTTCCTAGTCGGTTCTGCACAAAATCCTACCTAAGAAAAAAGTTCGAATTTCCAACTCATCTGGAAGTGCCTAAACATTAGTATTCTCCTATATGTTATATGTTATCATTATATATAGACGTTCCTTGCAGAGGAGGATATATATATATATATATATATATATATATATATATATATATATATATATATATATATATATATATATAATTTGTAAGGAAATCCAAATGAGTGCTAAACGCTTCTTTTTACTTTTGAATCTATCTTTTGTCATTTATCAGATTACTCGTGATTTATATCGTTTTTATTATTTTTATTTTTTAGAATTAGAGGCATTTCTCTATCCAGTTAAACTTCTTATATCATGCCTTTAGGTGAAAAAATGAAGAAATCTCGCTCAAACTGTAATTTGTACACAATTTTCACTGGAGCGTGAGAGAATTAATATCTAAAAATGCGTACGCAATCAAATTGTTTCTTCGAGCAAATATGTAATGCAGGTATGCTGTTAGCAAAAAGGGGCGACGGAAGACATTAAACTCCATAGATATTTATGCCTCGCTGTCATTGAATCCACCATGCTCACCAAAGCAAACACTAGCGATACAGCTGCGAGGGATTCAAATGAATATGATCGAAAAATATCTTTACGTTCACTACACATGTTCATGCTCCAAATCGTATTTCGATGTTTTTTTTGCTTCCTCGTCAAGCATTAAGAAATAAATTTCTTACGAAACGAAAGGCGAAATATATTTTCGTTATAGCTACATTTAAAAATTATATTGGAAGTTTTGTGCTTCGGTACGGCAACGTCGTTTTTGAATAATGCAGTATATAGGTAGATATTTACTGATGTTGTTTTTAGTCCTATCGTCGTGATTTGTTCGCAAGGTGAGAATAAAATCTAAGTATAATGTTTTGGTGGCCAATTTTATCTCCAACTTCACGCCTAAAACTTATTAGTAATAATGCTTGTTTAAATATATTTAAATTCTTTATTAGAATTTATTAGAATCGTTTAGAATGTAAGAGAAGGATCTATTCATAATATTTTGGGTGACCAAGTCTGTATGAGAAATTAACGGATTAGTTTTAAAATAAAATCATGGGACCTATTCTGATTAAAATCTTTATTTAAGTATCTTTTTATGACACGGAACCTAGCAATAATCTGCTAAAAACCTTCTTCCCATTCCTCCAAGGAATTTTTTCTGACCAGACACTCCAGTACCCACGGCTGTTGGTGATAACTAATAATACTACTCTAATACATAGTGATATGCGAAGAGGACGGCAGAGAGGTACACTCCGAGAGGATATTTTTTCCTCCGAAACACCATCCGACTAGGATTCATGATAGGAACTCCAACTTTCACCTTTGTGTGCACCAGTAGATGGCTGAAATTCTCCTCCATCTCTCCTATGCTCAGTGAGTGCCTACCTCGTCCTCTCCCGACCTCCTCACCAATGCCCCAGTACCCGCTGGCAGGAGAATTCTGCGTAACATTATTGGAGTATTGCATGCAGAGGAGACATAAATCACGCCAATGGTCTTGTACCTTTCAAATACTCTTAAGAGCTCCGAGAAGGTATGGAGCAGGATGGAGGAGGTATGGGGGAGAGGAGAAGGGGAGAGAAATGAAAGCAGACCTATGTGTTGGTGCTATTGCCTTCTCCCTTACCGCAGTGCAGATTCTGGAGGGACGCTGTGGTGCTGCCTAGCGGAGGGTGAGGGAAGAAGAGGCAGAGGGGTGAGATGAGGCGTCATTGGGGAGAGGAGGTGAATGAGATTGTGTGTGTGTGTGTGTGTGTGTACGTGTTTGTGTGCGATTGTGTGGGCGAGCGCACTCGTGTGCGAGCGTGTTGCGGGATGTGAGACGGGTGGGTGGGGGTTGGGTTGGGTGTGGAGGAAGCCGAGCCCGCTGCTAGTCATCCAAAGAGTCTATCCATCGTGCGCGAAGACAAGCTGCGGAAACACGTTTTGTTTCAACGGGAACCTCTTCAACAATTCCCTGTACTATTGTGTTCTTTCATTTTGTTTTAAATTTTTTCTCTAAGAACGGGTCTGAATAAACTGTAGAGAAGGTATTGACACAAAGAGCGCTGATGTTTTTTTATTTCGAGGGAATTAATTTTGCTCGTCTTAATGAAAAAAACGGAAAAGATCTTATAAAAACCAAGGAAGAGTCTGTGCGATGTTTCTATCGAAGCAAAATTTTAAAAGATCATGGAATTTTTCCTTAATGAATGGGAGTGCTCCTTAAAAATAGTTTACCATTAACAATGCACAATTGAAACGAGTAACATGGTAGTTAAGTGAGGCAACTAAGAAACAATGGGCGAGTCTAAGGTTTTGTAAAAATGTTAATTATCTATTTACTCATCGAAGAGCAAAGCTGGCAGAATGATGCGTTATTCCATTGTTAAATAGAATTAACTCCTTGACCGTAAAATTTTACGGTCAAGGAGTTAATTCTATTTAACATCAATTTCGCCGTAGTCTCCATCTTTACTTATTCGTTATTCCATTATTGTTTAAGCTTCGTGAAGCGTTTTGTTTCCTTTATTTTTCTTCTGGGATTTAGCTATTATAATGTACATTCCAAGTTGACTTGTTCAATTTAAACTTATATAGGAAATTTTTTTCCAAGTACCGTATTATCTGGTAGATAAACCGCGCATTATCTATGAATAAAGTTCGAAATTAAAAAAAAGAAAATACGGTATTTAAAAAGCGTGATATCAAATGATGGTGAAATTAATGATTGGTGATGTGGGTTAGGCTTTAAGTTCAATGATTGACTTGTCCGAATTTTACCTCGAAGAGTATTACAAATGATAACAATAACTTTATATTCAAACATAAATCGCGTATTGAAAACTTATCCAGGGAAACTAAAACATAATAAATTATCTGATTTTAAAAGTCACAGAAATCCACACAAAAATTTGATACAATGTCTGAAGATGAAACTTAATATTCGAAACATATGTTAATACGCTCATTTCTGCAAGATATTTTTATGAACATAAAAACATTTAACGGGTAACTTAAATAATTTTATCAATTTCACAAAAAGATTGCTTCCAAAGAGAATTTTTTCAGTTATTTTTTTCAGTGTGCCCATTGATGTTTAGCCAAATAACGAACCGTATCTTCAAAATTTTAAATATATTTTCCATCTAATTTCAAATTATTTTCGCGACAGACAGGCGTGAGCTGCTTCATTCATTAAATCAGTGGCTGCCAAACTTTATGCGTCTGCAACCTCATCTTAAGGCAGCTAACAAGTGCCACATATTTCTCACAGACGATGGAGTTTTTCTTATAGATTCGGGGCTAATTAGCCAGGGTTAAGACACAAGAAACCAGTCTGGAGTGAATTTTCCTATACTAGTTCGAACGCGTTGTAGTTTTTCTAATATCTCTCCTTTCTCTGTGGTTAACGTGAATAATCCGTGTTCATCATCATCATCATGCTTCTGTCCGAAGACAGGTTTTAACTGAATCGCTGCCTCCATTTCTCTCTCTCCCTAGAAGCCTCTTTTATACCTCTATAAGTAGTATATCCCTGCTTTATATTATCTAATATTCCTATTCTTTTTCTCCCTCTTCCTCTTTTTCCACTAATTTTTCCTTCTAAGATCGTCCTTTGTAAACACTGTCTTCTCAATATGTGCCCTATCCAATTTGCTTTTCTTTTCCTGATTGTTTTTATTAGCATCCTATCTTCTCCCACCATTTCTAATACTTCTTCGTTTCTCTTCCTCTCTGTCCATTTCACTTTCATCATTCTTCTCCATACCCACATCTCAAAACTTTCTAAATATTTTTCCTCCTTTCTCCTTATCGTCCACGTCTCTGCACCATAAAGAGCTATGCTCCATATGTAGCATTTTGCTAATTTCTTCCTTGTTTCTAGATTTATTTTCTTGCTTGTGAGAAGCTCCTTCTTCTCGTTAAATGCTGCTTTTGCCATTGCAATCCTACATCTGATGTCCTGTGTACTACTTCCATCCTGTGCTAAAATACTGCCGAGATATTTGAAACTACTTACTTGTTCCAATTTTTGGCCATTTACCATTATATTTAATTCTTTATGTTCCTTTGAAACCACCATGACTTTCGTTTTTTCTGTATTGATCTTCATTCCATATTGTTGGCCAACCTCCACTAGTCTGTCTGTCATCCTCTGAAGCTCTTTCTCGCCTTCTGCTATTAAGCCCTGATCATCTGCGTATTTAATGGTAGTAATACTTTCACCTCCTATCTTAAATCCTTTCTCTTCCATCAACGCTTCTTCTGTTATTGTTTCTGCATACATATTAAATATCGCTGGTGAAATAGGACAACCCTGCCTCACTCCCCTCCCTATTGAAGTACTTTCTGTTTCTTCTCCTTCAACCCTGACTCTAATCTTTTGATCAAAGTAAAGGTTTTTAAGCAGTCTTTTATCTTTCCAATCTATTCCTATTTTGTTTAAAATACCCAGCATCTTATCCCATTTCACTCGGTCAAAAGCTTTCTCCCAATCTACAAAACAAAAATACATATCTTTATTGACTTCTAGCGCTCTTTCTATCATCATCCTCATACATCCTATAGCATCTCTAGTCCCCCTTCCTCTTCTAAAACCAAACTGATTATCTTGCAGCTCCTTTTCTATTTTACATTCAATTCTTTTGGTTATTATTCTGGTTAGAACTTTAGCTGTATGAGAAATTAAACTAATAGTTCTGTAATCCTTACAACATTTTGCATTGTTCTTTTTCTCCAGTGGTACCATCACAACATCTAAAAAATCTTCAGGCCATACGCCAGTATCATATACTTGGTTAAAAAATTTTGTGAGTTGCTTAACTGCTTTAGACCCCAAAACCTTAAGAACGTCCACGGGTATATCATCACTCCCAACTGCCTTTCTTCTTTTCATGTCATCAATTGCTCTTTTAACTTCAGACTCGAGAATACTTGGTCCTAGCTGATCTTCTTCCACATTCTCTTCTTCATTTAATTCAATATTTCTTGGCTTTCCTTGTTTGTCATACAGAACCTCAATGTATTCTTTCCAGACATTCTTTATATTGTCTGGCTCCGATACTATTTTACCACTTTTGTTCATGATTCCTTTACGTCCTATCTTTCTTGCTTTTTTCTTGAATAGTTCCCTTGCTTTGCTATACATGAGGTCTGTTCTACAAATTCTTTCACATTCGACAATCTCCTCGCATTTCTCATTTATCCACTGTTCTCTGGCTTTATCTGTTTCCCTTCTTAAAGCATTATTTAACTCCTTGTACTTTCTTTGGCCTTCTTCAGTGTTTATGTTCTTCCACTTTCTCCGCTCTTCCATTTTTTGCACCATGGCTGCTGTGATCCAGGGTTTTTTGTTTCTTTCACCCGTTATCTTTCCTACCTTCTTTTCCATTACATCTTTAATGTTGCTATGGATGTATCTCCACTCCTCATCTACATTCTTCCTATTTTCTTCATCTCTCTCCCCCAACCTTTCCTCCAGCTCAGTCATGATAGCCTCCTTGTTTTTAAGGAGTTCCTCTAAGTTCCATTTCTGGTTAACTCTTATGTTTCTCTTAATGCTCTTCAGTCTACATTGTATATTTGCCACCAAAAGGTTGTGGTCAGAATCGATATCTGCCCCTGGTAGTGTTTTCACATTTTTAATTACCGCAATTTGTTATGGTTCCTGTACAATGGAGACAAATTTTGGAACTAGTTGGTTTCCACTCTATTCCCCACTTTGCGCAGTACTGCTTAGAATAAAATCCTGCTTTGGATCGACATATCTATCTTCTCATCGATGAAGATTATTAAAACAAGGAGCCGTTTATATTGACTGACACCCATATAAAGGTCTGCCTGCGAGTAGGGACATCATCTTACACTCCAACTATGAACAGATAGCTGGAAGCATGGATTGTCAAGCATCTCATTAATGTGGTATATATCTGTTCGAAGTGCTAGGTAGAAGATTAAGGTCAAATATTAAAATCAGTTTGATTTCTTTTCAGAGTTCAATTTTTTCGAGCATTATTAAACAATAATTGATGTTAAATATACTAAATTTTGTAATTCATTGCGTTATTACTTGTTATTTCTAAAATAAATTTGTGGTCTTATGCTTGTGCCTGCCTTCAAATCCCAGAATGTAGTAAGCGCTCAATGGAGGTAAAAGATTGAGAACCACTGTTAGACCCTCTGAATACCTATCGTCAACCCCAGTTTGGAAGCTACAGCATTAAACGGCGATTAAGTCATTTTTAGATAACCAGACGTTAAAATGCACTGTACACAACGCACTTCCATTATCCACACATATTTTCAACAATTATGCTTTTGTTTCCTAAATGAAATCATTATGCTTTTTCTATCACAGTACATTCCAAGTAATGCTTATTCCGCAAATTGTCTTAATTTTGAGGTACCAGATATAAACGTTCATATTAAAGCCCGTCCAATGATTGTTTCAATGATAAATGTAATGCATTAATAATTAAAAGCATTATCTATTTTATTTCAAACTTGCGCTTTATTTAATTACGAAAAACTAATTATAAAAGTAAAATTTCAGGTATACTTGTGGCCTTTTGGCGTTAAGTCTTTTTCAAAAAATAGGCTCGTATTTGTAATTTATCAAAGTAAAATGAAACGTCCGCGTGCTAAACGAATAGATCTAACACACATCGGTCTTCTGCGTTAATAAATCGCAGAAGACCGAAATTATTACACCGAAAGGTGTAGGCTACTAATATGCAAATGGCATTTCATGAAGATGAAATTAGGTACTATTGAGCATATAACAGAGATTAATTTAGAAGCCGGTTTATGCGATCGCACATCTTACTCAAAGATCGGTAATTACTATTTACAGTGAAAGGATCGATAAATAAGATTTGCACCGACCGCTGATAATAACCGAAGAAAATAGGAGGCGAAAACATCCGTCTTGATACACAGTTGTTCGTCCCGTAACAAGGGGAAGTGGAAAATTGTCATAGAAATCACTTAAGTGTGAGCTCACAAGAGACCCGCGCGAAACAAACGAGGTTTCCTTCTCATCGGTGGTCAAGCGACCCAACGGAGCAGATGCTCGCTCGCACATGATAATTGCGCGCACAAACAGCAGCATTTATCTCACTTCGAGGGGAGTCCAACGTGGAGACTGCTATCAATCATCGTATTTTACGAAACGTGGAGCAATGCCGAAGCTAAGTGCGGGGCGCGTGCGTGCGTGTGTGTTCGTGCGTGAAGAACGAAGGAAGAAAAGACTACTTAAAAGGTAAGAGCGGGTTCTACGCCTTCAAGCAAGTCGAAGGGACTGCGAGAGCACCTTAAATAATGGATTCTCAGTTCGAGTTCATCTACTTTACACGAACCACTAATTAATTAAGACAAGCTCGTCGGACCTTAAGGTAAATGCTGGTCACGCACGATGCCGAGGTGTCCGCTTTCGAACCTTACACCAGTATCAACCACTGGTAAGATTTTTGGACATTTGCGTCACGAAGGACACGTCCAATGTCGCTAGAAGTTAATATAAAATATAGGAGTCCGTCGTTATTTCATGAAGATCAAAGACGTACACAGACTAAAATGATTATTGACGCCTATTTTTTGTTAGCGTGAGACAATGGGTTTATAAATTATTATTATCACCAGGTTCAGTTACCCTTACTCCATTTTCCGTTATACTTTCTTTGAAAATCCTACAGATTGGCTATCGCACCTAAGGTGTTCGAAGAATAAATTGCCGGTGCAGTTGCTGCTTAAACACTTGATTCACTAACAAAATAAAAATAGACCGGGCCTTGGTTTTACCCTAAATTAGGCGCGTGGGGTATTTAAATACCTCACTGCTTTAAAACTTGCTATAATTTTTCTGTACTTATTTGCAAAAAGCTGATTTTTTCAGTACCTTCCTAAAACATTTCTCTCCTTTTAATCTTGTAAAAATTTCGGCTTTATTTTTGCAGTATTTTTTGTAATATTAACATTTTTTATCGCTGGGGTAATTTAATACCCCAAGCTCCTACTTACGTAATTACTTCGGACTTCGGATCTTTTCTCCTTCTTCCCGGCAAACGTATCTATTTTATTGTATCTTGTTTTAATATGAATGGTTTACTTATAAGCTTTTATGAAATTTCGTGCGACACAGTGATCGGACGTAAATACCTATAAAATCAGTGCGCATTTATTTAAACCAATTTGATTCATATTTTCATCCCTGAATCACATTTTCCATCAATTTTTTATCCGAGTCTTTTGAAATTGATTTGCAGATATTTCTATAATTGTATACTATACCTGCACCATTTGGCAAATCACCTTTCAAAGATAAGTGGAAATATGTATAAGAGTCAACGTCGTATGCAAAGACAATCAAACTACGGTGGACTATGTACGGTGGAATGCTGGCAGAAATTATTTTTTTCTTTTATTAGAATTCACTAATTTCTTGTGACATGGAACCTATGAAAATATCCTGCTGCCTTCTTTGTTCACGATATTAATACCCCATTATTTATACTCTAAATCACCAAGTAGAATATGATTTATTTTATAAATATATGGAAGAAAGAAAATAAACATTTAATTGCATTTATAATTTTAAAAGCTGTTTTGAATTTATTTGCAGTATACATATGAATTCTTGTGTAAAATACTACTTCTGCGTGATAGTTAAATCGAATCAATTGCGATGAAACGTATTTTTGGAAAATTAAAAAGGTGTAAAATCAAGAGAAAAATTCACTTATTTGCTGACGCGATAAATGAATATAATGAATCCGTTTTTATTAGTTATTGTTTAAAGAAAATGAATATAGAGATTAATTTAGGTATTTAGCTTTTTTATATTTGTAGAGTCGATTATTACACGCAAGTACGACTGTGATAGCTTTTAAGTAAAGGTTTGCAGTGCACGACGGCATTGTTTATATATATATATATATATACTATATGAACTTGACCAAAACCTAGATAATACCTAAAAATGCTGATTATGATAAGAGAAAAGTGGAAAACGCCTTTCGCGACCACAAAGCCAAACGCAAAAAAACTGTGGATGACTCCCTAGAGGGCATCTTTGCCTGCGTTTCGACAATGAAAATTAATAATTCTTAAGAAATAAGAAAGGGAAAGATTCATATAATAGTATTTTTCAAACTCATTCTCTGCGACCCAGTATAACTGAAGGCGACAAGAAGAGAACATTTTCTCGCTCGACTTTCCCTCTCATCCCTCAATAAGTATCAGTATTTACTAAAGGATTGGCTTGCATCTAATAGGAGCAATTAGTTCCTTGTTACTTTGAAAAACACTGGCTTAGAGGACGCTTACGGGGTTTCACACCTTCAAAACGGCCAATCCAACGACGCAAGAGCACTTTAGTGGTTAGGACTCCACACATATAGTCCCAGTCCTATAGTATGTGATGTGGAATTCGGGCTTACCTATTTCACCGCACTTGACGGGACGGAAGTTAGCAATTCTTCCACATTTTTGTTTCCCCTTCCTTAACTCCCCACATACATTCGAAAAGGTAACTAGCGACCTTTTCTGGTTGGCGAAATTTTCCGTTACCGTATTTAAAGTCGGGACGTAGCCGTGCCGTGTTTGTTAGTACCTAGTTAGAAAGCAAGTAATAAGGGATAAGAAGAGAACATTGCCGGTATTTATGCTTTAACATTTACCGGCAGTTTTATTTAAAGTAACCGTTTTGCGAGATGTAACGCAACGAGCTCGCATAATTTGTTAACTTAGTAACTGAATTAATATCGAATCAAAAAGTCATCTTAGTAATAATACTCTTATCTTTGCGTTTGAGACTCTTGTTACTTTTCACTTCTCTCGTTTTGCAGGCTTCACCTCGGCAGTTATTGCGGAGCAAAATGGCCATTCTGCGATGCGGAGGTTCACGTTTGAATGCTCGTTCAAGAGCAACTTCATCTGCATCAAATCACTGGAGGGGTTTCCCCATGGAAAACGGTAGGGAGACAACGGTTCTGTATGATTAAGGCTCCACATTTCTTTTCAGTGGCAATTGAGTATCGCGCAAATGTGACAGAAAGTAATTTTTGGGTAATACCATATGGATACGTTAAAGTGAATCAAGACATCCAATTAGTTATGCATTTTATTAGATTCCGCATGTGTTAATATCAGGCCTATAGACGTGCGTTCCATTTAATAGTAATACCTCCCTTAGTAACACTTATCTTTTTGCGGTTCCTGTTTTTAGGATAGGTCATGTTGTAGTCATGGTTGCATACACATTTGTTATTGCGATTGACGTGTAAGTTTTCTTGTTAATCGCACGATTTTAGGTGTCCTTAAGCAGTTCATTTGCGTATCCCATGATTCGAAAGAGGACAGACACGGGGCGTATTCCCATTTTATTGCGATAAAGCCTATGGGGTTAGGTTTTAACTACTGAGGTGCAGTCTATGATACTACACCTAAGTGAAATAATACCACTACTTTCCGCTGGTTTACAGTTACCAAGAAATAAAGGGTCTATTATTTCTCTCTTTTAATTACCTCTTAACCGTAACGACAGATCATTAACCCTAGATAAGTACGTACACAAGGTCACGAGTTACTTAAATAGACAACATATTAAACAAAAATTATAGGTTTGTTTATTTATTGATACGATAAAATCAGGAACAATCATTCTGGTAAGAAACGAAAAAAATGATATAGTTACGATAATTATTATTCATCACAAATTATGCAGCTTTTTCCTCTATGTACAGCGCAAATGGGTTTTTTACATTGCCTGCAATAATTTCGTGTCATACGTCTTTTTTCAGAGGAATATATTGTACAGACGGTACGTTTTGGTAGTTCTTGAGATGTACTACGTTGTGAAGTCGATATTTGCTGTGGTAAACCTAACATTTTTGATATCTTCTCACAAAGATTTCGTCTTAATGATTTTATCTCCATGCGTTTTTGTAACCAAGGCATTGTGAGTTCATGGATCAATGATTTCAAAAACTCCTTTTTTAGGCGAAGTTTTTTTGGCAGTAAATTACCGAATAATGTATAAATGATGGATTCATCATACGACAAAACACACACAATGGCCATCTTTTTGTTTTTATACTGCAGAACATGTTATTGCACATCTGATCGAAGGTATCAACTGCTCCTTTAATGCTGTTATAAGGGTAAAGAGATTAAAGTGAACAAAAATTATATGTATAATGAACAGCACATATAAGCAAGTTGATACTCGCTTTGTACACAAAGGGTACACACTCGTAATTTTCAAGACGTGCTAAGTAAGATACGCTTATAACTTTCAACGAAGGCGCAATTTATTTGCACGCGTTTGTCTAGACCAACGTCTTAATGTGCATTGAAGGTACTAAAAAGCAGACTGCCAAAGCATGAAAGAGCCGAGATGGGAAATCGTAGGAGTGCGATTCGTCAAATGTGATCCGAAGCCAGTTCAATTCAGAAAAAGTAGGTTAGCTATTAATTAAGTTTGCATAGGATTGTATTCCGCTATAAAATGCAGCTTTTGGGAACACTTCTTTAATAAAACTGTCAAAACGGGACTACTCGACAGTGGCGTAACCAGAAGCGGGAGGGTCCGCGGCAAAATATTATCGGTGATCCCTCTCCTCCCTCATGCAACAAATACATATGAGAGACAATTTTCTCTTACCTTTATTGGTATGTGTTTATACACACACACACGCATGCACGCACAGACAGACAGACAGACAGACAGAGACAGACAGACAGACAGACAGACAGAGACAGACAGACAGAGACAGACAGACAGAGACAGACAGACACCGACAGACACAGACAGACACAGACAGGCAGACACAGACAGGCAGACACAGACAGGCAGACACAGACAGGCAGACACAGACAGACAGACACAGACAGACAGACACCGACAGACACAGACAGACACAGACAGACACAGACAGACACAGACAGACACAGACAGACACAGACAGACACACACACAGACACACACACAGACACACACACAGACACACAGACAGACACAGACACACACACACACAGGTTTCCCTCTCTTTATGCGGGTTCGCTCTATGCGAATTCGCTATTATGCGACAACCTTATTGCTACCAGAATTTCTCTTTATGCGTCTTTGATTCGCTCTTATGCGGTTACGCGGCCAGTGTAATACAAATGAAAGAAAGTTTTCCACCATACCACATTCAATCTCTCATTGTCTCTTATGCTGTGCATATTAGTACAACTTACATTAAAAGAGATTAGAGTGGAGAGGATATTTTGGAGTGGAGATGAGACGGAGATTTCGTGTGATGCTGTTTGAGCACATTTACGAATTTTTGTCTCCTACCCCGCGGAGCTTGCGTAGGACTAAGACTTTAATCTATCACTACTATGTCACTCCAACAGTCACCAATTTTTGTCTGTCTGCTTCCTTTTATTGACACATATAATTTAGTGTTAATTGTTTTAATTTTGTATTTAGCGCTTAAGAAATCGTTATGGAATGAAAAAGAGCGTCTTGGAGGGGAGTTAGGATTGCTTGTGGAACATCTCTATTTTTTGCATGTAAATATGGATTCTGTTTATGCGAATTCGCCTTATACGCCTTTTTCCTGGAATGTAACCCCCGCATAAAGAGAGGGAAACCTGTGAATATATATATATATATATATATATATATATATATATATATATATATATGTATATATATACTTAAGGGAATGAAAATGTAGTGATGAGGGTGGCAACAAGGTGCTGAAGGAAGCCCAGCGGACACTTACCAAGTCGGGGACCAAGTTGGCAGGCTGCTGGGGGCGTCGAAGAGACATGTTGAACACAAAAAACACGTAAGCTTATCGGGCCTATATATATATATATATATATATATATATATATATATATATATATATATATATATATATATATATATATATATATATATATAAGACTCATTAATACCTCTATGGCCAATTGAGAAATAATTACATTTTGCGTTTGAGTATTTTACCGTTATAAAGAAAAAATACCATTTCCACCTTTCTATAACATGTATTTTCTCCTTCATGCAAATTTCACATTGTTTTTGTGTGTTAAGTACTGTCTCCGTCGAGGGAACAAGTTCTAGTATACTCATTTACTCATGTACTCCATAAGGAATATACGAGAAAAGTCGTAGGGAATTTTTAATATGCTATAATAATGGTACGAATCGGGGACTTAAATGGTTCGTACGGCTGGAAGAAAAAATGGTAAAGAGAATTCCCAGCCGTGCCGAATTAGTGCGATCTTTTTAATGCATGCTAATCGTTTCTTCAATTTTTAATGATTTGAATACCGTGATTTATAGAGTCACACTGCCACGTTTAATCTAAAAAGTAATATATTTTTGACATTTTTACCTCACTACTTTACTACTCTACTTTCGGGACTGCAGAAGAATTTAACTTCGTTTCTGTTTGTATAGGACTCTTGGGTCACGAGTGTCACGAGGGAAATTCAAATAGTAATGTGGTAAATTTTAAGAAATGTAGCAGCAAAGAACTCCGTTCAACCTTTATAAATAAATCGTGTTCTGAAAATATATTACCAAGTTTGTTGGTAACACCGGGTGCGTAAGGTATTTTAATGTATTTTGACTTTTTGAGTTTGGTGTTTGTGAGAGTTGTGTGATTTTTTACGTGGAGACGGTGTTTATGTTTTCGCAGAATGTTTTCTACTATCTGGTTGTCGTACCCGTTAAGTGCCACGATGTTTTTTAAGTGGTTAAGTTCTTTCCAAAAATCGATTTTTGAAAGAGGGATGTGCAGGAGCCTATGTATCATGGAGTGAAATGGTGCTAACTTATGTGCGACGTGATGGTGAGAATCTTGTGAAAAATATGTGTCCGAGTGTGTGGGTTTCCGGTAGATGCTGAAAGTTAGCCCGTTGCCTTGTCTTTTTATTAATAAATCGAGGAAAGGAAGTGTTTTTTCCTGTTCTTTCTTATATGTGAATTTAATGGAATGGTATTGTTCGTTGAGTTTTTCTAAGAAGTCGGTGATGTTGCATTTCGGTGTGTCAAATATGGCAAAGATGTCATCAACGTTTCTTAACCATGTTTCTGGAAAATAAGTGAAGGTGTCTTTGCATTGTTTTTCGAAGTAATTCATGAACAGGTTGGCTAGGAAAGGAGAGAGAGAATTTCCCATTGTTGTACCTTGGTTTTGTCTGTATATTTTGTTGTTAATTTGGAAGTAATTTTGGTTCATGGCAAGGCGTGTTAATTGTACGTACTCGGTGACTGTTTTTATGTAAGGTTTTTTTCTGTGAGCCATGTTTCTAAAAAATTTAAAGTTTCTTCTATAGGTACACTGGGAAAGAGGGAAACTACGTCGAAGGAGACAAGAATTTCGTTTTCTTTAATGTATGAGTTTTTGATCCGGTTAATGAAATGGGTGTTATTTTTGATGTACGACTCCTGTGTGAGGGGCAATTGTTTAAATTGTTCGTTGAGCCAGCGGGAAATTTTATATGTTGGGGAGTTGATTGAGGAGACTATGGGTCTGAGGGGAACGTCTTGTTTGTGAATTTTCGGTAGACAGTACATTCTGGGGATGATGGGGTTAGGGGTATGGAGTTGGTATCTGAGTTGTTTTGTGATTAGAGTGGTACATGTTTTTAAAGTGTTTTTGGTATCTGTTATCATTTTGTTGAGTGGATTTTTTGAAATAAATGTGTAGGGGCCGTTTTCTGACATTTTTTCAACTTTTTCGTAGTATTGTTGTTTTTGTAGAATGATAACCGTGTTTCCTTTGTCGGCCTTCAAGAAGAAACAGTCTTTATGATTGAGTTTTTTAATTGTTGAGTATTCGTGGAGGCTGTTTCGTTTTGTTTTAGATTTTTCTGTAATGTTATGTTTTATTTTCGACTGTGCGGAGCGTCTAATGGAATTTTTGGTGTTAATCGGTAATTTTTTAATTGAAGATTCGATGTCTGCAACAAGTTCCTCAAGTGGAGGTTCCCGGTGAGGGAGGGAATATTTTAGGCCTTTCCCGAGAAGTTTGAGTTCTTCGTTTGTAAAAGTTATATTTTAAAGGTTGACCACGTTATTGTGAAGTTGTTCGGGGATGTGAGGATTATTTCTTGGTTTTTTGTTTTTAAGGGAGAGTAGCTTTTTGAGCAGTTTTTCGGTTTTGTTTTGTACTTTTTGTTGAATGACGTAGTGGATTTTTTTCAAGTGAAGATCCCACATTGTATGTTGAAACCCGGTTAAGTTTCGATCGGGGTCCCCTACCTTACTCCCCCCTCTACAGTTTAACGGTTCCCCCTTCCCCTCCTCCCCCTTCCCTTCCTTCCCCTTCCACTCCCGTCACGCCTACTTGCACTTTCCCGTCAACGGTCAACCATTCAAATCCCCGCACCCAGGCGGACCGTACACTACATAACCGAGCTACTGAAGATGAAGGCCTGGCCTTCGAAATACGTATTTAGCGATAGTTCTTCTGGCTATTTACTTATACGGTCTGAATACAAATTCTACGAATTGTGTGTGTCATTCAGTTGGCGCTTACCCTCAAAATGGAATTGGTACCGCAGAGAGAATGATACTCATTGGAGTACGTAAACTGAAATTAATATGAAAACTTCTCGTAAATATAAATTTTTTTGTATCCAAGGATTCAGGAATGGTGAGGAACTCTGGACTTAGAAATGAAGATACAAACATTAAATCATAATATTTTAATATTTTGTAGGGTTGCTATCGTTTTCAATCACAGGCATAATTCTTGCCCTCAATGGAACTTACTAAATTTTGAACTATTGTCGGACGACGGCTGAAGCTTTCCCTCACTTCCCGGACGTGGGCTTCCAAAGCCGCGTCTCTTCTCTCACCGGCATAATCCCGTTCTTTTACCATGATGCCCCACAGATTCTCTATGGGGTTGAGATCGGGTGAGTTAGAAGGCCACGGCAATTCTCGGGCTTCCTTCAAAGAAGCGCTTGGTAGTATTGGCCTTATGAATAGGACTATTGCCCTGGACGAACACTACTTCCTCACCTGGAGGAACAACCTCGTCTAGAAAAGGGAGTAAATTCCCTCTCAAAATTTCGACGTAATCGACACCAAAGGCCCAGGACCAGCTGCCGACATCGATCCCCAGAAACTCATACTAATATGCCCTGGGTTATTGTTTTGGATAATGTGGCGCTGTTCGTATCTTAAAAAATTCACACAAGAGAAATATTATATTAGAAAATGTTAACCTAAACATTTGCACTACATGTACTAGTAATGAAATTCGATATTTACCTGGTATTTCTTGGCTACCAGAGTTCTAATTTACCTAGCTGATTACTTCTAAAAGTTTTCTCGTCGGAAAATACAACGACGTCCCCAAATGCGTCATCGATATATCTATAAGATTCCGCGAATTCCCTTCGAGCAATTGAAAGATTTTCTCTCCAAGTATTCGAACATGTCCTAATTTGCTACGATAGCAAGCGTCAATAGGAGCATTGGAGTGCTGTTACGAGCTCAATGGCTCGACGCCAGAAATTTTCGAGTTCCTTCTGTTTTATATGGAATTATTAATTTTATAGATTGTTATACTCTTGCATTGACTTGGAAAGGATGAAAATATTTCAGCATTTTGTATTATTATATAAAAGAAATCCAACAAGAGGGGTTCAAGAGGGGTTTTCAACCGGGGCAATGCGTAACGCTTAGGGTACATCAAGAGTTTTGAATGGATACGGTAAAATATTAAAGATTATAATTTTTCTTCTTACTTCGTCTATAGTGCATGACTTAGGAATCAAAATTTGTGATGCTACGACGAAGAATAACGCTATAAAACAAAAGTACCCCAAATCTGAGAATTATAACATTATAAACATGAACAATGTATTAATACATGTATTATTTATTAAATTGTCACTTTATAAGTTATTTAGAGGTACGTTACCGTTGAAGAAAACGTTCATACTACAAAAATTTGTTGACGATTCTTTTTTTAGAGCTATGCTGTTCAACGGGAGTAAGGTTCTGTTCAGATTTCATGTGAAGATTTGGAAAAAATATGAATTTTATGCCAGGGATAGTTTGATAAAATTTTGGGCACGCTTTTGTTGACTCTGTGTTTAATGGTAGCCTAATATAAACCTTGAAAGATCGCTTAGTCATTTTCAGCTAGGGAATCACGCAAGGGAAAAACAAAGGTTTCCCAAAAGTATTTAATTAATTAAAATTTTAAACATCAGTCATTCTTGTTCATTTGGATGTTTTTTCCTTCATAATAACATATCGGTGTATCATTAATATATGATGTGGAAAACGTCATTAATTAAGGACGTTCAGGGAGGTACTCGGACTAAAAAGATTGAGAGGCAGAAATGTGCATCTTTGTTCACGTAAAAGTACTTCATGATTGAGAAAATCATTTTACCCAGATATAAACTGATATATAAACATAGCGTACATTGAGTAATTAATTAATATTGTTATCTTTGTAAATAATTTACATATATGAAAATAAGTCATTAGCATGGAATTTAATCAGTATTCATTTTTGAAATTCAGTTTTAATTTTAGCTAACACATCATTTCAGTGTTAAGTATAGTTTATTGTATGCTGTCCTCTCCCGGTGAATATCCCAAGATATCAGTGTGAGAAAATTGACAAATTTTAGATCCATTTTTTACAATTAGGATAATATCAAGAAATAAAACATACAGAATGAACGCCAGGACGCTGTCAATAACAGAAAATCATTAACATAAACAAGTGTTTAAGGTAACGCAGTAAAAAAGTGCTTCTTCAGCACTTCATGCACAGTTAACTCAAAAAACGTTTCGTGCAATAAAGTTCACATACAAGGAGAGGTTGCGAAAATTGTTAAACGGATTTTAACATAACTTTTACAGATAAAAATTTATCGAAAATAAGCAGATACTTGTTTTGGATTTTTGTCCTATGCTGCCACTTTTTCGAGAAATTAATATTTTTAATACGTTATTTTACGCCGATTTCAATATTCAGATACACATAAGCCTAACGTATTAAAGTAGTCCGTCGTGCATTTAATTCTTCATAACCTTTAAACCATACGAGATAACACAATGAAAATTGGTACGTAGGTGCATTTAGCAAGTCGTAAGATTTTGGTAATTTAAAAATTTTTATCAAAGCCATCTAACTTATAAAACGAAAAAAAAATCTATTAGAAAATACATTAAAGATTGAGTTTTCATAGTTCAGGCTATCGTTCATTTGCTTATATAAATTGGACAGATTACCATACAAACTTCGGACCTGCATAGTTTAAAGAAGAATGATCAAGGTTTTTTATTCTTGCAGTCGTTTTTCGTCTTCGATTCGAAATCGCTCGCACATCACGTATATTCCCATTAATGGACAAAATTTGAAGTTTTAGCAATTAATACCTTGACGACAATGACATTGTTCAATCCCGAGAACTTCTTTTGGTTTTAATCCATGTGATGAGCAATTTTTTTGTTCATGTCTTAATCTTCCTCTCCCATCGCTAAAAACACGTATTAAGATATTACCCTTCTAGATTTCCCGCTGAAATTCAACTGGATTTTACACTAATATATTATATAAAAGGAAGTTCCCATTTTATGACAAAAGTTGACGTCTTCACCACAAATGGCACACTGTCCTAATAGGTAGAATATTTAGATAAGGTAAAATCGACCCTCGGAAGTAAAATCGATCAGTGTTGAATAAAATTACATTTATTTATAAATATATTTAAGTAAGGGGCCAGGTTGCGATTTATTTACGTGGAGAAAGTCATCGGTTGGACATATCAGATTTTTAAAACACGAATTTACGCCACTTTCAATAATTTGTCTATAATATGAAAAGAAAAGTTTATTATGCTAAAGATTCGCGCATAGGTATCAAAAATTAAATTAAAATTAAAAATAACACAAAATAATTACAATAACCAAATTAAGATATGAACAAAAAAATTGCTCAGCACATGGCTTAAAACCACAAGAAGTCCTCGGGATTTAACAATGTCATTGTCGTCAAGTTATTATTGGTACAACTTCACATTTTTTCTATTAATAGGAATAAACGTGATGATCAAGCGATTTCGAAACGAAGACGAAAAAGGACTGTAAGTTTAAGAAACCCTGATTATTCTTCTTTAAAACAATGCAGGTCCGAATTTTTTATGTTATTTTTTCGAATTTATATAATGAAAAGAACGAAAGCCTGCAATATGAAAACTCAATCTTTAATGTATTTTCTAATGTAATTATTTTTATCGCTTTTAAAAGTTAGATGGCTTTGATGAAAATTTTTAAAGCACCAAAATCTTTCGGTTTGCTAAGTGCACCTACGCACGATTTTTCATTGTGTTATCTCGTATGGTTTAAAAGTTAGGAAGTATTAAATGCGTGACGGATTACTTTAAACGTTAGGCTTGTATGTATCTGAATATTGAAATCGGCGTAAAATATAGCTTTAAAGATATTAATTACTCGAAAACGGGGCAGCATGGGATAAAAATCCGAAACACGGATCTGCTTAGATTCGATATATTTTATATGTAAAAGTTTAGTTGAAATCCGTTTACCAATTTTCGCAACCTCTCCTTGTAAGCCTATTTAGAGCCCATTTTAAACGTAATACCACTTCGATATCTTCTGTCAGAAGCAGGTTTTTTCATTACTTATCTCTAAAGATGGTGCAACCACAAATACAGGAATGGAGAGAATTTATTTTCACGAGAGCGAGACGGAATAAAAAATTCAAAATCCGGAATTGATAAATTTAATCTCAAAGTAAACTAGGCGCTTGAAACCGTATACGAGCGAGTCGCGCGAAAATATTGAAGTTTGCATCGAGCGTTTCGCGTTTGGAAAAACAGTCGCGAATCGCCGGCGTATTTGTGACTGTTGCGCATGTCGCGGCGCAGATCTCGATCGGGGAAAAAAACAAAACAATCCGGCTCCCCGTTGGGTGAGAAGTTAACGTTTTTCAACCGGAGATGGCTAGATTTACTGGAGACGAGTAGAGAGAGAGAGAGAGTGAGAGAGTCTAACGTTGAAATCGACCTCACCGGGATAAATTATAGGCGAGGAAACCCATACTTGGGACATAACGATTCTGAAAAACCCGCTACCATTAACTCTCGTACCTCACAACGGGAGGAGGGGAGAGGATAGGGAAAGAAGAAGACTGCTACACGCGGATAATTCAATTTCCTTTTCTGGTAGGACTCGCTGCCATTCGCTTCGTCTTAAAATATTGACGACTCTTATTTTTTTCCATCCCCTTTTTAATAGCTTTCCCCGTGATGGCAGCACTTACACACGGCTGCGAATGAAAATGAGAGCGAGCGAAAGAGAGTGGGCGGAATGAGCGACATTTCTCGAAGGACGGACGATCGGCCGTGAATGCGTGTGAGAGGAGAGCATAAATGAAGGGAAGAGGCGACCGTCGATCGACTTTCTCTCGAAATCATCTTCCTCCTCCGTCGAATTCCACGCTTCCTTTTTTTGCGAGTGGGAGGAGTTGCTCCGGTAACACTCCAGTATGCAAATATTTCCAACTAGGAAATGCGGCTGGGTGCAGGGAAAACGATTCCCTGAGGAGGCTGAATATCGTCGCGGAATTGACCCCAAGCTCGGGGTCAAAGCAATCAAAATTCCCCGGGTGTTTTTTTCCGCCCTTTTTTCCACGCGCCAAGAGTAATTCGCTGGTCTGTATAACCTTGGTGGAGTAATGATCGGTAGGAGTTGGATATTATCCTCCGTCTTGACGTCCGTGCGTGACTCCTTGTAGAAACTGCTGCGAGTATTTGGACGGAGCGACTGCTGAAAATTAGATGAAGTGGCGAGGAGACGTCATCGACAGAAATTCCATTGCCACGAAAAATCTCGAGTCTCGCAAATGAAGCTGTGCATTGGAAATATAATGTAATAACAGCTCGAAATCCGTTTAAAAATCCCTTGAATTATCTTCGTCGATATATTTCAAATAGTTATCCTCAAACAATTTCCGCAAATATTATGCGGCCCGCAAATTTATCTACGGGAGTTACTCGAATGAAACAGGTATAAGTTTAAAAAATTATTATATGACAAGTTTTCTTAGCTACTAGAAACTTAGGTAAATGAATCTATTTTCTTTTCAATATCGTCTCTTAAACTAAATTTTCTCTCATAATTATTCTAGATTACTTGTTAAATTGTTTATACAAAATGCTGTACACAAAACCTTTCAATTTTTTATACTTAGGGTTGTACACTTAACCTGTTCAATCGTTCATACTACTGACTACTATAATTCTGGTGGTTCAAGTTAACCGTGGAATATCATATTCTACTGGTGGTACAAATTACACCTTCAATTGTTGATATCACTGGCGGTAAAATGTACCTATTATATTGTTTATTCACTTGGAGGCTCAAATTAATCTGTCGGCATAAGGTCCGTCCACGAATACTATCAAATCCACGATTACTAAATTGAGCAAATACCTCGGTATAATATTTAAAAATTTAGTCTAATTTATAAATAGTTTAGTATTCCTCTTTTCGTTTGAATCAACCCCGTCTTAAATATAACCGTAGCAGATTCTACGAAACATCTTCATTACGTCATTCAAGTAATTGTGTTTAAAATTAGTATAAATGTTGTCATGGCATCCTTAAAACCCTATCTTCGGTCCACTTGCTTAAGATAGATCGCTTTCTATAAAAACATCTATTGCGTCGATATTTTCCTAGTTTAAACTTCCTAAAAAGTTTGGAAATTACCTGATATCATGTTATGCGTATTTATTGCTAATCAACCTCTAGGATTATTATAGGATAACATGTTGTGAGCATGGATTTTTACTCTCGTAATCTTCAGAATTTTTATGCCAAATTTTTAGGCTGCAACTTTGGATGGGATTATTATGCGGGAATTTTTAAATCGCGTTGAATCTGCCATAAATTTGTTAATTATGCTCCATATCAGTAAAGCCGACGCTCCCTTTGTACCATAGAAGTTATTTTCGTCGTTTCCAACATATAGCAGCTGAATGAATTTTATACTATATTCTTGACATAAATACATGATTTTAAAGTTTGGCAGTCATTTAATGCAAACAGGAGATAATTACACTTCGAAACATTCAAAACAATTATAATAAAATTGCTTATTGAAACGTTCAAAGCAAAGGTAAAGTTTATTTGTACCTAGACGTATATAGGCTATACCGCAATGAACTACCGAGAATATTGGCTTACATCGCGTCTTCCGGCAGCGTTCGAGAAAAAAATCATCGTGCCCTTTTTAACAGGAATAGATTATATTTCATTTGTAAGTGAACGAAGTTAAATTACAATTTTTATCCAATTATCACTTTCATTTTTCATCGCAGATGCAAAAAACTTTATTCGGGTATAATGCGGAAAAATTAAAAAGACCAAATTTTCAGCCATAAAACTATGGCGGCGACGATTACAAGCGTAGGCATATACCAAATGTATAATAATTAACCTAACCATAGCATATATTAATTTTAAACTGCTGTTGATGCCTTATATGACACCGTGGTAATAACATAAGGTACGGAAACAATTTACATGATAAATTCTCAGCAATATCCAACAAATCTCCTGCAACATGTTTTCTTCGCGAAGTGAACAGAATTATGCAGAAACTCTGATGATCTCAGGCACTTAACATGAAAGTTTGCTAACCAAATCGTAGTTTCTTATCAAATTATTTGTTTTTAGAAGAATTTTCAAATTATAAACATGTTGACTACTAATTATATTCTTGAGCATATTAATTTTTTCAATTTAGGCCTCTTGTAAGTATCACTTCAAAAATTTCGATCAAAATATGGAAAGCTTTTCCTACCAGGCCAAGAATATATGATTAGGAGGAAATAAACAAGATTGTGAATTTCTATATTAATCGCCTAAGGATAGCAAATTATCTCTACGCTGAGATCACCGCCATTAATTTGGTGGTGGCGCCATCTTCTCGCCAAATTTATTGGATAATTATGTGGTACGAGGGGGTAATCAAAACAGATCATTTAATTTTCATCAATTTTAAAACAGCTGTAACATTTAGCTGTTTACAGTATTGCTCTTAGAATTGGAGGGTATCTGAAAAGCTCGCAATCATTTCTGACGGAAAATTATTTTAGAAAGCCTATTCAGTTTTCGTAAATATATATTTATAATTTTATTCCTGTTTGTATCGACATTGCTGTGTAATTTTTACTCTTTTCATATGTGTACTATGTATATGGTAAAAGAAATTGCATTGAAAGGCCTATAATGATCAAATTTGTTTTAAATATGTGTACTTTCTGTCAGATGTGGTAAAGCAGTTCAAATTTCAGGCACGTTGTACCATATACACGCATGTATGACATAATCCAAGGAATTAAAGTAAAAATTATTAGTATTAATCCTTCAGAAGCATTAGTCAGCTCGTTTTTTTTACTTCTCGAAGGACATAAATTCGGGATGGTTGACGATCTTTTAAAATGTATTTGGTAGATGCACTCTTGATGAGTCATCATCATCATGCTTCTGTCCGAAGACAGGTTTTAACTGAATCGCTGCCTCCATTTCTCTCTCTCCCTAGAAGCCTCTTTTATACCTCTATAAGTAGTATATCCCTGCTTTATATTATCTAATATTCCTATTCTTTTTCTCCCTCTTCCTCTTTTTCCACTAATTTTTCCTTCTAAGATCGTCCTTTGTAAACACTGTCTTCTCAATATGTGCCCTATCCAATTTGCTTTTCTTTTCCTGATTGTTTTTATTAGCATCCTATCTTCTCCCACCATTTCTAATACTTCTTCGTTTCTCTTCCTCTCTGTCCATTTCACTTTCATCATTCTTCTCCATACCCACATCTCAAAACTTTCTAAATATTTTTCCTCCTTTCTCCTTATCGTCCACGTCTCTGCACCATAAAGAGCTATGCTCCATATGTAGCATTTTGCTAATTTCTTCCTTGTTTCTAGATTTATTTTCTTGCTTGTGAGAAGCTCCTTCTTCTCGTTAAATGCTGCTTTTGCCATTGCAATCCTACTTCTGATGTCCTGTGTACTACTTCCATCCTGTGCTAAAATACTGCCGAGATATTTGAAACTACTTACTTGTTCCAATTTTTGGCCATTTACCATTATATTTAATTCTTTATGTTCCTTTGAAACCACCATGACTTTCGTTTTTTCTGTATTGATCTTCATTCCATATTGTTGGCCAACCTCCACTAGTCTGTCTGTCATCCTCTGAAGCTCTTTCTCGCCTTCTGCTATTAAGCCCTGATCATCTGCGTATTTAATGGTAGTAATACTTTCACCTCCTATCTTAAATCCTTTCTCTTCCATCAACGCTTCTTCTGTTATTGTTTCTGCATACATATTAAATATCGCTGGTGAAATAGGACAACCCTGCCTCACTCCCCTCCCTATTGAAGTACTTTCTGTTTCTTCTCCTTCAACCCTGACTCTAATCTTTTGATCAAAGTAAAGGTTTTTAAGCAGTCTTTTATCTTTCCAATCTATTCCTATTTTGTTTAAAATACCCAGCATCTTATCCCATTTCACTCGGTCAAAAGCTTTCTCCCAATCTACAAAACAAAAATACATATCTTTATTGACTTCTAGCGCTCTTTCTATCATCATCCTCATACATCCTATAGCATCTCTAGTCCCCCTTCCTCTTCTAAAACCAAACTGATTATCTTGCAGCTCCTTTTCTATTTTACATTCAATTCTTTTGGTTATTATTCTGGTTAGAACTTTAGCTGTATGAGAAATTAAACTAATAGTTCTGTAATCCTTACAACATTTTGCATTGTTCTTTTTCTCCAGTGGTACCATCACAACATCTAAAAAATCTTCAGGCCATACGCCAGTATCATATACTTGGTTAAAAAATTTTGTGAGTTGCTTAACTGCTTTAGACCCCAAAACCTTAAGAACGTCCACGGGTATATCATCACTCCCAACTGCCTTTCTTCTTTTCATGTCATCAATTGCTCTTTTAACTTCAGACTCGAGAATACTTGGTCCTAGCTGATCTTCTTCCACATTCTCTTCTTCATTTAATTCAATATTTCTTGGCTTTCCTTGTTTGTCATACAGAACCTCAATGTATTCTTTCCAGACATTCTTTATATTGTCTGGCTCCGATACTATTTTACCACTTTTGTTCATGATTCCTTTACGTCCTATCTTTCTTGCTTTTTTCTTGAATAGTTCCCTTGCTTTGCTATACATGAGGTCTGTTCTACAAATTCTTTCACATTCGACAATCTCCTCGCATTTCTCATTTATCCACTGTTCTCTGGCTTTATCTGTTTCCCTTCTTAAAGCATTATTTAACTCCTTGTACTTTCTTTGGCCTTCTTCAGTGTTTATGTTCTTCCACTTTCTCCGCTCTTCCATTTTTTGCACCATGGCTGCTGTGATCCAGGGTTTTTTGTTTCTTTCACCCGTTATCTTTCCTACCTTCTTTTCCATTACATCTTTAATGTTGCTATGGATGTATCTCCACTCCTCATCTACATTCTTCCTATATTCTTCATCTCTCTCCCCCAACCTTTCCTCCAGCTCAGTCATGATAGCCTCCTTGTTTTTAAGGAGTTCCTCTAAGTTCCATTTCTTGTTAACTCTTACGTTTCTCTTAACGCTCTTCAGTCTACATTGTATATTTGCCACCAAAAGGTTGTGGTCAGAATCGATATCTGCCCCTGGTAGTGTTTTCACATTTTTAATGCTATTTCTAAATCTTTCATTGACTAGTATGTAATCTATCTGGTATCGTCTCTGGTCTCCTGGGCTTCTCCATGTGTAAAGTCTCCGCTGGTGATGCTTAAACCATGTATTAGTTACAATTAATCTATTTCTATGGCAGAATTCCACAAGTTTATCCCCTCTTTCATTTCTCTTCCCTAGTCCATATTTTCCCACTATGTTATCTTCCTGTCCCTCTCCGACTACACTGTTCCAATCTCCCATTACTATGGTGGTGATCCTTCCTTTTCCCTCCTCCTCCAATATCTCCATAATCTGTTCATAGATTTCATCTACTTCGTCGTCGCCAGCATTAGTCGTTGGCATATACACTTGAATTATAAGCATTTCCACTGGCTCCATCTGAAGTTTTACGGCTATTAATCTATCATTAACTGTCACTACCTTGCTAATTCTTTCAGCTATCTCTTTTCTCATTATAATCCCCACTCCCCTTTCCTTTTTCTCCCCTCCTGAGTAAATAATCTTAAATTCGTCTGAATTTATCTCGCCTTCTCCTTCCCACCGAACTTCACTAAGACCTACTATACCTACATTATTCCTTCTCATTTCACTTTTTATGTTCTCTAGTTTACCCCCTGAATTCATAGTCCTAACATTCAATGTGCCTATTCTTAATTTCTCACCACTTGCTTTCCTATTAATGTTAAATTTCCTCTGTGCATCCCCTAGGGTAGTCCCCACCCGGAGATCCGATTGGGGGACTATTTTACCTCCGGAATATTTTACCCCAGAAAGATCCATAGAGGTATTTCAGCTTTTCAGCCTATCATGGGAAATATAATGAGGTAGTTTCCCCTTGCTTTCCTCATCGCAGTTTCACAGAGTGATTACCCATCTGTAGCTGTTCAGATCCACATGATCACCACCTACAGAGGTACTGTGCAAGCTGCTGCCCTTGCACAGGGGGATGTAAAACCCCCAAGACTGCTTCTTAGTCTGACTCTTCCCCTCAGACCTTTCCGGCTTGGATGGTCCTACCAGGAGAATTATCTCCCGCCGGCATAGCTCTTTGGTTCGTAAGAGTACACAAACCCTCCCACCTCTGTAAGGTTATGCAGTCCTTAGGGAGGGTCTTGATGAGTACATCTCTATAATATATCAACTTGGAATGGAATGAAAATTAAGTTTACAAATAAGGTGACCTTAGATTTTGGGATATAAATTGTACAGTGCATAACTGATAGATTCTAAAATTCAACGTTATATTTTTCTCGGCACCATAAAAAATTATGAGGTTCGGCTCAGTATTAATATCGGTTATGCTCTACATACACGATTTTATTCTAACAATTTGACATTTACTTATGACCAGAGATTTAATTTTAACTTGATAATATCATAATTTATCAAAAAAGGTTCAGCGCCTTTTTATGGGAAGTAAACTAATTACCCACGTTAAAGTTATAATAGAGGTCTTGATTATCCTGTTGTGCACCCGAAACCGTTTGATATGTCATGAATTACAGAACAGATAATTTAAATTTCCTGAAGAAGCCATTATATAAAACAAACATTTGGAGAAAGTATAAAATTTTTTAAATATTTAATTATGTAATTTGACATTCAACTTATCGATCGATTTCTTACGAAAGGCTAAAAGTCTCTATAAACTGCCAACAAAATATAGAATTTATAAATATATGTTTGCTTTCAACTTTCTACTATGTTCAATACAAATGCTTTCACGTTACAACTCTCGCCACTGAGGTATAAGTAGTAAGTTATTATCAATTTTTTCCACGAGATAACATCATTGAAATAATGCGCGTTTGTGACCTTCAATTGTCTCTGTGCGTGCTTGCTCCATGAACTAACTAAGATATAGACTCCAGAAATATTAGCCGCATAAAGATTTAATCGGATTGCTCTACGCCTTCCAATCTCTTTCTCTCCCGAAAGACAGAATTGATTGAAGCAATAATGAGACACAGAAAATTAAAACAGAATATTAAACCTGGAGATTTAGTTTGGAATTTATAGAAAGGTTTCAGAGAAGGGGAAAAGGAACTTCAGTTATACCCAGTAATTACGTTTAAAATATATATTTTTTGAACTTCGGTGTTTTTTCGCAATAACTTGAAAAATACCACTATAGAATTTACGCATAACTTTCTCATCAAACTATTTAAGTTAATAAGAGTTCAAAATAAAACTACCACGCATTCCTGATCTCTCTCGTGGTATAATTCTTAAATATTATCAAGTATTTTATCAAGTGAAGCAACATAGAAAGAAATTTCAAAATATAGTGGCAATATCCTGTTATGATGAGACGTAGCCAAGTGTAGTGACACTGTGATTTTATTCAAGGGACATTTGCATTTTATCCTATGTTACCAAGAAACAGAATCATCAAAATTATGAGTTTGAACTACCTTTTTACTTAATCAGTGAACAGTATTCGTAAATATGAAGAAATTCTGGTAGAAAATTATATTTCCCTTCATTTTTGTAATTTTGACCGACCGACAGCAATTCTATAAATTGAAAATTTAATTTAAATTCTCCGCGATAAGATATTACAATTTTGTGTATGCTCTTTTGATAGTAATTCAAACTATTTTCTGTTTAAATTCTACGATAGATTTAATTTTATTCAAAAGGCTTAATCATATCTCTATATATACAAGTAAAAATAAACGGGCAATTTTTTCGATTATTTTCCTTGAATTTTACCTAAAAGTTTTTATATTCTTACATCGAAACTTCTATTTCGTGTTTGCATTCATTTTCTAGGTATCCCTTCATAATACAGCTCGCCGCTAAATCACACTCGCAGATAGCTAATACTCGACGAATAAATCCTTAAAGATAACGTTCCGAGAGACACATAGCATACTCCTCCGAGCCACTATCTTCCACCATCTCGATAAATCCTTTAACAACGGAATCCGCTTCTTTATCCCTATTAAGGTGACAGCTCGTCAACACAGCTCATACGTGACGGTTCGCAGCTTTCTCAGATCGTGCGTGCATTGTGGCTGCACTGACTCACTTTCGCGCATGCGTGGAAGGGAACAAGAGGAGGTTGAGGGGCATCGGGTGGGTTGGCGGGAGACTGATTGTGAGAGGGTGGCGGTGAGGTGCGTGCTGGAGGGTGGAGGCTGACCTCGAGGGTCAGCCGTGAGGCTGGGGCGTGATCGTTGCGACCTCGCTTGCCCTAATGAGGACACTGAGAGACCACAGGAGGCCCGGAGGCAGGCTAAGCCTGTCAACCGGGCGCGCCCGGGCGGGGGCGAGGGACGAAAAATACCAACTGCCTCTCCTCGCCGCTTCAATAGCCCCCACCACCCCTCTCGCCCCAGCCGCACCTTTCGCCCTCGCCGCCCCTCTCGCCCCCACCGCCTCTCTCGACCCCACCGCCTCTCTCGACACCACCGCCTCTCTCGACCCCACCGCCTCTCTCGACACCACCGCCTCTCTCGACCCCACCGCCCCTCTTGCCCCCACCACTCCACACGCCCCCACCGCTCCACACGCCCCCACAGCTCCTCTCTCCCCCACCGCTCCTCTCTCCCCCACCGCTCCTCTCGCCACACCACCCCTCTCGCCACACCGCCCCTCTTGCCCCGCTCGCCCCCCACCGCCCCTTTCGCCCCCACACCCCTCTGGCCCCACCACCTCTCTCGCCCCCACCGACCCTCGCCCCCACCGACCCTCGCCCCCACCACTCCTTACGCCCCCACCACCCTTTTGCCCCCAACGCCCATCTCGCCCCCACCGCCCCTCTTGCCCCCACCACCCATCACGCCCCCACCACCCCTCACGTCCCCACCACCCCTCACGTCCCCACCACCCATCACGCCCCCACCACCCCTCTCGCCCTCACCACCCCTCAGGCCCCCACCACCACTCCCGACGCCTCCGGTCCTTCCTACCACTTTTAATGCCTTCGATCCGCGAGCTGCTGAACGGTGCATTTTATTCGTCCCGCTATCCACATATTATATCTTTAACAATTGCTCTCTTTCTCTATATCTCTCTCCGGGACATGCGCGTCTTGGGAGCGCGCACGGGCTTCTGATTGGATGATGGCTCTCTCTCTTTCTTTATCCTTTCTCTGGAGCTTTGCTGCAGGGCATTACCATTCTCCGCATACCGTGGATGAATGGAAACCGAGAACGACATGAATTTTACCAGTCCCAAGGAAAATGCCGCCCGAGCAATTTTGCTGCAATTTTCCGCTGCTATTTAAAAGCATTACTTCACAGTTCGATTCTATTGTTTGGAGTATTTCATTTAAAAAATATACGGAAAGAAATTCTTCGAGCTCTATTTTTTTATAGAATTGCCTTAACTTCGTAATTAATGGATTCGGTTTGCTGTTAACGTAAGGAGATCGTGGGACTGTATGCAACAGTACATTGCTATTATCACAAGGCATTTTGATACAATCACAATCTCCCAATATCTGTGTGAAAAACGACTCGAGAGATTTTAATCAGGAAATGGGAAAATTGCTATATCAGCCTGTCTGATTTATTGACAGTATAAGTTTGAATAGTAAGATCGTTAAGAAAATTTATTTCAACATTTAAAACCTTGGACTCAAATGTTCGTCATAGATAGATCGCGTGAAACGATTGCACATATAAAATTGGGGAAATTTTGTTCTAAATGATAGATTTTATCATCGATATCATTTAAATATATCAGCAAATTTAAATGCATTTTTAATACGATTTGCCCTTGTGTATAGAGAAATAATATTTTTTATTTCCGATTATTAAAATCATTGAAATAATTTATAAATAAATAGAAAATTCATAAATCATGTCATTATAACGTGATTTTCCTTATTCTCAGAATTTATTCAATGATATTCACACAGTAAATAATACTCTCGCTTCATTTACTTAGATTTGTTCTACAAATTAATTTTGTCGGTAATAATAAAATGTTCCGCGGGGTTTCTCACCAGTTATAGCATCATTATCTTTTTACAACTAGACAGTTACGTGTCAATGCTATTTTTAACCTTTAAAGATGTAGAAGCTTGAAAATATGCTCAAGGGTAGTCATAGGTAATTCCTACTAGGAGTAAAATTTTTCTTTAGCAGAAAATGTATTCTATGAAATGTTAAAAATTATTTATCTGACAGTGAGTAAAATAAACCGCATTATAAAGTGGAAACGCATTCATTTCTACGAAAAATATTTATACGGACATTATTTGTTTAGTATCAAGCGAAAAAATATTTAATATGGAAAATTGAAGTTTTTCTACTTGTTATAACACATCGTTATAATTTTTTACAATCTGTAATTTTTATTCATTTTAACTAGCTCATAAGCAGTCCTAAACGGACTTTTATAATAAGCGCGATAGCGATAACAAAGACGAGCAGGGCAGGGTTCGAACTGGGTATCTTAGCGCTAGGAGCCGGATACGCTAATTACCCCTATTCCAAGGCTATCTTCAGTGCCAATTGCCAGAGATCTATTAGCTAGACGAAATTGTTGTTATTACCCAAATATCGTAATAGAAACATTAGAACCGAGCATATATCTATATATAACTATGCTGGCATAAAGAATTGCATAGACAAAACTTTGATTTTTCTGTACATATAGGTAAGGATACTCATCTTTATCTATGGAAATTGTAGCCTGCAATTTTTGCCACATAAGAGAAACTCTTGAGTTGAGACTTTTTGACTAAAACGTCAAATCATTTCATCGCGTAACATTCCTGGTTTTCGAGTTGCATCCGTTCTAAAAATTGAGAAATTTTCCTGAATAAATTAATTTTATCATAAAACAATGTTATTAAATATTTAATGAACTTTGATTTGTTTCAGTAATTAGCTCTCTTTATGATTCCATTACGGAGTTCATTTATCCTAATTTATTTGACAGAAAAATTGTTTGACCTAGTTAAATCATGGTTACGTATTACAAGTTAAGTAATATTAGTATTGCATAGTAATATTTTAATGTGGCCGCTGTATCGTTTTTCATAAACTTGCTCTGAGAATTATGCATTGAAAAAATGTATTCAATTAGATGATCGATTAAAACGATACATAGTTGAAAAGTTTTTAAGTTTAAAATCATAATTTTTTGATTAATTTTAAAGTTTATAGTTCTCTAATACAATATCGAATAATAAACAGTCAAATGGCGATTTAAGTAAAAATTCGTACTTTAACTTCTCAGCATTTTAAAGTTATTTTTACCATAATAATGAAAGAATTGGTACTACATTTTGAGTAAGAATGTCAATTCAATTATTCGAAATGAACTGAAGGGAACCTACAGGTAGTGTTACATACATTGTGAACTACACCTGTCTTTTAACTCTAAGTGCAGCACATTTCTTAGTTTGCGAAAAATTTCTTATAATCTTCTATAAAATAGAATTTGAAAGAACTATGAGGTAGTTTCACATTTTTGAAATTTTTTTATCTTATCCAGTTTTTTTTACCTGATTACGAATCTGAAGTCAGAATTTTAATGTGATCATTACTTTGCAAGAAAAGAATTGTTAAAGTTAGCCTTATATATCGAATCAAGGAAAGGCAAAAATAGGAAAAATCGATACTTCGTGACGTCACAGGTCGTGCCGAGATTCTGACTGACGCCCATACAAATAAGCGTAAATACATTATTTCTCTGACAGTTATGTTTAAAAAACGATATCAATTATAAACCATTAAAGCATATATGATTTTTCAGGTCGCTTTAGTTGATTTTGTGTTTTAAATATGGCTGAGATGGAGAAAAGTCCTAAAAAATACGTATTGTTTTGTTCATATGTGCAAGGACACGAGTTTCTCAACTGTCAATATATTGGTTTGTTAATAAGTCCAAATAAATCTTACTAAATCTCAACAAAGAATAAATCTCTTAAGCACAAAACGCACAGGTCTCACGGATGGTACCATAGAAAGTGAAGCTATCTTACTCTTACAGGATTTCGGGCTTTCAGTAGTAATGTGAATGCGACCAATGATGTCGCATATCTTAGCGTGTCGAGAACGACTAATCAACCCATATAAACATTTAAAAACGTAAAAATAAATAATATAAACCAATATTTTTGTTCTTCATTCGCATCATCATATTCCGTATGGTATATTCTATCATAGTTATAGGTTTTGAGAGACATAAAAATTGTATGAAACTACCTCATTTTGGCTAAAAACCATTTGAAAGATTAATACTCTTTACTGCTTCGTGTATCATTATACTACATATAATCTTACAAGGCTTGTTATATTCCTAAATATAAGAAATTATCTTCTTCCGTTCACTAACACCATTAAATTGTGAGATACGGTCATTAATCTTTACCAAAAATGGATAGCATTTTTAATATTCCCAAAATGCGAATTTGTAATTTAACATATGTTTCCGGGAAGGCGTTCTTGTCTGTATATTCACTTTCATCTTTCGTCGGCCCATATCGTTACGTAAACACCAGCTAACTTCCAACGTCGATTCGAATGCTTTGCGCTAGAACCTTCACGTTCGAGTAAGCAGAAAACTCACTCGGCCATCGGAAACCAGCTTTTGCAGGAACGCGCTGAAAACTTACGGCCAATATATTCGAAGGATCTAAATTTCGATGGGACGTAAATCACCCGATAGTGAACTACACCCAAAAGATATCGCACGCTGATACGTTCGACGTGATTTCCAGCCAGAATGTGGCGGAGGTCTCGAGGCAAGATGTGCGACGATGCGCGGAGATAAATCCGGATTAAAAGAAAAAAAAATAACTGTCGGAAAACGAAGCGGAGGGCGGAAAAGCGAACGAGAAATGTTCTCCGTTTTCTATCGGTACGTGTTTGTGCGCGCGCGCGAGCGCTGGAGGTGTGGGAGGCTGAGGCTGGGAGGAAAGAGGGTGTCCGCACGTGGGCAGTGCTCGGGTCAGTTCCGGGTTAGGTGACACACCCGGCGTAGGGTGTGGGCGGGGAGGGCACCCCGTGGCAAAGGATGTGTGGAAGGAGCGGGGGAGGGGGAGGGGAGGAGAAAATGTGGGGAGATAGGAGTGGCATGTGCGTGTGTGTGTGTTTGTAAGTCGAGGGAGTGGTAATGGATAGGGTCAGATGGAGAGAGGTAATAAATAGGGATAGGTGGAGGGAAAGCGGTGAGAGGTTTGCGGTTGCGTGGGGGAGGAAGGGGGGATGCGGTCCTCACATCTCGACCTTTACATTTCCGATAAGAAGATTTAGCGAGATCGAATCGCTTATTTAGTGCCTCAGAAACGGTTGAAATGAAACCGCGAAAACGGACTATTCAAGCAGATGTTTTATTTCTTTTGAAGGGATTTTCGATGTAACCTAAACATCTAGAAGCATTGGCGTGTAATTTTAGCGGGTTTGTGGATTTGACGCGTGCCTACGTCCTTGACGGGCTTGCCTAACTTTATCGGGTTCAATTTTAGTATCAAGTACTTTCGAATGAACAGAGATTAAGAATATTTTGCTCCATGTGATAACGATTGTTGTGAAAAAATTGCTAATAGTTTGCAGAAAAGGCCGTGGTGTTCATCAAAATATCAATGCTAAAATATAATTATCTCAAAATTTGAAGTGCTATTCGTATGTTTCCGATATCGTTTTGGAGCCATTTAGCAAGTACATTCCCTTCGTCAAATCCGGTACTTTATAGAAGGAATTCTATTTCATTATAACGTAATAGAACTCCTTGTTTCGTGGGATACATTCATTTATCACCACAGCTATAAACAAGTATAATATTTTAGAATTACTAACTGAATTGTTTTCCTTCGAGCGGAAAGTATGTAAATTCAATGAAATTTGAATTATGACTCAAACCTGCTGGCCATTTAGTCTCCCTTGGCTGTTATTAGATAATAGATCGTATGTATTTATTATTTACAAGATAACATGCTGATATTAGTTTATTTAAATTAAACTCGATTTAAATTTTCTAATGCTCATGTTAATAGTTGGGTCACTCTTAGAGGTTCAGAATATAAGCTGACATAAAATATGCGGCGATGTATATACCTTGTCACTCAGAAACTCCCTCAACTTGTTTCGCTGTTCTGTCCAAATAAAATGCGCCTCTGTGTCTTACAAAAGTGAAAGATACCTTCGATTCTATATTTCCATGCAAGATAAATCAAAGTCTTTTCCCCGTTGTATTGCTATTTCTTCTCCCTCGGCGTAAAATTTTGCTCAGTTGGACAGTGGAAAGGTAAGATTTGTATATTTTTCACCATTCTATATTGAAACAAATCTCTTTTCGTTGATGACATAAACGACTTGAAGAAATGTAAAACGCAGATATCAGTAAATTTGAAAGAAATACTCCAGAAAAAATGCATAGAAACAACGTTTACCGAATTGACGGAAAAGTTCAGAGAAAAAAGGTTTTGCGTTTGGAATAAATTTATCATAATATGTCTGTAATATTTTCCTTAACTGCATTTAAAGTTCTCTGTCAGCCTTCAGGTATTAATTCTATGGCTGATGATATATAATAACAGTGAGAGATAATTAGAAAATGTTCACCTCACTAACTGCAGATAATCGTTTCCTTTATAAACTTTTTGGAAACAATTAAGCGAGGAGAGTTTATCTGTTAAAGAAAATAATTAGGTATTGATTTTATAATAATATTTAAATCACTGCTTTCTTTTTTCAACATGTAGCATAATTTCTCGTTTTTTTCAAACTACCTCATATTAATTTGAAGCAGTTTCACTTTAAATGCATCCAAATGTTGCAATTTTATTTTCTAGGAATGGTTCATTCTCTTGAAGAGGTGAGGTCTCATTGGGATGTTATTTCCCTCATTCAATTTCATCACAGATGTGCTTCGCTCCTTGATCATTCGTCTTTTGCTACCGCACCATAACTCATTCGATAGGTTGCAAGCACCCATATGATTCTTTTATTGAGTATCACTTTCCATTTCTTCGGTGAGCTACGGCAAAATTTACTGGAAGAACACTTCACGCTTTAGGCGAAGAAGGAATTCACTTTACATCCTTATGTTTCTCTCCGAATGGACTCGGTTCTTTCTCCGTTATTGATGTTTCGCTTGTGGATAGTTTCTCGCCGAGTTAAATGTGGACACTTCTACTACACTGGCCGTAATCCACGGCGTTGTTGAGCCATACTTACGCTGTCTTGAGATTCAAACCCAGCCTTATGCTGGCAACTTCCCGTTTTTTTCAAACCTTTTCCATGCATCTATTGGGCCTTTCGCAAAAATTATGGTTTCCAAGATCTTTGCAGTGTCTAGGAGGGCGGAAAAAGGTAGTCCTTACTCGTTGCCTCTCTGACGGCTTGGGTGTGATGCATTGCAGCTATGGGCTATGCTGGTCTGAAGTTTTTTGCAGGATCTTATTTGAGCACACATTCCTTCTTGTAATCGGTATCCCCCTTGCTCCTTTATCTCTAGACGTTTTACTGTAAAATATGCACTCCGACTCATGTTATAATTTTTAACAATGTGTAACATTATTTATTTGCATCGAATTACTTTCCTTAAAGGAATGTAATGATTTATTTTTATTGTAGCTGCAAGTTATTTGTCAGAATTTTCTCACATAGTTAACTTTTAATCCAGCATTTTTTCTTTTAAATTATATTAATAATATAGGTGAGGTTAACTCACCAGAGCATAGAATACAATTATCACTCGGATTTTCTTGGTAGTATAAATAATCAGAAGTTTACTCTTCTATTAAATAATTTAAAATATATATGAAACTGTAACAGATTCCATTGACATGTTATTATTATATGACTTTAAATCATTCATTACGTACCCATAAAAGTTTCAGTAAACTTCCCTCTATATTAATCAATTGTTCTTATCAACTGCAAAGCAATACTAGTTGGTAAACTCTCTTACAATGTTCCCATAGCTTAAGAATTAATTTTACATATGTACCTATATATAGGTATGAGTATGTTTCCATGTTATATTTTTTCCGAAGGCGTTTCACTAGATTTTAATATTTTTAACTATGAACGGTTATATTTTTATACTCGTAAAAATGTTTGATAATTATGCTACTCATAACCAGAGTTGATCCGATACGCTAATACTATCTGTGCCTTATTTGAAAGTAAAGGAGTAGGTATATGGAATTTCTTTAACTTTTGTTTGCTTTAATCAGTTGTTAAAAGCAGTAATAAATATATTGAAATGTATTTGTAAAAAAATTATGACACAGGGCTGACACTTAAATGAATCATTATCCAGGGCACAAAAATACCTCGGTCCGACCCTGCTCGTTATGAAGCAGCATTGATTTCTTGTTAAATATTTATTTGTTTTTTTTTGCGTATTTTTATATATAAAATGATTTTATTGTTACAACCACAACTTTAGCGGTTGAAGCGAGTGAATTTAGGACACAGTCGCATCTTATTTTACACGCAACGATACGTATTACTGACCAATGTGTTGGAAATATCCAGGGTTTGAACTCGGCTTATATTTTCTCCGGATTTTAAGACAAACCAATACTATAGAATAAAGAAAAAACAGTTACAGTGAAATTTTCTTCCAAGTTCTACCTCCAGATATCGGAAAAACGATCGATTAAAACAACGAATACGTTAAAATTTATGCGTGTCTGGAAGTCGGACGTTAGATAAGTCATTGGAAAGGGAGTGGTTGGTAACGAGATATTTTCCTCCCCCGTTTCTGCCGGAAAAGTAATGATCCCCAGTGCACGATCCAAAGGAAAATTATGAGGCGGTACCTTAATTGCCCTCTAACGATGGGCCATCCTGCAAGGGCACCTCTATTGACCTCAATATACGTTTGGCAGATTTCCCTCTCGTCGGCAGGAATACGAGAGCCTTCGGTTTCCATCTCTCGCCGTCCGCATTCTAAGTTCCTTAAGCTTCTTGACGTCTTACTCGTGATTTAAAAACAATTTCCTTTCCATTGATCATATTCGACCGTATCGGTCGTAAAGTTAATTATAGACGGAGTCTTATCCTGGACCCGGATTGTATGGGAAGTTATATCGTGTTAAAGGGTTTTGTGCATTTGAAGGTTTTTCTGCGATACAATGGGGGTTTATTTCTCATAACCTGCCAGCCACACATCATTGACAATGTCAGAAAACATCCATTTAAGTTGAGAACGCAAAAGTAAATTATTCTATCATGCTTTTTTACGATCGTCTTTTATTTTCTCCCATTTTATCACCCAATTTATTGAATATCGTTACGTTCGATGCATAATGTAACAGTTAGGAAAATGGTTTATATAAAAAGGTTGTTAATTTTAACATTTTAAAAAAAATATGCTCAGTAGTTTAGCAGATTAGACCGCTCTAATTATCATTTGTATAAGATCATTTCATTGGCATATAATGTTGTTTTATTTTGACGAAATTCTTAAGGTGGAGTTCGTTTAATATTTGAATGAAAAATAATAGAACCATTACGTGAACAATGCATCAAGCATCTAAATCTCCATGTCCTCATCTTTTGCCAAGGTTTTCATTTTGAATGGAAAATAACCTAAATTTAAGGTGAAATGTAACGAAGGATATAGTATGTCGACAGGTGCAAAATTAAAAAGCGAGTAATTGATCGTATGTCGCCAAACTGAGTGGTTAATAAACAATCGAAGATTAATATTTTACTTTAATAATTAGTCTTAATTCACGTGTTATACTTGGGTCATAATAGATTCCCTGGTATTTTGAAAGAGCTACTTTCTTCGATGTTCCCATTTGGGAATGTACATGGAAAATGGAGCAGCTAAATCTTTTACAGGGAGATGACTTTATCTTCGTCAAAAGTATTTTATTAATAACCTAGTCTTAACATGTCCCTGGGGGGTTGATTCGTTCATTGTCGAAAATATCACATTCTTTGACCCAACCCAACCGACTTCTTTCTCGAATATGAATCCTCGGCCTATATATCTTCCCTTAAATTTCGATATCGCATAAGAAATATTTTAGCCTCAAGTCAAATAAATTTTTAAAAACGGACGTCAGAAAATTTAACCATTGATGGAGTAAAAAATCGCTAAAATACATTATTTGATTTTCTAATAGAAATAATAAAATATAGGGGCAAATAACTTTTTACTCTTTACTCTACTGGAAGATGGCAGGTTTTCTCTCGAGACGTGGTCTGAGCTTCGAATGGATAAAAGGTGTGGTCTTTGAGGCAGCCAGAGAGGCGAACGTACAAAGAAAGAGGAGATGAGAGGAAGAGAGGGTGAGAGTTTGCGAGGGAGCTCGAGTTTGAAGGGAGGAGGGTGGGTGTGGCGGATGAGAGGTCGGATGGGATAGAGGTATGCGTGAGGTTGGAAGGGAATAACGAATAGGAGGTATAAGAGTTTGAAAGGATATGGGGAGGGAGTTGTAACGGAGAAGAGTGTGTGGTAATGAACGGGGTTAATTAAGTGGGTTGTAAATGTGTTAAGTGGTAGACATGTGTCTCATTATAGAGCGTTTTTTTAGATATGAGTTTCCGATAAGATTTTAAACTACGCTGCCATTCCAATTTTTTGCCGATTGAGCTCCCCATCCTACAGATGCCGACTAAAGACGCATCGGGGGAGGTAGGAGATAATGAGGGAAGAAAAATGAATTGGGAAACGGTATTTAAACTTCCGGCAGCCGAACTAATCTATTGTCGCAGAACATCTATCTCGGATGATGCATCGCGAGCAAGAGATTCATATACCGCGGGCGTAATAGATGGTGCAGCGACTCCCAGATAAAATTTATAAAAGATAACTTTACCGGGAGTAGTTTAGGAAGATTTTATATACAATAATTCTCGGAGAAATAGAAAGCTGGCAAGACAACTTCACGTACTCATGAAACCTGACACTTTAAATGAGATAAATTAAAGCTGAATCAATTAATGCTTGTTGGAGACCCAGGTGGCCCAGAGAGGAGGAAAGCTGAGAGCCTCATCGAGTCGCCTGAGGGCAACGGCAGGAACCCATCGGGCATCTTAGAAGTGGTTGGCATGAATTACAAGAATCGAAAGTAAAAAATTGTACAAAAAATATGGAATTTAACGAATAGAGAATTCTATATATCATTTCGCAATAGAGACCTCAGCAAAGCTGCGCGCATTTCAACCCTCCGTATAATTTTCAACCACCAGTGCTATAAAGTACGTCAGATTTTTCATTTGACTTTCAGATGCAAACGAACTACGTTTTAAATTAAAAAAATCATAAGAATTTATTTTGTAGTTCCCACATAGTAAAATATGATTTCAAAAAAACTCATGATGGATAATAATGTGTGTGTATTTTTGACTAATCAACCTCTTTGGTTATTGGTGGATAATATTATTTCAGTTGGGATTTGGATTATTTCACGTTAAAAGTATAGTCAAATGATCAGTTAACGGTGCATCAAATATATAGCTTCACTCCGTTTAACCGAAGAATTCCTCATAAAATAAGTTATAAGAAAAGTTCCTCTATTCGCATTAAAAATATCTTATGCTATGTTGACTGCGACGAGAAACGTATGTGTAGCAATCAAACAATTGAAAACCCTATTTAATATGAGGTTCGGTCGGCAGCAATAAGCTTAAAAGGTAGACATATTAGTAAAATGATTAAAAGTCGTTTAATAGTTATTTTGATCGGTCATCCAGGCCATTTTCTCTGAGCCTATGTTTTTCTAGCGTGATTGAGATGTATTATGCTTTGTTCAAAACGACTCGCTGCCTAATATGGTGATGATTAGGTTTCTCTAGAAATCTGTCCATGTTTTTTGTTCACCGTAGACAAAAGTGTTCAACAGGAACGAACAACGAAAAATAAATTGAATTCGATTAGAAACGAAGTGTTAAAACACAATCGCCTGGCTCCGAAATATGAGAGTTTTTCGGAGGTCCTCTCCTCACGACATTTCTTCGGCCACAATAACCATCACTATTTCACTTTCCCTTCTTCCCGAAAAAAGAAACAACATGCAATCGACTAACCTCTCTGTACAACGGTCCACGTATATTAATTTTTTGTTGCCATTCAGCCTAGAAAATCTTTTATTTTTTTCTAGACAACTTCTCCGACCCCATCCATTTTCAAAGATATATCCCTGTAATTATACAGGCCAACGAGCGATCCATCACTATTACTGGTTGAAATTAGGCCTTTCTTAAACTCTCCCACGTGAAGGAGAAAAGGCTGCGGATTAGTTAGAGAAGAAGAATGACGGGGAGAGGTCATGAAGGGGAGAGTTAGGGTTGGGGGAGAAGTCGGATGAGGAACGAAGGGAGAATGGGGGATGTGAGGGTGAATTCGTGAGGGATAGGATGGGGTTGATGGGATAGACGTAAGAATCTGGTTCGAGTAAATGAGGGGAAGTGGAAAAGGAGGAAGTGATTGCGAAGGGTGGTCGTTGGCAGGGAAATAAAGAGGGAGGTGGCGGGAGAAAGGGATGGAGGAGAAAATTGAAAAGGACGAGGCCAGGAGGAAGGAAGTTAGAATACAAGAAGGGACAGAGGGAAGGACGTAGGGAAAGAGGAAAGAAGGGAGGGGTATGATTGAATGGAGGAGAGATGGTAGTGAAAGGAGTGAGAGGGGAATGAGAGCTCCAAGCGCCATCAATTTAGTTTTTTCTTACCTTTAATTTTAGATGACTTTTCTGCCTAATGCTCTACAAATAGAGGGGAGGAGCGGTTTCAAGCGCGGATATAGCGTCGGGAGTGTGTTTTTATATCTTTTGAATAGAACTTGATCTATTATGAGTCCTTCTAATTTAAAACTTATACCAGCCAAAGAACGCCATCGGAAAAATAATATAGAAAGCATTTCAGTAATTCCATAAAATCATTAACAAATATTTTTTCATCGTGATTCCAATGAAAAATGAATTTTAAAACATGAGATGATTATTACTGGAGAAAAAGAATGTTTTAGAGAAAAATGAATAATAGCAAAGGCCACTTTTCAGTTCAGAGTCATGAATTTGAACTACAATTTGAAAGCGCTGAAGCGGAAAGGAGAAAGGAAACTGGAAATTGTCGGAGAAGGAAGTGTCAGCTGACGAAAATGTTTTACAAAAAAAAAATCATCAAACATAGTCGTCAAACACAAGCTTTTCAAATAGGACGATTCTTAACGCACCATTAGCGTTAAAAAGGGAGACATTTTTAAGGTGGTTTCGCCATGCACTATTTTTAAAATCAGTTACGACCTGAATACCAAAGTAAAAATAGTGTATATTCTGCAAAGTTAAATGTTATTTCATCTTGGGTTATACCTATCTCCTTCTGAAACCTTTCATGTAATTGATTTTTCTTTTATATCATGGGTCTCCAAACCACGGCCCGACGGCTACAGTCAACACGCGCAGTGACTTCATTAACTCATCGTATATTTCCAAGAAGTAGGTGTGAGACATCATTAATAAAATCTAAGATACATTATTATTAATAAGTGTTTGTCAAAATACATAATAAAAATTCTCAAAATCAGCTCTTTGAATTTACACACGGCCCGATCAATCATTTTAAAGGCCGGTTATGGCCCAAACAGTGGATGTATAGTCTTGTGTGGCCCTATACTATAAATCCGATTTATTATGTGGCCGTAGGGTTGCATATGTGAAATCACATCAGTATCAAGGATGAGATTAATTTACATCTTCTGCTTATAAATAAATCTCATAAGCCCTTTACCCTTTCAGTCCTGACGGGACTTCAAACATAAAACGCATGTAAACCGTAATCGAATGAAAATAACGAGGGTTTTCAGATATTCCATTGCTGTGAAGTTTCCTCTAATTCTACTACGTGGGGTCAGAAACCCATAGCACTCATTAAAGTAAAAATACGAGGAAAGTTTATGATACTCCCACTTTTCCAGGAGGCCATTATAATCTGGAGATAGCGCAGAAGTTCCGTATTTTGAGTTTTTTGCTAAATTTGTCTTATTTCTGTCTCGCGAGACCTTTTAATTCTGCTGTAAAAGTGTAAAAGTATTTACTCAATTTTATAGATATAATTTTCATTACAGGTCACATAGCCCATCTCTATATCAACATATATTTTTGTATATTGACGAGAAATGACAAGTTTTTAAAATATTGAACCCTTCCTAAATAAAAATCCAACTAAGCATACAAAAATATATCAAGATGAAGATTTTGGAATTAAACAGTAAATGTTATGCTTTTTAGTGTATCACGAGCGAGTGCTGAATGGGTGGAATTGTTGCTTTTTTAATGCAAGGTATATAATTCATCTCGCAAACAAAAATTGTTCAAGTAAACCTTCAGAGGAAAATATAAAATTAATCTTTGCCATTGATGTCCTTGAATTAAGCACGAAGAAATAAAGGTATGCTCAATTATTGAGTTTTTCTTCCAAGGCTAGTCTCAATCATGACTTATTATTATATGATCGTGAAATAAAAAGGTAAATACAGACAAATCACACGGAAAAGGGAATAAAATATTTTTATTGGCTTTGTTTCCAGTTAAAGTTTAAAGAATGTTTCGGAAGGTACCTATTTTAAAATTAAAAAAAAATAATTAAATTTAGCTATTTTAGTTCTACCCAAGATCGAATTCAGCGGCATTCTGAAAGAAAACATATGAAATCTAACATAGTCCGTCAGGAGATATTCTCTAAAAAATTAATGTATTGTTCCTAATAGTATTTGGAATTTGCTTTCGGTTTATCTTTATATTTGCGAGAGTGTTGAATTAGACATTTTTTAAAAGTTACCATTTTGAAAGATGGGATCGGAAGTTTTTGTTTGAAATGAGTCGGCCTTAGATCACTTTTTGCCCAATTTAGATCTACGTCGCCAAAATCGAACTGTAAGGATAAACTATTTTGCTTTACTAGTGAACTATTGCTATATTAGTGCCTTCTGTATCAACAAGCAGGTACGACGATGCTTTACACCGGATTTTTTCAAACGAATCTGACGCCATTCAAAAAATCATTTTCTTTATTATAGTCATTGTGTCGCAATCTGCGTCTTGGATTAAAAATTAATTAATTGGCGCCACGGTGGTCAAACATAAATTGGAAATTTGATCAACTGGTTTACCTTCCACAACACATATTTAAATGGCGTATCGTGTTTCTTGACTAAAATTAATTTGAAATACGACTGCAACAATGCCCCTCCTATGCCACTGTTGGCAGTGGTGAGGAGTAGGGTCGTTAAATATATTCGGATCGTCACTCAAATATGTTCACAATATTGGAATAATAAAATTATTCAAATGTTTCGTAAACAACCAGATTTATTAAAAAACAACGCCGTCGATCGGAATAACACCTCTTGAGAATGGGCGTACTTCTGCTTTACTTGAAATTTGCATTTTAAATAGAAAATACCCTCCGTTCAGAAACTCGATCATTTATTCTATTTGACAGAATTTTATGCTGACAATTGCAAAATATATATGCAAAGATAAGGTGAAAGAAAAGGCGGAAACGTGACCTGATTCACAGACAATACTATCTCAATGATCTTATTAACTTAGCTTCAAGTATTTAAAAATTGGCGTTGATTATTCCGATTGGAAATTGCATAATCATTAATATTTTTGCATCGAATCCTTTCAAATTAACGTGGAAAGTTACAATGAAATTTTCTTATTTACAGGAAAGTTGCATTGTCACAGATGACATGAACAATCTGAGAGGCACTAGGTCACAATAATGACTGACTTCTTCACTCCAAATTCTTAAGCCCTATAGCCATCTTTATTCACTCAACATATTTAAGTAGTGAAATGAATAACAGGGGAGTTTGATTCCTATCGGAGCTAAATCATGATACAACAATCTTCATACAGTTCAACCTCTATTATCACGAATTATGTGGTGCGGAGTCATCCCTGATTCGGAAATACGGCTTTTCGATATTCCCGTTTTCTGTTTTCACAGATCGAAAAAGATTTTTAAATGTTTCATAATACCCATACAATTAAAAGATTACCCGTTTTGCCTATAAACCCATCCGAATCGGGCAAAACAAACTTTGTATGAGACTACTTGTACGCAGAAATACCTATTTTTATATTATTTTGTCTTCCCTTGATTGATTTACTCATACCCTGTGTTAAAGATAAAATTATGTCTTAGATAGTGTGTATAACAAGAGTACATTCATTATATAATAACCACCTGCTGTTCGGAAAATTCTGTAGTCCGGACCGCCTCCGTTCTCGATCCTTCTGGATTAGAGTGGTATATAAGACGGGTGTGTATGTCTGTATGTAGGTATGTTTGCTTATAAGTCGAGAACGGGTGGTCCGATTTCGACTAAATTTTCGCCTCAGGCGTGACTTCGTGGAAGAGGGTAATATTATTCATATTAAATATACACTTAGTACCTCTCCACAATATTTACAAAAAGTATTTAGCTTGTATTTAATATGAACAATAAATGTTCACCATTTAATAAGTGCTTTAGTATGAAATTCAGTATTTTTATCTGTCACGCCTTTCAACTATGAAGCATTTCAACGAATTTTGTTTCATGAGATCCATCGTCGAAAGGAACGATGCGAATTTCTTAATTTAATTTATCACTCTCGCAGGAATTTGAGAATCCATTTTCAATAGAACAGGAAGGGAGAAAGGGAACTAACCGCATATACAGACAAAGTACTGCTAGAACTGCAAGTTAAACTATAAAATTGCATTAGTATCATGTTAAATATTTCTATGCGTTCATATATATATATATATATATATATATATATATATATATATATATACAGTCTTTGGTACCAAAATGATTCCTTCGAAATCTGTTTTTATATATTCTTGATCGTGGTAAATGGTTCAACGCTTCTGTTAGAAAAATTGGAATTTTCTAAAACATTCTTAAATGTTGATGGTTAATATTTTCAAAGTCCAAATCATCGTAAGGTGGGTTGGAAAAGAATCTAAAGCCAAATTTTACTGGAAACAGTCGGCGCAAAATCAAGGTGATTAATAAGTTTGTTATCAATAATGTTCTAAAACAAATTACAGTTATTTTTCATCCTATATCTTATGTAACCCAAACAACAGCTTGCAATCGTTGAACTGAAACTCAATACTGCAGGTTGAGTGGAATTATTTTTAATAATTGCGGGGATACGAGAAAGGTTTTATTCATCTTCAACAAAAATGAAAAAATGCGACCCACCAGAATTCTTCGGACAAAATACTCGGCAATCTTTAGAATTAAATTGTAAATTAAGCGAAATTAATTGGGTTGGCAACCATAAAAAATTACAACTTCATAAAACATTTCGGCTAGTACTGGATCGTTAGGTTGCAATTATTATGTGTTCTTCTAACCGAAGACTATAGTATGACCGTTTTTGTGACAAAAAAACATTTTGGTTTTTCACAAAAATAATTCAATAATTATTTCATAGAGTAATATTATTTATCAACCTTACTCCATTGAGAATTGCATGCATTCCTCATAATTATTAAAATTTTTAACCTTCTTCTACTTCATGCGAATTGATTTTGAAGGGTCTCTGGAATAGCACACAATTTTTTCAAGTAAATAAAATTATTTCACTTCATATTGTTGTCATGAAACATATCGATCGGAGAGCACAGCATTAAATATAAAACAATTAGATTATGTTACTGCAACTAACTTTTTGAAGTACTGCTATTTATAGATGTAAAAAAAGGGAATTTTATGTCACCACAAATGACCAAAATGATTTATAATTCACGGTTGCAACCACGATAAACTTAAGTTACTACCCCCGAACTAATTGATTCGAGTCTGGGATTCTACATCATCCTTATTGTTTCCCAGTGATACATTAAAGGAGACGGTTACTTGGTTAGCATCCAATTAGCGCAAGCAAAGTGTCTACCCTCGCAGGCATTTACGCTTCAATGGCTGCCATTTTCTCGCGGACAGTTGAGGGGAGCAAGCGGTGGTCAAAATAGGTATAGGTCTTAAAAGGAGTTACGCCTCTCTCTTATCTCTTACACGATTCCATTCATGCGGTAACTGGATGCCGGCTGCATTGGATCCACTTGACCCCAGCCATCTTCCGCGGTGACCTCTCCCATTAGCCGGTGAAAAAGAAAGCGCGACCACTCTCGTGCATTGCGGGATAAACTAAGTGGAATGCGGATAACCGGGCTAGGTCCCACGCGGAACTTTTAACCGGATAATTATTTTCCCGCCGCACACGGGGAATTTTAAGGTATACCCTTTCGCCGTAACAGCTTCCGTGACCTCAAACGTCACGGGATACGGCGGACTTAAGTAAGCGCGGCAATCTACTTTAATGTCGTGCGGTTGGAAGTTGTTGGAAAATGGGATTTTTTACGCGGTAATACATCCTTCCGGGGGAGATTGGTAGCTGTGTAAGAAAACGCTAAGCCGAGATGATATCGTCGAGATTCCGCCTTGATGGTCGATTTATCTGGATAACAGTCAATATAAGTTACAGGAAACTCCGTGACGCTTTTAGAGATTTTTAGCCCCCCAAGAGACAAATCCCATACGTAACGAATTACTTGGCAGATTTCATCTTGAACCGCCCAAGGGTTCTTGGGCGGTTCACAATTCTAATTCAAATGCAAATCGGATTAGAATTTCGAAACGTATTTCAAATACGGACTTAAGAGTAATAGTTGCGTCGTTTTTCAGTGCGCGACAACCCATGAGAAGATTTGCTGGTTTGCGGACCATTCGAGGAGTATAAAAAATATCATGATAAGTTTCGCGCAGAATGTCTGTGTTATAAATGCTGATGTGTAATAGCAAGAAAAATAAAGATACGATGTTAACGTCCCTGAAAAATATACAAGTATATACTACAGTAATAGCGCGCATTCCACAGGAACAAATGAAAATATCAATTTAACTGGCATCGATTTATATATCGAAGTAATTGCATAGTCCAAAGTCGGAGCCGAGTGATGTTACTTAAAAAATAGCACTCTATAAGATAAATGTTTCGTATTCTTGAGCTCATAAGAAACCATGTCAACATTTTATTGTCCACGTCATTCGCTATTATTCTGAGAGATTAGATGCGGTTTGAAAATCAGTCCCTGCAATTGCGAACTAAAAATATCTCGAAGTATGGTCTCAGTTTTGCTCCTTAATTATAGCATAGATCCGGTGTCTCAGAGCTAAGATAATTCGACGTTGCGTAAAAACCTATCCGTTGGTGTACTAGTTTGCCTTCGCTGCGGAAAATGAGCCATTATATGTTGAGCAAGTAACACCATTTCACGCCGAAGATAAAGAATATATGCGGCTGAGAGAAATTCCCTTTAGCCTTTCGCCGCGATGAAACGTGAGTGGAATATGTTCGGAGAAAAAATAATTTGGAAGGCGAATGTCGTTCGGATTGGATAAATGAAATCAATCATACACCCCAATTACTAGAGCTCTGCCACCTAAGCGCCGTTTACTGTTTAATTTTCGTCAATTTGCTCTATTCATATAATGTAAATATAAATTCCCGAAAGACGTAGTTTATAAATAATGGAACAATATATGATCGAAACAACCGAACAATTATTTCCTAATGAATGGTAAATACCGACTGACCGATCTTATTACCTACTTCTCTCTTCATATCCCCTCTCGTTCCACCCCCAACCCAACCCAACCCAACACAACCCCAACCCTTTCCACTTTCCCAAATGTCGTCTTTCCGTCACCAAAAGATCTCTCTTTTATCTATTGCCCCAAACTTTCAATTTCCTGGTGAATTTTTCCCTACTATTGATATGTTTTCCCCCATCTCATCCTTCACTACACTAGTTACCCGCTTACCCCCATAAATTTTGATTGTCCAATGCGTTTAATAAGTTACTGTTTGTATATTACTCTGTTTCATGTTCGGGACGGTTAAAAATTTGTTCTACGATTGTTAAATTTAATTCCCACTAGTTTATATTATATATTTTTTTAATTTGTTATTTTATACTGATGTATGTTAATGGTCCATTGTAAAAGGCCAATTTTGGCCGTTTATTAAACTTTTTGAATAAAATAAATAAATCAATAACCATCCATTTACACGAGCCCACTGGTGTTGGAAAATAAGAGTTCATATTATCATTTGATACAAAAATATATAGACAAGATTTTTAATTTCTAATATAAATCGCAAAAGTACTTAGTATGTAATTTCAAATTATTATCATCCAGTCTCCACCATGAAAATATGAAGATTAGAACCTGATAGTAGTTGAAAATCAATCTCTCTTAAAATTAACTCTGAAGACGATTTCCTTTTACTACGCGATATAGTCATTTCCTTATATAATTTGAAAGAAGAAGTCTCTCGATATAAAATTTTGTCATGTCATAGTTAATGTGAACTATGATTTTATCTTTATATACGTCGACATAGCATTCAAAATACTATTAATGATATATGCATGTAAAAAACGGGAAATAACGAATTTGTTTATAAAAACATAAGTAGTTTCTACATCTACTGAAGTATTTAAAAACATCACAATTATTTAAACGATATTTTCTTTAAAAACCTTCCCTCGTTCTAATTTTTAGTGCGTTCCTTTGAACTAAGTATTCGTGCGGGGGTAGTATCTGTCTGTCTGTTCGCCGTCCGCATATTTTATTTTATTAATATAAATTTATACTAATAGTTTTTGAGGGAATTTCATTTTGATAGATACTGACCAACACCTGCTTTACGTAATGGTATAAATAAATTCATGTCTATATTTTGGGAATGTTACGCGAAGTAGAAACATGTCCGTATCGTTAGTTTAGAAGATAAATATGAGAAAAATGTTATGGATTATTTCGATGATAGGTGCATCGCCACTGAGAGTGGCTATTTTTATCGTAAACTTTGTGTGACTATCTTGGTCATCAGGTAGTTTATAGCCAAAAAGCGAATTCGGTATTTTATTTTTGTAAGCATAACGGATTTTTTCCCGAGGAACTTCTTTTATTCACTGAATACCTAGATCGTGTTTCATTATTTTATCCACTTCAACGATATTCTATATAGATACAAAACTAATAGCAATCCTGTGTCTATTGAGAAGTAATTTGCCGTGCGAATCACGTTGGAATAAATTCTTTGATCACTTAAAACTAAAACGAGTTCGACAGAATATAAAAGTATGCTATGCGGATTTTTAAACGGAAGTTAACCATTTCATTCCATAAACATTAAACTTCCACGCAGGTTATTGATATGAAGATATATTTACTATCGGATAATCGAACTATTATCTGACGTTGGTTTCCACTTTTTGAAATACGTACCGCTCCCTTAATAATCCATCTCTAACAGTTTTGGAGAGAAATTCAGTTCGATTCCACACCGAGAGCCTTCACTCGAATCCACCGGCCTTTCAAGAGATGATGTGTGCGTGTGTTTGTGTATGTGTGTGTGCTCGCGCGCGTGCGTGTGTTTGCGCCAGCTTGTGATCCCGCGAAAGAGACGCATTCGGAGTCATCTCACGCGTAAATCTTTTCCACCGCCTCAATCAAACCCGTGTGAATCGAGTTGACAGGAAACGCGGCGTGCAGCAGAAACCCAACCCTTTCATTGGAATTCATCCGGCGACCGCTACGCCATTTCCGTTATGCAACAGTCCTCGGAGACTATTTCTTTAATGAAGGCACGTTTGAAAAGGGAGCGTCTCTCCTTCTCGAAGGGAACGCCACTACGCGCCCATTTCCATATCCGGTTGCGGTGGAAGAATTATGGGTTCATCCACTCTTTTATAAATAAACAGGTGTTTCGGAATCTCTGTATGCGTGGAAATGTTGCGTGCTTGCGTTCGTGTTTATGCGGTCGTTCGCGTGCGCATAAGTGCGTGTGCTTAAACTTTTGTGCGTATCTTTAATCACATATATACAGATATGGCGGATATTAAACGATCAAACATATAACTATACATGTATGCAGAGGTGAGAAAATATTGAAGTATATGTATATGTACTTATACATAAATCCAAGTATGTTGACCCTGAAAGTATTTAAACAAATTTAAACAATGATACTGTAAATTACATGGCCAGAAACCTTTTTGAAGTATCGTAATTTTGCGGGATTTTATTGCCAATAGGACATCGATTACCTTATATTTGTTAGGCTAGTTTGTGACTGCTAAGGTAAATGAGCAGAACATGTTAACACCTCCTATAAAAAAATAACGATTTAGCTATTTTTCTAGTACATGTCGGGACAGATACTTCAAAAAATTATGTTTGTGGTGGTAGTTTCTGTGTTTTAACCCAGTTTTTTTAGCATTCCTTGCATTGTGGTTCTGTTTTGCATAATTTGCAAGACGGTATTTTTTGCTCAAAATATCTCCATTGTGCTTTATCTGACATCGCTATTGGTAGTTAATCGTTCTGCAGACTGAGATTTTATTACAACCACTCCTAATAATAGACGAGATTTAAATAAAATTGCGGATCAAAAAGCATTCAATAATGCGTGTACCTAAATATGAGATATTTTTAAAAATTTCATAAGACCTGAGACGCATTCACGACTTCAACTGTTATTTTCACAAATGAGATTTTGATGCAAGAAGTTACAGCGTAGCGAGCCCGTGAGTCTTACAATTAGTATTGAAGAGTTTGATCTTTGAAATTATCTTTTGCCGATAAGCCATATTCCCATGACCATTCCCATCCTTGATCTGTTTTTCTCCAACTCGACATCGTTGTTTTTATTTTTGGTGAAAAGAATACGAATGATGTGTGAGTGTGTGCGTATGGATACACAACAGGAAATCCAATTCCTCGATCGCATTGTTAAGGAAGCAGTTTTGCTTAGATTCATTCATTCTGACGTGAAAAATGTATACGTAGGTATGTATTTAAAGGTGTCGTCACGTTGCGAATGGATTAAAACACATTCGTTTCGACGGAATGTATTCGCCATGGCAATATTATTTTTCACCTCATTCGAAACTGGGTCGTTGGCACTGCAGTAAATATGACAGGATTCTTATTTATCCTGGAGTGATAAACAGCCACCCCATTTGCACTGAACTGTTACAGTGGAGAGACTCGCGCTTTAATAAATAACTTTTAAAAATATTCAAACGGAAAGACGTTTTCAATTATGCAGCCTCTGGTGGTTTTCTTCTTTGCACTTTCGACATCGTGTCACGGAGAATAATTGTCAAGTACTTTGAAAATGCGTATCTATCCTCATTCGTTTTCATGAAGTACTCAAACAATATTGCTTAAACAATTTAACGAAAGCTTCCTATCTAAGTATAAATGATTAAACACCTTATGGCGAATTCTTAATAAAACTGATTTTAGATCAGAGAATTTTAGATTGCCATTTCGTGAGATCTCTTTTCTCAAATTAATACGTTTTAGTGCAGTTGAGTTACTATAGAAAATGAATGTTGTGATGGATGAAGTGTGTAACTCAACGAGATTGCTTTAAATCTCTAAAGAAATACGTTTTCACGATTATATTTCCGTAAAATGTATCTCAAAAGCTACATTTTGTACGAGAGTCGCTCATTTTCTAAATGGACATGAAACCAATCTTGTTACCATGCGTGCAAAATTATTTAAAAAATATTATAGTTTAACGAGTGGATGTAGAACTCAACGAAGGATATTCATTTAATTTCCATTATGCGCAGCCGCAATATTTCAGGGATTTTTTCTCTCTTTTCCGCAGCAAAATTAATTTTAGTAACTGATTTATTTAAATGGAGTGTCCGTGTTTATGGGTCGGCCTCGTAGCTTAAGACGGAGTCTATACAGTACCGCACAATAATTACGAGAAAAGTGACACTTCGCAATATGCACACGTGAAGAATGCAAGGAATTCACAGGTGGTGAAAGTGTGGGACAGCAATAAATATTAAGGAAAAAACGGAATCGTTACAAGACAATAAGAGACTCTTATGCGGAGAAAGTGAGCAGCAGCTTTAGGAGTGGAAGGTAACTTTCCAGCCGCGTGACAAAAAATATTACATCATTGTTACCTTAGGATTGCAAATGACTAGGCAGCCGGTATAAAAAAATGGAATCACATTGACCGAAATATCTGGGAGAAATTTCGTGGGAATCACTTGGATGAAACGAGTTTTGGTTTCATCAGTCAGAACTAACGGAACGTAACGCATGTAGTTATTGATGTGGTCCAAAGATTAATTCAGGATTTTTTCGTTTCATGCATCCGCCGTGTATGAACATGCACCGAATTGTTAGTATTTTGATAAAAATGTGATGGCTATGAACTCCCGCTGGATTTTTGTTCCTTTTGTCTAGGGGTCACCAAACTTTTTACTGTGCGGGCCACATACGGCATTTCAAATGACTAATCGGGCCGTGAGAAAATTTCAGAGCTAGTTTTGAAATTTTTTTTACGATTCTGTAATATGTAATTCGCTTATATTTAAAGTAGATTTACCCCAGGCACTCGGAAAATGTCATATCATAAATGATATCTAATGAATACTCTTGCTGATAAGGTGGGCCGGATCAAATCACTGCGCGGGCAGGATGTGGCCCGCGGGCCGTAGTTTGGGGACCCCTGCTTAAGTCAATTCTTACTTTCCTGTGAAAGCTCTCAACTTGACCAGTATTAAGGAAATAACCGCTTTAAGCAATCTGAACACTTACGTGAGCTGAGAGAAGGTTCAGATTTTTTAAGGTTACGGTACATTAAATGGAAATAATTGATAACGGCAATTATCTTTCCGAAATCAAGGAAAAAATTAGGATGCTGATGGGAAAGTTTCATATTGAAACATTTCCGTTAAATAAAAAAGTTGTTTGGAATTAAATGATGATAACATTATTAGTTTATATTTATGATTCAATGTGCTCTGGGATATTTAAAGTCTTAACAAAAGTATTCCTGTGGAACTTTATTGCTAATATTTTTATAAATATTAACTGCAACGAAAATTTACTTTCAGAATGATCCAATATAATTAAACTCATATTCGATATAAATACGGAATGTATTATTGATTTTTATTGATTTAGGTTTAGATTTTCGTAGTACGATTAGTATACCCGAAAATGATTGATTTAAAAGATTGTGACGATTTGATTAAATTTTCAGGATGTAACATGACGCATCCCTCATTTGCTTCATTAGGCCCGTTTCATTGTCAGCAGCGTTATTAAACATAGGTGCTATAAAAATATAGCCAATTATTTTACTTTTTTCGTTCTCTACATGAATATTTATTGAGATGGAAAATGATTTTTCGGAGGAAATAAAATGGAGGTTGGAGCGGAACTCGGTTTAAAAGCTAGCTCACGAAATTTAAATTACGCTCTCGTATTTTTTGTGGCTTTAAAATCTGCAAATGGCAGCCCCAATTAATACAAGAAAGGCTCACTTAATTACTCGAGCCTTAAGTTATGTTTCTATCAATCAAGAATAAAAGAATATTGTGTACGCGATGAAGACAACAAAACCGCGGACCGGCGTTCTCTGTGTCTACATTTGGGAGGATGTAAATGAATTACCTCTGTGGTATTGATGGAACCTTTTCATATACGAAATGCAGAGGAAACATGAAAAACTTAAACTTCGAGATTTCGATATGGACATTTTAGTGTCTCTGACTCCAATAATGTGACATTTTCAATGCCGTCTGTCTGTCGTCCTTTTCTTGGTCCCTTACGAGATTCCTGAACTGAGCGTTTTTGGTTTGAGTTCGAACCGGATGTCGCTGTCTATCGATAATCGATGATTGAAACTAAGTACATGACGGGTGCAGTTTTCCGATTCCACTCCGCTCGTTATAACATGATTCAATAAATCAGATAAAATAGTTTACTATTTTATTTTTACCCCAAATAATATTCCACACTCCACTTTTCAAGTTTAAATCTTCAATGTACGAAGTAGTTTTGAATTAGAATGCAGACAACCCTCAACTAGTGCTCTTAAATTGTTCTAGGAAAACCAGGCATTAGCGAAAAAGCTATATATATTCTATTGTTTTGTAATAATAATTTCGTAGTCGCGGTCCGCCTAAGAGTTAGGAAATGTATTTTTGGGCTTCTACACGCACGTAAAAGGTTTGTGATGGGTGTTAATGAACATAAAGAAATATATAAAAATTAAACAACCATTTAATATTTTTAATCGGTAAAAATAATCCCCATGATGGCACACCCTGACCCTGAGTAGGGTGAGGGGGACAACCAGTGGCGATCGTAAAATTTCGTTTAAATGGCCGTTGATTCATTGCATTGGCTTCACTCTCATAGAAAAGGATAAGCGAATACTACTCATTAGTTTACGACGCAAAGTGCGTTATAGCGAAACCACGAAGCGAAACAGCTTTATGCGTGTGGTACTTGTAGACATCCATCTGAATATATATTAGGATGAGATTGAACCAAAATTTTTCCAATTCACAATACAAATTCAGGAAAATTAATTAAGACTTTATTGGAAGTTTTAATTTGTAATTTATAAATGTAAGAGAGAAAATAATACACGAGGTAGCCAACGCTGGAATTGTCCAATTGTGAAATAAGGAAGCAGGTTAAACGGGTTATATTTCTCCCAACAATGTGCGTGATATTTTGTCAATAGAGGAAATAGGAAATATTATTATTGGTACCTTCGGAATAATAATGGAAGTGTTATTCTAGAACTCTTAAAAATGTGCACCGTTGTGGAAAAAATTTTGACAGTGCTAAAGCAGGTATTTATTTATTTTGAAAAGTATATTGCTTATGGCCGTAGCCTGTATAATTGAAGTTTTATTTAAGGGTAATTTAACTCGTCTGACCCAATTTGTATATAGCAAACTAATAACTGAGGCTCCTTGAACTAAACTGTTAGAAAATTTGCTTAGCGAAAATGTCTAAAGTCAATTGATAATTGCATCGTCACATACTGGAGTATTTCTACAATTTGAAGAAATTCCACAAAGTGACGCCTGAAACTATTAACTAGACTAAGGTCAAGTCGCATCGTTAACCCTTTGACTGCCAAATTAAATTGGCGACTTTGTCCGGCAAGTACTCAATTAAATGAAGAAATAATTTTTTTCTTTTTACCTCAAAATGTGTTATTCCTGTTTGCATATGCACTCATGGCCATGGAAAATTAATTTTTTCGCTATTTTATTATATAACTTTAAAAAATGGACGAAACTTGCAGAAATTTTAAAATTTCACATCACTTAATACATTACTTAACACTTTTTGTTATCTGACCTATTAGAACATTTGCAATATTCTTTATAATGTTTCAGTGTATGGTATTTTTGGTAACAGGGTATAACACACAGTGTAGGTTTTTCTGGGCAGTCCATACAAAAGTAATTAGTTTGCTTACGTCGGCAATCCCCTTTCCCTTTCAAAGTACACTAGCATGATCGAGCAATTTTTACAGTTACTCTCAGAAAGCAATTCACCAATATCCACGATTTTTCCTTTTTCTACTCTGCTTAGCCTTTTTTTCTAATTTTAGAAATATCAGGAGAAAATATTACAGCTAAAATCAAGTCATAAAATATATAGTTTTGGTTGGCTACATCTATGTGAGACATGTAAATAATTAGGACTTAATAACTTCTCAGTAGAGCCAAAATTAAGTTAGGAAACAATTATAACGTATGGAAAATCAAAGTAATTTGTAAGGATATTTGAGTTACATTAACAAGTTGTGTACGGATCTAGAGAATTCTAGTTTCAGGCCCGCCAATCACGAAAATATCGATTTTTTTATTTCAAGTAATATTTTCTTAGTTTTATAGCACTAACTTGAGTAAAACAAGAAAATGTTCAGCCAAGTTTGCGTTATTACTCATCAGCTGTGCTCTTTTCAGCGCAATTGGTGTGTATAAAACTTTTATCGCATTAAGTAAACATAGGCTCAAGATCTTTCTGCTTGAGAAAGCAAAAGGTTCGGCTATGCGTCGGGAGGACCTGAGAGAGTCATTGTGTGATGAAGTAGAAGACATGAAAAAAATGAATAAATGTGTCGCGAGAAAGGACACTTGAAGGCAGATTTTCAGGCAGCTTGAGTATCATAAGTATGTTGTTTGAAAGATATAGTAAATACATCCTTCCAGAACATCCAGTACGCAATGTGCTAATGATGATCTACGTTTATTTTACGAGAAATTTACATATAAAATGTTTGAGATCATAGTATAAATATGGGGAAGCAATTTAAGGTCTCACACACAAAAAATACATGAAAACCACAAAAATTCCGAAATAAATAAAAGTATTAGACACGCAAATAACTGCAGCATAAAAATATTATAATTTGCTCGGTATTTGTTTGAAGAACAATTAAAAACAAAAGTAATACTTCTTGACTAAAATAAGAATGGACCAGAGGCAAAATATTTGGATGAACCACTTGCCCTTGACAGGGTTTGCTGCGTTAATTTGGAGGATTGCCAATAAGTGGTAGCACGATATAGAGAATTAAAAATGCCATTTCTGAGTAGTTTGACTATAGTAGAATGTGGCAGCAGATTGTAGAAATTTTTCTGAGGTTGTGGACTAAAGTCGAATATGGCAGCAGAAGGTACATGATTCTCATTCGACTTTAGTTTCACATGGCAGCGAAAGGGTTAAGCAAAGCAAATTATCAGAGAACTGATAATGCATGGCAAAGCATTGTTATTTCAAAATTGAATGTTCAAATTTATTTATTCACTTTCGCCAGTGTGTAACGACGGTAGTATTTGTTTATAATTTGCTGCTAATTGAGTTAAATCTTATATTAATAAATTTGGAATAAACTTCTAAAATATAGAGCTACTACGATATCGTCAAACATATGGATATTCTTGCTTGATATTTGACCCTTGACTAAGACAATTATTTTTGTTAAACTGGACATAATCTTTCATCGAAACGTAAGTGCCTTTTTATATATAAGTCATTTTTATTGCTCCATGATAAAAAAGTGCATCTGCTTCAATCGCCATTTTGTCGCCGCGAGATATGCTGTTAAGTGCATTATAACGGAAAGTAAGAGGCAAGGATTATAAAACTCGTTCCATCTACGCAGTATGCCAAGGTGGGTGGATGGAATTCTCATTGGTTAATTCGGCTCGGGTCGAATTTCGTAACTTACTTCCATCGCTAAGAAATCTCGCGCTGACTCGTCGGCTTGCAACGTATCCCCGAATCACGGCGGCTTTCTAAAGTAACGTTGCGGAATTCTTAGGTTCGCAAGTACCTGGATAGGTGTCCCGAGGGGATCGCTTGAAAATCCGTGATATCACTGGCGACCGCAACACTCGGGCAGACGCGAAATCGCTTTCAGAGCACGCCGAGAACCTGCTGAAAGCAACACGCATCGACTTTACGATGTCTTACGGCTAAAACCATTGTGTTCGCCTCTTTCTATCGATGCTATCCTATCTATAAGACCCATCGACTTCGACGTTTTACCTCGGAAATTATTCGGTTTCGAATATCGCCCAACCTATTTTCGATTTCTTGACCCGAGAGAAGTAATGCCCTTTTTCATTTATTCCGCTGCTTAAGTTCGTGTTTGTTTCTTTCGACAGATGCTGTCGAATATACCCTTTCAATTAGTCGAAATCTAGAATTGCGTGTAGTGATACTGGTGTCCTTCGAGTCACGAATATTAGCTCAAAGGAATTTGTAAGCAACTAAACTTGAATGTTAGGCGGACAATTTGACATACAGATGGTTAAAACAGGAATTAATATATCTTTATTTGAAATTACAATTTCTTTGTGATGTAAAATACGTTTGTGTACGATGCTGATTCACGGGCCACTCTGTATCTAGCCAAATGTTTCGCCAACTTAATACGACTTTTTTAAATTGGGTTAAATTTTTCCATAAAACTATTAAATATTTATTCCGAAGCGTGTTTAGTTTGCGTTTTAGGGACAATGTTAAGTACTTTGTTTAGATATTTTATCGCAGAATTTTCTAGTTTCCTATAAATACGATTTAAATAAGTGTTTATTGCATTCTTAATATTCGTTTTATTATTGAAAAAAATTATTTCGTTTAAAGAGAGCATCTAAAATCATACAACAGAAGTCGAGGGGAAAATATTTATCGATAATTATGCTATTTTCCAAGGACGTTACCCTTTCGCTGACAGAGCCAGGGGCAGATCAAGGAACGGGTTCACAGAGCTGTAGCCGGAGATTGAGGACTCCTCGTTTCACAAAAAAAAGCAAGGAATATCAAAAATAAAAAAGTAGGTGACAGACAGAAATAAACTCTTATTACGTAAAGAACCTGTTTCTAATCATGGATTTTCCCTATTAGATTTATTTTAAAGGGCTCCAAATAGCATTAGTCCCACCGATCTTATTAGTACGTTCACTATTTCTTTCATCGATTAGTTTGGTCTATAGTTGATGAGCCCAACATCAGAGTGATTAATTCGATGAAATATCGTCCCCAACACGTTAACAGGACGGAAGTGTCTACAGAAAACCTATTTCGAGGGGCGTGCGGTAAGTCAGGGATCGTCTTTATAAGATCCGGTTTAGGTTGTTAGATTCTAACTCCGCGAGCCGACGTAAACAAGAACAAGGATGTGCATAATTGGCTCTCGGTCATAATATTTATGAATATATGCTCGATATACGTATCGATCGCCCAAGAAAGATATCTCGGAACACAATCTGCATCCGGTTTTAATCGTCGAAGGAAATCTCTCGGGCGGAATAGCAGGAAATCCAGCGGGCAATCGTGCTTTGAAACACGCGGAGCAAAAAAATAACAGAAACCGAGCGATCCCTTTAGAAAAAGGAAAACGAGAGTCTTAAACGCACACCCGATATATGTTATAATTAAGCTTTGCCAAACCACCCCTTCGGATGTAATCAATTTCTCTTAATTGGACCACAATGATTCTGCATTTGAAGCCTCCTGCGAAGATTTAAATCAAACCGATTTTCATCCTTTCCCTCCCTCATCTCCCCCTCCCCCTAAAGAGAGGGGAAATCCGACTTTATCTACATTCGGCCAAAAAAATGTACACGGCGGCATAACGACGCAAGGCGGGTCGCGTTCGAAACAATCGCAAAGAGTTCTGAAGTGGTATGAGTTGGCAAAATCGAGAAGCGATGGATGATAACAGTATACATTACACCCATTCCGAGCGAAGGGGATCGAGGGAGGATGGAGAGAGAGAGAGAGGGCCCTTTCGTATTTTGCAACTGCACACGGGGCGCACGGAGCAAAAAAGGAACGAAAACAAAAGCGAAACGAAAATCCATCTCGCGTTTTGTCAAGCAAGGCCAATCAGCGGGAAGGAACGTTCAATCCTTTTCATCCTCTTGCAAGTTTTTAGGGCGGGGTGAGGGCAACAAAAACAGCGGACTAACCCATATAATTTCGAGGGCTCGAAATAAAAAAAAAAGAAAATCGCAAAAACCCTACGCGCGCAAAAAAAGAAAGCTTCTTCATTTTTTATTTTCAAAATAAGTTGTCCGTTATCTACCAAACACCCACAACGGTTCGTCTGGGTCACATCATCAATCAAAACGTCAAAGCATCGTATTAGGTATGGAAGGGAAGGTTTTGGGGAGGGGTGGAGGGGGAAGAAATAAGAAGAGGAGAAAATGAGCTGGATACTTGCTCATGCAGCAAAGGGCGGGGTAAGAGAGAGGGTGGGGGAGGTGGAAGGTGGAGAAGGGAGGAGGAGGAGGACGAGGATGGAGGATGAGGGGGAAGGAGGAGAAGGGGGATGGAGGAGAAGGTGGATCGAGGAGGATGGTGATGGAGGGGGAGGGGGAGGGAAGGCCGAGCCGCTCCGACGGGATGGGGGGTGCGGCGGGGAGGGAGGAATCGGCGAGGTTAAGCTCGCAAGACGCGAAAGATGAAGAACAAAAGAAGGGAGGAGGGCGTAGGCGGGAGGAGGAAGAGCGCAAGAGTATGGGAATGAAGATTAGGAGGGAGTGGCCGGAGGAGAAAAATGGTGGGCGCGTTTAATCATGCCGATGGTCCTTGGGCCCTACGTTCCCATTTGACACTTAATGCGAATAAACGTGCTGGCCGAGAGAAAGAGAGAGAGAGCGGAGAGAGAGAGTGTGCAAGGGAGTTGGGTGAGTGGAGGCGGGGGTGGGGTGTGGGCTTGCGGGGGTGGGGCGGGGGCGAGATCGTGGGATGAGGAGATGTACTCGGGAGCCGCTGCGTTGGGGGAACGGTACGATTAGAAGGTGGGAGAGCCTTCGCGCGGTGGCCCGTGGGGGAGGAAGATAGGAAGAGCCCGCCGCGTCCTTGGGGCCCTCCGTTCCCTTGGGGGCCGTGCGGGAGACCCAACCTCTGCCGCGTCACGTGGGCGTCCTTGATAGTGGTGACCAACAGATTACGCTTCAACTCTCGAAACGATAAATAACTGCGTCAGGGGGCCAGTGGCATGCAGCCCCTCATGGCCCCCAAGGGTCAATAATAGGATCTGTTGCACAACGGAGGTTGGCCTTTGGGGAGGAGGGAATGGGGTTCCGAGAGGACGTTGCGGGGACCGTGGCCAAACCCCGCCTCCGCGCGAACCGTGACCAATCGCGAGACCGCCATCTCCGGACCGCTTCCCACGAGTCCGGGATGCTGAGGGAGAAAAAAACGAGTCTGGATGCGGATCCGAGGCGCTACGGGTAGGGAGGGAAAAAAAGAAGCGAGTTCGGCGGAATTTTATTTATCCGCTCCCAAATGCACGCGACTAACTTCTCGTAATTATGCTGATGGGGCGGGGATGATGGAGTAAAGACTGTCACAAAAAATATGAATAAGTTATAAGGGATTATTTTTTTTCTCCCCGTCTTTAACTCCCCTGAATGAAAAGGCCGGAATAATTTCGCAGCGATATATTTCAGTCGAGTCGAGGAGTGTCTGCCAAAAACGAAATTGCTGTTTTAAGCGGATTCTACTGAATAACATTAAGGTTATTTATTAATTACGGCCGGGGTACAATGGATGCGAACGTTGCCGGCCGGTGAGGGAACTGCGCAAGTCGAACGGAAAAAAGAATGCTAGATGGATGCCGATTAGATTCGCGCGTGGGGGCTATATAAATGGTAGAAACGGCCGAGCAAATTACGCTTTTCCGCGGGAAAGGTTAAAGATACGGACAAATGTCCGGTAGGTGTCTGACGCGTTACAAGAGCTTACTCGTAAAATAATTCTCGCTCGAATCGCAAGACGGAACATTCGAGTCCGGAAGAAAAAAACCGCCATAACAGTCGACGCCGCAGAATTTTTTCCGTCCCTTTCGATGGCTTGAGGTGCCCGAATGGAAATTCCCGAAATGTCGAAAATTTAACCTCAGAATAGGGGTGAAAATTTCAATTTTGCCAAGCAGGTGGAACCGAGAGCCAATTAAAGGCAATTGAGCGAACATAGCGTCTTCAACCATCGCCCTGGCAAGTAACCAAGGGCAATTAATTTGAATTTTAAAGTGCGCCTAAGAATGGAAAGATCGCTCGGGTTCATGGTCTTGATGAAAGCAGATTGCGTTAGTGAGATGCTGAGCCCTTTGGAATCGTTACAGTTTTATGGCGAAGCAGTGCGTGACTTATTTTCATCATTTTTTTGAGTTATGTTGAAGAATGGCCTCAAAGAGGTCTCCTTGACGGTGTTACGCAACGCGCTCCAGTCAGATTTAAAAATATATATTGTCGTGATTAAAAAATCCTCTAAATAAATAGATAATAATCTTGATTTTATCTTAAAATTAAGGTGGGATGAATTACGGCGAAACGTTCGCTTATCTCTCTTTATGCTCTGTAATGGATTATATCAGATGAACTGCAACATAAATCCGTAGATTTCCCCGATGAGGAACGTAAATTAACATTTTTTAAGGCTTCTGAGTTCATGAATTGACCATTTACTTTCGAAATGCGGTAATTTTACTTTATTTATTGCGAAATATAAGAAATACGAAAATATTTCGTCTGAATTATATTTATGATTCGAATATTTCCTATCTAAGACAATTCCTTTTCTGTGTGAAATCCATTTTAATTGTTATAGTTACCTCTTTTGGTCGTCGTGTCAAATTGTTTTTCGCAATATCATGATATTTTGTATCTATTTTATTAATGCGTATTTTGTGTTACCTTTCCATTACATAGGATTGGTTTATTTATGCCAATATGTAGACTATCCTAAAATAAGTATCTTCAACATTAAAAATTATATTTCTTCTTATTTCGAAAAAAATCTAAATTGTTTTCCCATCATATTTTTATAATGGGATGTTTTAATTGAAACTTATTTCGTATTGCTAAGGATAATTTGTGTTAAGCATTTATTTATTTAAACTAACATTAGTGAAATTATAAACAAAATCTCTAATAATTTTGAAAGTGCATTTTTAATGTTTCATGAAAATAATTCAACATATGCATCGCTCAATTAATATAAATACCTTATTGACTTTGGTGTTTTAAATTTTCTTGTTAGATTGTCTCTCTACACACAGGTAAATTTAAACTAACGAAAAAGTCTCAGATTCAACGTTGAAGGGTCACGTATTATAGATGGGAGCATTATAAACATTATTAATGCTACCAGTCTGACAGGGAGTAAGTTATGTGACGCATTCCTCCAAATCTCCCCAGAGGTCCAGATTCAGTAGTCCGAACCGCCGACCATAAATCAAGCGATTCCACCCAATATCCTCACCTCTTTGAGTCTTATCGTTTCATATACGGATTTAGAGGCGGTCAAAAAAAGTCCGTTCCGACGATTTCTATTCCATCGAGCGAAGCGTGGAATCGATGGAAGGGATAAAAAACAGAGGAAGGTCGTGAGGCGAAACAATATGTCATCGCGAACTCATCAAATTTGCTATCTCGTCCCGTTTCGTTCGTTACGTGTTTTTTCATCCTCACGCTGAAAAAAAAGGAAATTTCACTCACGGATGAGAATGGAAGGAAGGAGACCCGGGTCAGAAGTAAAAGAAGAGCGTGGAGCGGGGAAAAAAGAAGCGGGCGGCAATAGTCGCTTGTTTTCTTCGCGGGCGCCGGTGAGATTTCAGGTTTTGCCCCGTAACGGATGAGCATATTCCCAATTAATGACTAAGTCAAATGGTCACACTTTGCCGGAGGAAGGCGGTATGCGTGAAACAATAAAAAAAACTCTTCAAGGACAATGGGACTCTAAGGACAGCCGGGCTTCGGAGGGAGTAATATTTTTTTCTCAGTCGTGCGGCCACTTATGACGAAATGAAAAAAGGTCGAGTATAAGAGAAACGACGGAAGATGGAGATTTTTCGCGCCCCACACTCCCATCTTGAGATCGTTAACTGGGATCGGCGATGTCCCTTATTCTTTTGATGTGAGCGGGAGACTCGGAGGGTTGAAAAAAATATAACAACCAGTCGTGGAAAAACGATTCTTTTTTTCGCGAAAGCTCTCTCCCCATCAGGAATGACAAGGCTAAGAAAACCTACGCGGAAAAACGCGAGGGGCAGTTATAATGGCTGCGGGCCTTTAAGGAAAAAAGGAGGATGAAAATCTCGAATACGTTTGTTTAAGTAACACGCTTTTATGGCTCCGCAAATAATCTGGGTGGAAATCATACAGGCGTTAAGACATTTGCTACCAGAATCGGATTTTACCTTTTTGTTTCGTCTCCTTCATTCCGACTGTGCGCTGATATCTTTCGGCCGAGCCGCCTAGGGATGGCGTTCGGAGATGATTTTTATCCATCAGTCATGAGATGCGAGTTGGACGTGTGGCGATCCAATCTCGGGCGGAATTAAATGAGAAGAAATTTGCGAAGTATATTGCAGGGCACTCGGTTTAAAAAATATATATTGAGAAAGATTTATAACGTCAAGTTTGACGAATATCGTCCGAGCACAATGCTTCAACAAAGAACCGATCCTGTTGCCAGTCACTTTCAATTAAGCGTGCTTACTTATTTTGTATAGCAACAATATTAGCCAACGTAGAATTTTCTAATGTAAAATAATTTGTTCTTGAAATATAAAGTTATCTATTGAAAATATTTTCAGTGTCGGCAATCTGCTCGATTGGTCTAAAATAGGCAAGAAAAGTATGGAAAAGCAAACTAATGCTAATGACAAAGTTTTACGTAACACTATTTGTCGAAATCCGATTAGTGTATAAACAGTGTATAATTAGTCGTATGTAAAAGTTTATCTTTTTCATTAGTTCGTTATGAACGGGTTGCCAAAAGTTAAGGCCAAGCCCGTCGATTTTGCAATAAAAACAATTGGCCCATTTCAGCCACAAATCGGTCGTCATCAGTGCTAATTATACTATGGTAGCTTATAAAAACGAGCAAGGCTTTTCAATTTGGTTTAGCCATAAGTCGATATCGACAATTCTCTCTTAACCCTCGTAGTCTCAAGCGGGGTAGTTCCAGTACCCCAGCCCATTTTTTTGCAACCTATCAATATTCATGGTTCATAATGTACTTGCTAAATATATCGTAGGCATTATTTTCAGTTCTTTTAATCCTAAAAAAAATAATTTTTAGAAAATATTAAATAGTTTCTGAGTGGGGTAGTTGAAATACCCCGTTTGGGAGTCCATGTCACAAACTTTTTATTGGATACTGGATACCGAACAAAGGGTGCTGTTGATGTCGGAGACAAAATGACAAGATAGTATTCATGTGCGAGAACAACCAGTCGTTGGCCAATGAGATTTTTCATGGAAATGATAGATATGCGTACATTTTGTACATGGAAAAGTTTCCCAATTGGCCAAAGAGTAAAAGAAGTCGGCGAAGGTTTTCTTGTCTGTGTTTGCAGCGGGATTGTGCCTCGAGAATATGAAAGAAAGGGCGAAGCATCCCAATGGGCTTCACAAAGATGTAATACAGGCATTGAATATTTGTGATATCCCGTTAAAAGCAAAAGTGAATGTTTGTGAAACACAGTGTAAGTTGTCTGATTATATTGAAATATGCAACAACTAAGATAATTTTAGTAATTTAGATAGTGATTTATGTTAAGATAACAATGTGGGATTTGGAAGATGTCAAAAAGCTTGGAACTGCGAAGGTTAAGACTTTAACGTTCTTAGTTTTAATTTAACATTATTATATGTATATGTATATGCTATTTTATGCATAAAATTTTAATTTATACATTTTTGGCAGATAACTAAAAAAATCGAGTAGACATCACTCTCTCCTGTGCCAAACATATCTTACGTTACATATCTGCGTTCAATATCTATCGTTCTACAGTAACCACATCCGCAGATGTAGAAAAAATAGTAGAGAGATTTCCATTCTCAGTCTCCCTCTCCTTGCGTTCATTTACCATGACGGATATTTAAATTTTGTGGCTCGGGATGGGCAAAAGTTCCGTAATCGACCATGGAACTTTATGCGAGTGCCGTTAAGCCTTATCTTAAGAATGAATCGTTCGGCGAAAGGAAATACTAACGTTTCTTCGCTCTTCTTCATCTAATTGCGTAGAAATTATATAACTGGTCCCTGTTTTTTATTCGAGTAACATAAATGAGAGAAAAAAAATACCGATTTAAGTGAAAGCCCTTATCATTGCGAGCAAATATAAGAAGGTCTTTAAAAATATCTCTCTTTCTCAAAAGAGAGCATTAGAGATCATATTTTTGCATTAAACTAATATGTATGGTACAAACGTTTGGTATTAACACAAATCGTTGAAATTAAACTACTCTTTAGAGGGTAAACTTCCAGTGCGACCTACGTTTGATTGACATTCGCCCTCTGCCCGAAGCGCGGCAAGGAGGAAAGGCAGAAAGAGGAGGAGTAGCATAGTTTCAGATATTGCTCCATACGCGTACTTGACACTTTACACTAGTATCCGGTTGGCAGAAAACGCTTTGCCAACTTTAATGAAAGTTTTCATAATGGATCACTGTTTTATTCATGAACACATCCAGCAACGTAATCGACCGAGTGAGATACAATTGTATTCTTATCGTTTCTTTCGATCGGTCCTTCGGCCAGATTGATGCATTAAAATAAGGACGGCAGAACTAAATATGACGCGAAGGAGTCTTTTTGGTGTGAACACGTTCGTGGAAGACATCGTATTACCTCAACGTGGGGAGAATAATTTACCGAGCGGAATGAAAAGGAGAAACAAATATTTTAAAAAATCAAAATATTAATCAGAGAAGGGTCAGGCAAGTTTGCGTAAATTTAGGAATGGTTGTTTTTCTATGAATAAGGTGTAAAAGGGATTGGAAAAAGGAGAATTTTAAAGGGTAGAAGAGTGAAGTGGTAGGAAAAATGAAGGAACGACGACACTCTTGATATTGAAACATGTAAACGGAGAAAATGAGACAGGTGGTGGTCAATTTTTACCTATGCGTTAGTTGGGTACTTATGTACATAAAAATATCGTAAAATGTCATGGAAAGGTCTAAAGCGTAACTTACTTTCCCTAGAAGTGATGATTTTGGAGTTGAAAATGTGCCACAAGGAAAAATGGTTTGGGTAATAATTCCACCCACGTTAAGAAAAATGTGGAATTTAATAGTACATGTGACTTTTTATTTATGTAATCAAACATGTTATTTATTACAAGCGCCTATTCGTTGGAGTTAAATCAAATTGATTTAATAGATTTATTCGATTACACCCAACTCCGACCTTCTTTAGCTGAACACATTACAATTCACCCAATGCGTGAATGTCATCACATCAACCGCTCTTTTATTACTAATAGGTTATATTTGTACACTTGGAAATCGAATATCGACACTGAGACGTAGATCTTTGAGGATTTCAAAAAAACAAACGACAGTCCATGGGCGAAGGACAAACCCGTATTCTCTTAACAGTCTCTGAAAGAAATGTCGGGAATGGTGAATGATATCTTTTGTTGTTAGGCTCTATATCTTCTTGACGACCAAAAAGGTATGCTACGATTCACACTGAATTACATACGATGACGCGATATTCCATGGTGTAAGATTTCTGGGTAGGGCATATAATAATATTTATCGCATACATATAAGAAGCCACGAAAAATACTTAAAGCTCTTCGCATAGAAATTGCCATAACATTACTACTACTTTCGGTTCAAGATTTTTTAGCCATCTTGTAGCTTTCTTCTATAATGTTATCTATAATTTCAATAATACGATCGGATTTAACCCTCCGGTACTCGAGCGGGGTAGATTTCTACTCCATCCCTCACATTTAATGATGGTTTCCCTCCCGTTTGTTTTTCTCTGTCTCTTCCTTTTCAAGAGTGACACGTGTGTGGAAGGTTTTTAGGAAAAATTTCTAGTATTGTGTCAACCGTTTTTCTTAGACGGAGCACGGCGGACATCTGTGATATATCTCCTTGTTTGGAAAATATTGTTGCTGTTTTGGTGAATTAGTTTTAAATGCAACAATTGACAGCTTTTTCATGTTTCTGATTCTCACTAAACAAATTTTAGCAGATACCTATAATTTCTGAGGCGAGGAAAAAACTTGTGATCTTTTCACTTTCTCTCTCCATATGCAATATCATTAATAGTAAATAATTAAATTTTTATAGACTAATTGTCTCGCACTAATTAATTTATACTTGGTGGTTGTATATGAGACATCTGAAAAAAATTCTGAGACATCTGAGAAATATTATGAGATATGAGAAAAATAGATTTGTATGAAATGAGGAAATGACGACTCTTGAAAAATAGTAAAATTATTACAATTGTACTTATATAAACTTTTATGTATTTATTTTATATTTATATTAAAAATTAATTGTAATTTACCTATTTTTACTAAATTTATTTGACATTATAGAAATATTGACTTAAGTTTTGTTAATTTTTATTTTGAAATAATATTATTAAATATACTTAAAAATTATCTGTTGTGTTTATATTAAATTATATACATATTTGTATTTTTTGTTGAAGAATGAACTACATTTGTCATGCATTTTCATTGTATTACATATGGGGTTATAATCTACCCCGCGCGAGTACTCGTGCTTGAAAAATCCGCGCGAGTACTGGAGGGTTAACTAGGCAATTAAAGTTGTACGTGCTGATAAAAAATCGGAATTTCACATTTTTCATCGGCCTGGCATACCTATGGAATTCAGTCACACTGCGATACAATCTCCAGCTCATTACAGGGAAATGCTTAATGTTAAAGCCCTTAAACAGAGGCTATATTTAATGGAGCAGCGCCTTAAAACAAGGCATTAAAATTCTGATACGTGAATCAAACGAAACGATGATATACACAAAGTTTGCTTACATTTAGAACAAATAAAGAGACCTTGAAAAATCCCATCGCAGGCATAGAATAACGTGACACATTCTTAAGTCAGTTAACTGCACATAAGTTTTACACGTCAAATCCGATAAACTCTGAATAAAAAAAAATACAATCATTGAAGCGAATGGCCCACAAACAAAAAATCGAAAAGTAAATTGATTTATTTATGGCACACACACGCGCGTGTGTGGGCACATGCACACACATTTTTGTCACTTTTTGCTACAGTCACCGGCCTCTTGTATCCTTGTCGAATTTATGATTCAAAATCAAACAGAAGCGCTTCGCATAGAGTTGTTATTTATCCTGAAATACTATACGTGCAATAAAAGTACACGCTGCTATAAATAACATTGCAAAATAAACTTTTATTATCATTATCATTTATTATCTATAAAAAGTAATTTATAAAAATTCCTTTTCCATATTGTTTTTTGTGTTATATCGATTAAAAAACGAAGTTTATAATAGTAAACAAGGATTCTTCTTTAGGGCGGAGTAGATCAGTTTGTATATGGTCTAGCTACGATTTCAAAATAAGCTTGGTAATTGTCTATACCGTATTTACTAGAATAATTCTCTCTATTTAGATACATGAAATAGATCATTTTTATTCTCGCACTCAATTTTTTCCTTTTAGAACATAGTTTTAATCACGATTGCTGAGGAAGAAGAAATCCCGAGGAAGGGATAGTGTAAACAGAGCTGTTTGAAAGTTAACAATTGCTATATTTTATATCATGTCAATATTTTATAAGTGAATTTAGCTTTATCGATGTAAAGTGTTCCTATTCCATGTGGTTTTACGATAAAATTTGCAATGCTGTAATAATGTAGAGAAAATCCTTTGTATGACTGATTTTAGCAAAATTCTGGCACCCTGATAATAAATGTGAAAGAATTATTTCAGTATATCCGGCATTTATTTTATTGCACAGGTCGAGTTTTGAAAGGAAAAACGTGTGTAATAACAACTAATAATAAAGATCGCTTCTAATTAAGCCATCTCAATAATTAATTTATTCGGATATTAAAGCGTATAGCGCATCATCCTTGCACAGATACGTAACATAAGCATGTAAAATGACGTTAAATTAGAGGAATAAAAAAATGAAGTTTGCCTTTCTGGTTCCATAAGTAAAGATTTAAAATACGTGAACAAATTATTCCAATAGGTAAACTTATTCGAAGCTTCATTCATTTATGTTTATAAGAATTTTGTATATCAGGAATCACTTTTTCGCTATAAGAGCATTTTAAAAAGGCATTTCAGTTATAGTGATTCTTAAAATAATTAGAGGTTTATTAAAACATACAGCTGGAAAATCGCTTTTCTGCATCAACAGATTATAAAGTGTATCCTAACCTCGAAACCACCGGTTTAATCCTGCTGTGAAGGTAATGATTGTAAAACATAGCTTGTTGAATTCCTCACAACTTTACCGTCGTTATTGTTCTTGCATTTTCTTAGTTTGATTTTTGCGTATTGACTATACATCGGTAAGTGCGCTGTCCGTAAAAAATTTCATATTGCCACATTCTCATTCTCACTCCAGATGAATGGATAGTATGATAATTTTTCGATATAAAAGTAGTATGTCCTAGAGCACCTGGTATAGAAAACCATCGGAGTTACAATACAATTATGTAACTATTATAGACCGACATCTTATTGCGAGTTTCAGTAATTCAAATGAAAAAAACAATCCGAAAATTTCCTCCCATATCCAAAGAAATAATTTTTGAATTTCTAAACAAACGAAGCGATGGAGGAATTGCTGGAGCTGACTTTCGACGCAAGTGGTTAGAGTCATAGTGGTGATCAATTTTCTAACCCGACACTAACGTGTGTTCCGAGAAGATAAAAGTCAGTACTGCATGCTTTGGCAGAAAATTGAATTGCGCTCTCTTGGCACTTCCCGCAACAGCCCAATCTGTGTGTTTCTGTGCCTCCGTGGGTGGCGGGCTAATTATACACAGCCACCGTCCTGCGGAAAACACGAAGCAGCTAAAATAACTACATTGGGATCGCAATCCGGAACAAGCTATTTATGTACTCTCCTAGGGTGATCAGATTCTTAGGAGGCAAAATCGGGACAAGAAAATCCGGGACAACCTGAATTTTCGTATCTTTTTAATTATTTTTACAGTAGAACCCCGGTTATCCGACCTTCGATTATTCGACCTACGTTTATCCGACATTCCGTTTTATCCGACATGACGAATATAAGAATTTTTAGGAATGAATACCCAAAAACTACGGTCTTTCAAAGATATAACTCCTACAGAATTACCAGTTCGGTATTGCAGCCAAAAAATGCACGGATAAGCTTTGAAATTGTTCGAAACTGGTTATTTAGTAAAGTAACAAATCCCAATCACTCAATACTTTCAAAAATGAACTGTTTTATTCGAAAAATTATTATAAATGCTATTTATGTTTGTGATATAATTGTGTATTTGATGGCCATATTGTGTTTTCGTTGAAAATAGTAATAAACCTAGTTTATAGATATATGTATATTTTTCATTAGTATTCCGTATTATCCGACATTTCCGGTATCCGACAATCCTTCGGTCCCGTTTAGGACGGACAATCTACCGTACTTAAATTAAAAGTAAATTAGCTTCACAAATACAGAGCACAGTTTTGCTTAACGTATTAACAAATAATTGCATTTTAATGAATATGTAAAAAATCTTACAGCAAAATATATCACGATTTAAAGGTAATAATTACTTTAAGAACAAATGATAAAGTTGAATATATAAATAACAGATGATAAAATAGTACAATATAGCTTCTATTTCATTTGATATAAATTCATATAATTTTTTATACATTTTTTAGACTACGCCTTCCTGTCTCATTCAAATTTTTGTTATTTTTAATCATCTGAAAAAAATTGAAAATTCATATTTAATTTAAATACACATAATATAATGGTATTGATTGTTTTGACGTCAAGTTTGTTTTTTTTTTGTCAGATCACGCAAAATTTATTTTCGAAAAATTCTTTCTACATGTGCATGAAACACAAACCAAACGCCACAGTTTCTTTATCTCTGTGATCTGCTCTTGAATTTTAATGCCGAAAAATAGGAATACCACCGATCGTAACAAGATTAATAAGCAGTTTTTTTATTTTCCAATATAATGTGGTATTTCGATTCCGATTAAACACATTTATGAAATATTTGTGTCGAGGAGATTTTGTAAGACAGAAACAAATTGTCCGGGACAAATGGGTGTCCCAAAGAACTTTATCGGGACAACGGGACGTTAAGTCAAAATCCGGGACAATCCCGGAATTTCCGGGAAGTCTGGTCTCCCTATACTATCCTGACGGCGAAGATGATATTTTTACATACATGAATCCTGTAAAAAATGCCACTGAATCAATTAGATCATCTAATAATGTTGTGTGACGCAAATACAGGTAACTCTAGTTCAACGAACGTTCGTTGAACGAATGTTCACTTTAACGAATGAATTGAATTTTATGGCTTTACTTCTCACCGAAAATAGTGTTCACTTTAACGTACTAAATAACATGTATCCAACTCAGATCAAAGAAACTCGGATATTTACGATAGCTCTTGGGGTCAAAAAGACCGTCTTGTTTACCCATGAATTGTTCGTGTGTCCAATTTACCACGCATTTTTCCTATGGCCCGCATTTCTTGAGAGACTTAATATGACGTTACCGAACGTGCTGTTTGTTACTCAAAATATATTTACAAATATCCACTTACACCTGAATGACCTCTTATATACCGATAAGGAGGAAGTGCACTACGCGGTGTTTCCCACAGCATCTGCAGTTTACCAGGAAAGTCAGCGGAAAATTCACGATCTTTCAACGAGAGTTGGCTGTACTACCGAGTTTGTCTACTGCAACAATCGAGCAATCAATCAAATCGGCTGTAAGAGGAACACAAAATTGTATCGGCCTTTTAAAAGTGAATTTTTCAATCATTTCCGATAATTTTCCGTTTGATATTTTAAAAATCAACTATTCAATTCTGGATTATCGACAAATCACCGCCGATAATGACGAAATGACGAAAAACGTAAAGTGGTTATTCAATTATATATGTATTTCTGAATAAGAAATACGAATTGTGAAAAACTACTTACTTTTGAAATAAATTCTCTTTTATGTCTGTCTGCTTAGGAACTTATGATCATTTCATTCCATCAATTTCTAGCTTGACAATCTCTCCATTTGAGAGGGAGGGGTTTTCTTCGACCTATCTCTTGGAGGGCGTCCGTTGGGGCTGGTTGATACTAGCTTGGCTAGCCCAGAACCAACTAAGAAATACACCCGCATTCAGAAACTGGAAAAATTATCTGCTACGGTTCAGTGGTAAAATATCCGCCCGGCAAGTGGAAGACCAGGGTTTGATTCCCGATCATTGCAGAATATTTTCTCGTTTCAAAATTATTCCCGGAATTATACTTGTCCAATTTCAAACTTTGAAAACGCAAAACCCTTGCAAGTATTTGGTATCGTGTATCTCCATCCAAAAGTTTTTCTGCAAAAATCGTTCGAATTTGTCAACTCTCTGTGAGGGAGTTATGCTGTCACCACCGCTTTGCTAAATGAATTCGATATTCGCCCAAAAAATGATTTCTGGATAATAGAAAGATTTTCAGCAAATTTTCAAATAAGTAATATCGTGACCCCGTTGTTGAGTCGTATTAATGTCATCCATTGAAAAATTAGAATAGCTACCATAGGTAACCTCATCTTCCGATTTTTCTTTTAACCCTCCGTTAGTCGCGTGGCGTCTCCTGGACGCCATGTAATATTATTTTCTTTGCACGCAGCAGATTTGGATATTTAGGAACTTCTCCTTTTCGTATCTTATTATTTCAAGCTTATCTGCCCATCATTTAAACGTTTTCGGGTTTCGTCACCTCACCGGGTTATATAGTATTTTTTAAATATTTTATGAGTCTGATAGACGCCACGCGACAACTTACGTTCCATTGGGTTACATCATTATTTTTGCGCTGTCCATTGAAATCATTTTTAATGCGTTATATTTTATTTAAAACAAATATGTATATAGTATATTTGTTAATTTATTTACTTACTATATTTTGTTCTTTGTATTAGAGCTTTCATTGTGCTACTTTATATGGCTGGTTTCCTTAGAAACAGCAAACTGAATATAAGTGATTTGTGGAATACTGATAGTACTGGGATTGAATTTTTTCGTCTGGTAATGTCTCAGAAACGCTTTCATTTCCGTTTACGAAATACTCGTTTTGATGACAAAGCAACCAGGAATGAAAGGAAAGTTTTAGATAAACTTGCACCTGTGAGGGAAGCTTTTGGTATATTTGTTCAGAACTGCCGTGAAAGTTATTCCTTGGGGGAATATGTAACTATAGATGAAATGCTGGCAAAATTCAGGGGAAGGTGCAGTTTTAGGCAATACATCCCCACCAAACCCGGAAAATATGGAATAAAGATATATTTACTGGCAGACGCTAAAAACTTTTACGCAGCAAATTTAGAAATAAATATACGCAGGGAAACAGCCAGATGGTCCATTTCAGGTTAGCAACAGTCCTTATGATGTTGTCAAAAGATTGATCATGCCAATTAGTGGTAGTGGACGTAATATTACCGCAGATAATTGGTTTACTAGTTGCGAACTACTTACAGACATTCTAAAAAGTGACAGGCTTACATATGTAGGTACAATAAGGAACAATAAAAGGCAGCTTTCACCCTCTTTTGCATCAGTACAAGGTCGGGAACAATTTACATCTCGTTTTGGTTTTCAAAAGCATTGCACTTTAATGTCTTACATACACAAAGCAAGGAAAAATGTCCTCCTACTTTCGTCAATGCATCATGATTCTGCTATCAACGAAACAACAGGTACGGCAAAAAAAAAAAAAACAGAAATAGTGACATTCTATAATGCTACGAAATCTGGAGTTGATGTCGTAGATAAATTATGCGCGACCTACTCTGTTTCAAGAAACATCAATCGGTGGCCTATGACTATATTTTATACAATGCTAAATGTAGGAGCAATAAATGCTCGGGTTATTTACCTAGAAAATAATAATACCGATTCCCAAAAACTTCGGAAGAGAATATATTTCATTAGTAGCAGAACACATACAAAAAAGGTCTCAAATTACCTGTTTACCAAGACAATTAAACAAAAGAACAGTAGAACATAGTACTCAGGTTGAAATTGAAAAGGTACACCCCGAGTCAAGTGCTGGCACCTCTAAACGATTACACAAGGAGACAGAGGAAAGAGAAAAACAGAGTAAAACTACTGCGCGAAAAAGGTGTTACATTTGTGAGCGAAAAAAGAATCGCATGACAAAATCTAAATGTACAAACTGTAACAATTATATTTGCTTAGAGCATTCTGAAAACATTTGTGTTGATTATACAAATAAAACTGGTTAAACATTGTTTACGATGCGAAAAACTTTAATGTATGTCAGAGGAACGTGCGCTCAAATCTATTAACAATATATGTTAATGTACATTAAAATTATAGATATTTTTGTGCCGATTACATTACTTGTATCTTTGTAGTGAATAAATATTATCAATTTAAAGCATTCTCTGTAAGTCTGTACACTTCCTGAAGTAATAATTAAATGGAGTCTGATAGACGCCACGCGACTAAATGTGTTTTAAAAAGTGGCGCTGTTAACGGAGGGTTAAATGTTTTAATTTCTCATTCTGGTCTCGTTGTAAACCAACTGTGAACTGAGGACAAGATGGAATTCAAAGGCCAAATGCTATATATCATTGGTCTTTCACGATTTTTTTGAAGGAGAGAACTTTCTAACGAACTTCTTTATTGTGAGTAAACATTTGTCTTTCTGCCGAGCTCCCATTAAATTCCTCGATTTGATTTACCTACCGCAAGCCCAAACGAACGAAGCATAGTTTGTGATAGCCATTATAGGGTTATCTCTTTATTTATTACCTATTGTGTCTTATACATGCAAGATTTTATGCAGTTGAAATAGAATATCAAGCGAATGTACACCCGTTAGGTATCAAATGCTTCCTCATCCGGTTGGGAACACAACGGAAAGGAATAATGCCAGTAAAAATCGCTCCTTCACGATCTCCACACGATTTTAGGTACCATGCTGATGATTTTACTACGCGAAATGTTCGAATGTAATTTTATTACGAGAGTAGGGGTAGTTGAGATCTCCAATAACGCCCATTTTAAACATATTTTTTTCAATGCAATATAGGTCCATATGTTTGAGCTTTAAATAAAAATTCTGCTACAATAGAAGTATGCTAAGGTATTTTGAAATATTGCACCTTAAAAGGCTTAGCCATTAGCGTAGAATGTGACGATAGGCGTGCCTTGTCTCGTAAAATTAAATCCTGCATCACGAGGTGAGATCACGGACTCTATTATCATCTGGAAGAATAGAAGATTTTTATGTCTCGGAATTAAACTACTTTTAACTTCCACGCATTCCTCGCCCAGTTTTGCCGGATAAAATCCTTCCTCTTATTTTGAAAAATAATACTTTAACTCGATATGTATGAGTAATTTGAATGGATTAAAAGGCTTTCGTACAGGAGAAACTTCCTGAAGTTGTTGAAACGCTCCAGGTTCGTAACTATCGATACACTAACGGTTTTATCTCGAAATATTCTTAGCAGAAATTTAATTGAAATTCCTCATAGCTTCCAGGTAACCAAACCTGTTTCACAGTTAATTATGGGTCGCGTTCATTAATTTTATTTAAGTTTGCAGCGAAATTTAATTGGCCCGCCTGCTATGCATATATTATGAGGTATGCTTTGATTGCCGTGGCATCAAAATGATTGATGAGATTCATTCATCTTACCCATAACTGAGAAAATGGGAATGTATCAGAAGAAAAAAAATACGTTATCGATTTTTATGTAAGGTTTCATAAAATATATATGTGTGAAAAAATTTCTAGATTGTTTGAAACCAAAATATAAAAAAAATATTCAATCATCCAGAAGGAGAGAAACTCTTAAACGATATTTTTCCTTACATTCCCTATACATTCTTTAAGATCACTTTTCTGACTGTCACAGTTATATGAAAAATGAGACGTCATCTAGAAAACCAAGATTGCTGAAGGAGCTAAAAGTAATCAGGAGAAATCAGAGGCGGATCCGGAAATTTCCCAAGTGGGGGGAGGGTGGGGGGCGATCTCCCCAATCGCCCATCCCCCATCCTCCACTTGAACCCGCCTCTGCCAATGAATCTATAGTTTGAAAACCCCTACCCCTGTCAGAATCTTTCTTTCCCTAGCTATACAGACTTAATCTTCGGTGTATAAAAAGGAATTTTGCGTGGAATTAATTTAAGATTCCACCTGGAGGGCAATGGAGATCTCCCCCCCCCCTTTGGATCCGCCAGTGAGATAAACATTTATTATTTTATATTGGTAATAATAACCCTGCTTAACAAAGTGGTTGTTGCATTACACAGGTACACGGTGTCCAGAAGTGCATTGAAATCTCCTTCTAAGGTGTAATATGTTGTCTAAAGAATAAAAAATTATGTTATACAACATTTTTTACTATTTACTCAGTGAATTATAAACGCATAAAAAACACTGCACTGTACGACTACTTCATACTTCAATAAATCGAGTATTTTCTTGTTTGATTTCAAGAAAATAGATTTTAATACAATCTTATGAAAATGGCAAACAAAAACTATGCTATGCAGGAACCCTTAGATTTTATTTTGACAGTATTGCATCCCGGTTTCGACTTACGAGCGTCATCATCGTGCACCCAAATGTACTTGAAATTTTCCCTCGTGCCATTTTTTTGTTTTGCAACTTTTAATGCCTTTTTGGCTACTAAAATGTTAGATGTTTGTAGAAATTGAACTCCAACCGTAAATCTTAGATGGTTAAGTATCTGCGATATGTGAGTTACATAAAAAATTTCTCTGTACTGCCGTGCTGCTTCATTCTTGTTATATGCTCCAAACTCGTTGTTGGACATTTATCCAAAGTATGGCATTGTCGGAGCTCTTGCTCTAATATACGGTATGAGAAAAATGAAAGGTACAAGTGAGCAGTATCTGCATGGCAATAATACTGTGTCGATTACTTCACGGAGGATCTACATTCTTTGGAAACTCACTTAGCAGAATTAGAAGCGTTTATATTTAATGGCTACCTTTTGTTTGGTTGATGGAGGAAAAAGAAAGTGATTAGTTGTAAAAGCACTGTCTGTCTTTTGTTTTTTAGAAATGGGGGGAATAAAGTGATGGAATTGTTAGAGCAGCAGTGATAAAGACGAGAGAGTACCAACTGCGACATTACCTTAATTGTATGGACTTTTTAAGTTCCAAAAGATTTTTCGTGTTAATATTCGCATTGTAATCCTTATGAAAACGGATTATATGCCAAAGGTATTCTAAATTTACTTCTAATATATCCTAATTATCTGGATTATTTTTATAGGATAGTTACATCGAAAACGACTTGTGAAGACCTTCCTGAAAACTTTGTATGTTAGGGACAGTTTTAAGAAAGTGTCACTGTACAAGAATATAGCTTGTGTCCCGAATTCCTGGACAAATAAAAAAATCTATCGATGGTCTCTAATGTAAATAAAGACGGAATTGATATTTTATTTTTACAACTGCCGTAAAATAATAAAAGTTACTAATACAGTGGCGAATTTAACTACTAGTGACGGTGAGGAGAGGTGAGGGAGATAAGTTTTGTAGAAAAATGCAAAAAGGGTGGGATTGGTGAAGTGAGGAAGTGATAGGAGTAATCAGCTTCTAAAAAATGGGCGAAGGGCTATGGGAGAGGATTACGCGGGAGAGTGCTATGCTAATGGTTTTAGCAAAAGGGGGTGAGGATAAAATATGAATAAAGAAAACAGTTGAAGCCCGAGAGTCAGTTTTTTGGAGACATTTTGAATCAAAATAATTAAAAAATGCAGACAGATGACATGATGTAGAAAATACCACAAAATATTGCGAAGAAATTCATAAGAAATATCCTAAAGATTGAACATATGCTACAATTATCCCACCAAAAGAACTCTATAATTGTAGCTCACCAGTTGCAGCTCTGAGTGACTTCAGTTTTGTGGAACTGCGATGAGAGACAAACGATAAAACGGTCCATAATCACGATCTGGCGTTTAAAAACTATTTTTCCCTGCAAAAATAAATTCTTCTTTAATTTGCGAACTCATTTACAGCAGATAGCTGCTAAAAGAAGTACTTAGATTAAATTGATGAATTCACATTTTCCCTTGGCTAAGTGAATGACATATATTGGTACGCGTTCGAATATTTAATTTGAAATATATGCCGGTTTCCTGCCCAGGAATGTAACGTGACATCAGTAGCATCGTTCCGTTTCTTGCCGGGACTGCGCACGCGTACCGTCCATCACCCTTGGCAGCAAGAAAATTCTTTTATTGTTCCACAGAATTTTATTTTGCCCTACTGGATTAACAATGGTGGCGTTAGGTGTTGTTCCCCGTTTGGAATAATGTTTTATCAATATGAAACGGCTTACGTCACCAAATAAAAAATACGTTATTTTCTCTTCAAATTGTTGTCAGACACGACCTTACTCTTCCATTTCCTGACTCTTTCTTATGCTTGGCGCTCTGGGCTTCTTTAACGGTTTTAAAATAATGGGAAACCTCGCATCTTCAATGGCTCGCTTTCCGTTCATTGTTCGAATTAACGGAAGCTTTACATATATTTTGAATTCTTTTTTTCAGTGGTCGGTCTTTTCTTTGCTCTTGAAAACGATTTTTAAAAATATCTATTACAAAAGTCAATAATTTTCTTTTATTGCACAGTGTTTACTCGTGATATTTTTTCACAGTTATCCATTTTATGGTGTCAGAATACATGCGAAAAATTTGTTGTTTTATTGGTTTTCTTTGCTAATTTTTTCTGTATATTATTAAGACTATTACCGAGCAAAAAGATTATTCGATTAAATTTGCTAGTCATTTCCTACATTTTTAGGGCTGCATTACGCGATATTGCATTACTTTAATTTTTTTCTAAGTCCCGTTCGTTGTTTCCTACCTCTGGTTGTAATTAAAATTTAAAGGCAAAACCAATAAAATGGATATTACTCGATTGCTGTAGAATAGGAGTAAAAAACTTCCAATTTATTAATAAACAAACTGTGTACGTGATTACATTAAGAAAAATTTCCACGAGGTACATCCGTTTTTATATCGTTACACTTTTATCTAACCAATAATGGTATTCAACTTTTTTCTGTTTACTTGACTGCTTTTTCGCATTTGTAGCAACATGTCCTTTATTGAAAATATTATTTAGACTTACCGAAGTTATGCCTGGCTTATATTTAATTGTTTTTTCTTGAAAAGTAAGAGTTACACAAGTGTGACAATTACTTAAACTTATCGTAGAAGAGTGCAATTCAGAAATACCTATGCCTTGATACTAGAGGAGTAAAAATAGGTATTGTGCAGTTTTGCAAGTACCTGTTACTCCATAGAATCGGAGAGTGAGCGTCTTCCTCCCTCTCCTTACTTTATAGATTGAATTAGTCAAAAATTCACAGTAATGGATATATATTTACTTCAGTATTTTTGTATTTTACTGCTTAATAGTTTTTGGAAGTATTTCAACAGGCTGTGGGTACGTATAACGTTGGCTCAATGCGTACTTGCTCTCTGAGTTATTATAACACGGATCGTACTAAACTCGCGGTATAGCCGGGAAGTGCTCCATTTTTAAACAAAGTTGCAGGTTTTAATTTTCCTCTCCATCCAACTTGTCTAGTGGAGTTCAAATGTTAACATTTCATGGACCTTGAAAAAAAAGTTCCGTCGAAGTATCACCTAAAAGTTTCAAATTTTCAGGGAACCATTGCCTCTAGATGTCAAATTATGAGCTACCCGGATGAGTTTTATATGCGTAAATCGATAATTTCACAGATATTTACATCATTAAAAGAAATTTGGAAAATAAAACAGAAAAAATGAAAGAACACTGGCTAATAAGAATATAGGCGAAGAGGATTGCAGGAGAATATTATTAAGACATGACCCATTTTTTAATAAAAAGGGCTAGAACGAAATTAAGTTGACTTCATAATAAGATAAATCAATAATTTAAGGTGCAAAAAATAAGTTTATGTTTACATGCTACATGTTTTCCTTATAAGAAAGAAGTGCGTATCTAAGTAACTGAATTGCATTCTTTAGGGAGTACAACAAAAATCCTACGTGAAAATGTAATTTAGAGCAATGCAGTAACTGATTCACGGGACTGATTTCAAAATCTATTAATTTAGCGAGTATTGAAGTGATTTCGTAGAAGTATCTCATTCGTTAAGAATCTTTGTTCGATGATCACGCGAGTGCTTAAGTCGCCATGATTGAGAAGCTTCGTGTAATGCCAATAGACGTATCGTTTATCGAATAAAGGCGAAGGGAAACATTTTCGACAGCTTCAATTTTACTCGCACCGATTATGAAGGACGATCGGTTGTCGTTCCAACTCAGTCAAACATTAATAATCACGGCCTTCGTGACCAAATACCTAGACCAAGCACGCCTCAATCAATAGGTTTAAGATCCGTGTTGCGATTTGGAAAGGCATTTCGGGTTTTATTGCGTTGTAGCGTTTAAAAACTTTTTGGATAGCATGAAATTTTATTTGCCACTTTTCGAGATGAAAGCATAAACCGCGATTTATTCATCCGCGCTCGTTGCCTTTACCAGATTGTGGTTTGTTTTAAAGCTAAAATTTATTATCGCTGCTCTTCTTTTGCCCACGAACGATCTTAGAGAATTAAGAAAAATATGAATATTCTAAAAATACACAGCGTTAGGAAAACGACATGACTTCCAAAAAAAACTTTACAGAATAAATATGTTACTCGATCGATGTTTACATCATTATATTCTTATTCAATTTTAAATGTGTGTTTCGTCGTTTAACAACACGTTTTTGGAGTTCTACGTAAGTGAGTTCCATTTTAAACACATGGCAACCGTTATTAAATAACTTGAACTGTCTTTACAACTAATATTTCATCGCCAAGTGACAGCAGTAAGAGCTCTGATATCGTAAAAGCTCGCGTTTTCCACCTTCTGTTGTCGCTTGCCAGAACAAGATTAAAAAAATAAAATTTCTCGCACCAAAAGTTTCCACATCCGAGGAAAATCGTATGGTAACCCGAGTAGCCGAGGAAAAGCGAAGCAACCTCGAATAGGTAGTAACAACTTATTTTCACGTCTCCGTCCCCTTTGCGATAAACGTTAAACTCCTTGAAGAACCATCCGCAGCGTATGTACTCGCAAAGTTGGCAATCTCTTACATGTTACGCCAAAGACGGAACTGGAGGGAAGAAAAATAAAACAGACGAGTCGTACAAGGCGCCTGTTTTGACATCACGAGGAGTTACTTATTGAAACATGTTAGGATCACCTTATCTCCGTTCAGTAACAGCATTATCCGAGCAAAACTTTTCAGACGTGCCTCCATCTATGGTATAGAGCGAACTTCGAGATTTCCCTCCCCGCTGGGAAAAGGTCATCACGCGAGGAAGGTAGACCATCTCCAGGGCATCAGCACCACGAAGCTACCTACGAAACGTCCTCGCCGCGCCACTGCTCATAACCGACTTCGGTTAATGGGAAAAGGCCCCGTAGGCCCCACGGTTATAAATTACTCGTCTTGCCAATGGGAGGAATAGTTACGCGTCCAATTTGCGGCTAGTAAATTATTGTTGCGAGCGGGAGCGAAACTATAGAATAAAGGTTATTAATTTTCTTAACCATTCCGGGTTTTATTACCAGAAAGGCACCGATTTCTGCTTAGACTAGGACACGAACTAAGAAGTTAGGTCGGAAAAGAAGGGATGAAGAATTTAATTGCGAAACGCATTATTTCAAAAGTTTCACTTTTTATCGAGTAAGCGGTTGGCTAAGAGGGAATTTCACCACTTTTTTCTTCGTCTGCTATTTCTTGTCGAAATTTCCGCGTCTCATTTTATCGCTTACGTTAAAGATCCCAATTTTAAAGGCGATCATGAACGCAATTGGGAACTCCTATGGTTGCGTCGAAAGTGGTAAAATTACGAAACATCCACTTTCTTTCGTTGATGTTACATGACAATTGTGAATAAAAATCCCTATTTCTACGGAGGAACTGCTGAAGGAGATGCCCAGTCGGTTAGAATAAGACACATAACAAGGTAAAATTTTCCACATTCTAGGTTTAAATGTTCGTTTTAAATTGATCTTATCCAGGTATGCGTCAAATAATGATGAAAATATGGTTTTTAATTTTACATATAAGATAAAATTTCAGGTTTTATTAATAGCTGAATTACCACTGGTTTACTGAATCGTTTTATGGCTATATGAAGCAACAGACGATCAATAGACTCGTATAATTATTTAACAATCATTTTCATATTATTATATTATTGGCATACGGTATCATTGCCCCTGTCTGGCGCCACTGTCCAAAACGATGCACATGCGAGGAGGATTATAACAATTTTATATAAAATTTCAGTTGGTTACTGTTTACCAGTTAGCCATCTGATCAACTATTAACGCCGATTTTGCATAAACAAATTTGGTAAATCTGAATCGTACGAAGAATTTTATCTGACAAGCAGCCGTCCTCATAAAAAATCGACCATCGATTCAAAGAATATCCGAGTGACTTGTCGAAGAATTACCACTGAAGACGGCTACTTATAGTAGCTGAAATTTGCTTCTGGTTTAGTCAACTGTTTAATGGCCACAGGGGTCACAATGATCGATCGATCGGATTCAAGCGTTAAGGTCACCTCGACAACTCATTATTCAACGATTCAATTTCTAAATGGAATTTCTGGAGTAAGGTTGGTGACCGTCACCTCCTGTCGCGCACCGACGAAGGCTTTTCCAAACGTAACGGCGGAGATTACTTCCGCGGTCTGTATTCTTACCCCCTCTTCCGTAAGTATTTGGGGGCTGCCAGATCGGACGGGGAGATATTTCGACCGATACGGAGTAGGGATTGACTGATAGGTGTGAAATTTGAGGCCCGCGAAGGCTAAAAGAGACCGACACACGCACGCACACACTCGCCCGCGAGCGTGTTGATATTTCGGCGTGCTGCCGAGGCAACGCGCAGACCTTCAAGAACGGAGTTTCGTACCGAAGTGCTTCGGCTCGAGGTGAGTTTGGGTCGAGACGGTCGGAGAACGAGGCGATTAGTCATGATCGCTCCTGATGAGGTTTGCCTCGAGAAAAATGGAGGTTCCGCCGCTTTTCCATTCTTCGCCGTGTCATTTTTTTATCTCCATCGAATGTGATAAATTGCGTGCTGACGCGCAGCATGCGAACCGAGAGAGGCTAGATGTGGTAAACCACGGAGCTGACCAACGGACTGTTGTAAACCAGCAGAAAAATGTCCTCCCTTCAAATGTTTCTATATATATATATATATATATATATATATATATATATATATATATATATATGTTTATATATACACATACGTACATACATACGCACACACACCTTTTTTGCCAGAGCGTTTCTCGTAAATTACATCTCGTTCGCATATTTTTTAAACCATTTAAAACTTATGGATATGAATAAGCGAGTTAGTCGCGGCAGTGATATTTCATTTTTAACTCGGTTAGCATTTAGGAAAGATGGTGTCTTATCGAGTCTTCCAATCGCCGTTCTCCTCTCGCCTAAATGCATTTTGCATTGATATTGTAAGTGCTCCGTGATCGCGACTGAAGCGTTTTGCAAATAAAAATTTAAAAAGAAACTACTCGGACTATAAAAAAGAGTAATGACATTGGGGCATTTTGACACGCCATAAATCGCACGCGTACAAGTCTGTCAAGCATTAATATTCTCCCATCGAATGAGTAATTTAGCGGGCATAAGTTTTGATTATGAATAAATGCCACGCATCAGAGGCAAGGAACGTTTTTAAACTTTCCAATTCTCATCCCTTGCCCGATGTTCTTTTATCGATATCAACACTGAAATAGGTTTCTGTAGAAATATCACGCGCAATCCGTTTAAGTTTAATGTTAGCCTCCTCATGATTTTTAAGAAAAATATAACGTCGTTAGAGCGTCCCGTATTTTTTGTCATCTGCAAATTGCTAAAGTGCCACTCCTGCGAAATTGGCCGTTTATGCAAATCTTCCAAACTCGGACGTATGGATGGAAGCTGTTGCCACCTTAGCGATTAAACAATAAATTGCTATGGCGAAAAACGTTACTCGGTGAAAGGTCACGGGCCTCCATTTAAATCCTTGTCACACACTGAGTTAAGGAGTTGCATGACCTGACTACGCCAAAACAACCATAATTTTTTCCGGTAGTATTGGGGGTAATTAAAATTAATTGATATGTGTGACTATACCCCTTTTAACATTTAAATACATGCTCATATTTTCAAAGTGCCTTAAATTATTATTGAACTGTAATTTGAGAATTTTTTTACTTGTTTGAAAAATGCGCAATCGCATGTAAATGACGACATAAAAATATTCTTATGTATCGTGGTATGATAAATATGTTTGAATGAAAGGATGTTGTTTAGAGTCGTCAATGATCGTCGAATTGGCATTGAGGATGGCCGCTTTGTAGCTTAAATGCGAAACTGGTTTTCCAAGGCATTATTGGCCTCGGAAGTTATTTTATTTGCTGCATTTAAGTGATTAGGCGAGCTCTATAAATGATTTTTCAAACAAATTATTCTCCAATTTCATCCAAAGGATTAGCATATTTTCCCATTTCGCTGATTAGAACCATCGCTAAAATGAAAAAATCGGACTAAATGTTTGCCTCATTAAACATGCTAGACTTTTTTATTAATTATCACAATTTATCATTTAGCAAATACTTTAACAAAAAAATAAGTTACTCATTACGGTTATGAATTTGTTGCGTATTTTTTCATTTAAATAAAAGTTTTTATTTCATATCATACTTTTTGGGAGATTGTCTTTAAGTCATTGAATTAAGGTTTTAACTCGGTCAAAGGAAATTCAATGACGACCATAGCCGTCCGTTGAATCATTAAGTTAATACAACAAATCTGAGGTTTTAGAACCAAAAGTTTGAATCCCATTTTAAATATTTAATACCTGAATCTGTATAATTTTTACCAAGCTTAATGAAACCCTGTACAATATCGAATATCAAGACTGCATTATATTTACACGTGCTTAAAAATAAAAGCAAACCAATTTAAGGGTTGTTTAACGTCATATAGAGAGGGCAAACTTAACTCGATGGAAAAACAGAGGAATTGCTGTACAGTCTATTGTATTATTTACTAAATATTTAAAGGAAAAATTTTTAATACAGAAACAATTCGCACTAAAATTACCTCAGCAAATAGATACATAACGCGATAGAAATAAGAATAAGTTATTGTGCAAAATGACAGCAGCTAAAATCTCACTACTTGATAAAGTTATACCCGTCAAGGAATCGATTACGCGGCTATATCGTGATTACGTCATTGACTAACGTACAACATATTCCGTTAGGTAATGACCCTACACGCATTCAATGCCGTTAATTGTAAGCACTCGTAAATGAAATATTGAAACATATACGTAATTATTGGACGTCAAAAATTATAGTCATGGCCATACCGTCGCAATATGTATATACTTAGTGAGTTACTGGATTGCATTGGCCAATTGTGACTAAATTCTACCTCGACGTTTATCAAAATGCCAAGGAAAAAGAGTTTAAAGGCACGTCCAGCAACGTTTACATCATACCGGTTTCGCTACGAACCATCAAATCGCTCTATGTCGATTTAAATAATGCTTTTAAGGTTTGACAACATAATATTTATCTCATTTGCACAAATAATGAAGCAGGAATTAGGTAGCAAAAGAACTAAAAATAAGCATGCTATAGTAATTAAAGAGTGGATTGGCATAATTCATCAACGTATGAGCAAAATTACGAGCGATGAAATAATTTCTAATAAATTAATATTAGTAATAGCTGACGGAATGATAAAAAATAGTACCGATGATTAATAACGCCTCTGCAACTCCAGTGCTGGCTAATTAAAATAATATATTGAATTCTTCATTGCTACAATCTCGTTAAGTTTCTCGACGGTACCAGTTACTCAAAGCTGGTATTTTTCGCGCTTTCATATTTATCATTGGGCAGTTTAAACTCATTAATGCGTTTTAGAAGTGCATTACGCGCGTGGAAACATGGTAGAGGATTTTTCTTGATTATTTTTCCTATAGAAAGCTTTAACGAGTTTACGAAAACGATTATAATTATTAATTCCGACCCATCAAAATTTTAGAAAGAAAGGCACGAAAGGATTTTGAAATTGATGAGCAGGGTTCTATCCGACAACTGCTTTAATTTATTTGATTTGAACATAAGTTTGACCTTCAATTATACGCATGCAGGCATAAGCTCTTCTAAAAGAATTTCTGAAAAACGAGAAAAATACTCCCTTGACGGGGAATCAAACACGCGACTACTTCTTGCATTGAATTTAAGATTGACACTTTCCATCGTGTTTAACTGGCCATATCAATTTTGAAATGTCATTGGATTTTCTCTGAGCGTTCATCATGGTGGACATTTGTTACGGAAGATTGATAATAGCATTTCTAGCCCGACATCAACCGAGACATACCCCATTCTGAAAGAGAATTATTCTGCCTCATTATATCAGTGACAGAATATTCGCACGGTAGGTGGAAGATCCGGGTTCGTTTACCGATCAATGTAGAACTGTCCTCCTGCTTTCCAGAAATTATTATAATTGAATTTTCTAAAATTGGTTGTCTCATGTTTTTGAGGAACTTAAATATGTAATTTCCAAACGTAAAGGATGTGTTTTTAGCGATTGTATTGACTCTTTTTCTTTAACGAAATTATTGCATATCTACCAATTGCATCAGAAGTATTCCCTTTTCAATTGATAGAGGATGGTTAGCGTGTCAGACCTCCAATGTTAGGGTCGCGGGTCCGAATTCTGCTGAAAGTATGATCGTTTGCCATAGTCTTTATTATCGTTGCTGCGCTTATTGTTAATAACAGCCGAATGCTGTTTGTAATCTAGTTAAAAACAAAGAAAGTCACCTAAATAGAGAAATAAAACTCTAAACAAGTAAACGGATAATTTTAAAATTCTAATCACCAAACCGCGTTGCATCATTTCGAGCCACGTGCCGTTTCTCCGCCAACCGAGATCTCTAGTGTTTTGGAACGGAGTCCGGTAATATCATGAGAGACGTAAAAAAATGCATGCTCAGACGCTACGTATTCAACCGCCCGCTTCTCCGTCCGACGCCGAACTGATCTAAACACAGTAAAAGGAGATGTGGGCGAGAATCCTTCGACATTTCACACACGCCCACCATTCGACCAGTAATTACGCTCACTCCATCTTTCTCTTTGTCTCCCTTTCCCCCCTTCTCCTCTTGTTTCCCTTCAAACGCGTTACGCTCGAATAAAGAATAATACCACGTCACGTCTTTGCCCAGTCATCACCGAAATCGGTAGGACCCCTGCAAGCACGCAACACGACGGGAATGCATTCATTCGAAGAAGGTGGGTCTGAGGCGTAATTGATGAAAGGTCGAGGAGTTATGAGCATTCATTAAAGCTTTGATCCGAAGAGTGACGGCATTATTTTCCGAGATGAATTGGAAATTTTCAATGGAAACGAAAATAAGTTAATTTGGCTCGCGTTATATGAGAGGGGGTATTCAGAAATTCGTTAAGTTTGAAACGAGGCCACAAAAAATGCGATCAGCGTTCTTAAGTTTTGTTATCTAAAAAGTTAGTAAAAATAATAGGAAATAAAACTATTTCGCAGTCGCAATGATAGGTAGTGAAAACTGTTGCCGGTTTACTTATGGTTTGATCATAGACAAACATTTATCTATTATACAACCGGTAGTGCTGCTAGAACGGGTATGCGGATTCGCAACAAAAATCCGTGAATTTTATAAACTGCATTATAGGATAATTTTTAAAGATGAACTACTAAAACCTTTTCGTTTTATAACACTCAAGACAAAACTTTACGTCCTGGGGTAAAAAATTTGGCTTCTATTTTTATTTTTTGTTTTACATCCACAAATACTTTTGGTGGGTTGAATTCGATGACAATTATGTCTCGTGTAAGGATTTTAGTGTTTTCCCGTAGTAAAAAATATATAAGTATTTTGGACTAAAAAGTGTAGAGATCTTGGGATTTTTTATTGTTACAGTTGAAGGAAATCGACAGCTTTGGTAGATAATGCGGTTCACGTGTTAGCCTTAAAATGCTAAGTCGCAGGTTCGATTCCTGCAGTGGGCTTGGTTGTCTATGGTTTCTTTGTTGCTTTACTAACGTATTACTAGTTGTTTGTAACAGGCCAAATATGAACTGCTCGAGAGCTAATGAAAGACCATAATATAAATATAAATCAACCGCATAATAAGACTGTCTTTCATGAAAAACATTCCTCAACACTTCCATTTATTTATAAATGAGATGCGAATCCGTAAAATATCTCAAATTCCTTTCTGGATAAATAAATAAAATAAAATAATAAAATAATTACACTAAAACATTCTTACGTTTTATTTAGCTTTATTTACAGTACTAACTCTTACAACCACTTTTCTACATTTACTACTGCTTAACTATATTGGTGCAGTGACGCACTTAACTAAAACGTTTCCGTGCAAACTGTATTTTTCTCCTTCACGGCAGCGAGAGCATTGCGATTTTATTTGAACGACGCGCGTATTTAACTCGCGGCTTAATCAAAGACAGGCAACAAATTTCTCTAGGTATCTCATAAATTCTGCAGAGTACTTTGCGGAACTCGCTTCCTGCGCGTTTACTCTATGATCTGCAAACTGGGATTTGCCATTTCATTTCAATTTCTTACTAATTTTTCATGTCGGTTCGAAGTCAGATAATAGCTCATAATTTGAGTTCAGAATAATGAAAGAAAATAACATGCTTAAAACGAGTTTTTATTGCTTCATATTTAAGAAGATACTGAAAGTAGTTGAAAAAGATACATAAAGAACCAAATTGTATTTATGGATGCCGGATTCCACTGGGTTGGAAAGAAATCCTATACTATGAAAAGATAGCAGTGAGGTTTATTTTAAATTTGCTCATTGGCAGTTAGTTATTTTACAAAACATATTTGAATTTTTAAGGATCTGTTAACCGTCGATGTTTATCCGTAGTTATGGCCGCCATTTTAGGCTTATTACGTGAAACAAATGCCAATCGTACATTTATTTTCTTAAAATGGCCAATTTAATGACTGAAACAATTACTTTGTATTAAGGAAACAACGGGTAAACAAATTTGTTTCGAATGAGTGTAACCTGCTTTAAGTTGCTGTACGCCAAGAATGTTGTAGCCGCAATGCAGCAATTAATAATGTGCCCTCAATACGAGGCTGCATTAAAAGACTGGTTCAAAAAATAAAATTTCAAATTTACTAGATCCCCAGTAAAAAATTTGTTTACCCGTATTAAATATGCATTACTCTCAAAATGTATTGTATACAATCTCCCGCGGAATTTATTAAGAAATCGGGGAGATTTCTCAGGCTACAAATTCTACTATGTTTATTCCTATTGGTTTCTGTTGATTTTCAATAATATGAACGCTACACAAATGATTTAACATTTTGTTACACAATATCTCGGCTATTGTTGACGTTTTACTCAAGGTCTAGGGAAGTTATTCTGCCAAGTGCTATTCGTATACATGCGTTTGCTTGGGGCTACAATCTGTCCGACCACCAATTACATATCCTACGAAGGCACGTTTTGTCTTCTGAGAGGAAACTTCAACTGCAATTAAACTGCCATAGTTATTAACCAAAAGACAGAACGTGTTACGTTGAAATCTCCCCATATCGATCAATCAAAATTTTATTACTGATAGATTTATGACAAAACGAAAATGGTGCCAAGGATGCCTGTTAGCTATCAATTTTATAAGATGGCATTGATTGTTGTTTCGCTTTGGGCGATTTAATGTTTTGTATTTCGGAAATTTAACAGAGAATAGGTATTTTTAGTTTAAATGACGGTTTATACATATTCCTTCGTTTCAAATGTGGTCGAAGTTTCATTGAAGGATATACAATCCTCTGATAGTGTTTTTGATTTATTAAAACTTTGCACAGAAAAGGAAAATTATTAGGCGACACATTCGTCGAGACACCGAGGAATAGTAGAAATGTTCTCGAGGGCGTTAATATATAGAATTTAATTCTTAGAAAACGCAGAAATTAAAAAATTACTGCAGCTCCTATAAAACGTTTAACTATTACTACCTAAATAACCGTATTTTGACGCTCATATTTACAAAGTTATCATAAGTTAAGCAAGTCTAATATCAAGTTATAATGATTTGTTTTTGACAATTTGTTACCGTGAAGTATGTTTTATTGATTGTTACCGTTTCATTTACTTGCCAGGCATTGTTTACTCAGAGAATATAAAGATCGATTAAGGCACTATTCGTGGAAGCCTATTCTACACCACCTTTTTGAACTTCGCGTGATTGCGGTTCGCGAATTTGCACTTCACGACAGAATATTTTATGACAATTACTTCTGTTTCGCGCCAATTATTTCCATTTCGCCTCATGCATTTCCTATGCCAACAAGCGGAAAATAGGACTTGCACTTCGCGAATTTTCATTTCGCGTCAGTTTTCAGGAACCGATTTTTCGCGAAGTTTGAAAAGGTGAATTTTATGCCTCGAATTGCACGTAGTTAGTGTAGATGACGCGAATGACTTAGGAATTTATCAGGAACCTCGGCCATATTGGTTCTACACGGAGAAATACCACGTGCGCTCCCTAAATCAAATCGAGTAGCGTTTTCCATTAAATTGCTTTTCCTATAACAGCTGTCGAGTATGCGGTGAGTGGAAGAATATTTTCCGCCTATCAATTTTCCAGCGGAACGTCGTAACAAACCCCTCGCTTTGTCAAGCGGAGAACTCCTCTTTCAAGCAATCGCACGTACTTACACGGGAGTTTTTTTTTACGACATTTCAGCGCCCAACAGTATATCATTTTTACCGTATATTGAACTTCCTTTTATTTCGAAACGGTGGAGGGGAGTAGAAACTCCATCACTGTGTCGAAGTCTTCGTATAGTCAACCACGACCGTTGAATAGACTCTCGAAACGAGCAGCAGCACCTTTCTAGACGACTTACCGTGATGAGATACCCTTGCGTTCAAGGGGGTGGAGGGCGGGGTAGGGAAATTTTAACGAGAAAAAGAAAAGTTAGGGGTTTCCGGTCCTTTGCCATAAAAAAATGACCCCGCGTCCAAGCCGTTTATTATAATTGGTTCTTGCCCTATTGAACCCTTAAAGACATCCTCCGTTTTCTCTCTCTCTCTGGTGCACTTAAAAAACTAAGGAAATTCTCTCGTTTTCTCTCCTCGAACAGTTCAGCTCCGTCATCCTCAGTGGCTTTGGAGATGTAATTTCCTCAAATGACCGCAACATGCAACGGTACGTTAACGTATCAAGCAGAGGAGAAAAGTGTCGAGAAATGTTTGAACGGTTTTAAATGAGCCCCAATTATACCAACCAATGGGAATAAACGAAGAAAGTAACGGAGCTGGAGAATTTTCGTTTAGTGTATCGTATGATAGAAAACTTCCCGGAAGTTTAGGAATAGGGTGGTTTTTAAATGTGTATGTTTAACTGGCAGTCGTTCAAATGATTACTAATGTACAACATGCGACAAAATATACCGCTATTGTATGAACCTATATCTTCGTGAAAGCCTTTCAAAACACACAAACCCTCTCCCTTCATCTTTGCTGTTTAGGCCTGCGAATGAGTTCTTATGTAAAGCAAGAACACGGCAACATTCATAAAGCGTGCATATACATACTTTGTTGGATGAGTCGTTTCCACCACGATAAATCAAGTGTTTACACTAAGTAGAGAAAGGATAAAAGTAAAACTGTATTCGGCATCAGCTCAGATATGTTACAATTCCATAACGAAAAATCGTGGAATTGCTGCGAAAGTAAAAACGCATATGTTTATTAAGATAACTTATAACTGATATCGCAGAATTTATTTCAATATCTGCTTCTACTCCTTACTGAACTGAATAAAATTACCGAATGCAATATGAAAAGCGTAAGAAAATAAAATACCCGTGTGAGAATTAAATGTCACTCAATTAGTCTGTCTCTTTCTCCATCACGAAAAACATGCAATATCCCGTTAAAAGTGAAGTGGTCGTTTTCGCAGTTTGAAGACAATCCGCATTTAAGATTCAAGTCCGTAACTGTTGAGTATACTAAGTCATAAATGTCACAACCGAAGCTATGCACAGTTCAAGGCTAAAATTTAAGGTTGATTTTACATTTGCGCAGGATAATTAATGACTCTATAAAACAAATATGTACCTCAATTTTCTTCGCTCACTCAACATCACTCTCCAGTTTCTTTGTATAAAGCTCATTTTAAAATCCGAGGAGAAAATACTCCCTCCCTATACTTGTCAGAAATAAATTTTTCAGCTGTTTCATTAACGGAACTTCATTCCATGCCACAGTCACCTGAAATAATTGAAGGGCGAAAGTAGTTGATAATGAGTGGAGCTTGAAATCTGGCGAATTACAAAAGGCGATTTGAGTGAATTATGAGAGTCGAATCGGGAGAAGGACAGATGAAGAAAATGAGTAAATGATTTATTTTTATTGGCGAGGCTGAGCCTATCCGTGTCTCCTTCTCTCTTTCTACCTGGCACTTAACCTCTGCGAGGTACGAAGTGTCAGAGTAGTGCTGAAATTGAGTGGAGAAAGGGAAGTTGGCCTCGTCATTTTGCTGTGAACAAAAGATCGATTTTCAGATAGGAAGCGAGAGAAAGAGATAAATGTCTCTATTTGGGAGAGTTTGTGTATCGTAAGATCCTACTCTCACCACTAAGGCTAAACTCAGTCGTCATAAACCAACATCGATATGAACTCGATGCGATGACAAATAGAGCAATGTATAGTGACTAAAGTAGAAAAAAAAAACAAAAAACGCATGAGAAATGTTTTCGGGATGAAATGTTCATTCAAACTGATGTACAAACTTCGATAATGTAATTTAGTTGCTGGTGGTGGATAAATATATTGGAAATAATTCCAATAAGTGATGGAGTGAAGGTGAGAACAGAGTTGGACAATGAGCAGTTACATGAAGAGAACTTTTAAAAATGGAGTTACGGCAAAATATTATGTGTGACAAAAGAATAATTGAGGGATACCTAGAGCAGCGGATCTCAACCTTTTTTCCGACGTGACACTGAAGACGGTCGATGCTCAACTGCGCGATACACTGCACACCACAAGTCACCGAACTAAGGAAGGAGTAGTGGTGTGTAACAAAGAAGCGTTTCAGCCTATATTTTGTTTTTAACTTTGTTAAAATGACACAAAAAAGAAAAAAACACTGCTTACCAAAATTTACTTAGTTTTTTTTTACAAGACGTTATTGAAAATTTCGGCGACACACCTACCGGATCTTGGCGACACACCAATCCTATCGAACATCGGCGAAAAAATACTAAATTGAATTAACAGATAAATAATAACAGGCTTCAAAACAAACCTTCCTCTGAAGCTTTTTCTCCCCCGACCCTATCATACGATAAAGATGAACAAGAAAATGCAAAATAACTCCAATTATAAAACGTTAAATTCGCGATTTAATACAAGTAGACGAGTGTTATGGAGCTGACGAAAAGGAAAAGAAGATATAAAAAGTTGAAGCTGTTTTCGGAAATCAAGAAGCGGATGATAGAATCAAGAATAATGGTATTTATGTAGGCAAATATAAGGAGTTATAATAGAAGAACAAATTGATTAAAATAGGAGAGAAAGTGAAAGGATGAGGTTACCCGATAAATAAATTTTTGGGGGAACATATTTCCGATGGAATTTAGAAAGGATAATTCCAAGTTTAGAAAACCTTTCAATTTTTTGAGCTACGTGATCTGTGAAGTCTAACTCGGACGTGGTTGCATTTGGAAGTTATATGAATTATTCTGACATACTTGGATGTGTGGAAATTTTGAGATCTTGAACAGACTCGCAAGAGATTGGCATAGAATTAATGTTGACATTATTAATAATGAAGTTTTTTGGTAAGAAAATTGTTTGTGGACATTTTCTTGAAATCGGACTATTTTAATATGAATATTAAACAATTTCCGTTCGTTCCTTTGTTATGTTACCCTAACAAAATTTGTAATTTTTGTGAAAATAAGTTTATTTCAGACGCGAAATTTCACTATACATGAAATTTATGGTCGTACACCTTAGGTAAGTGTTTCTCAGTATTATTTTGCATGTAAGGTACAATGCAAAAAAAATACAATTTTCAGGAAAAATAACATTTTACCAGGGAATAATAGGAAATAAGATGCTGTAAAATTTATTAATACTTTTATAAAATGAAGAAATTTGTATTAAAGTTACTTATTTTTACTATTTTCAATTCAAAGGGGCCGCATGATATTCAAGTTTGCTGTTACAATCGAAAGTATAAGAACCGCTGCCTTAGATTACGATGTACACTTATTTATGCATGTGCAGAGTTCAAGTTCTCTTCATTGCAAATCAAGACCGCCAGTACAATCAATTTTAAATATAAAAGGATAGAAACAATGTTGTCTTTAGTTATGTCCGCTTTTACTTGGTGTACATAATGGTGATATGGTTGTTACGTTGAGATTACGGTTTGTATTTTCCGTTAATGATTGCATTTATTTTGTCGTGATTTTCAGGTGCCATTTAATACATCTATTTCCATTTTCCCCATGACAGTTTATGATACCTCCTTAATGTTAAATTCTTGCTTAATGAAACATATAATACTTAAGAATTCACGAAACTTTTTTAATGATCTCGTTTCGCCTTACATCTAATGAGCAAGGACAACCAATATTACAATCAAATGCTAAAGTTATTGAAAATTGCTAATGAAGTAAATATTTTTTCAAGGAATTTTATGAAGTAGCAATTAAATATGCAATTGAATTAAATGAAACTGTCAATAGAGCTATCACATAATGAAGTATTGAAATTAGAAAAAAATAGTTCTTAATATTCATCTCTACAATACCTTGACACCACGAGAAAATTAATGTTATATATAATATACGTAATATATATTTAAAATCCGTACTTAATCTTTAAATTCACGTTTGAGAACTAGAACGTTCATGCTATATGTCGTCCCGTTATAAGTCACTTCTCTTACACGTCATCAATGACTTGAGGAAAATGTTTCGTCTTACTTCGCGTCGCTTTAAATTTATGTATTTTGTTTCCGGAGATCAAAAGGCAAAATTCTAGAAATTCGAATTATAGTGAAGCTGATGCATGTATTACATCTATTTGATATTTTGTGTAAAAGACAGCCGAGTTTATTTAGAATGCCAAAGCCAAGAATGATGTAGTCTTGCCTATATATTAATTTCATCAGGGAGTTTTTCTTTTGTACGGCTTTGTCCTCTTTACATTAATATGATAGCTTATTTAATTGTTAACATTGCAGAAATAAAGTAATGTGCAGGTTTTTGTGCAATTATTATTGGCACCATTTCTCTCCTCCCTCAACATTTATCTCCTTCCTCAACATTTCTCTCCTTCCACAACATTTCTCTTCTTCCTCAACATTTCCTTCTTCCTCAACATTTCCCTTCTTCCTCAGCATTTCTCTCCTTCCTCAACATTTCTCTCCTTCCTCAACATTTCTCTCCTTCCTCAACATTTATCTCCTTACTCAATATTTCTCTACTTCCTCAACATTTCTCTCCTTCCTCAACGTTTCTCTCCTTACTCAACATTTCTCACCTTCCTCAACATTTATTTCCTTCCTCAACATTTCTCTCCTTCCACAACATTTCTCTTCTTCCTCAACATTTCCTTCTTCCTCAACATTTCTCTTCTTCCTCAACATTTCTCTCCTTCCTCAACATTTCTCTCCTTCCTCAACATTTCTCTCCTTCCTCAACATTTCTCTCCTTCCTCAACATTTCTCTCCTTCCTCAACATTTCTCTCCTTCCTCAACATTTCTCTCCTTCCTCAACATTTCTCTCCTTCCTCAACATTTCTCTCCTTACTCAATAAATCTCTGCTTCCTCTACATTTCTCTCCTTCCTCAACGTTTCTCTCCTTACTTAATAAATCTCTACTTCCTCAACATTTCTCTCCTTCCTCAACGTTTTTCTCCTTACTCAACATTTCTCACCTTTCTCAACATTTCTATCCTTCCTCAACGTTTCTCTCCTTCTTCATGATTTCTCTCCTTCCTCAACATTTCTCTTCTTCCTCAACATTTCTCTCCCTACTCAGCATTTCTCTCCTTCCTCAACATTTCCTTCTTCCTCAACATTTCTCTTCTTCCTCAATATTTCTCTCCTTCCTCAACATTTCTCTCCTTCCTCAACATTTCTCTCCTTCCTCAACATTTCTCTCCTTCCTCAACATTTCTCTCCTTACTCAATATTTCTCTACTTCCTCAACATTTCTCTCCTTCCTCAACGTTTCTCTCCTTACTCAACATTTCTCACCTTCCTCAACATTTCTATCCTTCCTCAACGTTTCTCTCCTTCTTCATGATTTCTCTCCTTCCTCAACATTTCTCTTCTTCCTCAACATTTCTCTCCCTACTCAACATTTCTCTCCTTCCTCAACATTTCTCTTCTTCCTCAACATTTTTCTTCTTCCTCAACATTTCTCTCCTTAGTCAACATTTCTCTCCTTTCTCAACATTTCTCTTCTCAAGCTTTCTCTCCTTCCTCAACATTTCTCTCCTTACTCAATATTTCTCTCCTTTATCATTTTTCCCCTTCTCAAGATTTCTCTCCTTCCTCAACATTTCTTTTCTTCTTCACCATTTCTCTCCTTCCTTACTATTTTTTCCTTCCTCTCTCTCTCTCAACGCACTCCTCCCTTCCTCTCAGATCGACATCCGATTCGCAGCAGGTGCATGCCACGGACTCGAAAATCTCGAGTGAGTCTTAAGGCAGAGTCCAGCGTCAGGATGACAGCATGATCAAATCTCGCGCCATTCAGACTCCCATTATCAGAGTTGTAGCTGTGACAGAACGAGGGAAGGGACCCCGAAGGTTGGACGATGCTATCTCGGGGAGATGTCTTAGCTACATGACGCGGCGGCGAGCCCTTCCCTGCCTCGCTCGCAGGCCACCGCTAGCCGACCACAGAGCCCTCTTAAGGAGTATTGCTCGAAGGAAGTAATGAAATTGGGTAGGAGGGAAAAAGGCTATCGTGGAAGAATTTTCAGCTTCCTTTCTGCGGTTTATACTCCAGTTGATCGCCAAGTTGTTTCGACGGTGGCGTTTTTGCAAATTTTATGAATGCAAAAATATAATGTCAAGTCGCAGATTAATTGTATTTCTGTTTATTTTACTTAAAAATTGACCTTTATTTTTTAAATATCTACGACGAAAATCGACGTTTATTTTAATGCGTTTTTATGGATTGCTAGTTTTCGACTTTTAAGTTAATTAACCCTCTGTTAGTACCGTCAGTATTTATAGCAGCATTTGTGCCTTGGATTTTGCGACACCCCAAACAAAATATATTTTTATTATTATTGTTGATTTATCTATATTTGCAAGTAATTCAGTTATCTAGTGAACAATTACATTATATATTTATCCTAATACTTTAATTTTGTGGGGATTAATAAGGGTTATGAAAATGTGCTGAATTCATAATTGATATCCCTTTACAGAAATAAAAATTGATGATTATTTACAAATGATTTTAATTTTTACCAGAAACATCACAACACTAAAGATACATATGTTGAACAAGATTTTTTTTCTGAGGCACATGTTGAAATGAAAATAACATAACCGTAATTGTCTTGCATTTTAAAATATAATTGAATTGATTACTCAGATTCTTCTGCATCTGATCAGTATTTTCGAAGTGGAAGCACTGGATAAACACCTTACTGTGGTCAGAACACACTTGCTCACCACAAGCACTGCAAATAATTTTTACTTTGCTATCCTGTGACCTTCTGCAGAACTTATATTGCTTCACTGACCGTGATGTTTCGGGTTGGGGTGGGGTTTTGTAGTAGGTCCTGCTGCTTCCGCTGTGATTCTTTTTTTTTTGCTTCTCTCAGCCCTTTCTTCAGTTTCACATCCTGAAGTCACTTCTGGAGATAGTCTTGTATGCGTTCCATAGACATTTTCTTAATGAACAAGCGCCGACTTAGTTTGTTCGCAGGGTTGTGACCGTAAAGGATATATGCATTAATTCACCACTAGACGAACAATCATCAAGCATCTGCCTATTCCTCTGGTATTCCCTCTTGTCAGCGTCAGCTGAAAAAGAACAATTTTTATGCGTTCTTTGCACCAAGTGAAGGCATATAGAGGAGGTCGTTTTCTTCCGTCCGTCCGTCCGTTTGCATGTTAAAACTCGGGAACCGCTGGACGTATTTTATGGTATTGGAGAGTTTTAGTACAATTGGTCGACCAATTCCAATTTTGGTTATTATCGGGCAGCAATTATGTTAACGTACTTGTTTCAACTCGGGAACTGCATGAGGTATTTTGATGATACTTGGTAATTGACAATTTCCAAAAATTTGTTGGTCTCAAAGGGCGCATTTGGAAACTCTGTGTACGCCGACATGGAGTACACCTTTCCATACATGTTCATTATTTCCAGTTTTTTTTAGATTTTACTTTAGTAAAGTATTGTTTGATATTTTGCATGCATAACCTCTAATCACTCTTATACTATCACATAAGGCAAAAAATAGAGAAAAGATTCAACTGCGAAAACATAACTTAATACCGTGGGGCGTTTTCCTCACCCCAAGACAAAGACTATATATGCTGCAGCCGGCTGGAGCAGAACTGGGATATGGACAGTTTTAGGAAGCTACCAAAAATCGGAGAGGCGTGAATGCTGCCTTCTATGAATGAGAAGATCTACAATATTTTTTGGGTGCCTAAAAACCCCTTGGGACTAACGGAGGGTTAAAAAGCCAAACATCGAGTTAATATTTCTTATAAATCAAAGACGAATATCGACGTTTTTAAAAAATACATTTAATTGATTTTTATCTAGACTATTATATAATTTAATTGAATTCCTTCTACTAAAATTTTGTTAAAAGTGTATAAATAAAAATTAGATCTAGTATGACCAAGTCTTTTGCTCTTTAGATTTTGATGGATGCGCTTTTTTTGACTTCAACCAATAATCTGGCGCATCTAATTTCCCGGAATAAACCAGAAAGTTAATTTTACCCGTTAAATCGCACCACTAATTCACAAAATCTAGATCATTTTATAGGAAAGTTAATGAGGCGTTAATATAACGTACAGCCAAATGAAAAAATCCTCGATGAGTAACAAACGACGATGAATATAGAAAGAAAGTGCACTAAGAGGATGGATTGCGGCTATGCCTCCCCAAAATATAAAGTTTATGTCAGTATGTTTGTGAAAATATTATAGGAACATCGGGCGATCGGTACTCATTTCTCAGTTTGGGAAAACCTTTTTCGTTTTGAAGGAGATTGGAAGAAGGCACGAAGCGTTCTCCGACTTTTGCGTAAGTGGAGTACGGTGGCTAATCATATCGTGATGTTGATCCACGGCGCGTAGGAATTATCGGATTCGATCGAGGCTAATGGCAGAGTGCAATAAACGGATTATTTTTTATGTATGTACCATATCCGTGCCATTGGACCTCTCAGCCAATTATGAGTGACATTGACATAAAGGACCATAGAAAGCCAAGTGTAAGGAACACCGAATAAAGTATTGACGCCTGGTAAGACAAATGCCGATTTTCTAACCCGTTTTGGATCTTTGGAGCTAAAATATTTTTTGTGAATGAGGGAAACCAAATTTAAAAATCATGTCGTGAATAACAGATATTTATCGTCGACAACTCGATTTCATCGACTTTGAAATTTTTACAAATTCAATGTTTAACAACATTTGTCAATTTAAATCGAATCCTACAAAGCCTAAAAATAAGAAATTATCAATTTTAATCGAGCCCGGAAAGACTATAATGCAAAACAAACTATTTTGTCCAAAACTTCGTACATCCTCATTTTTTATGTATTAATGCGCATGAGGTCAATCTCTTCTTCAACATTTGATTTCAGCATTGGATTGTGGTCGGATATATTTCTTCACTTTGAGACATATCAATTAGAATTCCTGCAGTGCATCTTATCAAGCTATAAATGACAACCAAGAAAATTTCATTGTTTCATTTTACGGTGCAAAGTTAAGGCGATTAATTTTAATATGCAGCCTCGAGCGTAATGGAGGACAAACTTCGTGATAGTTTTATGGCTGAATCTAAGTGTCATGGTGAGGAAAATAATATGCTTCGTAACTACGGACGATGAGAAAAGAGCCATTTACCAGCTTTCAAGAGGAATGGAGGATAACAACTAAAGCTCATAAAGTCTCTCAATCCAGTTGTAATTTAAATGTTACTCCTTCCGTTCCTTGTCTGTATTTTATAAACTGGAAATGTTCCATAAATTATCAACTTTTCTGTAACCCTAGAAAAATACCGAACGGAAATTATTTCATTCTTAAGAGCAAGTACTAAAAGCAGTAGGTAAAATCATAAAAAAGCGAAGGTTTTAATACCATTCTTAGCATTGATAATGGAAATTTAAAGATAGACTGTAAAATACAGCCAACGATTCAAAAATAGTTATTTAAGAAATATTGACCTATTTCAAATATTGGTCACATTCAATCAGTTCTTGCTTTTCTCAGAAAAATGATTACTATCCATATCAAGTATTAACACGTTCTCCATAAAATAAAAGACGCGCAAGGAAACACTCGGTTTAATCTCTAAATTCAGTCATACCATCCTACAATCAGGTATGGGCGACTCTAATAATACTTTAAACCAATATATACAATGATTTAAAGCCATCTTGTACGACGTACTTTTATTTCAATGCTGGAACGAGTCATTTAAGTGCTGGTGATTGATATCTACGAAAAGTAACTCGTTAGGGACAGAAATTAATCTATTAAAACACCTACTAATGCTGTGCAGTTATTAGCAGATATTGTTTATAAAAATCAATAGATAAATTATTTATACGAAAGTTATTATATTTTCTCAAAGGAGTTTTATGTTCGATCGGCAACGCAATATTAAGTACTCCGCGTGATTAACGTTGATTAAAATGTTTAAGCTGTTTAAAGCAAAAAAAGCACATATATACATATGTTCTGATACTATCGAATAAGCTGATATAACCTGTTACGGGAGTTGAGGACATTTTTATGTGCAACATGTTCCTTGCTGTAGCGGCTCGGAGGTATCTAGGAAAACATCCCGTTGCTAACAAGTAGCTGTCTGCACTTTTTTCTTGTTACGAATACATATTTGTTTTACAGGTTACAATAAATATATTTTTATAAGATTTATCAATCTCATCACATAAAACGATAAGAAGATATAAATAAGAATAAATCAAATTGATCTCAAATAAAAACAAGTATTACGACCTTATCGGAAAAGGAAAACAGACAGTGGTATTTTCGCTACTCCATAAAGCTTTCCACGTGTAAATCGTTACTTGTTATGAGAAAATCTCAACCATTTTCTTGTTATTATTTTTCGGATAAGATCCATCTTCCATCCCATGCTTTTTTAAAAGCCATGGTTTTCGCGACCATTCACCTGAGAGAAATGAAAAAACAAGGTGCAGGTTCTATGGATTGCGCCGTATTTATGACTGCTACCAAGCACTTGAATATTGGAACCATCACTTATACGAGAATGATCTTCAAGTTTACTTAACCCTCCAGCATGTGCGACGCAGCGTCTGTGTCCTCTCTTTTCCATGCCTCAAGCGTGTGCGACACACCGTATGGGTCCGAAATTTTCATTAAGTTTTCTTATCGCTACGGCTCTGATTTATGTGCTTTCAGAGAGTGAATATGCAAGCCAATTCTGTCTGCTTTCTTTTTGTGGTTCCTCGTTGTCTGTGTTTACGTTAGTATTTTTTTTATTTATTTTTTCTATCTCAGACCTGGCTTTAGCAGTGCTTACTCAGGTCCCTCATGCCTCTATCTTTCGTGCGTTGCGTCTCAGACATTCATAAGAGCTCTCATCTTCCTGGCTCTTATTTACGATGCTTCGAGCTGAAGGTCGAGGTTTCTTAGTGCCTGTGTTTGCGTCGGGCTTTTTTTATTTTTATTTTTTCATCTTGGGTCTGTCCTTTAGCCGAACCCCTATTTAGTTCACCATGGCTTGTAGCTCTCGTGAGTTGGCGGATTGGGAAGTGCTTGATGCTTTGGAGAAATAGAGTGAAAGTATTGTAGATATATATTCTGAAGATTCGAATGGATACTCTATTGATTCCAGTTCCGAAGAGGAATTGGAAGAAATAACTCACTCCACTGTGAATATTCAAGAGAATATTTAGGGAGATGTCGACAGTGCTAACCTTCCTCGGCCTTTTGCGTGTGATTTAGTTGGAAAACAAATAGTGCAGGTTTTATCAACAGATGATCCCTTAAGATATTTTGAGTTATTTTTTGATGATCTAATTGACCTCATAGATTTCTCAGAATGTATTTTAGTAGAAAACATATATTAGAAATGTCATTTATTCCAAATGTAATGAGTGAAGAAAGATTTTATTTGTTGAGCAAATTTTTGCATTTTGTAGATAATACCGATAAAGACATTGTAAATAGAGATCCTATTGTATAAAATTCTACCTATCAGTGATTATTTGAAAAATAAATTCCATAAAATTTATATACCGGGTAAAGAAGTATGTGTACCAGACGCAGCTGAACTACTAAACGTCGGAGGAGCAGCACATAGTAGAAATTGGATTGAAATAAATGTATGTATTAATTTTTTATTATATAAAATGAACAATTTTAAATACGACATAATTTATTGAAAATTTTTGAAATGATAATTAAAGTACAAAAAATATTAAAGTGAATGCATGCATAAAGTATTTTGTGCTTGCGAAAAAAAGTCACGCTGAGCAATTTAAATGCCATAGATTGAAGTCTCGCTTAATAACTTATCCCTAGCTTTGGATAATATTAAGCACGACCTGTCTCAGCTTAAACAGTGCGGTGATGATAACTTACCCAGTGAAATTTCAAGCAATTATTATCAGATATCCATTTGTCAATTAGTAAATACCGCTAATATTACTCCTCAGTCTATGAATGCTATAATCATTCCCATTTGTAAAACCGTCAAAAATCTCTGTATTGTAATAAATGAAACAATTTTATGGACCAATCATGTTACGAAAATGTTCCTACGCTCACTTAAGATTCTTCATAATATCCTGCCCTCCTTCCTAATAATAAACCTGGTCGCTTCTTTAATAGCTCCAAACTTCGACTACCGTAACGTTTCATATCAAGACCTATCAAATGGTCTTGTCGTTAAGCTCCAGCGTGCCCATAATTCCTGCGTAAAGTTCATCATTAATCATAATAAGTGCGACCATATTTCAGAATATTTCTGCAAAATGTCCTGGCTAAACTTGGAATCGCGTAGAAAATTGCATCTATTTTCAATATTATACCAAATCGTTAAAACAAATATCCGCAATATCTCTCCACATAATTTATCATTATTAATAGATTTCATAAATTTAACATTAGAGGATGCCATAAACATCAGACTTCGCACCACAGGATAGACAGAATAGCCTCCATCCGAAGTAAAACACTATTCATCCCTGTGTACTTTCAAACACTCGTACCACAAACATCTTCTTTCTCATTCCCCTTCATAACCTCTAAATGACAAGAAATAATTGTCTTTTACGCAATATCGAAAGTATTTAAATATATGCATATGTATATGTACGTTTTACTGTGTACTTGTAGGTTTCCATATTTTACGTATAACTGTTTTAATGTGTATTTCATTTTGTGTACTATCTTTTATGTTTCTCTCAAACCTTTATATTTGGCAATCAGTATGGTTCTCAGTTTTTCACATTCCCCTTCTTGTGTATTTGTCTTCCTGCAGTGTGGTTTTCCTAGGGTATAGTATTTTAAGTATCCTTAGCTTTTTCCCCAGAAACAAATCTCCATCTCTTTCCATTTCCAGAAATGCTAACTTGGCATTGTATTTATGTGATATTTTATTTTATTCATTTTTATTTTTTTAAATTTATATCCTATGTTACTATATATTTGTTTGTAAGTAGCAATGAGTTAGATGGAATATGAGACTGCCTAGTCTCAATCTCGCCCAAATATAGACGTATATCTATTTATCAAATACTGGGCTTCAGGTAACTTCGGAATGTCGGGGTATTTTACATCCTCGCTACCAAGCTGAAAAATTCAACAGAAAAGGCATCAAATCGTTCAAATACTTTCTACTCAAATTTATGATGAGTGCATTATATCGTAAAAATAGCCATAAACCTATAAACTTATATTTGTCACTAATATATGAAAAATATTTCCTGTCTTTTTTCATACTGTCTGCAGAAATGTAACTTCCAATTATGTGCGTCATTTATTTGCTATAGCAGCGATTAGTGCCCCTTTGCTTCAATAAACATTTGATTACATGATGCTACAGATTTGATTTTTAAACCAAATGACATTTTTAGGAGACTAAGGGCGTATTAAAATAAATCGCAACGGCAGAAATAAAGGAATTATTTTTATATAATGATAAATAAAAAGGAAGAAAACTCGGATGATATTTGAAGGTAGTATATGAAGAGAGAATTGCACGAAATATCGACATACGAACAAAGTAAATGTGTAGCTCGTTTTCGAATGGCTAGAGTTACGGACAATTAATGGAACATGTCTCGGAAAAAGTAACCAGAATTATATTTGCCCTCTCTAAAAATATATTTATAATTAATCATACGACTCAATGGATTTAAAAACGAAAGCTGGTGCTTGGCTGAATTAATTCATTTGTTAATAACTGAAATTGTTCTTTGCCAAATGTTGGGAAACCAAAATACGCATTTAGGTTAAAATGCAGCCGTTGTCAAAGGTGATTCGCCCATAGTAGGTTCTACAATTTAGAATCTATTATAGGTGAATCACCATTGATCTTATTTTACCAACGTCTTTATGGCTGTCGGGGAAACATAATTAATCGGCATATATATTAATAATGAGTGGAGACTTCTGTGAAAGTAATATAAAGAAAGGAAACGACTGATATACCGTAATTTAATGTTTGATAAAATAAATGAAAAATATTCTGGATAAATTATTGAAAAATGATTTAATAAAAAAATCAAACAAGGTATTTTATCACTCCCTTTAGTTTTGAATGGTGGAACATTTTAGCAGTTTTTATAAAAAAAATCGCATTGTAGGCATTTGGTTTGTCTCTTCGTCCGTCCGTGTGGAATTTATCATTGGAATTCTGCAATCCCAGGGAACCAAAGTTTCAGGATAGGCTGCTATATATGAGAGCTAAACATGGTGAAAATCTGGTGGATCTCTAATTAGCTACTTGGGAGTAATTGGTGACTAAATCAGAACTTTACTAATAACTCGAGAAGAATTCATGCTTGAAAGATAATATTATTTTTGCTGGATAGCGCACCGGATTTCAAAACTCAGGTATCGGGGTTCGATTCCGTAGAAGGTTGTTTCTAAATATCAAATTCTTTATTCTTATATTTTTGCTTCTTTTTCGCCGGTGACAGTATTAAAGAGGCGCCTTATTTCACTTGCTCTGCAATTGTCCCCTCACTTGTTCTCTAACTGAAAACGAATAAATGCGTTGCTCACTTTGCTCGTGTCTTCCTCAGTAAGGGGGTGAATGTGAGTTTCTTTCTGTCAATATTTACGCGCTTTTAAATTTGATGGGCTTTTCAGTTATTTTTATAACAACATATCCGGCTACTATAAAGATAGATAAGAACTAAAAATTAGTAATTTTGCTCATATTCCATTACCTAAATACCTCGCATGAATAAATATTTATCGCGAATGTCTCTAAATGTTCATTTATATGAATTTATATTGGATTTCATGTAAATTTACTACTCGTCGCGCCGCTAAATATACGAGAATAAAGTAGACAATTTTTTTGCAAATCTCATTTATTTGGCATGATGTAGCATGTCAAAAACGTTTCCGCGGTTCACACTAGAAATAATGTTACATTATTACAACCAGGGCCGGCGCAAGGCAATTTGACGCCCTGGGCAAACTATTTTTTGGCGCCCTACTCCAATCTAAATGATACTAAAAATGTCATAGATGAAAACTATTTTTAATTTTAATTACACATTGACGTCTATAATCACCGGTATTCCTTAAATATAATATTAATAAAATATTATTTTTATTGTTAAATAATTTTTTCATAATTACTAAAAACAATGTTTTTCCACATTAAAAACTTCATGTAAAGTAATACTGGCAAAAACGGGCATTAAGAAGAATATTTTTAGCAAGAGATTAAGCAAATGAGAACTTTAGGATCGTAAGTTAGTTGGTGCGTCAACATCTTCAAGAATTACACATTCTCCAGATCTTCCTCAGACCGCTAGTTTCAACTTCTTATTCTTTCAGGATTTGGGTAGTGCACAGCATTGAAGAGGAATTGAAATAATTTTTAATATAAAGGTTTATACAACAGAAATGCACGTGAAAAATATAACAACATGAATCAATAAAAAATTAAAGATAAGTATATATTACTTAAAAAAAGAATACAGACACACATATACAGTGCCGTGAAATCAAAACATTGGCTCTTCATGGCGCCCTAGGCAGTTGCCTGTTTAGCTACCCCGTTCCGCCGGCCATGATTACAACAAAGCTTAAATACTACTTATACTGTTGAAAAAGAAAACGGCTTCATGGGAAAACATTCACCATCATTCACCAACTGTACCTTTTCATTTTTTTATAGAATACATTGTCAAAATAAAATTCTACTGGATTTTCGAAGCTAATCCATCAGAATTAAACTTAGTAAGGCCGTAGGATCATTCTAATCTTTGTAATTCCAAATGATTTTATGGATAGCTACCACCCTTCAAACTGACTCTCAACAATCTTAGATTATAGCATAGCTTTCTATACTTTCTTTTCGTGCTCCGTCACACTCGTTGATCAGAGACTAATTCAGGTTCACATTCACCATATAGTAACATATTTTCTCGATTGTCAGCTTTTCATTCGAGAACCACTTTTAAAAGTCAAAAGATTTGATCTTCCCTGGAGGTATTCCAGTCATTCAAACCCCATTCCCTCACATTGCTGCTTCAATTTACCACCCTATTCCTTGATTAATCTGAAATCCCATTTTTGATAGCCAGATTAATCCGCTAAGTTTACTATTCAAGTGATTTACTACGCTGAGATTTTGCATCGTTAAAAGTATAATACTTTCTAAACAGCCGTGTCTATACGAGCACGTGTACCTATCAAATAGCCTACAAAGACTGCTAAAGCCATGAATAAAATATATAAAAGAATTTATGCTGTTTCTTCATTTATACTATCCGTTCATCCGCTCTGAATATGTACGGACAATCGAAACAAAATTTTTTTATTTTATAATAATATTTAATTATGACTTAAGTATGAATAGATAAATAGCATGTTATACTCTATTTGGAATATATTTTATATTTATCTTTAGCGCATTAATAACACAAATAAAATAGTAGGATATTCTGAGATTGTTGATTAGCAGTGGATCAGTTCACTAGTTAGTAAAACATTTTGCATTAAAAATCATTATAAAAATTCCCTTATTCCACATCACATTGATGAATTGAATGGATAATTGATATCGACAAGGATATAGCACTCTAGTTCCTGGGATTCTGGACACGTTAAGAGATAGGTCACCTTGGGCTACCATTATAAATGACTTGAGTTATGTCGGTACTTCGTATCACGGGACAATTTTTTCCAGAGAAATCGTAAATAACATTTCAATCGACGATCGTGAATGCATAACTAATTCAGTGTTCAGAGATCGTTCTCGGCTACTTGATAGAATTTCCAGAGACGTTCCCCAGATATTTAAAAAGAATTGCCCTCTAAATCCCCGCGATTTATACGTTAAGTGGTTATTCTTATAAAAATCGAGCAATTACAGCAAATAATTACCGTAGCGGATGCTTAAAACTATCGGCAGGGAAACACGAATGTGTTTTATGTTTGCCAACTTAACGGTATAACAGTAGCTCCAGGAAAAGAATCAATAAAAATGTCACCGCTAACGGTATCGTAAGGTGCCGACAAAAGACTAGTTCGGAAAGAAATAAAACACGTGATAATTATTTATAGTAAAAATCTCCTCCGTTCCGCCATTACAAAATTAATCGTTTACCCGATAGGCGAAGAAAAATTCCGTTCCGTCGTCCAAAAAATTTATTGATCCTCGAAAAGCTGCTAAAAGTCTTCCGCCAAAAATAAAAAGATAAAACAGAAAAAGGAGATGAACTTCGCATCCACTCTCCCTCGTGTATTCTTTCTCTCTCCCTCGTCCCCTTTAAATCATTCCGTCCGATCTCGAGCCAAACCACTGAAATCACCGCCTAGAAAATGATTAACGGATAAGCCACGAGGCACCGAATGTGCTACAATCGATGGCACGATCTCTGGCTTTAGCAGCGCTTTGATGGCGCCTTAAAATAGACCCACGGACGAGAAACCGCCGGCGTAACTTACTGCCGAACGAACCCAACAGGCCGAGGCAGTTGGTGGAGGAAAGGGAAGAGAAGGGGTTTGAGGTACACACGCGTATACTTCGTGTCCTGCCAATTCCTCTGCCGAGATGAATATCGGGACGTCTCGAAAGATATAGGACTGAGCCTTCGGGACGCGGGGAAAGCGAAGAAGGAAAAGGAGGGATGAAGGAAAGGAGAAGACGAGTAGGAGAGGGCGCGAGAAAGGTCGCGACGGCAAGGATGGGGGAGGGGGAGGGGAAGTCGTTAACGGATTCGGAACGAATCGGCTGGGACGCTCGAGGGTAATGTATTTGCCCGGGGAGGCACCGTAGGCTGGGAGCAGTGGTTCCCAACCTGGGTGCCGTGGCACACTGGGGCGCCGCAGTTGATTTTTAGGAGTGCCGCGATAATACTAGTTATGTAAATAAATCGACGATTTGGATGTGTTTACAGGTAATTAGGGCATTGATTTTATCTCTAATAAATTGATTATGGTATGATACCAACAAATGTATACGTCCAAAGGTTTTAATACTTGTTTGTGAACATATAAAATCATCGCTTGAAGGCTGGGTTGCCGCGAAATTCTGTATATCTTTGAAAGGGTGCCGCGCCTAGAAAAAGGTTGGGAACCACTGCGTGGGAGGGTGTCCCTCGCATGAGCGCGGTTTGAGGGAAACATACTGCCCTTGCCCTTCGGCCCGGACCACGTGATTCTGATATGTTAGGAGAACCGTAATGAATCCTCGAGGCTAATGTGTCGTAGCTGTGTGGAGATGAGGCCGTGCGTGTGTGTATGTACGGTGTGGCAAAAATGTTCCTGTATGAAAATAAAAACCAGTTCGCAGTGCGTTTTATTCTTTTGTGTTCTATGCTCCGGGACATCGGTTTTCAATCTTTTTGCATCTTGAGTCCCACCAACCATCCTGTCAAAGACACTCTGGTCCCACCATGATAAAAGCAAAACCTCATATTTTTCAAGAATGGATATTTACGTCAAATTCATTTATGTATTATATTAATCATAAATGGAAATGTTTTCGGACCTTATATATTGCAGTATTTTGTTCAGAAAAAAATTTATAATAAATATTTTCGAAACTCCGCGTTCCAATCAGACAACCTTCATGTCCAGTGGGACGCGTCGCACTGGTTGAAAAACATTGCTCTACGGCAAAGGTTCTCAACCTTTTACATCTTGCATCCCACCAACTATTTTGACAAAAAACGCGGTCCCACTATGATCATCAGAAACACCAACTTTTCCAAAAGGTGGACTTTTACGTCAAGAGCACTTCAGTATTGTACTAATCACCAAATAATTACCTGGATTTTGCCCTTGGTTTACAGTTTCTAATTTTTTCATGCTCATTTCACTCGCTAATATTTCATTCAAAGTCATGGTACTCTCAAGATTAGTGACCAATATTCTCCGTGATCGGTATGGCAACTCGCTGCCACTCTCCTTTACTAATAATGTCGTTGTCTAAAATTAAGCACAAAATCGAATGAGCTAAGCGATGAATGAATATATGTACATCATAAATTATATATTCAATCGTTTTCAGATCTATGACAATATATAGGTACTGACATCTTACAAATGACTTGCAGTATTTTTAAATCATGAAAAAATAATGTAGATTGAAATTTGAGACTTGGCTAAGAATATTCAAACTAAATGGTGTAATTTTACAAAAATTAACACGGGCATCTAGTCAGGGTATGATTTGTGCGGCGCTCTCTCCCTCCCCTCAATAAATAAAAATTCTGGAACCGTGGCACACATTCTCAAGGCCTCTCTAGTATGTGTACCAAGTTTTAAGTCTCTAGTTTCTTGGTTTTCGAGATATGTTCTCCGCACTCACACATAATTAATTACGTGAGTCGGTCGAGTAGTGTGACGTTACGCGCGATTAAGCTTACGGTTAGCTCTCACTTATGGCTTCAGCTTTGACGTACATATTTTAAAATTCATTTTCCGACAGCCTGCGGACCACCTGAATGACCCTCGCGGCCCACCAGTGGTCCGCGGACCACACTTTGAGAACCACTTCTCTAGGAAAGTAGCGCCCAGACAACGTTCCGCGGGCTCCATCCGCCCCTTCGAGTACCTACAACCGGCCCGCAATTAAGTTAACAATTAACGGATACCATGTAACAAAATGAAAATGGAAAATTATTAAAACAATATATTATGTCTATACCCTTACATCCATACAATCGATAAATACCGTATCGTTCAATGAAATGAGCTAATATTGACCCTAAACTAAATTCTTTCATTTCCTAATTGATCTAAAACTCTATTTTCGACCTAGTGTGGCCCGCGAAAATGGCAGAAGTAGGCTTTATGACCTGCAATGAGGGCAGCGATGGTTTATGTGGCCGTCGAGCCTAAACGTTAGGTCACAACTATTCTAGGGCGCCATATCTAATCAAGCGATGTATTTCGTATAATTCGCTTTAGAGAGGTTGAAAAAGTAGTCAAGAGAGAAATTACATTTCTCTGACGATAAAATAAATAGTATGACATGAATAAAATGGAGTCTACTGGATGATATTCAAATAAGCGAAAAGAAAAGAATAAGTTCTTTCGTATTACTTATTATACTCAATTTTTCCCAAACATACTCATAATAAGTTATATGTAATAGCCTTGAAATTTTACATATGTTTTGCCTCGCCATCATTGTACAGTCACTCTTAATCAAAGTTTTCCTTTACTTTTAAAAAATTAATTTTAAGTTTAAAATTTAATACAAAAGGATAGGCGCAATATATGGAGCTGCCATATTTTACTAAATTTTGTCGGTTGAGAGGAAATATCGCGTAAATTTATGTCCTCGAATTAAATTGTTTTAATTGATTCCATATCAGAGCGATGGAAGATATTTATCCGTAAAGTGGATTGTGCCGATTATTTCAACGGTTATGTGGGACGATTGTTTACCCAATCGACATTCAACGAGCTAAAAAAAAAGAATGCCCAAGTTGTTACCCGTGACTTTTTATATTATCCGGCGCGATGTTATGTACTCCTCTGATCGCGATAAAAATCTTTTATTTCACTCGCTTCCGTTCCTATTTCTTTTTGCGCTATCTATTGAGTTCTCGTTCCATGAAGTGCGAAATGAATAACGGAGTTCTCACCCTTGACCTACCTTTCACAATCCCAACTTGACTCAAGAAATTCATTCCATTGGCAAAAGAGACAATTCTAAAGAGCTTTATGCATCATTCAGTCTTAACAAAGCTCACTGAGGTAACAGTGAAAGGTAAGATAGCAGTTGTTCGATCGAACACTTTTTACAAAAGTGGCTGAGCCGCCTTTGATGAACGTTTAGGATAAGAAGATAATGCTTGCCGCATTAAACTTTTAACACATTATTCCAATCATACCTTTCTCTCACTTTCCAGACGAATCCGTTTTTTATTAAATGTTTTTGTAGACAGTCGCGCATTATTTACGTTCGTACCATAAGTTATAGAGATTAAAATCACATGATTGAAGTAGCTTCTAAGAAGGGTAATGGCTATTTACCCTTTATAATACGATAGGAAAAATTAATAGTTTTGAAAATTTTCTGCATATGTAAAATTTATTACAATCCCTAAATATATATCGATGATTGGTTGCTTTGGGTAAGATGCCGATGGATAGATCAGGGCGAGGTTTTATTCGTATTTTTTGTAATAATGTCCGAGCTATCGTGGTCAGAAATAGAAAGAAATGAATCAGTAATCCTGTGTCGTAACCATCGCTGTGAAAGGTGCAATTTGTACCCAGGGTACGAATGCCCAGTTCACAGGAGAGGGATGGCATCTATTTGCAAATTAGGGTAAAAAAACACGAAATTCTTTTTCAAGTATGCATACAGGGCGATATACAAGTTGCCGAGGAATAAGGAAATCCTTTCGAAAAATGATACGTGTGATCCAGAGATAGTAATGTCACCCACTGTCTTATTTGCCGAAATATTGCATCTTCGCCTTCAAAAATACTCTTAAAGAACGCTTTTCACGCTTTTTTATAAACTTAAATAGATCACAGTAGAATAAAAAAACCCAAAACGGATTTTTGTGCTTTTTACGGCTACATGTCGCACTTCTCTCCACTTTCCCATTGTACAATTTTGTTGTGTGAAATATTTATGTATAATTATATATTTTATATCACAGTGCGATAGGAAATGTTTCTATAAGTCTATTTTCATCACGAAATCTCAACCATTGAAATAACTTAATTAAAAATTAAAATCTTTGCGAGTACAATATATGAATTTTTATACGATTCCATTTAATGCTTCGGAAGTAATTAAGTACATGTTAATAAGCATAATTATTTCAAGAATACCAATGTATTTGTATTCAACTTGTATTTGATATTCACATAATGCATTCTTTGTTCATGGTGCGCGTCTGCATTAAATACTACTTACACCTGTATAGTTTTACAAAAATAGATTTCAACTCCTCCGTGACCGTACGGTACCGCGTTTATATACAATGTTGCGGCACTAATTCAGCCGTTGTTGTTAACATTTTAACTCTTTTACAGATAAGGTGGTAAAATAAATTTGTTCGCGCTATCAAAAGTTGCAAACGATCGCAGGGGTAACTGAGTACCCTAAAGGAATAAAGCTTCCGGATTTTTCCTTTTATTCGCCTTCCTCTCACACGGCGTGCTTCCAAATCCAAAACACGGATCTTGTCGAGGATCATTATATACAACGGTATACGAAGTAAAACCATGAGAAAGAGGTCCTGTATAGGATGTGATTTGACGGGGCAATCATAAAGCTCTCTTGCAAACATCCAATCCGCGGAAATCTCTTCCAGCAACCGTGATCTGCACATGTCCGTCCGACCGACTCGTGTAGTACGCGTCTCCCAACATCATTCCTATCCATTAGCCTCCCAAGATCTTTCTCCCGTTTGATTCAATGCCCGTGCTAATGATAACAGCGATGAACTAATCATAACGAAGGAAAGGTCGTTATAATTAATTAATTCCCAGAAGGTTGGTGATGTCAATTTGAGATTCGTGATTGGCGATTCTGGTTTGAGCTCGTCGTCATTCTTCAGTGGATGCCAACAAGTGTGGCGGTACTAACTGATAGATTGGCTTTCCTTTTTCGTGATAGATATGAGGTTAAAAACTGACGTTGTGAATTGAACGACACAGGTTCTCAAACTTGAAATTGTCGCGGCCACTTTGAATATCATGCGATTTATATTGAGAATAATGTAATTAAGGGACTTTATTGTATATTTCTTCATTTAATGTAACTATTTATAATTTTGTTAACATCTTCTTTCCATAAATTCCCTGACAACATTTTTTTAATCTTGAAAACTTTATTTTTCGACATTTCACCTTGCATCCAAAATAAGTTTGCGGCCCACAGTGTGAGAAACAGTGACTTAGATCATAACGAACGATGCGAGTTCCTTCTCTTCATTTCGAAATTTTTTTAAGCAAAAAATCTGGCTTTCAGATGAAAAACATGAGTAAGTAATGTTTACATTAGCCCATTGTTGAATCATCCTTTAAACAGGGGTGGCCATTACCTTCGCCACTAGCTCAATGAAGCGAATCGGTCATATACCGGTGGCGAATTAATGCTCTCCTCATTTATGATATTTCTGTACTTACGTATTAACGGGACTACCGATACGCAGCGCCCTCAAGTGCCATAAAGTGGCGAGATACGTAACTAAGTGGAGGTAATGTATATTCCAACTACGTATCGCGTACATCCAAACATCTACTCAACATATGAAACAGTATACGTGACTATTCGAGCACCCAAAACTAGTGTTGGACGCCTACGGCGTCATTACTAAACCAATGTCACTCTCTCCATGCCAGCGAAGATTGGGTGCCCGAATAGTCACCAATACTGTTTCATATTTTGAGTAGAAGGGTGGATGTACGCGATACATAGTTGGAATATAAGTCACCTCCACGTAGTTCCGTATATCGCCACTTGATGGCGCTTGAGGGCACTGCGCTTCGTTTGGCCCGTTAATACGTAAGTACCAATATTTCCTCTAAATTAGAAATAATTTTCGAAGCACGTTTTTTTGGTGCAGAGAAATTTCTCCCCATATTAACAATTGTAATTCAGATGATTATCATCATTGAATTTATCCGCTCTGTAGGACGAACGACAATTGGAAAAGCATCAGTTTTATATAAACATTTGGAATCTCATGTTAGTGAGATTCAATGATTATATAAATTCGAATTGCCATCAAACCTACTTTTGAAGGACAGTCGGTATATCCTATATATTAACCATTCCTATATTTTTTATCGTGTGACTCGAGCGCCTCATGTTTAGCAAGCACTGAAACAACGCACACACCTGCTTTAAAAATATATTAAAATTATCAACATGCTTCTGTGCGTGAAAGTTATTACGAGGTAGCTAAGCGTCGGCTATGCAGCTATTGAAAAGCGAGAGGGTTTTTGAGAAAAAGTTTCAATGTGGGGTATCGTAGCTTTAAAAGCAAATCTATTTTTCATTCGCGTAAATTGTGTCGCATACCAAAAATTAAATAATTCTTCTAGTGTAAAATTTTTCACGAGGATGAAGACATTCCTGACGACTGAGGATTAAAAAATTGAGTATATTTAAAAAAGCAAAAATCTGTTTAAATCAACACCATTTACAAGATGCTAAATTTTCTCAATAATGATGTAAAATGAGCAATTTTAGTCGGTATTTTATAAAATCTATAGTTGTAAAATGATTTTAATTTAACTTCATCGAGTAAAAAACTATTTAACAAATATTATTTAGCGGAAATTTGAATCCTTTAACTCTATATATTTTAGAATACCATGAAAATGAAAGAATAGGTAATAATTTTTTGTTAACCTTACATTTGCCTTATTTTTAAGATTACAAAAATGCCATTTTCACATATAGGCAAGGTAATTATGAAGCACTATAGGCTTTAACAGGAATATGGAAGAATAAATTGTGGTTAGAATTTCCATATAAAGGATAGACCGCTGGTGGATTAGATAAATTAATACGAATAATCGATAATACTGGCGGATTAGAAAGAAACCCAGGTAGTGGGAGCCCAAAAATGCAAGAAAAGAGCTCGTGAGAGTTTCTTCAAGAATTCTCAGCCAAGAAGATGCTCTTTGTGCAAATGAGACATCTGCATAGATCTCAAAAGTGACAGAAGTATCGAATTCTAATGTAAGACTTACGTATAAGTATGTGGTCAAAAATGATCTTCAGCCTTTTAAACATGTCCATGGACGAATGCTTACTACTGATGACGAAGAAAAAAGTGTAACTCGTGCGAACATATTGCTGAGACGTTTGACAATTACAAAGATTAGGAAGACATTCATTATCCATGGAGAAATTTTCACTGCAGTGCCACCAAGAAACACACAAAAGAGCAGTACATATATTCAGATGTCATATTAACGGAACAAATTACTGAGGAAAGACTACTAAAGAAGATGTTAGTTTCCAAAAAGCATTATGGTAACTGTAGGATTTTTAAAATTGGGAAAGACATATATTTATTTCATAAAACCAGCTGTTAAAGTAAATGGAGACTCTTATAGGCAGGGCCGGTCGGAGGTGCTGGCGAGCAGGACGGCTGCCTGAGGAGACAAAGTATTGAGGACCATCTATCTACACGTCATTTGAATGTGAATAACTATTATATACCAATTAATATCGCGGTACACGCGGGAATATAGATGAACTTCCTTTTATCTTTCATTACCGATTATTTTTAAAATATCTTAACGAAATTTTTCGGAATAAGGCTGTGGCGGTTTCTCGCCCGGGGCAACAAAATATCTCGGACCGCCCCTGAATATATGAATAATTTTTTAAAGCGTGTGATTCCTGAAATGAGCGACCTTGGTGTTGGAGGTCATTTCATCATACCACATATGAAACTGTTGCTTATTTAACTACAATAGTCCCATAATTTGTTGGAGCAGTTTTTTGGCCTCCCAAAAGCTTTGACCTTAATCCAGTGAGATACAATGATAATTATAGTGAATTAAAGGGGAAGCGGCAGTCCGATAAAAAACAGGCAGTGGAAAGAGATTTTCATCCCGGAGATAGTGTTCAGGAGATAGGTGAGGGCCGACAAGAGAACACCTTTGTTTTATGGGATCTCTGGACATTATCGAGTTGAGGGCCATGTGATGACAGTGGAGTCAACAGAGGGTTCACGGTACCCTAGACATACATTATTCAGGAAATGTTTGTCGAAGGTCCGCAGGACTCGTAGCAGAGGGACACCACCTTCCCAAACAGGGAGAACATCAGCCAGTGTCGTAGAATCTGCCAGGCCGAGGCGATGGGAGAAGTGGTAGAAGAGAAGTCCAAGGAGAAGATAAGTCAAAGAAAATCTGTCACGATGTCATGTCTAAGATATTTCACGCCACCTTGCAGAATTGGAAGAACATCAGCCGAGAGGCTAAGATGAGGGAAGAAGTGAAGGAAGCTGAGGCAGGAAATCCCTGGGAGAGGAGAAGCCGAAGAAAAATTGTCACGGTCAAGAGATCTCATAATTTTGAAAGGTAATGAATTTATTTTTGTATCATGAGGTTTTGAAAAATTTCAGTCAAGTCACTGTAATGCACATAGTATCACTGAAATATTGTATTTTTCGAGTTCAAAGCTTTTGTTTCTGAGCCGATTATTTATTTTGAAGTTGATAATAGTTTTTCCAAGTGTTAATAGTTAACTTATTTGAATTTACCCTTACGGGGATGTAATATCCGTAGGTATCGATTACGTGTATCAATACCGGGGATCGGTTGCGGGGAGAAGTTTGATAAAGTAAGGACACGTAACATGTACATACGATTGTAGAAGCGGTAAATAAAGTAAATTGTAAACTATATGGTGTGCGTTCTCCACAGAATGAATTACACCATGACTATGTGAATCGTAGTGTAGAAAATTTTCGTCCAAGTTTCAGTAAAATAATGAAGATAGATGGAAAACATTGGACAATCTTTTAGTTGAGTAACAATTGAGTCTGATGATAACATATTGTACATATGTAATTAAAATAAAAATTTCGTGTTAACAGAAAATATATGGCATGTTACTTATTTTCATGGTATTCTTAAATACATACAACCATAGCTTCCAAATCTGCAGTCAAGAATGCTAGTAAAATATTATTTTATGTGTTGACGTTAAATTAGAATCACTTTTACAAGTCTAGATTTTATAGCATGTATAGTATACGGTTTCCTTTTTGTGGCAGTCTTGTAGTATTTATTGAATATTCTATAATATATTCATATTGACGTGGGAGGCGTTTAGTGGTTACGTATGTACTGATGAATTATACTAAAAATATGATGTAGAAAATAGAATGAGATTTGAAAATTATGGCTGTATTTCAGAAATCGTGGTATATTTACTAGATAAGTAATCCTTTAAAATAGTTGCACTAAGGATAATCCCACAGAGAAAAATAAATATTATAGAAAATTTTCCAAATATTTTCATTTAAAGTTTTTTGTTTATGCTTATCTATCTCTATAATATGTGCACATTTGTGTCACTATCCTGTGCTGACGAAGGGATCAACCCCGAAAGCTTTCGTGCTTTTTGTTTTTTTTTTACATATGTCACTTTGACACCCCCAGCAGCTCGCCATTTTGAAGAAATTTTATTGGTGACTACTCCTGGGATTCCTTATTCCAACAATTTGTTGCCATCCATATATCCCTTTTACCTTTCCTCTCCCGTAAACACACACACATATATAAATATAAACACAAGAATATATTGACTTGAAATCTTACCTGTTTAACCTTTAAAAAGGCAAGCTTAATTTCCACCATAACCGGGCAAGTGGGGTCAGATTTGACCCCATATATTTAAATAGTTAGCAACTTAACTAAAGGAGTATGGATTATTTTTTAAAATTTATTAATAATGAAATGGTTAAGAAATATGTCTGTTGCATAAAATTTTAAACATTATATTTGTTTATTGTTGATTTTCATAATTCATTTAATTCCTTACAATGAGGAAAATTTGAATATAATGGTATGAAAATAACTACAAAATACAATTACAATTTGTATGTAACATTTTGTACACTTTCGATAATATATATAATCTCCACAATTATACATACTGTAGCTATTAAAAATTATTACACTCATTACATATAGATAGTTTCTCACTGTGCTGCTCGCATATAAATTGATTTCATGCTGTACACCTTATCTGCGCTTTTCTATCTCTTTTTCTATCACACATCTTGCATCTTTTCCTCGTGGTTGCTCTCACACTGTCTATCTCATTTGATGCTATTTTAACAACACACATTTCCATTGCTCTTCTAATGGATAGATGAAGATTTGGTATTGTATGTGCTCGTTTTTTCATGCAAGGAATAACAAGTTCGTTTCCATGTATTTGTAAAAACTTTCTACGCTTACCTGCCCACTGCTTGATATGCAAATTTTATCTTTTTCGGGCATTGTGTTTGAAGACATTATTCAGGTAAGATAAGAACAGGAAAAGAGATAACGACATAAAGACATTGATGGAATGAAGCTATCCGAAGATCCTATGCAGACAGGCATAAGCTGTAAAGTTGGGAATAATTTTGAAACGAGAAAAAAGTCTGCTATGATCGGGTCTTCCACTTGCCGGGCGGATACATCCGCGTTCAGAAACGAGAAAACCGATCTACTACGATAGTTCAGTGGTAGAATATCCGCCCGGCAAGTGGAAAATCCGGGTTCGATTCCCGGTCATAGCAGCCTTTTATCTCGTTTCAAAATTATTCCCAACATAAAGAAAGTAAAATACTTAGTATTTCATTTATAAAAAGTAGCAATTTATTGCAAGTAATAAGTAGTAATAAATTTATTCGTTTTATATAGACAATAATTATTATTTATATTTCTTTCTGACGATGAAAAATCAAAGAATGACAAACTATAGCATCAATTACAAAAATACCAGAAAAATGACAAGATAAAATTTCGAATATGCAATCTTATTCACGGAATCGCTAAAAAAATAAAATACCTCAATATTATTATTTATCCTATGAATGTAAGTATTATTTACATGCTCTTGCGTGAAAAATACATAAAAAATTACGAAGAACTCATGTGGGTTTTTGGTAACATTACCAGGAAAGTGGGGTCAATAATGGCCCCAATCCTACATTTATTATTTACCTTAATATATAAAACAAATTATAATAATTTTCATTCATATATAAGGAACTTAGTAGTAAATAAACATACAAAAATCGAAAATTTGCATACAGTAATACTTTTCACAATAATAAGCAAAACAACTGAGTGGGGTCAAATATGACCCCGCTCGCCCGTTTAAAGGTTAAGTAACAAAAAATAGTTAATGCAGAAAAAAGTTCATTGTGCGAACATGGAACGATATTTCTTGATCTTGTATTTTCGCTTCTTTCTTTACAAATGTTGCCAAACGTGATGATTTCGCGTACACCCTATATGATAAAACATATATTAGTATATAATTTACACCTTTTAGTAACTGAATATTGATGATTAAACCAAATTAGCGCATTGCATATCGTTCACGAGAATATTATTATTGTTCTGCCACACTGAAACTTAGTATATTTTTCATCTCTAGCATCGTAAGCTGATACTTACAGATCTAGATATTTTTGATTTTGTACAGTAATTATTCCAATCGCGTCATTGACAAAAATATTATTTCGCAAATGTTGACAGTACCTCTTGAAATCCGAACAATATGCTGTTGTTTATACAAAGAAACAGTCTTTAAAAAATTTGTGAGTTCAGCTTAAATGCTTTTAGATATTCATTGTCGACAATTAAGGAAAAACATTATTGACATAATCATCGCAATAATATTTTAGCCGTCAAAAAAGAACTATCTAATACTTTACTTTGTATCATTTGATGTTTTTCATCAGTGTACTAAATATTCTCTTTAACGTAAAATATATATAGAGTAAAATTAGACTTAATTATTCAGCGTTCGATCAAGTCTTACCTCAAATACTAATTAAAATGTTTTTCCAATCGGCAAAATATTTCACATCAAAGAGCTAATAAATATTAATTCTTAATCCATCTTCAATTTTAAGTAACGATTACTAATTTATGTGCAACTTTCTTAAACCATTATATATAAATTGACATTTACTAACCTGTATCAAATGATAAAGAAGCCAAAAGCAAGGGAACGGAACAATCCTTCCTGGATAACTTTTAGAGAAAGACTGCCGACTGGGTGGGTTCATTGCATACGGAGAAGGGATAAAAGTGCATACAACAACGTCCATCTATTGAAAAATCCATAGCAAGCAATCGAGAAACATTCGTTCCAGGAATACACTCCACGAGGTAGATGAGTGGAATGGGTAGAAAATGGGGCTATCTTCAAACGACCACCAAAATTTCTTTCTTTCTTACCTTGAGGAACTCTCAGCAGAGCATATCCATGACCGTAGCTGTATAGAGAGACTCGTGAAATAGCCCACCAATTGGTCGGCAAATATAATCTCAAAAACCTCAAAAGGGCTGAGAAAAACGCGTTTTCAAATCTATCCTAAAGCCTTGCGGTTACCTGATTGTTCAGAGTAGAAGCGTGAGCTTTTCAAAAAGACGCATATTTGAGTGTAAGGAAATACCATTCTTTCAGTCCACCTCTTAATGAAAGCCCATACAAGGGACGAAATCGTTGGTAGTAAATAATGTTGCGAAAAAGGTTAACAGAAACGACTTATATATTATAATTCATAAAAGGTTTTTGGAAGTATACTTTTTCATCTTGTTGGAAAATCGACGATTATCGACGTTATTCGATTTAAATCGAACCCAATCAAGCCTATACATAACCTAACGTAAGCTAAAAATAAATGCCAATCATATAAATGTACTAAAGTTATTTGCAAATGGTCATCTTTGGGAGCACACTGTTCAATAATATGCACACTCCCCAGATACCCTGGGATGGAACCGACACTTCCAAGTACAATAACTCGGAAAAACACAAAGTAAATTGCCACATATCTTGCATTGACATCCTCTGCATGACAACTGAGAATACACATGCCCACAACATGATTTGCACCGTATCTATTAAAATATAAAGGAGAAACAACATGCGTGGGGTAGTATAAACCTCTGTTTACCTATCTAGGGTTAAATCAGCGCAATACTGGAAATACTGCAAGTCAATTACATTTGTATCATTTATTTAAAGTCGTTTCTATCTTACACAAAAAATTATTAAAATAAAAAATATTCCTTTGAACTTTATTATTGTCCTTTTGCACTTTTTTTAATTACATCTATCACCGTTAAATATATTTATTACAATTTAATAAATTTTACGTAAAAAATACGACAAATATTGCATAGAGCTACCAAATAATGTTCAAATACATTTTAATTCCTGTAACCGAAATTATAACTATTTGAATAATTACATAAATGTCTCATTATCTGCGTGACCAAGAGCTAAGTTGCTCTATGTTACAAATGACTATCTAAATGAATCATAGAAATATTCCGTGTTTAACAGAGTCAGCTCAATATATTTTGGCACCATAAGCAAAAGGCCTAAATGGTGCCTTACGAAGTGGCACGTACATTCCACAGAAAGTATTGTTTGGATTATAATTTTGACAATAAGTTAAATTTACCTTTTTGTGTATCTCTATACGATAAGTTACGTTTGTCCTTCACGCCAAGGCTATATGGAAGGTTCTGACAACTTATGCCGGCCGCCATATTTGTGCCTGTATCAGACAGCTCTGCTTCTCTTATACTTATTACCAACGGAAAAACTGAAAAGTTTTGGACGTAGTTATTTTAAAAAGTAACTTATAAAGAATGAAACATTATTATTCCACTTTGAGGGTATGTCGCAGAATGTTCAATATTTACATTATTATGATTAAATGTTTTGGACAGTTATTTTTAAAATAACTTACGAAGATCGAAACATTTTAAATTCATTTCGAGGATAAATGTGACGCAGAATGTTCGATACTTATATTATTACGATGAAATATAAACTTTTTCGACAGTTATTTTAAAAATAAATTATAAAGAACAAAATCATCGCAAGGAAACATTTTAATTCCATTTTGAGGATATGCCGTAGAATGTTCAATACTTAAATAATTTTCATTAAATATAAAAAATTTTGAGCATAGCTATTTTAAAAATAACTTAAAAAGAACGAAACCGTCGCAACAAAACATTTTAATTCCATATTGAGAACGAATGCCGCAGAACGTCCAATACTTACATTATTATGAAATATAAGTGATGGTTCAATTCCTGGGAAAAAGGATTTGGGCCTTACATCCTTTGCACCCCATTTCTAAATATTAAAATATAGTTCCTATTTTATTAAACTTCGTTTTAAAATTTTTACAGACTATATTGTCTGCTCAATTACTAGACACCACTAAACATAAACATACTCAAAAGACAACTGACTGCAAGGCTAAAGAATGCATATGCATCCCATCCTTATTTTTTGAAGAAAATATGACTACATACTACCTTTCAGGTTAATATGGCCTCTGATGAAAAATCTTCAATAAGAAGAATCTGAAAAGAAATGAACAGGGTATACAACATCATAGAAAAGGAAACATTAGGCATTTGAGGATAATTTTTTATTCACACAATTCTCCTCATATGAGCACTTCGGCTACTGTGACTCATAGACCTACTTGATTTTTTGTGAGCCTCAGAGATAGCCTTAGCGTATAAGTCAAGTCGCATACTAAAATATTTCTTTAAAAATAATCCCTTTATATTATGGCATGCATTCACAATATTATCATTAGGAAAAGCACTACATAGATACTCAACAATATTGCTCTTTAATGAAGACAGGACATTTTTATTAATATGAAAAATAATGTCAGCCTTCTTGGCAAGGTCCCAACACCACTTGCTGCTTCGCTACAATGAAAATTCATTTTTTTCTTTCAAACTAAGTAAGTGTGTACCTCTTGGATCAATGTCAGTTCCATCACCACACAACACATTTTCACAGGTAGTGCACTGCAACTTCCTGTGCAATTGCCGTGCAATATACCCACATAAATAATTTAAGGAATTGGTATGAAAGAGGTCCATATCAACAAACTCGCTGTCAATGGAGGATAATGGCTCCTCTTCCTCTCCTATTCTTGAGCCTGAAACATCTAAAAATTCTGCTAACAAACTTCCTTATATATATATGGCCTTGCTTCACGCTAGACTGAGGCGCCGTCATAAAAAGCCGTGATTAAATGGCGGGAGAATCGAGAACTATTAACGATTGACCCATGCTATTTTAAACAAACTATCCGAGTAGGTAGAAGATTTAAATTTAAGTAGAAATGTTTGATTCTTACAATAAAAGGTATTTCGAAAATAGTCCTCAAAGAGACCCGAGTTCGACTCCAGTAGATTATTTCTATCTCCCATAATGTAACACGTAAAAATCGATTATTCGACTTACATACGTTAAATCTTTTGCAAATTAATATTAGAAAGAAATGACCTAGACCATCTAACCTTAATCATATTAAAGAAAAGTAAATAATGTTTCTTATTCTTATCGTACCATTGAGCCTGCGATTCTAAATCGCTCAATTTATACGTTTATATCAATTTAATTGGAAAACTTGAAGCTTTTTAACGATGCTGCCTTTCCAACCGTGCCATTGTTAAACCTCGAGATTGTATTGTAGTCTCAGTCCTTATGCTATTTGCGTTAGGAGAGTGTACTTTGAATGCTTTATTACGAGAGAGAGAGAGAGAAGGAGAGAGCAGAATAAAGAAAGAAGGGGAGAGACGGAGAAGAAGAGAGAGGGAAGGAGAGGGAGAAGGAAGGGAAAGATAATGTTCTTTATTTGGGCGAGATTGATACTAGGAAGTTTACTTTCCGGGGAAGGAGAGAGGGGAGAGGGAGAGATAGTGAGGAAGAGAGGGTTAAAGGTAGAGAGGGAGGGAGAAAGAGAAGGAGGGAGAGGGAGAGATAGTGAGTAAGAAAGATAAAGTGAGAGAGAAGAGGGAAACCGAGAAGGTGGGGAAGAGGGAGAGATAGATAGATAATGGTCTTAATTAGGGCGAGATTGAGATTAGGAAGTCTATTTTTCCAGAGAATTAGAGAGAAGGTGAGGGAGGGAGAATGGGAGGGAGGAAGAGAGAAAAACAGGAAGAATGGGAAGTGTCTTAAATTTTATAATTGATCCAGTCATATCCGTCATATTTGACGGGAAATTACGCTAATTATCAAATAATAAAGGAAATTTAAAAAAATATACATTACAATATAAAAGCGAGTTCCGTAACAATACGAAGGACTAGAGAGGTGCCAACAGCATCAATTAACATTTATTAAGAGTCAAGGAAAAATTGCACGTATATGAATATATATTGGAACTCGCTTTATTGAAATTTACTGAGGATTTCCGTGACACTTACAAAGTTGGTAAAACGCTACTGAATAACAGAATACTTTGTATTTTATGCTATTTCATCTTTGAACAATTACAGAGAGAATAATTGAGCTCTCAGTATTGCTGAAATCAAAATGGAAAATAAGCGTTTTACCAATAGCGATAAAAAGGTATGTAAAATTAGACTGCCATTCCGGCTACAAATCAACCGTCATAAGTCATCACGGAATTTCCATAATAAAAAGGGAATTTATACTCCCTTTAATATCAAGGGAAATTCTTCAGTAGAGGAGATACTACAATACCAAAAAGCAACCTCTCCGCCTGTGGTATATAAGAGTGAACATTTTGATTATTATTCAGAAGCATTTTAAAAAGCGACAATTCAAGATATTTGATTGGGAGCTGGCGTCATCTGAGGGTTACACAGGCAACCTGTCAGAAAAATATATATAATATTCCTTGACTGGGAGTCTGTGAGACCCAGAAATAGAAGAGAATTTTCTTCTTCCTTAGATGTGCCGTGTGGCGAGCCTGGCAGCATTTTCTTATAGGAGACCTATCGTAACTGCGTATAAACATAAAGGCAGAGACAATTGATTTGTCACAGAATTAAAAAAAATCCAGTTATAACATATACGGACGGTCCTGTATTTGTAAATATACCTACCAGTGAAAGCAAGAGAATTATTTTCTACCATGGAAATGATGAGGAATGCGTAGAGTAGCGTACTGTCTTACACGGTCAGCTTTGTTTGCAAAAATTGTATTTGATATATGACCGCAAATTCAGCGAACATAGGTGCACGTGAAAACTACGGAAAATAAAATTTACAACTACTGGATACCGAGGTGGCGGGTCATCTGTGAATAGCATAGGCGTCTCGAAGTCTTGTCTTATCGTCATCTCTGTGTGTGTGCTACCCATGAAAGCAAGACAGTATCTTTCTTCTAAAGAATTGAAGAGTTGTAGTTGTAGTTAATGTTTTCCTACACGGCAATCGCTGGTAGCAAGTATTCTCATATTACATGCACTGTGTTTAGCTTAGGTGAAATAAAATAAGGATAGAAGTTAACAAACTACATTATAAAGGATAACACGACCGACTTCGCCAATACAGCATCATCAGATCGAGTAAATATTTATTATTGGGACTTACAGTAAATATCCAATTTCTATTAAAGTTAACAAATTTGATACCAATATAGCGAGTCTTCCTTGGAGAAGAAGAGAAAAATAAATATTTGATTAAAATATTAAGAGCTGGTATTTGTTTCCCTGGTTATAATGGCTCCTGGAGTGTTAATGGTGTATTTTCACTTACCTCCGGAACATTTATTATCCAATGAAAGCTGTAGAAATCCCTTTTAGTGATATTTATTATATTGGTGGTGCATCTTCCATAGAGTGCTATGATATTTGAAGGATTATTATCGTATCATATCGGATTGCTATGCACAGTTAAGAGTTATCGCCACTTTAAGCACTTTAATATAAGGATATAGTCGGCGATAGTTGGTACACGTGAAAGCACACTTATTCAAAATCAAGTTTTGTCAACTCCCCCAACTGGCGTTCTGTGCGTCGTCGTCCAAGAGAAGATTCTGCTGCAAGGGAAATCATTAATTAATCAGTATTTTTCGTTACACGCTCACCACTGGCCTCGTATATACGTATCATACTTGCTTCTTATTTATGATGTCATATATTAACACACACACACACGCACGCACGCACACACATATGAATGTATAACAGGATACTATTGTTTATGCACTTCCCGATGAGGTATAGACTTGAAATTATTAATTATGTAGGACTATATTCATAACCGCTTAGAAAATCGAAAATCTCAAAAACGTTCAATAGTTAGGGCGCTAAAAATTCGCAAATATTAAAAAAAATTATTTAATTTAGATGTATTTCTGAATTTTGTTCAGCTGAAAGTTTTTGTAACAGTTGATTTCATTAAATAGCAGAATCTGGATTAAAGAAATTCTGATATATCAATTTATTTAGCTGTTAAGAATTCTTAAAACTTAAAAAAAAACGATAAATGTGAAGGTACTAGAGGTCGAGCTAGGGAGCTGATATCAGGGATATTTATTTTCTTGGCGATGCATCTTGCAAGGAGTGCTAATGTATTCGAAGGATACATCTTATTATTGTATCTTGGAAACACCAAATTAACCCCATGAAAGTGAAATTACTTCTTTTATATATTCCATACATATGATGTTATCAGTTTTTAGCAAATCAAGAGCAGTGCACCTCATCAAAACGTGAAATATTATCCTTTTGTTATTAGATGTGGTGCTGGCCTCCTGTAGTTCCATTTACGAGAATATATGCGAAGGTGGCGGCCTAGTCACCGAGCAGAGTGTAGTGTCTCCTGGATTGAGCGTATTATATATCTCAAGCTTGAAAACAACACACACCAAGGAACTGACTGTGGGGCGGTCGTGTGGATTTCATTACTTATCACACGATAGCGTAAGTGGATAAAGAATTATTTTTGCATTTATACAGATCTAAAATAATGAATTCACCCAAGATTAAATTCCTCTCTTTGCGTTTTAAATAGTAGCAGTGTATTGTCTAGAAATAACTCAATCAGAATCAATTCCACGAATTGTATATAAGCTTGAATATTTCGATTAACTTTCTAAAGCATTAAAAAATACAATTAAATATATTGGATGAGGAGATGGCGTCACCCGTGCGTTACATAGACAAACCTGCCAGAAAGATATATAATATTCTCTGACTGGGAGTCATTGAATTCCACGAATACAAGAGAATCAGATGTACCGAGGGGCAAGCCTGGCAGCATTTTTCTTACCGGAGACCAATCGTAAACACGTATAAACATTATGTCATCGACAATTGGTTTATCAGAGAGTTAAAAGAGAATTCAATTTTGAGGTATATGGACGCTCCTGTATTAATAAATATACCATTGAAAGAAAGATAATTATTTTATTCAGTAGAAATGACGAGTAAGATGTTGACCGGCGATTTGTCTTACACGGTCAATTGCAAAAAATCGCATTTGGTATATGAGCGCAAATCTAACGAGCGTAGGTTCACATGGAAACAAAAGAAAATAAATTTTCCAACTACTGGATACCGAGGTGGCAGGTCATTTGTGGATATCATGGGCGTCGGTAAGTCATGTCTTATCGTCATCTCTGTGTGTTTGTGCTACCCATGAAAGCAAGACTATTTTTCTTCTGAGGAATTGATGAGTTGTTGGTGTAGATAATTTTTTTCCTACACGGCAATCGCTGGTAGCAGGTATGCTCATTTTACATAAGAACTTGCACTGAGATTAGTTTACATGAAACAAAAGAAGGATAAGCAGCTTATGCCGCCATTTCCTACAAGCCCAAATTTTTTCGATTTTTAGATTACAAGGTGTAATTAATTTAAAGAGGGCTATTATAAAGTAGGATCTTCGCGCCTACGGTGCCCAATCCCGATTAGTTACAAATTATTATTAATGATTAGTTACAAATAATCCGTATTAACTGTCAATCGTAATTATGCTTTAAATGTTAACATATCTTTCAAAAAATATTCATATCATCATTATTTGCATTATTTGAATGCGAAAGAAGTTATCCAATGTTGTGTGACTTAAACAACAAGTTTCTACTTCGAATCACGCTACGAAAATAATAAAGAGAGTTGCCATAGCGTTTCATAATTTTTCCAATATTTAAAATTAATAGAGAAAAATACATATAAATTTTCATAATTTAATTATAAAACTTATAATTTATTATGAGTATCGGCAATACATATGTTGAAATAATATTTTTGGGTTTCTCGGCTTTTCCGCATCCTTTATTTTGCATATGTGAAAAGCTTCCATAAAAGAAAGATTTAAAATCAACCAAGATATAATTTAAGCAGCTTACCTATGATGTATTAAAAGAAACTAAAAATCGGTAAACCGTCCTCAAACATCCTAGCACTCCTAATTTTCGACGCCCTGATGCATTGCTTCAAAATTTGGCGCACTCTCTGGTAGGGCGCCTGTGGTGGTCGCCTCGCCTCTTCAACAATCGCCACGATCCCTGTTACGATCGTATTTAGGTCTAACAAGATGGAAAAGTAAACTCCATAAATGGAATATATAGAGATTTCAAAGACTTACTTAATGGGAAATACGTATGGAAAAATATCGAAAGATTAGGTGATTCCCAAATTTTTATCCCCGAAAGTATAGTCTCGGGGACTATCTTGTGGTACATGTTGTTCTCTATACAAATAATTTTTTAAATCTACAGATCACAGATAAAATAAGAGAATGGGAGAGAAATATGTATATTAATTTTGAGATGTTGTTTTCTGAGAGAACCGTCTTAGCGATCGATGTAATCAAAATATGCGACGTCTTGCTCGGGAGTTTTTCGAATTCTTATCTTCGAAACCATAACTCGTAATTACGTGGCTTCGCGGATTTTCTTATAGTAAATATTGTTCTCTATCTGAATAAACGTTTTTATCTATACCTTACAGGTCATATAAGAAATAGGGGAGAAATATATGGATTTTTGGTGCTTTTGGTCAATGCTGAAAAGCACTATTATCTTCGTGATGTCTGTCCGTACGCATATATCAGGTAAGAATTGGCTTAACCGATTTCAACCAAATTTGGTACATAGAATTTCTACATAAAAACATGACCAAAATGACATATATAGAGCGAATCGACTAGGCAGGGGTGCCAACATTTCAAAATTAAATTTGTCGGTAATTATAAATTTTGAAAGAATTGGTTAAACCGATTTCAACGAAATTTTGTTTAAAGGAGGTGGGCAACATAAAAAAACCAAAATCAATATGTTTAGCATAGATTTAGAAACAAAGCTGGCACAATCATAAATTTTAGCTAAATTAATATTTATAATGTACACACGCATGTAAACCATATTGGCATATTTAAACCCGATCAGCCTAACAGGGGTGCCACAATTACAAATGAAACTCTTTCAGAAATTAAGGTTTTTGTAGCAATTGGCCTAGTGGACTTCAACTACATTTCGTATATGATATTTGTGCAACACACTATAATGAAATCAACATGTTTAAAGTGGAGCTAAAGAGCAAGGCTACCACAATAAAAAGTAAAGTAATATTTTTACACGTATTTCTAGAGAACTGAACTCGTGGATATTAACCAAATATGATATGTATAATCTTCATATAAATAAATAACCAAAGCATCATATTTCAACCGTGTCGACTTGACAGGGCTACTACAATATCAAGGTTAGAATTTTTCTGGAACTACAAACTTAGAAGGTATTGGCTGAACCGATTTCAAAGAAATTTCGTTCGTAGGGCAAATATAGAATGCCAAAACGAAATGAATATGTTTAGAACGGAACTATAATAGCAGGGCTACCATAATATAAGGAAAATATTATTTTCTGTTTTCAAAGCAAATGCATTAGTATACGATTATACTACGGCGAATTTGACGAAAAGCACTTCCGTACCACGGGAAATTCGTGTGCATCCCTACTTGTTAGTTGTTGTTTGCTGAGAGAACCGTCTCAGCCATCCATGTCAGCAAACAAAATATGCGACGTTTTTCTCGGGTTTTTCTCGAATTGTTATTTCCGAAATAAGTCGTAATTACGTGGCCTTGCGGATTTTTTTGTAGTAAATGTTGTTCTCTATCTGAATAAACGTTTTAATCTATACTTGACAGATCATATAAGAGCTAGTGAGATAGAAGTTGGATTTTTCATTGTTTCTTGACGGATGCAATTTAAGGAGGTACGAGTATAAATTTATAAAAGTAATAATCTAAAGTGTAATACCTAATTGACGGATTCAGTTGAAAATAGCATTTGGGCGATAAATTTTAATAAATATCACTCATACTTGATTGAATTAAAATCCGTCCAGTGGTTTAGGAGAAGCAAGTTACGACGGACGGACGGAGCATACGTGCCCATAAACGGTGTTGCCGTTTGAAAATTTGAAATCGCGCTAGATCGACCTTCAAAAGAGCTAGAAAGGAGCTAAACTCAAAATAAATGGCGTTAAATAATGCGCTAAAGACAATTTTTTTCGTCTTTACTTTCTTAAATTTATGACATACATTTATTAAGATTTTTATTTAAGTTTAAAAAGAAATTGCAAAAAAGGTGACATTAGTGCGGAACACAATTTTATTCCAATTGAAATGACTTATAATCATTATAAATTTGAAGCAAAGTGGGATTTAGCAGAATGGAATTTAGTACACATCCATGCTGAATTTTGAACACACGTCGAAAGAATCTACGAATCATTTTATTTTTTACATTTCAATAAAGACATAAATAATTCAGAAAGTCATGTAGAATACATTTATATAATTGTTTGATATTTGTCAATAGAAAAAATAAAAATGTACTGAAAATACCTTATTTTACTTTAAAATATCGCATAAAAATTAAGATACACTTTCAAAAATGAAATCATCATCATCGTCACTGTTTGCTTGCTCTTCAGCAGTTCCTGAAGTTCCTGCCTCAGCAAAACTTTCATTCACATCAGTTGTGCTAATTTTCCGCAAAACATTCGCAGGCAACTCATAATTGTGACAGCATCTTCCATGTCGTCGCAATCCATACTAAATAGTCAAAACTGAGTTCAGAGTTTGGAGTTTCATTCTGTTACGTAACTTTGATTTTACGATGTTCATGTGACTGAATAAGCGTTCTACATCAGCATTAGAATGTATCAATGAAAGCACTGTTAATGCAAATTGAGAAAGATCTTCAAATGGGTTTTCACCTGTAGCATCTCTGTAATTTGTAATTTCTGCCCAAAGCCGTGTTGTTTCAGATGTTTCAATCCATTTAAAGTGGTGTAATTTTTTCCATTGAAAATCAATGCGTGTAAGCTTTCCCGAATAATCGCTGTGGAACATTTTTGCTAGATCCAGAATATCATGCCTTACGGGATTTAGGCAATGATGTCCACTTAAATACGACATTGACTGTAAGACATTAACATTTTCTGGCAAACGCTGACGAAGTTGTTTTGTGAGTTCGACCAGAAATTTCACACAGCTAACGCGAATATTTTTTTGGTCTTCTTCTGTAAGTTTACAATCAGATATTTCCTTTTCGAATTCATAGCCCAAGTACGGCTTTGGGTATAAATTATTTTCAATTGCAGTATCAGTAATCAATATTATTCCTGGAATGACAAATTTGAGCTCATAGAATCAATCAGATGTAACAAGTCATTCAGCAACTTTGAAGGGTCATTCATTTCAGCTTCAAATTACTTGTTCACCATTTGCACTTCTCCAATAATGGGTTTCAAAAATAAAAGAAACAATAAATTTCTCTTATCATTAAACTTTGAATGTAAGATTTCTGCTAAATAACAGCGTTCGTTTCTTCTAACAATTTCAAAATGATTCTCAAGCTCACACCATTGCTGCAGAATTCTCACAATTGTCATTTCAATGGACATCCATCTTGTCTGACTATACTGAATTAACTTCAAAGGAGGAACTCCATCATTCCTTAAACTATAAAGCTTCTTATATTTAGCCTGTCGAACAGGTGAATGTGAAAACCAATTATACGTTTCTTTAATAAGAAAATGTAGGTTCCGCGGCAGATACTCATTGACAGCGTGGGACACTGCTAGTTGGAGTGAGTGACATACACACTTGATAAGAAGCAGATGGGGAATCTCAGTCTTTAGTTTCGTATACACACCATTATTAATACCAACCATTACAGATGCATTATCAGTACCAAGTGCAATAAGCCTGTGCAAATCTAATCCATTATTTCTTATTGATGTTTTTAAAGCTTTAGAATGAGGAGTGAGAACAAGAGATACGGTATGCACTGGACGCTGGGTTACTTAAAATTCCATCAAGAACAACGATACCACTAGCGAAGCAATAACACCACAAAAATGAAACAACCACTTGAACTGATGAAAATGTAGGTCCAAGTCGGCCACTATGAAGATACAAAACAGAAACTAATTATGTGAGAGGTTACTCCCATAACCTACAGAAATGTTTACGAATCGTGACTTTCTGAAGAAAATGAGGTATTTCTTTCTCACTCTCAAAAGCAAGCCCAGGATAGCCAGACGCCACCTGGCCGTGTAGTGTAAGGGAAACCTTTTCACTTTATGGGGCCATATTTCAACAAGCGTAAACTTTGGATTGAGCATTTGGGCATGCAAGACATTCGGTAGGATAATGCTCGATAAAAATCAAGAAAGGCGTCAAATTTGGCGCTAGAAATCGTGAAAAGCGCCAAATAACGCCATCGCGCTTAAAAGAGTAAGAAGGCGCTAGGCGAGCCCAAAAAGCTCTAAATCTAGCGTGAAAAGCGCCAAAACGGCAACACTGCCCATAAAGCGTTTCGCTATTACCACTTCGCCTAAAAACTCGCTCTTCCTCCGAAAGAGGAGCTTTCCGGAAAACTGTTGCCTCCCTCGAGCCAGTTTTTACATTTTGGATGTGTACGAAGAAAATAATCTGGTAATAAGAAAAAATGATAAATGATTTTTTAATATCAGGTATTACAAAAGTATATACGTTCAAATCTATGATATGGGAAAGGAGAAAATTAGGAAATATTATTGCCCGTCCGTAAGTGCCGCTCCTCATATGTTGCCCCCTCCCACCCGGGTTCGCTGCGCCCCTTGCTCACATAGTGAGGCGCGGCTTTGGTTACTGTGCTAGCCATGAAAGCAAGAGAATTTTATTCTTTCAGAGAAATGTTAAGGTGGGGAGAGCAGAGTTGAACCTCACACGGTTGGCATTATTAAAGAATTGCTTTATATAGAAGAGCAATATCTGACGCCATTACCGCACTCTCGAGCAAAAGAAATTTGAAGTCTAGGAGATTAACTGTTGAGACTCTCAGGGAATACAATGGATATCTCCAAAAAAATGGTTTATCATCTTTTCTAACAGGGAGTCGAAGTCAATGTAACCTATTAATGTAAAATTATTTTATTCCTCATAAGAATTGATGAGAAGGAGCTGTAGCTTCGGTTAATTATACAGAGTAATCAGATGTATACTCCAATAATTGCTGATCCAGGCACTGCATATTATAATAAATAACTGGTTCTTATATATTACATTCCCTAAGGACTGCATAACCTTACAGAGGTGGGAGGGTTTGTGTACTCTTATGAACCAAAGAGCTATGCCGGCGGGAGATAATTCTCCAGGTAGGACCATCCAAGCCGGAAAGGTCTTAAGCCATTCTCACGCCCACTCTTTTCCTTTTTGTTGTTTCATGGTGTACTAAAATACTTACTAATTATAATTAGCGTTAGTTTTTTAAATTAGTTATATATCTACCTGTTCGTAGTATCTGTAAGCGAAATGACTGTTTTCAACCAAAATGCATTACCGCTATGAATATCTGACTAATAAAGCCATTTTATAATTAGCGTGTTTTTCTCTATAAATTTCAATTATGTACATGTTGTTGCTGCCCGTAACTAATTTATTTTTCAAGTTGGTAAATATGGGTCTGCCTTATATTACTTGAGCACAATGTTTTTTAAATTATTTCGCTGTTATGCAATCCTTGCGTGATTTTCAAATATTTTTTTTTCAAAATTGACATTTTGAAGATGCGTTTGCTTATTTTTTTAGATTCAGACAGGGAGTGTACTGGCTGAGACTGTTTTAAAGCCGTAGCTAGTCTGAATAAAGAATGTGTACTTTATTTAAATGCAATACATACGAAGAAATAATTGCTTTATTTCTTAGTAGGTTCTTACCACATGTATACTAACCGTTTATGAATAGTATTTCCGGTTTCTTAGGTTCCACATCCAAACATATAACTCTTTGGAAAAGGATGTCTCTTTTTAGGAGTACATTCTCATAAGAGAGCAGTAAAATATTTATGTCGATGAAAAATTACTATAAAAAAACTTTCTTTATAAAAAATATTACAAACATTTTTTTGACCATGAATGTATCAGTTTGTCAAAATTTACTAAACAAAAAGATAACTTATAATTGTTTAGATGATGAAAATGATCAATCGCTTTTAACTTTCCAATTTTAAGCTATAAAAGCTGCTATTTCATAGTACGGGTCAAGTTGACACGGTTGGGCGTTCTAGTGGGTGAGATAAATCCGGGCGTTCGAGAGTTAATAACTAATTTTTTCGCAGCCACCGCCTACTGACGACTATTGTTAACACTTGACGCTTAGTTACTTCGTAGTAATGCTCCTATTTATTTTATTAATTGTTGGAGAGTACCAGAAGGCTATGGTATGAGTCTATTTCTGTTCTTTGTAAAGACTTTAAATTTTTCTCGCAGTTCCTTAAAATGTTCATTACCAAATAACCTATATTGAGTTTTTAGAAATTTTACAGGAATGGAGAAAGTCATTTGGTGGCCATATCAGATTTTTATTCAGAGATTTTCAGTATGAAGAAAGTATTATTCAACGTATTAAAAATATCTGTTTGTAGATATACAGTAAAAGAAAGTAAAAAGTGAGCTCTCCTGTCGAAAATGAAATAAAGAAAGACATAAATACAATCGATTCTGTTGTCTTGATGAAGGAGCTGTGTGCAGAAGGCCCAATTTACCGTGGCATCAGCACGAAAGTTAGTATCTGACATTTTTTGTTATATCCTTAATATCCGATACGTTATAACTTTAACTTGATAAACGGTCGATGATGCCTCTGGATCACTCCGTTCGTGTCATAAATCTTCTGTATTACCTCATTTACGTCATTTATTAAATCGCTTTTACGGAAAACGATTTTTCATGAGATACCTAATTTTTTCTTCTAAATAGAGGGTATCACATAGAGCAAAGATAACATTGTCCATTAAAGGACATTCATTTTTGTTAGCGTTTAATGTTATTTGTACAGTCTTTAAGATTCCGGATTCCCACAAATAACTCGATAAAATAAAAGAAAAAACTATATTTCTTACTTTGTTTCAGACATCATTTGAATTATCACTTAACTATAATACGGTTATTCATATTGTCATTCTGTCCATAACACTCAATATATCAGCCGTTTCTTCTGCCAGTTCAACCAAATTTGGTAGGATTGCTATGATCACGTACCAATAGAAATGAGTTTTTTCAAAAAAGGTTCCGGGTTCGACTCCAGAGGGTGATTTCAATTTCCCATATGTTAACACAAAAAATAAATTTTTCGACTTACAAGCTTTTACTCTTTTCCAAATTTTAAAGACAAATAAATACCCTCTTATTTTTATCGTCACATTATGCGTACGATACAAAATCGCTCAAATTCTACTTTTAAATTATATGTATTGGAAAATTTTATACTTTTTAACGATATGTTACCTTGCCGACCGTGTCATTGTTCAACATCGAGATTGTATTATCGTCTCAACCCTTATACTATATGCGTAAGGAAGGCGTGCTTAGAATGTTTTAATACATGAGAGAGAAGGAGAGAGAGGAAGAAAGGAGGAGGTAGACAGAGAAGGAGGGAAAGGGATGGAGACAGAAAAAGGGAGAGGGAGAGATAGAAAGATAGATAATATTCTTTATTAGGGAGAGTTCGAGACTAGGAAGTATATTTTTCTAGAGAAAGGGAGAGTGGGAGAGGGAGGGGAAGAGAGAGGTAGTAAGGAAGAGAGAGGAATAGTAAGGAAGAGAGATATGCAGGGAGAGGGAGAGAGCTAATAAGGAAGAGAGGGATAAAGGGAGAGAGAGGGAGAGAGACAATGAAAGACTGAGAGATAGATAGACAGTGGTCTTCATTAGGACGAGATTGAGACTAGAAAGTCTATTTTTCCAGAGAAGAAGAGAGGGGGAGAGGGAGTGTGGAGAATTGGCGAGAGGAAGAATGGAAATTGCCTTAAATTTAATACTTAATCCACGCAACCAAATTTGGTAGGATTGCTACAAAAAATTATAAAAATGTCCCGGATTCGACTCCAGATGGTAATTTCCATCTCCCGTAACACGCTCAATATCTCAGCCGTTTGTTTGATTATAAATCCCGTATTAAACGGGCAAATTCATCTAGTTTAGTACATATTCTTCCCGTGAGCGAAAAGAGATATTATATGCTATATTCAACGAATATACACTGATAAGATTTTTTATGGTACTTACACGCGGAGAGGCAAATTTTCTCTTATTAAGGTAATATTGGCACGCGAGCTAGAAAAGGTTCCCCGTCACTGCTCTAGTTGATGCTTCTTCCAAGGAGTGCTATGGTATTGGAAGGATACGTCTTAATATCGTATCCTAGAAACACCAAAGTAACCTCTTGAAAGTGAAATTTCTTCTTTAAAATATTCCATGAAGATGATGTGATCAAGTTTTATCATCTTCTCTGAATGGGTGCCTGTAATAAATATGAAAGTAAGAGAATTTTATTCTTCCAGATAAATGATGGAAGGAGGTAAAGAAGCATTTTACCTCAACGGATATCAATGGTTCCAGAGTTGCGTTTTATATAACAGCAATATCTGACGCCATTGGCACACTTGTGAGCAAAATAAATATATGATATATGAGAGTAAATGTTGAGTCTCCCAGGGATTACAATAACAATCTCCAAAATATCATCTTCTCTATGTTGAAATCTTTGTAACCTACAAATGTAAAAGTTCTTTATTCTTCGTAAGAATTGATGAGGAGTTGTAGAGGCGGATTGCTATACACAGACACCAACTACCCCATGAATACGCATTTTTACATAAGCATATTCTCGGCGATAATTGGTATACGTGGAAGCACATGTACTCAAATAATTGCTGATCCAGGCACTGCATATTGTAACACATATTATATATAATATAGAAGAATAAAAAATAGTATAAAGGTTTAGATATTTCTTGGTCTACAAACCTGACATCCGGCAGACCGATAAGATATCGTGCCAACCAATGGAAAAAATCGAACATTCCATAAGTATTACATTTAAGTGGATTTATTTTCCATTGCAATACCCCATGAGAACAGCATGAAAATCATTTTGTCTCTGCAAAATTGTAGTTTTTAAATTAGTTAAAACTAAGATATAAATTCGGAACGAAAATGTAATACAGGCGAAATATTATGGTATATTTTTTTAGATTAAAATTAACTAGGTTACTAAGTGGCTTGAGAATTCATTTTTAATCGGTAAACAGGAGATTATCAATAATTAAAATTTTCAACTACTGATGACAAAGTAAACAGCCATTCTACTTCGTAAAATATAATGCTCTCACAACTTGAAAGCGAAAAGGTATTTACATGATCAATCTCCTCTTTTCTTTCGATTTTCTGCCGTTCTACCCAGGTTGTAAACGTGGTTTAGGAGAAAATTCTTCACTGAGAAGTTTGATGTAAAGCTGGTTTAAACGTGTCTTCCACGGTAAGCATCGGCCAGGATTTGAAAAGATTCATTCTCGGAGCTGGCGTTTCCTAGAAAATTTCCGAACACTTTATACAATTATCATTATCGTATCAAGCATACAACTCGAACTCCCTGTGATCACTTGAGAAATGTCTTAAATCAGAAGCATCATATTATGCTATTGATTCCGCGAAGTGCATCGTTAGACATTTCTGGAAGTTTTTTTCCTTCATCATCATCATCATCATGCTTCTGTCCGAAGAGAGGTTTTAATTGAATCGCTGCCTCCATTTCTCTCTCTCCCTAGAAGCCTCTTTTATACCTTTATAAGTAGTATATCCCTGCTTTATATTATCTAATATTCCTATTCTTTTTCTCCCTCTTCCTCTTTTTCCACTAATTTTTCCTTCTAAGATCGTCCTTTGTAAACACTGTCTTCTCAATATGTGCCCTATCCAATTTGCTTTTCTTTTCCTGATTGTTTTTATTAGCATCCTATAATATCCTTTCAGTATTAGATGTGGAGCCAGCGCCCGGTAGTTTCCTTTCCGCGAATTGTTGCGGAGGTGGCGGACATTTCACCTAGCACAGTGCAGTGGCATCTGGCTTTAACGCTTTATTCTAATCTTAAGCAAGACAACAAAACACGCCTAGAAACTGACCGTTGGGCGGTGCTGTTGATTTTATTAACGGACGTGATTGTAGCTGATAAAAGAATGATTTTTGCATTATTATCGAGCTAAAGTAACGAAAAACTCAAGTTAAAATTCCTCTATCTTAATAAGTCAAACACTATCCGATCCACGAATTGTATATTAGCGTGATAGTTTTCATTATATTTCTGAAGCATTATAAAAATGACAAGTCAAGATATTTGATAAGGTTTTGACGTCACCCATGGGTTATGCTAGCAACCTGTCAAAAATATTTGTAATTTCCCTTTACTGGGAGTCTGTGATTACCACGAATGCAAGAGAATCATCGTCATCTTTAGAGGTTCCGAGGGGCAAGCGTGGCAGCATTTCCCTTACCGGAGACAAATCGTAACCGCGTTTAAGCATGAAGCTAACGACAATTAGTTTATCACAGAGTTAAAAGAAAATTCCATAAGAAGGTGTACGGCCGGCCCTGTATTATAAATATACCACTGAAAGCGAATGAGTTACATTCTTCCGTAGAAATGATGAAGAAATGTAGAGGAGCTTTTTGTCTTACACGGTAACCTATGCCTGCATGAAGTCGCATTTGATATATATGCGAAAATCCACTGCGATACTCATCTGATGAGCATCACGTAATAATCTTTTTGCAAATCAAGGGCAGTATAATCCCATGGATGCTTGAGGCATTATCGTTTCAGTATTATATATGTAGCTGGCGTCCGGTATTTCCCTTTCAGCGAATTTATGCGTACGTGGCGTGCTTGTGAACGAGGAGAGTGTAGTGGTACCTGGCTTGAACGTTATATTGTAGTCACAAGCATGACAACAACGAACATCATGGAATTTTTAATAATCCCTAAATGGATATCGATCGATCCCCCATAATGTAACCCGTAAAAATCGATTATTCGACTTACGGGCTTTAAATCTTTTGCAAATTAAAATTAGAAAGAAATGACCCAGACCAACTTACGTTAATCATATTAAAGAAAAGTAAATAATGTTTCTTATTCTTATCGTACCATTGAGCCTACGATTCTAAATCGCTCAATTTATACGTTTATATCAATTTAGATTGAAAACTTTAAGCTTTTTAACGATGCTGCCTTTCCAACCGTGCCATTGTTAAACCTCGAGATTGTATTGTCGTCTCAGTCCTTATGCTATTTGCGTTAGGAGAGTGTACTTTGAATTCTTTATTACGAGAGAGATAAAGGAGGAGGGAGCAGAATAAAGAAAGAACGGGAGAGACGGAGAAGAAGAGAGAGGGAAGGAGAGGGAGGAGGAAGGGAAAGATAATGTTCTTTATTTGGGCGAGATTGATACTAGGGAGTCTACATGCATTGCTTCAAAATTTGGCGCACTCTCTGGGACGGCGCCTGTGGCGGCCGCCTCGCCTCTTCAACAATCGCCACGATCCCGGTTGCGATCGTATTTAGCTCTAACAAGATGGAAAAGTAAAATGGGAAATACGTATGGAAAAATATCGAAAGTTTAGGTGATTCCCAAATTTTTATCCCCGAAAGTATAGTCTCGGGGACTATCTTGTGGTACATGTTGTTCTCTATACAAATAATTTTTTAAATCAACAGCACACAGATAATTTAAGAGAATGGGAGAGAAATAAGTATATGAATTTTGAGTTGTTGTTTGCTGAGAGAACCGTCTTAGCGATCGATGTAATCAAAATATGCGACGTCTTGCTCGGGATTTTTTCGAATTCTTGTCTTCGAAACCATAACTCGTAATTACGTGGCTTCGCGGATTTTCTTATAGTAAATATTGTTCTCTATCTGAATAAACGTTATTATCTATACCTTACAGGTCATATAAGAAATAGGGGAGAAATATATGGATTTTTGGTGCTTTTGGTCAATGCTGAAAAGCACTATTATCTTCGTGATGTCTGTCCGTACGCATATATCAGGTAAGAATTGGCTTAACCGATTTCAACCGAATTTGGTACATAGAATTTCTACATAAATTCATGACCAAAATGACATATATAGATTGAATCGACTAGGCAGGGGTACCAACATTTCAAAATTAAATTTGTCGGTAATTATAAATTTTGAAAGAATTGGTTGAACCGATTTCAACGAAATTTTGTATAAAGGAGGTGTGCAACATAAAAAAAAACAAAATCAATATGTTTAGCATAGTTATAGAAACAAAGCTGGCTCAGTCATAAATTTTAGCTAAATTAATATTTATATTGTACACATGCATGCAAAACCATATTGGCTTATTTAAACGCGATCAACCTAACAGGGGTGCCACAATTACAAATGAAACTCTTTCAGTAATTAAGGTTTTGGAGGAAATTGGCCGAGTGGACTTCAACTACATTTCGTATATGATATTTGTGCAACACACTATAATGAAATCAACATGTTTAAAGCGGGGCTAAAGAGCACGGCTACCACAATAAAAAGTAAAGTAATATTTTTACACGTATTTCTAGAGAACTGAACTCGTGGATTTTAACCAAATATGATATGTATAATCTTCATATAAATAAATAACCAAAGCATCATATTTCAACCGTGTCGACTTGACAGGGCTACTACAATATCAAGGTTAGAATTTTTCTGGAACTACAAACTTAGAAGGTATTGGCTGAACCGATTTCTAAGAAATTTCGTTCGTATGGTGAATATAGAATGCCAAAACGAAATAATATGTTTAGAACGGAAATATAAGAGCAGGGCTACCATAATATAAGGAAAATATTATTTTCTGTTTTCAAAGCAAATGCATTAGTATACGATTATACTACGGCGAATTTGACGAAAAGCAATTTCGTACCACGGGAAATTCGTGTGCATCCCTACTTGTTAGTTGTTGTTTGCTGAGAGAACCGTCTCAGCCATCCATGTCAGCAAACAAAATATGCGACGTTTTTCTCGGGTTTTTCTCCAATTGTTATTTCCGAAATAAGTCGTAATTACGTGGCCTTGCGGATTTTCTTGTAGTAAATGTAGTTCTCTATCTGAATAAACGTTTTAATCTATACTTGACATATCATATAAGAGCTATTGAGATATATGTTGGATTTTTCATTGTTTCTTGACGGATGCAACTTAAGGAGGTACGAGTATAAATTTATAAAAGTAATAATCTAAAGTGTAATATCTAATTGACGGATTCAGTTGAAAATAGCATTTGGGCGATAAATTTTAATAAATATCACTCATACTTGATTGAATTAAAATCCGTCCAGTGGTTTAGGAGAAGCAAGTTACGACGGACGGACGGAGCATACGTGCCCATAAAGCGTTTCGCTATTACCGCTTCGCCTAAAAACTCGCTCTTCCTCCGAAAGAGGAGCTTTCCGGCAAACTGTTGCCTCCCTCGAGCCAGTTTCTACTTTTTGTATGTGTACGAAGAAAATAATCTGGTAATAAGAAAAAATGATAAATGATTTTTTAATATCAGGTATTTCAAAAGTATATACGTTCAAATCTATGATATGGGAAAGGAGAAAATTAGGAAATATTATTGCCCGTCCGTAAGTGCCGCTCCTCATATGTTGCCCCCCCCCGGGTTCGCTGTGCCCCTTGCACCCATAGTGAGGCGCGGCTTTGGTTACTGTGCTAGCCATTAAAGCAAGAGAATTTTATACTTTCAGAGAAATTATAAGGAGGGGGGAGAGCAGAGTTTGACCTCACACGGTTGGCATTATTAAAGAATTGCTTTTTATATAAGAGCAATATCTGACGCCATTACCACACTCTCGAGTAATAGAAATTTCGAGTCTAGGAGATTAACTGTTGAGACTCACAGGGAATACAATGGCAATCTCCAAAAAATGGTTTATCATCTTCTTTAACAGAGAGTCGAAGTCAATGTAACCTATTAATGTAAAATTATTTTATTCAACATAAGAATTGATGAGAAGGAGCTGTAGCTTCGGTTAATTATACAGAGTTATCAGATGTCGGGAGTTTAAGCATTTTTACATACGCTTATACTCAGCGATATTTGGTACGCGTGGAAGCACATATACTCCTATAATTGCTGATCCAGGCACTGCATATTATAATAAATAACTGGTTCTTATATATTACATTCCCTAAGGACTGCATAACCTTACAGAGGTGGGAGGGTTTGTGTACTCTTATGAACCAAAGAGCTATGCCGGCGGGAGATAATTCTCCAGGTAGGACCATCCAAGCCGGAAAGGTCTGAGGGGAAGAGTCAAATTAAGAAGCAGTCTTGGGGGTTTTACATCCCCCTGTGCAAGGGCAGCAACTTGCACAGTAGCTGTGTAGGTGGTGATCATGTGGATCAGAACAGCTACGGTTGGGTCTTTTTGAATGAATATTGCACGAAAGCGATGCTTACGAGTGCTTGGAAATGAACAGATGGCTTAGAGCGTTTTCTAGTGAATTTAGGTAAATATTGTTTTTGTAAAAAGCAGTTTATATCGCTTTACATTTTCACCCTTTAATAATGGCGGAATCGAGGAATAAAAAAACAGCATTTTTTGGTGAAGGAAGGGGAAGGAATTTTTAGGAGTTGTGGTCTGAAAGGTACGGTGTGACTGAAAAGAACGATAAAAGCATTTTATTTTGTGGTGTAAAAGTGCCGTGAGCAGAACTTGGTGAGTGAAGCGACACTATGAAAGCAATCACCCCTGGCTTCTATCAAAAAGCGACCAGGAACAAAAAGTATGCGTCGCACGTGAAGTCAAAAATGGGAGGCTACAGAAATTTATCATAGGAGCTTCCCATTTATTTTCTGCTATTTTAGTTATTTAAAAAAACTGCTGTTCTGTATGATAGACCGTTTTTCTTGAATGTGCCCAATTTTTACTTCCTCCATACGTGGTATAGGGAAAAGTAGGTATTGTTTTCATGAAAAAATCTATTTCGAGATTTCAACGTAAATACACGTATTAAGGTCCACTGAACACGTTTTGGCCATTTCATCGATGATGTCTGTGTGCGTATGTGACAGTTTTTGTGGGTGCACTAACTCAAACACTATTAATCAAGTCAACGCAAAATTTTAAATTTAACACTTTTATGACAGTTTCAAGGACTGATTAGTTTTTGGTAAAGATCGATCTATCAAAAGTGGGTGTTTACTCGTGTAACATTCGGTTTTTTGAGTATTTGCTTAAATATTTGATAAATGTAAATAAATACTGGAATAAATGTTGTAGGAAATTTAATTTTCTATAACCTTTGTTTGGAACATTTCCCCATATAATGCATTCTTTAACACTAGATCGCCCGGACGGGTCAATTTAACCCAAAGGAGAATTTGAATGCGTTTTTCTACTGTAATATGATCTTGAACGTAATTTCTCCTACTGACTTTTAATCGTTCCAAACTCTCTTATTATTATCGTCACATTATGCGTACAATGCAAAATTGCTCTAATTCTACTTTTAAATTATATGTATTGGAAAATTTTAAACTTTTTAACGATATGTTACCTTGCCGACCGTGTCATTGTTCAACCTCGAGATTGTGTTATCGTCTCAACCCTTATACTATATGCGTAAAGAAGGCGAGCTTTGAATGTTTTAATACGTGAGAGAGAAGGAGAGAGAGGAAGAAAGGAGGAGGTAGACAGAGAAGGAGGGAAAGGGATGGAGACAGAAAAAGGGAGAGGGAGAGATAGAAAGATAGATAATATTCTTTATTAGGGAGAGTTCGAGACTAGGAAGTATATTTTTCTAGAGAAAGGGAGAGTGGGAGAGGGAGGGGAAGAGAGAGATAGTAAGGAAGAGAGAGGAATAGTAAGGAAGAGAGATATGCAGGGAGAGGGAGAGAGCTAATAATTAAGAGAGAGATAAAGGGAGAGAGAGGGAGAGAGACAATTTATGTGGGAGAGATAGGGAGAGAGACAATGAATGTGGGAGAGATAGGTAGATAATGGTCTTAATTAGGACGAGATTGAGTCTAGAATGTCTATTTTTCCAGAGAAGAAGAAAGGGGGAGATGGAGTGTGGAGAATTGGCGAGAGGAAGAATGGAAATTGCCTTAAATTTAATACTTAATCCACGCAACCGAATTTGGTAGGATCACGTACCAACAGGGAATGACAAAAATAAAAGTCCCGGATTCGACCCCAGATGGTGATTTCCATCTCCCATAATACACTCAATATCTCAGCCGTTTGTTTGACGATAAAGCCCGCTTTAAACGGGCTAATTCATCTAGTTTAGTACATATTCTTCCCGTGCGGGAAAAGAGATATTATATATATATATGTATGTGTGTGTGTGTATACACTGATAAGATTTTTTCATGGTACTTACACGAAAAGAGGCAAATTTTCTCTTATTAAGATAATATTGGCACGCGAGCTAAAAAAGGTTCCCCATCACTGCTCTAGTTGATGCTTCTTCCAAGGAGTGCTATGGTATTGGAAGGATACGTCTTAATATCGTATCCTAGAAACACCAAAGTAACCTCTTGAAAGTGAAATTTCTTCTTTAAAATATTCCATGAAGATGATGTGATCAAGTTTTATCATCTTCTCTGAATGGGTGCCTGTAATAAATATGAAAGTAAGAGAATTTTATTCTTCCAGATAAATGATGGAAGGAGGTAAAGAAGCATTTTACCTCAACGGATATCAATGGTTCCAGAGTTGCGTTTTATATAACAGCAATATCTGACGCCATTGGCACACTTGTGAGCAAAAGAAATATATGATATATGAGAGTAAATGTTGAGTCTCCCAGGGATTACAATAACAATCTCCAAAATATCATCTTCTCTATGTTGAAATCTTTGTAACCTACAAATGTAAAAGTTCTTTATTCTTCGTAAGAATTGATGAGGAGTTGTAGAGGCGGATTGCTATACACAGACACCAACTACCCCATGAATACGCATTTTTACATAAGCATATTCTCGGCGATAATTGGTATACGTGGAAGCACATGTACTCAAATAATTGCTGATCCAGGCACTGCATATTGTAACACATATTATATATAATATAGAAGAATAAAAAATAGTATAAAGGTTTAGATATTTCTTGGTCTACAAACCTGACATCCGGCAGACCGATAAGATATCGTGCCAACCAATGGAAAAAATCGAACATTCCATAAGTATTACATTTAAGTGGATTTATTTTCCATTGCAATACCCCATGAGAACAGCATGAAAATCATTTTGTCTCTGCAAAATTGTAGTTTTTAAATTAGTTAAAACTAAGATATAAATTCGGAACGAAAATGTAATACAGGCGAAATATTATGGTATATTTTTTTAGATTAAAATTAACTAGGTTACTAAGTGGCTTGAGAATTCATTTTTAATCGGTAAACAGGAGATTATCAATAATTAAAATTTTCAACTACTGATGACAAAGTAAACAGCCATTCTACTTCGTAAAATATAATGCTCTCACAACTTGAAAGCGAAAAGGTATTTACATGATCAATCTCCTCTTTTCTTTCGATTTTCTGCCGTTCTACCCAGGTTGTAAACGTGGTTTAGGAGAAAATTCTTCACTGAGAAGTTTGATGTAAAGCTGGTTTAAACGTGTCTTCCACGGTAAGCATCGGCCAGGATTTGAAAAGATTCATTCTCGGAGCTGGCGTTTCCTAGAAAATTTCCGAACACTTTATACAATTATCATTATCGTATCAAGCATACAACTCGAACTCCCTGTGATCACTTGAGAAATGTCTTAAATCAGAAGCATCATATTATGCTATTGATTCCGCGAAGTGCAACGTTAGACATTTCTGGAAGTTTTTTTCCTTCATCATCATCATCATCATGCTTCTGTCCGAAGAGAGGTTTTAACTGAATCGCTGCCTCCATTTCTCTCTCTCCCTAGAAGCCTCTTTTATACCTTTATAAGTAGTATATCCCTGCTTTATATTATCTAATATTCCTATTCTTTTTCTCCCTCTTCCTCTTTTTCCACTAATTTTTCCTTCTAAGATCGTCCTTTGTAAACACTGTCTTCTCAATATGTGCCCTATCCAATTTGCTTTTCTTTTCCTGATTGTTTTTATTAGCATCCTATAATATCCTTTCAGTATTAGATGTGGAGCCAGCGCCCGGTAGTTTCCTTTCCGCGAATTGTTGCGGAGGTGGCGGACATTTCACCTAGCACAGTGCAGTGGCATCTGGCTTTAACGCTTTATTCTAATCTTAAGCAAGACAACAAAACACGCCTAGAAACTGACCGTTGGGCGGTGCTGTTGATTTTATTAACGGACGTGATTGTAGCTGATAAAAGAATGATTTTTGCATTATTATCGAGCTAAAGTAACGAAAAACTCAAGTTAAAATTCCTCTATCTTAATAAGTCAAACACTATCCGATCCACGAATTGTATATTAGCGTGATAGTTTTCATTATATTTCTGAAGCATTAAAAAAATGAGAAGTCAAGATATTTGATAAGGTGTTGACGTCACCCATGGGTTATGCTAGCAACCTGTCAAAAATATTTGTAATATCCCTTTACTGGGAGTCTGTGATTACCACGAATGCAAGAGAATCATCGTCATCTTTAGAGGTTCCGAGGGGCAAGCGTGGCAGCATTTCCCTTACCGGAAACAAATCGTAACCGCGTTTAAGCATGAAGCTAACGACAATTAGTTTATCACAGAGTTAAAAGAAAATTCCATAAGAAGGTGTACGGCCGGCCCTGTATTATAAATATACCACTGAAAGCGAATGAGTTACATTCTTCCGTAGAAATGATGAAGAAATGTAGAGGAGCTTTTTGTCTTACACGGTAACCTATGCCTGCATGAAGTCGCATTTGATATATATGCGAAAATCCACTGCGATACTCATCTGATGAGCATCACGTAATAATCTTTTTGCAAATCAAGGGCAGTATAATCCCATGGATGCTTGAGGCATTATCGTTTCAGTATTATATATGTAGCTGGCGTCCGGTATTTCCCTTTCAGCGAATTTATGCGTACGTGGCGTGCTTGTGAACGAGGAGAGTGTAGTGGTACCTGGCTTGAACCTTATATTGTAGTCACAAGCATGACAACAACGAACATCATGGAATTTTTAATAATCCCTAAATGGATATCGATCGATCCCCCATAATGTAACCCGTAAAAATCGATTATTCGACTTACAGGCTTTAAATCTTTTGCAAATTAAAATTAGAAAGAAATGACCCAGACCAACTTACGTTAATCATATTAAAGAAAAGTAAATAATGTTTCTTATTCTTATCGTACCATTGAGCCTACGATTCTAAATCGCTCAATTTATACGTTTATATCAATTTAGATTGAAAACTTTAAGCTTTTTAACGATGCTGCCTTTCCAACCGTGCCATTGTTAAACCTCGAGATTGTATTGTCGTCTCAGTCCTTATGCTATTTGCGTTAGGAGAGTGTACTTTGAATTCTTTATTACGAGAGAGATAAAGGAGGAGGGAGCAGAATAAAGAAAGAACGGGAGAGACGGAGAAGAAGAGAGAGGGAAGGAGAGGGAGGAGGAAGGGAAAGATAATGTTCTTTATTTGGGCGAGATTGATACTAGGGAGTCTACATGCATTGCTTCAAAATTTGGCGCACTCTCTGGGACGGCGCCTGTGGCGGCCGCCTCGCCTCTTCAACAATCGCCACGATCCCGGTTGCGATCGTATTTAGCTCTAACAAGATGGAAAAGTAAAATGGGAAATACGTATGGAAAAATATCGAAAGTTTAGGTGATTCCCAAATTTTTATCCCCGAAAGTATAGTCTCGGGGACTATCTTGTGGTACATGTTGTTCTCTATACAAATAATTTTTTAAATCAACAGCACACAGATAATTTAAGAGAATGGGAGAGAAATAAGTATATGAATTTTGAGTTGTTGTTTGCTGAGAGAACCGTCTTAGCGATCGATGTAATCAAAATATGCGACGTCTTGCTCGGGATTTTTTCGAATTCTTGTCTTCGAAACCATAACTCGTAATTACGTGGCTTCGCGGATTTTCTTATAGTAAATATTGTTCTCTATCTGAATAAACGTTATTATCTATACCTTACAGGTCATATAAGAAATAGGGGAGAAATATATGGATTTTTGGTGCTTTTGGTCAATGCTGAAAAGCACTATTATCTTCGTGATGTCTGTCCGTACGCATATATCAGGTAAGAATTGGCTTAACCGATTTCAACCGAATTTGGTACATAGAATTTCTACATAAATTCATGACCAAAATGACATATATAGATTGAATCGACTAGGCAGGGGTACCAACATTTCAAAATTAAATTTGTCGGTAATTATAAATTTTGAAAGAATTGGTTGAACCGATTTCAACGAAATTTTGTATAAAGGAGGTGTGCAACATAAAAAAAAAAACAAAATCAATATGTTTAGCATAGTTATAGAAACAAAGCTGGCTCAGTCATAAATTTTAGCTAAATTCATATTTATATTGTACACATGCATGCAAAACCATATTGGCTTATTTAAACGCGATCAACCTAACAGGGGTGCCACAATTACAAATGAAACTCTTTCAGTAATTAAGGTTTTGGAGGAAATTGGCCGAGTGGACTTCAACTACATTTCGTATATGATATTTGTGCAACACACTATAATGAAATCAACATGTTTAAAGCGGGGCTAAAGAGCACGGCTACCACAATAAAAAGTAAAGTAATATTTTTACACGTATTTCTAGAGAACTGAACTCGTGGATTTTAACCAAATATGATATGTATAATCTTCATATAAATAAATAACCAAAGCATCATATTTCAACCGTGTCGACTTGACAGGGCTACTACAATATCAAGGTTAGAATTTTTCTGGAACTACAAACTTAGAAGGTATTGGCTGAACCGATTTCTAAGAAATTTCGTTCGTATGGTGAATATAGAATGCCAAAACGAAATAATATGTTTAGAACGGAAATATAAGAGCAGGGCTACCATAATATAAGGAAAATATTATTTTCTGTTTTCAAAGCAAATGCATTAGTATACGATTATACTACGGCGAATTTGACGAAAAGCAATTTCGTACCACGGGAAATTCGTGTGCATCCCTACTTGTTAGTTGTTGTTTGCTGAGAGAACCGTCTCAGCCATCCATGTCAGCAAACAAAATATGCGACGTTTTTCTCGGGTTTTTCTCCAATTGTTATTTCCGAAATAAGTCGTAATTACGTGGCCTTGCGGATTTTCTTGTAGTAAATGTAGTTCTCTATCTGAATAAACGTTTTAATCTATACTTGACATATCATATAAGAGCTATTGAGATATATGTTGGATTTTTCATTGTTTCTTGACGGATGCAACTTAAGGAGGTACGAGTATAAATTTATAAAAGTAATAATCTAAAGTGTAATATCTAATTGACGGATTCAGTTGAAAATAGCATTTGGGCGATAAATTTTAATAAATATCACTCATACTTGATTGAATTAAAATCCGTCCAGTGGTTTAGGAGAAGCAAGTTACGACGGACGGACGGAGCATACGTGCCCATAAAGCGTTTCGCTATTACCGCTTCGCCTAAAAACTCGCTCTTCCTCCGAAAGAGGAGCTTTCCGGCAAACTGTTGCCTCCCTCGAGCCAGTTTCTACTTTTTGTATGTGTACGAAGAAAATAATCTGGTAATAAGAAAAAATGATAAATGATTTTTTAATATCAGGTATTTCAAAAGTATATACGTTCAAATCTATGATATGGGAAAGGAGAAAATTAGGAAATATTATTGCCCGTCCGTAAGTGCCGCTCCTCATATGTTGCCCCCCCCCGGGTTCGCTGTGCCCCTTGCACCCATAGTGAGGCGCGGCTTTGGTTACTGTGCTAGCCATTAAAGCAAGAGAATTTTATACTTTCAGAGAAATTATAAGGAGGGGGGAGAGCAGAGTTTGACCTCACACGGTTGGCATTATTAAAGAATTGCTTTTTATATAAGAGCAATATCTGACGCCATTACCACACTCTCGAGTAATAGAAATTTCGAGTCTAGGAGATTAACTGTTGAGACTCACAGGGAATACAATGGCAATCTCCAAAAAATGGTTTATCATCTTCTTTAACAGAGAGTCGAAGTCAATGTAACCTATTAATGTAAAATTATTTTATTCAACATAAGAATTGATGAGAAGGAGCTGTAGCTTCGGTTAATTATACAGAGTTATCAGATGTCGGGAGTTTAAGCATTTTTACATACGCTTATACTCAGCGATATTTGGTACGCGTGGAAGCACATATACTCCTATAATTGCTGATCCAGGCACTGCATATTATAATAAATAACTGGTTCTTATATATTACATTCCCTAAGGACTGCATAACCTTACAGAGGTGGGAGGGTTTGTGTACTCTTATGAACCAAAGAGCTATGCCGGCGGGAGATAATTCTCCAGGTAGGACCATCCAAGCCGGAAAGGTCTGAGGGGAAGAGTCAAATTAAGAAGCAGTCTTGGGGGTTTTACATCCCCCTGTGCAAGGGCAGCAACTTGCACAGTAGCTGTGTAGGTGGTGATCATGTGGATCAGAACAGCTACGGTTGGGTCTTTTTGAATGAATATTGCACGAAAGCGATGCTTACGAGTGCTTGGAAATGAACAGATGGCTTAGAGCGTTTTCTAGTGAATTTAGGTAAATATTGTTTTTGTAAAAAGCAGTTTATATCGCTTTACATTTTCACCCTTTAATAATGGCGGAATCGAGGAATAAAAAAACAGCATTTTTTGGTGAAGGAAGGGGAAGGAATTTTTAGGAGTTGTGGTCTGAAAGGTACGGTGTGACTGAAAAGAACGATAAAAGCATTTTATTTTGTGGTGTAAAAGTGCCGTGAGCAGAACTTGGTGAGTGAAGCGACACTATGAAAGCAATCACCCCTGGCTTCTATCAAAAAGCGACCAGGAACAAAAAGTATGCGTCGCACGTGAAGTCAAAAATGGGAGGCTACAGAAATTTATCATAGGAGCTTCCCATTTATTTTCTGCTATTTTAGTTATTTAAAAAAACTGCTGTTCTGTATGATAGACCGTTTTTCTTGAATGTGCCCAATTTTTACTTCCTCCATACGTGGTATAGGGAAAAGTAGGTATTGTTTTCATGAAAAAATCTATTTCGAGATTTCAACGTAAATACACGTATTAAGGTCCACTGAACACGTTTTGGCCATTTCATCGATGATGTCTGTGTGCGTATGTGACAGTTTTTGTGGGTGCACTAACTCAAACACTATTAATCAAGTCAACGCAAAATTTTAAATTTAACACTTTTATGACAGTTTCAAGGACTGATTAGTTTTTGGTAAAGATCGATCTATCAAAAGTGGGTGTTTACTCGTGTAACATTCGGTTTTTTGAGTATTTGCTTAAATATTTGATAAATGTAAATAAATACTGGAATAAATGTTGTAGGAAATTTAATTTTCTATAACCTTTGTTTGGAACATTTCCCCATATAATGCATTCTTTAACACTAGATCGCCCGGACGGGTCAATTTAACCCAAAGGAGAATTTGAATGCGTTTTTCTACTGTAATATGATCTTGAACGTAATTTCTCCTACTGACTTTTAATCGTTCCAAACTCTCTTATTATTATCGTCACATTATGCGTACAATGCAAAATTGCTCTAATTCTACTTTTAAATTATATGTATTGGAAAATTTTAAACTTTTTAACGATATGTTACCTTGCCGACCGTGTCATTGTTCAACCTCGAGATTGTGTTATCGTCTCAACCCTTATACTATATGCGTAAAGAAGGCGAGCTTTGAATGTTTTAATACGTGAGAGAGAAGGAGAGAGAGGAAGAAAGGAGGAGGTAGACAGAGAAGGAGGGAAAGGGATGGAGACAGAAAAAGGGAGAGGGAGAGATAGAAAGATAGATAATATTCTTTATTAGGGAGAGTTCGAGACTAGGAAGTATATTTTTCTAGAGAAAGGGAGTGTGGGAGAGGGAGGGGAAGAGAGAGATAGTAAGGAAGAGAGAGGAATAGTAAGGAAGAGAGATATGCAGGGAGAGGGAGAGAGCTAATAATTAAGAGAGAGATAAAGGGAGAGAGAGGGAGAGAGACAATTTATGTGGGAGAGATAGGGAGAGAGACAATGAATGTGGGAGAGATAGGTAGATAATGGTCTTAATTAGGACGAGATTGAGTCTAGAATGTCTATTTTTCCAGAGAAGAAGAAAGGGGGAGATGGAGTGTGGAGAATTGGCGAGAGGAAGAATGGAAATTGCCTTAAATTTAATACTTAATCCACGCAACCGAATTTGGTAGGATCACGTACCAACAGGGAATGACAAAAATAAAAGTCCCGGATTCGACCCCAGATGGTGATTTCCATCTCCCATAATACACTCAATATCTCAGCCGTTTGTTTGACGATAAAGCCCGCTTTAAACGGGCTAATTCATCTAGTTTAGTACATATTCTTCCCGTGCGGGAAAAGAGATATTATATATATATATGTATGTGTGTGTGTGTATACACTGATAAGATTTTTTCATGGTACTTACACGAAAAGAGGCAAATTTTCTCTTATTAAGATAATATTGGCACGCGAGCTAAAAAAGGTTCCCCATCACTGCTCTAGTTGATGCTTCTTCCAAGGAGTGCTATGGTATTGGAAGGATACGTCTTAATATCGTATCCTAGAAACACCAAAGTAACCTCTTGAAAGTGAAATTTCTTCTTTAAAATATTCCATGAAGATGATGTGATCAAGTTTTATCATCTTCTCTGAATGGGTGCCTGTAATAAATATGAAAGTAAGAGAATTTTATTCTTCCAGATAAATGATGGAAGGAGGTAAAGAAGCATTTTACCTCAACGGATATCAATGGTTCCAGAGTTGCGTTTTATATAACAGCAATATCTGACGCCATTGGCACACTTGTGAGCAAAAGAAATATATGATATATGAGAGTAAATGTTGAGTCTCCCAGGGATTACAATAACAATCTCCAAAATATCATCTTCTCTATGTTGAAATCTTTGTAACCTACAAATGTAAAAGTTCTTTATTCTTCGTAAGAATTGATGAGGAGTTGTAGAGGCGGATTGCTATACACAGACACCAACTACCCCATGAATACGCATTTTTACATAAGCATATTCTCGGCGATAATTGGTATACGTGGAAGCACATGTACTCAAATAATTGCTGATCCAGGCACTGCATATTGTAACACATATTATATATAATATAGAAGAATAAAAAATAGTATAAAGGTTTAGATATTTCTTGGTCTACAAACCTGACATCCGGCAGACCGATAAGATATCGTGCCAACCAATGGAAAAAATCGAACATTCCATAAGTATTACATTTAAGTGGATTTATTTTCCATTGCAATACCCCATGAGAACAGCATGAAAATCATTTTGTCTCTGCAAAATTGTAGTTTTTAAATTAGTTAAAACTAAGATATAAATTCGGAACGAAAATGTAATACAGGCGAAATATTATGGTATATTTTTTTAGATTAAAATTAACTAGGTTACTAAGTGGCTTGAGAATTCATTTTTAATCGGTAAACAGGAGATTATCAATAATTAAAATTTTCAACTACTGATGACAAAGTAAACAGCCATTCTACTTCGTAAAATATAATGCTCTCACAACTTGAAAGCGAAAAGGTATTTACATGATCAATCTCCTCTTTTCTTTCGATTTTCTGCCGTTCTACCCAGGTTGTAAACGTGGTTTAGGAGAAAATTCTTCACTGAGAAGTTTGATGTAAAGCTGGTTTAAACGTGTCTTCCACGGTAAGCATCGGCCAGGATTTGAAAAGATTCATTCTCGGAGCTGGCGTTTCCTAGAAAATTTCCGAACACTTTATACAATTATCATTATCGTATCAAGCATACAACTCGAACTCCCTGTGATCACTTGAGAAATGTCTTAAATCAGAAGCATCATATTATGCTATTGATTCCGCGAAGTGCAACGTTAGACATTTCTGGAAGTTTTTTTCCTTCATCATCATCATCATCATGCTTCTGTCCGAAGAGAGGTTTTAACTGAATCGCTGCCTCCATTTCTCTCTCTCCCTAGAAGCCTCTTTTATACCTTTATAAGTAGTATATCCCTGCTTTATATTATCTAATATTCCTATTCTTTTTCTCCCTCTTCCTCTTTTTCCACTAATTTTTCCTTCTAAGATCGTCCTTTGTAAACACTGTCTTCTCAATATGTGCCCTATCCAATTTGCTTTTCTTTTCCTGATTGTTTTTATTAGCATCCTATAATATCCTTTCAGTATTAGATGTGGAGCCAGCGCCCGGTAGTTTCCTTCCCGCGAATTGTTGCGGAGGTGGCGGACATTTCACCTAGCACAGTGCAGTGGCATCTGGCTTTAACGCTTTATTCTAATCTTAAGCAAGACAACAAAACACGCCTAGAAACTGACCGTTGGGCGGTGCTGTTGATTTTATTAACGGACGTGATTGTAGCTGATAAAAGAATGATTTTTGCATTATTATCGAGCTAAAGTAACGAAAAACTCAAGTTAAAATTCCTCTATCTTAATAAGTCAAACACTATCCGATCCACGAATTGTATATTAGCGTGATAGTTTTCATTATATTTCTGAAGCATTAAAAAAATGACAAGTCAAGATATTTGATAAGGTGTTGACGTCACCCATGGGTTATGCTAGCAACCTGTCAAAAATATTTGTAATATCCCTTTACTGGGAGTCTGTGATTACCACGAATGCAAGAGAATCATCGTCATCTTTAGAGGTTCCGAGGGGCAAGCGTGGCAGCATTTCCCTTACCGGAAACAAATCGTAACCGCGTTTAAGCATGAAGCTAACGACAATTAGTTTATCACAGAGTTAAAAGAAAATTCCATAAGAAGGTGTACGGCCGGCCCTGTATTATAAATATACCACTGAAAGCGAATGAGTTACATTCTTCCGTAGAAATGATGAAGAAATGTAGAGGAGCTTTTTGTCTTACACGGTAACCTATGCCTGCATGAAGTCGCATTTGATATATATGCGAAAATCCACTGCGATACTCATCTGATGAGCATCACGTAATAATCTTTTTGCAAATCAAGGGCAGTATAATCCCATGGATGCTTGAGGCATTATCGTTTCAGTATTATATATGTAGCTGGCGTCCGGTATTTCCCTTTCAGCGAATTTATGCGTACGTGGCGTGCTTGTGAACGAGGAGAGTGTAGTGGTACCTGGCTTGAACCTTATATTGTAGTCACAAGCATGACAACAACGAACATCATGGAATTTTTAATAATCCCTAAATGGATATCGATCGATCCCCCATAATGTAACCCGTAAAAATCGATTATTCGACTTACAGGCTTTAAATCTTTTGCAAATTAAAATTAGAAAGAAATGACCCAGACCAACTTACGTTAATCATATTAAAGAAAAGTAAATAATGTTTCTTATTCTTATCGTACCATTGAGCCTACGATTCTAAATCGCTCAATTTATACGTTTATATCAATTTAGATTGAAAACTTTAAGCTTTTTAACGATGCTGCCTTTCCAACCGTGCCATTGTTAAACCTCGAGATTGTATTGTCGTCTCAGTCCTTATGCTATTTGCGTTAGGAGAGTGTACTTTGAATTCTTTATTACGAGAGAGATAAAGGAGGAGGGAGCAGAATAAAGAAAGAACGGGAGAGACGGAGAAGAAGAGAGAGGGAAGGAGAGGGAGGAGGAAGGGAAAGATAATGTTCTTTATTTGGGCGAGATTGATACTAGGGAGTCTACATGCATTGCTTCAAAATTTGGCGCACTCTCTGGGACGGCGCCTGTGGCGGCCGCCTCGCCTCTTCAACAATCGCCACGATCCCGGTTGCGATCGTATTTAGCTCTAACAAGATGGAAAAGTAAAATGGGAAATACGTATGGAAAAATATCGAAAGTTTAGGTGATTCCCAAATTTTTATCCCCGAAAGTATAGTCTCGGGGACTATCTTGTGGTACATGTTGTTCTCTATACAAATAATTTTTTAAATCAACAGCACACAGATAATTTAAGAGAATGGGAGAGAAATAAGTATATGAATTTTGAGTTGTTGTTTGCTGAGAGAACCGTCTTAGCGATCGATGTAATCAAAATATGAGACGTCTTGCTCGGGATTTTTTCGAATTCTTGTCTTCGAAATCATAACTCGTAATTACGTGGGTTCGCGGATTTTCTTATAGTAAATATTGTTCTCTATCTGAATAAACGTTTTTATCTATACCTTACAGGTCATATAAGAAATAGGGGAGAAATATATGGATTTTTGGTGCTTTTGGTCAATGCTGAAAAGCACTATTATCTTCGTGATGTCTGTCCGTACGCATATATCAGGTAAGAATTGGCTTAACCGATTTCAACCGAATTTGGTACATTGAATTTCTACATAAATTCATGACCAAAATGACATATATAGATCGAATCGACTAGGCAGGGGTACCAACATTTCAAAATTAAATTTGTCGGTAATTATAAATTTTGAAAGAATTGGTTGAACCGATTTCAACGAAATTTTGTATAAAGGAGGTGTGCAACATAAAAAAAAACAAAATCAATATGTTTAGCATAGTTATAGAAACAAAGCTGGCTCAGTCATAAATTTTAGCTAAATTAATATTTATACTGTACACATGCATGCAAAACCATATTGGCTTATTTAAACACGATCAACCTAACAGGGGTGCCACAATTACAAATGAAACTCTTTCAGTAATTAAGGTTTTGGAGGAAATTGGCCTAGTGGACTTCAACTACATTTCGTATATGATATTTGTGCAACACACTATAATGAAATCAACATGTTTAAAGCGGGGCTAAAGAGCACGGCTACCACAATAAAAAGTAAAGTAATATTTTTACACGTATTTCTAGAGAACTGAACTCGTGGATTTTAACCAAATATGATATGTATAATCTTCATATAAATAAATAACCAAAGCATCATATTTCAACCGTGTCGACTTGACAGGGCTACTACAATATCAAGGTTAGAATTTTTCTGTAACTACAAACTTAGAAGGTATTGGCTGAACCGATTTCTAAGAAATTTCGTTCGTATGGTGAATATAGAATGCCAAAACGAAATAATATGTTTAGAACGGAAATATAAGAGCAGGGCTACCATAATATAAGGAAAATATTATTTTCTGTTTTCAAAGCAAATGCATTAGTATACGATTATACTACGGCGAATTTGACGAAAAGCAATTTCGTACCACGGGAAATTCGTGTGCTTCCCTACTTGTTAGTTGTTGTTTGCTGAGAGAACCGTCTCAGCCATCCATGTCAGCAAACAAAATATGCGACGTTTTTCTCGGGTTTTTCTCCAATTGTTATTTCCGAAATAAGTCGTAATTACGTGGCCTTGCGGATTTTCTTGTAGTAAATGTAGTTCTCTATCTGAATAAACGTTTTAATCTATACTTGACATATCATATAAGAGCTATTGAGATATATGTTGGATTTTTCATTGTTTCTTGACGGATGCAACTTAAGGAGGTACGAGTATAAATTTATAAAAGTAATAATCTAAAGTGTAATATCTAATTGACGGATTCAGTTGAAAATAGCATTTGGGCGATAAATTTTAATAAATATCACTCATACTTGATTGAATTAAAATCCGTCCAGTGGTTTAGGAGAAGCAAGTTACGACGGACGGACGGAGCATACGTGCCCATAAAGCGTTTCGCTATTACCGCTTCGCCTAAAAACTCGCTCTTCCTCCGAAAGAGGAGCTTCCCGGCAAACTGTTGCCTCCCTCGAGCCAGTTTCTACTTTTTGTCTGTGTACGAAGAAAATAATCTGGTAATAAGAAAAAATGATAAATGATTTTTTAATATCAGGTATTTCAAAAGTATATACGTTCAAATTTATGATATGTGAAAGGAGAAAATTAGGAAATATTATTGCCCGTCCGTAAGTGCCGCTCCTCATATGTTGCCCCCCCCCCCCCCCGGGTTCGCTGTGCCCCTTGCACCCATAGTGAGGCGCGGCTTTGGTTACTGTGCTAGCCATTAAAGCAAGAGAATTTTATAGTTTCAGAGAAATGATAAGGAGGGGGGAGAGCAGAGTTTGACCTCACACGGTTGGCATTATTAAAGAATTGCTTTTTATATAAGAGCAATATCTGACGCCATTACCACACTCTCGAGTAATAGAAATTTCGAGTCTAGGAGATTAACTGTTGAGACTCACAGGGAATACAATGGCAATCTCCAAAAAATGGTTTATCATCTTCTTTAACAGAGAGTCGAAGTCAATGTAACCTATTAATGTAAAATTATTTTATTCAACATAAGAATTGATGAGAAGGAGCTGTAGCTTCGGTTAATTATACAGAGTTATCAGATGTCGGGAGTTTAAGCATTTTTACATACGCTTATACTCAGCGATATTTGGTACGCGTGGAAGCACATATACTCCTATAATTGCTGATCCAGGCACTGCATATTATAATAAATTACTGGTTCTTATATATTACATTCCCTAAGGACTGCATAACCTTACAGAGGTGGGAGGGTTTGTGTACTCTTATGAACCAAAGAGCTATGCCGGCGGGAGATAATTCTCCAGGTAGGACCATCCAAGCCGGAAAGGTCTGAGGGGAAGGGTCAAATTAAGAAGCAGTCTTGGGGGTTTTACATCCCCCTGTGCAAGGGGAGCAACTTGCGCAGTAGCTGTGTAGGTGGTGATCATGTGGATCAGAACAGCTACGGTTGGGTCTTTTTGAATGAATATTGCACGAAAGCGATGCTTACGAGTGCTTGGAAATGAACAGATGGCTTAGAGCGTTTTCTAGTGAATTTAGGTAAATATTGTTTTTGTAAAAAGCAGTTTATATCGCTTTACATTTTCACCCTTTAATAATGGCGGAATCGAGGAATAAAAAAACAGCATTTTTTGGTGAAGGAAGGGGAAGGAATTTTTAGGAGTTGTGGTCTGAAAGGTACGGTGTGACTGAAAAGAACGATAAAAGCATTTTATTTTGTGGTGTAAAAGTGCCGTGAGCAGAACTTGGTGAGTGAAGCGACACTATGAAAGCAATCACCCCTGGCTTCTATCAAAAAGCGACCAGGAACAAAAAGTATGCGTCGCACGTGAAGTCAAAAATGGGAGGCTACAGAAATTTATCATAGGAGCTTCCCATTTATTTTCTGCTATTTTAGTTATTTAAAAAAACTGCTGTTCTGTATGATAGACCGTTTTTCTTGAATGTGCCCAATTTTTACTTCCTCCATACGTAGTATAGGGAAAAGTAGGTATTGTTTTCATGAAAAAATCTATTTCGAGATTTCAACGTAAATACACGTATTAAGGTCCACTGAACACGTTTTGGCCATTTCATCGATGATGTCTGTGTGCGTATGTGACAGTTTTTGTGGGTGCACTAACTCAAACACTATTAATCAAGTCAACGCAAAATTTTAAATTTAACACTTTTATGACAGTTTCAAGGACTGATTAGTTTTTGGTAAAGATCGATCTATCAAAAGTGGGTGTTTACTCGTGTAACATTCGGTTTTTTGAGTATTTGCTTAAATATTTGATAAATGTAAATAAATACTGGAATAAATGTTGTAGGAAATTTAATTTTCTATAACCTTTGTTTGGAACATTTCCCCATATAATGCATTCTTTAACACTAGATCGCCCGGACGGGTCAATTTAACCCAAAGGAGAATTTGAATGCGTTTTTCTACTGTAATATGATCTTGAACGTAATTTCTCCTACTGACTTTTAATCGTTCCAAACTCTCTTATTATTATCGTCACATTATGCGTACAATGCAAAATTGCTCTAATTCTACTTTTAAATTATATGTATTGGAAAATTTTAAACTTTTTAACGATATGTTACCTTGCCGACCGTGTCATTGTTCAACCTCGAGATTGTGTTATCGTCTCAACCCTTATACTATATGCGTAAAGAAGGCGAGCTTTGAATGTTTTAATACGTGAGAGAGAAGGAGAGAGAGGAAGAAAGGAGGAGGTAGACAGAGAAGGAGGGAAAGGGATGGAGACAGAAAAAGGGAGAGGGAGAGATAGAAAGATAGATAATATTCTTTATTAGGGAGAGTTCGAGACTAGGAAGTATATTTTTCTAGAGAAAGGGAGAGTGGGAGAGGGAGGGGAAGAGAGAGATAGTAAGGAAGAGAGAGGAATAGTAAGGAAGAGAGATATGCAGGGAGAGGGAGAGAGCTAATAATTAAGAGAGAGATAAAGGGAGAGAGAGGGAGAGAGACAATTTATGTGGGAGAGATAGGGAGAGAGACAATGAATGTGGGAGAGATAGGTAGATAATGGTCTTAATTAGGACGAGATTGAGTCTAGAATGTCTATTTTTCCAGAGAAGAAGAAAGGGGGAGATGGAGTGTGGAGAATTGGCGAGAGGAAGAATGGAAATTGCCTTAAATTTAATACTTAATCCACGCAACCGAATTTGGTAGGATCACGTACCAACAGGGAATGACAAAAATAAAAGTCCCGGATTCGACCCCAGATGGTGATTTCCATCTCCCATAATACACTCAATATCTCAGCCGTTTGTTTGACGATAAAGCCCGCTTTAAACGGGCTAATTCATCTAGTTTAGTAGATATTCTTCCCGTGCGGGAAAAGAGATATTATATATATATATATATATATATATATATATATATATATATATATATATGTATGTGTGTGTGTGTATATACATTGATAAGATTTTTTCATGGTACTTACACGAAAAGAGGCAAATTTTCTCTTATTAAGATAATATTGGCACGCGAGCTAAAAAAGGTTCCCCATCACTGCTCTAGTTGATGCTTCTTCCAAGGAGTGCTATGGTATTGGAAGGATACGTCTTAATATCGTATCCTAGAAACACCAAAGTAACCTCTTGAAAGTGAAATTTCTTCTTTAAAATATTCCATGAAGATGATGTGATCAAGTTTTATCATCTTCTCTGAATGGGTGCCTGTAATAAATATGAAAGTAAGAGAATTTTATTCTTCCAGATAAATGATGGAAGGAGGTAAAGAAGCATTTTACCTCAACGGATATCAATGGTTCCAGAGTTGCGTTTTATATAACAGCAATATCTGACGCCATTGGCACACTTGTGAGCAAAAGAAATATATGATATATGAGAGTAAATGTTGAGTCTCCCAGGGATTACAATAACAATCTCCAAAATATCATCTTCTCTATGTTGAAATCTTTGTAACCTACAAATGTAAAAGTTCTTTATTCTTCGTAAGAATTGATGAGGAGTTGTAGAGGCGGATTGCTATACACAGACACCAACTACCCCATGAATACGCATTTTTACATAAGCATATTCTCGGCGATAATTGGTATACGTGGAAGCACATGTACTCAAATAATTGCTGATCCAGGCACTGCATATTGTAACACATATTATATATAATATAGAAGAATAAAAAATAGTATAAAGGTTTAGATATTTCTTGGTCTACAAACCTGACATCCGGCAGGCCGATAAGATATCGCGCCAACCAATGGAAAAAATCGAACATTCCATAAGTATTACATTTTAGTGGATTTATTTTCCATTGCAATACCCCATGAGAACAGCATAAAAATCATTTTGTCTCTGCAAAATTGTAGTTTTTAAATTAGTTAAAACTAAGATATAAATTCGGAACGAAAATGTAATACAGGCGAAATATTATGGTATATTTTTTTAGATTAAAATTAACTAGGTTACTAAGTGGCTTGAGAATTCATTTTTAATCGGTAAACAGGAGATTATCAATAATTAAAATTTTCAACTACTGATGACAAAGTAAACAGCCATTCTACTTCGTAAAATATAATGCTCTCACAACTTGAAAGCGAAAAGGTATTTACATGATCAATCTCCTCTTTTCTTTCGATTTTCTGCCGTTCTACCCAGGTTGTAAACGTGGTTTAGGAGAAAATTCTTCACTGAGAAGTTTGATGTAAAGCTGGTTTAAACGTGTCTTCCACGGTAAGCATCAGCCAGGATTTGAAAAGATTCATTCTCGGAGCTGGCGTTTCCTAGAAAATTTCCGAACACTTTATACAATTATCATTATCGTATCAAGCATACAACTCGAACTCCCTGTGATCACTTGAGAAATGTCTTAAATCAGAAGCATCATATTATGCTATTGATTCCGCGAAGTGCAACGTTAGACATTTCTGGAAGTTTTTATCCTTATGTAGGGGTAAATTTTTCCCTTGAATATTTAGAGAATTTCTTCAGTCCGAAATTAACATAGGCGCGATTTGAATTGAATAATTTTTATTTTAAAACCGAGACGAAGGCATCCCATCAATGCGAAGGAAAATTCATCATTTGGATACTGCATGGAATGATGAGGTAGATGTGTTTTCCAAAAAAATGCTGGTACTCATCTGAAGATCACTACGTAATGAGCGTTTTGCAAATAGAGGACAGTACAGACCATAAAGCGTGAGATAATATCCTTTCAGTATTAGATGTGGAGCTAGCGCCCGGTAGTTTCCTTTCCGCGAATTGTTGCGGAGGTGGCGGACATTTCACCTAGCACAGTGCAGTGGCATCTGGCTTTAACGCTTTATTCTAATCTTAAGCAAGACAACAAAACACGCCTAGAAACTGACCGTTGGGCGGTGCTGTTGATTTTATTAACGGACGTTATTGTAGCTGATAAAAGAATGATTTTTGCATTATTATCGAGCTAAAGTAACGAAAAACTCAAGTTAAAATTCCTCTATCTTAATAAGTCAAACACTATCCGATCCACGAATTGTATATTAGCGTGATAGTTTTCATTATATTTCTGAAGCATTAAAAAAATGACAAGTCAAGATATTTGATAAGGTGTTGACGTCACCCATGGGTTATGCTAGCAACCTGTCAAAAATATTTGTAATATCCCTTTACTGGGAGTCTGTGATTACCACGAATGCAAGAGAATCATCGTCATCTTTAGAGGTTCCGAGGGGCAAGCGTGGCAGCATTTCCCTTACCGGAGACAAATCGTAACCGCGTTTAAGCATGAAGCTAACGACAATTAGTTTATCACAGAGTTAAAAGAAAATTCCATAAGAAGGTGTACGGCCGGCCCTGTATTATAAATATACCACTGAAAGCGAATGAGTTACATTCTTCCGTAGAAATGATGAAGAAATGTAGAGGAGCTTTTTGTCTTACACGGTAACCTATGCCTGCATGAAGTCGCATTTGATATATATGCGAAAATCCACTGCGATACTCATCTGATGAGCATCACGTAATAATCTTTTTGCAAATCAAGGGCAGTATAATCCCATGGATGCTTGAGGCATTATCGTTTCAGTATTATATATGTAGCTGGCGTCCGGTATTTCCCTTTCAGCGAATTTATGCGTACGTGGCGTGCTTGTGAACGAGGAGAGTGTAGTGGTACCTGGCTTGAACGTTATATTGTAGTCACAAGCATGACAACAACGAACATCATGGAATTTTTAATAATCCCTAAATGGATATCGATCGATCCCCCATAATGTAACCCGTAAAAATCGATTATTCGACTTACAGGCTTTAAATCTTTTGCAAATTAAAATTAGAAAGAAATGACCCAGACCAACTTACGTTAATCATATTAAAGAAAAGTAAATAATGTTTCTTATTCTTATCGTACCATTGAGCCTACGATTCTAAATCGCTCAATTTATACGTTTATATCAATTTAGATTGAAAACTTTAAGCTTTTTAACGATGCTGCCTTTCCAACCGTGCCATTGTTAAACCTCGAGATTGTATTGTCGTCTCAGTCCTTATGCTATTTGCGTTAGGAGAGTGTACTTTGAATTCTTTATTACGAGAGAGATAAAGGAGGAGGGAGCAGAATAAAGAAAGAACGGGAGAGACGGAGAAGAAGAGAGAGGGAAGGAGAGGGAGGAGGAAGGGAAAGATAATGTTCTTTATTTGGGCGAGATTGATACTAGGGAGTCTACATGCATTGCTTCAAAATTTGGCGCACTCTCTGGGACGGCGCCTGTGGCGGCCGCCTCGCCTCTTCAACAATCGCCACGATCCCGGTTGCGATCGTATTTAGCTCTAACAAGATGGAAAAGTAAAATGGGAAATACGTATGGAAAAATATCGAAAGTTTAGGTGATTCCCAAATTTTTATCCCCGAAAGTATAGTCTCGGGGACTATCTTGTGGTACATGTTGTTCTCTATACAAATAATTTTTTAAATCAACAGCACACAGATAATTTAAGAGAATGGGAGAGAAATAAGTATATGAATTTTGAGTTGTTGTTTGCTGAGAGAACCGTCTTAGCGATCGATGTAATCAAAATATGAGACGTCTTGCTCGGGATTTTTTCGAATTCTTGTCTTCGAAACCATAACTCGTAATTACGTGGGTTCGCGGATTTTCTTATAGTAAATATTGTTCTCTATCTGAATAAACGTTTTTATCTATACATTACAGGTCATATAAGAAATAGGGGAGAAATATATGGATTTTTGGTGCTTTTGGTCAATGCTGAAAAGCACTATTATCTTCGTGATGTCTGTCCGTACGCATATATCAGGTAAGAATTGGCTTAACCGATTTCAACCGAATTTGGTACATTGAATTTCTACATAAATTCATGACCAAAATGACATATATAGATCGAATCGACTAGGCAGGGGTACCAACATTTCAAAATTAAATTTGTCGGTAATTATAAATTTTGAAAGAATTGGTTGAACCGATTTCAACGAAATTTTGTATAAAGGAGGTGTGCAACATAAAAAAAAACAAAATCAATATGTTTAGCATAGTTATAGAAACAAAGCTGGCTCAGTCATAAATTTTAGCTAAATTAATATTTATACTGTACACATGCATGCAAAACCATATTGGCTTATTTAAACACGATCAACCTAACAGGGGTGCCACAATTACAAATGAAACTCTTTCAGTAATTAAGGTTTTGGAGGAAATTGGCCTAGTGGACTTCAACTACATTTCGTATATGATATTTGTGCAACACACTATAATGAAATCAACATGTTTAAAGCGGGGCTAAAGAGCACGGCTACCACAATAAAAAGTAGAGTAATATTTTTACACGTATTTCTAGAGAACTGAACTCGTGGATTTTAACCAAATATGATATGTATAATCTTCATATAAATAAATAACCAAAGCATCATATTTCAACCGTGTCGACTTGACAGGGCTACTACAATATCAAGGTTAGAATTTTTCTGTAACTACAAACTTAGAAGGTATTGGCTGAACCGATTTCTAAGAAATTTCGTTCGTATGGTGAATATAGAATGCCAAAACGAAATAATATGTTTAGAACGGAAATATAAGAGCAGGGCTACCATAATATAAGGAAAATATTATTTTCTGTTTTCAAAGCAAATGCATTAGTATACGATTATACTACGGCGAATTTGACGAAAAGCAATTTCGTACCACGGGAAATTCGTGTGCATCCCTACTTGTTAGTTGTTGTTTGCTGAGAGAACCGTCTCAGCCATCCATGTCAGCAAACAAAATATGCGACGTTTTTCTCGGGTTTTTCTCCAATTGTTATTTCCGAAATAAGTCGTAATTACGTGGCCTTGCGGATTTTCTTGTAGTAAATGTAGTTCTCTATCTGAATAAACGTTTTAATCTATACTTGACATATCATATAAGAGCTATTGAGATATATGCTGGATTTTTCATTGTTTCTTGACGGATGCAACTTAAGGAGGTACGAGTATAAATTTATAAAAGTAATAATCTAAAGTGTAATATCTAATTGACGGATTCAGTTGAAAATAGCATTTGGGCGATAAATTTTAATAAATATCACTCATACTTGATTGAATTAAAATCCGTCCAGTGGTTTAGGAGAAGCAAGTTACGACGGACGGACGGAGCATACGTGCCCATAAAGCGTTTCGCTATTACCGCTTCGCCTAAAAACTCGCTCTTCCTCCGAAAGAGGAGCTTTCCGGCAAACTGTTGCCTCCCTCGAGCCAGTTTTTACTTTTTGTATGTGTACGAAGAAAATAATCTGGTAATAAGAAAAAATGATAAATGATTTTTTAATATCAGGTATTTCAAAAGTATATACGTTCAAATCTATGATATGGGAATGGAGAAAATTAGGAAATATTATTGCCCGTCCGTAAGTGCCGCTCCTCATATGTTGCCCCCCCCCCCCGGGTTCGCTGTGCCCCTTGCACCCATAGTGAGGCGCGGCTTTGGTTACTGTGCTAGCCATTAAAGCAAGAGAATTTTATAGTTTCAGAGAAATGATAAGGAGGGGGGAGAGCAGAGTTTGACCTCACACGGTTGGCATTATTAAAGAATTGCTTTTTATATAAGAGCAATATCTGACGCCATTACCACACTCTCGAGTAATAGAAATTTCGAGTCTAGGAGATTAACTGTTGAGACTCACAGGGAATACAATGGCAATCTCCAAAAAATGGTTTATCATCTTCTTTAACAGAGAGTCGAAGTCAATGTAACCTATTAATGTAAAATTATTTTATTCAACATAAGAATTGATGAGAAGGAGCTGTAGCTTCGGTTAATTATACAGAGTTATCAGATGTCGGGAGTTTAAGCATTTTTACATACGCTTATACTCAGCGATATTTGGTACGCGTGGAAGCACATATACTCCTATAATTGCTGATCCAGGCACTGCATATTATAATAAATAACTGGTTCTTATATATTACATTCCCTAAGGACTGCATAACCTTACAGAGGTGGGAGGGTTTGTGTACTCTTATGAACCAAAGAGCTATGCCGGCGGGAGATAATTCTCCAGGTAGGACCATCCAAGCCGGAAAGGTCTGAGGGGAAGGGTCAAATTAAGAAGCAGTCTTGGGGGTTTTACATCCCCCTGTGCAAGGGGAGCAACTTGCGCAGTAGCTGTGTAGGTGGTGATCATGTGGATCAGAACAGCTACGGTTGGGTCTTTTTGAATGAATATTGCACGAAAGCGATGCTTACGAGTGCTTGGAAATGAACAGATGGCTTAGAGCGTTTTCTAGTGAATTTAGGTAAATATTGTTTTTGTAAAAAGCAGTTTATATCGCTTTACATTTTCACCCTTTAATAATGGCGGAATCGAGGAATAAAAAAACAGCATTTTTTGGTGAAGGAAGGGGAAGGAATTTTTAGGAGTTGTGGTCTGAAAGGTACGGTGTGACTGAAAAGAACGATAAAAGCATTTTATTTTGTGGTGTAAAAGTGCCGTGAGCAGAACTTGGTGAGTGAAGCGACACTATGAAAGCAATCACCCCTGGCTTCTATCAAAAAGCGACCAGGAACAAAAAGTATGCGTCGCACGTGAAGTAAAAAATGGGAGGCTACAGAAATTTATCATAGGAGCTTCCCATTTATTTTCTGCTATTTTAGTTATTTAAAAAAACTGCTGTTCTGTATGATAGACCGTTTTTCTTGAATGTGCCCAATTTTTACTTCCTCCATACGTGGTATAGGGAAAAGTAGGTATTGTTTTCATGAAAAAATCTATTTCGAGATTTCAACGTAAATACACGTATTAAGGTCCACTGAACACGTTTTGGCCATTTCATCGATGATGTCTGTGTGCGTATGTGACAGTTTTTGTGGGTGCACTAACTCAAACACTATTAATCAAGTCAACGCAAAATTTTAAATTTAACACTTTTATGACAGTTTCAAGGACTGATTAGTTTTTGGTAAAGATCGATCTATCAAAAGTGGGTGTTTACTCGTGTAACATTCGGTTTTTTGAGTATTTGCTTAAATATTTGATAAATGTAAATAAATACTGGAATAAATGTTGTAGGAAATTTAATTTTCTATAACCTTTGTTTGGAACATTTCCCCATATAATGCATTCTTTAACACTAGATCGCCCGGACGGGTCAATTTAACCCAAAGGAGAATTTGAATGCGTTTTTCTACTGTAATATGATCTTGAACGTAATTTCTCCTACTGACTTTTAATCGTTCCAAACTCTCTTATTATTATCGTCACATTATGCGTACAATGCAAAATTGCTCTAATTCTACTTTTAAATTATATGTATTGGAAAATTTTAAACTTTTTAACGATATGTTACCTTGCCGACCGTGTCATTGTTCAACCTCGAGATTGTGTTATCGTCTCAACCCTTATACTATATGCGTAAAGAAGGCGAGCTTTGAATGTTTTAATACGTGAGAGAGAAGGAGAGAGAGGAAGAAAGGAGGAGGTAGACAGAGAAGGAGGGAAAGGGATGGAGACAGAAAAAGGGAGAGGGAGAGATAGAAAGATAGATAATATTCTTTATTAGGGAGAGTTCGAGACTAGGAAGTATATTTTTCTAGAGAAAGGGAGAGTGGGAGAGGGAGGGGAAGAGAGAGATAGTAAGGAAGAGAGAGGAATAGTAAGGAAGAGAGATATGCAGGGAGAGGGAGAGAGCTAATAATTAAGAGAGAGATAAAGGGAGAGAGAGGGAGAGAGACAATTTATGTGGGAGAGATAGGGAGAGAGACAATGAATGTGGGAGAGATAGGTAGATAATGGTCTTAATTAGGACGAGATTGAGTCTAGAATGTCTATTTTTCCAGAGAAGAAGAAAGGGGGAGATGGAGTGTGGAGAATTGGCGAGAGGAAGAATGGAAATTGCCTTAAATTTAATACTTAATCCACGCAACCGAATTTGGTAGGATCACGTACCAACAGGGAATGACAAAAATAAATGTCCCGGATTCGACCCCAGATGGTGATTTCCATCTCCCATAATACACTCAATATCTCAGCCGTTTGTTTGACGATAAAGCCCGCTTTAAACGGGCTAATTCATCTAGTTTAGTACATATTCTTCCCGTGCGGGAAAAGAGATATTATATATATATATATATGTATGTATGTGTGTGTGTGTATATATACTGATAAGATTTTTTCATGGTACTTACACGAAAAGAGGCAAATTTTCTCTTATTAAGATAATATTGGCACGCGAGCTAAAAAAGGTTCCCCATCACTGCTCTAGTTGATGCTTCTTCCAAGGAGTGCTATGGTATTGGAAGGATACGTCTTAATATCGTATCCTAGAAACACCAAAGTAACCTCTTGAAAGTGAAATTTCTTCTTTAAAATATTCCATGAAGATGATGTGATCAAGTTTTATCATCTTCTCTGAATGGGTGCCTGTAATAAATATGAAAGTAAGAGAATTTTATTCTTCCAGATAAATGATGGAAGGAGGTAAAGAAGCATTTTACCTCAACGGATATCAATGGTTCCAGAGTTGCGTTTTATATAACAGCAATATCTGACGCCATTGGCACACTTGTGAGCAAAAGAAATATATGATATATGAGAGTAAATGTTGAGTCTCCCAGGGATTACAATAACAATCTCCAAAATATCATCTTCTCTATGTTGAAATCTTTGTAACCTACAAATGTAAAAGTTCTTTATTCTTCGTAAGAATTGATGAGGAGTTGTAGAGGCGGATTGGTATACACAGACACCAACTACCCCATGAATACGCATTTTTACATAAGCATATTCTCGGCGATAATTGGTATACGTGGAAGCACATGTACTCAAATAATTGCTGATCCAGGCACTGCATATTGTAACACATATTATATATAATGTAGAAGAATAAAAAATAGTATAAAGGTTTAGATATTTCTAGGTCTACAAACCTGACATCCGGCAGGCCGATAAGATATCGTGCCAACCAATGGAAAAAATCGAACATTCCATAAGTATTACATTTTAGTGGATTTATTTTCCATTGCAATACCCCATGAGAACAGCATGAAAATCATTTTGTCTCTGCAAAATTGTAGTTTTTAAATTAGTTAAAACTAAGATATAAATTCGGAACGAAAATGTAATACAGGCGAAATATTATGGTATATTTTTTTAGATTAAAATTAACTAGGTTACTAAGTGGCTTGAGAATTCATTTTTAATCGGTAAACAGGAGATTATCAATAATTAAAATTTTCAACTACTGATGACAAAGTAAACAGCCATTCTACTTCGTAAAATATAATGCTCTCACAACTTGAAAGCGAAAAGGTATTTACATGATCGATCTCCTCTTTTCTTTCGATTTTCTGCCGTTCTACCCAGGTTGTAAACGTGGTTTAGGAGAAAATTCTTCACTGAGAAGTTTGATGTAAAGCTGGTTTAAACGTGTCTTCCACGGTAAGCATCGGCCAGGATTTGAAAAGATTCATTCTCGGAGCTGGCGTTTCCTAGAAAATTTCCGAACACTTTATACAATTATCATTATCGTATCAAGCATACAACTCGAACTCCCTGTGATCACTTGAGAAATGTCTTAAATCAGAAGCATCATATTATGCTATTGATTCCGCGAAGTGCAACGTTAGACATTTCTGGAAGTTTTTTTCCTTCATCATCATCATCATCATGCTTCTGTCCGAAGAGAGGTTTTAACTGAATCGCTGCCTCCATTTCTCTCTCTCCCTAGAAGCCTCTTTTATACCTTTATAAGTAGTATATCCCTGCTTTATATTATCTAATATTCCTATTCTTTTTCTCCCTCTTCCTCTTTTTCCACTAATTTTTCCTTCTAAGATCGTCCTTTGTAAACACTGTCTTCTCAATATGTGCCCTATCCAATTTGCTTTTCTTTTCCTGATTGTTTTTATTAGCATCCTATAATATCCTTTCAGTATTAGATGTGGAGCCAGCGCCCGGTAGTTTCCTTTCCGCGAATTGTTGCGGAGGTGGCGGACATTTCACCTAGCACAGTGCAGTGGCATCTGGCTTTAACGCTTTATTCTAATCTTAAGCAAGACAACAAAACACGCCTAGAAACTGACCGTTGGGCGGTGCTGTTGATTTTATTAACGGACGTTATTGTAGCTGATAAAAGAATGATTTTTGCATTATTATCGAGCTAAAGTAACGAAAAACTCAAGTTAAAATTCCTCTATCTTAATAAGTCAAACACTATCCGATCCACGAATTGTATATTAGCGTGATAGTTTTCATTATATTTCTGAAGCATTAAAAAAATGAGAAGTCAAGATATTTGATAAGGTGTTGACGTCACCCATGGGTTATGCTAGCAACCTGTCAAAAATATTTGTAATATCCCTTTACTGGGAGTCTGTGATTACCACGAATGCAAGAGAATCATCGTCATCTTTAGAGGTTCCGAGGGGCAAGCGTGGAAGCATTTCCCTTACCGGAGACAAATCGTAACCGCGTTTAAGCATGAAGCTAACGACAATTAGTTTATCACAGAGTTAAAAGAAAATTCCATAAGAAGGTGTACGGCCGGCCCTGTATTATAAATATACCACTGAAAGCGAATGAGTTACATTCTTCCGTAGAAATGATGAAGAAATGTAGAGGAGCTTTTTGTCTTACACGGTAACCTATGCCTGCATGAAGTCGCATTTGATATATATGCGAAAATCCACTGCGATACTCATCTGATGAGCATCACGTAATAATCTTTTTGCAAATCAAGGGCAGTATAATCCCATGGATGCTTGAGGCATTATCGTTTCAGTATTATATATGTAGCTGGCGTCCGGTATTTCCCTTTCAGCGAATTTATGCGTACGTGGCGTGCTTGTGAACGAGGAGAGTGTAGTGGTACCTGGCTTGAACGTTATATTGTAGTCACAAGCATGACAACAACGAACATCATGGAATTTTTAATAATCCCTAAATGGATATCGATCGATCCCCCATAATGTAACCCGTAAAAATCGATTATTCGACTTACAGGCTTTAAATCTTTTGCAAATTAAAATTAGAAAGAAATGACCCAGACCAACTTACGTTAATCGTATTAAAGAAAAGTAAATAATGTTTCTTATTCTTATCGTACCATTGAGCCTACGATTCTAAATCGCTCAATTTATACGTTTATATCAATTTAGATTGAAAACTTTAAGCTTTTTAACGATGCTGCCTTTCCAACCGTGCCATTGTTAAACCTCGAGATTGTATTGTCGTCTCAGTCCTTATGCTATTTGCGTTAGGAGAGTGTACTTTGAATTCTTTATTACGAGAGAGATAAAGGAGGAGGGAGCAGAATAAAGAAAGAACGGGAGAGACGGAGAAGAAGAGAGAGGGAAGGAGAGGGAGGAGGAAGGGAAAGATAATGTTCTTTATTTGGGCGAGATTGATACTAGGGAGTCTACAAGCATTGCTTCAAAATTTGGCGCACTCTCTGGGACGGCGCCTGTGGCGGCCGCCTCGCCTCTTCAACAATCGCCACGATCCCGGTTGCGATCGTATTTAGCTCTAACAAGATGGAAAAGTAAAATGGGAAATACGTATGGAAAAATATCGAAAGTTTAGGTGATTCCCAAATTTTTATCCCCGAAAGTATAGTCTCGGGGACTATCTTGTGGTACATGTTGTTCTCTATACAAATAATTTTTTAAATCAACAGCACACAGATAATTTAAGAGAATGGGAGAGAAATAAGTATATGAATTTTGAGTTGTTGTTTGCTGAGAGAACCGTCTTAGCGATCGATGTAATCAAAATATGCGACGTCTTGCTCGGGATTTTTTCGAATTCTTGTCTTCGAAACCATAACTCGTAATTACGTGGCTTCGCGGATTTTCTTATAGTAAATATTGTTCTCTATCTGAATAAACGTTTTTATCTATACCTTACAGGTCATATAAGAAATAGGGGAGAAATATATGGATTTTTGGTGCTTATGGTCAATGCTGAAAAGCACTATTATCTTCGTGATGTCTGTCCGTACGCATATATCAGGTAAGAATTGGCTTAACCGATTTCAACCGAATTTGGTACATAGAATTTCTACATAAATTCATGACCAAAATGACATATATAGATCGAATCGACTAGGCAGGGGTACCAACATTTCAAAATTAAATTTGTCGGTAATTATAAATTTTGAAAGAATTGGTTGAACCGATTTCAACGAAATTTTGTATAAAGGAGGTGTGCAACCTAAAAAAAAACAAAATCAATATGTTTAGCATAGTTATAGAAACAAAGCTGGCTCAGTCATAAATTTTAGCTAAATTAATATTTATATTGTACACATGCATGCAAAACCATATTGGCTTATTTAAACGCGATCAACCTAACAGGGGTGCCACAATTACAAATTAAACTCTTTCAGTAATTAAGGTTTTGGAGGAAATTGGCCTAGTGGACTTCAACTACATTTCGTATATGATATTTGTGCAACACACTATAATGAAATCAACATGTTTAAAGCGGGGCTAAAGAGCACGACTACCACAATAAAAAGTAAAGTAATATTTTTACACGTATTTCTAGAGAACTGTAATCGTGGATTTTTACCAAATATGATATGTATAATCTTCATATAAATAAATAACCAAAGCATCATATTTCAACCGTGTCGACTTGACAGGGCTACTACAATATCAAGGTTAGAATTTTTCTGTAACTACAAACTTAGAAGGTATTGGCTGAACCGATTTCTAAGAAATTTCGTTCGTATGGTGAATATAGAATGCCAAAACGAAATAATATGTTTAGAACGGAAATATAAGAGCAGGGCTACCATAATATAAGGAAAATATTATTTTCTGTTTTCAAAGCAAATGCATTAGTATACGATTATACTACGGCGAATTTGACGAAAAGCAATTTCGTACCACGGGAAATTCGTGTGCTTCCCTACTTGTTAGTTGTTGTTTGCTGAGAGAACCGTCTCAGCCATCCATGTCAGCAAACAAAATATGCGACGTTTTTCTCGGGTTTTTCTCCAATTGTTATTTCCGAAATAAGTCGTAATTACGTGGCCTTGCGGATTTTCTTGTAGTAAATGTAGTTCTCTATCTGAATAAACGTTTTAATCTATACTTGACATATCATATAAGAGCTATTGAGATATATGTTGGATTTTTCATTGTTTCTTGACGGATGCAACTTAAGGAGGTACGAGTATAAATTTATAAAAGTAATAATCTAAAGTGTAATATCTAATTGACGGATTCAGTTGAAAATAGCATTTGGGCGATAAATTTTAATAAATATCACTCATACTTGATTGAATTAAAATCCGTCCAGTGGTTTAGGAGAAGAAAGTTACGACGGACGGACGGAGCATACGTGCCCATAAAGCGTTTCGCTATTACCGCTTCGCCTAAAAACTCGCTCTTCCTCCGAAAGAGGAGCTTTCCGGCAAACTGTTGCCTCCCTCGAGCCAGTTTTTACTTTTTGTATGTGTACGAAGAAAATAATCTGGTAATAAGAAAAAATGATAAATGATTTTTTAATATCAGGTATTTCAAAAGTATATACGTTCAAATCTATGATATGGGAAAGGAGAAAATTAGGAAATATTATTGCCCGTCCGTAAGTGCCGCTCCTCATATGTTGCCCCCCCCCCCCCCCGGGTTCGCTGTGCCCCTTGCACCCATAGTGAGGCGCGGCTTTGGTTACTGTGCTAGCCATTAAAGCAAGAGAATTTTATAGTTTCAGAGAAATGATAAGGAGGGGGGAGAGCAGATTTTGACCTCACACGGTTGGCATTATTAAAGAATTGCTTTTTATATAAGAGCAATATCTGACGCCATTACCAGACTCTCGAGTAATAGAAATTTCGAGTCTAGGAGATTAACTGTTGAGACTCACAGGGAATACAATGGCAATCTCCAAAAAATGGTTTATCATCTTCTTTAACAGAGAGTCGAAGTCAATGTAACCTATTAATGTAAAATTATTTTATTCAACATAAGAATTGATGAGAAGGAGCTGTAGCTTCGGTTAATTATACAGAGTTATCAGATGTCGGGAGTTTAAGCATTTTTACATACGCTTATACTCAGCGATATTTGGTACGCGTGGAAGCACATATACTCCTATAATTGCTGATCCAGGCACTGCATATTATAATAAATAACTGGTTCTTATATATTACATTCCCTAAGGACTGCATAACCTTACAGAGGTGGGAGGGTTTGTGTACTCTTATGAACCAAAGAGCTATGCCGGCGGGAGATAATTCTCCAGGTAGGACCATCCAAGCCGGAAAGGTCTGAGGGGAAGAGTCAAATTAAGAAGCAGTCTTGGGGGTTTTACATCCCCCTGTGCAAGGGGAGCAACTTGCGCAGTAGCTGTGTAGGTGGTGATCATGTGGATCAGAACAGCTACGGTTGGGTCTTTTTGAATGAATATTGCACGAAAGCGATGCTTACGAGTGCTTGGAAATGAACAGATGGCTTAGAGCGTTTTCTAGTGAATTTAGGTAAATATTGTTTTTGTAAAAAGCAGTTTATATCGATTTACATTTTCACCCTTTAATAATGGCGGAATCTAGGAATAAAAAAACAGCATTTTTTGGTGAAGGAAGGGGAAAGAATTTTTAGGAGTTGTGGTCTGAAAGGTACGGTGTGACTGAAAAGAACGATAAAAGCATTTTATTTTGTGGTGCAAAAGTGCCGTGAGCAGAACTTGGTGAGTGAAGCGACACTATGAAAGCAATCACCCCTGGCTTCTATCAAAAAGCGACCAGGAACAAAAAGTATGCGTCGCACGTGAAGTCAAAAATGGGAGGCTACAGAAATTTATCATAGGAGCTTCCCATTTATTTTCTGCTATTTTAGTTATTTAAAAAAACTGCTGTTCTGTATGATAGACCGTTTTTCTTGAATGTGCCCAATTTTTACTTCCTCCATACGTGGTATAGGGAAAAGTAGGTATTGTTTTCATGAAAAAATCTATTTCGAGATTTCAACGTAAATACACGTATTAAGGTCCACTGAACACGTTTTGGCCATTTCATCGATGATGTCTGTGTGCGTATGTGACAGTTTTTGTGGGTGCACTAACTCAAACACTATTAATCAAGTCAACGCAAAATTTTAAATTTAACACTTTTATGACAGTTTCAAGGACTGATTAGTTTTTGGTAAAGATCGATCTATCAAAAGTGGGTGTTTACTCGTGTAACATTCGGTTTTTTGAGTATTTGCTTAAATATTTGATAAATGTAAATAAATACTGGAATAAATGTTGTAGGAAATTTAATTTTCTATAACCTTTGTTTGGAACATTTCCCCATATAATGCATTCTTTAACACTAGATCGCCCGGACGGGTCAATTTAACCCAAAGGAGAATTTGAATGCGTTTTTCTACTGTAATATGATCTTGAACGTAATTTCTCCTACTGACTTTTAATCGTTCCAAACTCTCTTATTATTATCGTCACATTATGCGTACAATGCAAAATTGCTCTAATTCTACTTTTAAATTATATGTATTGGAAAATTTTAAACTTTTTAACGATATGTTACCTTGCCGACCGTGTCATTGTTCAACCTCGAGTTGTGTTATCGTCTCAACCCTTATACTATATGCGTAAAGAAGGCGAGCTTTGAATGTTTTAATACGTGAGAGAGAAGGAGAGAGAGGAAGAAAGGAGGAGGTAGACAGAGAAGGAGGGAAAGGGATGGAGACAGAAAAAGGGAGAGGGAGAGATAGAAAGATAGATAATATTCTTTATTAGGGAGAGTTCGAGACTAGGAAGTATATTTTTCTAGAGAAAGGGAGAGTGGGAGAGGGAGGGGAAGAGAGAGATAGTAAGGAAGAGAGAGGAATAGTAAGGAAGAGAGATATGCAGGGAGAGGGAGAGAGCTAATAATTAAGAGAGAGATAAAGGGAGAGAGAGGGAGAGAGACAATTTATGTGGGAGAGATAGGGAGAGAGACAATGAATGTGGGAGAGATAGGTAGATAATGGTCTTAATTAGGACGAGATTGAGTCTAGAATGTCTATTTTTCCAGAGAAGAAGAAAGGGGGAGATGGAGTGTGGAGAATTGGCGAGAGGAAGAATGGAAATTGCCTTAAATTTAATACTTAATCCACGCAACCGAATTTGGTAGGATCACGTACCAACAGGGAATGACAAAAATAAATGTCCCGGATTCGACCCCAGATGGTGATTTCCATCTCCCATAATACACTCAATATCTCAGCCGTTTGTTTGACGATAAAGCCCGCTTTAAACGGGCTAATTAATCTAGTTTAGTACATATTCTTCCCGTGCGGAAAAAGAGATATTATATATATATATATATTTATGTATGTGTGTGTGTGTATATATACTGATAAGATTTTTTCATGGTACTTACACGAAAAGAGGCAAATTTTCTCTTATTAAGATAATATTGGCACGCGAGCTAAAAAAGGTTCCCCATCACTGCTCTAGTTGATGCTTCTTCCAAGGAGTGCTATGGTATTGGAAGGATACGTCTTAATATCGTATCCTAGAAACACCAAAGTAACCTCTTGAAAGTGAAATTTCTTCTTTAAAATATTCCATGAAGATGATGTGATCAAGTTTTATCATCTTCTCTGAATGGGTGCCTGTAATAAATATGAAAGTAAGAGAATTTTATTCTTCCAGATAAATGATGGAAGGAGGTAAAGAAGCATTTTACCTCAACGGATATCAATGGTTCCAGAGTTGCGTTTTATATAACAGCAATATCTGACGCCATTGGCACACTTGTGAGCAAAAGAAATATATGATATATGAGAGTAAATGTTGAGTCTCCCAGGGATTACAATAACAATCTCCAAAATATCATCTTCTCTATGTTGAAATCTTTGTAACCTACAAATGTAAAAGTTCTTTATTCTTCGTAAGAATTGATGAGGAGTTGTAGAGGCGGATTGGTATACACAGACACCAACTACCCCATGAATACGCATTTTTACATAAGCATATTCTCGGCGATAATTGGTATACGTGGAAGCACATGTACTCAAATAATTGCTGATCCAGGCACTGCATATTGTAACACATATTATATATAATGTAGAAGAATAAAAAATAGTATAAAGGTTTAGATATTTCTAGGTCTACAAACCTGACATCCGGCAGGCCGATAAGATATCGTGCCAACCAATGGAAAAAATCGAACATTCCATAAGTATTACATTTTAGTGGATTTATTTTCCATTGCAATACCCCATGAGAACAGCATGAAAATCATTTTGTCTCTGCAAAATTGTAGTTTTTAAATTAGTTAAAACTAAGATATAAATTCGGAACGAAAATGTAATACAGGCGAAATATTATGGTATATTTTTTTAGATTAAAATTAACTAGGTTACTAAGTGGCTTGAGAATTCATTTTTAATCGGTAAACAGGAGATTATCAATAATTAAAATTTTCAACTACTGATGACAAAGTAAACAGCCATTCTACTTCGTAAAATATAATGCTCTCACAACTTGAAAGCGAAAAGGTATTTACATGATCAATCTCCTCTTTTCTTTCGATTTTCTGCCGTTCTACCCAGGTTGTAAACGTGGTTTAGGAGAAAATTCTTCACTGAGAAGTTTGATGTAAAGCTGGTTTAAACGTGTCTTCCACGGTAAGCATCGGCCAGGATTTGAAAAGATTCATTCTCGGAGCTGGCGTTTCCTAGAAAATTTCCGAACACTTTATACAATTATCATTATCGTATCAAGCATACAACTCGAACTCCCTGTGATTACTTGAGAAATGTCTTAAATCAGAAGCATCATATTATGCTATTGATTCCGCGAAGTGCAACGTTAGACATTTCTGGAAGTTTTTTTCCTTCATCATCATCATCATCATGCTTCTGTCCGAAGAGAGGTTTTAACTGAATCGCTGCCTCCATTTCTCTCTCTCCCTAGAAGCCTCTTTTATACCTTTATAAGTAGTATATCCCTGCTTTATATTATCTAATATTCCTATTCTTTTTCTCCCTCTTCCTCTTTTTCCACTAATTTTTCCTTCTAAGATCGTCCTTTGTAAACACTGTCTTCTCAATATGTGCCCTATCCAATTTGCTTTTCTTTTCCTGATTGTTTTTATTAGCATCCTATAATATCCTTTCAGTATTAGATGTGGAGCCAGCGCCCGGTAGTTTCCTTTCCGCGAATTGTTGCGGAGGTGGCGGACATTTCACCTAGCACAGTGCAGTGGCATCTGGCTTTAACGCTTTATTCTAATCTTAAGCAAGACAACAAAACACGCCTAGAAACTGACCGTTGGGCGGTGCTGTTGATTTTATTAACGGACGTTATTGTAGCTGATAAAAGAATGATTTTTGCATTATTATCGAGCTAAAGTAACGAAAAACTCAAGTTAAAATTCCTCTATCTTAATAAGTCAAACACTATCCGATCCACGAATTGTATATTAGCGTGATAGTTTTCATTATATTTCTGAAGCATTAAAAAAATGAGAAGTCAAGATATTTGATAAGGTGTTGACGTCACCCATGGGTTATGCTAGCAACCTGTCAAAAATATTTGTAATATCCCTTTACTGGGAGTCTGTGATTACCACGAATGCAAGAGAATCATCGTCATCTTTAGAGGTTCCGAGGGGCAAGCGTGGAAGCATTTCCCTTACCGGAGACAAATCGTAACCGCGTTTAAGCATGAAGCTAACGACAATTAGTTTATCACAGAGTTAAAAGAAAATTCCATAAGAAGGTGTACGGCCGGCCCTGCATTATAAATATACCACTGAAAGCGAATGAGTTACATTCTTCCGTAGAAATGATGAAGAAATGTAGAGGAGCTTTTTGTCTTACACGGTAACCTATGCCTGCATGAAGTCGCATTTGATATATATGCGAAAATCCACTGCGATACTCATCTGATGAGCATCACGTAATAATCTTTTTGCAAATCAAGGGCAGTATAATCCCATGGATGCTTGAGGCATTATCGTTTCAGTATTATATATGTAGCTGGCGTCCGGTATTTCCCTTTCAGCGAATTTATGCGTACGTGGCGTGCTTGTGAACGAGGAGAGTGTAGTGGTACCTGGCTTGAACGTTATATTGTAGTCACAAGCATGACAACAACGAACATCATGGAATTTTTAATAATCCCTAAATGGATATCGATCGATCCCCCATAATGTAACCCGTAAAAATCGATTATTCGACTTACAGGCTTTAAATCTTTTGCAAATTAAAATTAGAAAGAAATGACCCAGACCAACTTACGTTAATCGTATTAAAGAAAAGTAAATAATGTTTCTTATTCTTATCGTACCATTGAGCCTACGATTCTAAATCGCTCAATTTATACGTTTATATCAATTTAGATTGAAAACTTTAAGCTTTTTAACGATGCTGCCTTTCCAACCGTGCCATTGTTAAACCTCGAGATTGTATTGTCGTCTCAGTCCTTATGCTATTTGCGTTAGGAGAGTGTACTTTGAATTCTTTATTACGAGAGAGATAAAGGAGGAGGGAGCAGAATAAAGAAAGAACGGGAGAGACGGAGAAGAAGAGAGAGGGAAGGAGAGGGAGGAGGAAGGGAAAGATAATGTTCTTTATTTGGGCGAGATTGATACTAGGGAGTCTACAAGCATTGCTTCAAAATTTGGCGCACTCTCTGGGACGGCGCCTGTGGCGGCCGCCTCGCCTCTTCAACAATCGCCACGATCCCGGTTGCGATCGTATTTAGCTCTAACAAGATGGAAAAGTAAAATGGGAAATACGTATGGAAAAATATCGAAAGTTTAGGTGATTCCCAAATTTTTATCCCCGAAAGTATAGTCTCGGGGACTATCTTGTGGTACATGTTGTTCTCTATACAAATAATTTTTTAAATCAACAGCACACAGATAATTTAAGAGAATGGGAGAGAAATAAGTATATGAATTTTGAGTTGTTGTTTGCTGAGAGAACCGTCTTAGCGATCGATGTAATCAAAATATGCGACGTCTTGCTCGGGATTTTTTCGAATTCTTGTCTTCGAAACCATAACTCGTAATTACGTGGCTTCGCGGATTTTCTTATAGTAAATATTGTTCTCTATCTGAATAAACGTTATTATCTATACCTTACAGGTCATATAAGAAATAGGGGAGAAATATATGGATTTTTGGTGCTTTTGGTCAATGCTGAAAAGCACTATTATCTTCGTGATGTCTGTCCGTACGCATATATCAGGTAAGAATTGGCTTAACCGATTTCAACCGAATTTGGTACATAGAATTTCTACATAAATTCATGACCAAAATGACATATATAGATCGAATCGACTAGGCAGGGGTACCAAAATTTCAAAATTAAATTTGTCGGTAATTATAAATTTTGAAAGAATTGGTTGAACCGATTTCAACGAAATTTTGTATAAAGGAGGTGTGCAACATAAAAAAAACAAAATCAATATGTTTAGCATAGTTATAGAAACAAAGCTGGCTCAGTCATAAATTTTAGCTAAATTAATATTTATATTGTACACATGCATGCAAAACCATATTGGCTTATTTAAACGCGATCAACCTAACAGGGGTGCCACAATTACAAATTAAACTCTTTCAGTAATTAAGGTTTTGGAGGAAATTGGCCTAGTGGACTTCAACTACATTTCGTATATGATATTTGTGCAACACACTATAATGAAATCAACATGTTTAAAGCGGGGCTAAAGAGCACGACTACCACAATAAAAAGTAAAGTAATATTTTTACACGTATTTCTAGAGAACTGTAATCGTGGATTTTTACCAAATATGATATGTATAATCTTCATATAAATAAATAACCAAAGCATCATATTTCAACCGTGTCGACTTGACAGGGCTACTACAATATCAAGGTTAGAATTTTTCTGTAACTACAAACTTAGAAGGTATTGGCTGAACCGATTTCTAAGAAATTTCGTTCGTATGGTGAATATAGAATGCCAAAACGAAATAATATGTTTAGAACGGAAATATAAGAGCAGGGCTACCATAATATAAGGAAAATATTATTTTCTGTTTTCAAAGCAAATGCATTAGTATACGATTATACTACGGCGAATTTGACGAAAAGCAATTTCGTACCACGGGAAATTCGTGTGCTTCCCTACTTGTTAGTTGTTGTTTGCTGAGAGAACCGTCTCAGCCATCCATGTCAGCAAACAAAATATGCGACGTTTTTCTCGGGTTTTTCTCCAATTGTTATTTCCGAAATAAGTCGTAATTACGTGGCCTTGCGGATTTTCTTGTAGTAAATGTAGTTCTCTATCTGAATAAACGTTTTAATCTATACTTGACATATCATATAAGAGCTATTGAGATATATGTTGGATTTTTCATTGTTTCTTGACGGATGCAACTTAAGGAGGTACGAGTATAAATTTATAAAAGTAATAATCTAAAGTGTAATATCTAATTGACGGATTCAGTTGAAAATAGCATTTGGGCGATAAATTTTAATAAATATCACTCATACTTGATTGAATTAAAATCCGTCCAGTGGTTTAGGAGAAGAAAGTTACGACGGACGGACGGAGCATACGTGCCCATAAAGCGTTTCGCTATTACCGCTTCGCCTAAAAACTCGCTCTTCCTCCGAAAGAGGAGCTTTCCGGCAAACTGTTGCCTCCCTCGAGCCAGTTTTTACTTTTTGTATGTGTACGAAGAAAATAATCTGGTAATAAGAAAAAATGATAAATGATTTTTTAATATCAGGTATTTCAAAAGTATATACGTTCAAATCTATGATATGGGAAAGGAGAAAATTAGGAAATATTATTGCCCGTCCGTAAGTGCCGCTCCTCATATGTTGCCCCCACCCCCCCCGGGTTCGCTGTGCCCCTTGCACCCATAGTGAGGCGCGGCTTTGGTTACTGTGCTAGCCATTAAAGCAAGAGAATTTTATAGTTTCAGAGAAATGATAAGGAGGGGGGAGAGCAGATTTTGACCTCACACGGTTGGCATTATTAAAGAATTGCTTTTTATATAAGAGCAATATCTGACGCCATTACCAGACTCTCGAGTAATAGAAATTTCGAGTCTAGGAGATTAACTGTTGAGACTCACAGGGAATACAATGGCAATCTCCAAAAAATGGTTTATCATCTTCTTTAACAGAGAGTCGAAGTCAATGTAACCTATTAATGTAAAATTATTTTATTCAACATAAGAATTGATGAGAAGGAGCTGTAGCTTCGGTTAATTATACAGAGTTATCAGATGTCGGGAGTTTAAGCATTTTTACATACGCTTATACTCAGCGATATTTGGTACGCGTGGAAGCACATATACTCCTATAATTGCTGATCCAGGCACTGCATATTATAATAAATAACTGGTTCTTATATATTACATTCCCTAAGGACTGCATAACCTTACAGAGGTGGGAGGGTTTGTGTACTCTTATGAACCAAAGAGCTATGCCGGCGGGAGATAATTCTCCAGGTAGGACCATCCAAGCCGGAAAGGTCTGAGGGGAAGAGTCAAATTAAGAAGCAGTCTTGGGGGTTTTACATCCCCCTGTGCAAGGGGAGCAACTTGCGCAGTAGCTGTGTAGGTGGTGATCATGTGGATCAGAACAGCTACGGTTGGGTCTTTTTGAATGAATATTGCACGAAAGCGATGCTTACGAGTGCTTGGAAATGAACAGATGGCTTAGAGCGTTTTCTAGTGAATTTAGGTAAATATTGTTTTTGTAAAAAGCAGTTTATATCGATTTACATTTTCACCCTTTAATAATGGCGGAATCTAGGAATAAAAAAACAGCATTTTTTGGTGAAGGAAGGGGAAAGAATTTTTAGGAGTTGTGGTCTGAAAGGTACGGTGTGACTGAAAAGAACGATAAAAGCATTTTATTTTGTGGTGTAAAAGTGCCGTGAGCAGAACTTGGTGAGTGAAGCGACACTATGAAAGCAATCACCCCTGGCTTCTATCAAAAAGCGACCAGGAACAAAAAGTATGCGTCGCACGTGAAGTCAAAAATGGGAGGCTACAGAAATTTATCATAGGAGCTTCCCATTTATTTTCTGCTATTTTAGTTATTTAAAAAAACTGCTGTTCTGTATGATAGACCGTTTTTCTTGAATGTGCCCAATTTTTACTTCCTCCATACGTGGTATAGGGAAAAGTAGGTATTGTTTTCATGAAAAAATCTATTTCGAGATTTCAACGTAAATACACGTATTAAGGTCCACTGAACACGTTTTGGCCATTTCATCGATGATGTCTGTGTGCGTATGTGACAGTTTTTGTGGGTGCACTAACTCAAACACTATTAATCAAGTCAACGCAAAATTTTAAATTTAACACTTTTATGACAGTTTCAAGGACTGATTAGTTTTTGGTAAAGATCGATCTATCAAAAGTGGGTGTTTACTCGTGTAACATTCGGTTTTTTGAGTATTTGCTTAAATATTTGATAAATGTAAATAAATACTGGAATAAATGTTGTAGGAAATTTAATTTTCTATAACCTTTGTTTGGAACATTTCCCCATATAATGCATTCTTTAACACTAGATCGCCCGGACGGGTCAATTTAACCCAAAGGAGAATTTGAATGCGTTTTTCTACTGTAATATGATCTTGAACGTAATTTCTCCTACTGACTTTTAATCGTTCCAAACTCTCTTATTATTATCGTCACATTATGCGTACAATGCAAAATTGCTCTAATTCTACTTTTAAATTATATGTATTGGAAAATTTTAAACTTTTTAACGATATGTTACCTTGCCGACCGTGTCATTGTTCAACCTCGAGTTGTGTTATCGTCTCAACCCTTATACTATATGCGTAAAGAAGGCGAGCTTTGAATGTTTTAATACGTGAGAGAGAAGGAGAGAGAGGAAGAAAGGAGGAGGTAGACAGAGAAGGAGGGAAAGGGATGGAGACAGAAAAAGGGAGAGGGAGAGATAGAAAGATAGATAATATTCTTTATTAGGGAGAGTTCGAGACTAGGAAGTATATTTTTCTAGAGAAAGGGAGAGTGGGAGAGGGAGGGGAAGAGAGAGATAGTAAGGAAGAGAGAGGAATAGTAAGGAAGAGAGATATGCAGGGAGAGGGAGAGAGCTAATAATTAAGAGAGAGATAAAGGGAGAGAGAGGGAGAGAGACAATTTATGTGGGAGAGATAGGGAGAGAGACAATGAATGTGGGAGAGATAGGTAGATAATGGTCTTAATTAGGACGAGATTGAGTCTAGAATGTCTATTTTTCCAGAGAAGAAGAAAGGGGGAGATGGAGTGTGGAGAATTGGCGAGAGGAAGAATGGAAATTGCCTTAAATTTAATACTTAATCCACGCAACCGAATTTGGTAGGATCACGTACCAACAGGGAATGACAAAAATAAATGTCCCGGATTCGACCCCAGATGGTGATTTCCATCTCCCATAATACACTCAATATCTCAGCCGTTTGTTTGACGATAAAGCCCGCTTTAAACGGGCTAATTAATCTAGTTTAGTACATATTCTTCCCGTGCGGGAAAAGAGATATTATATATATATATATATTTATGTATGTGTGTGTGTGTATATATACTGATAAGATTTTTTCATGGTACTTACACGAAAAGAGGCAAATTTTCTCTTATTAAGATAATATTGGCACGCGAGCTAAAAAAGGTTCCCCATCACTGCTCTAGTTGATGCTTCTTCCAAGGAGTGCTATGGTATTGGAAGGATACGTCTTAATATCGTATCCTAGAAACACCAAAGTAACCTCTTGAAAGTGAAATTTCTTCTTTAAAATATTCCATGAAGATGATGTGATCAAGTTTTATCATCTTCTCTGAATGGGTGCCTGTAATAAATATGAAAGTAAGAGAATTTTATTCTTCCAGATAAATGATGGAAGGAGGTAAAGAAGCATTTTACCTCAACGGATATCAATGGTTCCAGAGTTGCGTTTTATATAACAGCAATATCTGACGCCATTGGCACACTTGTGAGCAAAAGAAATATATGATATATGAGAGTAAATGTTGAGTCTCCCAGGGATTACAATAACAATCTCCAAAATATCATCTTCTCTATGTTGAAATCTTTGTAACCTACAAATGTAAAAGTTCTTTATTCTTCGTAAGAATTGATGAGGAGTTGTAGAGGCGGATTGGTATACACAGACACCAACTACCCCATGAATACGCATTTTTACATAAGCATATTCTCGGCGATAATTGGTATACGTGGAAGCACATGTACTCAAATAATTGCTGATCCAGGCACTGCATATTGTAACACATATTATATATAATGTAGAAGAATAAAAAATAGTATAAAGGTTTAGATATTTCTAGGTCTACAAACCTGACATCCGGCAGGCCGATAAGATATCGTGCCAACCAATGGAAAAAATCGAACATTCCATAAGTATTACATTTTAGTGGATTTATTTTCCATTGCAATACCCCATGAGAACAGCATGAAAATCATTTTGTCTCTGCAAAATTGTAGTTTTTAAATTAGTTAAAACTAAGATATAAATTCGGAACGAAAATGTAATACAGGCGAAATATTATGGTATATTTTTTTAGATTAAAATTAACTAGGTTACTAAGTGGCTTGAGAATTCATTTTTAATCGGTAAACAGGAGATTATCAATAATTAAAATTTTCAACTACTGATGACAAAGTAAACAGCCATTCTACTTCGTAAAATATAATGCTCTCACAACTTGAAAGCGAAAAGGTATTTACATGATCAATCTCCTCTTTTCTTTCGATTTTCTGCCGTTCTACCCAGGTTGTAAACGTGGTTTAGGAGAAAATTCTTCACTGAGAAGTTTGATGTAAAGCTGGTTTAAACGTGTCTTCCACGGTAAGCATCGGCCAGGATTTGAAAAGATTCATTCTCGGAGCTGGCGTTTCCTAGAAAATTTCCGAACACTTTATACAATTATCATTATCGTATCAAGCATACAACTCGAACTCCCTGTGATTACTTGAGAAATGTCTTAAATCAGAAGCATCATATTATGCTATTGATTCCGCGAAGTGCAACGTTAGACATTTCTGGAAGTTTTTTTCCTTCATCATCATCATCATCATGCTTCTGTCCGAAGAGAGGTTTTAACTGAATCGCTGCCTCCATTTCTCTCTCTCCCTAGAAGCCTCTTTTATACCTTTATAAGTAGTATATCCCTGCTTTATATTATCTAATATTCCTATTCTTTTTCTCCCTCTTCCTCTTTTTCCACTAATTTTTCCTTCTAAGATCGTCCTTTGTAAACACTGTCTTCTCAATATGTGCCCTATCCAATTTGCTTTTCTTTTCCTGATTGTTTTTATTAGCATCCTATAATATCCTTTCAGTATTAGATGTGGAGCCAGCGCCCGGTAGTTTCCTTTCCGCGAATTGTTGCGGAGGTGGCGGACATTTCACCTAGCACAGTGCAGTGGCATCTGGCTTTAACGCTTTATTCTAATCTTAAGCAAGACAACAAAACACGCCTAGAAACTGACCGTTGGGCGGTGCTGTTGATTTTATTAACGGACGTTATTGTAGCTGATAAAAGAATGATTTTTGCATTATTATCGAGCTAAAGTAACGAAAAACTCAAGTTAAAATTCCTCTATCTTAATAAGTCAAACACTATCCGATCCACGAATTGTATATTAGCGTGATAGTTTTCATTATATTTCTGAAGCATTAAAAAAATGAGAAGTCAAGATATTTGATAAGGTGTTGACGTCACCCATGGGTTATGCTAGCAACCTGTCAAAAATATTTGTAATATCCCTTTACTGGGAGTCTGTGATTACCACGAATGCAAGAGAATCATCGTCATCTTTAGAGGTTCCGAGGGGCAAGCGTGGAAGCATTTCCCTTACCGGAGACAAATCGTAACCGCGTTTAAGCATGAAGCTAACGACAATTAGTTTATCACAGAGTTAAAAGAAAATTCCATAAGAAGGTGTACGGCCGGCCCTGCATTATAAATATACCACTGAAAGCGAATGAGTTACATTCTTCCGTAGAAATGATGAAGAAATGTAGAGGAGCTTTTTGTCTTACACGGTAACCTATGCCTGCATGAAGTCGCATTTGATATATATGCGAAAATCCACTGCGATACTCATCTGATGAGCATCACGTAATAATCTTTTTGCAAATCAAGGGCAGTATAATCCCATGGATGCTTGAGGCATTATCGTTTCAGTATTATATATGTAGCTGGCGTCCGGTATTTCCCTTTCAGCGAATTTATGCGTACGTGGCGTGCTTGTGAACGAGGAGAGTGTAGTGGTACCTGGCTTGAACGTTATATTGTAGTCACAAGCATGACAACAACGAACATCATGGAATTTTTAATAATCCCTAAATGGATATCGATCGATCCCCCATAATGTAACCCGTAAAAATCGATTATTCGACTTACAGGCTTTAAATCTTTTGCAAATTAAAATTAGAAAGAAATGACCCAGACCAACTTACGTTAATCGTATTAAAGAAAAGTAAATAATGTTTCTTATTCTTATCGTACCATTGAGCCTACGATTCTAAATCGCTCAATTTATACGTTTATATCAATTTAGATTGAAAACTTTAAGCTTTTTAACGATGCTGCCTTTCCAACCGTGCCATTGTTAAACCTCGAGATTGTATTGTCGTCTCAGTCCTTATGCTATTTGCGTTAGGAGAGTGTACTTTGAATTCTTTATTACGAGAGAGATAAAGGAGGAGGGAGCAGAATAAAGAAAGAACGGGAGAGACGGAGAAGAAGAGAGAGGGAAGGAGAGGGAGGAGGAAGGGAAAGATAATGTTCTTTATTTGGGCGAGATTGATACTAGGGAGTCTACAAGCATTGCTTCAAAATTTGGCGCACTCTCTGGGACGGCGCCTGTGGCGGCCGCCTCGCCTCTTCAACAATCGCCACGATCCCGGTTGCGATCGTATTTAGCTCTAACAAGATGGAAAAGTAAAATGGGAAATACGTATGGAAAAATATCGAAAGTTTAGGTGATTCCCAAATTTTTATCCCCGAAAGTATAGTCTCGGGGACTATCTTGTGGTACATGTTGTTCTCTATACAAATAATTTTTTAAATCAACAGCACACAGATAATTTAAGAGAATGGGAGAGAAATAAGTATATGAATTTTGAGTTGTTGTTTGCTGAGAGAACCGTCTTAGCGATCGATGTAATCAAAATATGCGACGTCTTGCTCGGGATTTTTTCGAATTCTTGTCTTCGAAACCATAACTCGTAATTACGTGGCTTCGCGGATTTTCTTATAGTAAATATTGTTCTCTATCTGAATAAACGTTTTTATCTATACCTTACAGGTCATATAAGAAATAGTGGAGAAATATATGGATTTTTGGTGCTTTTGGTAAATGCTGAAAAGCACTATTATCTTCGTGATGTCTGTCCGTACGCATATATCAGGTAAGAATTGGCTTAACCGATTTCAACCGAATTTGGTACATAGAATTTCTACATAAATTCATGACCAAAATGACATATATAGATCGAATCGACTAGGCAGGGGTACCAACATTTCAAAATTAAATTTGTCGGTAATTATAAATTTTGAAAGAATTGGTTGAACCGATTTCAACGAAATTTTGTATAAAGGAGGTGTGCAACATAAAAAAAAACAAAATCAATATGTTTAGCATAGTTATAGAAACAAAGCTGGCTCAGTCATAAATTTTAGCTAAATTAATATTTATATTGTACACATGCATGCAAAACCATTTGGCTTATTTAAACGCGATCAACCTAACAGGGGTGCCACAATTACAAATGAAACTCTTTCAGTAATTAAGGTTTTGGAGGAAATTGGCCTAGTGGACTTCAACTACATTTCGTATATGATATTTGTGCAACACACTATAATGAAATCAACATGTATAAAGCGGGGCTAAAGAGCACGGCTACCACAATAAAAAGTAAAGTAATATTTTTACACGTATTTCTAGAGAACTGAACTCGTGGATTTTAACCAAATATGATATGTATAATCTTCATATAAATAAATAACCAAAGCATCATATTTCAACCGTGTCGACTTGACAGGGCTACTACAATATCAAGGTTAGAATTTTTCTGTAACTACAAACTTAGAAGGTATTGGCTGAACCGATTTCTAAGAAATTTCGTTCGTATGGTGAATATAGAATGCCAAAACGAAATAATATGTTTAGAACGGAAATATAAGAGCAGGGCTACCATAATATAAGGAAAATATTATTTTCTGTTTTCAAAGCAAATGCATTAGTATACGATTATACTACGGCGAATTTGACGAAAAGCAATTTCGTACCACGGGAAATTCGTGTGCATCCCTACTTGTTAGTTGTTGTTTGCTGAGAGAACCGTCTCAGCCATCCATGTCAGCAAACAAAATATGCGACGTTTTTCTCGGGTTTTTCTCCAATTGTTATTTCCGAAATAAGTCGTAATTACGTGGCCTTGCGGATTTTCTTGTAGTAAATGTAGTTCTCTATCTGAATAAACATTTTAATCTATACTTGACATATCATATAAGAGCTATTGAGATATATGTTGGATTTTTCATTGTTTCTTGACGGATGCAACTTAAGGAGGTACGAGTATAAATTTATAAAAGTAATAATCTAAAGTGTAATATCTAATTGACGGATTCAGTTGAAAATAGCATTTGGGCGATAAATTTTAATAAATATCACTCATATTTGATTGAATTAAAATCCGTCCAGTGGTTTAGGAGAAGAAATTTACGACGGACGGACGGAGCATACGTGCCCATAAAGCGTTTCGCTATTACCGCTTCGCCTAAAAACTCGCTCTTCCTCCGAAAGAGGAGCTTTCCGGCAAACTGTTGCCTCCCTCGAGCCAGTTTTTACTTTTTGTATGTGTACGAAGAAAATAATCTGGTAATAAGAAAAAATGATAAATGATTTTTTAATATCAGGTATTTCAAAAGTATATACGTTCAAATCTATGATATGGGAAAGGAGAAAATTAGGAAATATTATTGCCCGTCCGTAAGTGCCGCTCCTCATATGTTGCCCCCCCCCCCGGGTTCGCTGTGCCCCTTGCACCCATAGTGAGGCGAGGCTTTGGTTACTGTGCTAGCCATTAAAGCAAGAGAATTTTATACTTTCAGAGAAATGATAAGGAGGGGGGAGAGCAGAGTTTGACCTCACACGGTTGTCATTATTAAATAATTGCTTTTTATATAAGAGCAATATCTGACGCCATTACCACACTCTCGAGTAATAGAAATTTCGAGTCTAGGAGATTAACTGTTGAGACTCACAGGGAATACAATGGCAATCTCCAAAAAATGGTTTATCATCTTCTTTAACAGAGAGTCGAAGTCAATGTAACCTATTAATGTAAAATTATTTTATTCAACATAAGAATTGATGAGAAGGAGCTGTAGCTTCGGTTAATTATACAGAGTTATCAGATGTCGGGAGTTTAAGCATTTTTACATACGCTTATACTCAGCGATATTTGGTACGCGTGGAAGCACATATACTCCTATAATTGCTGATCCAGGCACTGCATATTATAATAAATAACTGGTTCTTATATATTACATTCCCTAAGGACTGCATAACCTTACAGAGGTGGGAGGGTTTGTGTACTCTTATGAACCAAAGAGCTATGCCGGCGGGAGATAATTCTCCAGGTAGGACCATCCAAGCCGGAAAGGTCTGAGGTCTTGCGCAGTAGCTGTGTAGGTGGTGATCATGTGGATCAGAACAGCTACGGTTGGGTCTTTTTGAATGAATATTGCACGAAAGCGATGCTTACGAGTGCTTGGAAATGAACAGATGGCTTAGAGCGTTTTCTAGTGAATTTAGGTAAATATTGTTTTTGTAAAAAGCAGTTTATATCGCTTTACATTTTCACCCTTTAATAATGGCGGAATCGAGGAATAAAAAAACAGCATTTTTTGGTGAAGGAAGGGGAAGGAATTTTTAGGAGTTGTGGTCTGAAAGGTACGGTGTGACTGAAAAGAACGATAAAAGCATTTTATTTTGTGGTGTAAAAGTGCCGTGAGCAGTACTTGGTGAGTGAAGCGACACTATGAAAGCAATCACCCCTGGCTTCTATCAAAAAGCGACCAGGAACAAAAAGTATGCGTCGCACGTGAAGTAAAAAATGGGAGGCTACAGAAATTTATCATAGGAGCTTCCCATTTATTTTCTGCTATTTTAGTTATTTAAAAAAACTGCTGTTCTGTATGATAGACCGTTTTTCTTGAATGTGCCCAATTTTTACTTCCTCCATACGTAGTATAGGGAAAAGTAGGTATTGTTTTCATGAAAAAATCTATTTCGAGATTTCAACGTAAATACACGTATTAAGGTCCACTGAACACGTTTTGGCCATTTCATCGATGATGTCTGTGTGCGTATGTGACAGTTTTTGTGGGTGCACTAACTCAAACACTATTAATCAAGTCAACGCAAAATTTTAAATTTAACACTTTTATGACAGTTTCAAGGACTGATTAGTTTTTGGTAAAGATCGATCTATCAAAAGTGGGTGTTTACTCGTGTAACATTCGGTTTTTTGAGTATTTGCTTAAATATTTGATAAATGTAAATAAATACTGGAATAAATGTTGTAGGAAATTTAATTTTCTATAACCTTTGTTTGGAACATTTCCCCATATAATGCATTCTTTAACACTAGATCGCCCGGACGGGTCAATTTAACCCAAAGGAGAATTTGAATGCGTTTTTCTACTGTAATATGATCTTGAACGTAATTTCTCCTACTGACTTTTAATCGTTCCAAACTCTCTTATTATTATCGTCACATTATGCGTACAATGCAAAATTGCTCTAATTCTACTTTTAAATTATATGTATTGGAAAATTTTAAACTTTTTAACGATATGTTACCTTGCCGACCGTGTCATTGTTCAACCTCGAGATTGTGTTATCGTCTCAACCCTTATACTATATGCGTAAAGAAGGCGAGCTTTGAATGTTTTAATACGTGAGAGAGAAGGAGATAGAGGAAGAAAGGAGGAGGTAGACAGAGAAGGAGGGAAAGGGATGGAGACAGAAAAAGGGAGAGGGAGAGATAGAAAGATAGATAATATTCTTTATTAGGGAGAGTTCGAGACTAGGAAGTATATTTTTCTAGAGAAAGGGAGAGTGGGAGATAGATAGATAATCATCTTTATTCGGGCGAAATTTAGACCATAAGGTCCATTCTTACATTTAAACCTTCGTCAATATAAAAAATATAAAAAAATGGTAAAGTAAGATAGATATATATATATATATATATATATATATATATATATATATATATATATATATATATATATATATATACAATATGCATAACATAAACAGTATATACCTAAATCATACAGAGTAAAAAAAATATATATATAAAATTGAAGACAGATTAGAGATTGTGGGGAAAACCTAGGTAAAACAGGCATGTCCTCCCTAGTAAAACCCACGCAGGAAAACACCCACTGAGAAGGGGGGTGTGAAAAACCTGCGAAAACCCTAGATAGTGTACATATAATGATATAGTAATACAACATTAAATAGAAAGGAGTATGTACAGTAAGTCTTCGTATATACAGCATCGTTGTATACCGTCATAAACACTATAACATAGTAGACACTAGACAATGAAAAGGTAACAGTCGAAGGAGGCGTACACTTTGCGAACTCGATAACCTGCAAAAAAAATAATTAATGTTAATTAACTAAGGAAGAGTGAAGGAAGCCGTCTTGCAATTGGTAAGAAGAAAATGTTAAAGTTGACCTGAATTTTGGGCAGAGAACAGCAATTTAAAATATTTATGTTTGAATATGTGGAGAGATTTTGCGTTTTGGAGGTCAGTAGGTAGGGCGTTCCAAAGTCTACAAGCTGTAACATGGAAGGATTTATTATAAATTTCCGTCCTGTGATGTGGGATCTGGAAGAGATTGGTGCCCCTAGTGTTGGCGTTGTGTACAGAGTTCATTTGGGAAAATTTGGAGTTCAGGAGTTCAGTGAGGGGAAGAGAGAGATAGTAAGGAAGAGAGAGGAATAGTAAGGAAGAGAGAAATGCAGGGAGAGGGAGAGAGCTAATAATTAAGAGAGAGATAAAGGGAGAGAGAGGGAGAGAGACAATTTATGTGGGAGAGATAGGGAGAGAGACAATGAATGTGGGAGAGATAGGTAGATAATGGTCTTAATTAGGACGAGATTGAGTCTAGAATGTCTATTTTTCCAGAGAAGAAGAAAGGGGGAGATGGAGTGTGGAGAATTGGCGAGAGGAAGAATGGAAATTGCCTTAAATTTAATACTTAATCCACGCAACCGAATTTGGTAGGATCACGTACCAACAGGGAATGACAAAAATAAAAGTCCCGGATTCGACCCCAGATGGTGATTTCCATCTCCCATAATACACTCAATATCTCAGCCGTTTGTTTGACGATAAAGCCCGCTTTAAACGGGCTAATTCATCTAGTTTAGTACATATTCTTCCCGTGCGGGAAAAGAGATATTATATATATATATATGTATGTGTGTGTGTGTATACACTGATAAGATTTTTTCATGGTACTTACACGAAAAGAGGCAAATTTTCTCTTATTAAGATAATATTGGCACGCGAGCTAAAAAAGGTTCCCCATCACTGCTCTAGTTGATGCTTCTTCCAAGGAGTGCTATGGTATTGGAAGGATACGTCTTAATATCGTATCCTAGAAACACCAAAGTAACCTCTTGAAAGTGAAATTTCTTCTTTAAAATATTCCATGAAGATGATGTGATCAAGTTTTATCATCTTCTCTGAATGGGTGCCTGTAATAAATATGAAAGTAAGAGAATTTTATTCTTCCAGATAAATGATGGAAGGAGGTAAAGAAGCATTTTACCTCAACGGATATCAATGGTTCCAGAGTTGCGTTTTATATAACAGCAATATCTGACGCCATTGGCACACTTGTGAGCAAAAGAAATATATGATATATGAGAGTAAATGTTGAGTCTCCCAGGGATTACAATAACAATCTCCAAAATATCATCTTCTCTATGTTGAAATCTTTGTAACCTACAAATGTAAAAGTTCTTTATTCTTCGTAAGAATTGATGAGGAGTTGTAGAGGCGGATTGGTATACACAGACACCAACTACCCCATGAATACGCATTTTTACATAAGCATATTCTCGGCGATAATTGGTATACGTGGAAGCACATGTACTCAAATAATTGCTGATCCAGGCACTGCATATTGTAACACATATTATATATAATGTAGAAGAATAAAAAATAGTATAAAGGTTTAGATATTTCTAGGTCTACAAACCTGACATCCGGCAGGCCGATAAGATATCGTGCCAACCAATGGAAAAAATCGAACATTCCATAAGTATTACATTTTAGTGGATTTATTTTCCATTGCAATACCCCATGAGAACAGCATGAAAATCATTTTGTCTCTGCAAAATTGTAGTTTTTAAATTAGTTAAAACTAAGATATAAATTCGGAACGAAAATGTAATACAGGCGAAATATTATGGTATATTTTTTTAGATTAAAATTAACTAGGTTACTAAGTGGCTTGAGAATTCATTTTTAATCGGTAAACAGGAGATTATCAATAATTAAAATTTTCAACTACTGATGACAAAGTAAACAGCCATTCTACTTCGTAAAATATAATGCTCTCACAACTTGAAAGCGAAAAGGTATTTACATTATCAATCTCCTCTTTTCTTTCGATTTTCTGCCGTTCTACCCAGGTTGTAAACGTGGTTTAGGAGAAAATTCTTCACTGAGAAGTTTGATGTAAAGCTGGTTTAAACGTGTCTTCCACGGTAAGCATCGGCCAGGATTTGAAAAGATTCATTCTCGGAGCTGGCGTTTCCTAGAAAATTTCCGAACACTTTATACAATTATCATTATCGTATCAAGCATACAACTCGAACTCCCTGTGATCACTTGAGAAATGTCTTAAATCAGAAGCATCATATTATGCTATTGATTCCGCGAAGTGCAACGTTAGACATTTCTGGAAGTTTTTTTCCTTCATCATCATCATCATCATGCTTCTGTCCGAAGAGAGGTTTTAACTGAATCGCTGCCTCCATTTCTCTCTCTCCCTAGAAGCCTCTTTTATACCTTTATAAGTAGTATATCCCTGCTTTATATTATCTAATATTCCTATTCTTTTTCTCCCTCTTCCTCTTTTTCCACTAATTTTTCCTTCTAAGATCGTCCTTTGTAAACACTGTCTTCTCAATATGTGCCCTATCCAATTTGCTTTTCTTTTCCTGATTGTTTTTATTAGCATCCTATAATATCCTTTCAGTATTAGATGTGGAGCCAGCGCCCGGTAGTTTCCTTTCCGCGAATTGTTGCGGAGGTGGCGGACATTTCACCTAGCACAGTGCAGTGGCATCTGGCTTTAACGCTTTATTCTAATCTTAAGCAAGACAACAAAACACGCCTAGAAACTGACCGTTGGGCGGTGCTGTTGATTTTATTAACGGACGTTATTGTAGCTGATAAAAGAATGATTTTTGCATTATTATCGAGCTAAAGTAACGAAAAACTCAAGTTAAAATTCCTCTATCTTAATAAGTCAAACACTATCCGATCCACGAATTGTATATTAGCGTGATAGTTTTCATTATATTTCTGAAGCATTAAAAAAATGAGAAGTCAAGATATTTGATAAGGTGTTGACGTCACCCATGGGTTATGCTAGCAACCTGTCAAAAATATTTGTAATATCCCTTTACTGGGAGTCTGTGATTACCACGAATGCAAGAGAATCATCGTCATCTTTAGAGGTTCCGAGGGGCAAGCGTGGAAGCATTTCCCTTACCGGAGACAAATCGTAACCGCGTTTAAGCATGAAGCTAACGACAATTAGTTTATCACAGAGTTAAAAGAAAATTCCATAAGAAGGTGTACGGCCGGCCCTGTATTATAAATATACCACTGAAAGCGAATGAGTTACATTCTTCCGTAGAAATGATGAAGAAATGTAGAGGAGCTTTTTGTCTTACACGGTAACCTATGCCTGCATGAAGTCGCATTTGATATATATGCGAAAATCCACTGCGATACTCATCTGATGAGCATCACGTAATAATCTTTTTGCAAATCAAGGGCAGTATAATCCCATGGATGCTTGAGGCATTATCGTTTCAGTATTATATATGTAGCTGGCGTCCGGTATTTCCCTTTCAGCGAATTTATGCGTACGTGGCGTGCTTGTGAACGAGGAGAGTGTAGTGGTACCTGGCTTGAACCTTATATTGTAGTCACAAGCATGACAACAACGAACATCATGGAATTTTTAATAATCCCTAAATGGATATCGATCGATCCCCCATAATGTAACCCGTAAAAATCGATTATTCGACTTACAGGCTTTAAATCTTTTGCAAATTAAAATTAGAAAGAAATGACCCAGACCAACTTACGTTAATCATATTAAAGAAAAGTAAATAATGTTTCTTATTCTTATCGTACCATTGAGCCTACGATTCTAAATCGCTCAATTTATACGTTTATATCAATTTAGATTGAAAACTTTAAGCTTTTTAACGATGCTGCCTTTCCAACCGTGCCATTGTTAAACCTCGAGATTGTATTGTCGTCTCAGTCCTTATGCTATTTGCGTTAGGAGAGTGTACTTTGAATTCTTTATTACGAGAGAGATAAAGGAGGAGGGAGCAGAATAAAGAAAGAACGGGAGAGACGGAGAAGAAGAGAGAGGGAAGGAGAGGGAGGAGGAAGGGAAAGATAATGTTCTTTATTTGGGCGAGATTGATACTAGGGAGTCTACATGCATTGCTTCAAAATTTGGCGCACTCTCTGGGACGGCGCCTGTGGCGGCCGCCTCGCCTCTTCAACAATCGCCACGATCCCGGTTGCGATCGTATTTAGCTCTAACAAGATGGAAAAGTAAAATGGGAAATACGTATGGAAAAATATCGAAAGTTTAGGTGATTCCCAAATTTTTATCCCCGAAAGTATAGTCTCGGGGACTATCTTGTGGTACATGTTGTTCTCTATACAAATAATTTTTTAAATCAACAGCACACAGATAATTTAAGAGAATGGGAGAGAAATAAGTATATGAATTTTGAGTTGTTGTTTGCTGAGAGAACCGTCTTAGCGATCGATGTAATCAAAATATGCGACGTCTTGCTCGGGATTTTTTCGAATTCTTGTCTTCGAAACCATAACTCGTAATTACGTGGCTTCGCGGATTTTCTTATAGTAAATATTGTTCTCTATCTGAATAAACGTTATTATCTATACCTTACAGGTCATATAAGAAATAGGGGAGAAATATATGGATTTTTGGTGCTTTTGGTCAATGCTGAAAAGCACTATTATCTTCGTGATGTCTGTCCGTACGCATATATCAGGTAAGAATTGGCTTAACCGATTTCAACCGAATTTGGTACATAGAATTTCTACATAAATTCATGACCAAAATGACATATATAGATCGAATCGACTAGGCAGGGGTACCAAAATTTCAAAATTAAATTTGTCGGTAATTATAAATTTTGAAAGAATTGGTTGAACCGATTTCAACGAAATTTTGTATAAAGGAGGTGTGCAACATAAAAAAAACAAAATCAATATGTTTAGCATAGTTATAGAAACAAAGCTGGCTCAGTCATAAATTTTAGCTAAATTAATATTTATATTGTACACATGCATGCAAAACCATATTGGCTTATTTAAACGCGATCAACCTAACAGGGGTGCCACAATTACAAATGAAACTCTTTCAGTAATTAAGGTTTTGGAGGAAATTGGCCTAGTGGACTTCAACTACATTTCGTATATGATATTTGTGCAACACACTATAATGAAATCAACATGTTTAAAGCGGGGCTAAAGAGCACGGCTACCACAATAAAAAGTAAAGTAATATTTTTACACGTATTTCTAGAGAACTGAACTCGTGGATTTTAACCAAATATGATATGTATAATCTTCATATAAATAAATAACCAAAGCATCATATTTCAACCGTGTCGACTTGACAGGGCTACTACAATATCAAGGTTAGAATTTTTCTGTAACTACAAACTTAGAAGGTATTGGCTGAACCGATTTCTAAGAAATTTCGTTCGTATGGTGAATATAGAATGCCAAAACGAAATAATATGTTTAGAACGGAAATATAAGAGCAGGGCTACCATAATATAAGGAAAATATTATTTTCTGTTTTCAAAGCAAATGCATTAGTATACGATTATACTACGGCGAATTTGACGAAAAGCAATTTCGTACCACGGGAAATTCGTGTGCATCCCTACTTGTTAGTTGTTGTTTGCTGAGAGAACCGTCTCAGCCATCCATGTCAGCAAACAAAATATGCGACGTTTTTCTCGGGTTTTTCTCCAATTGTTATTTCCGAAATAAGTCGTAATTACGTGGCCTTGCGGATTTTCTTGTAGTAAATGTAGTTCTCTATCTGAATAAACGTTTTAATCTATACTTGACATATCATATAAGAGCTATTGAGATATATGTTGGATTTTTCATTGTTTCTTGACGGATGCAACTTAAGGAGGTACGAGTATAAATTTATAAAAGTAATAATCTAAAGTGTAATATCTAATTGACGGATTCAGTTGAAAATAGCATTTGGGCGATAAATTTTAATAAATATCACTCATACTTGATTGAATTAAAATCCGTCCAGTGGTTTAGGAGAAGAAAGTTACGACGGACGGACGGAGCATACGTGCCCATAAAGCGTTTCGCTATTACCGCTTCGCCTAAAAACTCGCTCTTCCTCCAAAAGAGGAGCTTTCCGGCAAACTGTTGCCTCCCTCGAGCCAGTTTTTACTTTTTGTATGTGTACGAAGAAAATAATCTGGTAATAAGAAAAAATGATAAATGATTTTTTAATATCAGGTATTTCAAAAGTATATACGTTCAAATCTATGATATGGGAAAGGAGAAAATTAGGAAATATTATTGCCCGTCCGTAAGTGCCGCTCCTCATATGTTGCCCCCCCCCCCCGGGTTCGCTGTGCCCCTTGCACCCATAGTGAGGCGCGGCTTTGGTTACTGTGCTAGCCATTAAAGCAAGAGAATTTTATACTTTCAGAGAAATGATAAGGAGGGGGGAGAGCAGATTTTGACCTCACACGGTTGGCATTATTAAAGAATTGCTTTTTATATAAGAGCAATATCTGACGCCATTACCACACTCTCGAGTAATAGAAATTTCGAGTCTAGGAGATTAACTGTTGAGACTCACAGGGAATACAATGGCAATCTCCAAAAAATGGTTTATCATCTTCTTTAACAGAGAGTCGAAGTCAATGTAACCTATTAATGTAAAATTATTTTATTCAACATAAGAATTGATGAGAAGGAGCTGTAGCTTCGGTTAATTATACAGAGTTATCAGATGTCGGGAGTTTAAGCATTTTTACATACGCTTATACTCAGCGATATTTGGTACGCGTGGAAGCACATATACTCCTATAATTGCTGATCCAGGCACTGCATATTATAATAAATAACTGGTTCTTATATATTACATTCCCTAAGGACTGCATAACCTTACAGAGGTGGGAGGGTTTGTGTACTCTTATGAACCAAAGAGCTATGCCGGCGGGAGATAATTCTCCAGGTAGGACCATCCAAGCCGGAAAGGTCTGAGGGGAAGAGTCAAATTAAGAAGCAGTCTTGGGGGTTTTACATCCCCCTGTGCAAGGGGAGCAACTTGCGCAGTAGCTGTGTAGGTGGTGATCATGCGGATCAGAACAGCTACGGTTGGGTCTTTTTGAATGAATATTGCACGAAAGCGATGCTTACGAGTGCTTGGAAATGAACAGATGGCTTAGAGCGTTTTCTAGTGAATTTAGGTAAATATTGTTTTTGTAAAAAGCAGTTTATATCGCTTTACATTTTCACCCTTTAATAATGGCGGAATCGAGGAATAAAAAAACAGCATTTTTTGGTGAAGGAAGGGGAAGAATTTTTAGGAGTTGTGGTCTGAAAGGTACGGTGTGACTGAAAAGAACGATAAAAGCATTTTATTTTGTGGTGTAAAAGTGCCGTGAGCAGAACTTGGTGAGTGAAGCGACACTATGAAAGCAATCACCCCTGGCTTCTATCAAAAAGCGACCAGGAACAAAAAGTATGCGTCGCACGTGAAGTCAAAAATGGGAGGCTACAGAAATTTATCATAGGAGCTTCCCATTTATTTTCTGCTATTTTAGTTATTTAAAAAAACTGCTGTTCTGTATGATAGACCGTTTTTCTTGAATGTGCCCAATTTTTACTTCCTCCATACGTGGTATAGGGAAAAGTAGGTATTGTTTTCATGAAAAAATCTATTTCGAGATTTCAACGTAAATACACGTATTAAGGTCCACTGAACACGTTTTGGCCATTTCATCGATGATGTCTGTGTGCGTATGTGACAGTTTTTGTGGGTGCACTAACTCAAACACTATTAATCAAGTCAACGCAAAATTTTAAATTTAACACTTTTATGACAGTTTCAAGGACTGATTAGTTTTTGGTAAAGATCGATCTATCAAAAGTGGGTGTTTACTCGTGTAACATTCGGTTTTTTGAGTATTTGCTTAAATATTTGATAAATGTAAATAAATACTGGAATAAATGTTGTAGGAAATTTAATTTTCTATAACCTTTGTTTGGAACATTTCCCCATATAATGCATTCTTTAACACTAGATCGCCCGGACGGGTCAATTTAACCCAAAGGAGAATTTGAATGCGTTTTTCTACTGTAATATGATCTTGAACGTAATTTCTCCTACTGACTTTTAATCGTTCCAAACTCTCTTATTATTATCGTCACATTATGCGTACAATGCAAAATTGCTCTAATTCTACTTTTAAATTATATGTATTGGAAAATTTTAAACTTTTTAACGATATGTTACCTTGCCGACCGTGTCATTGTTCAACCTCGAGTTGTGTTATCGTCTCAACCCTTATACTATATGCGTAAAGAAGGCGAGCTTTGAATGTTTTAATACGTGAGAGAGAAGGAGAGAGAGGAAGAAAGGAGGAGGTAGACAGAGAAGGAGGGAAAGGGATGGAGACAGAAAAAGGGAGAGGGAGAGATAGAAAGATAGATAATATTCTTTATTAGGGAGAGTTCGAGACTAGGAAGTATATTTTTCTAGAGAAAGGGAGAGTGGGAGAGGGAGGGGAAGAGAGAGATAGTAAGGAAGAGAGAGGAATAGTAAGGAAGAGAGATATGCAGGGAGAGGGAGAGAGCTAATAATTAAGAGAGAGATAAAGGGAGAGAGAGGGAGAGAGACAATTTATGTGGGAGAGATAGGGAGAGAGACAATGAATGTGGGAGAGATAGGTAGATAATGGTCTTAATTAGGACGAGATTGAGTCTAGAATGTCTATTTTTCCAGAGAAGAAGAAAGGGGGAGATGGAGTGTGGAGAATTGGCGAGAGGAAGAATGGAAATTGCCTTAAATTTAATACTTAATCCACGCAACCGAATTTGGTAGGATCACGTACCAACAGGGAATGACAAAAATAAAAGTCCCGGATTCGACCCCAGATGGTGATTTCCATCTCCCATAATACACTCAATATCTCAGCCGTTTGTTTGACGATAAAGCCCGCTTTAAACGGGCTAATTCATCTAGTTTAGTACATATTCTTCCCGTGCGGGAAAAGAGATATTATATATATATATATGTATGTATGTGTGTGTGTGTATATATACTGATAAGATTTTTTCATGGTACTTACACGAAAAGAGGCAAATTTTCTCTTATTAAGATAATATTGGCACGCGAGCTAAAAAAGGTTCCCCATCACTGCTCTAGTTGATGCTTCTTCCAAGGAGTGCTATGGTATTGGAAGGATACGTCTTAATATCGTATCCTAGAAATACCAAAGTAACCTTTTAAAAGTGAAAATTCTTCTTTAAAATATTCCCTGAAGATGATGTGATCAAGTTTTATCATCTTCTCTGAATGGGTGCCTGTAATAAATATGAAAGCTAGAGAATTTTATTCTTGCAGATAAATGATGGAAAGACGTAAAGAAGCGTTTTACCCCAACGTATATCAATGGTTCCAGAATTGCGTTTTATATAACAGCAATATCTGACGCCATTGCCACACTTGCGAGCAAAAGAAATATATGATATATGAGAGTAAATGTTGAGTCTCCCAGGGATTACAATAACAATCTCCAAAATATCATCTTCTCTATGTTGAAATCTTTGTAACCTACAAATGTAAAAGTTCTTTATTCTTCATAAGAATTGATGAGGAGTTATTATTATATTAGAAGTTATTTACCCACAAGAGATTTTCATCTTGTCATGACAGTATGTCATGAATTATGAATAAATATACCTCGGACGCCCGAACGGGTAACGAGTTTAGATTGAAACGTATTTTCTTCAACATGGAATGCCAAAACGCTTCCATGTTATCGCAGCCAATGATATTGAATTACTATTTTTTTCAGCTCTTCCTTGCAGTCAACCCTGCGTTTCGTTATCTTTCACACGCCCTCTCATTTCCTTTTTGTTTTTACATGGTGTAATAAAATACTTATTATTTATAATTAGTGTAGTTTTTTAAATTAGTTATATATCTACCTGTTCGTAGTATCTGTAAGCGAAATGACTGTTTTCAACCTAAATGCATTACCGCTATGAATATCTGACTAATAAAGCCATTTTATAATTAGCGTGTTTTCTCTAATAATTTTAATTATGTACATGTTGTTGCTACCCGTAACTAATTTATTTTTCATGTTGGTAAATATGGGTCTGCCTTATATTACTTGAGCATAAGGTTTTTTACATTCTTTCGCTGTTATGCAATCCTTACGTGATTTTCAAATATTTTTTTTTTCAAAATTGACATTTTGAAGATGCATGTGCTTATTTTTTTAGATTCAGACAGAGAGTGTACTGGCTGAGACTGTTTATAAGCATTAGTTAGTCTGAATAAAAAATGTGTACTTTATTTAAATGCAATACATACGAAGAAATAATTGCTTTATTTTTTAGTAGGTTCTTACCACATGTATACTAACCGTTTATGAATAGTATTTCCGGTTTCTTAGGTTCCACATCCAAACATATAACTCTTTGGAAAAGGATGTCTCTTTTTAGGAGTACATTCTCATAAGAGAGCAGTAAAATATTTATGTCGATGAAAAATTACTATAAAAAAACTTTCTTTATAAAAAATATTACAAACATTTTTTTGACCATGAATGTATCAGTTTGTCAAAATTTACTAAACAAAAAGATAACTTATAATTGTTTAGATGATGAAAATGATCTATCGCTTTTAACTTCCCAATTTTAAGCTATAAAAGCTGATATTTCATAGTACGGGTCAAGTTGACACGGTTGGGCGTTCTAGTGGGTGAGATAAATCCGGGCGTTCGAGAGTTAATAACTAATTTTTTCGCAGCCACCGCCTACTGACGACTATTGTTAACAATTGACGCTTAGTTACTTCGTAGTAATGCTCCTATTTATTTTATTAATTGTTGGAGAGTACCAGAAGGCTATGGTATGAGTCTATTTCTGTTCTTTGTAAAGACTTTAAATTTTTCTCGCAGTTCCTTAAAATGTTCATTACCAAATAACCTATATTGAATATTTAGAAATTTACAGGAATGGAGAAAGTCATTTGGTGGCCATATCAGATTTTTATTCAGAGATTTTCAGTATGAAGAAAGTATTATTCAACGTATTAAAAATATCTGTTTGTAGATATACAGTAAAAGAAAGTAAAAAGTGAGCTCTCCTGTCGAAAATGAAATAAAGAAAGACATAAATACAATCGATTCTGTTGTCTTGATGAAGGAGCTGTGTGCAGAAGGCCCAATTTACCGTGGCATCAGCACGAAAGTTAGTATCTGACATTTTTTGTTATATCCTTAATATCCGATACGTTATAACTTTAACTTGATAAACGGTCGATGATGCCTCTGGATCACTCCGTTCGTGTCATAAATCTTCTGTATTACCTCATTTACGTCATTTATTAAATCGCTTTTACGGAAAACGATTTTTCATGAGATACCTAATTTTTTCTTCTAAATAGAGGGTATCACATAGAGCAAAGATAACATTGTCCATTAAAGGACATTCATTTTTGTTAGCGTTTAATGTTATTTGTACAGTCTTTAAGATTCCGGATTCCCACAAATAACTCGATAAAAAAAGAAAAGACTATATTTCTTACTTTGTTTCAGACATCATTTGAATTATTACTAAACTATAATACGCTTATTCACTTGGTCATTCTGTCCATAATACTCAATGACTCAGCCGTTTATTCTGCCAGTTCAACCAAATTTGGAAGGATTGGTATGATCACGTACAGTAGCAGTGAGTTTTTTCAAAAAAGGTTACGGGTTCGACTCCAGAGGGTGATTTAAATTTCCCATAGGTTAACACAAAAAATAAATTTTTCGAATTACCAGCTTTTACTCTTTTCCAAATTTTAAAGAAAAATCTTATTCTTATCGTCACATTATGCGTACGATGCAAAATCGCTCAAATTCTACTTTTAAATTATATGTATTGGAAAATTTGAAACTTTTTAACGATATGTTACCTTGCCGACCGTGTCATTGTTCAACCTCGAGATAGTATTATCGTCTCATCCCTTATACTATATGCGTAAAGAAGGCGTGCTTTGAATGTTTTAATACGTGAGAGAGAAGGAGAGAGAGGAAGAAAGGAGGAGGTAGACAGAGAAGGAGGGAAAGGGATGGAGACAGAAAAAGGGAGAGGGAGAGATAGAAAGATAGATAATATTCTTTATTAGGGAGAGTTCGAGACTAGGAAGTATATTTTTCTAGAGAAAGGGAGAGTGGGAGAGGGAGGGGAAGAGAGAGATAGTAAGGAAGAGAGAGGAATAGTAAGGAAGAGAGATATGCAGGGAGAGAGGTAATAAGGAAGAGAGAGATAAAGGGAGAGAGAGGGAGAGAGACAATGAAAGACGGAGAGATAGATAGACAATGGTCTTCATTAGGACGAGTTTGAGATTAGAAAGTCTATTTTTCCAGAGAAGAAGAGAGGGGGAGAGGGAGTGTGGAGAATTGGCGAGAGGAAGAATGGAAATTGCCTTAAATTTAGTACTTAATCCACGTAACCAAATTTGGTAGGATTGCTATGATCACGTACCAAGAGCGAATGACAAAAAATTAAAAAAATGTCCCGGATTCGACTCCAGATGGTAATTTCCATCTCCCGTAACACGCTCAATATCTCAGCCGTTTGTTTGATTATAAATCCCGTATTAAACGGGCAAATTCATCTAGTTTAGTACATATTCTTCCCGTGCGGGAAAAGAGATATTATATGCTATATTCAACGAGCATACGCTGATAAGATTTTTTATGGTACTTACGCGCGAAGAGGCAAATTTTCTCTTATTAAGGTAATATTGGCACGCGAGCTAGAAAAGGTTCCCCGTCACTGCTCTAGTTGATGCTTCTTCCAAGGAGTGCTATGGTATTGGAAGGATACGTCTTAATATCGTATCCTAGAAATACCAAAGTAACCTTTTAAAAGTGAAAATTCTTCTTTAAAATATTCCCTGAAGATGATGTGATCAAGTTTTATCATCTTCTCTGAATGGGTGCCTGTAATAAATATGAAAGCTAGAGAATTTTATTCTTGCAGATAAATGATGGAAAGACGTAAAGAAGCGTTTTACCCCAACGTATATCAATGGTTCCAGAATTGCGTTTTATATAACAGCAATATCTGACGCCATTGCCACACTTGCGAGCAAAAGAAATATATGATATATGAGAGTAAATGTTGAGTCTCCCAGGGATTACAATAACAATCTCCAAAATATCATCTTCTCTATGTTGAAATCTTTGTAACCTACAAATGTAAAAGTTCTTTATTCTTCATAAGAATTGATGAGGAGTTGTAAAGGCGGTATGCTATTCACAGACACCAATTGCCCCTTGAATACGCATTTTTTTATAAGCATATTCTCGGCGATAATTGGTATACGTGGAAGCACATGTACTCAAATAATTGCTGATCCAGGCACTGCATATTGTAACACATATTATATATAATATAGAAGAATAAAAAATAGTATAAAGGTTTAGATATTTCTAGGTCTACAAACCTGACATCCGGCAGGCCGATAAGATATCGTGCCAACCAATGGAAAAAATCGAACATTCCATAAGTATTACATTTTAGTGGATTTATTTTCCATTGCAATACCCCATGAGAACAGCATGAAAATCATTTTGTCTCTGCAAAATTGTAGTTTTTAAATTAGTTAAAACTAAGATATAAATTCGGAACGAAAATGTAATACAGGCGAAATATTATGGTATATTTTTTAGATTAAAATTAACTAGGTTACTAAGTGGCTTGAGAATTCATTTTTAATCGGTAAACAGGAGATTATCAATAATTAAAATTTTCAACTACTGATGACAAAGTAAACAGCCATTCTACTTCGTAAAATATAATGCTCTCACAACTTGAAAGCGAAAAGGTATTTACATGATCGATCTCCTCTTTTCTTTCGATTTTCTGCCGTTCTACCCAGGTTGTAAACGTGGTTTAGGAGAAAATTCTTCACTGAGAAGTTTGATGTAAAGCTGGTTTAAACGTGTCTTCCACGGTAAGCATCGGCTAGGATTTGTAAAGATTCATTCTCGTAGCTAGGGTTTCCTTTATACAATTATCATTATCGTATCAAGCATACAACTCGAACTTCCCATGATCACTTGAGAAATGTCTTAAATCAGAAGCATCATATTATGCTATTGCTTCCGCGAAGTGCAACGATAGACATTTCTGGAAGTTTTTTTCCTTATGTAGGGGTAAATTTTTCCCTTGAATATGTAGAGATTTTCTTCAGTCCGAAATTAACATAGGCGCGATTTGAAATGAATAATTTTTATTTTAAAACCGAGACGAAGGCATCCCATCATTGCGAAGGAAAAGTCATCATTTGGATACTACATGGAATGATAAGGTGGATGTGTTATCCAAAAAATGCTGGTACTCATCTGAAGATCACTACGTAATGAGCGTTTTGCAAATAGAGGACAGTACAGACCATAAAGCGTGAGATAATATCCTTTCAGTATTAGATGTGGAGCTAGCGCCCGGTAGTTTCCTTTACGCGAATTGTTGCGGAGGTGGAGGACATTTCACCTAGCACAGTGCAGTGGCATCTGGCTTTAACGCTTTATTCTAATCTTAAGCAAGACAACAATACACGCCTAGAAACTGACTGTTGGGCGGTGCTGTTGATTATTTAACGGACGTTGTTGTAACAGATAAAAGTATTTTTTTTTGCACTTTTACCGAGCTAAAATAAAGAAAAACGCAAGTTAAAATTCCTCTATCTTAATAAGTCAAACACTATCCGATCCACGAATTGTATATTAGCGTGATAATTTTCATTATATTTCTGAAGCATTAAAAAAATGACAAGTCAAGATATTTGATAAGGTGTTGACGTCACCCATGGGTTATGCTAGCAACCTGTCAAAAATATTTGTAATATCCCTTTACTGGGAGTCTGTGATTACCACGAATGCAAGAGAATCATCGTCATCTTTAGAGGTTCCGAGGGGCAAGCGTGGCAGCATTTCCCTTACCGGAGACAAATCGTAACCGCGTTTAAGCATGAAGCTAACGACAATTAGTTTATCACAGAGTTAAAAGAAAATTCCATAAGAAGGTGTACGGCCGGCCCTGTATTATAAATATACCACTGAAAGCGAATGAGTTACATTCTTCCGTAGAAATGATGAAGAAATGTAGAGGAGCTTTTTGTCTTACACGGTAACCTATGCCTGCATGAAGTCGCATTTGATATATATGCGAAAATCCACTGCGATACTCATCTGATGAGCATCACGTAATAATCTTTTTGCAAATCAAGGGCAGTATAATCCCATGGATGCTTGAGGCATTATCGTTTCAGTATTATATATGTAGCTGGCGTCCGGTATTTCCCTTTCAGCGAATTTATGCGTACGTGGCGTGCTTGTGAACGAGGAGAGTGTAGTGGTACCTGGCTTGAACCTTATATTGTAGTCACAAGCATGAAAACAACGAACATCATGGAATTTCTAATAATCCCTAAATGAATATCTCTGAGACCTTCGAAAACTAGAGAGGTAATTATTCCAGAGATATGCCAAAGGGCTAGCGGAGACGAATCGTTAAAGCGTATAAGGATAATGCCAACTACTATTGGTCTATGGCAGGACTAAAAGAAAATTCAATTATAAGTTATAACGACGTATCTGTACATCCAGATAAAAAACATGAAAATACAAGAGCTATCTTCCCCTATAGAATTAATCAGGTGGATAGACGAAAAACAACAAAATTTAAACATACTTGATACCGAGATTGCCGGTCGGTCATCTCTGGATAACATGGGCATCGTGTAGTCAAGTTTTATCAGCTCCTCTAACTGGGTGACTGTGCGTTGCATTAGTCTATCAGAAGTTTCTGTTACAAGAGAAATGTTAAGTTTAAGGTGTATCTGCGTTTTTCCTTACACGCTCACCACTGGCGGCAGATATACCCATCATACACAATAGCTATATATATATATGTATGATGGTACTAATGTTTAGGCACTTTCCTATGAGTTATAGACTTTAAATTTTTACTTTCACCATACGTAGTATAATGGAAAGTATCTTTTTCATGAAAAAAATCTATTTCGAGATTTCAACGTAAATACACGTTTTGAGGTCCACTGAACACGTTTTGGCCATTTTCTCGATGATGTCTGTGTGCGTATGTGTGACTGTGTGTACGTGACAGTTTTTTGTGTGAGCTCTAACTCAAAAACTATTAATCAACTCAAATCGAAGTTTTATATTTAACATTTTTATGACAGTCCCAAGAACTAATTAGATTTTGTTAAAGATCGGTCATCGGGAAGTGGGTGTTTACTTTTGTCACATTCGTTTTTTGAAAGATTTCCTTTAATATTTGATGAATCTAAAAAATATTGGAATAAATGTTGTAGGAAATTTAATTTTCTATAACCTTTGTTTGGAATATTTTTCAATATAACGCATTCTTTAAGAGATATTTTTAAAACTATTTTTTTAGCTTCCACCATCTACCGGCGACTATTGTTAACAATTGACGCTTAGTTACTTCGTAGTAACGCTCCTATTTATTTTCGTTCTAGTGGGTGAGATAAGTCCGGGCGTTCGAGAGTTAATAACTAATTTTTTCGCAGCCACCGCCTACTGACGACTATTGTTAACAATTGACGCTTAGTTACTTCGTAGTAATGCCCCTAATTATTTTATTAATTATTGGAGATTCCTTGCTATATCCAGTATCAGAAGGCTACGGTATGAGTCTATTTCTGTTCTTTGTAAAGTCTTTAAATTTTTCTCGCAGTTCCTTAAAATGTTCATTATCAATTAACCTATTACGAATTTTTAGAAATATTTCGGGTATGGAGAAAGTCATGTGGTGGCCACATTAGTTTTTTTTATTGTTTAGGACTATATTTATAGTAGACTAAAAAAACGAAAATCTCAAAAATATTCAATAATACGGCCTTGAATGATAAGCTGGATCATGTTGATTAGTTTTCAGAAGCATTTTCAAAACTGACAATATAAGATTTTTGTTTGATAAGGAGCTGGCGTCAACCGTGGGTTACACAGGCAACCAGTCAGAAAAATTTATCATATACTCTTACTGGAAGTCTGTGAGACCTTCGATAAATGAAGAATTAATTCTTCCATAGGTGTTTCAAAGAGCTAGCGGAGACGACTCGTTACCACTTATAAGTATAATGCCAGCAAAGATTGGTCTATGGCAGAGCTAAAGGAAATTTCAATTAATTAGTTAAGAGGACGGCGCTGTACTTCTAAAAAAAAAGACATGAAATTACGTTAGCTATCGTCCTCCATACAATGGGTGAGATGGAGATTTAGCATCTTTTTGCCTCACACGAAAATTATAATAAAAATCCACATACTTGATACCGAGATGGCGGATCTTTTGTGAATAGTATGGGCATGATGCATTCATGTTTTACCAGCTCCTCTAACTGGGTGTATGTTCGACACATGAGTTTCTGTAACAAGAGAAATGATTAGTTAAATGTGCAGCAACTTTTTTCCTTACAGGCCCACCACTGGAGTCCGATACACGTATCAAATTATATAGCTGCTTCTTACTTACGAAATTTAACATTATATATATATATATATATATATATATATATATATATAAGAAGATACTAATGTTAAGGCACTTGCCTATGAGCTAGAGATTTGGATTTTTTTAAGTGTGTAGGACTATGCGCATAACCGACTAGAAAATAAAAATCCCAAAAACGTATAATGATGCGGCCGCTAAATATTTAAAATTTTATATTATATATATATATATATATATATATAACAACTTACGGAAAAGGAATGGTAAAATGAATATATGGATGTCAACAAGGTGTTGGGATGAGGAAACCCAGTGAGCACTCACCAATCATCCCAACACCTTGTTGACATCCATATATATATATATATATATATATATATATATATATATATGTATATATATATGTATGTATGTATTTCTGAATCTGCTGCAAAGCTGAGATTTTTTGTTACGGTAGAATCCGTTTAATAATTGAATATGTATAATAAAAATTCTCATTCTCATGGCTTTAACTTTTATTCTAATATCAATCAAGACAACATCACACACCTAGGAACTGACAGTATGGAGGTCGTGTTATTATTATTAATTGTCGTACGCTATCGTAACTGGATAATGAATTATTTTTACATTAAAACAGCTAAATTAATGAATGAATGCAAGATTAAATTCCTCTCTGCGATTTCCGGTTTAGTGTCATATTTTCTATTAATAAGTAAAATGGTATCAAATCTACGCATTGTATAAGCGTGCACATTTTGATTTTTTCAGAAGGATTTTAAAAACTTAGAATTCAAGATATTTGATAAGGAACTGGTGTCACCCTTGAGTTCCACAGGCAACCTGTCAGGAGGATTTATAATATTACCTTACTGGGTGTCTGTGAGTACCACGAATATAAGAAAATCATCTTCTTCCTTAGATGCGCTGAGGGGCAAGCGTGACAGAATTTTTCTTAACGGAGACCAATCGTAACTGCGTGTAAGCATAAAGTCAGCGACAATTGGTTTATCACAGAGTAAGACGAAAATTCCATTAGAAGGTATACGAACGGCCCTGTATTTATAAATACCTGTGAAAGGAAGAGACTATTTTCTCACGTAGAAATGATAAGGAAAATGTAGAGCCGCCTTTTGTCTTACACGTTCACCTATGCTTACAATAAGTCACATTTGATATAATAGTGTAAATCCAACGAGCATAGGTGCACGTAGAAATAAAAGAAAAGAAAATTTTGCCTATTTGATACCGAGATGGCTTGTCATCTTTGGGTTGCTTGGTCATCATGCAGTCATGTCTTACCATCTGATCTCATTGTCTTAGCTACCTCTGGACGCAAGACAGATTTTACCTTCTGAATAATTGATGAGTTGTATGTGTAAATCTGTTTTTTCCTACACGGCAAACGCTGGTCGCAGGTATGCTCATTTTCTATAATTACTTTCACTAATATTAGGTTACATGAAACAAAATAAGGTTAAAAGTTAACAATTTTCTCTTAGGGAGCTCCTTTCTGTGGATATATTCCACAATTGAAATTAAAACTTATTGAAATGTCCATTAAGTTAACTTGACCGCATTTGCTTATTAGATAATCATCAGGTGGATTAAATCTTTTTTACTGGAAATTTCAATAAGTGTCATTCTTTTTTATTGGGATTTAGAGGAAATGTTCTATTTCTAGTAAGGTTAACATATATGATACCAATATGTCGAGTCTTCCATGGAAAAGAAGAGAAAGATAAATATCAAAATAAAATATTCAGAGCAGGTATTTGTTTTACTGGTTACAAAGGCTCCAGGCGTGATAATGTTTTAGTTTCCTTTCATCAGGAACCTTGATTATGCAATGACAGCAATAGAAATCTCTTTTAGAGATATTTATTATTTTGGTGATGCATATTCCAAGGAGTGCTATGGTATTCGAAGGAAACATCTTATTATCGTATCCTGGGAACACCAAAGTAACTCAATGAAAGTGAATTTACTTCTTTAAAATATTTCCTGCAGATGATGTGAGTAAGTCTTATCAACTTCTCTGAATGGGTGCCTGTGCTAGCCATGAAAAAAGAGAATTGTATACTTCAGAGAAGTTATGAGGAGAGAGCAGCGTTATATCTCACACGGAAAGCAGTGATTCCAGAGTTGCATTTTATATAAGAGCAATATCTGACGCCATTTCCACACTTGCGGGAAAAAAATTAAAATATATGATATATGAGATTAACAGCTGAGACTCTGTAACTACAACGACAATCTTCAAAAAATCTTTATCATTCCGTTTATGTCAAAGTCAATGTAACCTGCGAATGTAAAATTATCTTATTCTTCAGAAAAATAAATGAGGAGGTGGTGTACTTGGGTATCGCTATACACAGATACAAATTTTCGCGAGTTAAGCATTTTTACATACGCATATATTCAGCGATAAATGGTACACGTGGTTGCTAAAATAATTGCTGATTCGGGCACTGCATATTATTATAAATAGCTCCTTCTTACATATTATATAGAATAAAGTACAATATAAAATAATATAAATATTTAGGTAGTTATTTATAGAATTTCTACAAACCAGACACCCGGCAGCATGAAAAATTATCGGGTTCAACCAATGGAATAGTAGAACAGTCCAAAAGTATAAATTTTTAGTGTGTTATGGTTTCATTGTAATTCCCCATGAGTAAAGAATGGATATCATTAGATATAGGCTTACCATACGTCCCGGTTTGTCCGGGACAGTCCCGGTTTGAAGGATATGTCCCGTCCGGTTAGCAAATTTGTCCCGGCTGACACTGAAATGTGCCGGAATGTCTCGGTTATGCCCGCTGTTCACTAGAAGGAGAAATACGCAGCTAGAAATGTGTATATCGAAAACATTGTATCAAATGTTATCAATTGTGTCGACCGAAGCGAGAAATGCATCGAGCAACTCTTATAGTGGTTCGACAGTTTTTCCTCCACCACGCATCCTCGAAGACTTGACGCTCTTGACTGACTATTGAGTGTTTGTCACTTGGCTGAATCCCTGTGTTAGAAGCCGAACTAAGCGAGAAACTCTTCCCATCTCATTGTCAGTACAGTGCACGCTCCGTGTGGCTGTGAATTTGAGAGGTAGGTGCAATTATAGTATTTGTGCTTTATTAGACCAAATTCTAATATGGGAGACAGCTTGTTTAAATTAAATTAATCTCCATTCAAAATTCTCTGCAGAAATGTACACCAGTCTACAATTATTTGATTTACGCCATCTCATTATCAGTTCGGTGCACGCTCCGTGTGGCTGTGAATTTGAGAGGTAGGTGCGGGTATAGTATTTGTTCTTTACTTGGCTAAATTCTACTATGGGAGATCACTTGTTTAAATTAATAAAATCTCCATACAAACTTCTCGGTAGAAATTCTAGCATTCAAAAACTATTTATTGATCTCCATCCAATTCACGCCTAGCAGTTTTTAGATATCTCTCAAGCCAGTAATACATTAACAGCCTAATATCTTCTAAACTGATTCGTGAATTGTTAGAGTCGCGAACTTTATCTTATAATTCGTCTTGTAATTTTTGATTATGAATTTTCAACTTTAACTTCTAAGTTTATACACATTCACTTTTATGGAATTTAAGTAAATGCATTTTTTTCAGCATTTTTGGCATTTATATGACGTTTTAAGATGCTTTTAATTTTTTGTTTACTTATGTAATTTAGGTGTATTTTAGATCTATCACTATTTCACTTTTCTTTCTTATTAATAATAACTCATCTTATTCTTTGTATGATTTTAATCATTAACACATTTATTTACAATTTTCATAGTAAATTTATTATGTTATAGATTAATATTTATACGTTTCTTCTTCTTCTTCTTTGGTGAATCTGTCCTCGGAAAGGTTTCATTTAAACTGCTCTCTCCATGTTGCCCGGTCCTGTGCCGCCTCCCTCAACTCTTCATAATTCCTTCCCATCATTAAGTCTGTCATCATATTATATCTTCCTCTTCCTCTTTTTCCCTCAATCTTTTCTTCTATTATTCTTTTCTGCAAACAATCCTTTCTTAAATTTTACCCTTCCAATTCGCTTTCCTCTTTCTTATAGCATTCATAATGCTTCTACTTGCATTTATTCTCTCTAGCACGTTTCTATAATAAATGAATTTTAATTTCATTATTGTTTAAATAAGTGGTCTACTATAATTGAATTTTCCAATTTATTCTGTCCTTGTAGTATATTTGAGTGAGTTTTTATTAAATATTTTGCCCTTTTATTTCAGTTAATCTAATGCCGAAAAGAAGCTGTAAATTTAACGATGAATTACAAAAAGAATATCCGTTTTTGAAAAAAGTTTGTGGGCAATCTGATAGGGTTAAGTGTACACAATGTTTCTCAGAATTCTCAGTTTCTCATGGTGAACGTTCTGACATAAAAGGACATCTTCAATGTGCCAAACATAAAGCTAGTTTGGTTGCAGCTGGTAGTAATTCATCCCTTCTGCCATTCTTTAAAAGCACTGAACCAGTAGAAAAAGATTTATTAATAGCTTCCAAAGAAGCAACTTTTGCATTTCATACTGCCGTTCACAATTTAAGCTTAAAAATAGCTGACTGCTCGTCGAAGTTAATTTCTATGTTGTTTGAACCAAACTTTGGTCTAGCCAGAACTAAGTGTGAGGCTATCATTCTAAATGTTATTAAACCAATGGCAATCGATGAACTTCGTGAAGACTTAAGTCAGTCAAATTTAGTGTGTATTATAATTGATGCTTCTAACAGAAAAGAAATCAAAATTATACCTTTCGTTGTACGATATTTTTTACCGGAAAAAGGAATAAAAGTCAAGCTTTTAGACTTTCAATCAGTTCCTGGCGAAACATCGGAAATAATGACAAATTGTTTGTCATCAGTAATTAGAAGGAATAATTTATCCATTACATTACATGGGCCAAAATGGAAGCATCAGCTACAAAAATTAATGAAACGCTTGAAAATGCAGCAATAAACGTAGATAAATTGTTTGATGAAGTAGTGCTTGCTAAAACATTTTGGTCTTCAAACTATGATATTTGGAATACAAAGAATGCAAGTAATGAAGAAAAATGGGTTCAACTCTTTACTCATTTCAAGAACCAGAACATTTTTTTGCCCAACCTCAGCCGTCTTATGGAGTATGTTTTCTGTCTACCAGGCACTTCTGGCCCTGTCGAAAGATTATTCTCAATGCTAAACAATATATGGTGTCAGAAAAGAGGTCGAATGACCGAATTAACAGTAAAAGGACTAATTTTTTGTAAATTCGATCTTGATTTAAGTTGTAGTGAGTTTTATGAAAAAATAAAAAATAATGATTTTCTAGTAAAAGTTCATGCTAGTGAAAAATATGAATGGTTTTCCAAAGAGTGATTCTCTATTCTGTTTTTTGTTCTTTTTATTCAGTATTCTGTAATTATGTAATTGGCATTTCTTAGCTTTTATTTGTTTTAATAAATTAATATGCAGCATAACTTCAAGTACATATATGTTTTGTTATTTTTTCAAGTGAGACCCCAAAAATGGACATTTTTTGCTATTAATTTCTGTTATTCTTTAAACACTGGTTTCAATGTTTCCGTTAGTTTATTTACTACATATTCTTTACAAGTTAAATTTCAGAAATTCCTTTATAAATAACAACTAAAATCTTTATTTATATTCGAAAAAGCAGCTAGTTTTCAGCCCTTTCTAACTTTAAGGATCGACTTAAGTAACAAGCAGGGGCGTAGCAGACGCCCCCGCCTAGCGGGAGCCCAGGACCAAAGAGGAGCCCAAAGCTACCCAATTGGAAAAAATTCCATTGAAAAAAGATTCCATTGAAAGATCCTACTTCTCCGAAATATCGTGCATCGGAAAGCATGCAGTTTCCACCCCATTAAAATGACAATTGGATCTACTTATATTTTATACTAAAATGTTATTGTATATAATTAGCATTTTTAAAGAAACCGTCAAAATGTAACTCTGTTGCTTCACTTCAAGTGTTATATATATAAATGAACTAAAGAAATCATGGTATTTTATTTGGCGGAACCGTGCAACTATCACTGCCCAATGACTTTAAAGACATTCAGAACCATGGCACCGGATGACAGATATCATCCGTTATTATTCAAGTTTTCCCGGGGCCCCCGAGGAATTACTTGGCGGGCCAAGAAGGTTTCAGGTACTTTACTGGTAACGAGATTCGAACTCGGTACTCCAGAGTTTGGTACTAAAACCCACCGCCACAAAAGCAAGTAATAGCTTTATTTTGTAATTACAATAAAAGAATAAAATAACTGTACACCATTAGTACAAGTTAGCATTTATAAACAACGTCCCGATTTTGTCCCGGTTTTAGTCTCTTAAAAACTAGATATGTCCCGGTTTTGGGACATTAGAATATGGTAACCCTAATTAGATATATGTCTCCATAAAATTTCAATTAAAAATTAGTTAAAACTAAGATAGAATCTTGAGAGTAAAATGTATTAGAGAAGAAAGTATATGTTGTATTTTTGTCAATTACATTTTAAACTATTTCTGACAAAGTAGAAACCCATTCTACGTCGTAGCATCGAAACTGTTTTAGAAATGAGCATTGACAACGATTTTAAAAGATTTATTTTTTTTAGCTGAGTATTATGTTTGCTTCACGGCAACTGCCGGAACTCTTCACGAGCACTTGAAAAATGTCTTATATGAGAAGCAACATACTCTGCTATGGCTTCTTCGTAAATGAAAAACGAGTATTTTGCATTAATACCGAGCTATATTAATGGATAATCGCAAGATTAAATTCCCCTATCTGCGATTTCCGGTGTAGCAGCATATTATCTAGTAACAAGTCAAACAGTTTCTGATCCACGCATAGTATATATCGTATGTGTGAACATTTTTATTAATTTTCAGAAGCATTTTAAAACTGATAATTTCTGATATTTGACAAGGAGCTGGCGTCACCTGTGGGTTACACAGGCAACCTGTCAGAAAGATTTATAGCATTCCCTGACTGGAAGACTGTGTCACCTTCAATACCTATAGCACTTATTCTTCCAGAGATGTAACAAAAAGCTAGCGGAGCTTATTACCCTGCATAAGGAAAATTCCAGTGAAGGTTGGTCTATGGCAGATTTAACAGAAAATTTACTTATTAGCTATGATGACGGCCCTATAACTGTAAATAAAAAAACATGACAGTACGAGAGCTATCTTCCTCCATAGAATTAATGAGGTGGAGATATAGCAGCTTTTCCCTTGGACGAAAAATATAATAACAATTTGACATACTTGATACCGAGATGGCGGGTCATCAATGGACAGTATGGGTATCGTGGAGTCCAGTGTTATCAACTCCTGTAACTGGATGTCTGTGCTCACATTAGTCTAATAGAAGTTTCTGTTACAAGAGAAATGATAAGTTAAAGTTATAGCTGATGTGATTATTATACACATGAGAGCAATAGAAAATTAAAATAATATATATGATGATAAACTTTTGATACTCCCATGGAATTCAAAAACACTGCAATAAACGCAATATCATATTCTGTATCAGTAAGTCATTGTTACCCACAAAAGCAAAACTACGTTCTTCTTACAGAGAATTTATAAAGAGATGGTCTAGCGCCCGTTTGTCATTCACGGACACCAATGTTAGCAGGTAACATGCATTTTATATAAACCCATACTCTGCGACCATTAATGAAAGTGAAAACAAGTGAATATTTTATACCGAGATGGCGTGTCTTCCGTGGATAGCATTGCCACACAGTAGTTAAGTTTCATAATCATATCAAACTGTGTATCTATGCTACCCAACAATGGCAAACAATATTCCTCTTCCAGAAATTGATTGGAGGACTTGCAGCAGCGTCTTTCCTTACATGGTTACAACTCGTGGCAGGTACGGATATTTTATATCAGTGCATACCCAGAGACATTTAGTTTAGGCAAAAATAAAGAAAATTAAACGATAAAAAACTCCTCTTATGAATTATGCATTTTTTGGAAATACACCATAATAATATCTATAATTTATTTTAATTTAAACTAATAATTATTAACTAGACTGGTTTCGCCTATTACACCGTTAGGTTACAATAAGTGTTCCATTTATGTACCTTTCCTCTGCATGAAATCGTTTTAAGTGTAAATTGCAAGAACAGTTTATTTCATATGAGATGGCGAATCTTCCTTCAAGGAGCAAAAAGATGTGTTAATTTAAGATATACTATCACAAGCTGGGTTGTCTCCCATGGATTACACGTGCATCCGAGCGAGGATTTTTTTTATATTCTCCGAGTGGGTCCTTTGTTATCCACGAATGCATGAGAATTTTCATCTTCCAGAGGATTTATGACGAGGTGCAGCAGTGTTATGTCTCACGGTTGTGGCAGGTGTTGTAGAAACACGAAATATATATAAACACCTGTTCTAAAAAACATTCTTTCATAAGATATTTAATATTCTGACCCTCCTAGGATTCCGCAAGACAAATTCAACAAATGGGAAGTAAAAAAATACGAGCTGCGGTAATTTATGTTAGCAAGTAAGCGGACTACGTCACATTGGACTTTTCTGTACGCCCTAGTTAAAGGAATTTTACTTTAAAAAAAATTGTTTCCTTATATTTTAGCTTTCCAGCAGGTGGCTCAAAAATGCCAATCGCTTATAATTAAATCGATATGACAATATATGGATCTGAGTTATAATAAGTTAAAATGATCTGTAAGAATTCAAAAAGCGCTGAAAAAATATTTGTAGATATAATACGGTCTGTAGGATCATTTACCTTAGCGTGTCACCGCAGTCTATAACAAAAGGTTGTTTATCGGTTCGTCCCCCCGGGACCAACAATGTGGTCGCGTCGCCTGGGATGTTCTACGAATTATTCCAATACCCAAACAGTTACACCCTTCGCTCACAAATAAGCTTTGTAACCATTTTCTTGTATTCCTCAATCAGTGAGAGGATAGAAAATTTGTGCGCATTCGCCCTAGACTAACCATTCCAATCCTTTGCGGAAAATTGTCCTCTTTATTTAACCCAAATGAATCCCATTGGCTCCACTGAAAATCTAGTTACTCTTTCGGAAAACATACCCAAAGTCCTATAGAATTAAATAGAATAGATAAAATTTTAATAAGCACGCAATAAGGAGGTATGGACAAAATTATCACTCAAATTGAAACAATCGGAAAGCATTAAAAAAATTGAAAATAAGACAGGTTATAATACTTTATTATAGATATTTTATGCCTTCGATTAAAAATTACGTAACTTGTATATCGTAATTTTATCACCTACGATGAACAATATCTATCAGTAGTCTACGCGTAGAAAAATTATCGATTTTCTTTATATTTATAAACAGCGAGTTCCTTTGAAATAGGTCCATAAAACGTAAGTTTGTAAATAGGTAGCACATATAACATAAATACAAATTGGAAGATTATTTTCCGAATAAATTCTTAGATAAATTGCACAGAAAGTGAATATGCGTTTAGAATTATAGGAAACTAAATAAATTACACATTAACACTTTTGCGTGATATTCAACTATTGAAAACCTCTTTGGGAAAAATCAAACAGGAGATTTTATAAATTTCATCTCCAAATCTACAAATGTGTATAATGATTATTTAGTCATGCACTGGTTATCGGCATCATCCAATCCTCTTTTTTCTTCATTTATTGTTGATTTTCTGTATTTTTGAATTTCCTTCAGTTAATTATGCTGAAGATTTAAAATTATCCTCTGATTTCCTTTCAACTGGTGAAACAAGTGAAATACTCCCCAGTAATACGAAAATACAAAAAACTATTTTTTCGTTATTTATTCAGGACAGATATAATTATTATGCGTATCTCCAATGTATTTTATTCGAAACACTGAGCCGATTTATTGCTATGGGTGAAAAGGAGAGACAAGTATGACGTCAGGTACGCATAAAAATTACCCGTCCTTAAGTACCTGTAGACGAATTTCTCCTCGATTATCAAGATAATCGATTATTCGAATAGGTAATTACAATTCGGAACACATTAATTCATACGTTCATATTGTCTCCTCCACTGATTACCCAATGCCACTTTCATTGTTATCATCTAATCCAGTCCCACTTATCATGACATAAAATTAACAATTATATTCAGCCGTAATCGAATACATGGTTAGTGACATTCTATCTTCTTAGACTAAAATATGTATATCATAGCCAAAGAAATATTTTTGATATATTTCCGAAAGCACTTCATCTTGGAGAAACACTGGAAACATCGTCACACACATGGTACGGACATCATCTGTACGACAACTGAGGATACACATAATCACAATATGATAGCTATTGAAATATAAACGGAACACAACTGGTGTGGGTTGTTATTAACCCCATATTACCTATATATTATTAATAGGCAAATAATACAAGTAAAGTTAAATTTTTATCATTTAGGAAAAATCATTTCCATCTTACTGTTATCAAATAATCTATAACACACTTCCTAAATTACAATAGGTTTTTTATTTTTGTAAAAGTAACATATTTGATACTGAGATCACAGGTATTTCTTGGAGATGATGAGAAAAAGAAATGTAAAATTATGTTTCTCGATGACAATTTGGTTTCTTCTTCCGTAGATAACAAATGCTTCCACTAACAAAATTTTATTATAATTTGCGAGTGGGTGCATCCGTTACCAATGGAAGAAAGAGAATTTTCTTCTTCCAGAGAGTTGACGAGGAGTATGTGCAGCAGCAGCAGCAGGTTAGCAGTTGTCCTTGGAAAAGTATCGTCATGCATATTTCTTCGATATTCATGAAAGCAGTAGAATTTATTCATTCAGAGAGTCGCTGAAGAGCGACCCTACTAGCATGACATTACTCTGATACTAGTCTCTCTGAAAACATTAAAATTAATTAAATGTAAGCTCTTCTATACCGAGTTGTAGATTCTTTCATCGATTTTTGTGCTACTTAGAGAAACAGTCAGGTTTGATCATTTTAGAATTTTTGCCGGGATTTTCCTGTGTAGCAAGTGAAATTTCAACTTTAGGGATTGGATGAGCAAAGGACAGATGTCTTCCAAATTTATGGAGGACAGTCTTCATTTCGGGATACTATTATACATATTTCCGATCTTCTAAGAGTAATTAAGGCTTTACGCAGTGAACCCAGACTGAGTGTTTTGTCATCTGAATGTAGTATTTCTCGGTGCACACGACAACGGTGTCTTATTTTAATGCTTTGATGCGCTATCAGTAGCAATGGTTGTAGTGTTCCCCGTGATAATTTTTTCACTGGGTACAATCTTAGATTTTTTACTTTAATTTGACTATTTATATCCCGCTGGGTCGAGCTAAGCTTACAACGATTTCCGCAGGTTGTCTGTAATCGGATTGTTTCATTTCCCCTTTTCGTCCATATAAGCAAAATTCTCCAAGGAAACAAAAGTTTTTTCCTCTTTCCGATATTCCATTCGAGAAATAGCTATCGGATTACCTATGTCTTACACGATGGGTTATGGTGCCAAGTACAGAGATGTAATTATCTAGTATACAAAGCTACAATTGCTGTGTTGCTCAGTTTGAATACAGTAAAACCTGTCGTAGCGCGATAGTAGCACTATTGAAATAGCGTTGATTGATTGATTCATTAGAATATATTCATGGGTGTCACATTTTGTGTCATAACCTACGATCGCCTATACGTTCACAAAATCATATATATGTATATAACTCTAATCGCAAATGCCCAAAAATAGTGTGGTGGCCAGTCACTTTTAAACTATCAGCATATTAGCATTCTGTATGAGAGAATTCACTGCGGCCATTGATGTACATGATATCAATGAGCTTTCAAATTCTAGATATTTGAAAATAATCGAACCTCTTCCATGAATCATTAATTCACCCAGCAGGAAAATATTATCATAGCATCCTTTTGTAAACCAGAAAAATAATTAAAAATAATTAATTTATGTTCTCTCTTACACGGAAACTAATAATCCCACGCCTAGGCAATTCATATAATCTTGGGCCATGCAACAACTGTTCTTCGTGGATAAAATTAATGTTAATTTGATGTATTTGATAACGACGTGCTATCTCCAATGGGTTACTTAGCAAGAGAATTTCATTGGTTTTTACTACTGAGTTACTATGTTATCCATGAAAACAGGAGAATATTGTTATTCCAGAAAATTGATGAGAAGTATATATAGGATTGTTTTGCCTATCACCTATAAAAGTAGTTGCAGAGTCCCATTTTATATAACTGATAAATCTACCGCAACTTATATACGTGCGAGCAAAGGAAAATTAAAAAAATAATACATTTGATGATAATTATTGAGACTCTCAATGAATTCAAATAGACTGCAAGAAACGCCTTATCCTCTTCCTTAGCAGGAAGTCAATCCTACCCATTAAAGCAAAAGTATGTCCTTATTTCAGAGGAATGATGAGGAGGAGGTCTAGCGACATATTGCCTTACACGGGCATCAATATTTGCCAATTACGCGTTTTGTATACCAGCGTATACTCTGCCACCATTGGTGCAAGTAGAAACAAATAAAAGTTCGAGTTTCTCACCTATTTTATACCGAGATTGTTGGCCTTCCGTGGATAGCTGTCATGTTTTATAACCTTATCAAACTGGGTGTCTATGCTACACATCAAAGGAGGAGGATTTACTTCTTCTTGAGAAAAGATAAAGTGGAGGTGCAGCAACGTTTAGCCTGGCATGATCAGCAGGTATGCGGATTTTATACCTATGACCATTTTATACCTGAGACCATTGGTGTACGCCGAAACAAAACAAAATTAAAAGAAAACACTTCACTTATGAATGATTCACTTTTTGAAAAATTCCACGGTAAAATATAACATATTACAGTTTCCATTAAAAATTATTAACTCGCCCGGTTTCGGATATTACACCGCCATATGTTCGAGTAACTCTCTTTTGGTGTAGGTTAAAATGAGTGCGTTTCTAAGTGTTTTGATATCCTGGAAATCATTTACAGTGGAAATAACAAGAAGTGATTATTTAAAATAAGTTTTAATATATTTTATACCGTGATGGCTGGTCTTCTTTTGAGAGAGAGAGAATAATAATGTTAATTAAAGATCTTTATCACGACCTGGTTTCTCTCTCATAGATTACACACGCATCCGACTGGATAATTTTATTATCTTCTCCGAGTCTTGCCTCCCAGTTGTGGCAGTTGTTGCAGAAACACGCCATTGCCACACGTCGCAACAAAAAAAATTAAATGTAAGATATATGATGATGTACCGTTGAGATTCCGAGGGAATACAGAGACACTGCAATAAAGGCTTAATCTTCCTCCCTAACTTGAAGGCAATGTAACCCTTGAATGTAAAAAATTTTCTTCTTTCAGAGAATTGATGAGTGGTAGAATAGGATTGCCTTACACGGACACCGTAAGTAGCAGCTACACACATCTTCATATTAGCGCATACCCTGCAACATTTGGTGCACGTAGAAGCAAACAAACTCAAATAGTTGCTGATCCGCGCACTGAATAATATTATAAACAGTTGCCTCATACATAAAATATAGGAGGTTGTAAATGTTTAGGTACTTCTAGAGGAGCAAAAAATTTGTCATTTTGGAGGTTTATTGTTCATTGAGCACATCCAATGGAAAAAAAATCGAAAAAAGCATGTATATTTAACATTAAACTATTACCCATATAAGTATTGGACGCCCTAATTCCGCGAAGATTGAAGATGTCATGGTAGCTTACATTTCTCATTGTAGAAATTCTGAATAAATCGCGTTTTTTAAAAGCAAATTGTCATACTCATGAGGGATCTCAAAAAGGTGCTTCCATGGTTTCCAAAGGGTACATTTGTTTCCACATTCTATATTTCATCTTTGTACTATCACAGAGGATAATTTTTTTGTATACTTGTTTAGATATTGATGTATGGCGATTTTTTTATTCAAGCACCATCAACTCGCGGACGAAATAACAGAATGAGAATTGACATTTATTAAAATAGATGATAAAAACAAAATATTTTCACGACTTTTGACTATGTAGTGATAAATACTGTCGATGCCAAACAACGGGTATACATGAATAATTATTTTAATTAAGACACTTCCCATTCTTCTCACCCCAGTCCCTTCCTCCCATAATCCTCACTCTTCATCTTATTCTCCCTCTATTTTTCTCCCTGCCATTCTCCCATCCCATTTCTTTTAATCCCACCCATCCTTCTTACCTCTCTCTTGCATCCGCGTATCCTTTTTTCATTTTTACTAGCTCTCTCCTTCTCACTCTTCCCTAAAAAAGCAAGCTGACTCTCTCTCTCTCTCTCAGAGTGGTATATAGGAATTCTTGCATACTGATATTTAAAAAGAACTAAGCAAGGAATCAAAAATACCCACCCAAAGGAAGCATACATAGAATTAAACTGTTCTCCGATATAAAACTATTGGGCTGTCAAATGCGGCGATAATGGCAATTGTGATGGTAGCTTACATTTTTCATTGTTGAAAACCTGAAAATTTTCATTTTTATGATTAAAAGCAATTTCTTACATTCTTTCGAAACAGATTCGAATTCTCTCTTCAAAAAATCTTTGCAACGAGAATAATCTCTGCTATGACCGGCAATGGAACCTTGGTCCTCCACTTTCCCGGAGTATATTTTTTCACGGAACTACCATAATAACATATTTTTACAGCTTCAGAATGCCGGTGTTTTTCTTATTTAGTTCAGGGCTAGCTAAGCTGCTATGACCGGGAATCGAACTTGAGATTTTTTTAGCAATATATCTGTTTATGTTCGGAGTTAGCATCCTAATTCCAACTAATATTAAAATGTATTTTAATAAAGTACTGCACTGATTTCCATGCGTATCTTCAATGGATATTTGCCATAATGCCACAAACCGACAAACGTAATTTGGAAATTAGTGTATAAAATGGCCCATGGTCTTCCTTTATGGTATGTTTATCATAGAAGGAAAGAATACATGTATAATAATTTGCACGAAATCCAAAATCTCACCGGTTGTGAAAAATAGACATTTATCAAATAATGGGTTCTGCAATTAATCACAGACCAACTGAAATGTCGAGTAGCAAATTAACAATTACTGTGGCAAACACGCTGGGATTAAAAGAGAGAAGAAAATCTCCTGATTCAAATAAAAAAGACATTGTCCTTTCAGTAAAAACCAGAAAAGTAGGTATCACTATTAGAATTGCTAAATGTATATTACGTTTGCAGGAATTGTGCTAGATGTAGTAACAAATGATATGTTATCATTGTATTTTATATTTGTATGTGTTACATTATTATTACTGTTTTAATTAATAGATTGTTTGTATTAAATCGTGTATCACTTTTTCAATGAATATAATCAGAATACGTGTAAAAAAAGAATTATTCATTATAAGAATATAAATCTATCAAGCCTAACGTAACATTGCTATTATTTTTCATCACATGTATCCTGTAGCGTTAAAAACGCGTGCGCTCCGTCACATGCGCATCTTTGGGGCAAATTCGGGTAGGTTTGGCCACGCTATGCGTTTTTTCGTGAGATTCGCTTTCGCAAAAGTAAGCCGCCTTTCTTCTTCGTAGAATCGAAACGTTCGTAGTACTAGCAAAGCCAAGTATCGATTGAAAGTATTTTCAAGCTTGTAGAAAAAACAAACAAAAATGAAAGAGATGAGATATTAAAATCTGGAGTCGAAAATGCGTAAAAAGTTATTATAAATGAAAAAGAGCAAGGTAAAGATTATATCAAGTAAACTGCTTAAATTCATGGATTCTAAATTTAATGATACGCTTCAATACGCAATAAATGAAATACATTAAATCGGTAATCTGCCCCTTTATTTTTTAGCCGTTTTCTATAGTGCCCATACCAAAAATGAAATTTGCAAACAAATGTGAAAATCACAGAAGAATGAATCTTCAACACAGGCTTCTAAAAATTTGAATTTGATAATCAACAGAAGTATAGATAAGAAAAGAACATTTATTAAAACCCAGGAAACGAACAATTTAGATTTAGACGGAGCATATGTATGAGGTAGGCAATATTGAGTCCGCAGATATTTTTAGAAAGAGCATGAGGAGTAAATAGAAAGTATTTCTTGCTTTTGTGAACGAAGAGAAAGCCTTTGATCGAGTTAACGGGAAGGTAATGTTAAACATCATAAAAAGACATTGTATTGGATTTAAGGAGAGGAGAATTATTTTCAATCTGTATGATAATCAAACAGCGAAAAATAATAATTGGCAATAGCGAAACTAAAGATCAACCAATGAATGCGAGAAGGCTGTTCTTTGTCTCCTCTATTATTTAAAAATAGCGATTATAGACATAAAAGAATAGGTTTTAAAACAAATGGAGGTCAAATAATGACGCTATTATTCCCAGACTATATTGCCACTATCATGGACTAATCACGGATTAATATTAATCAGCTCCACTAAGAAGAACGAATGAACTAATGAAATATAACTGATATGACCATAAATTAGAAGAAAAATAAAACCATTTTGTGTAGTCGATGCAGCTAAGGAAGATTTCTAATAGAAATAGACTGCGTTAGCTAGGCGAAAGTGAAATCATATAAATTTTTATAGACTGGGATAACAACAGACAGAAGAAGTTGTGAAGAAATAGAAAGTATGATTTCACAGGATAAGAAGGCTTTCTTAGCACAAGAAAATACTAATCTAATAACATAAATAAAAAAAAAATGTTTTAGAATTTAATGTATTAAGCGTAGCATAGTAAGCATTGTAATGGACTATCCAAAACTGTAGAAAAACTTCCGATAGCTTTCAAAACATGGTGTTGGAGAAGATGATTGGAGATCTCCTGGAGGGAAATAATTTCTAATGAATAAGTTTTGGAAAGAATGAAAGAACTGATAATATATCTATAAATAATAAATATGGGAAAATTAGCGTCTAGGAAAAGCCACAAATATTTAATAAAAAATACTTGAAGGGAAAATAGAAGAAAAGAGATAGACCAAGACCTCAACAAAAAATGGATCCAGAATGACATTGAAGAAGATTGTTATTAGAGTATAATGAGTCTGGCAAAACTATGACAAAATGGCATTTGTGGACCAATCATTAAGATTGTGGAAGGAGAAGGGGTAACTGCAATTATCACAGAGTAAGTGTTTGAGAAACATGCAGCAATTTCAAATTATGGCCGGATAATTGGACATTTGGAAAATCGGAGTTCTAATGGATACGATCATCTGTAGAGGTGGATGCAAAAGGGGAGATTGTGAAGATCCTGGATCCGCCTCTGGTAAACATTGAACATTTTCTACGGAAGCATAAAAATTTTATATTTATCATTTAAACAAACGACAAGGCCAACTTATAATAATTTTTAAAATAATTTAATTAAATCTGTTAATACCATTAGATATCTCAACGAAGGTAATAATTGCCGTCTGAAAATGAAACGAAAGATAAAAAGGGAAAAAGGTTATTTCCGCTGAGCGAAAATTAATCACATTGTTTGACACACACGTAACCAAAGAGCAGCGAGGTAAACCCAAATCTAAACATAATTCAAAATTGATAAATCAACGCAATATACACACTATCAAGTACTTTTTATTACAAAATTTATACTGTTAAAAGTTAAAATTATTTTATTGTAATTTATTCAAATCGTATCATATAATATCAACTTAAAAGGTATTACAGAAATGTGAATGAAGATGCTGTGAATTCAGAAGCCAACTAAAAATGTAACTATAACTATAAATCAGAAAATAATATAACTACATATTTTTTCAAGAAATACATATTTTTATAAAGCGTATTGAAGTGTAGAAAGTAATTTTTTGGGTCTCAGGAACATTTACGGAATTTAGAAACACTTTCAGTTGATTTCATCAGGAATTATTTTGTAAAATGTTGCATATGTTGGTTAAATTATCACTGCGTCTGATATAACTCTTCGTCTGTTTTTAATTATATAGAATAAAATCATCTTGAGATCCTAAGCAGACAGGCATTAGCTGCATAGTTTGGAACAGTCTTTCTTCGTTTCAAAATTTATTTTAGTTGTACATGATGAAATCTGCTGAAAGTATTCCTAAGTTGCAGAAATATTCTGAGACCCAAAAATTTGTTTTGTATTTTTCCGTACACTATATAAAAGACTTATTTTTTAAAAGCATAGTCTATGTTTTTATTTTTTAACTTTCTACATGAAGGTCCACGTATACCAATAGGTAGTAACTAAATCGGAGATAAAATAATGGATCTGAAATATAATAAGTTAAAGTAATTCGTAGGTATTTAAAAAGCGCAGCAAACAAATATTTGAAGAAGTAAGGCGATTCATAGGAATCGATTACATTACCGTGAGCACCGCAGTCCGTGGAAACCGGGTCATCTGCGTCGATTCGTCCGCTAGGATCAATCGGCGTCGGCGCTTCCTCTGGGATGCTCTCCTCAGGATTCCAATACCCAAACGGTTGCACCCTTCACTCACAAATGAGGTTTGTAACCGTCCCTTTCCAGTTGTGAATCAATGGCATTCTAAAGCTGAGGAGGATAGAGAATTTCTGCATAAGCGCTCTGGATCAATCATACTATCCCTTTGCGTAAACTTTTCTTCCTTATTAAACCCGAATGAATCTTATTGGCAACACAAAATGTCTGGTATCACTTGCGAGAAAAAATATCCGATATCCGATGGAATCTACAGAGGTAATATAATTAATAAACACGTGGTAATGATATATGAACGATGTTTATGCTCAAAATAAAAATGAATTAGAAATATTAGAAATGTTCTGCAGAATAAACACTTAGGGTATAATATTCGATTGTTGGCTCATTTTTTACCGTCGATTAAAATTTACATGGCTTATTTTTTTTACTTTCACCACTTTCGATTAATAATATATGACAGTATTCTTCATATCAAAAGATAACGATTTCCTTTATATTTACGAAAACTGCGTGTTTCATAAAAATCGTTTTAAATTCTTTTGCGATGGAAGAATTCATTCGGAATGCAATCTGACATAAATTACACATTAATTGTATATGCGTATAGAATTACAGGGATCTGAATAAATCATAAACGAACTCTTTTGCTTAATATTTATGATTGAAATTGCTCTTTGGGAAAATCAAGCTAGTAAGCGTAAATCCTCCGACACATTGTCAATATACATATGGTCAGAAAAAAATGCAAATTTAATTTATCTGATACCGAGATGGCTTTTTTCCTTGTGGTGGAATGGCATCCAGAAAACATGCTCTAACATTTCGTCACACTGAATTTCTAAATATCACTTGAAGAGGTGAAATTTCTTCTTCATATATTTGATGAGAAGAGAGCGTAGCAGCATCAGGTCGTACACAAGAACATATTATCGCTAAAGGTCACGAATCTGATATAAATCTTATGCCAGTAACGATTAAGGTCAAAAGAAAATTCAAATAAAATTCAATATATATAACATGAAAATTCAAAATATATGATAATGTGGCTGTGTGTCTTCCATGAAATACATAGCCTTTCAATAAAAAAGTTTTAACATAATTTATAACATTATGACCTGTAACATAGGAATATGAGAAATATCTTCTTTCATTGTTTCGCCGAGGAGCCAGCGTAGCAGCATTATATTTTACTCGGAGACCAATCGTTACTGCTTAAAAGCTTAAATCCTGCGACAATTGTTCTACGTCAACGCGTAAAGGAAGTACAACTTTATGATATTTTTACCGATAGTTTGTGTCTTTCGGGGTTAAAATGGTATCGCTGTAAATTTCTTTTTCGTTTCTTCATATGGATCTAAGTAACCCATGAAATACGTGGAAATTTCTATTCGTGATATTAGCCACCTGATCGGTGTCGTTTCTGCTGAGTCATTGCAAAACGATTCACTGATATATCCCTAGTCGGTGCTGCAATTGTTGATTTCGTTGTTGAAACATCCATATGTTATATTTCTGTGCAAATAGTGTTTCATAAGTTTCTTTTATTTTATTGGGGCGATATTGAGAGTACGTCAGTATCCTCTTCCATCTAATCCCTTCCCGGAGAGAATGAAGCAGCGTTTTATGTAGCGCCGAGGAAAATGGTCTCCGGTCGCGCATTGAATATTCGCTCGGACAATAAGAGAAATCTCCCCATAGAAGCGAAAGGAAACTGTAATTTAAGATTCAATAACGAGCTGGTTACTCTACCATGGAGCACAGAGATATGTACGGGGAACGGTCTCTACGAGGTAGTTAAAAAATATTTCTTTCAAAATTTGATATCGAGTTAGTGATTTTTATTAGAACTCTACCAAAGCTTACGGAAGAGGAAAGGTAAACGGGATAAATGGAAGGAAAAAACTTGATGAGAAGCTAAGTGAGCACCCACTATGATGATGACTTCAAGATGAGCTGCTGGGAGTGTCGAGGTGACACACGTAAAACGCACAGAAAACTGACGAGAGCTTTCGGGGTTGATCCCTTCGTCAGGAGAGGAGAGAGACAGCTGGTGGCAGGGACACTGGGTGGAGACATGGGGGTGGAAGGGTAGTGCGTAACAGTCGGGGATTCTAGGTTGAGGAGGAGGTGTGGGAATTGCCGTAAAGAGTGAAATGCTAGCGAATGTTGAGGCCAGGGGGAGTGAAGGAGGTTAGAAGATGGATATGAGCAAGCTCCCACTGACGGATTTGGGGAGCAGTAGCATTATCAGGGAGAGCGCGAATGGCTCTCACCTTGAAGCAATCATTAAATTGTAGGTTTTGTTTGTTCGCATGAACAGCCACATGCAGCGATCGTTTAAGAATGACGCTGTTGCGGTCAGCGTTCATGCTAATAATATCGTGAATGCCGGGGAAGAAAAGGGTGGTTAGGGTGAGTTGGGAAGTGGAATCGATGATGGTATGGGTATTGTGGTGGGTGCGACAATCCGCCGGATTTGGTCCCGGATCAGATCCGGCGGGAATCCGCACTGAGGAAATGCATGCTCGAGGGTGTAGCTGTACTCGGACAGCGAGTCTCCGTCCGAGAAGATTCTCAATCCTCGACGGGCTAGAAAATTGAGGTTTTAGTTTGGAGGGGTTGGCAGCTTTCGATGTGCAGGTACTAAAGTCGGTTGGAGGGCTTAAGGTACACGCTGGAGTGGATTCTGTTTTCCCGGATTGGGAGATCGACCTCCAGGAAGGTGATGTTGGAGGCAGAGGAGTGGTGGGTGAAGGAAAGCGTAGAAAGAGAAGCGTTGTAGAAATGATTGCTGGGAATCAGGTCCATACGTCAAGTGAAGAAATATTTCGTCAATATACTTCAGCCATAGGAATGGTCTGGTGTATACGTCAAGAAAGCGTTCCTCCCATTTACCTAAGAAGAAATAGGAGGGCGCCATGCGAGTGCTCATCTTGGTACCTTTTCTGTGTAGGTATTGGTGTCCTCCGAAATATAAATTGTTGTTTTGGAGCACCATTTCAGCAAGCCCCGTTAGGAAAGGGAAGGAGGGTAATGAGTGCAGTAATTTTTTTAGGGCGGACAGTCCTTAGTTGTAATGAATGTTGGTGTAGAGGGAGTTTACGTATATAATGGATATGGTTGTGTTAGGTGGGAGAGGGGAAGAGAGTGATTTGAGGCGGTGAAGAAAGTGGTTAGTGCATTAGATAAAAAATGGGATTTGACGGACGAGAGGTTGTAGGTGGAAGTCAACAAAGGCAGATATACGTTCCCTGGGAGAGTTGACCATTAATACATTTCAAAAAGTTGGCGTAAAAGGTAAATTTATGAGATTTTAGGCTGAATTGTACCTTGGATGATGCAAGGCTTTCTGCACTTAATTTACGAAGAAGCGTGAGAAGGAAAAAAGTCTATTGAATATTATTTTAAAAATTTATCCTTAATATAAAACGACGTTGATTATCCATTGAAAGGTTTAGAAATCCCTTTTAGAGATATTTATTATCTTGGTGATGTATCTTCCTAAGAGTGCTTTGGTGCTTGAAAGATACAACTTATTATCATATTATGGAAACATCAACGTAACCCCATGAATGGGATATTATTTCATTAAAATATTCCATTCAGATGATGGAAGTCTAATCATCTTCTCTGAATTGGTGTCTGTGCTAGAAATGAAAGCATAAGAATTTTATTCTTCCAGATAAACTATGAGAACGAAGAACAGCAGCGTTTTAACCCAAACGGATATCAATGATTCAAGAGTTGCATTTTATATAAGAGCAAGGTCTGACGCCAATGCCACACTGGTGAGCAAAAGAAATTTATAATAAATGTATGATATATGAGAGCAATTGTTGAGACTCTCAGGTATTACAATATCAATCTCCAAATTAGCACTATCATCTACGTTAAGTCGAAATCTATGTAAACTATAAATGTAAATAATTTTATTCTTCATAAGAATTGATGAGAATGTGATGTTTGTTGCGAGTTTAAACATTTTTACATACGCACATACTCGCAATAATTGGTACCCGTGGAAAAAAACGTAATCCAGTAATTTCTGATCCAGGCACTTCATATTATTATACATGGTTCCTTCTTTCATATTATATTGAATTAGGAGAATATAACATGATATAAATATTTTGGAATTTCTAGAAGTTTTAAAATCATACACCAGTTTAGGATGAAAATTTATTTCGTCCAACCAATGGAAAAAATTGAAATTCAAAAAGTAGTCATATTTAATGTGTTATTGTTCTATTCAAATTCCCTTAAGAAAAAAAATGGAGATCCTTGTGTCTCAGTAAAATAACAATTTCAAATTTGTTAAAACTAACATAGAATCTCGGATTGAAAAAATAATACAGGCGAAAGAATATAATATATTTATCAGACCAATTTCTACTCGGTGACTAAATGGCTTAAGAATTAATTTGTATTTGGAAAACTAGAGATTTTCATCTATTACAATTTTCACCTACTAATGTCAAATTAGACAGTCATTCTACTTTGTGGAATCGAAGCGATTTTAGAACTTGCAATTGTAATGGGGGTTTACATGATCGATCTCCTCTTTTCTTTCTGTTTCTCAGCCGTTCTACCCAGGTTGTAAATGTGAGTTAAGAGAAAATACTTCATCAGAAACTTTATGCAAAACTAGTTTAGACGTTTCTTCTAAGTTGAGCGTCGGCCACGATTTGGAAAGATTTATTTTTGCAGTTGTGATGTCCTTGAAATTTTCAGAACGCTGGATACTAGTATTATTTTCGTGTCTTGCTAACTATCGGAACACTTGAGAAATGTCTTATATCAGAAGCTTCAAGAAGATATATCAGCTCAATTCCATCGAGCATAGGTTCATGTGGAAACAAAAGAATAGAAAATTTTACCAAATTTTATATCGAGATGTTGCGTCATCAGTAAATAGCTTGATAATGATTCTGTCATCTCTTACAGTCTTCCATAGTCCATGAGCTAGCTATAAATGCAAGACAGATTTTTTCTTCTGAATAATTGATGATTTGTATGTGTAGTTGTTTTTTTCCTACACGGCAAAAGCAGGTCGCATGCATGCACATTTTCTATAAGTGCATTCACTAAGATTAGTTTACATGAAACAAATGAAACTTAAAAGATAACAAACTTTCCTTGGGTATACTTCATTCAGTGGAAAGATCCCACAATATATATAATATACATATTGAATTTTCCATTATCAAGTTAACTTGATAGCCATCGCCTAGATTAAATATTCAGATATGGTATTTGTTTAACTGTTTACAATGGCCCCCGGAGTGTTAATAGTTTCTTTCTGCTATCATTAACTTTGATTATTCAAAGAAAGCTGTAGAAATACCTTATAGAGATGGATATTCATCCTCCAATGAGTGCTATATTATTCGAAGGAACTCCAACGTAACCCCATGGAAGCGAAATTACCTCATGATAAAAAACCTTTCAGATGTTGTGAGCAGTCTTACTATCTTCTCTGAGTTGGTGCCTGTGCTATACATGAAAGCAATAGAATTTTATACTTTCAGGTAAATGATGAGAAGGTGGTACAGCACACCCTGATAGCAATGTTTCCAGAGTTAGAATGGAATGGAAATCATTTTATGTCTCCGTAAAATTGCAATAGAAAATTATTTAAAATTAAGATAGAAACTCGGGACGTAAATAAAATACAGGCGAATATTAATACGTACATGGTTTATTTATTTTAACACTAAATTAAAATTGGTAATGAGTTGTCTAAGAATTCGTTTTTAATCGGATAACAGAAGAATTTCATCAACTACAATTTTCAACTCCTTCAGACAAAGTAGAATGCCATTCTACTTAGTAGAATCGAAACGCTTTTAGAAATTCCAAGTGTAAATTGTTTTTTTAAGATCGATCTTCTTCCACGATGAGTAGCGACCATCATTTGAAAACTTATATTTTTGTATTTGTGCTTTACTTGAAAATTTTTTACGCTAGGAACAAGTAGTATTTTCGCTACTCGCCAACTACCGGAACTCTACACGAACACTTGAGAAGTGTCTTATAACAGAAGCAACATACTATACTACGCCTCCCCGTAAATGATTAACGAGTTTTTTTGCATTAATACTGAGCTAAATAGTAGAATAAATGCAAGTCTCCTATTCGCGGTTTCCGGTGTAGGAGCATATTATCTAGTAATAAGTGAAAATGTATCCGAACCATATGTATATAAGTGTGAACAATTTGATTATTTTTCAGAAGCGTTGTAAAAACTGACAAATTCAAGATATTTGATAAGGAGCTGGCGTCACACGTGCGTTACAAAGGCAGCCTGTCAGAAAGATTTATAGAATTCGCTTACTGGAAGTCTGTGTGGTCTTCGAAAACTAGAGAATTTATTCTTCCACGATGGTAGCAAAGAGGTAAAGGGAACGAATCGTTCCCGCGAATAAGGATAATGCCAGCGACGAATGGTCTATGTCAGAAGTAAAAGAAAATACAATTATAAGTAATGAGGACGGCCCTGTAACTGTAAATAAAAAAACATGAAAGTACTTGAGCTCTCTTCCTCCATTGAATGGATGAGGTGGAGATATAGGAACTTTTTCCATTACACGAAAAAGATAATTAAAATTTGACATACTTGATACCGAGATGGTGGGTCTTTCGTGGATATCTGGGGCATCGTGCAGTCAAGTTTAATCAGCTCCTCTTACTGGGTGTCTGTGCGTCGCATTAGTCTAAGAGAAGTTTCTGTAGCAAGAGAAATGATACGTTAAAGGTGTAGCAGCGTGTTTATTTATACCGTCACCACTGGTTGTGGATATACCCATCAAACAATGTAGCTGCTTCTTATTTACGATATCACATATATTAACAAATATATATTTTTAAGAGGATACAAATGTTTAGGCACATCCCGATGAGCTATAGACTTGGAATATTATGTGTAGGACCACGGACATAACCGACTAGAAATCGAAAATCTCGAAAACTTTCAATAATGCGGCCGCTAACGATTCGCAAATATATTATTTGCAATAATTTTGTATCGATAGCAGAAAGTCTTATATATCAATGTATTTAACTGTTAAACTTTCTTAAAATTTTTACAAATATATATATATATATATATATATATATATATATATATATATATATATATATATATATATATATATATATATATATACTCTAAGCGGGCGAACTAGGGACCTGAGTAATTTTCTTTAGTTTAGAGATTAGTGTGTTAGCGTACATTAACATCTAAAATTCCCTATTACATTCTTATTTCGGCCGTTTAAAATTTTTCTATTTTATAGAATTAGCTAAATATTAATGAATTTTGAATATTTTACAGCATTAAAATTTGGAAGAAATGTATGAATTATTACCCAAAATTGTAAAAAGTATATCATTATTAAATTTGCTAATTTTAGGGATTGCATTTATTACAATATTGTACTTAAAAAATGAACAAAAATCGGCCAGAGGCAAAAATTTGAATATAAAAATATTATTCTCTAAAATAAACATAGTTATTTGTTTAGCTTGCAGAATTTAAGCACCATTTACTTGTTTTATGTATAAATAAGTACATACCCTGAGACTTATGGTGAAAGAGGAAACAAAGGAAAATTGATAATTAACGAACTTCACTTTTTAAGGGTCCTTTTTTAGGCAAGATTCCATAGAAGAAATACAGCACTTATTGTAATTACCGCTAAAATTATTTACTCGACCGGTTTCGTCTATTCAAGCATCATCAGGTTGAGTAAATCTCTTTAGTTGAAGTTTAGTAAGGGTTCTATTTAAACGTTGTCCGTTTGAGTCAATTTAATTTATTTTATATTACATTAACTTATTAATTTTATGAAAATTAAGATGTTTGATAATGACATGGTGGGCCTTGATTTGAGAAGAAGAGAAAAAATAATGTTAATTTAAGACACTCGATCAGAAGCTGGCTTGTCTTCCATGGATTACACAAGTATCCCACCGAGAAGTTTTATTGTCCTCTCCTGGAGGGTACTTGTGTTATCCACGAAAGCAAGATGATTTCCTACTTTCGGAGAATTGATGAGGAGGACGTTCAGCAGCCATTTGTCTCGCAGATGTAGAAGTTGGTGCAGAAACGCTATATTTATACATATATGCTTTTATTCTGCTACTATAGCTACAAGCTGAACAATGGAAAGGTAAATGATTTATGCTTCATACCTAAATGGCGGATCTTCCTTGAAGAAGTGTTATTATTATTCCCAACTGTATTTGTACGATGTTTATGATAGTATACGAGTTTCTTCGTTTGGAGGTTCGATGAAGAGTGATACTGGTAGCCAGGGTCGTCTCAAAGATCAGGAGGCCATGTAAATACTGTTCCTCCTGGAAAAATAGAAATACTTATTTCATGTACTTAATAACGACCTGCTGTTACCCATAGATTACGCAGCAAACACAATGTGAGCCTTATAAATTTATCCAATTCGGTTCAAGTGTCTCCCAAGAAATCAGGAGAATTTTTTCTGCAACAGTATTATCTCACTTGGATAAAAGTGGACGCAACTGCGATTTATATGAGCACAATCTACAATTACTTTTACACATGCGAGCAAATTAAAATTAATAAATAATATACATAATGATAAACTGTTTAGACTCCCATTAAATTAAATTACACTTCAATAAACGCAATATTATCTTGTGTAACCGGAAGTCATTGTAACCCACGAAGGCGAATGTTTATTCCTCTTCCAGGGAATTGATAGAGAAATGGTCTAGCGCCCTTTTGTCTTACACTGACAGCAATGTTAACAGGTAACATGCATTTTATATAAACCCATACTCTGCGACCATTAATTCAAGTGGAAACTAGTGAATATTTTATTCCGAGTTGGCGGGCCTTCCGTGGATAGCATAGCTACACCGTAGTTAAGTTTTATAATCTTATCAAACTGTTTGTCTATGCTAACCAACAAAGGCAGACAATATTCCTCTTCCAGAAATTGATGGGTGGACTTGCAGCAGCATCTTTCCTTACATGGTCACAACTCGTGGCAGGCACGGATATTGTATAGCAATGCATACCCAGAGACATTTGTTTTATGCAAAAATAAAGAAAATTAAAGCAAAAAACTTATGAATCATGCATAAAATATGCCATTTATTTTAATGTCTACTAAAAATTAATAACTATATTCGTATTGCCTATTACATCGTCATCAGTTCGAGTAAATATTTTAGTGTAGGTTACACTTTGTGTTCCATTAAAGTGCATTTCCTGTTGTTGAAGTCGTTTTAACTATAAATTGCAAGAAGAGGAAAAAATAAATTTAATATTTGTCCCTCCTCGGACTCAGAATGACTAAACTTAAAGAAATGTGAAGTAAAAAATTCCGAGCTGCGGTAATTTATTTTAGCAGTTATGCGTATTACGTCACATCTACATGATACCCTGCAAGTCACCTTTTTGGTAGATGTTGGGGGGAGCAGTGCACCAAGGGTCCATTTTCCTATTATGTTCTCTTATTGTCCTAGCGAAATACGATCCTCCATATCGCTCCGTTCTACAATCGATCTCCCGAATCTTATCCTCACACTCCTGCCTTCCGAGATACGTCGGGCTTCTGATAAGTCCTTCTACCTCATTCGCTAATCACTCCGTGATAAATTTCCTCTAACGATCTCCATTTCAGATTTTCTATTGATGGTATTACGCCTTGTTACTATCGCAATTCCTCTTTACAAATCTAGCTGCCCTTCGCCTACTATTTTCCATCTTGTTTTTGAGTCCCTTTTCGAAGGGATCCAACACAGCTGAAACATATTCGCCCTGCGGTCGAATCAACGATTAATAACATATTTCTTTCATTTTTCGGATGGTGGTCTTCTTGATTGATGATTTCTCTATAAATGACGGTGTCGTCCTCGAATATCTAATTTTACTTCTGATCACTGAGCTGATATCATTAATATAAATTATAAAAAATACCGGACCATAACACTACCCTGCGGCTCGTCAGAGATAACCTCCACTATACTCGAAAATTACCCATCTATAAAAACCTTCCGCTTACTATGTATAAAAATTCGCGGATACAACTAACAATTTTAGAATCAAGCCTAAAGTTTCCAATTTCGTTATAAACTTCCTGTGAGGCACCTTATAAAAGTCTTTCCTAAAATCTAAGAAGATGGTATATAACTCCTTGTTATTTTTTTCGCTTATAGAATAGACTGAGCTGTGTATCACAAGACGTACCTTTGCTGAAGCGGTGTTCACAATCATCTAACAACGAATTACTTTGAAGAAATCGCAGTATATGCTCGAGAATCTTACACGATATCTCATTTAAGGGAATCGGCCTGTAATTTTCTGGGTTAGCCTTGTCGCCGCCCTTATGAATTTGGGTAACGTGCGCTAACTTCCAGTCGTTAGTGACCTCTCCGCGGAAAATGGATTTCTCGAATATTATCCGAAGAAAAGGTGCTATTTCTTCAGCTAAGTATCTTAAAACGCGGGCAGGAAGTTTTTCGGGGCCAGCGGAGTACATTGCAGTTTTACTTTATGTAAAGGAGTTGTACTTTTATAAAAATTTGTTACTTTATGATTTAGCTTTCCACTAGGTGGCCCAAAATGCCAATCGCTTATAATTAAATTCGTGATACAAAAAACGAATCTGAATAATAATAGGTTAAAATAATCCGTAAGAATTCAGAACACGCAGAAAAAATATTTGAAGAAATTATAAGATCTATAGGGAGCGCCGTAACTAGCTATTTTGGTAGCTGGCCAAAACCACCAAACATGTGCTCCCTTTTTAAAAATTTTTAACACCTATATTTTTTACTACATGCATTTTCGGTGAACTATTATAAAATTAAACTATAAATGGTGTGATTAAAAACAAAGTAGTTTAATTAGAATCTTTATACTTTGTTCTCACAATAACGAGTTTAGCCTATCGAAGCAAATCCAGCCAGAATTAGCGGGAGTCGCGTTGGTCCCTGAAGGGATTGTACGGCCACTATCACACGTGCATCTGTAGTTTTAGTGGAAGATATAAGAAAAAATAAAATTCTTTAAATCATTTAGGTGGTTTTAGAGGCCTTACAATGCGTAATATTTAGAACAAGTATAGAAGTAAAATCGCCCGTCATTGTGCCATGCAACCTCGCACATTAACAATTTTTGCGCTCCTTCATATGCTACGCCCGGGGCAGTTGCCCCGCCCTAGTTACGGCTCTGTCTATAGGTATCAATTACCTTAGCGTGGGCACCACACTCTGTGGCTCGTCCTCTAGGATCCATTAACGTCGTTGCGTCTTCTGGGATGCCTTCCTCATGATTCAAATACCCAAAGAGTTGCACCCTTCACTCACTAATTAGATTTGTAACCGTCACCTTGCACTCGTGAATCACTGACATTCTTATGGGTGAGAGGTCAGGCGTTTGTAAGCATTCGTCCTGATGTCCTTTCAACTGCTGAAACAACTGAAATACTCCCCAGTAATACGAAAACACAAAAAACTATTTTCTCGTTATTTATTCAGGCCAGATATAATATTTATACGTATTTCCAATGCATTTTATTCGAACCACTGAGCCGATTTATTGCTATGGGTGAAAAGTAGAGACAAGTGGGACGTCTGGTACGCATAATAATTACACGTCCTTAAGTACCTATAGACGCAGTTCTCCTCGATTATCAAGATAATCGATTATTCGAATATGTAATTACAAATCGGAATACATTAATTCATACGTTCATAATGGGTCCTCTACTTATTATCCAATGCCATTTTCATTGTTATCAACTAATCCAGTCCCTCTTTTCATGACTCAAATTAAGAATTATATTCAGCCGTAATCGAATACATGGTTAGTGACATTATCTTCTTAGTCTAAAATGTGTATATCATAGCCAAAGGAATATTTTTGATATATTTCCGAAATAGTTCGCTTTCAATAATTCATAAGGAATAAATCTCTTTCGTGAAATGTTTTCTACTGACCATTTCTGATATATTAGACATAACATTAATTCTCCGAGGTTATACATCTGTGAGACCCTCTTAACGTAGCAGACCTTATTGCCACCTTCTTAAGTCCAGTCATTATACAGTAATTATAAAATGAGATATTATTTTGAAAATTATGCAATACTTATAATATTTTCATAAAGTAATACTTACTCTAAATTCATCAAGTTTAAGATACTTGTTGCATAGTCTTTTAGGTACAAAAACAATGTGTCTATCATGTTAAAATCTTTTCATATCTAACACTATCATCATCGATCTTTAATGGCATTAATTGTTTACTTTGCCTACGTTATTATCACATAAGTCACTGTAACACTATTTTTATATTTACAAGTTAAAGCGGTGGAAATATGTCCATCTTTATTAAGCTCCGATTCTATTTAGGTCTTCACACACATCGGTTGCATGGGCGTGGCTGGCTCGATGTACGACGGTGCATGGGGGCTACTCGAAAAAGCAAAGTATACTGGCAATAATACGACCATATATCTATATATATTACTTGTAAGTAGATAAGTATGTACTGGATACCAATTTATGTCTCGGAACACGCGGGATTATAGATTATTATAATATACATTATTCATAATCTATTATTTTACGGATAAATGAATTTATGATAGATGTCATTTTAAACATCCAAACATAATTTGCCGGAAGGAGGCCACAAAGGTTTACCGCCCGGGTCGCCAAAATCCATAGGGACGCCCCTGAATATAAGGTTTCTATTTAAAAGCATATTATTCTTGAATTTAACGAACATGCTGGAGGAAGTCATTTTGTCATACCACAAGTAAACCTGTTGCATAGATAACTACACACATTACATAATTTTTTAACTGAGTTTTGGCCTCCCAAAAGTTTTGACATAACTTCCAGTAAGAGATAATGATAAATTTAGAAAATGAATCTGGAAGTAGCACACCGATAATAAGACAGGCAGAGGATAGAGATTAAGAAAATGTAAGGAAATGAAGGGCATACAAGAGAACACCATTCTTCAAATGAACCCCCGCAGTTACCGAGAAGTAACGCATGTTTTAACAGTGGAGTCACCAGAAGTTTTCTTATATCATAGACATATATCAATCATAAAAAATTATTTCGAAGGTCAACAGGATCCATAAAAATAGGATACTACCTTTTCAAACTGGAAGAATATCACCCAATAACGTAGAAGCTGCCAGCCAGAGACGAAGGAACAGATTTCCAGAGAGGACAGAAGCATCGGAAAATCTGTCACACTCTCACGCCTCAGGTGTTTCATCCCAACTTTCAGAATTGTAGGATCTCCAGCCAGTCACCTAGAAGCTGCTACCCTGAAATTAACAGAAATTGAATAGAAACATATTAGACATTAGATAACATATTATAAGCATAAAATAACTGACAGTCCTCTAAATGTACCAATTTATTTGCAGTGATTAATCTTACCGAGCACATTGCTCTATAATAAACACATTCATCAGGTACTTCGGGGTGGAACTGACCATTCCTAAACTTCCTAGCACTTCATCTTGGAGAAACACTGGAAACATCGTCACACACATGGTACGGACATCATCTGTACGACAACTGAGGATACACATAATCACAATATGATAGCTATTGAAATATAAACGGAACACAACTGGTGTGGGTTGTTATTAACCCCATATTACCTATATATTATTAATAGGCAATTAATACAAGTAAAGTTAAATTTTTATCATTTAGGTAAAATCATTTCCATCTTACTGTTATCAAATAATCTATAACACACTTCCTAAATTACAATAGGTTTTTTATTTTTGTAAAAGTTAACATATTTGATACTGAGATCACAGGTATTTCTTGGAGATGATGAGAAAAAGAAATGTAAAATTATGTTTCTCGATGACAATTCGGTTTCTTCTTCCGTAGATAACAAATGCTTCCACTAACAAAATTTTATTATAATTTGCGAGTGGGTGCATCCGTTACCAATGAAAGAAAGAGAATTTTCTTCTTCCAGAGAGTTGACGAGGAGTATGTGCAGCAGCAGCAGCAGGTTAGCAGTTGTCCTTGGAAAAGTATCGTCATGCATATTTCTTCGATATTCATGAAAGCAGTAGAATTTATTCATTCAGAGAGTCGCTGAAGAGCGACCCTACTAGCATGACATTACTCTGATACTAGTCTCTCTGAAAACATTAAAATTAATTAAATGTAAGCTCTTCTATACCGAGTTGTAGATTCTTTCATCGATTTTTGTGCTACTTAGAGAAACAGTCAGGTTTGATCATTTTAGAATTTTTGCCGGGATTTTCCTGTGTAGCAAGTGAAATTTCAACTTTAGGGATTGGATGAGCAAAGGACAGATGTCTTCCAAATTTATGGAGGACAGTCTTCATTTCGGGATACTATTATACATATTTCCGATCTTCTAAGAGTAATTAAGGCTTTACGCAGTGAACCCAGACTGAGTGTTTTGTCATCTGAATGTAGTATTTCTCGGTGCACACGACAACGGTGTCTTATTTTAATGCTTTGATGCGCTATCAGTAGCAATGGTTGTAGTGTTCCCCGTGATAATTTTTTCACTGGGTACAATCTTAGATTTTTTACTTTAATTTGACTATTTATATCCCGCTGGGTCGAGCTAAGCTTACAACGATTTCCGCAGGTTGTCTGTAATCGGATTGTTTCATTTCCCCTTTTCGTCCATATAAGCAAAATTCTCCAAGGAAACAAAAGTTTTTTCCTCTTTCCGATATTCCATTCGAGAAATAGCTATCGGATTACCTATGTCTTACACGATGGGTTATGGTGCCAAGTACAGAGATGTAATTATCTAGTATACAAAGCTACAATTGCTGTGTTGCTCAGTTTGAATACAGTAAAACCTGTCGTAGCGCGATAGTAGCACTATTGAAATAGCGTTGATTGATTGATTCATTAGAATATATTCATGGGTGTCACATTTTGTGTCATAACCTACGATCGCCTATACGTTCACAAAATCATATATATGTATATAACTCTAATCGCAAATGCCCAAAAATAGTGTGGTGGCCAGTCACTTTTAAACTATCAGCATATTAGCATTCTGTATGAGAGAATTCACTGCGGCCATTGATGTACATGATATCAATGAGCTTTCAAATTCTAGATATTTGAAAATAATCGAACCTCTTCCATGAATCATTAATTCACCCAGCAGGAAAATGGAAGTCATTTCCATCATACTGTTATGAAATAATCTATAAATCATTTCCATTTAACAATATTATTCTCTTTTTCATAGAGCTCATTTGCACTTCCTTTGTCTACTGCCTAGCTAAAAGTATACTGCTTGTTATCCACACATTGTGTATAAGCGTGTTAGTCTGTGACTATTGTTCAGAAGAAGTTATAGAAAATTAAATTTAAAGTATATGAGAATAATCTGGCGTTCGTTGTGTGTTACATTGAAAATAATTATTTTTATAGTACTTTCTTAGAACGGGACCGAGAAAAGTAGAAGAATTCTCCACTTACAGATATTTGCCTAGGAGCGATGTTAACAGATTTATCCTTACCAGAAACCATTTTTCTCTAAGTAGGTGTCTCTGCCATCTATGACAGGAAGAGGGTTTTCATCTTCCAGAGATTTGTTAAGGTGGAGTTGGTGCAGCATCCATATATGTTGATCACTGGCCGTGTGCAGGCGAACTTTATAAAAGTGCATACATTGTTGCGTTGGGTACGTGTGGATTCAAAAGAAAATTAAAAGTTAACAATCCGCAAAGGATCAAATTTGTGGAAGTATTCCGTAATCAAAATATGTCACTTAATTTCCACTAAAAAGATCAAGTCGACCGGTTTCGCTTATTATAGCATCATCATGTCGAGTAAATGCTTTTGGTGGTGTCTAAATAAAAGTGTTATTTCAGTGTTATATTATCAAATGAATGCTATTTAGTGGAAATTACAATAGGTTTTATATTTCTGTAAAGGTTATCATATTTGATACTGAGATCGCAGGTATTTCTTGGAGAAGAAGAGAAAAGGAAATGTAACATTATGATTGTCGATCACAATTCGGTTTCTTCTACCATCGACAACAGATACTTCCACGAGCAAAATTTTATTATAATTTGCGAGTGGGTGCATCCGTTACCAATGAAAGAAAGAGAATTTTCTTCTTCCACAGAGTTGACGAGGAGTATGTGCAGCAGCGTTTCGCCTCACAGGCTAGCAGTTGTAGCAGAGACACGAGTTCCTCTTCAGCCACAATTGATACAGGCTGAAGAAAGAGATAATTAAAATAAGCCGTATTTGTTACTGAGAGGGTGGGTCTTCCTTGGAATAGTATCATCATGCATATTTCTTCGATATTCCTGAAAGCAGTCGAATTTATTCATTCAGAGAGTCGCTGAAGAGCGACCCTTCTAGCATTACATTACATTGATAATGGGCTGTCTAAAAACATTAAAAATAATTAAATGTAAGCTCTTCTATACCGAGTTGTAGATTCTTTCATCGATTTTTGTGCTACTTAGAGAAACATCCTAGTTTCATCTTTTTGTATTTTATGCCAACATTTTCCTGGGTAGCAAGAGAAATTTCTGTTTTAGGGATTGGATGAGCAAAAGACAAATGTCTTCCAAAGATGTGGGGGACAGTCTTCATTTCGGGATACTATTATACATAGTTCCGATCTTCTACGAGTAATGAATTCCCTTACGCAGTGAACCCACATTGACAGTCTTGTCATACGAATGTAATATTTCTCAGTGGTCACGACAACTGTGTCTTATTTTAGTGATTTGAAGCGCAATGGTTGTAGTTAGCGGTAGCAATGATTGTATTGGGCCGAGTGTACAATTTCAAATTTTTAATCTAATTAGACTACTAATGTCCCTCTTGGTCGAGCTTAGCCTACGATGATTGACACGGATATCCCTGAAATCAGAATATTTTCATTTCCGATTTTTCTCTTTCTGATATTCGATGCTGGAACTAATTATTGTATTTTCTCTTTTACAATGGGATATGTTAGCATGCTTAGAAATGTTATTTTCTAGTCTACCAAGTGACAGTTGCTACCTGTGTTGAATCAAGTAAAAAAACTGTTCTTTTATGTATCTGATTCATAGTTGTTGATACGTTTGAGTCAGTAAATCCTGGTGTACCGCGATAGTAGCACTCTTGAAATAACGTCGATTAATTGATTCATTAAATATACTCATGGGTATCACATTTTTTGTCGTAAACTACGATCGCATAAACGTTCACAAAATCATATGTACAAGGTGAGTCAAAGTTATATTTAAAATATTTTAATAACCATATTTGTCTAGAACATGACAAATTATAATTACATTTCGTATATTTATAGCTAAAATAATGAAATAACCTTTTAAAATGTTTCAGTTTAACTGATTCCAATTGAAATGAAAAAAATAAGCTAACATTTGAAGAAAGGAAATGCATTCTAATATAATACTGGAAGTATGAAAACGTTAGAGTTTCAGCGTGCATGGAAACATCAATATGGGACAAACCCGCCAACGCATCTTACATATCCCGCCTCCGTGGTAAATTAGAATAGCATGGAACTGTTTACAAAAGCAATAAGGAAAGCTGTGTGAGAAAAGGACATCATAAAGTACCGAATACATAGAAGCGATTAGAAGTGCATACGACCAGTAACCAAAGAATTCAGTAAGACAGTGTTTCCGAGATCTAATTTTGAATCAATCGAATCTAAAAAACATAAATTTCAAATTTATCATACCTCATCTATTGCATGCAATTATGGAAGACGATCCTGATCTAGGAACAAAATTTTTTTAGTGTAATAATTAGAGGAACGGTGAATCGTATAGTCAGACGAAGCCACGTGAAAATTAAATGATCATTTTAGTTGTCACATTTTTGTTTACTGGGACAGCGAAAATCTGCACCTCACTCTACACAAAGATTTTAACCTAACCGGGATTATTAAGCGGGTGGGACTCTCCTCTTGTGAGATATCGAACAGATTCAGTGATACTGTTCCTGGGCACATTTATCTGGAATTATTAATTAATTAATTAATTCCTGCAATAACAAACCTGTTTCCGGATACATCGGTGTAATTTCTACAAGATGGTGCACCTCCACATTTTCGCCGTAATGTTTGTGTCTATCTAGATATTGAATTTCTCGAACGGTGGATAGGTTGCAGAGGGAATGCTTTTCATTATCCCCAAGGTTTCCTGACCTCACTCTCCTAGACTATTTACATTGGAATACCTGAATAATATAGTGTATACACATAAATAAAAAAATGCAGGATTTATGGGTGATGATACAGGAGGACGCAGGCGAAGTTACAGCTTACATGTGCACCACCATATGTCGAGCTGTTGAGAAACCATGTCTTTTAAGTATGCGTGCTAGTGGCGGACATTTTGAACATCTGACTTAACTTCAGTAATGAATCACATTTTTATGTATAGAATGTATTTGAAACATTTTTTGCTTCATGTGTATTCAATAGACTTTCTGACTTATAGCATATCAATACGTATATTACATAATTTTGACTCACTCTGTATCTTAAATTGGAAATGCCCAAATAGAGTGTGGTGGGCAGTCACTTCTAAAACGCCAGCATCTTAGCATTCTGTATACGGGAATACGCTGCGGCCATTAATCTACATGAAATCAAAGAACTTAGAAATTCCAGATACTTGAGAAAAATACAGCGTCTTCCATGAAGTATTACGTCACCCAACAGGAAAATGTTATCATAGAATTCTATAGCAAACCTGAACCATATTCGAAAATTATAAATATTAGTTCTCTCCTACAAGTGAACTAATAATCACACGCCCAGGTAATTCATATAATCTATAACCATGTGATAACTGTTATTCGTGGAAAACTAATCTAAATTTCATGTATTTGGTAACGACCTGCTATCTTCAATGGTTTACATAGCATTTATAAACTTCTAACTTCTGGGTGCCTATGTTATCCATGAAAGCAGGAGAATTTTCTTCTTACAGCGATTTGATAAAAAAAAGATGTTGCAGCGTTTTGCCGAAAACGGATACAAATAGTCGCAGAGTTGCATTTTATAAAACTACATAATTTATTGCAACTTATATACTTGCGAGCAGAGGATAATTTATGAAAATAAAGTGTATGATGGTAAAATATGAAGACTCGTTGAATTGAAACAGACTGTAAGAAACTCTTTATCATCTTCACTAACATGAAGTCTATCTAACCCATGAAACCGAAATAAGTCCTTCCAGAGGAGTGATGAGGAGGAGGTTTACCGTTCTATTGCCTTACAAGGACACCAATTCCTGCCAGTTACACGCATTTTATATCAGCGCATTCTCTGCGAACATTGTTGCAAGTTGAAACAAATGAAATTTAGTGTTTCACATATTTGTTACCGAAATTGCTGTCCTACCTTGAATAGCATGGAATTACATTTGTTTTATCCAGTTTTATAATATTATCAAACTGGATGTCTTTGCTATCAATAAAATGAGAAGAGTTTTCTTCTTTTAGAGTTTTGATGAAGTGGAAGTGCAGCAGCGTTTATCCTGACACAATCATCACTGTTCACACATCTTTGTTCAATTGTACCCTTTGCAGTTATGGAGAATGGTGGCATGTGTTGACAGTGGAGTCACGAGAGTGTTAACGGAAAATTTATATCCTAGTTCAACAGGATTCTGCGGAGTGGAATACTACTTTTTCAGACTGGAAGAATATCAGTCAATCACATATACGAGAGAAAAAGAGAAACCTAAGGAGAAGAGAACCCTAAGAATACCTGTCACGCTATCACCCGTAAGAGGGTTCATACCACCTTGCAGACTGGGTGAACATCAGCCAATCACCTAGAAGCTGCTACGCTGAAATTAACAGCAATAGAATAGAAACATATTAAACATGTGAATACCTACCCTGAGCTAAAAATAAACCAATTGTATATATGTACCAAAATTATTTTATTAGTAATCACAGAACACTTTAATAATAAACACACTCAATAATTCTCTGGGGTGGATCCGACATTTCTGGCATTTATAAGAATATAAACGGTGTTGATTTCATACTTCTGGCACCGACATTTTCTATATGGCAACTTAAAATACGCATGGCCACTTCCCGATCTGCACAGTATCTATTACAATAAAATTAAAAAAATAGGATGGGGTTACGTAAAACCTGGATTGTGGGTTAGAACATTAAAATAATTTATATCTTACAGAAATACTAATAATCTTAACAAATATTCTTTTCAACATTATTATCATTCTCTAGCACAAACCACCGATGCATCTAATATGGTAATAGTGTATAACTATGTCAAAGGGATGCCGATGCACACAATGTATATAATAGGGTGTATCGAAAAAATCAAAAGTTTGAATTTGAATTACGCACTATGCGGAAAAGTTGCGGGACCATGACAATAACTAATACAAAACATTTGGGCTCGATGGAATAAATTTTTCTATCCCCGAACGAGCTTCAAAATTTCGAGAATTTGACTAAAATTGAGGTTTTGTATAATAAAGTTCGGATGGACTTTCCGCGTGTAGATTTTGGTACATGTGCAATCTAAAGTCATTAAATACTAGATCAAGCCTAGTCAGAGACATAATGAGAGGTTTTGGGTACTTTGGGGGGTGCTCCGCCCCCTCAAAAAGTCAAAAATGTTTCGCTGTTTTTCACCTAAATGAGACATTTGTCAGTACTGGAGAGAGCAGCTCTTCGCCCGGTTCCTATAAGAATAAAGAAGAAACCGACTTAGAACTAACCACGAGAAGGTGGCTGCACATCTAGTTCCGCTCTAACCCATCCCAACCAACCAACCAATGATGGGTTTAATGCCTACAGACAATGACAATTGTATTGGTAAGTACGAGAAATGAGACTTGTGAAGTCTACTAGACAAATCGTTTGAAGAAACAAGTGTTTGTTTAAGAAGTGTCACTATCAGTGTCAATGCCTCGAAACCGGTGTTTGGTGTCAAACGATGGCATCACTTGCCTTGATCTTAAAGCATTTCGAATTACGCCATCACGATTTTTAGCTCCGCAGACGCTTAATGAAGCTTTTGTGACCTCCTTAACTGTACGCTCCACGGCCTGAGTATGACACAGAAAAGCGTCATACAATGATACCTGGGAAGGATCGTCGATAAAGGAGCGAATTTACTAGTCGGAAAAGCCACGTAGGACTGGTGGCTCATAGATAGTACAGTACAAGTGGTCCAACATCATATTCAGGTCTCATAAGAAAGCAGTTAGCAGATTGTAAGGACCTGACGGTCACAAAATTTAAACCCCTTAAATTGGACTCACCTGTTCTGGACTCCAGAAAACTCAGTAAAGACCAGCAATATCTTTGCAAGATATGCCAAGCAATCAACTCAGATGATTGCCCAGTGGAACTCTCCAAGCGAGATCCTGGTCCAATCAGTCATGCCAGATGGGTCACAACTGCAAACAGAATCCTGAGATTATATATAAGCACCTCTGAACCATCTGATAGCTTAAAAGTAATTGGCACTTTCATCTTAAATGTGTATGCTCCCATGTGGTTTGCGTTTAAAACGAGACATTCTTGCAAAGATGGAAGCAGACTCCTTTGGGAGTGCATCAGCAAAACACGGTTCTTTCCGAAGAAGTATCAAGCAGTTGTTGATCCTGTCATTGCGCAAAATGCTTTTTATTCTCACCCCGAAAACATCTTGAATGCAATGTTGGGAGATGAGCAGCGAGATGTACGGGTTTTGGCCGTGTCTCGCATCTTAAAAGCAAGAAGTGAGGCTGTTGAGATACCTGCTCACGCTCACCCTCGCACATTTAATGTGCCCTCTATTAAATAGTAAATTCGCTCCCTTATCAACGATGCTTATTCTTATAGGAACCGGGCGAAGAGCAGCTATCTCCAGTACTGACAAATGTCTCATTTGGGTGAAAAACAGCGAAACTTTTTTGACTTTTTGAGGGGGGGGAAGCACCCCCCAAAGTACCCAAAACCTCTCATTATGTCTCTGACTAGGCTTGCTCTAGTATTTAATGACTTTAGATTGCACATGTACCAAAATCTAAACGCGGAAAGTCCATCCGAACTTTATTATACAAAACCTCAATTTTAGTCAAATTCTCGAAATTTTGAAGCTCGTTCGGGGATAGCAAAATTTATTCGATCAAGCCCACATTTTTTGTACGAGTTACAATCATGGTATCACAACTCTTCCGCATAGTGCCTAATTCAAATTCAAATTTCGGTTTTTTCGATACACCCTAGTATATAAGCGTGAACCCTGTGATTTTATGTTCAGTAGCAATTAAAGAAAATGAAAATTCAAGGCATATGATTATAAACTGAAGTCACCCGTTGGTACACAGACCACACGTCTGAAAAATCTATAATATTCTTATACCAAAAGGCGGCGAGACTCACGAAAATGTTAATTATTTCTTGCCGGAGACCAATGGCAAACGCGTATAAGCAAATGCCAGCGACAATGGGTGTATGGCAGAGCTCAAAGAAAAATCAGCTATAATATATAAATAATAAATCAATGTAACCCTTGATAGCATTCGAATTATTTTCTTCCGTAAAAGTTATGAGTTGGATGTTGAAAATCGTTTTGTCTTTCACGTTCACTTGTGCTTGCTAGGGAATTTATAATGCCAAACCCAGCTAAAATAGGTGCACATGGAAACAAAAGAATGAAATTTTGACCCATTTAACACCGAGCTGACAAGTCTTCTTTAGATAGCATGGACATTATAGAGTCATGTTTTATCGTCTTCTGTAATTGAGTGCGTGTGCTACCCATGGTTGCAAGAGATTTTCTTTTTCCAGAGAATTGATGAGTTTGATGTGTAGCTGCGTATATCCATACACGGATGCCAATGTCTGTAGATTCAAAAATGTATATATACGACAAATGACGCGCTTGGAAACAAAAAAAACACCTGTCTGCTCTTCACTCTGCTTATTATTATAAAAAGCTGCTTCATATCTAAAATATAGGAGGATATAAAACAATAATTATGCTGTGTGTTTCTATAAGGGTTACATGTAATATATCTGCCAGGATGATAGGTAATTTAATCTAGCCCCTGGAAAAAATTATAAAAATCAATACATTATATTTTAATTATATTTCAACACATAAAGGCTTATTTTTCAGCCTAAATGCCGCAAAGAAATGCATGGCATTCACTGAAGGGCTTCGTAAAACTGCTAATTAATATTTGTAAAAGTAAGGTGGAAACTCGAAACTTAAACCGTTCTAGAGTAGAAAGAATCGGGTATAACATTTTTAAAGAGTTAATCACAACAGAATTGGCGTAACAATTTGTTTTTAATGGGAAAATGGAAATTTTTAACAAAAGTTTTCGACTACCATGGCAACGAATAAATCGTTTCTAAATTGCTATCAGTAATCTATATTGTAATAGCAACGTTATAACGCTTTGCAATAGGAAATTCATTAAAACCACCGACCTATACATATGATGACGTCATATATTTGAAACACGACATACTTAGTTAAATTTTAAAAAACCATTACTTCTTATAACGATGTAGATTGATGGTATGAGTATACATTCTTATAGCAATGATTGTGCTGGTTTTAACACGAAGCATTAAATTATATTGTAATGCCAATCAATTTCAATAACGACGAAAACATATGATGAAATGCTTGCAGTATGCAAGCACCAACTACTAGTATGAATATATATAACCTCCTTTGTAAGAGTCGTCGATATATAATGATAACAGGAGGATACTAATGGCCAGCCCAAACTACAAGAGCTAGCGAGCTGAGAGTTTTAGGTTTTGCAGATATAATGTAGAAACTTACAAGGTTTATGTATTTCCGCATGTGCTACGGAGTTAAAATTTTATTATTAAGTAGAATTCATAAAAAAAAACAAATAGAGATTATACAAATTTTGATATTTTTATTTGTTTGGCAGTTAAAAATTCTTAAATTTAAACAAATGAATAACTGTTGAGAAATTACGGGATGAGTTAGGAAGCTGAAATTTTCAAGTTATGTACAAAGTAGTGCATTTGCACAAATAAATATTTGAATCTCTCCATAAACACATTGCGGCGGCCGTTAAATATGTTTAAATTTTAAACAAGTGGAAAATTATTATCTCACTTCTAGAAGTACTACAACATTTAAATTTGGCAGAAACGTGTATAAATAGCACCTCATAATGGAAAAAGTATAAAATTCTAAAAATTGCAACATTTGGGGATTGTTCTATTCTATTATTTTTACATAATGGAATAACGAAAATCGCTCCGGAGGTGAAATATTTAGATTTAAAATAATATTTGTAATGATGGAATATGAAAAATGAATGTTTTTTTATGTTGAGATGATATGCTTGCAGAATGCAAGGACCAACTACTAGTATGTTATATCCTCCTCTGTAAGACTCGTCGATATTTAATGATATATATATATATATATATATATATATATATATATAGGAAAATGGGATAAATGGATGTCAACAAGTTTTTGGGTTAAGGAAAGCCGGTGAGCACTCACTAATAAGATGACTTCAGGCTGACAAGCCCCTGGAAGTGTCGAAGTTACACAGGTAAAACAAACACAAAATAACACGGAAGATTTCGGGGTATATATATCATCATCATCATCATGCTTCTGTCCGGAGACAGGTTTTAACTGAATCGCTGCCTCCATTTCTCTCTCTCTCCCTAGAAGCCTCTTTTATACCTCTATAAGTATTATATCCCTGCTTTATATTATCTAATATTCCTATTCTTTTTCTCCCTCTTTCTCTTCTTCCACTAATTTTTCCTTCTAAGATCGTCCTTTGTAAACACTGTCTTCTCAATATGTGCCCTATCCATTTTGCTTTTCTTTTCCTGATTGTTTTTATTAGCATCCTTTCTTCTCCCACCATTTCTAATACTTCTTCATTTCTCTTCCTCTCTGTCCATTTCACTTTCATCAGTCTCCTCCATACCCACATCTCAAAACTTTCTAAATATTTTTCCTCCTTTCTCCTTATCGTCCACGTCTCTGCACCATAAAGAGCTATGCTCCATATGTAGCATTTTGCTAATTCCTTCCTTGTTCCTAAATTTATTTTCTTGCTTGTGAGAAGCTCCTTCTTCTCGTTAAATGCTGCTTTTGACATTGCAATCCTACTTCTGATGTCCTGTGTACTACTTCCATCCTGCGCTAAAATACTGCCAAGATATTTGAAACTACATACTTGTTCCAATTTTTGTCCATTTACCATTATATTTAATTCTTTATGTTCCTTCGAAACCACCATGACTTTCGTTTTTTCTGCATTGATCTTCATTCTATATTGTTGGCCAACCTCCAGTAGTCTGTCTGTCATCCTCTGAAGCTCTTTCTCGCCTTCTGCTATTAAGCCTTGATCATCTGCGTATTTAATGGTGGTAATACTTTCACCTCCTATCTTAAATCCTTTCTTTTCCATCAACACTTCTTCTGTTATTGTTTCTGCATAAATATTAAATATCGCTGATGAAATAGGACATCCCTGCCTCACTCCCCTCCCTATTGAAGTACTTTCTGTTTCTTCTCCTTCAACCCTGACTCTAATCTTTTGATCAAAGTCAAGGTTTTTAAGCAGTCTGTTATCTTTCCAATATATTCCTATTTTATTTAAAACACCCAGCATTTTATCCCATTTCACAAGGTCAAAAGCTTTCTCCCAATCTACAAAGCAAAAATACATACCTTTTTGGACTTCAAGCGCTCTTTCTATCATCATTATCATACATCCTATAGCCTCTCTAGTTCCTCTTCTGAAACCAAACTGATTATCTTGCAGCTCCTTTTCTATTTTACATTCAATTATTTTGGTTATTATTCTGGTTAGAACTTTAGCTGTATGAGAAATTAAACTAATAGTTCTGTAATCCTTACAACTTTTTGCATTGTTCTTTTTCTCCAGTGGTACTATTACAACATCTAAAAATCTTCAGGCCATATGCCAGTATCATATACTTGGTTAAAAAATTTTGTTAGTTGCTTAACTGCTTTCGACCCCAAAACCTTAAGAACGTCCACTGGTATATCATCACTCCCAACATCCTTCCTTCTTTCCATGTCATCAATTGCACTTTTATTCATGATTCCCTTACGTCCTATCTTTCTTGCCTTGTTCTTGAATAGTTCCCTTGTTTTGCTATACATGAGGTCTGTTCTACAAATTCTTTCACACTCGACAATCTCCTCTCATTTCTCATTTATCCACTGTTCTCTGGCTTTATCTGTTTCCCTTCTTAAAGCATTATTTAACTCCTTGTACTTTCTTTGGCCTTCTTCAGTGTTTATGTTCTTCCACTTTCTCCGTTCTTCCATTTTTTGCAGCATGGCTCCTGTGATCCAGGGTTTTTTGATTCTTTGACCCGTTATCTTTCCTACCTTCTTTTTCATTACATCTTTAATGTTGCTATGGATGTATCTTCACTCCTCATCTACACTCTTCCTATTTTCTTCAGATCTCTCCCCCAACCTTTCCTCCAGCTCAGTCATGATAGCCTCCTTGTTTTTAAGGAGTTCCTCTAAGTTCCATTTCTTGTTTACTCTTATGTTTCTCTTAACGCTCTTCAGTCTACATTGTGTATTTGCCACCAAATGGTTGTGGTCGGTATCGATATCTGCTCCTGGTAGTGTTTTTACATTTTTAAATCTATTTCTAAATCTTTCATTGATTCGTATGAAATCTATCTGGTATCGTCTCTGGTATCCTAGGCTTCTCCATGTGTAAAGTCTTTGCTGGTGATGCTTAAACCATGTATTAGTTACAATCAATCTATTTCTATGGCAGAATTCCGCAAGTTTCTCCCCTCTTTCATTTCTCTTCCCTAGTCCATATTTTGTTGACTCGGTATACAGTAGCTGTGGAATCAAGGTAAAGGTGACGATCGCCCCTTCCCTTGAATGGCCCCATCATCCTTAACTTTCATTTCGCGCAAAATTCCGTCTTTCTACACAGAGGATTATCACCGTATGGCAAGGGAAAGTAAGATTTTTACAGGTGTAGTGATTTTAAAAGTAGAATCTATATCCGGTTACCCAAACATATCGAGACCAAATGTGCTCCAATTAATACAAATTTTCGTAATTGGGAAAAATAGAAGATGTATGAATAAATACTGTTAATGAATGCGCCAGAAAAAATCTCAATATAAACTGCCTCATAAATTACGCTAAAATTCCATTAGAACCATTTTCAGGGCCTTTATAATTACTCTGACCACTTAAAAAGATGACAAGGGCCAACAAATATTACATACACTATATCCTTCTAGTCCTTCCTTACACATTAGAGGGGGCCGAAAATGGCCCTAAGCAATTTAGTAATATTATGGAAAGGTTGTGAAATGTGCCGCTTACCACTAAATTCAGTGACCTATTTTAATATCTAGCCAGGTCCTTTTAGCCTTGAAAATTTTTAAAATAACAAAAAATAATATTTCCATTTTTTAATAATATTGGAACTCTACCCAATGTTTCCCCATTTTAATAAAATAAATAATTATGAAAAAGTATATTTATCTTATTATGTAACTGTGCCTAGGCATATATACGGTTTTTTTTACATAAAATTGGTTCGGTCCCCCCTGCAGCTTTTTGCTTGATTTGGTGTTCAGTGAATATTATAGATATATATTTCCCCTAACGTTTATAAAATGGGATACTAAATTTCACATGAACACCAAACCAACCCAGAACTCACCACGAGGAGGTAGCTGCCAGCGAGTTCCGCAAATGCCCACCCACCCGTACTGACAGTGTCTTACCGTTTGTTTTCGTCATCTTTAGATATTGCAGTAATACTTATCTTTATAGTCAAATGTCTAACTTTGCTCGAATGTATCCATCCTTTGCTGTCTCACCACAGCCTTTAGACGATTAATCTGTTACTATCTTCAAATTCATGCTTTTATTTCAGCATTTTTTAAAGACTTTAATCTGTCATGTTCATTTTATGAGGGGGTTCTGTGTTATAACACATTGTCTAGTCAATTAGATAAACGTTATGAGTTGCATCAAAATTTGCAGCTTTTCAGCCTATCATGGGAAATATAATGAGGTAGTTTCCCCTTGCTTTCCTCATCGCAGTTTCACGGAGTGATTACCTATCTGTAGCTGTTCAGATCCACATGATCACCACCTACAGAGGTACTGTGCAAGCTGCTGCCCTTCACAGTTGGATGTTAAACCCCCAAGACTGCTTCTTAGTCTGGCTCTTCCCCTCAGACTTTTCCGGCTTGGATGGTCCTACCAGGAGAATCATCTCCCGCCGGCATAGCTCTTTGGTTCGTAAGATTACACAAACCCTCCCACCTCTGTAAGGTTATGCAGTCCTTAGGGAGGGACCAGATGACTATCGAGCTATTAATGTCGACGTTATGTTTCTTCATATAAAGGACAATGCCAGTTGCTATGTCTGTCGCCTTTTCCCTATTTACTTTTTTCCTGGTTACTTTGTCATTGATATACGGTTCTCAAATTTTACAACTCCTTTCAGCTCTGTCATAGTTTGTTCCTTGCGATTATTAAAATAGAAGCCCTTAATTATTTTTGCATTTGCATCCGGCATCTATTTCTCAGGCAATAGTCTCCTACTCTTCTATACTTCCATACTGATTTTTTTATTGCCAACTACGTAAGTTGTATCCTCTGATGAAAGAAACTTGAAATCTTCCAAAAAAGCTGTTGTAATTCATGCCAAACTTCTATTAGAGGCACCAGCTATGACTGCAGCTTCTGCGGTTTTACGCATGGGAATCCTCATTAGGCTGGATGGATTAATTTGTCTTTGTTTTTTAAATGTTTCTCCTCCACTTGATTTCCATATAATTTGCATCCTCACTTTATGAACGGTCCTCCTGTGGTAAAATATGCTCCACCGCGGTCGTCCTGCTACTCTGAAGACAGATCATTTTCGATATCACCTCTTCGGCAGACACAACTAATCTCTTATCTACACCACCTATTCCCAATTCTCCAATTTCTTGCACTTCTTTGGTCCATCAAGAATGGCCATTCATTCTTTGGTGAATGTTGCGATTCCTCACAGCTCTATAGAAGTTTATCGGTGCATTTGCATGCGCAAAAATGAAATTGTTTTCCTGTATCAATTTTTAACTGCTGTAATTTAGTCTTCAAGAATAATGTATTTTTGCTTTATATGGGCTCCATAGCACACCATTATTTTTTGTTTTATGCTAAAATCGTATCTCTCACACGATTATCGAAAACTATAAGAATGGAAGCGAGTTCCCATATTACTTGAAGTTTCTCCGCAACTACATCTGTTATTTGTCCCGCTTGAGGCTCTTTGCTTCCTTCCCCTTTCAGCATCAAACGGATACTTTGGAAACACCGGATCATATCGTTATACGTTTGCCGCATGATAGCATCTTCAGGAAGGAGATCCCTTGCAGCGCTAAATATGGGGAAACTTGTACTTATCCGAGTCGTCACTGAAGCTTTCGCAATTTTCATGGAGTTTTCCAAGAGTTATATCTACATCTACAAGTTACCCTGCAATTCACCAAGTTGGTGAGTGGCAGGGGGTGCAATGCACCTAATCCTACCTAAGGATTGTCTAACGCAATTCGAAATTTCCTATTGTGATCTCGTATTGTCCTCGGAAAGAACGAGCCTAGATAACGCTCCGTCCTACAATCGATCTCACGTATTTTATCGTCTCGATCATTTCTACCTATATACGTTGGTGCCACAATTATTCCCACTACCTCCTCTTTTAGAATGTCCGACCTATATTTCTCCAGAAGTTTCAACCTTGAGTCAAATCTACGGCCCTCCAGTGATACCCAGTTCAAATCGCTTAATAAAGAGGTGACGCTTTCCTTGTGTTCGTACTTTTGTTTTACAAATCTGGCTGCTCTACGCTGTACTCTTTCTAGTAAATTATATGTCCCTTCTCGTACGGATCCCATATGCTCGCTGCGTATTCCACTTGCGGTCTTACCAGTGATAAGTAGCATGTTTCACGTAATTTCTCTGTAGTGTTTCGTACTATTCTACCTATGAATGCGAGTTTCTTGTTGGCCGCGCCTATAACTCGACGAATGTGCATGCCCCACGAAAGATCTCGACAAATGGTTACTCCTAAATATTTTACATACTCAGCTTGTCGAATGCTCATTTCAACTATTTTATATTCGAAATCTAAATCTTTGTTCTTACTTTTCCAAAACGTGACTGCGGCACATTTAGTATAATTAATTTCAATTTGCCATTCTTTGTACCACGCTGAAATGGCTCTTAAATCTTCACGCAGTGACTGATGATCCTCCTGCTTTTTTTATTTTTTATATAGAACGGTGTCATCGGCGAAAAGCCTAATTTTACTACGAACAACCGAGCAGATATCATTTACATAGATTAAGAAGAGCAGAGGGCCCAATACACTTCCCTGAGGAACACCCGTGTGGGGACGAGTATTTTCCATCGATGACAACTATCTGTTCCCTATTCGAGAGGAAGTCTCTCACCCAACCGACAACTTTCGGATTGATATCACATTGTCCTAACTTCGCAATTAATTTCCTATGAGATACTTTATCGAACGCCTTCCTGAAATCAATGAATATGGCATCGACCTGAGTATTTTTCTCTCCACATCGCAACAAATCGTCCACAAACAGGCCGAGCTGCGTTTCGCCTGATCTACCTCTCCGGAATCTGTGTTGGCATTCGCTAAGCAATGAATGACTATCTAAATAGCGCATTACTAATCTATAGACTATATGCTCAAGTATCTTGCACGATAATGAAGTTAAGGATATCGGCCAATAATTTTCGGGGTTCTCTTTGTCGCCACCCTTATGGATGGGCGTAACGTGTGCCACTTTCAAATCTTTAGGAACTACTCCTTCCCTAATGGATTTCTCGAATATAATTTTCAAATACGGCGCGATTTCAGCAGATAATTCTTTCATTACACGCGCGGGAATTTCCTCCGGTCCAAGAGATTTATTTGGCTTAATCGAATGAAGTTGGAGCGCGATGCCATTTTCCGAAAATTCCAAATCTTCCATCGAATCGCCCTGATGCAAAGGAATAGGGGTTTCACATTCATCGTCATCACGAGTAAAAGCTTTCTGAAAGTGATGGTCTAATAGGTTTGCTTTATCCGTACTATCGTGAACTACGTTTCCCGTTTCCGATGGCAGTGACGCAATAGTGGGGCCCCTACCTTGAACTTCCCTGGCGTAAGACCAAAATGCTTTCGGGTTCTCTTTGAAGTTATCCTGTAAAACCTTCTTTTTATAATTGTTAAACGCATTACGCATTGCTACTCTGGCTATGGAGAGCGCCTCCTTGTATTGCTGCTTTATTATTGCAATCTGTTCGACCGTAGCTGTTGAGGATGTGTTATTTACGCGAATGTGGAGTTTTCTTTGCCGTCGGAGAGCGCTTCTTACTTTCTGGTTGTACCATCTAGATTCTGCACTATCACGCTTCAGTTTGCTCGGAATAAATCTATCTGTACACTCTCGCATTATATCTGTGAACATGCACCAGGATTCCTCCGCGTCTGCACTATCGGTTAAATCGCTGAAATTATTATATTTATTTCGCAGAAAAGACCTAAATCTTGTGAAATCGGCTTTGGCGAATACATAAAGTTTTCTTTTAGCCTTAACCTGTTTCTCAATATTTAACTGAAATTCCACGTACACTGCCTTGTGATCGCTTATTCCCTCAGCATCAGATACTCTATTCATACGCTCAGGAAGATTAGTAACAAATAAATGTAATATATTATTAAATCTCGTAGGAAATCTCACTAACTGATACAATGAGTCCTTACCGAAAGTTTCTAGTAAAGCCTCGCACGATTCACGCTCTCTACCTCCGGGATAAAAGCAATTATGGCTCCAATCAATTGATGGAAGATTGAAATATCCCCCGATTATAATGGCTTTATCTTTACTAGATGAATTTAGCGTCGCCACTTGTTTCTACAGAGAATGAATAGTTTCCACGCTCGCATTTGGGGGTCTATAAAAAGCGCATATATTTATAGTTTTTGAGTCGCTTCCTTTCACACGACACCCAACACTTTCGTCTTCGTCGTCGTTAATCTGTATTGGGTAACTTTTGTATTTATTGCTAACTGCTATAAAGACTCCACCTCCCGACCGGATACAGCGATCTTTTCTGAAGACGCTATAGTCACGAGGAAAGATCTCCTGACTGGCTATGTCTGCCGTAAGCCAACTTTCTGTGCCTATATCTACATCAGTACGCAGACTACGAATAAGATGTTCAAATTCGGCCTCCTTCCTGCAAATGCTGCGACAATTAACCGTAATGATATTTAGTTTTTCGCTAAGACTACGTAACGATTCCTCGCGGTCTACTGAGCTATTATTATTGTTATTATTATTAGTATTATAATTATTATCATTATTTACTGCCTCCTTATCCTTCCTACTATGTCGACTATTTCTACTGTTACTTAACGTCGGGTTAAGGTCGCACGCATTATCTACGGAACTGTTGCATGGAAAATCTTTTATACCCATACCTTCGATAATTCTGTTACCGCACGGATTTCTTACATTTTCCTCTATTGTGCTCTCAATTAATCCCGTACCTGTAAGCTGCCTACATCCTAACCTACCATCTGATCTACTACTGACGTGCATCTCAACGCTTGCTGAAAAATTACAATTGCTTAAATCTAACCTAAAAAAGCCCTAGAATGCTCAAAAAACCTACGCGTTGCCGCCTCCGCAGCCTCGGCAGTGTAGTGCACACCAGAACCATTTAGGGATGCCCTACATGAGTCCAGGACCGGCCTCAGGTCAACGAAGTCCACTCCATTGCCCCTACAGAAGTCCCACAGCCTACGGATCAGCCCAATCAATCGGCTCCAAACCATAGAACCGCAGTCCGTCCGAGGAACAATGCTACAGATGGAAAGCCGCACATCAGCACCAGACTCCTCTCGGACACGAGCAACCTCAGCGGCCAAGTCCTTAAAAGAGCTTAAGACCTCCTCGGAGCCGCGCTTCGAAGCGTCATTGGTACCAACATGGGCCACCAATCGCAGCGAGGAGCAACCCGTGCCCGATACCGACACCCTGAACTCCTTCGTCACCTGGGGCACCGAACCTCCTGGTATACACATGGAGAACACCCGCTCGTGAACTCCCTCCCGGCGGGCCCGTGACAGTAAAGGCGCTACCACACGCCGGACATTGGAGCTCCCTATCACTAACAACCCCCTCTTTCCCCCCGAGCTCTCCTTGGGCCCGGCCTCCACCGAGGAGACGGGAGCGGGCACGGGCGTAACGGCAGTGGAGTCGTCCTCCGACAACACTAAAAACCGATTAGTAACAGGAAGAGGGGCCACCGAGGCGTTCCCAACTCCCTGTCTCCGCAACACCACCCCACGATCCCCCCGAGTGGACAGCACACACCACTCATCGGGCTTCCGGACCGAAGGACCCTCGACCCGCGAAGAGGAGCCAGGAGCCTCCCCGATCGCTCTGCCGGCTTCCGCACCCAGGCGAGCCCGAGCCGCCATTTTGGCGCGGTTTGCTTTCAGGGAAGAACCCGCACCCCTCCCACGCGCCATGGATGCCTTCGATCTTTCCACCCTCTGAAGGAGGTCCGCAACCACCCTCTCCATCTCCGTGATCCGAGACCTCATGGCCTCGCAACCAGCGTCGCGCAAGAAGGAGGAAACAGGAGTCCTAGGAGAAGCCATCCTATCCTATTAACTAATCTGTACTATCTATATAAATATACTAGAACTAACGTAAATACGCGGTTGGCTGTCTTCAAGGTTAAATTAGGGTCGAGCTCAGGTAAAAAGTGAAAGGGAAAGTGTTTCACTACACCAACAACGTTAGTAAATAAGCAAGAAAGTTTAGCACAAGAGCAATGTAGATTTAGAAGCTAAAGAAATGTTAAGGTAAAAGGAAATAATTAATAACCAGTAAGATAATACGCTACTATAAATAAAATTACAAAGATTACGGATTTAGTGGCTGAGAGACGCAATTAACTACTATGATACGGCAAGAGAAGGATGAGTAAGCTTTTCGCTCAAGTATGAGTTAAACTACAATTACAACAATACAATTAACGTAAGAAGATGAAAAAAATAAGTAAATAGGAATAAATAAAGAAAAATACTAGTTCTACTTAACACAACAATACGGCTACAGCTAAACTACAGCTACTGCTACTACTACAGATGTCGCTCGCAGGAGGAAGTGAAAAGCACGTCCGTCCTCTTCGAGGGCCAGGTGAAGACTCCATATATCACATAATAAGTATTTCACACACGTAAATTGTTGTGAAAAACATAAATAATTTACACTTATATACTTGGTTTACAAACAAAATATCGTTACTTTCCACTTTTTCACTCGACTTGGCTTACGAGCACGGGCGAGGTCGCTTCTAGCCGCTGACTTACAATTATGCCATCTAGTGGCACGTGATCGACATATTCATGGCAGGAGGGTTTGGCTAGATATCGTGCTAGATCGGTGCATTATTTTGTGCATAAAAGGGATAAATTTATATTATCACACTTCTATTGATATTTAAACTTTGAAAAATATATTTTTGAATCATTTTAGATTTTTCAATGTCAGAGGGGACCGAATAGTTATTGAATTAGATCACTGACATTTTTTGTGTGTGGTAAGTGTTAAATTGCGTGACTTTTTGCATAATATTACTAATTTCATTTTGAAAAAAGAAAATAGTTCTATTATGCAAAAAGAGTCTCCTAAATGCAGAAAGATCCATAGAATCGTTTTTCAAGCGCGTGGAATAAAGAAACAAAAAGGAAGCAGTAAAAATATGAAATCGGAATTATAAAATTCGTTAAAAGGAGCTTAAAAATGAAAAAGATCAAGGTAGAGATATTATGCCTAGTAAACCGCTTTATTCTATGGGCTATAAAAAATTCTTTTATTCCGCACTAATTGAAATATATATATCAAACTGGTTTCGCCCTCATGGTTTTCAAACGTGTTTAATTTAGCCGATAACCAAAAAGAAATTTGAATATTAATGTGAACATGCATTAGGAGTAAATAGAAAATATTTTTGGCTTTTGTGGACGCAGAGAAAGACTTTGATCGAGTTAATATGAAGGTAATCTTATACATGCAAAAAGACATCGTAATGGATTTAGCGAGATGAACATTATTTTCAATATGTATGACAAAAATCAGGCAAAATTATAATTGGCAATAGGTATAATAAAGATGTCAAAATTTACCACATAAGTGAGAAGGGCAGCTATTTGTCTCCTGTATTATATATATATATATATATATATATATATATATATATATATATATATATATATAAAGTTATTGCGGTCTTAAAAGAGAAAATACCGACAGGTATAAAAATGGAACTCAATAATGACGGTAAGATTCTCAGGCGAGATTGCCATTATTGTAAGAACAATGAATGAATATTGAATCTTTTTTAGATTTGGTTAGAGTTCAATGGAAGTTATAATTGAGCCGGCCAAAGTTGGCACTTGAAGAGCTGGTTGTCTAGTCGACGATGAAAAGGCGATGTTGCCAAATACTTTTACGACCATCTGTTTAACCCCACCTGCTGAGTAACCGTTCATTACGCATGATGGACTGGCAAAACAGGAGGAGTACGTAAGTGAAAATTTCAATTTCATTGGCGGCCAAGGTAGCACCTTATGTCAACTGAACCTCTGGCAGTTATCGAGGATGTGGGGATGTGTTGACAGTGGAGTCACCAGAGGGTTTACGGTGTCATAGACATGCGTCATTCATGAAAAACTCTGTCGAAGATAAACTGTACCCGGAAGAAACGGATACTACATCTACATATTACCCTGCAAGTCTCCTTGACGGTGGATGGCAGGGGGTGCCGCGCACCAAGTTCCTTACTAATTATTATTCACTTATCTATTGTGGTCACGTATTGTCCTAGGGAAAAATGACTCCTTATACCTCTCCTTCCTACTATCTATTTCGCGAATCTTGTCCTCATTATCCCTCCGTCCGATATACGTTGGTTGTCGAATAATATCCTTCATTTCATTTACGAATATCTCCGACCTATATTTATCTAGAAGTTTAAGTCTCGCCTGTAATCTACGATCTTTCAACGATGGCCAACCCAACTCTTCAATGAGTAACGTAACGCTCTGTTTTTTATCGTAATTCTTTTTCAGGAATCTAGCTGCTCGCCGCTGTATTTTTTCTAAATCCTTTATGAGTCCCCTCTGATATGGATCCCAAACCGCTGCTGCGTATTCCATTTGAGGTCTAACCAAGGATAAATAACAGGATTCTCTCACCTTTTCCGTGCTTTTCCTGACTATCCTACGCACAAAAGGCAACTTCTTATTTGCCGCACCTATCACTCGTCTTATGTGGGTGTCCCAAGACAGGTCACGATTCAAGGTTACCCCGAGGTATTTCACGGATTCCGAAACAGGAATGGTCTCACCATCTATCGAGTAGGTAAACACGGACGATGGGCTTCTAGATTTCCAAAAGTTTAGAACGTTACTCTTTTTCTGATTGATTTCTAGCTGCCATTCCTCTCACCAAACAGATAACGCATCCAGATCATCCTGAAGCCGACGATGGTCGCTAGGACCACTAATTTCTCTATAGACTACGGTGTCATCCGCAAAAAGCCTGATATTACTTTTTACAACTGAGCTGATGTCGTTTATATAAAGCAAGAAAAGCATAGGTCCGATCACACTACCCTGCGGCACTCCAGAGACTACATCTGCCACACTCGAGGATTTACCATCGATGACTACCTTTTTGTTTTCTATTCCAAAGGAAAGCGCGAACCCAGTTAATGACTTTAACATTAACACCAAGATTTCCCAATTTTAATTACAACTTACGTTGGGGAACCTTGTCAAAAGCTTTTCTAAAATCAAGGAACACTGCATCGACCTGCTTATTATTTTCGCCGCATGATAAAACATCATTCACAAACAGACCGAGTTGGGTGTCACAGGATCTACCTTTTCTGAAGCCATGTTGACAGCTGACTAAGAGCGATCTACTCTCAAGATAACGCATTGTGTTGCTAACAATAATGTGCTCCAAAATCTTACATGATAATGATAATGACTAGTACTCCTACGGAAAGACCGGAAAATTAATGCTATAAAACTATGCCCAGGTTTTCCATGGAAGGCGACAAAAGATGTGTCAGCGGGAAAATTTGGAACTACATGTTCACGATGGCTATCGTGACATCATCACGGGATGTCGTTCACCCCCTACCCCTCCTGTTTTAATACGAAAATCTTGCAAATACAAAGTGGACGTACAGAAGAAATGGACTTAAATTAAAGAAAGAATTGCATTTAAGATATCAAATTTATTACCGTATATCACAAATTTTGAGAATATAAAGTCATTATCTAAATACATAACAGTGATATATTTGTAAATACAAAACAGATTTTAAAATGAATTATTGTAACCAACGTTTATTACGTTAATACCTTTTATGCATGAAAAATTATTCAAAGGAAATTCACGTGAACGATGAAGAACGTAAAACTTTCACATCAAGAATGAATTTGGGGATCAACGAAAAATATATTGCAAAGTGATTTCTTCTGCTTTGTAACACAATTAATTATATTTCTGTTCCACTTGTAAGAAGAATAAAAATGAATTTCTAAGAATGACAATCATTAAACCTGCTAATCCTAATGAAGTTGATGCAAGGGGCAATGGGCCTGCTTCTAATGTAAAATAATACAAATGCACTAATGGCCCTTAGACATCATCCTATTCCTCTTTATTCTTCATTTATTGTTGATATTATCAATTTTTGAAATTCCAATAAGTTAATTATGCTGACGATTTTCAATTTTCCTTTGATTTCCTTTCAACTGGTGAAACAAGTGAAATGCTCCCCAGTAATACGAAAACCAGAAAAACTATTTTTTTCGTTATTTATTCAGTACAGATATAATTATTATGCGTATTACCAATGTATTTTATTCGAACCACTGAGCTGATTTATTGCTATGGGTGAATAGGAGAGACAAGTATGACGTCTGGTACACATAAAAATTACCCGTCCTTAAATACCTGTAGACGAATTTCTCCTCGATTCTCAAGATAATCGATTATTGGAATTGGTAATTAAAATTCGGAATACATTAATTCAGACGTTCATAATGGGTCCTCCACTGATCACCCAATGCCATTTTCATTGTTATCATCTAATCAAGTCCATCTTTCTCTTTTTATGACTCACAATTAATATTTATATTCGGCCGTAATCGAATACATAGCTAGTGACATTCTGTCTTCTTAAACTAAAATATGTATATCATTGCCAAAGAAATATTTTTGATATATTTCCGAAATAGATCGCTTTCAATAATTCATAAGGAATATATTTTTTTCGTGAAATGTTTACTACTTACCATTTTGGATATATTAAACTTTATGTTAATTCTCCAAGGTTATGAATCTGTGACACCCTGTTAATGTAGCAGACCATATTACGACCCTCTTAAGTCCATTCATCTAGCAGTAATTATAAAATGTGATATTATTATTAAAATACTGCAATGCATATTATTTTCATAAAGTAATATTTACTTTAAATACATAGATGCCTATAGAAAATGAGAAAGTAAAAATTATGAGAAATACTCGGAAGTTGAAGAGCTTTGTTGCATAATATTTTAGGTACAAGGGCAATGTGTCCATCACGTTACAATCTTTTCATATCTAACACTACCAGATATCGTCATCGATGTTTAATATCATTGATTGTTTAATTTGCCTACGTTATTATCTCAAAAGGTACTGTAACACTATTTTTATATTTACATGTTAAAGCGGAGAAATATGTGCATCGTTATTAAGCTCCGGTTCTATTAAGGTCTGCACACATAGCGGTTGTATGGGCATGGCCGGCTCGATGTACGACGGTGCTTGGGGGCTGCACGAAGTAGCAAAGTATACGGGCAATAGTCCGATCATATATCTATATATATTACTTGTAAGTAGATAAGTATGTACTGGATAGCAATTTATGTCTCGGAACACGCGAGATTATGGATTATTATAATGTAGATTATTCATAATGTATTATTTTACGGATAAATGAATTTATGATAGATGTCATTTAAACATCCTAACACAATTTGCCGGAAGGTGACCACTAATGTACATCGCCAAGGTCGTTAAAATACCTCGGGACGCCCCTGAATATAAGAATACTATTTGAAAGCAAATTATTCTTGAATTGAACGAACATGCTGGAAGATGTCATTTTGTCATGCCACAAGTGAACCTGTTGCATAGATAGCTACATAGGTTACGTATTTTTTTGAAAGGAGTTTTGGCCTCCCAACAGTTTTGATACAAATCCAAGTAAGAGATAAGTATAAAGTTAGAAAATGAAACTGGAAGCAGTAGACCGAAGGAAAGACAGGCAGAGGAATGAGATTTTTATCCCGAAGAAGGTTTTGAAGAAGACGGAGGGCAGACAAGAGAACACCTTTGCTCAAAGGAACCCCTGGTAGATACTGAGAATTGGGGCATGTGTTAACAATGGAGTCATCAGAAGTATTATTATGTCATAGACATATATCATTCATAAAAAACTAGTTCAAAGGTCAACAGGATCCGGAGGGGTGGGATACTACCTTTTCATACTGAGAAAATATCATCCAATCACGTAGAAGCTGCCAGCCCGAGACGAAGGAACAGATTTCCAGAGAGGACAGAAGCATCGGAAAATCTGTCACACTCTCACGCCTCAGGTGTTTCATCCCAACTTTCAGAAGTGGAGGATCATCAGCCAGTCACCTAGAAGCTGCTACCCTGAAATAAACAGAAGTTGAATAGAAACATATTAGACATTACATAACATATTATAAGCTTAATATAAATTTCGGTCGTCTAAATTTTCTGTGAGTAATCTTAGCGAACATACTGTTCAATTATAAACACACTCACCAGGTACACTTGGGTGGAACCGAGCATTCCTAACATTTCCAGCACTTTTTCTTGGAGAAACACCGGGTACATCGTCACACATATGGTACGGACATCATCTGTATGACAACGGAGAGAACACATAATCACAGTATGATAGCTATTGAAACATAAACGGACCAGATATGGTGTGGGGTTTTTTAACGCCAAATTACCTCATCATCATCATGCTTCTGTCCGAAGACAGGTTTTAACTGAATCGCTGCCTCCATTTCTCTCTCTCTCCCTAGAAGCCTCTTTTATACCTCTATAAGTATCATATCCCTGCTTTATATTATCTAATATTCCTATTCTTTTTCTCCCTCTTCCTCTTCTTCCACTAATTTTTCCTTCTAAGATCGTCCTTTGTAAACACTGTCTTCTCAATATGTGCCCTATCCAATTTGCTTTTCTTTTCCTGATTGTTTTTATTAGCGTCCTTTCTTCTCCCAGCATTTCTAATACTTCTTCGTTTCTCTTCCTCTCTGTCCATTTTACTTTCATCATTCTTCTCCATACCCACATCTCAAAACTTTCTAAATATTTTTCCTCCTTTCTCCTTACCGTCCACGTCTCTGCACCATAAAGAGCTATGCTCTATATGCAGCATTTTGCTAATTTCTTCCTTGTTTCTAAATTTATTTTCTTGCTTGTGAAAAGCTCCTTCTTCTCGTTAAATGCTGCTTTTGCCATTGCAATCCTACTTCTGATGTCCTGTGTACTACTTCCATACTGCCGAGATATTTGAAACTACTTACTTGTTCCAATTTTTGGCCATTTACCATTATATTTAATTCTTTATGTTCCTTTGAAACCACCATGACTTTTGTTTTTTTTTTGTATGATCTTCATTCCATATTGTTGGCCAACCTCCACTAGTCTGTCTGTCATCCTCTGAAGCTCTTTCTCGCCTTCTGCTATTAAGCCCTGATCATCTGCGTATTATGTATTGTTAAAAGGCGGATAATACAAATAAAGGCAAATTTTAATTATTTCGGTAAAATTATTTCCATCTTACTGTTATCAAATAAGCTATAAAAAGCTTCCTTTTAACTTTATTATAGTTCTTATTCATAGAGATCATGTGCACTTACTTTGTGTACTTCCTAGCTTAAAGTAGAGTTCTAGTTATCCACGCATTGTATATTAGCGTGTATTTTGTGATTAATTGTTCAGAAGGAGTTAAAAAATGAAAATTAAAGGTAAGTACATGAGGAGAAACTGGCGTCAGTCTTGTGTAACATATACAATAACTGTGGTTTATAGTATTCACCGAGAAATGTGGTCCGAGGAAAGCAAGAAAATTCTCTACTTACAGAGATTTAGGAGCGATGGTCGCAGATTTATCCCTACAGGAAACCACCTTCGCTCAGTAGGTGTCTGTGCCATCTATGATAGGAAGAGGATATTCTTCTTCCAGAGTTTTGTTAAGGTGGAGTTATTGCAGCATCCATACATGGTCATCACTGGCTGCAAGTATTTGAATTTTATAAAAGTGCATACATTATGGCCTTTGGTATATGTGGATTCAAGTGAAAATTAAAAGTCAAAAATCCGCAAATGCTAAAATTTGTGAAATATTCCTGAATCTAAATAAGTCACTTATTATGAATTCCACTAAAGAGAATAACTCGACAGGATTCGCCTATTATAGCGTCATCATGTCGAGTAAATGCATTTTGTGGCGGCTAAATAAGTGTGTTATTTCAGTATTATATTATCAAGTGAACGATATTTTGTGGAAATTATAATACGTTTTTAATTTCTGTAAAAGTTAACATATTAGATACTAAGATCGCAGGTATGTCTTGGAGAAGAAGAGAAGAAATGTGAAATTATGATTTTCGATCACAAGCCGGTTTCATCTACCATCGATAACAAACGCCTCTACCATCAAAATTTTATTATAATTTGATAGTGGGTTCATCAGTTACCAATGGAAGATAGATTATTTCTTCTTCCAAAAGTTTACAAGGAATATGTGCAGAAGCGTTTCGCATCACAGGTTAGAAGTTGTTCCAGAAACACGAGTTCCTCTTCTGCCACAATTGCTATACGCTGAAATAAAAGATAATTAAAATTGTCGTATTTGGTACGGAGATGGTGGGTCTTCCTTGTAAAAGTATCATCATGCATATTTCTTCGATATTCCTGAAAGCAGTAGAATTTATTCATTCAGAGAGTGGCTGAAGAGCGACCCTTCTAGCATTACACTACACTGATACTGGTCCGTCTGAAAACATTAAAAATAATTGAATGTAAGCTCTTCTATACCGAGTTGTAGATTCTTTCATCGATTATATTGCTACTTACAAAAAACAGTCTAGTTTCATCTTTTTGTAATTGTAATCTGTACCTGCATTTTCCGGGGTAGCAAGAAAAATTTCTACTTTAGGGATTGGATTAGCAAAGGCCATGTCTTCCTAAGATATGGAGGACAGTCTTCATTTCGGGATACTATAATACATTGTTCTTCTTCTAAGAGTAATTTAGACAAATGCTATTACGACCCCTTGCGGTTCATAAACAATTTTTCTATTAAGATCTCATTACCATTTTAAAAATCAAATACATACCACATTGAACCGCAAAATGTCTACTTTGTTTATTTATAATTTATTCTAAACTAAGTTTCATTTGCTAAAGATCAAATGTTCTTAGAAGTCACAGTTAGGCCATTCCATGTATTGTGCAATGCAGATTTAATGTATTAATCAAATAACAAGAAAAATAGTTCGATATATAAATTTCAATGTCTAGATTGAAAAAATCTACTTCTAAATACGTTTTGAAACAAAGATAGAAGAATTATCTTAACACCAAGTAATACAAGCAAATGCATAATGAGAAACAAGAAATAATCAAGTTAAACATTTTTGTAAATAATTCAAAATATTTCAAAATAAAACATAATGAGACATCGCTATGGTATACATATTTCATTCTATAACAAAGACAATTCTATTCCCTGACGTTTACGTTGTAGTTTAACTTCCAGAGAACTAACTATAATCAACGAATAACCACGGGAATTTTGAAATATAAATTTCTATTACTCAATCTAAAATTGCGTCTTATTTTGTGAACAACTTGCACGTGCCGTGTTCACGTCCAGAGCAATGGATGGCACAGCGAGGCTTAATCCTTAAAAATGAGAAGCAGTTGTCGAAATGCATCACGTACACACAAAAGCGATTGAATCTTCCCTCCTTCCTTCCTCGGAGATTTTCCCAGTGCAGGTAACTGATGAGAAAATGTAAAAGCATTCTGAAAAAACGCATCCACGTAAATCATAGAATGTTTTTCAGAAAAATTACTTTCAAGAATATATGCTTTTTTAAGACTTACCGGCCTCTTTTCCTTGGAGAAAAGAGCAATTACACTACGCGGGTTTCAGTAAACCGCAGTCTGCCAGTGCACAGTTCTCTCGTAATGAAGGCATACTATATACATACTCGACAGAATCACAGACTCGTACTCTACTACGCAATAGGCAATGGCGGATTCCTAAAAAAGAAAATGTCCTCTGTGATAACAGAAACATGGAAAGTGTGGAATTGGGGAGCAGTGGCTGCTGCTGTAGCGCAGTTGGTGACACCGTATCATCTTGGCGAAATACGTGTAAATCTTGGGTATCTACTCTCCCATAAGAATTTCGTACCCCTGGATCCTATCTTTGAAAACTGGGAGAATATCAGTCAGCCACGTCATTGAAACTATTTCTATTTCTCAGCCGTTCTACCCAGGTTGTAAATGTGGGGTTAAGAGAAAATACTTCATCAGAAACTTTATGCAAAACTAGTTTAGACGTTTCTTCTAAGTTTCTCGGTAAAATTGCAATGGAAATTTATTTAAAACTAAGATAGAAACTCGGGACGTAAATAAAATACAGGCGAATATTAACACGTATATGGTTTATTTATTTTAACACTGAATTCAAATAGGTAATGAGTTGTCTAGGAATTGGTTTTTAATCGGATAACAGAAGAATTTCGTCAAATACAATTTTCAACTCCTTCTGACAAAATAGATTGCCATCATTTGAAATAATATTTTTACTTGAAAATTTCAATAGGCTGGGGACAAGTGGTAATTTCGCTTCACGCCAACTACCGGAACTCTTCACCAACCCTTGAGAAGTGTCTTATTACAGAAGCAACCTACTATACTACGCCTTCCCCGTAACTGAATAACGAGTTTTTTTGCATTAATATTGAGCTAAATAATTGAAAAAATGAAAGTCCCCTATCCGCGGTTTCCGATGTAGGAGCATATTATCTAGAAATAAGTGAAAATGTATCCGAACCACGCATTGTATATATGTGTGAACAATTTGATTATTTTTCAGAAGCATTGTAGAAACTGACAAATTCAAGATATTTGATAAGGGGCTGGCGTTACACAGGCAGCCTGTCAGAAAGATTTATAGAATTCGCTTACTGGAAGTCTGTGTGGTCTTCGAAAACTAGAGAATTTATTCTTTCACGATGGTAGCAAAGAGGTAGAGGGAACGAATCGTTCCCGCGAATAAGGATAATGCCAGCGACGAATGGTCTATGTCAGAAGTAAAAGAAAATACAATTATAAGTAATGAGGACGGCCCTGTAACTGTAAATAAAAAGACATGAAAGTACTAGAGCTCTTTTCCTCCATTGAATGGATGAGGTGGAGATATAGCAACTTTTTCCATTACACGAAAAATATAATCAAAATTTGACATACATGATACCGAGATGGTGGGTCTTTCGTGGATATCTGGGGCATCGTGCAGTCAAGTTTAATCAGCTCCTCTTACTGGGTGTCTGTGCGTCGCATTAGTCTAAGAGAAGTTTCTGTAGCAAGAGAAATTATACGTTAAAGGTGAAGCAGCGTTTTTATTTATGCCTTCACCACTGGTTGCGGATATACCAATCAAACATTATAGCTGCTTCTTACTTTCGATATCACATATATGAACAAATATAAATTTATAAGAGGATACAAATGTTTAGGCACTTCCCGATGAGCTTATAGACTTGGAATAGTGTGTGTAGGACCATGTGCATAACCGACTAGAAATCGAAAATCTTAAAACATTCAATAATACGTCCGCTAACGTTTCGCAAATATTTAAACAATTATTTAATATGTATATATTTATGAATATTCTACGATGCTATTTTTTAAAATATAGATTCTGTGTAATAATTGTGTATGGCTGAAAGCGAAATTCTTATATATGAATGTATTTCGCTGTTAAAAATTCTTATATTTTAGCAAATATATATACACACGCACGCACGCACGAACGCACACACACACACACACACAGACACAGACACACAGACACACACACAGACAGACAGACACAGACAGACACAGACAGACAGACACAGACAGACAGACACAGACAGACAGACACAGACAGACAGACACAGACAGACAGACACAGACAGGCAGACAGACAGGCAGACAGACACAGACAGACACAGACAGACAGACACAGACAGACAGACACAGACACACACAGACACACAGACACACACACACACACAGCCTCGTCAGAGATGTTATCAACACCACCAACAGTGCCAACGACCCTCTCGCAGTGCTCTTCCTAGACCAACGAAAAGCGTTCGATAAGGTAGATCACAATTACCTTTACATGACATTAGGAAGAATGGGGTTCGGAAATACGTTCATCGATTACCTGAAGACACTATACCATGAAGCTCGGTGTCACGTGCGTGTAGCTAGCAACCTTACCAGCCCGATACCCGTCAAGAGAGGCATCAAGCAGGGCTGCCCACTTTCGGGGCAGTTATACTCCCTTTCCCTAGAACCACTCATCGGCATGCTCAAGCGCAGAACAAGGGGCCTCCCCCTACCGAACCCGTCCGTAAATACACTCGTTGTTAGTGCCTACGCAGATGATGTTTCCGTCTTCATCACCAGCAATGAGGACTTCGAACGAGTAGCTTCATGCTTCAGGGATTTCTCGCGCGTATCCGGTGCATCCCTGAACACCCTGAAAAGCAAAGGTCTTTGGGTAGGCAGGTGGAAAGGGAGAACAGATAGACCGCTGGGTTTTACCACCAAATATTTAGGGGTCATTGTTGGTAATGACAGCCGTGTAGTCCACCATGCCAACAACGAAGAAATAAACAACAGAATCTCAGAAGCCCTCCGAATCTGGAAGCCAAGATTAGGTCCACTACCACTGAGAGCACGAGCACTAGCCATTAATCAATGCATTGCCCCCAAGATATGGCACATTTTACAGTGCTTCACTCCATCCTCGCAGTTCCTTAGGCGCCTTCAGGCGAGACTCGCGGGGTTTCTGTGGTACCGTGGGAAGCATTGGACTGATGGAAGAGTTTTAACAACGCCTATTAAAGAAGGGGGCCTCTCCCTTGTAAGCTTGGAAGACAAAATGTTGGCATTCAGGTTCCTATTTTGTCAGCGTCTGCTTTTCGGTGAACATGAAAGCCCTTGGAGAATCTTTGCAGCCAAAATACTCAAAAGATATAGACGACAAGATCAGGTATTTGGAATATTTCTCTCGCAACAAAACCCTTGCTACAGTAGAACCATTGGCCCGTTTTACAACTCCATCTTGAAGGCCTGGTCGATACTTAACCCGAAGATCGCGGATAATGCATACGAAGAAGAAAACGGGCGTCCATTCCCAACAGGATGGCCGCCACCCAACCCGTGCCCAGATTTTCAAATCAGGAGTGTGAGAGTTAAAAGTTTCATTCCTCTACCTATAAAGAAAAGATGGGCATATCACGAACTTCTGTACATGCGGAGAGGAGGTGCATGGCCAATGAAAGGAGGGATTACTGAGGACAAAGTCCACTGGCAAGAAATAAGAGCTTTACCGACTTTTGGCCACGATGCAGATATAGCGTGGAGAATAGCCCATGGAAAAGTGGCAGACGCCGTCTTCCTCGGCAACATTGGCGTACTCGAAAGTAGAACTTGCCCATGGTGTCCGGGCCAAGTGGGAGACACGTGGCATTTAATATTTGAATGTAGAAAGGTTCAATCAATATGGAATACCGTCACAACTTATGTTAAAGCGCTAACTGGAAGAGGTACCATCTATCCCCAAGATCTCTATTCGGGATTAGCGAAACAAACATGGGATAAGGATGTCGAAATAAAACTTTCCAACTACCTAATAACCTTAGCAAAGGCGACAACTTATAAACGGATGACGTTGTATTTCAGAGGTAAAGTAACAACCCTTGAGCTCCCCGAATATTTGATACGTACACTAGACAGAAGATTGAGAAACGAGTACCAACACAGCGTTGTAATGGGCCAAGAAGAAGCATTCAAGAACATATGGTCACATAGGAATGTACTATGCAGCATCAACGGAGATGGACCCACTCTTCACACAGACCTTGCATAAAATATGAACGAGTCTTGAAAAAGAGACGAAATATTAAGCTGGATAAATACATAAAGGGGGAAGAAGGCAATATGCAGTGGAACATGGGCCCCAAGATTGGTGTTGCAGCCCCTTTGGCGGGGCCCACCCAGTGCTTGCCTCCCAGTTCCGAGAGCTGTCATCGAAATACAAAATGATTTTAAAATAAATAAATGAATGAATAAATGAATCAAAGACAATGATTAAATAAATACATAAGGTGACGGTGAGAGCATAAAATCTCCCCGACTCCAGTGATAAATAATAATAATAATAATAATAATAATAATAATAAACACACACACACACATATAGACGCTAAGCGGGCGAGCTTGGGACATGAATAGTTTTTTTAAATTTAGAGATTACTGTGTTAGCGTACATTAACATCTAAAATTCCCTAGTACATTCTTATTTCGGCCGTTTAAAATTTTCTATTTTATAGAATTAGCTAAATATTAATGAATTTTGAATATTTTACAGCATTAAAATTTGGAAGAAATGTATGAATTATTACCCAAAATTGTAAAAAGTATATCATTATTAAATTTGCTAATTTTAGGGATTGCATTTATTACAATATTGTACTTAAAAAATGAACAAAAATCGGCCAGAGGCAAAAATTTGAATATATAAATATTATTTTCTAAAATAAACATAGTTATTTGTTTAGCTTGCAGAATTTAAGCACCATTGACCTGTTTTATATATAAATAAGTACATACCCTGAGACTTATGGTGAAAGAGGAAACAAAGGAAAATTGATAATGAAGGAAACTTCACTTTTTAAGGGTCCTTTTTTAGGCAAGATTCCATAGAAGAAATACAACACTTATTGTAATTACCGCTAAAATTATTTACTCGACCGGTTTCGTCTATTCCAGCATCATCAGGTTAAGTAAATCTCTTTAGTTGAAGTTTTGTAAGGGTACTATTTAAACGTTGTCCGTTTGAGTCAATTTAATTTATTTGATATTAAAATAAGATATTAATTCTATGAAAATTAAGATGTTTGATAATGAAATGGTGGGCATTGATTTGAGAAGAAGAGAAAAAAAAAATTTTAATTTAAGACATTCGATCGGGAGCTGGCTTGTCTCCCATGGATTACACATGTATCCCACCGAGAAGTTTTATTGTCCTCTCCTGGAGGGTACATGTGATATCCACGAAAGCAAGATAATATCTTCTTCCAGAGAATTGATGAGGAGCACGTCCAGCAGCGTTTTGTCTGGCAGATGTAGAAGTTGTTGCAGAAACGCTATATTTATACATATATGCTTTTATTATGCTACTATAGCTACAAGCTGAACAATGGGAAGGTAAAAGATTTATGCTTCATACCTAGATGGCGGATCTTCCTTGAAGAAGCGTTATTATTATTCCCAACTGTATTTCTACAATGTATATGATAGTATACGAGTTTCTTCGTTTGGAGGTTCGATTAAGGGCGATCCTGGTAGCCAGGGTCGTCTCAAGGATCAGAAGGCCATGAAACTACTGTTCCTCCTGGAAAAATAGAAATACTTATTTCATGTACTTCATAACGACCTGCTGTTACCCATAGATTACACAGAAAACACAATGTGAGCCTTAGAAATTTATGCAATTCGGTTCAAGTGTCTCCCATGAAAGCAGGAGAATTTTCTTCTCCCAGAAAACTGATGAGGAGATGATGCAGCAGTATTATCTCGCATGGATAAAAGCGGACGCAGAGTTGCAATTTATATTAGCATAATCTACGATTCCTTTGGAACGTGCGATCCAATGAAAATTAATAAATAATATATAAAATGGTAAACTGTTTATACTCCCATGGAATTCAATTACACTGCAATAAACGTAATATCATCTTCTTTAACAGGAAGTCATTGTAACCCACGAAGGCGAATGTTTGTTCTTCTTCCAGGGAATTAATAGAGAGATGGTTTATCGCCCGTTTGTCTTACACTGACAGCAATTTTAGCAGGTAACATGCATTTTATATAAACCCATACTCTGCTACCGTTAATGCAAGTGGAAACAAGTGAATATTTTATACCGAGATGGCGGGCCTTCCGTGGATAGCATAGCCACACCGTAGTTAAGTTTTATAATCTTATCAAACTGTGTGTCTATGCTACCCAACAAAGGCAGACAATATTCCTCTTCCAGAAATTGATTGGAGGACTTGCAGCAGCGTCTTTCCTTACATGGTTACAACTCGTGGCAGGTACGGATATTTTATATCAATGCATACCCAGAGACATTTGTTTTATGCAAAAATAAAGAAAATTAAAACAAAAAACTACTCTAATGAATCATGCATAAAATATATCATTTATTTTAATTTCAACTAAAAATTAATAACTACAGTCAAACTCGTTTATAACGAGCACGGTTGTAACGAGTTCACGGCTATAGTGAGCAAATGCTACCTCCAAGATAAGTTTACATGCATTTACATACAAATATTTCACGTATATAACGAGCACGCTTCACGGATATATCGAGCAAACTTCGAGCACTTCTCACTGTCTCAAACGCGGCGGTGGTCAGCCCCTTCAATCCTCATAGTGACCCAAAATATGTAACCATGTGTTCTCGTGTCCAGCCTCTACACCCTATCCCCCAGGGAGGTTAAAGACCTTCGTCCAAACCAAGAATTCCCAACTTGCAGGTGCAGTGGTACTCGCGGAGGTCCTTTGTCCTCTCCTCCCAACCCCCAGCTCTTTTACAGCCAGGAAGTTGTGTTTGGAAGGGGGTAAGGGCATGTACAATGGCGCCCACCCCCGTCGATCAGACGAATGCACCCAACACCCTTTCCCACGTAAAGGTGGGAAATCCCACGTTTAATCCGTCTCCTCGTTAACTCTTCTTGGAATTGGTATACTCACAGTTTGCAAAGAAAGTTCGTAGCTTTGATCACAAAAATCAGTTGAGATTTTGCCCTTGAACGAGTAACATGTCCCTACATAAAAGGAAGTGTTTGTCTATTCGCGAAAAGGTTGATATTATTCGAGAGTTAGAGCGTGGTAAAAAAATGTTGAAGTGTGTAAAAAATTTAATTTATCGTCGTCTACGGTTTCAACCTTATGGAAAAACAAAGAAGCGATTTTATCTGTACTAGAGAACAACCTAACAACGAACAAGAAAATGAGGAAGTGCGACTTGGGTACTATTGATCAAGCACTTTTGGAGTGGTTTAAGAGGCAGAGAAATGCTGGTTTCCCCATCAAGGTACAGGTAGATAAATTTGCAAAACAGTTAGGACACGAGAACTTCACATGCAATAACGGGTGGCTTGATCGTTTTAAAAAACGGCATAACATTGTTTATGCGAAAGGCCCTGTCAGCAGATTCAAAAACGGCAAGTGAATGGGTGAAAAGTGTTTGGGAGGAGTGTCGAAAAGGTTACAGAGAAGAAGACATCTACAATGCCGACGAAACTGGACTGTTTTACAACATGATGCTTGATGTGTTGGTGGCAAAAGACCTAAGAATCGTTTAACAGTTTTAATGTGCGCAAACATAAATGGGACTGACAAAAAAAAACTTTTTGTTATTGGTAAGTCACAAAAGCCACGTTGTTTCAAAAATGTAAAGAAGCTTCCCGTTGAATATGCAGCTAATAAAAAGGCATGGATGACTTACAATATTTTTCAGAAATATGGAAGTCAGTGGAACAACGAGTTACGGAGGAAAAATAGAAACATTCTACTCCTTGTCGATAACTGTCCTGCGCACCCACATATGCAGGAGTTATCCAATGTAAAACTGGTGTTTTGCCTCCAAATGCGACTTCTATTTTGCAGCCAATGGACATGGGGATAATTAAAAGTTTTAAATGCCATTTCAAGCGATTTTTTGTTCTACAGTTGATTGAAAGGAGGGAAAGAGGTTTAGATGGCTACGTCTCTGTATTGGATGCAATTCATTTGATGACAGATGCATGTTTCACCTACAACGATCATAAACTGTTTTCGAATGTCTGGTTTAATATCGGGAGAATTTTCGATTGATAACCATAACGTTGATGAAGATCAGAATGGCTTAAAGAAAATGGAATTTCGAATTTTGGCCATGTAAATGACATTGACAATTTTGTTCATGTTGATGATGATTTGATTACCAGTGGAATTCCTACGGAGAGTGAAATAATAGAGACAGTATAAAGCACAGCAGACAGTGATGAAGACAATGTTGAATGTGTCGAAGACACAATCCTTACTCAGGTTGCCGTGGAAACATTAAATTATTTTTTTGAAAACATTGACATTTCCGATGGTTTTTAGTGCACTAAGTGTAATAAGAGGAAACTTAAGAGACTTCAAAGTGAAATCTATGAAACAGGCTACTATTCAAAGTTATTTTTGTAAAAAGGGGAGTGATTAAGGATGCAGCTGTGAGTAAATTTTATATGTACGTATGTTTACTTTACATTTTCTAGTTTATTCTCATTTTTAGGTTTTTTCATAAATTTACTAAATAACCTTTCTGTTTATATATTCACTTTTACTTCTTATGTCTTATTTCACCATACGCATGCATGCATTTGCCTTCACGGATATTAAGTTTAACGGCTATAACGAGCAAAACTAAACGGTCCCGTGGCGCTCGTTATAGCCGAGTTTGACTGTATATTCGTATTGCCTATTACACCGTCATCAGTTCGAGTAAATATTTTAGTGTAGGTTACACTTACTGTTCCATTAAGGTGCATTTCCTGTAGTTGAAATCCTTTTAACTAGAAATACAAGAAAAGAAAAAAAATTAATTTAATATTTGACCCTCCTCGGACTCAGAAAGACTAGACTTAAGGAAATGTGACGTAAAAAATTCCGAGCTGCGGTCAAATTTATTTTAGCAGGTAAGCCTACTACGTTACATCTACATCTACATGATACCCTGCATGTCACCTTTTTGGTAGATGGGAGTGGGTGCAGTGCACCAAGGTTCCATAGTTTTCCTACGTTACCTTTTCCTATTATGTTCACTTATCGTCCTAGGGAAAAATGATCCTCTATAATGCTCCCTTCTACAGTCGATCTCGCGAATCTTATCCTCACTGTCCTGCCTTCCGAGATACGTCGGGCTTCTGATAAGTCCTACTAACTTATTCGTTAATCCCTCCGTCATAAATTTCCTATAGCGATGTTCATTTCAGATTTTCTATTGATGGTGTTACACTTTGTTACAATCGCAATTCCTCTTTACAAATCTAGCTGCCCTTCGCTGAACCTTTTCTCGTTAGTGAGTCCCTTTTCGTAGCGATCTCACACAGCTGAAGCATATTCGACCTGCCGTCGAGAATCAAGGATAAATAACATATTTCTTTCACTTTTCGGAGCAATTTCGAACTATTTTTCCTATAAAGGCTAGCTTTTTATTAACGTCACCTATCAATCGGGGAATGTGGGCGTCCCATGAGAGATCACGATGGATCGTGATTCCAAGGTATTAAATCGAGTCTGAAAGTAAAATCTCTACCCCGCCCTACGATTAATTAACATCCAACGTGATATTCTTGGTTCTCCAGAAATTGATGACGCAACTTTTCTTTTGGTTGATCCTTAACTGCCATTTCATACACCATGCAGAAATAGCTTTTAGATAATTTTGGAGATATTGAATGTGAAGAAATTAAAAGATCTATAGGCAGCGCCGTAACTAGCTATTAGAGCACACGGGCAAATCCGCCAAACATGTGCCCCATGCATAATAAAATTTTTAATACCTTTATTTTTACTATATATATATATATATATATATATATATATAATGAACAATTATAAAAATAAACTATAAATGGTGTGATTAAAAACAAAGTAGTTTAATGAGAACCTTTATACATTGTTCTCACAATAACGTGTTTATCCTATCAAAGCAAATTCAGCCAGAATTAGTGGAAGTCACGTTGGTCCCTTAGGGACCGCACGGCCACTATCACACGTGTGTCTATTGTTTTAGTGTAATATATAAGAAAAATACAATTCTTCAAATCAATTAGCTGGTTTTATGGGGCTAACAATGCGTAATGTCTGTAAGAATTATAGTAGTGAAATCGCCCCTTATTGTGTCATGCAACCTCGCACATTTACAATTTTTGCTCTCCTTCTTTTGTTAAGCCTGGGGCAGATGCCCCACCCTAGTTACGGCATTGACTATAAGTAACAATTACCTTAGCGTGGGCACCACAGTCGGTGGCAACTGGTCATTCTTCGTTGGCTCGCCCGCCTGGGTCCATTAACGTCGTTGCGTCTTCTGGGATGCCTTCCTCATGATTCCAATACCCAAAGAGTTGCATCCTTCGCTCACTAATTAGCTTTGTTATCGTCTCCTTGAACTCGTGTATCACTGACATTCTTATGGGTGAGAGGACAGAGCGTTTGTGAGCATTCGCCTTAAACTAACCATCCCGTCACGTTGCAGAAAAATTTCCTATTTATTTAACCCAAATGAATCACATTGGCTACCCTGAATATCTAGTTCCTCCTTCGAGAAAATATATCCAATGTCCTATAGAAATATATAGGATTGATAAATTTTAATAAACACGCAATAACGAGGCATGGATAAATTATCTCTCAAATTGATACTTAACCGGAAAGCATAAGAAAAATTCTACAGAATTCAGGCAGGTTATAATACATGATTATAGGCTTATTATATGGCATCGATAAAAAATACATGACTCGTTTTTTTGTACTTTCATCACCTACGACCAACAATATATATCCGTAGTCTACGTATAGAAAAAATATCGATTTTTTAATATTTATAAACATAGCGAGTTCCTTTGAAATAGGTCTCTAAAACGAAAGTGTGTAAATAGGTAGCACATATAATATAAATACAAATTGTTTTGCGATGCAAGAATTTTTTCTGAATACATTCTTATATAAATTGCACATAAAGTAAATATGCGTTTAGAATTATAGGGAACTAAATAAATGACACATTAACTCTTTTGCGTGATATTCAACTACTGAAATCCACTTTGGGAAAAATAAAACAGGAGATTTTATAAATTTCATCTCCAATTCTAGAAATGTGTATAATAATTATTTAGCCTTGCACTGGTTATAGACATCATCCTATTCCTCTTTATTCTTCATTTATTGTTGATATTATCAATTTTTGAAATTCCAATAAGTTAATAATGCTGACGATTTTCAATTTTCCTTTGATTTCCTTTCAACTGGTGAAACAAGTGAAATGCTCCCCAGTAATACGAAAACCAGAAAAACTATTTTTTCGTTATTTATTCAGTACAGATATAATTATTATGCGTATTTCCAATGTATTTTATTCGAACCACTGAGCTGAATTATTGCTATGGGTGAATAGGAGAGACAAGTATGACGTCTGGTACACATAAAAATTACCCGTCCTTAAATACCTGTAGACGAATTTCTCCTCGATTCTCAAGATAATCGATTATTGGAATTGGTAATTAAAAATCGGAATACATTAATTCAGACGTTCATAATGGGTCCTCCACTGATCACCCAATGCCATTTTCATTGTTATCATCTAATCAAGTCCATCTTTCTCTTTTTATGACTCACAATTAATATTTATATTCGGCCGTAATCGAATACATAGCTAGTGACATTCTGTCTTCTTAAACTAAAATATGTATATCATTGCCAAAGAAATATTTTTGATATATTTCCGAAATAGATCGCTTTCAATAATTCATAAGGAATATATTTTTTTCGTGAAATGTTTACTACTTACCATTTTGGATATATTAAACTTTATGTTAATTCTCCAAGGTTATGAATCTGTGACACCCTGTTAATGTAGCAGACCATATTACGACCCTCTTAAGTCCATTCATCTAGCAGTAATTATAAAATGTGATATTATTATTAAAATACTGCAATGCATATTATTTTCATAAAGTAATATTTACTTTAAATACATAGATGCCTATAGAAAATGAGAAAGTAAAAATTATGAGAAATACTCGGAAGTTGAAGAGCTTTGTTGCATAATATTTTAGGTACAAGGGCAATGTGTCCATCACGTTACAATCTTTTCATATCTAACACTACCAGATATCGTCATCGATGTTTAATATCATAGATTGTTTAATTTGCCTACGTTATTATCTCAAAAGGTACTGTAACACTATTTTTATATTTACATGTTAAAGCGGAGAAATATGTGCATCGTTATTAAGCTCCGGTTCTATTAAGGTCTGCACACATAGCGGTTGTATGGGCATGGCCGGCTCGATGTACGACGGTGCTTGGGGGCTGCACGAAGTAGCAAAGTATACGGGCAATAATCCGATCATATATCTATATATATTACTTGTAAGTAGATAAGTATGTACTGGATAGCAATTTATGTCTCGGAACACGCGAGATTATGGATTATTCATAATGTATTATTTTACGGATAAATGAATTTATGATAGATGTCATTTAAACATCCTAACACAATTTGCCGGAAGGTGACCACTAATGTACATCGCCAAGGTCGTTAAAATACCTCGGGACGCCCCTGAATATAAGAATACTATTTGAAAGCAAATTATTCTTGAATTGAACGAACATGCTGGAAGATGTCATTTTGTCATGCCACAAGTGAACCTGTTGCATAGATAGCTACATAGGTTACGTAATTTTTTGAAAGGAGTTTTGGCCTCCCAACAGTTTTGATACAAATCCAAGTAAGAGATAAGTATAAAGTTAGAAAATGAAACTGGAAGCAGTAGACCGAAGGAAAGACAGGCAGAGGAATGAGATTTTTATCCCGAAGAAGGTTTTGAAGAAGACGGAGGGCAGACAAGAGAACACCTTTGCTCAAAGGAACCCCTGGTAGATACTGAGAATTGGGGCATGTGTTAACAATGGAGTCATCAGAAGTATTATTATGTCATAGACATATATCATTCATAAAAAACTAGTTCAAAGGTCAACAGGATCCGGAGGGGTGGGATACTACCTTTTCATACTGAGAAAATATCATCCAATCACGTAGAAGCTGCCAGCCCGAGACGAAGGAACAGATTTCCAGAGAGGACAGAAGCATCGGAAAATCTGTCACACTCTCACGCCTCAGGTGTTTCATCCCAACTTTCAGAAGTGGAGGATCATCAGCCAGTCACCTAGAAGCTGCTACCCTGAAATAAACAGAAGTTGAATAGAAACATATTAGACATTACATAACATATTATAAGCTTAATATAAATTTCGGTCGTCTAAATTTTCTGTGAGTAATCTTAGCGAACATACTGTTCAATTATAAACACACTCACCAGGTACACTTGGGTGGAACCGAGCATTCCTAACATTTCCAGCACTTTTTCTTGGAGAAACACCGGGTACATCGTCACACATATGGTACGGACATCATCTGTATGACAACGGAGAGAACACATAATCACAGTATGATAGCTATTGAAACATAAACGGACCAGATATGGTGTGGGGTTTTTTAACGCCAAATTACCTCATCATCATCATGCTTCTGTCCGAAGACAGGTTTTAACTGAATCGCTGCCTCCATTTCTCTCTCTCTCCCTAGAAGCCTCTTTTATACCTCTATAAGTATCATATCCCTGCTTTATATTATCTAATATTCCTATTCTTTTTCTCCCTCTTCCTCTTCTTCCACTAATTTTTCCTTCTAAGATCGTCCTTTGTAAACACTGTCTTCTCAATATGTGCCCTATCCAATTTGCTTTTCTTTTCCTGATTGTTTTTATTAGCGTCCTTTCTTCTCCCAGCATTTCTAATACTTCTTCGTTTCTCTTCCTCTCTGTCCATTTTACTTTCATCATTCTTCTCCATACCCACATCTCAAAACTTTCTAAATATTTTTCCTCCTTTCTCCTTACCGTCCACGTCTCTGCACCATAAAGAGCTATGCTCTATATGCAGCATTTTGCTAATTTCTTCCTTGTTTCTAAATTTATTTTCTTGCTTGTGAAAAGCTCCTTCTTCTCGTTAAATGCTGCTTTTGCCATTGCAATCCTACTTCTGATGTCCTGTGTACTACTTCCATACTGCCGAGATATTTGAAACTACTTACTTGTTCCAATTTTTGGCCATTTACCATTATATTTAATTCTTTATGTTCCTTTGAAACCACCATGACTTTTGTTTTTTTTTGTATGATCTTCATTCCATATTGTTGGCCAACCTCCACTAGTCTGTCTGTCATCCTCTGAAGCTCTTTCTCGCCTTCTGCTATTAAGCCCTGATCATCTGCGTATTATGTATTGTTAAAAGGCGGATAATACAAATAAAGGCAAATTTTAATTATTTCGGTAAAATTATTTCCATCTTACTGTTATCAAATAAGCTATAAAAAGCTTCCTTTTAACTTTATTATAGTTCTTATTCATAGAGATCATGTGCACTTACTTTGTGTACTTCCTAGCTTAAAGTAGAGTTCTAGTTATCCACGCATTGTATATTAGCGTGTATTTTGTGATTAATTGTTCAGAAGGAGTTAAAAAATGAAAATTAAAGGTAAGTACATGAGGAGAAACTGGCGTCAGTCTTGTGTAACATATACAATAACTGTGGTTTATAGTATTCACCGAGAAATGTGGTCCGAGGAAAGCAAGAAAATTCTCTACTTACAGAGATTTAGGAGCGATGGTCGCAGATTTATCCCTACAGGAAACCACCTTCGCTCAGTAGGTGTCTGTGCCATCTATGATAGGAAGAGGATATTCTTCTTCCAGAGTTTTGTTAAGGTGGAGTTATTGCAGCATCCATACATGGTCATCACTGGCTGCAAGTATTTGAATTTTATAAAAGTGCATACATTGTGGCCTTTGGTATATGTGGATTCAAGTGAAAATTAAAAGTCAAAAATCCGCAAATGCTAAAATTTGTGAAATATTCCTGAATCTAAATAAGTCACTTATTATGAATTCCACTAAAGAGAATAACTCGACAGGATTCGCCTATTATAGCGTCATCATGTCGAGTAAATGCATTTTGTGGCGGCTAAATAAGTGTGTTATTTCAGTATTATATTATCAAGTGAACGATATTTTGTGGAAATTATAATACGTTTTTAATTTCTGTAAAAGTTAACATATTAGATACTAAGATCGCAGGTATGTCTTGGAGAAGGAGAGAAGAAATGTGAAATTATGATTTTCGATCACAAGCCGGTTTCATCTACCATCGATAACAAACGCCTCTACCATCAAAATTTTATTATAATTTGATAGTGGGTGCATCAGTTACCAATGAAAGATAGATTATTTCTTCTTCCAAAAGTTTACAAGGAATATGTGCAGAAGCGTTTCGCATCACAGGTTAGAAGTTGTTCCAGAAACACGAGTACCTCTTCTGCCACAATTGCTATACGCTGAAATAAAAGATAATTAAAATTGTCGTATTTGGTACGGAGATGGTGGGTCTTCCTTGTAAAAGTATCATCATGCATATTTCTTCGATATTCCTGAAAGCAGTAGAATTTATTCATTCAGAGAGTGGCTGAAGAGCGACCCTTCTAGCATTACACTACACTGATACTGGTCCGTCTGAAAACATTAAAAATAATTGAATGTAAGCTCTTCTATACCGAGTTGTAGATTCTTTCATCGATTATATTGCTACTTACAAAAAACAGTCTAGTTTCATCTTTTTGTAATTGTAATCTGTACCTGCATTTTCCGGGGTAGCAAGAAAAATTTCTACTTTAGGGATTGGATTAGCAAAGGCCATGTCTTCCTAAGATATGGAGGACAGTCTTCATTTCGGGATACTATAATACATTGTTCTTCTTCTAAGAGTAATTTAGACAAATGCTATTACGACCCCTTGCGGTTCATAAACAATTTTTCTATTAAGATCTCATTACCATTTTAAAAATCAAATACATACCACATTGAACCGCAAAATGTCTACTTTGTTTATTTATAATTTATTCTAAACTAAGTTTCATTTGCTAAAGATCAAATGTTCTTAGAAGTCACAGTTAGGCCATTCCATGTATTGTGCAATGCAGATTTAATGTATTAATCAAATAACAAGAAAAATAGTTCGATATATAAATTTCAATGTCTAGATTGAAAAAATCTACTTCTAAATACGTTTTGAAACAAAGATAGAAGAATTATCTTAACACCAAGTAATACAAGCAAATGCATAATGAGAAACAAGAAATAATCAAGTTAAACATTTTTGTAAATAATTCAAAATATTTCAAAATAAAACATAATGAGACATCGCTATGGTATACATATTTCATTCTATAACAAAGACAATTCTATTCCCTGACGTTTACGTTGTAGTTTAACTTCCAGAGAACTAACTATAATCAACGAATAACCACGGGAATTTTGAAATATAAATTTCTATTACTCAATCTAAAATTGCGTCTTATTTTGTGAACAACTTGCACGTGCCGTGTTCACGTCCAGAGCAATGGATGGCACAGCGAGGCTTAATCCTTAAAAATGAGAAGCAGTTGTCGAAATGCATCACGTACACACAAAAGCGATTGAATCTTCCCTCCTTCCTTCCTCGGAGATTTTCCCAGTGCAGGTAACTGATGAGAAAATGTAAAAGCATTCTGAAAAAACGCATCCACGTAAATCATAGAATGTTTTTCAGAAAAATTACTTTCAAGAATATATGCTTTTTTAAGACTTACCGGCCTCTTTTCCTTGGAGAAAAGAGCAATTACACTACGCGGGTTTCAGTAAACCGCAGTCTGCCAGTGCACAGTTCTCTCGTAATGAAGGCATACTATATACATACTCGACAGAATCACAGACTCGTACTCTACTACGCAATAGGCAATGGCGGATTCCTAAAAAAGAAAATGTCCTCTGTGATAACAGAAACATGGAAAGTGTGGAATTGGGGAGCAGTGGCTGCTGCTGTAGCGCAGTTGGTGACACCGTATCATCTTGGCGAAATACGTGTAAATCTTGGGTATCTACTCTCCCATAAGAATTTCGTACCCCTGGATCCTATCTTTGAAAACTGGGAGAATATCAGTCAGCCACGTCATTGAAACTATTTCTATTTCTCAGCCGTTCTACCCAGGTTGTAAATGTGGGGTTAAGAGAAAATACTTCATCAGAAACTTTATGCAAAACTAGTTTAGACGTTTCTTCTAAGTTTCTCGGTAAAATTGCAATGGAAATTTATTTAAAACTAAGATAGAAACTCGGGACGTAAATAAAATACAGGCGAATATTAACACGTATATGGTTTATTTATTTTAACACTGAATTCAAATAGGTAATGAGTTGTCTAGGAATTGGTTTTTAATCGGATAACAGAAGAATTTCGTCAAATACAATTTTCAACTCCTTCTGACAAAATAGATTGCCATCATTTGAAATAATATTTTTACTTGAAAATTTCAATAGGCTGGGGACAAGTGGTAATTTCGCTTCACGCCAACTACCGGAACTCTTCACCAACCCTTGAGAAGTGTCTTATTACAGAAGCAACCTACTATACTACGCCTTCCCCGTAACTGAATAACGAGTTTTTTTGCATTAATATTGAGCTAAATAATTGAAAAAATGAAAGTCCCCTATCCGCGGTTTCCGATGTAGGAGCATATTATCTAGAAATAAGTGAAAATGTATCCGAACCACGCATTGTATATATGTGTGAACAATTTGATTATTTTTCAGAAGCATTGTAGAAACTGACAAATTCAAGATATTTGATAAGGGGCTGGCGTTACACAGGCAGCCTGTCAGAAAGATTTATAGAATTCGCTTACTGGAAGTCTGTGTGGTCTTCGAAAACTAGAGAATTTATTCTTTCACGATGGTAGCAAAGAGGTAGAGGGAACGAATCGTTCCCGCGAATAAGGATAATGCCAGCGACGAATGGTCTATGTCAGAAGTAAAAGAAAATACAATTATAAGTAATGAGGACGGCCCTGTAACTGTAAATAAAAAGACATGAAAGTACTAGAGCTCTTTTCCTCCATTGAATGGATGAGGTGGAGATATAGCAACTTTTTCCATTACACGAAAAATATAATCAAAATTTGACATACATGATACCGAGATGGTGGGTCTTTCGTGGATATCTGGGGCATCGTGCAGTCAAGTTTAATCAGCTCCTCTTACTGGGTGTCTGTGCGTCGCATTAGTCTAAGAGAAGTTTCTGTAGCAAGAGAAATTATACGTTAAAGGTGAAGCAGCGTTTTTATTTATGCCTTCACCACTGGTTGCGGATATACCAATCAAACATTATAGCTGCTTCTTACTTTCGATATCACATATATGAACAAATATAAATTTATAAGAGGATACAAATGTTTAGGCACTTCCCGATGAGCTTATAGACTTGGAATAGTGTGTGTAGGACCATGTGCATAACCGACTAGAAATCGAAAATCTTAAAACATTCAATAATACGTCCGCTAACGTTTCGCAAATATTTAAACAATTATTTAATATGTATATATTTATGAATATTCTACGATGCTATTTTTTAAAATATAGATTCTGTGTAATAATTGTGTATGGCTGAAAGCGAAATTCTTATATATGAATGTATTTCGCTGTTAAAAATTCTTATATTTTAGCAAATATATATACACACGCACGCACGCACGAACGCACACACACACACACACACAGACACACAGACACAGACACACAGACACACACACAGACAGACAGACACAGACAGACACAGACAGACACAGACAGACAGACACAGACAGACAGACACAGACAGACAGACACAGACAGACAGACACAGACAGACAGACACAGACAGACAGACACAGACAGGCAGACAGACAGGCAGACAGACACAGACAGACACAGACAGACAGACACAGACAGACAGACACAGACACACACAGACACACAGACACACACACACACACAGCCTCGTCAGAGATGTTATCAACACCACCAACAGTGCCAACGACCCTCTCGCAGTGCTCTTCCTAGACCAACGAAAAGCGTTCGATAAGGTAGATCACAATTACCTTTACATGACATTAGGAAGAATGGGGTTCGGAAATACGTTCATCGATTACCTGAAGACACTATACCATGAAGCTCGGTGTCACGTGCGTGTAGCTAGCAACCTTACCAGCCCGATACCCGTCAAGAGAGGCATCAAGCAGGGCTGCCCACTTTCGGGGCAGTTATACTCCCTTTCCCTAGAACCACTCATCGGCATGCTCAAGCGCAGAACAAGGGGCCTCCCCCTACCGAACCCGTCCGTAAATACACTCGTTGTTAGTGCCTACGCAGATGATGTTTCCGTCTTCATCACCAGCAATGAGGACTTCGAACGAGTAGCTTCATGCTTCAGGGATTTCTCGCGCGTATCCGGTGCATCCCTGAACACCCTGAAAAGCAAAGGTCTTTGGGTAGGCAGGTGGAAAGGGAGAACAGATAGACCGCTGGGTTTTACCACCAAATATTTAGGGGTCATTGTTGGTAATGACAGCCGTGTAGTCCACCATGCCAACAACGAAGAAATAAACAACAGAATCTCAGAAGCCCTCCGAATCTGGAAGCCAAGATTAGGTCCACTACCACTGAGAGCACGAGCACTAGCCATTAATCAATGCATTGCCCCCAAGATATGGCACATTTTACAGTGCTTCACTCCATCCTCGCAGTTCCTTAGGCGCCTTCAGGCGAGACTCGCGGGGTTTCTGTGGTACCGTGGGAAGCATTGGACTGATGGAAGAGTTTTAACAACGCCTATTAAAGAAGGGGGCCTCTCCCTTGTAAGCTTGGAAGACAAAATGTTGGCATTCAGGTTCCTATTTTGTCAGCGTCTGCTTTTCGGTGAACATGAAAGCCCTTGGAGAATCTTTGCAGCCAAAATACTCAAAAGATATAGACGACAAGATCAGGTATTTGGAATATTTCTCTCGCAACAAAACCCTTGCTACAGTAGAACCATTGGCCCGTTTTACAACTCCATCTTGAAGGCCTGGTCGATACTTAACCCGAAGATCGCGGATAATGCATACGAAGAAGAAAACGGGCGTCCATTCCCAACAGGATGGCCGCCACCCAACCCGTGCCCAGATTTTCAAATCAGGAGTGTGAGAGTTAAAAGTTTCATTCCTCTACCTATAAAGAAAAGATGGGCATATCACGAACTTCTGTACATGCGGAGAGGAGGTGCATGGCCAATGAAAGGAGGGATTACTGAGGACAAAGTCCACTGGCAAGAAATAAGAGCTTTACCGACTTTTGGCCACGATGCAGATATAGCGTGGAGAATAGCCCATGGAAAAGTGGCAGACGCCGTCTTCCTCGGCAACATTGGCGTACTCGAAAGTAGAACTTGCCCATGGTGTCCGGGCCAAGTGGGAGACACGTGGCATTTAATATTTGAATGTAGAAAGGTTCAATCAATATGGAATACCGTCACAACTTATGTTAAAGCGCTAACTGGAAGAGGTACCATCTATCCCCAAGATCTCTATTCGGGATTAGCGAAACAAACATGGGATAAGGATGTCGAAATAAAACTTTCCAACTACCTAATAACCTTAGCAAAGGCGACAACTTATAAACGGATGACGTTGTATTTCAGAGGTAAAGTAACAACCCTTGAGCTCCCCGAATATTTGATACGTACACTAGACAGAAGATTGAGAAACGAGTACCAACACAGCGTTGTAATGGGCCAAGAAGAAGCATTCAAGAACATATGGTCACATAGGAATGTACTATGCAGCATCAACGGAGATGGACCCACTCTTCACACAGACCTTGCATAAAATATGAACGAGTCTTGAAAAAGAGACGAAATATTAAGCTGGATAAATACATAAAGGGGGAAGAAGGCAATATGCAGTGGAACATGGGCCCCAAGATTGGTGTTGCAGCCCCTTTGGCGGGGCCCACCCAGTGCTTGCCTCCCAGTTCCGAGAGCTGTCATCGAAATACAAAATGATTTTAAAATAAATAAATGAATGAATAAATGAATCAAAGACAATGATTAAATAAATACATAAGGTGACGGTGAGAGCATAAAATCTCCCCGACTCCAGTGATAAATAATAATAATAATAATAATAATAATAATAATAAACACACACACACACATATAGACGCTAAGCGGGCGAGCTTGGGACATGAATAGTTTTTTTAAATTTAGAGATTACTGTGTTAGCGTACATTAACATCTAAAATTCCCTAGTACATTCTTATTTCGGCCGTTTAAAATTTTCTATTTTATAGAATTAGCTAAATATTAATGAATTTTGAATATTTTACAGCATTAAAATTTGGAAGAAATGTATGAATTATTACCCAAAATTGTAAAAAGTATATCATTATTAAATTTGCTAATTTTAGGGATTGCATTTATTACAATATTGTACTTAAAAAATGAACAAAAATCGGCCAGAGGCAAAAATTTGAATATATAAATATTATTTTCTAAAATAAACATAGTTATTTGTTTAGCTTGCAGAATTTAAGCACCATTGACCTGTTTTATATATAAATAAGTACATACCCTGAGACTTATGGTGAAAGAGGAAACAAAGGAAAATTGATAATGAAGGAAACTTCACTTTTTAAGGGTCCTTTTTTAGGCAAGATTCCATAGAAGAAATACAACACTTATTGTAATTACCGCTAAAATTATTTACTCGACCGGTTTCGTCTATTCCAGCATCATCAGGTTAAGTAAATCTCTTTAGTTGAAGTTTTGTAAGGGTACTATTTAAACGTTGTCCGTTTGAGTCAATTTAATTTATTTGATATTAAAATAAGATATTAATTCTATGAAAATTAAGATGTTTGATAATGAAATGGTGGGCATTGATTTGAGAAGAAGAGAAAAAAAAATTTTAATTTAAGACATTCGATCGGGAGCTGGCTTGTCTCCCATGGATTACACATGTATCCCACCGAGAAGTTTTATTGTCCTCTCCTGGAGGGTACATGTGATATCCACGAAAGCAAGATAATATCTTCTTCCAGAGAATTGATGAGGAGCACGTCCAGCAGCGTTTTGTCTGGCAGATGTAGAAGTTGTTGCAGAAACGCTATATTTATACATATATGCTTTTATTATGCTACTATAGCTACAAGCTGAACAATGGGAAGGTAAAAGATTTATGCTTCATACCTAGATGGCGGATCTTCCTTGAAGAAGCGTTATTATTATTCCCAACTGTATTTCTACAATGTATATGATAGTATACGAGTTTCTTCGTTTGGAGGTTCGATTAAGGGCGATCCTGGTAGCCAGGGTCGTCTCAAGGATCAGAAGGCCATGAAACTACTGTTCCTCCTGGAAAAATAGAAATACTTATTTCATGTACTTCATAACGACCTGCTGTTACCCATAGATTACACAGAAAACACAATGTGAGCCTTAGAAATTTATGCAATTCGGTTCAAGTGTCTCCCATGAAAGCAGGAGAATTTTCTTCTCCCAGAAAACTGATGAGGAGATGATGCAGCAGTATTATCTCGCATGGATAAAAGCGGACGCAGAGTTGCAATTTATATTAGCATAATCTACGATTCCTTTGGAACGTGCGATCCAATGAAAATTAATAAATAATATATAAAATGGTAAACTGTTTATACTCCCATGGAATTCAATTACACTGCAATAAACGTAATATCATCTTCTTTAACAGGAAGTCATTGTAACCCACGAAGGCGAATGTTTGTTCTTCTTCCAGGGAATTAATAGAGAGATGGTTTATCGCCCGTTTGTCTTACACTGACAGCAATTTTAGCAGGTAACATGCATTTTATATAAACCCATACTCTGCTACCGTTAATGCAAGTGGAAACAAGTGAATATTTTATACCGAGATGGCGGGCCTTCCGTGGATAGCATAGCCACACCGTAGTTAAGTTTTATAATCTTATCAAACTGTGTGTCTATGCTACCCAACAAAGGCAGACAATATTCCTCTTCCAGAAATTGATTGGAGGACTTGCAGCAGCGTCTTTCCTTACATGGTTACAACTCGTGGCAGGTACGGATATTTTATATCAATGCATACCCAGAGACATTTGTTTTATGCAAAAATAAAGAAAATTAAAACAAAAAACTACTCTAATGAATCATGCATAAAATATATCATTTATTTTAATTTCAACTAAAAATTAATAACTACAGTCAAACTCGTTTATAACGAGCACGGTTGTAACGAGTTCACGGCTATAGTGAGCAAATGCTACCTCCAAGATAAGTTTACATGCATTTACATACAAATATTTCACGTATATAACGAGCACGCTTCACGGATATATCGAGCAAACTTCGAGCACTTCTCACTGTCTCAAACGCGGCGGTGGTCAGCCCCTTCAATCCTCATAGTGACCCAAAATATGTAACCATGTGTTCTCGTGTCCAGCCTCTACACCCTATCCCCCAGGGAGGTTAAAGACCTTCGTCCAAACCAAGAATTCCCAACTTGCAGGTGCAGTGGTACTCGCGGAGGTCCTTTGTCCTCTCCTCCCAACCCCCAGCTCTTTTACAGCCAGGAAGTTGTGTTTGGAAGGGGGTAAGGGCATGTACAATGGCGCCCACCCCCGTCGATCAGACGAATGCACCCAACACCCTTTCCCACGTAAAGGTGGGAAATCCCACGTTTAATCCGTCTCCTCGTTAACTCTTCTTGGAATTGGTATACTCACAGTTTGCAAAGAAAGTTCGTAGCTTTGATCACAAAAATCAGTTGAGATTTTGCCCTTGAACGAGTAACATGTCCCAACATAAAAGGAAGTGTTTGTCTATTCGCGAAAAGGTTGATATTATTCGAGAGTTAGAGCGTGGTAAAAAAATGTTGAAGTGTGTAAAAAATTTAATTTATCGTCGTCTACGGTTTCAACCTTATGGAAAAACAAAGAAGCGATTTTATCTGTACTAGAGAACAACCTAACAACGAACAAGAAAATGAGGAAGTGCGACTTGGGTACTATTGATCAAGCACTTTTGGAGTGGTTTAAGAGGCAGAGAAATGCTGGTTTCCCCATCAAGGTACAGGTAGATAAATTTGCAAAACAGTTAGGACACGAGAACTTCACATGCAATAACGGGTGGCTTGATCGTTTTAAAAAACGGCATAACATTGTTTATGCGAAAGGCCCTGTCAGCAGATTCAAAAACGGCAAGTGAATGGGTGAAAAGTGTTTGGGAGGAGTGTCGAAAAGGTTTCAGAGAAGAAGACATCTACAATGCCGACGAAACTGGACTGTTTTACAACATGATGCTTGATGTGTTGGTGGCAAAAGACCTAAGAATCGTTTAACAGTTTTAATGTGCGCAAACATAAATGGGACTGACAAAAAAAAACTTTTTGTTATTGGTAAGTCACAAAAGCCACGTTGTTTCAAAAATGTAAAGAAGCTTCCCGTTGAATATGCAGCTAATAAAAAGGCATGGATGACTTACAATATTTTTCAGAAATATGGAAGTCAGTGGAACAACGAGTTACGGAGGAAAAATAGAAACATTCTACTCCTTGTCGATAACTGTCCTGCGCACCCACATATGCAGGAGTTATCCAATGTAAAACTGGTGTTTTGCCTCCAAATGCGACTTCTATTTTGCAGCCAATGGACATGGGGATAATTAAAAGTTTTAAATGCCATTTCAAGCGATTTTTTGTTCTACAGTTGATTGAAAGGAGGGAAAGAGGTTTAGATGGCTACGTCTCTGTATTGGATGCAATTCATTTGATGACAGATGCATGTTTCACCTACAACGATCATAAACTGTTTTCGAATGTCTGGTTTAATATCGGGAGAATTTTCGATTGATAACCATAACGTTGATGAAGATCAGAATGGCTTAAAGAAAATGGAATTTCGAATTTTGGCCATGTAAATGACATTGACAATTTTGTTCATGTTGATGATGATTTGATTACCAGTGGAATTCCTACGGAGAGTGAAATAATAGAGACAGTATAAAGCACAGCAGACAGTGATGAAGACAATGTTGAATGTGTCGAAGACACAATCCTTACTCAGGTTGCCGTGGAAACATTAAATTATTTTTTTGAAAACATTGACATTTCCGATGGTTTTTAGTGCACTAAGTGTAATAAGAGGAAACTTAAGAGACTTCAAAGTGAAATCTATGAAACAGGCTACTATTCAAAGTTATTTTTGTAAAAAGGGGAGTGATTAAGGATGCAGCTGTGAGTAAATTTTATATGTACGTATGTTTACTTTACATTTTCTAGTTTATTCTCATTTTTAGGTTTTTTCATAAATTTACTAAATAACCTTTCTGTTTATATATTCACTTTTACTTCTTATGTCTTATTTCACCATACGCATGCATGCATTTGCCTTCACGGATATTAAGTTTAACGGCTATAACGAGCAAAACTAAACGGTCCCGTGGCGCTCGTTATAGCCGAGTTTGACTGTATATTCGTATTGCCTATTACACCGTCATCAGTTCGAGTAAATATTTTAGTGTAGGTTACACTTACTGTTCCATTAAGGTGCATTTCCTGTAGTTGAAATCCTTTTAACTAGAAATACAAGAAAAGAAAAAAAATTAATTTAATATTTGACCCTCCTCGGACTCAGAAAGACTAGACTTAAGGAAATGTGACGTAAAAAATTCCGAGCTGCGGTCAAATTTATTTTAGCAGGTAAGCCTACTACGTTACATCTACATCTACATGATACCCTGCATGTCACCTTTTTGGTAGATGGGAGTGGGTGCAGTGCACCAAGGTTCCATAGTTTTCCTACGTTACCTTTTCCTATTATGTTCACTTATCGTCCTAGGGAAAAATGATCCTCTATAATGCTCCCTTCTACAGTCGATCTCGCGAATCTTATCCTCACTGTCCTGCCTTCCGAGATACGTCGGGCTTCTGATAAGTCCTACTAACTTATTCGTTAATCCCTCCGTCATAAATTTCCTATAGCGATGTTCATTTCAGATTTTCTATTGATGGTGTTACACTTTGTTACAATCGCAATTCCTCTTTACAAATCTAGCTGCCCTTCGCTGAACCTTTTCTCGTTAGTGAGTCCCTTTTCGTAGCGATCTCACACAGCTGAAGCATATTCGACCTGCCGTCGAGAATCAAGGATAAATAACATATTTCTTTCACTTTTCGGAGCAATTTCGAACTATTTTTCCTATAAAGGCTAGCTTTTTATTAACGTCACCTATCAATCGGGGAATGTGGGCGTCCCATGAGAGATCACGATGGATCGTGATTCCAAGGTATTAAATCGAGTCTGAAAGTAAAATCTCTACCCCGCCCTACGATTAATTAACATCCAACGTGATATTCTTGGTTCTCCAGAAATTGATGACGCAACTTTTCTTTTGGTTGATCCTTAACTGCCATTTCATACACCATGCAGAAATAGCTTTTAGATAATTTTGGAGATATTGAATGTGAAGAAATTAAAAGATCTATAGGCAGCGCCGTAACTAGCTATTAGAGCACACGGGCAAATCCGCCAAACATGTGCCCCATGCATAATAAAATTTTTAATACCTTTATTTTTACTATATATATATATATATATATATATATATATATAATGAACAATTATAAAAATAAACTATAAATGGTGTGATTAAAAACAAAGTAGTTTAATGAGAACCTTTATACATTGTTCTCACAATAACGTGTTTATCCTATCAAAGCAAATTCAGCCAGAATTAGTGGAAGTCACGTTGGTCCCTTAGGGACCGCACGGCCACTATCACACGTGTGTCTATTGTTTTAGTGTAATATATAAGAAAAATACAATTCTTCAAATCAATTAGCTGGTTTTATGGGGCTAACAATGCGTAATGTCTGTAAGAATTATAGTAGTGAAATCGCCCCTTATTGTGTCATGCAACCTCGCACATTTACAATTTTTGCTCTCCTTCTTTTGTTAAGCCTGGGGCAGATGCCCCACCCTAGTTACGGCATTGACTATAAGTAACAATTACCTTAGCGTGGGCACCACAGTCGGTGGCAACTGGTCATTCTTCGTTGGCTCGCCCGCCTGGGTCCATTAACGTCGTTGCGTCTTCTGGGATGCCTTCCTCATGATTCCAATACCCAAAGAGTTGCATCCTTCGCTCACTAATTAGCTTTGTTATCGTCTCCTTGAACTCGTGTATCACTGACATTCTTATGGGTGAGAGGACAGAGCGTTTGTGAGCATTCGCCTTAAACTAACCATCCCGTCACGTTGCAGAAAAATTTCCTATTTATTTAACCCAAATGAATCACATTGGCTACCCTGAATATCTAGTTCCTCCTTCGAGAAAATATATCCAATGTCCTATAGAAATATATAGGATTGATAAATTTTAATAAACACGCAATAACGAGGCATGGATAAATTATCTCTCAAATTGATACTTAACCGGAAAGCATAAGAAAAATTCTACAGAATTCAGGCAGGTTATAATACATGATTATAGGCTTATTATATGGCATCGATAAAAAATACATGACTCGTTTTTTTGTACTTTCATCACCTACGACCAACAATATATATCCGTAGTCTACGTATAGAAAAAATATCGATTTTTTAATATTTATAAACATAGCGAGTTCCTTTGAAATAGGTCTCTAAAACGAAAGTGTGTAAATAGGTAGCACATATAATATAAATACAAATTGTTTTGCGATGCAAGAATTTTTTCTGAATACATTCTTATATAAATTGCACATAAAGTAAATATGCGTTTAGAATTATAGGGAACTAAATAAATGACACATTAACTCTTTTGCGTGATATTCAACTACTGAAATCCACTTTGGGAAAAATAAAACAGGAGATTTTATAAATTTCATCTCCAATTCTAGAAATGTGTATAATAATTATTTAGCCTTGCACTGGTTATAGACATCATCCTATTCCTCTTTATTCTTCATTTATTGTTGATATTATCAATTTTTGAAATTCCAATAAGTTAATAATGCTGACGATTTTCAATTTTCCTTTGATTTCCTTTCAACTGGTGAAACAAGTGAAATGCTCCCCAGTAATACGAAAACCAGAAAAACTATTTTTTCGTTATTTATTCAGTACAGATATAATTATTATGCGTATTTCCAATGTATTTTATTCGAACCACTGAGCTGAATTATTGCTATGGGTGAATAGGAGAGACAAGTATGACGTCTGGTACACATAAAAATTACCCGTCCTTAAATACCTGTAGACGAATTTCTCCTCGATTCTCAAGATAATCGATTATTGGAATTGGTAATTAAAAATCGGAATACATTAATTCAGACGTTCATAATGGGTCCTCCACTGATCACCCAATGCCATTTTCATTGTTATCATCTAATCAAGTCCATCTTTCTCTTTTTATGACTCACAATTAATATTTATATTCGGCCGTAATCGAATACATAGCTAGTGACATTCTGTCTTCTTAAACTAAAATATGTATATCATTGCCAAAGAAATATTTTTGATATATTTCCGAAATAGATCGCTTTCAATAATTCATAAGGAATATATTTTTTTCGTGAAATGTTTACTACTTACCATTTTGGATATATTAAACTTTATGTTAATTCTCCAAGGTTATGAATCTGTGACACCCTGTTAATGTAGCAGACCATATTACGACCCTCTTAAGTCCATTCATCTAGCAGTAATTATAAAATGTGATATTATTATTAAAATACTGCAATGCATATTATTTTCATAAAGTAATATTTACTTTAAATACATAGATGCCTATAGAAAATGAGAAAGTAAAAATTATGAGAAATACTCGGAAGTTGAAGAGCTTTGTTGCATAATATTTTAGGTACAAGGGCAATGTGTCCATCACGTTACAATCTTTTCATATCTAACACTACCAGATATCGTCATCGATGTTTAATATCATAGATTGTTTAATTTGCCTACGTTATTATCTCAAAAGGTACTGTAACACTATTTTTATATTTACATGTTAAAGCGGAGAAATATGTGCATCGTTATTAAGCTCCGGTTCTATTAAGGTCTGCACACATAGCGGTTGTATGGGCATGGCCGGCTCGATGTACGACGGTGCTTGGGGGCTGCACGAAGTAGCAAAGTATACGGGCAATAATCCGATCATATATCTATATATATTACTTGTAAGTAGATAAGTATGTACTGGATAGCAATTTATGTCTCGGAACACGCGAGATTATGGATTATTCATAATGTATTATTTTACGGATAAATGAATTTATGATAGATGTCATTTAAACATCCTAACACAATTTGCCGGAAGGTGACCACTAATGTACATCGCCAAGGTCGTTAAAATACCTCGGGACGCCCCTGAATATAAGAATACTATTTGAAAGCAAATTATTCTTGAATTGAACGAACATGCTGGAAGATGTCATTTTGTCATGCCACAAGTGAACCTGTTGCATAGATAGCTACATAGGTTACGTAATTTTTTGAAAGGAGTTTTGGCCTCCCAACAGTTTTGATACAAATCCAAGTAAGAGATAAGTATAAAGTTAGAAAATGAAACTGGAAGCAGTAGACCGAAGGAAAGACAGGCAGAGGAATGAGATTTTTATCCCGAAGAAGGTTTTGAAGAAGACGGAGGGCAGACAAGAGAACACCTTTGCTCAAAGGAACCCCTGGTAGATACTGAGAATTGGGGCATGTGTTAACAATGGAGTCATCAGAAGTATTATTATGTCATAGACATATATCATTCATAAAAAACTAGTTCAAAGGTCAACAGGATCCGGAGGGGTGGGATACTACCTTTTCATACTGAGAAAATATCATCCAATCACGTAGAAGCTGCCAGCCCGAGACGAAGGAACAGATTTCCAGAGAGGACAGAAGCATCGGAAAATCTGTCACACTCTCACGCCTCAGGTGTTTCATCCCAACTTTCAGAAGTGGAGGATCATCAGCCAGTCACCTAGAAGCTGCTACCCTGAAATAAACAGAAGTTGAATAGAAACATATTAGACATTACATAACATATTATAAGCTTAATATAAATTTCGGTCGTCTAAATTTTCTGTGAGTAATCTTAGCGAACATACTGTTCAATTATAAACACACTCACCAGGTACACTTGGGTGGAACCGAGCATTCCTAACATTTCCAGCACTTTTTCTTGGAGAAACACCGGGTACATCGTCACACATATGGTACGGACATCATCTGTATGACAACGGAGAGAACACATAATCACAGTATGATAGCTATTGAAACATAAACGGACCAGATATGGTGTGGGGTTTTTTAACGCCAAATTACCTCATCATCATCATGCTTCTGTCCGAAGACAGGTTTTAACTGAATCGCTGCCTCCATTTCTCTCTCTCTCCCTAGAAGCCTCTTTTATACCTCTATAAGTATCATATCCCTGCTTTATATTATCTAATATTCCTATTCTTTTTCTCCCTCTTCCTCTTCTTCCACTAATTTTTCCTTCTAAGATCGTCCTTTGTAAACACTGTCTTCTCAATATGTGCCCTATCCAATTTGCTTTTCTTTTCCTGATTGTTTTTATTAGCGTCCTTTCTTCTCCCAGCATTTCTAATACTTCTTCGTTTCTCTTCCTCTCTGTCCATTTTACTTTCATCATTCTTCTCCATACCCACATCTCAAAACTTTCTAAATATTTTTCCTCCTTTCTCCTTACCGTCCACGTCTCTGCACCATAAAGAGCTATGCTCTATATGCAGCATTTTGCTAATTTCTTCCTTGTTTCTAAATTTATTTTCTTGCTTGTGAAAAGCTCCTTCTTCTCGTTAAATGCTGCTTTTGCCATTGCAATCCTACTTCTGATGTCCTGTGTACTACTTCCATACTGCCGAGATATTTGAAACTACTTACTTGTTCCAATTTTTGGCCATTTACCATTATATTTAATTCTTTATGTTCCTTTGAAACCACCATGACTTTTGTTTTTTTTTGTATGATCTTCATTCCATATTGTTGGCCAACCTCCACTAGTCTGTCTGTCATCCTCTGAAGCTCTTTCTCGCCTTCTGCTATTAAGCCCTGATCATCTGCGTATTATGTATTGTTAAAAGGCGGATAATACAAATAAAGGCAAATTTTAATTATTTCGGTAAAATTATTTCCATCTTACTGTTATCAAATAAGCTATAAAAAGCTTCCTTTTAACTTTATTATAGTTCTTATTCATAGAGATCATGTGCACTTACTTTGTGTACTTCCTAGCTTAAAGTAGAGTTCTAGTTATCCACGCATTGTATATTAGCGTGTATTTTGTGATTAATTGTTCAGAAGGAGTTAAAAAATGAAAATTAAAGGTAAGTACATGAGGAGAAACTGGCGTCAGTCTTGTGTAACATATACAATAACTGTGGTTTATAGTATTCACCGAGAAATGTGGTCCGAGGAAAGCAAGAAAATTCTCTACTTACAGAGATTTAGGAGCGATGGTCGCAGATTTATCCCTACAGGAAACCACCTTCGCTCAGTAGGTGTCTGTGCCATCTATGATAGGAAGAGGATATTCTTCTTCCAGAGTTTTGTTAAGGTGGAGTTATTGCAGCATCCATACATGGTCATCACTGGCTGCAAGTATTTGAATTTTATAAAAGTGCATACATTGTGGCCTTTGGTATATGTGGATTCAAGTGAAAATTAAAAGTCAAAAATCCGCAAATGCTAAAATTTGTGAAATATTCCTGAATCTAAATAAGTCACTTATTATGAATTCCACTAAAGAGAATAACTCGACAGGATTCGCCTATTATAGCGTCATCATGTCGAGTAAATGCATTTTGTGGCGGCTAAATAAGTGTGTTATTTCAGTATTATATTATCAAGTGAACGATATTTTGTGGAAATTATAATACGTTTTTAATTTCTGTAAAAGTTAACATATTAGATACTAAGATCGCAGGTATGTCTTGGAGAAGGAGAGAAGAAATGTGAAATTATGATTTTCGATCACAAGCCGGTTTCATCTACCATCGATAACAAACGCCTCTACCATCAAAATTTTATTATAATTTGATAGTGGGTGCATCAGTTACCAATGAAAGATAGATTATTTCTTCTTCCAAAAGTTTACAAGGAATATGTGCAGAAGCGTTTCGCATCACAGGTTAGAAGTTGTTCCAGAAACACGAGTACCTCTTCTGCCACAATTGCTATACGCTGAAATAAAAGATAATTAAAATTGTCGTATTTGGTACGGAGATGGTGGGTCTTCCTTGTAAAAGTATCATCATGCATATTTCTTCGATATTCCTGAAAGCAGTAGAATTTATTCATTCAGAGAGTGGCTGAAGAGCGACCCTTCTAGCATTACACTACACTGATACTGGTCCGTCTGAAAACATTAAAAATAATTGAATGTAAGCTCTTCTATACCGAGTTGTAGATTCTTTCATCGATTATATTGCTACTTACAAAAAACAGTCTAGTTTCATCTTTTTGTAATTGTAATCTGTACCTGCATTTTCCGGGGTAGCAAGAAAAATTTCTACTTTAGGGATTGGATTAGCAAAGGCCATGTCTTCCTAAGATATGGAGGACAGTCTTCATTTCGGGATACTATAATACATTGTTCTTCTTCTAAGAGTAATTTAGACAAATGCTATTACGACCCCTTGCGGTTCATAAACAATTTTTCTATTAAGATCTCATTACCATTTTAAAAATCAAATACATACCACATTGAACCGCAAAATGTCTACTTTGTTTATTTATAATTTATTCTAAACTAAGTTTCATTTGCTAAAGATCAAATGTTCTTAGAAGTCACAGTTAGGCCATTCCATGTATTGTGCAATGCAGATTTAATGTATTAATCAAATAACAAGAAAAATAGTTCGATATATAAATTTCAATGTCTAGATTGAAAAAATCTACTTCTAAATACGTTTTGAAACAAAGATAGAAGAATTATCTTAACACCAAGTAATACAAGCAAATGCATAATGAGAAACAAGAAATAATCAAGTTAAACATTTTTGTAAATAATTCAAAATATTTCAAAATAAAACATAATGAGACATCGCTATGGTATACATATTTCATTCTATAACAAAGACAATTCTATTCCCTGACGTTTACGTTGTAGTTTAACTTCCAGAGAACTAACTATAATCAACGAATAACCACGGGAATTTTGAAATATAAATTTCTATTACTCAATCTAAAATTGCGTCTTATTTTGTGAACAACTTGCACGTGCCGTGTTCACGTCCAGAGCAATGGATGGCACAGCGAGGCTTAATCCTTAAAAATGAGAAGCAGTTGTCGAAATGCATCACGTACACACAAAAGCGATTGAATCTTCCCTCCTTCCTTCCTCGGAGATTTTCCCAGTGCAGGTAACTGATGAGAAAATGTAAAAGCATTCTGAAAAAACGCATCCACGTAAATCATAGAATGTTTTTCAGAAAAATTACTTTCAAGAATATATGCTTTTTTAAGACTTACCGGCCTCTTTTCCTTGGAGAAAAGAGCAATTACACTACGCGGGTTTCAGTAAACCGCAGTCTGCCAGTGCACAGTTCTCTCGTAATGAAGGCATACTATATACATACTCGACAGAATCACAGACTCGTACTCTACTACGCAATAGGCAATGGCGGATTCCTAAAAAAGAAAATGTCCTCTGTGATAACAGAAACATGGAAAGTGTGGAATTGGGGAGCAGTGGCTGCTGCTGTAGCGCAGTTGGTGACACCGTATCATCTTGGCGAAATACGTGTAAATCTTGGGTATCTACTCTCCCATAAGAATTTCGTACCCCTGGATCCTATCTTTGAAAACTGGGAGAATATCAGTCAGCCACGTCATTGAAACTATTTCTATTTCTCAGCCGTTCTACCCAGGTTGTAAATGTGGGGTTAAGAGAAAATACTTCATCAGAAACTTTATGCAAAACTAGTTTAGACGTTTCTTCTAAGTTTCTCGGTAAAATTGCAATGGAAATTTATTTAAAACTAAGATAGAAACTCGGGACGTAAATAAAATACAGGCGAATATTAACACGTATATGGTTTATTTATTTTAACACTGAATTCAAATAGGTAATGAGTTGTCTAGGAATTGGTTTTTAATCGGATAACAGAAGAATTTCGTCAAATACAATTTTCAACTCCTTCTGACAAAATAGATTGCCATCATTTGAAATAATATTTTTACTTGAAAATTTCAATAGGCTGGGGACAAGTGGTAATTTCGCTTCACGCCAACTACCGGAACTCTTCACCAACCCTTGAGAAGTGTCTTATTACAGAAGCAACCTACTATACTACGCCTTCCCCGTAACTGAATAACGAGTTTTTTTGCATTAATATTGAGCTAAATAATTGAAAAAATGAAAGTCCCCTATCCGCGGTTTCCGATGTAGGAGCATATTATCTAGAAATAAGTGAAAATGTATCCGAACCACGCATTGTATATATGTGTGAACAATTTGATTATTTTTCAGAAGCATTGTAGAAACTGACAAATTCAAGATATTTGATAAGGGGCTGGCGTTACACAGGCAGCCTGTCAGAAAGATTTATAGAATTCGCTTACTGGAAGTCTGTGTGGTCTTCGAAAACTAGAGAATTTATTCTTTCACGATGGTAGCAAAGAGGTAGAGGGAACGAATCGTTCCCGCGAATAAGGATAATGCCAGCGACGAATGGTCTATGTCAGAAGTAAAAGAAAATACAATTATAAGTAATGAGGACGGCCCTGTAACTGTAAATAAAAAGACATGAAAGTACTAGAGCTCTTTTCCTCCATTGAATGGATGAGGTGGAGATATAGCAACTTTTTCCATTACACGAAAAATATAATCAAAATTTGACATACATGATACCGAGATGGTGGGTCTTTCGTGGATATCTGGGGCATCGTGCAGTCAAGTTTAATCAGCTCCTCTTACTGGGTGTCTGTGCGTCGCATTAGTCTAAGAGAAGTTTCTGTAGCAAGAGAAATTATACGTTAAAGGTGAAGCAGCGTTTTTATTTATGCCTTCACCACTGGTTGCGGATATACCAATCAAACATTATAGCTGCTTCTTACTTTCGATATCACATATATGAACAAATATAAATTTATAAGAGGATACAAATGTTTAGGCACTTCCCGATGAGCTTATAGACTTGGAATAGTGTGTGTAGGACCATGTGCATAACCGACTAGAAATCGAAAATCTTAAAACATTCAATAATACGTCCGCTAACGTTTCGCAAATATTTAAACAATTATTTAATATGTATATATTTATGAATATTCTACGATGCTATTTTTTAAAATATAGATTCTGTGTAATAATTGTGTATGGCTGAAAGCGAAATTCTTATATATGAATGTATTTCGCTGTTAAAAATTCTTATATTTTAGCAAATATATATACACACGCACGCACGCACGAACGCACACACACACACACACACAGACACACAGACACAGACACACAGACACACACACAGACAGACAGACACAGACAGACACAGACAGACACAGACAGACAGACACAGACAGACAGACACAGACAGACAGACACAGACAGACAGACACAGACAGACAGACACAGACAGACAGACACAGACAGGCAGACAGACAGGCAGACAGACACAGACAGACACAGACAGACAGACACAGACAGACAGACACAGACACACACAGACACACAGACACACACACACACACAGCCTCGTCAGAGATGTTATCAACACCACCAACAGTGCCAACGACCCTCTCGCAGTGCTCTTCCTAGACCAACGAAAAGCGTTCGATAAGGTAGATCACAATTACCTTTACATGACATTAGGAAGAATGGGGTTCGGAAATACGTTCATCGATTACCTGAAGACACTATACCATGAAGCTCGGTGTCACGTGCGTGTAGCTAGCAACCTTACCAGCCCGATACCCGTCAAGAGAGGCATCAAGCAGGGCTGCCCACTTTCGGGGCAGTTATACTCCCTTTCCCTAGAACCACTCATCGGCATGCTCAAGCGCAGAACAAGGGGCCTCCCCCTACCGAACCCGTCCGTAAATACACTCGTTGTTAGTGCCTACGCAGATGATGTTTCCGTCTTCATCACCAGCAATGAGGACTTCGAACGAGTAGCTTCATGCTTCAGGGATTTCTCGCGCGTATCCGGTGCATCCCTGAACACCCTGAAAAGCAAAGGTCTTTGGGTAGGCAGGTGGAAAGGGAGAACAGATAGACCGCTGGGTTTTACCACCAAATATTTAGGGGTCATTGTTGGTAATGACAGCCGTGTAGTCCACCATGCCAACAACGAAGAAATAAACAACAGAATCTCAGAAGCCCTCCGAATCTGGAAGCCAAGATTAGGTCCACTACCACTGAGAGCACGAGCACTAGCCATTAATCAATGCATTGCCCCCAAGATATGGCACATTTTACAGTGCTTCACTCCATCCTCGCAGTTCCTTAGGCGCCTTCAGGCGAGACTCGCGGGGTTTCTGTGGTACCGTGGGAAGCATTGGACTGATGGAAGAGTTTTAACAACGCCTATTAAAGAAGGGGGCCTCTCCCTTGTAAGCTTGGAAGACAAAATGTTGGCATTCAGGTTCCTATTTTGTCAGCGTCTGCTTTTCGGTGAACATGAAAGCCCTTGGAGAATCTTTGCAGCCAAAATACTCAAAAGATATAGACGACAAGATCAGGTATTTGGAATATTTCTCTCGCAACAAAACCCTTGCTACAGTAGAACCATTGGCCCGTTTTACAACTCCATCTTGAAGGCCTGGTCGATACTTAACCCGAAGATCGCGGATAATGCATACGAAGAAGAAAACGGGCGTCCATTCCCAACAGGATGGCCGCCACCCAACCCGTGCCCAGATTTTCAAATCAGGAGTGTGAGAGTTAAAAGTTTCATTCCTCTACCTATAAAGAAAAGATGGGCATATCACGAACTTCTGTACATGCGGAGAGGAGGTGCATGGCCAATGAAAGGAGGGATTACTGAGGACAAAGTCCACTGGCAAGAAATAAGAGCTTTACCGACTTTTGGCCACGATGCAGATATAGCGTGGAGAATAGCCCATGGAAAAGTGGCAGACGCCGTCTTCCTCGGCAACATTGGCGTACTCGAAAGTAGAACTTGCCCATGGTGTCCGGGCCAAGTGGGAGACACGTGGCATTTAATATTTGAATGTAGAAAGGTTCAATCAATATGGAATACCGTCACAACTTATGTTAAAGCGCTAACTGGAAGAGGTACCATCTATCCCCAAGATCTCTATTCGGGATTAGCGAAACAAACATGGGATAAGGATGTCGAAATAAAACTTTCCAACTACCTAATAACCTTAGCAAAGGCGACAACTTATAAACGGATGACGTTGTATTTCAGAGGTAAAGTAACAACCCTTGAGCTCCCCGAATATTTGATACGTACACTAGACAGAAGATTGAGAAACGAGTACCAACACAGCGTTGTAATGGGCCAAGAAGAAGCATTCAAGAACATATGGTCACATAGGAATGTACTATGCAGCATCAACGGAGATGGACCCACTCTTCACACAGACCTTGCATAAAATATGAACGAGTCTTGAAAAAGAGACGAAATATTAAGCTGGATAAATACATAAAGGGGGAAGAAGGCAATATGCAGTGGAACATGGGCCCCAAGATTGGTGTTGCAGCCCCTTTGGCGGGGCCCACCCAGTGCTTGCCTCCCAGTTCCGAGAGCTGTCATCGAAATACAAAATGATTTTAAAATAAATAAATGAATGAATAAATGAATCAAAGACAATGATTAAATAAATACATAAGGTGACGGTGAGAGCATAAAATCTCCCCGACTCCAGTGATAAATAATAATAATAATAATAATAATAATAATAATAAACACACACACACACATATAGACGCTAAGCGGGCGAGCTTGGGACATGAATAGTTTTTTTAAATTTAGAGATTACTGTGTTAGCGTACATTAACATCTAAAATTCCCTAGTACATTCTTATTTCGGCCGTTTAAAATTTTCTATTTTATAGAATTAGCTAAATATTAATGAATTTTGAATATTTTACAGCATTAAAATTTGGAAGAAATGTATGAATTATTACCCAAAATTGTAAAAAGTATATCATTATTAAATTTGCTAATTTTAGGGATTGCATTTATTACAATATTGTACTTAAAAAATGAACAAAAATCGGCCAGAGGCAAAAATTTGAATATATAAATATTATTTTCTAAAATAAACATAGTTATTTGTTTAGCTTGCAGAATTTAAGCACCATTGACCTGTTTTATATATAAATAAGTACATACCCTGAGACTTATGGTGAAAGAGGAAACAAAGGAAAATTGATAATGAAGGAAACTTCACTTTTTAAGGGTCCTTTTTTAGGCAAGATTCCATAGAAGAAATACAACACTTATTGTAATTACCGCTAAAATTATTTACTCGACCGGTTTCGTCTATTCCAGCATCATCAGGTTAAGTAAATCTCTTTAGTTGAAGTTTTGTAAGGGTACTATTTAAACGTTGTCCGTTTGAGTCAATTTAATTTATTTGATATTAAAATAAGATATTAATTCTATGAAAATTAAGATGTTTGATAATGAAATGGTGGGCATTGATTTGAGAAGAAGAGAAAAAAAAATTTTAATTTAAGACATTCGATCGGGAGCTGGCTTGTCTCCCATGGATTACACATGTATCCCACCGAGAAGTTTTATTGTCCTCTCCTGGAGGGTACATGTGATATCCACGAAAGCAAGATAATATCTTCTTCCAGAGAATTGATGAGGAGCACGTCCAGCAGCGTTTTGTCTGGCAGATGTAGAAGTTGTTGCAGAAACGCTATATTTATACATATATGCTTTTATTATGCTACTATAGCTACAAGCTGAACAATGGGAAGGTAAAAGATTTATGCTTCATACCTAGATGGCGGATCTTCCTTGAAGAAGCGTTATTATTATTCCCAACTGTATTTCTACAATGTATATGATAGTATACGAGTTTCTTCGTTTGGAGGTTCGATTAAGGGCGATCCTGGTAGCCAGGGTCGTCTCAAGGATCAGAAGGCCATGAAACTACTGTTCCTCCTGGAAAAATAGAAATACTTATTTCATGTACTTCATAACGACCTGCTGTTACCCATAGATTACACAGAAAACACAATGTGAGCCTTAGAAATTTATGCAATTCGGTTCAAGTGTCTCCCATGAAAGCAGGAGAATTTTCTTCTCCCAGAAAACTGATGAGGAGATGATGCAGCAGTATTATCTCGCATGGATAAAAGCGGACGCAGAGTTGCAATTTATATTAGCATAATCTACGATTCCTTTGGAACGTGCGATCCAATGAAAATTAATAAATAATATATAAAATGGTAAACTGTTTATACTCCCATGGAATTCAATTACACTGCAATAAACGTAATATCATCTTCTTTAACAGGAAGTCATTGTAACCCACGAAGGCGAATGTTTGTTCTTCTTCCAGGGAATTAATAGAGAGATGGTTTATCGCCCGTTTGTCTTACACTGACAGCAATTTTAGCAGGTAACATGCATTTTATATAAACCCATACTCTGCTACCGTTAATGCAAGTGGAAACAAGTGAATATTTTATACCGAGATGGCGGGCCTTCCGTGGATAGCATAGCCACACCGTAGTTAAGTTTTATAATCTTATCAAACTGTGTGTCTATGCTACCCAACAAAGGCAGACAATATTCCTCTTCCAGAAATTGATTGGAGGACTTGCAGCAGCGTCTTTCCTTACATGGTTACAACTCGTGGCAGGTACGGATATTTTATATCAATGCATACCCAGAGACATTTGTTTTATGCAAAAATAAAGAAAATTAAAACAAAAAACTACTCTAATGAATCATGCATAAAATATATCATTTATTTTAATTTCAACTAAAAATTAATAACTACAGTCAAACTCGTTTATAACGAGCACGGTTGTAACGAGTTCACGGCTATAGTGAGCAAATGCTACCTCCAAGATAAGTTTACATGCATTTACATACAAATATTTCACGTATATAACGAGCACGCTTCACGGATATATCGAGCAAACTTCGAGCACTTCTCACTGTCTCAAACGCGGCGGTGGTCAGCCCCTTCAATCCTCATAGTGACCCAAAATATGTAACCATGTGTTCTCGTGTCCAGCCTCTACACCCTATCCCCCAGGGAGGTTAAAGACCTTCGTCCAAACCAAGAATTCCCAACTTGCAGGTGCAGTGGTACTCGCGGAGGTCCTTTGTCCTCTCCTCCCAACCCCCAGCTCTTTTACAGCCAGGAAGTTGTGTTTGGAAGGGGGTAAGGGCATGTACAATGGCGCCCACCCCCGTCGATCAGACGAATGCACCCAACACCCTTTCCCACGTAAAGGTGGGAAATCCCACGTTTAATCCGTCTCCTCGTTAACTCTTCTTGGAATTGGTATACTCACAGTTTGCAAAGAAAGTTCGTAGCTTTGATCACAAAAATCAGTTGAGATTTTGCCCTTGAACGAGTAACATGTCCCAACATAAAAGGAAGTGTTTGTCTATTCGCGAAAAGGTTGATATTATTCGAGAGTTAGAGCGTGGTAAAAAAATGTTGAAGTGTGTAAAAAATTTAATTTATCGTCGTCTACGGTTTCAACCTTATGGAAAAACAAAGAAGCGATTTTATCTGTACTAGAGAACAACCTAACAACGAACAAGAAAATGAGGAAGTGCGACTTGGGTACTATTGATCAAGCACTTTTGGAGTGGTTTAAGAGGCAGAGAAATGCTGGTTTCCCCATCAAGGTACAGGTAGATAAATTTGCAAAACAGTTAGGACACGAGAACTTCACATGCAATAACGGGTGGCTTGATCGTTTTAAAAAACGGCATAACATTGTTTATGCGAAAGGCCCTGTCAGCAGATTCAAAAACGGCAAGTGAATGGGTGAAAAGTGTTTGGGAGGAGTGTCGAAAAGGTTTCAGAGAAGAAGACATCTACAATGCCGACGAAACTGGACTGTTTTACAACATGATGCTTGATGTGTTGGTGGCAAAAGACCTAAGAATCGTTTAACAGTTTTAATGTGCGCAAACATAAATGGGACTGACAAAAAAAAACTTTTTGTTATTGGTAAGTCACAAAAGCCACGTTGTTTCAAAAATGTAAAGAAGCTTCCCGTTGAATATGCAGCTAATAAAAAGGCATGGATGACTTACAATATTTTTCAGAAATATGGAAGTCAGTGGAACAACGAGTTACGGAGGAAAAATAGAAACATTCTACTCCTTGTCGATAACTGTCCTGCGCACCCACATATGCAGGAGTTATCCAATGTAAAACTGGTGTTTTGCCTCCAAATGCGACTTCTATTTTGCAGCCAATGGACATGGGGATAATTAAAAGTTTTAAATGCCATTTCAAGCGATTTTTTGTTCTACAGTTGATTGAAAGGAGGGAAAGAGGTTTAGATGGCTACGTCTCTGTATTGGATGCAATTCATTTGATGACAGATGCATGTTTCACCTACAACGATCATAAACTGTTTTCGAATGTCTGGTTTAATATCGGGAGAATTTTCGATTGATAACCATAACGTTGATGAAGATCAGAATGGCTTAAAGAAAATGGAATTTCGAATTTTGGCCATGTAAATGACATTGACAATTTTGTTCATGTTGATGATGATTTGATTACCAGTGGAATTCCTACGGAGAGTGAAATAATAGAGACAGTATAAAGCACAGCAGACAGTGATGAAGACAATGTTGAATGTGTCGAAGACACAATCCTTACTCAGGTTGCCGTGGAAACATTAAATTATTTTTTTGAAAACATTGACATTTCCGATGGTTTTTAGTGCACTAAGTGTAATAAGAGGAAACTTAAGAGACTTCAAAGTGAAATCTATGAAACAGGCTACTATTCAAAGTTATTTTTGTAAAAAGGGGAGTGATTAAGGATGCAGCTGTGAGTAAATTTTATATGTACGTATGTTTACTTTACATTTTCTAGTTTATTCTCATTTTTAGGTTTTTTCATAAATTTACTAAATAACCTTTCTGTTTATATATTCACTTTTACTTCTTATGTCTTATTTCACCATACGCATGCATGCATTTGCCTTCACGGATATTAAGTTTAACGGCTATAACGAGCAAAACTAAACGGTCCCGTGGCGCTCGTTATAGCCGAGTTTGACTGTATATTCGTATTGCCTATTACACCGTCATCAGTTCGAGTAAATATTTTAGTGTAGGTTACACTTACTGTTCCATTAAGGTGCATTTCCTGTAGTTGAAATCCTTTTAACTAGAAATACAAGAAAAGAAAAAAAATTAATTTAATATTTGACCCTCCTCGGACTCAGAAAGACTAGACTTAAGGAAATGTGACGTAAAAAATTCCGAGCTGCGGTCAAATTTATTTTAGCAGGTAAGCCTACTACGTTACATCTACATCTACATGATACCCTGCATGTCACCTTTTTGGTAGATGGGAGTGGGTGCAGTGCACCAAGGTTCCATAGTTTTCCTACGTTACCTTTTCCTATTATGTTCACTTATCGTCCTAGGGAAAAATGATCCTCTATAATGCTCCCTTCTACAGTCGATCTCGCGAATCTTATCCTCACTGTCCTGCCTTCCGAGATACGTCGGGCTTCTGATAAGTCCTACTAACTTATTCGTTAATCCCTCCGTCATAAATTTCCTATAGCGATGTTCATTTCAGATTTTCTATTGATGGTGTTACACTTTGTTACAATCGCAATTCCTCTTTACAAATCTAGCTGCCCTTCGCTGAACCTTTTCTCGTTAGTGAGTCCCTTTTCGTAGCGATCTCACACAGCTGAAGCATATTCGACCTGCCGTCGAGAATCAAGGATAAATAACATATTTCTTTCACTTTTCGGAGCAATTTCGAACTATTTTTCCTATAAAGGCTAGCTTTTTATTAACGTCACCTATCAATCGGGGAATGTGGGCGTCCCATGAGAGATCACGATGGATCGTGATTCCAAGGTATTAAATCGAGTCTGAAAGTAAAATCTCTACCCCGCCCTACGATTAATTAACATCCAACGTGATATTCTTGGTTCTCCAGAAATTGATGACGCAACTTTTCTTTTGGTTGATCCTTAACTGCCATTTCATACACCATGCAGAAATAGCTTTTAGATAATTTTGGAGATATTGAATGTGAAGAAATTAAAAGATCTATAGGCAGCGCCGTAACTAGCTATTAGAGCACACGGGCAAATCCGCCAAACATGTGCCCCATGCATAATAAAATTTTTAATACCTTTATTTATACTATATATATATATATATATATATAATGAACAATTATAAAAATAAACTATAAATGGTGTGATTAAAAACAAAGTAGTTTAATGAGAACCTTTATACATTGTTCTCACAATAACGTGTTTATCCTATCAAAGCAAATTCAGCCAGAATTAGTGGAAGTCACGTTGGTCCCTTAGGGACCGCACGGCCACTATCACACGTGTGTCTATTGTTTTAGTGTAATATATAAGAAAAATACAATTCTTCAAATCAATTAGCTGGTTTTATGGGGCTAACAATGCGTAATGTCTGTAAGAATTATAGTAGTGAAATCGCCCCTTATTGTGTCATGCAACCTCGCACATTTACAATTTTTGCTCTCCTTCTTTTGTTAAGCCTGGGGCAGATGCCCCACCCTAGTTACGGCATTGACTATAAGTAACAATTACCTTAGCGTGGGCACCACAGTCGGTGGCAACTGGTCATTCTTCGTTGGCTCGCCCGCCTGGGTCCATTAACGTCGTTGCGTCTTCTGGGATGCCTTCCTCATGATTCCAATACCCAAAGAGTTGCATCCTTCGCTCACTAATTAGCTTTGTTATCGTCTCCTTGAACTCGTGTATCACTGACATTCTTATGGGTGAGAGGACAGTGCGTTTGTGAGCATTCGCCTTAAACTAACCATCCCGTCACGTTGCAGAAAAATTTCCTATTTATTTAACCCAAATGAATCACATTGGCTACCCTGAATATCTAGTTCCTCCTTCGAGAAAATATATCCAATGTCCTATAGAAATATATAGGATTGATAAATTTTAATAAACACGCAATAACGAGGCATGGATAAATTATCTCTCAAATTGATACTTAACCGGAAAGCATAAGAAAAATTCTACAGAATTCAGGCAGGTTATAATACATGATTATAGGCTTATTATATGGCATCGATAAAAAATACATGACTCGTTTTTTTGTACTTTCATCACCTACGACCAACAATATATATCCGTAGTCTACGTATAGAAAAAATATCGATTTTTTAATATTTATAAACATAGCGAGTTCCTTTGAAATAGGTCTCTAAAACGAAAGTGTGTAAATAGGTAGCACATATAATATAAATACAAATTGTTTTGCGATGCAAGAATTTTTTCTGAATACATTCTTATATAAATTGCACATAAAGTAAATATGCGTTTAGAATTATAGGGAACTAAATAAATGACACATTAACTCTTTTGCGTGATATTCAACTACTGAAATCCACTTTGGGAAAAATAAAACAGGAGATTTTATAAATTTCATCTCCAATTCTAGAAATGTGTATAATAATTATTTAGCCTTGCACTGGTTATAGACATCATCCTATTCCTCTTTATTCTTCATTTATTGTTGATATTATCAATTTTTGAAATTCCAATAAGTTAATTATGCTGACGATTTTCAATTTTCCTTTGATTTCCTTTCAACTGGTGAAACAAGTGAAATGCTCCCCAGTAATACGAAAACCAGAAAAACTATTTTTTCGTTATTTATTCAGTACAGATATAATTATTATGCGTATTTCCAATGTATTTTATTCGAACCACTGAGCTGAATTATTGCTATGGGTGAATAGGAGAGACAAGTATGACGTCTGGTACACATAAAAATTACCCGTCCTTAAATACCTGAATATAAGAATACTATTTGAAAGCAAATTATTCTTGAATTGAACGAACATGCTGGAAGATGTCATTTTGTCATGCCACAAGTGAACCTGTTGCATAGATAGCTACATAGGTTACGTAATTTTTTGAAAGGAGTTTTGGCCTCCCAACAGTTTTGATACAAATCCAAGTAAGAGATAAGTATAAAGTTAGAAAATGAAACTGGGAGCAGTAGACCGAAGGAAAGACAGGCAGAGTAATGAGATTTTTATCCCGAAGAAGGTTTTGAAGAAGACGGAGGGCAGACAAGAGAACACCTTTGCTCAAAGGAACCCCTGGTAGATACTGAGAATTGGGGCATGTGTTAACAATGGAGTCATCAGAAGTATTATTATGTCATAGACATATATCATTCATAAAAAACTAGTTCAAAGGTCAACAGGATCCGGAGGGGTGGGATACTACCTTTTCATACTGAGAAAATATCATCCAATCACGTAGAAGCTGCCAGCCCGAGACGAAGGAACAGATTTCCAGAGAGGACAGAAGCATCGGAAAATCTGTCACACTCTCACGCCTCAGGTGTTTCATCCCAACTTTCAGAAGTGGAGGATCATCAGCCAGTCACCTAGAAGCTGCTACCCTGAAATAAACAGAAGTTGAATAGAAACATATTAGACATTACATAACATATTATAAGCTTAATATAAATTTCGGTCTTCTAAATTTTCTGTGAGTAATCTTAGCGAACATACTGTTCAATTATAAACACACTCACCAGGTACACTTGGGTGGAACCGAGCATTCCTAACATTTCCAGCACTTTTTCTTGGAGAAACACCGGGTACATCGTCACACATATGGTACGGACATCATCTGTATGACAACGGAGAGAACACATAATCACAGTATGATAGCTATTGAAACATAAACGGACCAGATATGGTGTGGGGTTTTTTAACGCCAAATTACCTCATCATCATCATGCTTCTGTCCGAAGACAGGTTTTAACTGAATCGCTGCCTCCATTTCTCTCTCTCTCCCTAGAAGCCTCTTTTATACCTCTATAAGTATTATATCCCTGCTTTATATTATCTAATATTCCTATTCTTTTTCTCCCTCTTCCTCTTCTTCCACTAATTTTTCCTTCTAAGATCGTCCTTTGTAAACACTGTCTTCTCAATATGTGCCCTATCCAATTTGCTTTTCTTTTCCTGATTGTTTTTATTAGCGTCCTTTCTTCTCCCAGCATTTCTAATACTTCTTCGTTTCTCTTCCTCTCTGTCCATTTTACTTTCATCATTCTTCTCCATACCCACATCTCAAAACTTTCTAAATATTTTTCCTCCTTTCTCCTTACCGTCCACGTCTCTGCACCATAAAGAGCTATGCTCCATATGCAGCATTTTGCTAATTTCTTCCTTGTTTCTAAATTTATTTTCTTGCTTGTGAAAAGCTCCTTCTTCTCGTTAAATGCTGCTTTTGCCATTGCAATCCTACTTCTGATGTCCTGTGTACTACTTCCATACTGCCGAGATATTTAAACTACTTACTTGTTCCAATTTTTGGCCATTTACCATTATATTTAATTCTTTATGTTCCTTTGAAACCACCATGACTTTTGTTTTTTTTTGTATGATCTTCATTCCATATTGTTGGCCAACCTCCACTAGTCTGTCTGTCATCCTCTGAAGCTCTTTCTCGCCTTCTGCTATTAAGCCCTGATCATCTGCGTATTATGTATTGTTAAAAGGCGGATAATACAAATAAAGGCAAATTTTAATTATTTCGGTAAAATTATTTCCATCTTACTGTTATCAAATAAGCTATAAAAAGCTTCCTTTTAACTTTATTATAGTTCTTATTCATAGAGATCATGTGCACTTACTTTGTGTACTTCCAAGCTTAAAGTAGAGTTCTAGTTATCCACGCATTGTATATTAGCGTGTATTTTGTGATTAATTGTTCAGAAGGAGTTAAAAAATGAAAATTAAAGGTAAGTACATGCGGAGAAACTGGCGTCAGTCTTGTGTAACATATACAATAACTGTGGTTTATAGTATTCACCGAGAAATGTGGTCCGAGGAAAGCAAGAAAATTCTCTACTTACAGAGATTTAGGAGCGATGGTCGCAGATTTATCCCTACAGGAAACCACCTTCGCTCAGTAGGTGTCTGTGCCATCTATGATAGGAAGAGGATATTCTTCTTCCAGAGTTTTGTTAAGGTGGAGTTATTGCAGCATCCATACATGGTCATCACTGGCTGCAAGTATTTGAATTTTATAAAAGTGCATACATTGTGGCCTTTGGTATATGTGGATTCAAGTGAAAATTAAAAGTAAAAAATCCGCAAATGCTAAAATTTGTGAAATATTCCTGAATCTAAATAAGTCACTTATTATGAATTCCACTAAAGAGAATAACTCGACAGGATTCGCCTATTATAGCGTCATCATGTCGAGTAAATGCATTTTGTGGCGGCTAAATAAGTGTGTTATTTCAGTGTTATATTATCAAGTGAACGATATTTTGTGGAAATTATAATACGTTTTTAATTTCTGTAAAAGTTAACATATTAGATACTAAGATCGCAGGTATGTCTTGGAGAAGAAGAGAAGAAATGTGAAATTATGATTTTCGATCACAAGCCGGTTTCATCTACCATCGATAACAAACGCCTCTACCATCAAAATTTTATTATAATTTGATAGTGGGTGCATCAGTTACCAATGAAAGATAGATTATTTCTTCTTCCAAAAGTTTACAAGGAATATGTGCAGAAGCGTTTCGCATCACAGGTTAGAAGTTGTTCCAGAAACACGAGTACCTCTTCTGCCACAATTGCTATACGCTGAAATAAAAGATAATTAAAATTGTCGTATTTGGTACGGAGATGGTGGGTCTTCCTTGTAAAAGTATCATCATGCATATTTCTTCGATATTCCTGAAAGCAGTAGAATTTATTCATTCAGAGAGTGGCTGAAGAGCGACCCTTCTAGCATTACACTACACTGATACTGGTCCGTCTGAAAACATTAAAAATAATTGAATGTAAGCTCTTCTATACCGAGTTGTAGATTCTTTCATCGATTATATTGCTACTTACAAAAAACAGTCTAGTTTCATCTTTTTGTAATTGTAATTTGTACCTGCATTTTCCGGGGTAGCAAGAAAAATTTCTACTTTAGGGATTGGATTAGCAAAGGCCATGTCTTCCTAAGATATGGAGGACAGTCTTCATTTCGGGATACTATAATACATTGTTCTTCTTCTAAGAGTAATTTAGACAAATGCTATTACGACCCCTTGCGGTTCATAAACAATTTTTCTATTAAGATCTCATTACCATTTTAAAAATCAAATACATACCACATTGAACCGCAAAATGTCTACTTTGTTTATTTATAATTTATTCTAAACTAAGTTTCATTTGCTAAAGATCAAATGTTCTTAGAAGTCACAGTTAGGCCATTCCATGTATTGTGCAATGCAGATTTAATGTATTAATCAAATAACAAGAAAAATAGTTCGATATATAAATTTCAATGTCTAGATTGAAAAAATCTACTTCTAAATACGTTTTGAAACAAAGATAGAAGAATTATCTTAACACCAAGTAATACAAGCAAATGCATAATGAGAAACAAGAAATAATCAAGTTAAACATTTTTGTAAATAATTCAAAATATTTCAAAATAAAACATAATGAGACATCGCTATGGTATACATATTTCATTCTATAACAAAGACAATTCTATTCCCTGACGTTTACGTTGTAGTTTAACTTCCAGAGAACTAACTATAATCAACGAATAACCACGGGAATTTTGAAATATAAATTTCTATTACTCAATCTAAAATTGCGTCTTATTTTGTGAACAACTTGCACGTGCCGTGTTCACGTCCAGAGCAATGGATGGCACAGCGAGGCTTAATCCTTAAAAATGAGAAGCAGTTGTCGAAATGCATCACGTACACACAAAAGCGATTGAATCTTCCCTCCTTCCTTCCTCGGAGATTTTCCCAGTGCAGGTAACTGATGAGAAAATGTAAAAGCATTCTGAAAAAACGCATCCACGTAAATCATAGAATGTTTTTCAGAAAAATTACTTTCAAGAATATATGCTTTTTTAAGACTTACCGGCCTCTTTTCCTTGGAGAAAAGAGCAATTACACTACGCGGGTTTCAGTAAACCGCAGTCTGCCAGTGCACAGTTCTCTCGTAATGAAGGCATACTATATACATACTCGACAGAATCACAGACTCGTACTCTACTACGCAATAGGCAATGGCGGATTCCTAAAAAAGAAAATGTCCTCTGTGATAACAGAAACATGGAAAGTGTGGAATTGGGGAGCAGTGGCTGCTGCTGTAGCGCAGTTGGTGAAACCGTATCATCTTGGCGAAATACGTGTAAATCTTGGGTATCTACTCTCCCATAAGAATTTCATACCCCTGGATCCTATCTTTGAAAACTGGGAGAATATCAGTCAGCCACGTAGAAGCTGCCAGACCAAGACGAATGAACAGGAGTCGAGGGAGAAAAGAAGAGAAAAAGTGTATATATTTGCGTGAATCCTGTGATTATATGTTAAGAATCAATTAAAGAAAATGAAAATTCAAGACATTTGATAAGAAGCTGAGGTCACCCGTTGTTTACACAGGCAACATATCTAAAAGATCTATAATATACTCAGACCAGAAGAGAGTGAGACCCACGAAAACGCGGATTTGTTCTATTCCAATACCGCAAAGAAAATAACGGAGATCATAATGTTTCCGTAAACTGCAATTTTAATTTCTTAAATCTAATATAGGTTTGAAAATATAATAGAGGCGAAAGAATGCTGTAAATTTATTACACTAATTTCAAATTGGTGACATAATGTTATAAGAATTACAGCCATCCTACGTCGTGGAATCGAAACGATTTTAAAACTTAAATCGTAATGGGGGTTTATATAATCGATATACTTCTCTTATCTATAGATTTTTCAACCGTTCTAACCAGGTTGTAAACGTGCCTTAGGATAATTCCTTACACAGGAGTTTAATGCGAAGCTATTTTATACGAGTCTATCAAGATCACAATTTGAAAAGATTTATTTCATTAGGTTTGAAGTCCTTGAAAATTTATGAACTACAAATACAGATATTATTATCGTGTCATGCTTACTATCGATACACTTGAGGGATATCTTATATCAGAAGCATGATATTATGCTATTTTCGAGAAATCCAATGGTGTCCATTTAAAAAAGTCTTTTTCCATAAATACAAAATTCACCCATGAATATGAAGAGATTTTTTCTGCCGGAAATTTTTAAAATAGGTAATAACTTGGTTTTAAGATTGGTTTTTAATCGGAAAAGGGATTTTTTTTAAATTTTCAAAAATTACAATTTTCAACAATTTATGATAAAGTATATTGCCAGTCTACTTCGTAGAATGAAAACGCTATCAGAAATTGCAAGCTTAAATGGGGTTTACATGATCGATCTTCATCTATATTCTTCCACGGCGAGTGTAGACCACCATTTCAAAAAAATTATTTTCGTAGCTATGATTTATTTGAAAATTTCTGACAAGTATCATTTCCGTTTTACCTCCCCTACAGTATCTCTTCTCGGCACTTGAGAAAGGTTTTATATCAGATGCATCATACTACGCTTTGCCTTCGTCATAACGGATTATCTAGAGTTTTTGCATTAATATCGAGCTAAATAATTCAACACGGTTTCCGGTGTAGGAGAATATTATCTAGTAATAAGTGAAAATGTATCCGAACAACGCAATATATATAAGTGTGAACAATTTGATTATTTTTTGGAAGCATTTTAAACCTGAGAAATTCAAGATATTTGATAAGGAGCTTGCGTTACCCATGGGTTACGCGGGCTACCTGCCAGAAATATTTATCCTTTTCCCTGACTGGAAGTCTATGTCCATTTCGAAAACTAGAGTATGTATTCTGCCAGGTATGTAGCTAAGACCTAACGGCGACGAATCTTTACCGCGTATAAGGATAATGCCAACGATGAGTGGCCTATAGCAGAGCTAAAAGGAAATTCATTTATATATTATGTGGACGGCTCTTTAACTGTTAATTAAAAATATCTGAAAGTACGAGAGATATCTTCCTCTATAGAATGGATGCGCTGGAGATATAGCGGCTTATTGCCATGCACGAAAAAATAATAAAAAATAGTAATACTTGATACCGAGATGGCGGGTTTTCCGTGGATATCATGGGCAGTCAAGTTTTATCAGGTCCTCTTACTGGGTGTCTGTACGTCGCATTATTCTAATAGAACTTTCTGTTACAAGAGAAATGATAAGTTAAATGTATAGCTGCGTTTTACCGTACACACTCAACTCCAGTGGTGAACATACCAATCAAACTATAGAGCTGCTTCTTACTTACTATATCTCATATATGTATATTTGTCAGAGGATACCAATATTTAGGCATTTCTTGATGAACTATAGTGATGGAATTTTTTTGGTGTGTTGATTTATGTGCATATCCGTCGAAAAATTCGAAAATCTCACTTCTTGTGAAATCCGATTCATTGAAACAAATACTTATTCGATTTCACTTTGTGTGGCTCCATTTTGAGGAATGACTCCATGGAAGAAATAAATACTTATTGTTTCGTGTATTAAAGCATCATGTCGAGTAAATCTTTTTGGTTGAAGTTTAGTAATGGTGCTATTTAAACGTTGTCCGTTTGATTCAATCAAATTTATTGGAAATTTCAATAAATGATTTATTTCTATGAAAGTAAAGATGTTTGATACTGAGATGGTGACTTGAATTGTGAAGAAGAGAAAAATAATGTTAATTTAATATATTCGATCAGGAGCTGGCTTGTCTCCCATGGATTGCACAAGTATCCCAACGAGATGTTTTATTATACTCTCTATAGGGGTGCTCGTGCTATCCACGAAAGCAAGATAATATCTTCTTCAAGAGAATTGATGAGGAGGACGTCCAGCAGCGTTTTGTCTGGCAGATGTAGAAGTTGTTGCAGAAACGCTATATTTATACATATATGCTTTTATTATGCTACTATAGCTACAAGCTGAACAATGGGAAGGTAAAAGATTTATGCTTCATACCTAGATGGCGGATCTTCCTTGAAGAAGCGTTATTATTATTCCCAACTGTATTTCTACAATGTATATGATAGTATACGAGTTTCTTCGTTTGGAGGTTCGATTAAGGGCGATCCTGGTAGCCAGGGTCGTCTCAAGGATCAGAAGGCCATGAAACTACTGTTCCTCCTGGAAAAATAGAAATACTTATTTCATGTACTTCATAACGACCTGCTGTTACCCATAGATTACACAGAAAACACAATGTGAGCCTTAGAAATTTATGCAATTCGGTTCAAGTGTCTCCCATGAAAGCAGGAGAATTTTCTTCTCCCAGAAAACTGATGAGGAGATGATGCAGCAGTATTATCTCGCATGGATAAAAGCGGACGCAGAGTTGCAATTTATATTAGCATAATCTACGATTCCTTTGGAACGTGCGATCCAATGAAAATTAATAAATAATATATAAAATGGTAAACTGTTTATACTCCCATGGAATTCAATTACACTGCAATAAACGTAATATCATCTTCTTTAACAGGAAGTCATTGTAACCCACGAAGGCGAATGTTTGTTCTTCTTCCAGGGAATTAATAGAGAGATGGTTTATCGCCCGTTTGTCTTACACTGACAGCAATTTTAGCAGGTAACATGCATTTTATATAAACCCATACTCTGCGACCGTTAATGCAAGTGGAAACAAGTGAATATTTTATACCGAGATGGCGGGCCTTCCGTGGATAGCATAGCCACACCGTAGTTAAGTTTTATAATCTTATCAAACTGTGTGTCTATGCTACCCAACAAAGGCAGACAATATTCCTCTTCCAGAAATTGATTGGAGGACTTGCAGCAGCGTCTTTCCTTACATGGTTACAACTCGTGGCAGGTACGGATATTTTATATCAATGCATACCCAGAGACATTTGTTTTATGCAAAAATAAAGAAAATTAAAACAAAAAACTGCTCTTATGAATCATGCATAACATATAACATTTATTTTAATGTCAGCTAAAAATTAATAACTATACTCGTATCGCCTATTACATCGTCATCAGTTCGAGTATATGTTTTAGTGTAGGTTACACTTAGTGTTCCATTAAAGTGCATTTCCTGTTGTTGAAATCGTTTTAACTAGAAATTACAAGAAGAGAAAAAAATTAATTTAATATTTGACCCTCCTCGTACTCAGAATGACTAGACTTACCACAATTGAACCTATTGTATATATATCTACACACGTTACGTAATATTGTGAACCGAGTTTTGGCCTCACAGCAGTTTTGATATACATTCCAGTAAGAGCTGATGATAAATTTATATAATGAAACGGGAAGCAGCAGTCCGACAATAAGACAGGTAGGGTACACACATTTATATCCTGAAGAAGGTGTTGAGAAAGAGAGATAGCAGACAAGAGGACACCTTTGTTCAGTGGCACCCTTTGATATTACCGAGGATTGGGCCAGGTGTTAACAGTGGAGCCACCAGTAGTATTAGAATGTCATCTACATATATCATTCATGAAAAACTAGGCCAAAGGTCAACAGGAGAGAAAAGAGTGGAATACTACCTTTTCAAACTTCGAAAATATCCCCAAATCACGTAGAATCTGCCAGGCCGAGACGAAGGAACAGAACTCCAGAGAAAAGAGGTACATAAGAAAATCTGTCACGCTCTCACGCCTAAGATATTTCATCTCAATTTTCAGAATTGGAGGACCATCAGCCAGTAACCTAGATGCTGTTACACTGAAATTAACAGAAATTGAATCAAAACATTATAGACATTAAATTACATAACATATCATATGCTTAATATAAATTCCAGTCGTTTAAATCTACCAAAGTTTTTACACTGGGTAATCTTAGCTAGCACATTGTTCAATTATAAACATACTCACCAGGTACTCTTGGGTGTAACCGACCATTACTAACCTTCGCCGCACCGGGTGCATCGTCACACATATGTACGAACATCATCTGTACGACAACTGAGGAAACACAATCACAATATGGTAGCTATTGAAATTCAAACGGAACATATCTGGTGTGAGGTTTTTTAACCCGAAATTATCTATGTATTGTTAAAAGGCGGATAATACAAGTAAAGGTAAACTTTTATTATTTAGGTAAAATCATTTATATCTTACCGTCATCAACTATTCTATAAAACACTTCCTTTCAACTTTTTTATAGTTCTTATGCTTAGGGCTCATGTGCACTTCCTTTGTCTACATCCTAACTAAAAGTGCACTCTTAGTAATCCATGCATTGTATATAAGCGTGTACTCGGTGATTATTTGTTCAGAAGCTCTTAAAGAAAGCGAAAATTAAAGGTAAGTATATGAGAAGAAACTGGCGTCTGTTTTGTGTTACGTATACAATAACTATGGTTTATAGTATTCGCTGAGGCCCTAGGAAGGCAAGAGAATTCTCTACTTACAGAGATTTGCCTAGGAGCGATGGTAGCAGATTTATCCTTACCGGAAACCATCTTCTCTATGTAGCAGTCTGTGCCGTCTATGATTGGAAGAGGGTTTTCTTCTTCCAGAGATTGGTTAAGGTGGAGTTATTGCAGCGTCCATACATGGTCATCACTGGCCGCAAGTATTCGAATTTTATAAAAGTGCATACATTGTGGCCTTTGTTATATGTGGATCCAAATGAAAATTAAAAGTTAACAATGCGCAAATGCTCAAATTTGTGGAAATATTCCGTAATGTAAATAAGTTACTTGTTATGATTTCCACTAAAAAGATTAACTCGACCGGTTTCGCCTATTATAGCATCATCATGTCGAGTAAATGCTTTTGGTGGTAGCAAAATAAGTGTGTTATTTCAGCGTTAACTGATCAAATGAACGTTATTTGTTGGAAATTACCATAGTTTTTTTATTTTTGTAAATTTTAACATCTTTGATAATGAGATAGCAGGTATTTGTTGGAGAAGAATAGAAAAATAAATGTAAAATTATGATTCTCGATCACACGCCGGTTTCATCTACCATCGATAACAAACGCCTCTACCAGCAAAAGTTTATTATACTTTGCGAGTAGGTACATCTGTTTCCAATGAAAGATAGAGAATTTTCTTCTTCCAGAGTGTTGACGAGGAGCATGTGCAGCAGGGTTTCGCCTCACAGGTTAGCAGTTGTTTAAGAAACACGAGTTACTATTCTGCCACAATTGCTACACGCTGAAGTAAAAGATAATTAAAAGTAGCCGTATTTGGTACCGAGATGGTGGGTATTCTTTGGAAAAGTATCAGCATGCATATTTCTTCTATTTTCATGAAACACGAGGACCTATTCTGCCTCCATTGCTACACGCTGGCGCAAATGATATTTTAAAATAGAGATGATTGGTACCGAGATGGTGGGTCTACCTTGTAAAAGTATCATCATCGTTCATAACTATGTATATTTCTTCGCTATTCATTAAAGCAATAGAATTCATTCATTCAGAGAGTCGCTGAAGAGAGATCCTTGTAGCATGACATTACACTGATACTGATCTGTCTAAAAACATAAAAAATAATTGAATGTAAACTCTTCTATACCGAGTTGTATATTCTTTCATCGATTATGTTGCTATTTCGAGAAACAATCTAGTTTCATCTTTTTGTAATTTCCACTTTAGGGATCGGATGAGCAAAGGCCAAATATCTTCCAAGGATATGGAGTACATTCTTCTTTTCGGGATACTATCATACATTGATCTGATCTTCTAAGAGTAATTAAGTCCCTTACGCAGTGAACCCAGACCTGCAGTCTTGTCATCCGAGTGTAATATTTCTCAGTGGTCAAGACAGTGTGTCATAGACATTCATCATTATGGAATAATTATGTCCAAGTTCAACAGGATTCGGCCGAGTAGGATACTTCGTTTTCGGACTGGGAGAATATCAGTCAGTCACGTATATGAGAGAAGAAAGAAGTCTAAGGAGAAGAGAAGCCTAAGAATACCAGTCACGCTTTCAACCGTAAGAGGTTTCATACCACCTTGCAGACTGGGCAAACATCAGCCAGTCACCTAGAAGCTGCTACGCTGAAATTAACAGCAATAGAATAGAAACATATTAGACATGTCAAAACCTAACCGGAGCTAAAAATAAACCAATCGTATATACGTACCAAAATTATTTTATGAGTAATCACAGAACACTATTCAATAATAAACACACTCAACAGTCCTCTGGGGTGGATCCGACTTTTCTGGCATTTGTAAGGATATAAATGGTGTTCAGTTCATACTTCTGGCACCGACATGCTCTATATGGCAACTTAAAATACGCATACTTCCTGATCTGCACTGTAGCTATTACAATAAAAAGTTTTAAAAAATAGGGCGGCGTTACGTAAACCCTGGATTATGGGATAGAACAGCTGGTACTACAAGTCAAGTTACATTTTTCTCATATATTTAAAATAATTTCTATTTTACTGTAATACTATTAATCTATAAAAAAATATTCATTACAACATCTTTATCATTCTCTTACGCAAAGCTCCGATGCATCTAATTTGGTAATAGTGTAGAACTAAGTCAATGAGATCCCATTGCACTTATTGTATATAAGCGTGAACCCTGTGATTTTATGTTCGGTAGCGGGGGAGCCGGTGGTGTAGTGGCTAGAGTGTTGGCCTCACCGTACGATCTGCTAAAAGTGCGACACACGGTTCGAATCCTTATGAGGATTTTTTCCGATGACGCGCTGGCTCCCTATTTGTACGTGTTGGAACTAAGGTGACGAGGACGAGGAAAGAGAAAATGAGGAGCGCGCTCAAATCGACACTCCGTCCTTCGGAAGGGACGTTAAGCAGTTGCCCCCCTGGTGTTCTTCGCAAGAGCAGGCAAATGCCGGCACCGGTTTTCTCTCCTCCCATCCTGGCTATTCATTGCACTACCTCTAATATACCCATTGTAAGTAGGATAGAGGCGAATCAAGCTGGACTCAGATATGAATGTTCGGTAGCAATTAAAGAAAATGAAAATTCAAGGCAATTGATAAGAAGCTGAAGTCACCCGTTGGTACACAGACGACACCTCTGAAATATTTATAATATAATCAGGCTAGAAGGCGGCGAGACTCACGAAAACGTTAATTTTCTCCTTCCTGAGATGTATCGAGGAGCGAGCGTGGCAGCATTTCTTCTTACCGGAGACCAATGGCAAACGCGTAAAAGCACAAGCCACCGACGATGGGTATATGGCAGAGCTAAAAAAAAATAAGTTATAAGATATTCGGCCGGATAATTTTAAATAATATAACTCTTGATAGCATTCGAATTATCTTCTTCCATAGAAGTGATGAGTTGGATGTTGAAAATCGTTTTGTGTGTCATGTTCACTTGTGCTTGCTGGGGAATATATATATATATATATATATATATATATATATATATATATATATATATATATATATATATAGGCAAACCCAGCTAACATAGGTGCACATGGAAACAAAATAATAAAATGTTGACCCATTGACACCGAGCTGACAAGTCTTCTTTAGATAGCATGGACATTACGGAGTCATATTTTTTCGTCTTCCGTAACCGAGTGAGTGTGCTACCCATGGTTGCAGGAGATTTTCTTCTTCAAGAGAATTTGAGTTTGATGTGTAACTGCGGATTGCCATACATGGATGCCAATAGCTGCAGATCCGCAGATGTTTGTATAAGACAAATGGCGCACTTGGAACCACAAAAAACCATCCCTCTGCTCCACGCACTGCATATTTTTATAAAAAGCTGCTTTTTATCTAAGATATAGGAGGATATAAAACAATAATAATGTTATGTGTTCCTATATGGGTTTCAAATAATACATCTGCCAGGATGATAGGTAATTGAATCCAACCTATGGAAAAAAATATAAAAATGAACACATTATATTTTAAGAGCTTATTTTTCATCCTAAATACCGCAAAGAAATGCATGGCAGCCATTGAAGGGCTTTGTAAGACTGCTATATATAATTTGTTGAAAGTAAGTTGGAAACTCGAAACGTAAACTGTTTTATAGTAGAAAGAATCGGGTATAACATTTTTAAAGAGGTAATCACAGCAGAATTGGGGTAACTATTTGTTTTTAAAGTGTTGGACTATTTTGTAATGCCAATCAATTTCAATAAAGACGAAAACATATGATGATATCATCATACTAACAAAGGAAATTTAGCAAACCGGTTAAAGGTTTTTATGTTGTTTCGTAGTTTTCTAGAAATTATTGTTTCAATTATTAAATATAATGATCATACTTATTTCGTGGGATGGTGGGTCTTGATTTGAGAAGAAGAGAAAAATAATGTTAATTTAAGGTATTCGATCAGGAGCTGGCTTGTCTCCCATGGATTACACAAGTATCCCACCGAGAAGCTTTATTATACTCTCTAGAGAGTACTTGTGCTATCCACGAAAGCAAGATAAATTTCTTCTTCCAGAGAATTGATGAGGAGGACGTCCAGCAGCGTTTTGTCTGGCAGATGTAGAAATTGTTGCAGAGTCGATAATTTTACTTATGTAAGTTCCTATTCTACCACTATAGAAACAAGCTGAACAATGTAAAGTAAAACGTTTTTGTGCTTCATACCGGGATGGCGGTTCTTCCTTTAAGAAATGTCGTTATTATTCCCAAGTGGATTTCTGCGATGTTCATGAGAGCATACGAGTTTCTTCTTTTGTTGGTACGATGAAGAGTGATGCTTGTAGCCTGGGCCGTCTCATCGATCAGTGAGTCATGTAAAATCTGTTCCACGTAGAAAAATGTAATAGTGATTTCATGTATTTGATAACATAACTATAATAAAAATTAAAAATACAAACTCCCCTTAAGAATGATCCACTTTGTGGAAAGAAGCCTTAATAAAATATAACGCTTATTTTAATTTCAGCTAAAAGTTATTAACTGGACTGCTTTCGTAAATGTATAGAAAAGTAAATTTTTTGGTGGGAACTTAGTAAGGGTGCTATTTAAAAGTTGAAAGTTCGAGTCAATCAAATTTATTGGAAATTACAATAACTGATTTATTTCTATGATAGTTAAGATGTTTGATACTGAGATGGTGGGCCTTGATTTGAAAAGAAGAGAAAATAATGTTAATTTAAGATATTCGATCAGGAGCTGGCTTGTCTCCCATGGATTTCACAAGTTAGTGGTGCTTATTTAGTCATGCCCTGGTTCTCGACATCATCCTATTCTTCATTGTTCTTTATTTATTGTTGATATTCTACATTTTTGAAATTCCTGTCAGTTAATTATGTTGGCGATTTAAAATTTTCCTCTGATTTCCTTTCAAATGGTGAAACAAGTGAAATATGAAAACACAAAAAACTATTTTTTCGTTATTTATCCCGGACAGATTTAATTATTATGCGTATTTCCAATGCATTTTCTTTGAACCACTGAGCAGATTTATTGCTAAGTGTGAAAAGGAGAAACAACTATAACCTCAGATACGCACAAAATAACCCACCCTTAACTACCTGTAGATGCATTTCTCCTCGTTTTTCGAGATAATCGATTATTCCAATAATTACAATTCGGAATCCATTAATTTATAAATCCATAATGGCTCCTTCGCTGAATACCCAATGCCATTTTCTTTGTTATCAGCTAATCAAGCCCGTCCTTTCCCTTTTCAGAACTTACAATTAATTATATTAAGCCGTAATCGAATACATTGTTAGTGACATATATTTTTCTTAGACTAACACATGAAAATCGTAGCCAAAGAATTATGTTTTGTATATTTTTGAAATAGATCTATATCAAGGATTGATAAGGAATATTTTTCTATCGTGAACTTTTTATTTCTAACAAATTTATGAAATATATAGGCTTTATATTAATTCTAAAAGTTTATGCTTCTGTGACACCCTCTTAAGGTAGCAGACCTAATTGCGACTCCCTTAGAGGTTTTACGGTGTCATAGAAAGAAATCATTCATAAAAAACTATGTCCAACGACAACAGGAGTCGAAGGAGTGGGATAATACCTTTCCAAACTGGGAGAATATCAGCAAATCACATAGAAGCTGCCAGGCTCAGACGAAGGAACAAAAGTCCAAGGACAAGAGAAGCCCAAGGAAACCTGTCACGCTCTCACGCCTAAGAGATTTCATCCCATCTCTGAAAATTGGAGGAGGATCACACAGTCACCTAGAAGCTGATACCCTAAAAGAAACAGAAATTCAATAGAAAAATATTAAACATTATGTAATATAATAGAAGCTTAAAATATCTGACAGTCAACTAAATTTACCAAAGTTATTTGCAGTGAGTAATCTTACCGTGCACATTGTTCAATAATAATCAAACTCACCATATTCTCCGGGGTGGAACCGACCCTTCTTATCCATCCAAGCCCATTACCTCGGAAAAATACAGGGTTTATCGTCACATATCGGGCACGGACATCATCTATATGACAACCGAGAATACACATGGCCAAAATATGATAGCCATTCAAAAAAAAGGAAACACATTGTGTGGGGTTGTTTTAAGCCCAGATACCTTATGTATTGTTAAAATGCGGATAATGCAAGTCAAGTTAAAGTTTTATCATTTAGGTAAAATCATTTTATATTTCAGATAAATAATCTATAAAAATATTCCTTTCAACCATATTATAGTTCTTTTGCATATAGATCATGTGCACTTCCTTTGACTTTTGTTTAGCTACAAGTATACAGTTACTTATACACGCATTGTGTATAAACTTATAGTCTGTCATGATTTGTTCAGAAGCATTTAAAGACAATGAAAATTCAAGGTATATGAGAAGAAACTGGCGTCAGTCTAGTGTTAAATAAACAGTCAGTAAGTAAGGTTTATAAGATTGGCTGAAAACTGTGGACCGAGGAAAGCATTAGAATTTCTACTTCTAGAGATGTGCCGAGGAGCGAAAGTAGTACAAATATTCTTACCGGAGGCCATCTTCTCTGTGTAGGTGCCTGTGCCATCCGAAAGCAAGAGGATTTTCTTCTTTCAGAGATTTGTTGAGGTGGAATTGTTGCATCATTTTTCCTTACATGGTCATCACTGGTCGCAGGTGTGCGCAATTTATATATGAGCAAACCCTGAGGCCTTTGGTGTATTTCGATACTAAAGAAAATTAAAAGTTAAACATCAAGATAGATAGAAAGGCTCAAAGATGTGGGCATATCCCTCAATCGAAATAAATCACTTATTATGAGTTCCACTAAAATGATGAACTCGAGCGGTTTTGCTAGTTTTATCAACATCAGATCGATTTATTCCTTTTAGTGGTGGCTAGGTAAGTGTTATTTAAATGTTATATGATCAAGTAAAAGTTATTTAGTGGAAATTACAAGAGGATCTTTATTTCTATAAATGTTAACATCTTTGATATTGAGATGGCAGGTTTTCCTTGGAGAAAAAGTAATTTTAATTTATGAGTCTCAATCACAAGCTGGTTTGTTCTCTAATGGATTACACATGCATCTAAATATTATAATCTTCTCCGAGTTGGTGCATGCGTTTCCAAAGATAGCTAGAGAATTTTCATCTTCAAGAGTGTTGACGAGGAGGAAGTACAGCAGCGTTTAGTCTCACAGATGTTACAGTTGTTGCAGAAACACGAGGTCCTATTCTGCCTCCATTGCTACACGCTGGCGCAAACGATATTTTAAAGTAGACATGATTGGTACCAAGATGGTGGGTCTTCCTTGTAAATGTATCATCATCGTTCTTAACTATGTATATTTCTTCGCTATTCATTAAAGCAATAGAATTTATTCATTCAGAGTGTCGCTGAAGAGCGATTCTTGTAACATGACTTTACACTGATACTGGTCTGTCTGAAAACATACAAATAATTAGATGCTCTTCCATACCGAGCTGTGGAGTTTCATATATTAAGGTGGTACTTAGGGATAAATATGTATATTTATTCCATGGACGTTCTTCACTTCGGAGCTTTTTTTCCGATATTCTGCGAGTATTTTAGTCTTTGACGAAGTGCATCCAGACTGATTATTTTGTCATCCGTATGTAATAATTCTTGGTGGACATGAAATCGTTATCTTATTTTAGTGGTTTGAAGCGCTATCGGTGTGGTTATCGGTGGCAAGGTATGTAATGGTCCTAGTGTACAATTTTAGGTTTTTACTTTTAACTACTAATGTCTCATTGGGCCGAGCTTAGCCTACGATGATTTACGCGGATTTCCCTGGAATCAGAATTGTTTAATTTCCATTTGTTCGTAACGATAAGCGAAGTTATTCAAGGAAGCAAAAAGATTTTTCTCTTTCTGATATTCGATGCGGGTATCGATTGTCGGATTTTCTCTTAAACTATTGGTTATGTTGACATGTTTAGAAATGTTATTTTCTAGTCTACCAAGCGATAGTTGCTACCTGTGTTGGCAAATGAAAAAAATGTGATGTGGCCATCGCATGACTTTCTTCATATCTGTGATATTTCTAAAAATTACAAGTAGGCTACATAATCATAAATGTTTTAAGAAACTGCGAGAAAATTTTTGACTTTACAAAGAAAAGAAATGAACTCAAACCATAACCCTCTAATATTGGATATAGCCTCAAAGCTCCATCAATTAAGAAAAGTAAAAGAAGCGTTACTAAGACGCAACTAAGACTCAATTGTTAACAATAGTCGTCGGTCGGTGGCGTGGTGTTGGCAGCCTATAATATAAGATATCTCTTAAACAATGCATCATCTGGAGAGATGTTGCAAACAAAGGCTGTAGAGACTTGAAATTTCTACAACATTTATTCCAGTAGAGTTTTACATTTATCAAATATTAAAGCAAATATTTTAAAATAACGGATAAGTGATAAGAGTAAGCACCCACTGCCGGTTGACCGATTTTTACCAAAAACTAATCCGTTCTTTTGACTTTTATAAAAATGTTAAATATATAATATCGCGTTGGCCTGATTAATAGTTTTGAGTTAGAGGACCCACAAAAAAGCTATCACAATCACACAGAAACACATCATCGAGAAAATGGGCGAAACGTGTTTAGGGGATCTCAAAACGTGTATTTTCGTTAAAATCTCGAAGTCGATTTTTTTAATGAATACAATAATTCACCCTATACTACGTATATGGAGAAAGTGAAAACTTTTCTTTTTAATATCTTATTCATAGTTGTGGATCAGTTTCAATATAGTAAAACCTGGCGTAACGCGATAATAGCAATCGTGAAATAGTGTTGATTGATTGATTCATTAGCATATAGTCATGGGTATCATATTTTGTGTCATAGCCTACGATCGCATGTACGTTTACAAATTCATATACTTATATGTATATAACTTAAACTGGAAATTACCAAAAATAATGTGGTGACGAGTCACTTCTACACTATCAGTATCTTAGCATCTGTATACGCGAATGCACTGCAGCCATTGATCTACAATAAATCATAGAACTTTCAAATTCTAGATACTTGAAAACAATCTAGAGTCTTCCATGAATTATCACTTCACCCAACAGGAAAATATTATCATAGCGTCCTCTTGTAAACCTGAACTATAATATAAAATTATAAATATTTGTTCGCTATTACACAGAAACTAATAATCACACGCCCAGGTAATTCATATAATCTTGGCCGATCTAACAACTGTACTTCGTGGAAAACTAATGTTAATTTCAAGTATTTGATAACGACCTGCTATTTCGAATATGTTACATAGCATCCGCTTTGAGAGTTTTATAAACATCCTGAAAGAAGGAGAATTTTCTTCTTACACAAAAATGATGAAAAGAAGCTGTAGCAGCGTTTTGCATAACACGGATACAAATATTTACAGAGTTGCATTTTATAAAACTTCATAATCTACCGCAAATTATATACTTGCGAGCAAAGGAATATTTAAGAAAATAATGCATATGATGGTAAATTACTAAGACTTTCATGGAATTCAAATTGACTGCAAGAAACGCTTTATCATCTTCAATAACTGGAAGTGTCTAACCCATAAAAGAAAAAGTATGTCCTTCTTCCAGAGGAGTGATGAGGAGATGGTTTACCGTCCTATTGCCTTACAAGAACACCAATGCCTGTCAGTTACACGCATCTTATATCAGCGCATACTCTGCGACCGTTGGTGCAAGTGGAAAAATTGAAAATCAGAGTTCCACATATTGCATTGCATTTCGCAGACTTTATGCATCTGCAAATTATTCTTAAGGCAGTAGACCTAATCGTGACCCCATTAACTCCATCCATGTAACAGTAAACATAAAATGTGATTTTCATTTTAAATTATTATAATATATCGTCAATTGTTTACTTTCCTACGATACCTTCTAACAGCTCACTTTGAAAATATTTTTATATTTCCGTTTTAATGCAGCGCGCAGCACGGTTACTCTATTAAGCCTCCGTTTCTGCAAAGGCCCGCAGATATACCTACCGCGGGTTTATTAAAGACATGGTCTGTCCGAGGTCCGGTGAGTAAAGGCGCCATATTAATGCGCGCTAAGCCGATCATCTCTCTATAAATTAATTGCGTAGCGAATAATTATTGTGTAACAGTTTATGTTGCGGAATATGCCAATATTTAGATAAAATTCATTTAACTTTTCAATCCTATTGTTTGACGGAGCAATGAATTTATTGAAAACGTCATTTAAACATCATTAAACGAAAAATTTCCGGAAGGAGGTAGTAGCGGTTTATCGCCAGGGCCGACAAAACACCTCGGGCTCCGTCTGGCTGTGTAGAAACTCGTTTAATACATAAATCCAGAAATGAACGGACTAAGTGACGAAGGTCATTTTATTTTACCACAAATCAACCTGTAGGTAATATATTTACCTACACCCTTTCCATAATCTTTTGAACCGGATATTTGGTCAACCCCAGTATGTCTCTAACTGGGGGAGTCGAAAATTTTTGTCAAACGTTAAATTTAGGAAATGGAAATTTAGGAAATTCAACAGACCAATTAAAACACAAGAAGAGGAAAGACATTTTCATTCCGCAGAAAGGTTTGAGGAAGATAGAATTGAGTGCGGCCAAGAGAACGGCATTGTTCAATGGAACCCTTGGCAGTTGTGAAGAATGTTCATTTGTTGACAGCGGAGTCACCAGAGGGTTTACTGTGTCATAGAGTGATATCACTGATGAAAATATATGTCCACGCTCAACAGGAGCCGAAGAAGTTTGATACTACCTTTCCAAACTGGGAGAATCTCAGCCAATCACGTAGAAGCTGCTAGACTCAGACGAATGAACAGGAGTCCAGGGAGAAGAGAAGCCTAAGAAAACCTGTCACGCTCTCATGTCTAAGAGGCTTCATACCACCTTGCAGAATTGGGCGAACACCAGCTAGTCACTTATAAGCTGCTACCCTGAAAGTAACAGCAATAGAATAGAAACATATTAGACATATCATAACCTAACCTGAAATAAAAATTAACACTTATCTGGAAATGTACCAAAATTATTTTTATGAGTAATCACAGCTCACTGTTCAATAATAAACACGCTCAACAATACGGGTGCATCCGAAATTTCTGTCATTTCTAAGAAAATAAACGGTACTTTTCACACATCTGGCTCTGACATCCTCTATATCAGGGGTCCCCAAACTACGGCCCGCGGGCCACTTCCGGCCCGCAAAGTGATTTTTCAGCAAGTGTATTCATTAGATATCACTTATAATATCTAAATGACATTTTCCGAGTGCTGGGGTGAAATCTACTTTTAATATCAGCTATTTACGTATTACAGAATCGAAAAAAATCGCAGATTTGCTGTTTGAAACTTTCACACAGCCCGATCAGTCACTTGAAATGCCATATGTGGCACGCACATTGGATCATGAAGCCTCATATGGGCCTTTCAGTAAAAGATTTGGTAACCCCTGCTCTATATGATAACTAAAAATACACATTGCCACAATATGATCTACAAGAAAACTATTACAATAAAAAAGGAAAAGGATTACAAATATAGTGTTAAAAAAGCTGACAATACAAGTCAAGTTAAATGTTTTTTTTATTTAAAATCATTTCTATCTTACAGAAATACTAATAATCTCAACAAATATTATTTTCAACAATATCATCATTTTCTTGCGCAGAGCACTGGAAAAAGTTTGGAACAATATTAACGAGATCCCGATGCACACATTGTATATACGCGTGAACCCTGTGATTTTGTTCTGTAACCATTAAAGCAACGGAAAATTCAAGAAATTTGATAAGAAGCTGGAGTCACCCGTTGGTTACAAAGAGCACATATCTAAAATATTTATAATATTCTCAGACAAGAAGGCGGCGAGACTCATGAAAACGGTTTTTTTCATCTTCATGTATCGAGGAGTGAGCGTGGCAGCATTTTTTCTTACCGGGGACCAATGGCAAACGCGTATAAGCAAAAGCCAGCGACGATGGGTATATGGCAGAGCTAAAAGAAAAATCATTTATAAGATATACGGACCGTTAATTGTAAATCAATGTAACCCTTGATAGCATAAGAATTATTTTCTTCCGTAGAAGTGAGAGTTGGATGTTGAGAATCGTTTTGTCTTACACGTTAACCTGTGCTTGCTGGGGAATATATAATGGCAAACCCAGCTAACATAGGTGCACATGGAAACAAAAGAATAAAATTTTGACCCATTTAACGCCGAGCTGACCAGTCTTCTATAGATATCATGGACATGGAGTCATGTTTTTTTGTCTTCCATAACTGAGTGCGTGTGCTACCCATGGCTGAGAAAGATTTTCTTCTTCCAGAGAATTGATGAGTTTGATGTGTAGCTTCAGATTGCCATAAACGTTGGCCAACTGGGGTAGATCCACGAATTTTTTATATAATCGTAAAACCTACGACAATTGGCGAACGTCAATGAACAAAAATCTCTCTGCTCCACGCACTGCATTGTAAAATAGCTGCTTCTTCCTAAGGACATAGTAGGATATAAAACAATATTAATGTTTAGGAATTTCTAGAAAAGTTACAAATAACACAACTGACATGATAATAGGTCATTGAACGCGACCAATGGGAAAAAATAAATATTGCACATTTATTAAATTTTAGGGAGTTATTTTTCCGCATAAATATCCCATAAGAAAAGCATAGCATCCACTGAAGAGCTTTGTATAACTGCAATTTAAAATTAGTATACAATCTGATAGAAACTAGAAACAAAAACCTTTGTATAATACACAGAATAAGGTATATAATTTTTGAAGAGTAAATTCCAACCAGGCAAAATGGGCGTAACAATTCGTTTTTAATCGGAAAAAGGAGATTTTCAACGATGGAAGTTATCGACTACCATGGTAACGAGTAAAATGCTTCTAAATTAGAATCAGTAATCTGTATTTTAATAGTATCGATATAATTCCTTTTAATTGGAAATTGATTTTAACCACCGACATATACATATGATGACGTCATATATTTGGAATACCATATACCTTGTTAAATTAAAAACATATTACTTTTTTTAACGATGTAGATTGATGATATATGTATACATTCTTATAGCAGTGATTGTGCTGGTTTTAACGCAAAGCATTGGACTATATTGTAATGCCAATCAATTTCAATAACGACGAAAACATATGATGACATCATCATACTAACCCAGGAAATTTAGCAAACCGGTTAAAGGATTTTTATGTTGTTTCGTACTTTTCTAGAGATTGTTAACGTTTCAATTATTAAATATAATGATCATACATATTTTGTGGGCTTTCTATCCGAAGACATGCTAAAGGAACGTAAGGTGATGCCATAGTATAAAAATGAAAATATCCTAATTATTCCATAACTTGTAGTGTAATATATAGTGTAGTTGTCTTAATGATGATGATTATTCTTATTGCTCATTCCAGGTCGATCCGCATCATGAAACTTTAAATACGAAAACGCTGACACTATCCGCTCGCCAGAGAATTTGTAAGATATTGATAGTTGCCTTAATTTCTAGGATAAATAGAAATATTCTGCGAAAACTCATGGCATTTATTGTCTATTACATCCTTGTGGTTCTATTGCGGTTGCCTTGGAGACCGCGTTCCTTTATTTACGATTTTATATGTTGGTTTATGGTGATTTCTTTAAGCGCTTACATGATGCAAGCACGTACAACTCGTAAGTGTAAACCCTCTGACACTTAGTCAAGAGTTCAAATTTAAGGTATCTGATACCAAAATTATTTGTTTTCTTCTGAGTGGAAGGGCATCCAGAAAAGATGCTCTAACATATCCTCACATTGAATTTCAAAATAGCCCTTTAAAAGAAGAAATTTCTTCTTCAGATATTTGATAGGAAGAGAGCGTAGCAGCATCAGGTAATACAGGAGGACATATTATTGCTAAAGGTCACGAATCTGATATAAACGTAGTGCCAGTGACGATTGGTGCAAATGAGGTCAATAGAAAATTCAAATAAAATTTTAGTTTTATGAAATGAAAATTCAAGATATCTGATAATGTGGCTTTGTCTTCCATGGACTATATAGACTTACAATAAAAATGTGTTAACATCATTTCTAATTTTATGGCCTTTAACATGAGAATGTAAGATGTAGCTTATTCCACTTTTTCACGGAAGAGCGAGCGTAGTAGAATCTTATCTTACTCGGAAAACAATCTTTACTGCTTATAAGTAGGCTTTGTAAGATTCGACGTTTATTTTTCCGAGAGATTTTCAACGAATATCTACGCTTAAAATTACAACTTAAATATAGTTATAGTTTTCGGCCTTTCAATTAAATGATTACATTTTCTTTTTACATTGAAATTCTACGTAAAATTTAATTTAATTTTACAATACTCGGACTATATTTTTTAATTTTATATGAAGTAAAATCTTTATGTACAAATTCATAGAATTAATTTATCAGGTTCTTCATAACTCTTCTTCATTTCTAATTGTTAATATTAAAGAAAAACTCAATAACGAATTGAGAATTACCTCTTTAAATTGTATAATAAAAGCTAGAAAACGATTAATTTATGAAATCCAAACAGTATGATGTTGCTTTTGCCCGGAAACATTCTTAAAAAATAAATTGTGCGTTCAGCATAAAGGCTTTTAGACATTCGTTGATGCCAAATAAGGAAAAAACCTTAACGATATAATTATCGCATTTATATAATAGACGTCAAAAAATAACTATCTGATACTTTGTATCATATGATAAATTTCATCACTGCACTTCATATTCTCTTTATTTAAGAATCAATGAGGAGGAGCTGCAGATTGCTATACACAGATACCAATTGTTGCAAGTTTAAGTATTTTTAAATAAGCATACACTCGGAGATATTTGAGAAACGTGGGAGCCCACATACTCCAATAATTGCTAATTCAGACACTGTATGTTATTATACATTGCTGCTTCTTACATATTATATTGAATATAGGAAAATATATAATAATATTTCTAGAAAGTCCACAAATCTGACACCGGGTAGATGAAAATTTATCGGGTCCAACCAATGGAAAATCGTAAATTCCAAAACTGTTAATCTTTAGTGTGTTATTGATCCGTTGCCATTCCCCTTAAGAAAATAATTGAGATCATTTTGTCTCCGTAAAATTGCAATTTATAATTCGTTAAAACTAAGATAGAAATACGGAACGAAAATATAATACAGGCTAATATTAATAGGTTTATTGTTTATTATTTTAGACTAACTTTTAATAGGTAATAGGTTGTTTTTAGGATTGGTATTTCTTCGGAAAACAGGAGATTTTCAGCAATTAAAATTTTCAACTGTTTCTGACAAAGTATACTTCTACTACTACTACTACTTCGTAGAATGAAAACCCATAAGAATTGAATGAAGATCAATGTTTCTCCGAAAATTGAAATTTAACGTTTGTTAAAACTGATATAGAATTTTATAGTGAATAAAGTAATACAGGCGAAAGAATAATGTATATTTATTACACTAATTTCAAATCGGTGACATAATGTTATAAGAATTGGCTTATAATCGGAAAAATGATTTTTTCATCAATTACAATTTTCAACTATTACTGACAATGTGAACAGCCATTCTACGTTGTGGAATCTTAACTATTTTAAAACTTAAATTGTAATGGAGGTTTACATGAGCGATATACTTCTCTTATCTATCTATTTTTCAGCCGTTCTAACCAGGTTGTAAATGTGTAATACTTAACACAGGAGTTTGATGCGAAGCTATTTTATACGAGTCTACCAAGGTGAGCATCGGTCACGATTTGAAAAGATTAATTTCCCTAGCTGTGGACTCCTTGAAAATTTATGAACTATAGATACAAATATTAATATCATGTCATGCTTACTATCGATACACTTGAGGGATATCCTGTATCAGAAGTGTGATATTATGCTTTGGATTTCGAGAAATCCAATGGTGTCCATTTAAAAGTCTTTTTCCATAAGTACCAAATTCACCCCTGAATTTGAATGGATTTTCTTCAGCTGGAAATTATCAGAGGCGCGATGTGAAGCGATAGATATTCCTTTTCAAAGTGAAACGGAATCATCCAATTAATGCGAAGGAAAACATCATCATTCGGATACTACCTGGAATGATGAGGTAGATGTGTTTCCCACAAATCGAGAACAGTACACCCCTTGAAAGCTTTAGTTATTATCCTTTCAGTATTAGATATGGAGCTGGCGTCCGGAAGTTCCCTTCCCGCGAATTGACACAGTGGCGGCGGGCATGTCACCAAGCAGAGTGCAGTGGCATCTGGTTTGAACATTTTATTTCAATATCAAGCAAGACAACAACACACACCTAGGAACTGACAGTGAGGCGGTCGTGTTATTTATTAGTTAACGGACGTCATCGTATCTAGATAAAGAATAATTTTTGCATTAATACCGAGTTAAAGGAATGAATAATCGCAAGATTAAATTCCTCTCTCTGCTATTTCCAATGTTGTATCATATGGTCTAATAATAAGTCGAACAGTGTCCAGACCACTCATTGTATATATGCGTGAACATTTTGATTATTTTCGGAAGCATTTAAAAAACTTAGAATTCAAGAAGTCTGATAAGGAGCTGGCGTCATCCGTGGGTTACACAGACAACCTGTCAGGAAGATTTATAATATTCCCTGAGTGGAAGCCTGTGAATCCCACGAATACAAGAGAATCATCTTCTTCCTTAGATGCACTGAGTGGCAAGCGTGGCCCCATTTTTCTTAACTGAGACCAATCGTAACTGCGTATAAACAAAGGCGTGCGCTTATTAGTTTTCACAGGGTGAACAGAAATTTCAATTATAAGGTGTACGAAAGGCCCTGTATTTATAAATACACCAGCGATAGCAAGAGAAATATTTTATTCTGTGGATTGTTTGGTCATCATGCAGCCAGGTCTTACCGTCTGTGTATGACAGATATTTTCCTCTGAAAAATAGATGAGGCGTAAGTGTTGGTCGGTTTTCTTATACACAATAAACGCTGGTCGCTGGTATGCTTATTTTCTATATGGACATTCACTGTTATTAGCTTGCATGAAACAAAAGGAGAATAAAAGTTAACATAAATCACTTGGAGAGGCTCCATTATGTGGAAAGATTCCACAATATGGAAAAATCGAGCTTTCCAAAAGAATTAATTTTAGTAGGTTATTGTTCCGCTGCAATATCTCTCAAAAAAATAATGGAAATCGTTTAATGTCCCGTTAAAATTACAATTTAAAATAAGTTATAACAAAGATGGAAACTCGGATGGCAAATATAATACAGGCGAATATTAATGCGCATATGGTTTATTTATTTAAAGACTACATTCAAATAGGTAATGTATTGTTTTAAGAAATAGTTTTCAATCTGATAACAAAAGATTTTCATCAAATGAAATTTTCAAATCTATCGGACAAAGTAGAATGTCAGTCTCCTTCGTAGAATCGAAACTCTTTTAGAAATTGCAAGCGTTCATTTGAAAAATTAATTTTTCGTATTTGTGCTTTTCTTGAAAATTTCTTATCGCTGTGAACAAGTAGTATATTCGCTTCACGCCAACTACCGGAACTCTTCACGAACACTTGAGAAATATCTTCTAACAGAAGCAACATACTATGCATTTCTCGTAATTGATTAACTAGGTTTTTTGCATTAATCCCGAGCTAAATGAATGAATAAATGCAAATCCCCTATATGCGGTTTCTCGTGTAGGAGGATATTATCTAGTATTAACTGAAAAAGTATCCGAACCACGTAATGTATATAAGTGTGAACAATTTGATTATTTTTTAGAAGCATTTTAAAAACTGAGAAATTAAAGATATTTGATAAGGAGCTCGCGTCACCAGTGGGTTAAACGGGCAACCTGCCACAAAGATTTATAGTTTCTCCTGACTGGGATTCTGTGTCAATTTCTAAAACTAGAGAATGTATTCTACCATATAGGTACCAAAGACCTAACGGAGACGAATCGTTACCGTGTATAAGGATAATACCAGCGATGAGTGGTCTACAGCAGAGCTAAAAGAAAAATGAATTATATGTTATGTGGACTGCTCTGTAACTGTAAATAAAAAAATGAAAGTACGAGAGTAACCTTCCTCCATAGAATGAATGAGGTGGAGATATAGCAGCTTTTTGCCCTACACGAAAAAAATAATAACAATTTGACATACGTGATACCGAGATGGCGGGTTTTCCGTGGATATCATGGGCATCGTGCAGTCAAGTTTTATCAGATCCTCTCACTGGGTGTCTGTGCGTCGACTTGTTCTAACAGACGTTTCTGTTAAAAGAGAAATGATAAGTTAACGGTGTAGCAGCGTTTTTCCTTACACACTCAACTCCTGTGGCGGATATAACAATCATAATATAGAGCTGCTTCTTACTCACTGTATCTTATATATTAACATATATATATATATATGTATATGTGTAAGAGGATACTAATGTTTAGGTATTTCACGATAAACTATAGACATGGAATTTTTTAGGTGTGTAGATTTATGTGCATAACAGTTGAAAAAGTCGAAAATCTCACTTCTTGTGAAAGCGGAATCATTGAAAATTATATAGTTAGCCGATTTCACTTGGTGAGGCTCCATTTTGAGGAAAGACTCCATAGAAGAAATAAAACTCTTGTTGTAATTATCGCTAAAATTGTTTTTTCGAACGGTGTCGTGTATTACAGTATATATAATGTCGAGTAAATCTTTTGGTGAAAGTTTAGTAAGGGTCCTATTTAAACGTTGTCCGTTTGAGTAAATCAAATCTACTGGAAATTTCAATAAATGATTTATTTATATGAAAGTTAAGATGTTTAATACTGAGATGGTGGGCCTTGATTTGAAAAGAAGAGAAAAATAATTTTAATCTAAGATATTCGATCAGGAACTGGCTTGTCTCCCATGGATTACACAGGTATCCCATTGAGAAGTTATGTTATACTCCCAAGGGAATACTTGTGCCATCCACGAATGCAAGATAAATTCCCTCTTCCAGAAAATTGATGAGGAGTACGTCCAGCAGCGTTTTGTCTTGCAGATGTAGAAGTTGTTGCAGAGTCGATAATTTTACTTATATAAGTTCCTTTTCTACCACTATAGAAACAAGCTGAACAATGTAAAGTAAAACGTTTTTGTGCTTCATACCTGGATGGCGGTTCTTCCTTTAAGAAATGTCGTTATTATTCCCAAGTGGATTTCTGCGATGTTCATGAGAGCATACGAGTTTCTTCTTTTGTTGGTACGATGAAGAGTGATGCTTGTAGCCTGGGCCGTCTCATCGATCAGTGAGTCATGTAAAATCTGTTCCACGTAGAAAAATGTAATAGTGATTTCATGTATTTGATAACATAACTATAATAAAAATTAAAAATACAAACTCCCCTTAAGAATGATCCACTTTGTGGAAAGACGCCTTAATAAAATATAACGCTTATTTTAATTTCAGCTAAAAGTTATTAACTGGACTGCTTTCGTAAATGTAAAGAAAAGTAAATTTTTAGGTGGGAACTTAGTAAGGGTGCTATTTAAAAGTTGAAAGTTCGAGTCAATCAAATTTATTGGAAATTACAATAACTGATTTATTTCTATGATAGTTAAGATGTTTGATACTGAGATGGTGGGCCTTGATTTGAAAAGAAGAGAAAATAATGTTAATTTAAGATATTCGATCAGGAGCTGGATTGTCTCCCATGGATTTCACAAGTATCCAACCGAGAAGTTTAATTATAATCTCGGGTGGATACTTGTGATTTCCACGTAAGCAAGATGATTTCCTTCTTCCAGAGAATTGATGAGGAGGATGTCCAGCAGCGTTTTGCCTTACAGATGTAAAAATTGTTGCAGAAACGCTTATTTTATACAAATATCTAGGTATTTTGCTACTATAGCTACATGCTGAACAATGAAAGCTAAACGTTAATTTGCTTCATACCTGGTTGGCGGGTCTTCCTTGAAGAAGTGTCATTGTTATTCCCAAGTGTATTTCTTCGATGTTCATGAAAGCAAACGAGTTTCTTTTTTTGGAGGTACGATGGAGAGCGATGCTCGTAGCCTGGGCCGTCTCAAGGAGCTGTGAGCCATATAAAAGCTGTTCCACGTGGAAAAAAGTAATTGTAATATCATGTATTTGATAACACACTGACAAAGAAAATTAAAAATACAAACTCCTCTTATGAATCATCCACTGTGGGGAAAGACCCCTTAATAAAATATAACGCTTATTTTAATTTCAGCTAAAAATTATTAACTGGACTGCTTTCGCCCATTACACCGTCATCAGTTTCAGTAAATATTTTTAGTGTAGGGTGCACTAAGTGATCGATTTATGTGCATTTCCAGTTCTTGAAATCGTTTTAGGTGTATATTACAAGAAGAGTTTAATTCAAATAAATGTTAACATATTTCATAACGAGATGGCGGGTCTTCTTTTGAGGGGGAAAATATGTCAATTTATGGTATTCTATCACAAGCTAGAATTTCTCCTATGGATTACACGTGCATCCGATCGAGGAGATATAATTGTTATGCGTATTTCCAATGCAATTTATTCGAACCACTGAGCAGATTTATTGCTATGGGTGAAAAGGAGAAACAATATGGCGCCAGCTACATATAAATATAACCCGTCCTTAACTCCCAGTAGACGCATTTCTCCGCAATTTTCGAGATAATGGCTTACTCCAATAATTTCAATTCGAAATCCATTAACTTATAAGTTCACTACCTGTGTGGCCCGGCGTTGCCCGGGTGCGATTCTGGATTGCCCCTCTTTCACTCACCCTACACACCGCCCGCCTCTTTTTCATTCGCAATATTATTATCTAAAATTAACTAAGTGATCTGATATGCTTGCAGAATGTAAGCACCATTTACTAGTATTATATATAACAGTGGTGGCTAAACTGACTTACATTCGGAGCCGCATACGATAATCTGCAGAAGTTCCAGAGCAGCATGAAAACATTCTCTGCTCATATAATAACATACAGTAAAACATTACCTGTATCAAAGTCGATTTAGATATAATGCATGTCTCTTAGATATCCCCAACACTTCTCGAGTAACAGAACTTAATTTGGTCTGTAGTGAAAACGCCGACAAGTCTTCGAGTGGAAATTTGAAAGAGCCGCATTCTAAGTTAAAAGAGCAACATGCGGCACGGTTTAGCAACCCCTGATATATACTCTGCAACCTATGATGAAAGCGAAAACGAAGGAAAATTGATTATTAACGAACTTCACTTTTTATGTTCCATTTGGGAACGATTCCACAGAACAAATAAAACATTGTTTTTAATTACCGTTAACATTATTTGCTCTATCGGATTCCTTTATTACAGCATCATCATGTCGAGTAAATCTTTTTAGTGGAAGTTTAGTTAGGGTGTTATTTAAATTTTATCCGTTGGAGTAAATCTAATTTATTGGAAATTACAGTAACTGATTTATTTCTATGAAAGTTAAGAGGTTTGATACTGGTATGGTGGCATTTGATTTGAGAAAAGAGAAAAATAATATTAATTTAAAGCTCAGTAGCTAGCTTGTCTCCCATGGATTACACAAGTATTCCACCGAGATGTTTTATTATCCTTTCTAGGAGGTACTTGTGTTATCCACGAAAGCAAGATAATTTCCTTCTTCCCTAGAATTGATGAGGACGAGGTACAGCAGCGTGTTGTCTCCCAGTCAGAGCAGTTGTTACAGAAGCAAGAATTATATACAAGCACCATTTCTGCCACCATTGCTAAACGCTGATGAAATAGAAATTTTATATTCTCACCCTATTTAGATTCCGCAAAATCGACTTAAACTAATATGACGTAAAAAACTCCGACCTCTTTTAATTTATTTTAGCAGGTAAATGGAATATGTTACATAGCTGAGTAAATTGTACTTTTCCACACTATTAATATAAAGGAGATTTATTTAGAAAAAACTTTGTTTCTTTATATTTTAGCATACCAATAGGTGGCACAAAAATGCCAATCGCTTTTAATTAAACCCCTTCTACCGCCTTTCACTCATCCCACCGCCCGCCGAACATCATAAAGTAGCGTAGGAAAATGGGTGTTCGCGGAAAAATCACTATGTCTTCAAAAGGGATTATGTTAGAAGAATAAAATTATACTTAAAACCTCTTCAAAATAACGCTTAATCTTACAGTGAAAGTTACGTGAAAATCGGTTCAGTAGATTCGGAAATCTCGCGCTGCAAATTTTCAAACAAGTTTATCATTAAGCCTTTTACATACTAGTATATGCGGATAATGGCTCCTTCACTGATTACCCAATGCCATTTTCCTTGTTATCAGCTAATAAAATCTCTCTTTTTCTATTTTTATAAGTCACAATTGACAATTATATTCATCCGTAATCGAATACATAGTTAGTGATATTCTTTCCTCTTATAATTCCAAATGTATATCATAGCCAAAGAAATATTTTTTGTATATGTCCGAAATAGATGGCTTTCAATGATACATACGGAATATTTCACTACCGTGAGATTTTTACTTCTGACCATTTTATGATCATTTTAGTCTTTGCATTAATTCCCAGAGGTTATGCATATTTGACCCATCTTTAGGTAGCAGACCGTATCGCAACCCCTTTAAGTCCATTCGTCTAACAGTAAATATAAAATGTGATATTATTTTAAAATATTATATCATCATCGTTAGGTATAGGTAGTCTGTCCGTAGACAGGTCCGTCATTATTCATCGTCAAACCTGGTTCTCCATATACTCCTATTTTCCGCTATCCTTCTCATTTTCTGATATTTCCCCTTCCCTTTCAAATCGTCCGCCAGCTGAAACCTTTTCTTACCTCTTCCCCTTTTTCCATCTAACAAGTCTTTAATCATATTCTCTCTCCTCAGATAATTTCAAACCCACATGAATGCTCACGTATACCAATCGGTAGTAACTAAATCTGTGATAAAAATGAATCTGAAATATAATAAGATAAAATAATCCGTAGGTATTTAAAAAGCGCAGCAAACAAATATTTGAAGAAATAAGACGATCCATTGGAAGAGATTACCTTACCGTGAGCACCGCAGTTCGTGGAAACAGGTTCATCTGCGTCGATTCGTCCGCTAGGATCAATCAGCGTCGGCGCTACCTCTGGGAAGCTCTCCTCAGGATTCCAATACACAAACGGTTGCATCCTTCGCTCACCAGTTGTGAATCAGTGGCATTCTAAAGCTGAGAGGAGGACAGAAAATTACTGCGTAAGCGCTCTGGATCAATCATACTATCCCCTTGCGTAAACTTTTCTTCCTTAATAAACCCGAATAAATCTCTTTGACAACCCAGAATGTCTAGCAACTCTCGCGGAAATGATTATCCGAAATCCTGTTGAATCTAATGAGGTGGATAATGTAATTAATAAACACGTAGTAATGAGGTATGAACAATGTTAATACACACAATAAAAATTAATCGGAAAGTATAAGAAAAGTTCTGCAGGATAAACACTTAGGTTATAATAATATTCTATTATTGGTTCATTTAATGCAGTTAATAAAAAAATAAATGGCTTGATTTCTTTACTTTCGTCACTTTCCATTAATAATATCTGTCACCATTCTAGATATCAAAAGATAACGAATTTCTTTATATTAATGAACACTGCGTGTTCCTGAAAAAATCGTTTTTTTAATACGAAAACTTTCAAATAGGTATCATAATGGAATTAAAATTTAAAACTCCTGAACAGTAAATTAACCCAGAGAGCACTCACACGTCAACTGACGTGTGAGTGCTCTCTGGGTTATTTTACGGTTCAGGAGTTTTAAATTTTAATTCTAATCTGTACACCGTAGTCTCCAATTCCTTTTTTAAGGTAACATAATTACAAATTTTGTTGCGATGGAAGAATTCTTTGGGAATACAAGCTGACATAAATTACACATTAAATGAATATGCGTTTAGAATTACAGGAAATTAAAAAATCATAAACAAACGCATTTGCGTCATATTTATGATTGGAATTGCCTTTTGGATAAATCTTTGTGTACGCGTTAGCCATGCATCGAAATCGGTCAAATGCAACTGAAACTATGTAGATTCCAGTGACCCCACAAATTTATTTCAAATCTCGGAGTACCAATTTAGAAATTACGAGGGTCTTTATTTGAAAATTTCTAAAGCAGTTTCAGATTTCGGCGATGGGAGAATTGGAGAAACAAGAATGACCACAGCTACGCATAAAAAAACCTTCCCTAATTCACCGTAGACGCATTTTAACCTCTATTCTCGAGATAATCGAATAATGAAATAATTACGACTAGAAATCCACAAATTTAATACTGTTTACCCAAAGCCATTTTCACTGTAATTAGTAAAGAAAATCCCTCCCTTCTCTTTTCATGACACAGTTAACATTTATTTTCAACCATAATTAAAAACATGAACAGTGCCATTTATTTTTTTATACTTGTGTGAGAAATCTTTTATATATATTTCCGAATTGTCTCGCATACAATGTTTCATAAAAAATATTTACCTGTAGTGCATTTTTTATTCCGGACAGAACGATTTATGCTTTACATTTGTTGCATTGCATTTCGCAGACTTTATGCATCTGCAAATTATTCTTAAGGCAGTAGACCTAATCGTGACCCCATTAACTCCATCCATGTAACAGTAAACATAAAATGTGATTTTCATTTTAAATTATTATAATATATCGTCAATTGTTTACTTTCCTACGATACCTTCTAACAGCTCACTTTGAAAATATTTTTATATTTCCGTTTTAATGCAGCGCGCAGCACGGTTACTCTATTAAGCCTCCGTTTCTGCAAAGGCCCGCAGATATAAGCTGCTACCCTGAAAGTAACAGCAATAGAATAGAAACATATTAGACATATCATAACCTAACCTGAAATAAAAATTAACACTTATCTGGAAATGTACCAAAATTATTTTTATGAGTAATCACAGCTCACTGTTCAATAATAAACACGCTCAACAATACTCGGGGGTGCATCCGAAATTTCTGTAATTTCTAAGAAAATAAACGGTACTTTTATCACATCTGGCCCCGACATCCTCTATATGGCAAGTGAAAGACGCATGGTCACATTATGATCGGCACGGTAGACAATAAAAATTAAACACAAATAGGGATTGATACGCAAGAGACCCTCTCCAGAAACAAGTGTCCCCGCTTGTAGGGAGAGGTTGACGCCTCTTTGTGCAAAGGGGCTTAAGAAGTAAACCGCGCTAGTAAAACCCGAGCAAGGTTCGCATTAGAAGCCAAGCTGATTATGCGACCGTACCAACCACCGCTGAGGTTGGCAGCTTCCTAACAAATAGGGTGGGGTTTTGGATACCACAAGTCAAGTTAATTTTTCTCATTTATCTAAAATCATTTCTAATAGAAATACTAATAATATCAAAATTAGTCTTTTAAACATTATAATCATTTTTTTGCGCAGAGCACTGGTGCACCTAATTTGGTAATAGTGTAGAGCTATATCAAATAGTACCCAATTCACACATTGTACATAAGAGTGAACCCTGTAATTACATGCTCAGAAGTAATCAATGAAAAAGAAATTTCAAGTCACTTTATAAGAAGCTGGAGTCACTCGTTGGTTACACAGCCCATATGTCTGAGAGATTTATAATATTCTCAGACCATATGGCTGTGAGACCTACGATGACGGGATTTTTCTTCTTCCGGAGACGTATGGACGACCGAGCGTGACAGAGTTTTTTCTTACCGGAGACCAATGGTAACCGCGTACAAGCAATAAGCCAACGACGATGAGTATATGTATGGCAGACCTAAAAGAAAATACAATTATAAGATATATGGCTCTGAAATTATAAATCAAAGTAACCCTTGATAGCATAAGAATTATCTTCTTCCATAGAAATAATGAGTTGGATGTAGAGAATCGTTTTGTCTTACACGTTCACCTATGTGTACAAGGAAATATATAAAGGCAAACCCAGCCAGCAAAGGTGCACGTGGAAACAAAAGAAAAGTTTGACATATTTGATACCGAGATGGCCAGTCTTCCGTAGATAGCATGGACACATTGCAGTCATGTTTTATCGTCTTCTCTAACTGAGTGCCTGTGCTACCCATGACTGCAAGAGATTTTCTTTTTACAGAGGATTGATGAGGTTGATGTGTAGCTGCAGATTCCCATAAAAGGACACCAATGGATGTAGATTCACACACTTTTTTATAAGCGCATAACCTAAGACAATTGGCTTACCTGGAAGCACAATAACTCAAAACTCTCTGCTCCACGCACTGCATATTATTATAAATAGCTGCTTCTTACGTAGGAAATTTTAGGGGGCAACCACTCAATTTCTTCTTAAAACTGAAATTTAATATTAGTTAAACGTATGATTCTTATTGCTCATTCAGGGCGATCCGAATGACGAAATTTGAAATACGAAAACTTTGAGATCAACCGTTCGCCAGAGAATTTGGAAGCTACTGATAGTTGCCTTAATTTCGTGGAAAATTATAAATATTCTGCAAAAACTCATGGTACTGATGGTATTTATTATCTAAGACATATGAGCTCAGCGTGGCTCAATTGCTACTGTCCTGTAGATAGCGTTGTTTTAGTTACGAGTTTAGATATTGGATTATGGTGATTTCTTTATGATCTTGCATGATGCAACCACGAAAAACTCGTATGCGTAAACCCTCCGACACTTAGTCATGATACGTTTAATCAGAGAAAATTCAAATTTAAGATATCTGATATCGAGTTGGTTTGTTTTACTCGGAGTAGAATGACATCCAGAGAAGATGCTGTAACATCTCAAAATGAATTGCAAAATTGCCCTTGCAAAGTAGAAATTTCTTCTTCATATATTTGATGAGAAAAGAGTGAAGCAACATAAGGTAATACACGAGGATATATTATCGCTACGGGTCACGAATCTAATATAAACGTGATGATAGTAACGATTGGCTCACATGAGGCTAAAGAAAAGTTCAAACAAAACTCAAGTTATGTATAATGAAAATTCAAGATATATGATAATGTGGCTATGGGTAAGAATACATAACCTTACAATAAAAATGATTTTATATTATTTTTAACTTTACGGCCTGTAACATAGGAATGTGAGAACTATGTTCTTCCAAGTATTCACCCAGTAGCGAGCGTAGCAGCATTTTATTTTACTCGAAGACCAATCGTTACTGATTATAATTATATATCCTGCGAGGATACATCTACGTCAGAGCGGAAAAAAGTACAGCTTTATGATATTTTTACCGATCGTTTGTGTCTTTCGGGATTAAAATTGTATCGAGCTATAAGTATCCTTCTCGTGTTTTGCTATGATCCAAAGTAACCCATGAAACACAGGGAAATTTCTATTCGTAATATTAGCCACCTGATCCGTGTCGTTTCTGCTGAGTTCATTGCTAAACGATTCACGGATATTTCCCACCTAGTCGATGTTGCATGTGTTGAATTCATTGCTGAACCATTCACATGTTCTTTTTCCATGCAAATCGAGTTACATAAGATTTTTTATTTTATTGGGTCGATATTGAGACTACGTCAGTCTCATTGCACAAATTCCAAAAACATAAGTTGTGAAGAGAAAGACATTTATCAAACACTTATTTCAGTAATTAATCAAGGAAAAATTCAAAGGTCGAACAAAAAATCAACAATTACCGTGACATACAAGGGACAATGCCATAAAATATGATGAAATTCATCAGAGGGAAGGAAAACTCTCCTGCTTCATACAAATGAAGATATAATCCTTGTTCCTGTAAAAATGGGTAATTTTTCTTCGATATCCAGGAGTTACAAGGTGCACCTGAAGTGGGGATTTTCGGAGTTCATGGAAGGCCTTCACGGCTACCGTAGCGGTCATGGGGCCCACGAAGTCCCCACCGTACTTCACCCTTCCAAGCAATCCCCTACTTTTCCAGCACCTTGGTACAATTTATTTATTCAGTAATTCCACATACAGCACTGGCAGCCATTTACAGTGGAAACAGTAACAAATAGTAACAATAGACGACGCATACAACCATGACCAAGGCGGGACTCGAACCCGCGACCCTAGCAATGGAACCAGACGCGCTAGCCACCTCTCTGCCGAGGCCGTCATAATTATATAGGTTGCTAATATTCCTCTACCAAGTTCGTCTTACTTTTACCATGCATATATGCGTTAATTATACGCTTAAAATTTTTTGCGTCCTTAGGTAAGGGCCTGAAGAGCACCTCATGTAAATTGTTCTACTCACTAATTTCCCTGTTTAGAAAAGAATATTTTCTGTATTAATTCTCTGCAGCCTAAGTTTAATTTTTAATTCTTGGCTATTTTTACATAAAAATTCGGAACCTGCATTCTACTTCGTAAGTCTTCCACGCTTTATTATTAGTGTGTGCCTGGTAAAGCCCGCCTAATCTGTTAATACTTCTCTTACTTTCTAACAATTCCCAATCTAGAATTTTTAACATTTCGGTGACGCTGTCTTCCATTTTAAACCTACCTAGTACATATCTCGCAGCTTTCCTCTGAACTTTCTCTATTTTCCTTTTTTGCCCATCTCATGTGGATCCCATACATTCGTCGCGTACTCTAATATTGGTCTGACTATTTTTTTGTATGCCTTTTCCTCCGCAGCGCTACTACTTCCTTTAAGATTACGCATCACGTAATGTAAGCTTTTATATGCTTTTCCTATGATATTATCAATATGCCTTTCCCACCCTAGATCTTTTGCTACATGGACGACTAAGTACATACAGCAATCAAATTTTTGTATCATTTCGCCGTATAGCTTGTATCTGCGCTCGCTAATCAATCATTTGTTTGAGAACGTGACGTACTAGTTTTTATTTATATTTACACTATTCTCTCATAGAATTTCTCGGTCATCATCACTTTTTATTTGCCCATATATTATGCAGTCATCCGCGAATAAACGTATTCTTGAATTAATGTTATTCGGCAAATCATCAACATAAATAGGAAATAGTAACGGACCTAAAACACTTTCTTCGAAAAATTTATAAGTAGAAAATGATTTAAAGATGTAAAAAATTAAGAGATTGAATAAAACGTGTTCGAGTAGGACGTTTTCACGCTAAAAAGGTTAAATTAAAGTAAAGATTGAAATTTTTTGTTTAAAAAAATACGGAAGGCATTGTTGGCGTAATGCGCAGGAAAATAAAGATTTTATGAATCAGCGGATGAACAAATTTAGTCTCAATTTTAACAAAACACATTTGGCAGGAATTCCTGCATGGCAGAATATTATTTTATCTTAAAGCAGATAAGAGAAACATCGTTCATATATAAACGAAAAAGAATATACTATGGGGTGTACACAATATTTACTTCATATGTAACTATATATATATATATATATATATATATATATATATATATATATATATATATATATATCACCATATATCACGTTCCTTACAGAGGAGGATTAACATAACATATAGGAGGATACTAATGTTTAGGTACTTCAAGATAAGCAGGAGACTCTAAATACTTTGTCAGTATAATTATGTGCAAAACCGACAAAAAAACGAAAATATTGTAAAAATTGAACGTTGCGGCCGCTAAAAATTTGCAAATGCTTAAACAAATTTCTAAGGTTTATGTATTTTCGAATGTGCTACGAAGCTGACATTTTTTAAAGGTAGAATATGTAAAATAACTAAAGAGGGATTATAGAAATTTTGATATTTTAATTTGTTTGGCTGTTACAAATTCCTAAATTAAAAAAATAGATAAATGTATAGGTACTACAGAGAGAGCTAGGGATCGGAAATTTAAAAATATTTAGAGCTTAGCGCATATGCACAAAAGCACTTTTGAGAATCTCCATAAAGTTATTATTGCGACCGTTTAAAATATTAAATTTTATACAATTATAAAAAAATTATTTCACTACTAGATGTGCTATAACTACCCTACAATGAAAAAAGTAATGTTTTTTTTAATGTTAAATTAAATGCATGCAAGTACCAAACTACTTATGTATATATATATATATATATATATATATATATATATATATCTGTAGCTGAAGAAGGAGTAGTTCCGAAAGCTTTACGTTTGTGATGTTTCTGTGTTTTTGTGTTATTTTACGTGTGTCGCTTCGACATCCCCGGGGCCTCGCCAACCTGAAGTCGTCTGATTGGTGAGTGCTCACTGGGTTTCCTCATCCCAACACCTTGTTGACATCCATATATATATATATATATTAAAAAACCATAAAAGATGGTTATACACATTGAAAAGCCAAGGAGATTGAATAAGATGCCAAAAAACTTCATCCTAGTAAAACTAATTTTCAGGAGCAGCATGAAGACCGCCAAGGCAGACATTGATTCAGATCATAGCCTTCTAATAATTGACGTAAGTACAAAGCTCAAACAAATAAGAAAAACGGGAAGAGAAAGATTGACTTGGGACCTAGAAAAACTGAAGGAAAGGCAGGATGTAGTTAGCCTGAAGTTAGAAGATAGCCTAAGAAATTTGGAAAGCAAACCAAAGGCCGTGGATATAGAATGGGGAGAAATTAAACCAGTATCAAGGATACCTTGGATAAAGAGAAAACAAGAGAAGACAATCAGAAAACAATGGATCACTAAGGAAATGATGGAGAAAATTTTCTCTAAAACGCCTTTCGAACAATCTACTGGGCCTTACAAGTTACTCAAACCTCACAAAATGATGGAAAGGGCCGACAAATATAATATACACTATATCCTTCGAGAACACACACTTTCATGTTAGGGTGGGCCGAAAATGGCCCCCAAATTTTCTTTCCAAATAAAATTAGTATTAGTGCGGAAAAGTTTTGTGGTGTTCCTCTTACTACACACCTAGAAATTTATTGATCTTTCTCAATATCTAGCCGGGCCCCTCTAGCTTTGAAAAAGTGGAAAATAACGAAAAAAATTGATCCCATTTTTTAATAATACTGGGTTGTTACCTAATGTTCTCCTTACTAATAAAATAAATAATTACAAATAGGTAAATCTATCTCAGTATATAATTTGGTTTACGCAAACATTCGGGTTTTTACATTAAAATTTATGCGGTTCCCAGTGCAGCTTTTAGCTTGATTTGGTGTTCAGTGAATATTATCTACTTACATTTACGTTAAAGTCTCTAAAATGGATTGGTAAGTTTCACAGGAACACCATATCAACCCAGAACTCACCACGAGGAGGTAGCTGCACAGCGAGTTCCGCCCATTCCCACCCACCCGCACAGACAGTACCTTTTATTTTCTTCATCTTTAGACCTTACAGTAATACTAATCCTTGTAGTCAAATGATGGTAAATCTGTCCACGCTTCTAACTTTGCTCGGATGTAATCATCTCTTGCTGTCTTACCGCAGACTTTAGACGATTAATCTGTGACCATTTTAACGCACCTTTCCACAGCTTGCGTGTACCAAGGAAAGTCTTCAAATTCAGTCTTTTATTTCAGCATTTCTTGAAGACTTTCATCTGTCCTGCCCTGTCTGTCATTGTAAAAGGGGGCTCTGTGACAGTACACATTGCCCAGTCAATTAGGTCAATGTAATGAGTTGCATCAAACTTCAGTATTGGTAATTTGAAGTGGATGGTGGGTTGGTTTTCATTTTTCTGACATTTAGAATTCTTTTGAATCCTAAGTCTCTTATGTGGCTTCAATGATCTGTGATCATCCTTAGCAGCAGGTTTTGTGGATGTGCGAAGTATGCATTGCCAGCGATTACATTGTCAATTATCTCCTTGATATGGTCTGCCTTGAGAGTATTATAGTCTTCCATAAGTGTCTGGCACAATGTTGACACAACGGATTCATGTCTATTTCATACCACATAGGCACGTATACTATCATGACGAGTTATGTTAGTGTGAGAAATCTTTAAGATCATTCAATCGTAGCGACATATAGTCTTAGCAGCCAGTTGGCAGTGGTCAACCACCTTGTATTACTCAACTTGCCTGGATTGCTGTTTTCCTGCCTTGCAGGGAAATGACCATTTTTGATAACACAGCAGATGTTATAAAGATATATCTGATCAGTTCTTAGGTCCTTCTGATTCACACGAGGCAACACAGTATCGATTTGTTGAAATCCAATAAAATTTTTTGTTTCACATTCATTCAAGAATGATTACACTGGTCCAAAGCAGGAACACGGCCTTTTGAATTGGCCATCGAGACTTTGTAAAAGATGCCGCAAAGGCAACTCATTTTAATTTGGCAAACATATGCTCCTCTGAAAGGTTTTGCCGATATGGGTCTAAATTGAACGTATCACGCCACCTTTCCACCGTTTATTTACGTTCGTTCCATCACACCCGATTACTTTCAAGATGCTAATCTCGACGTTATGTTTCTTCATAAAAGAGACGATAACTGTTGCAGTGTCTCTCGTCTTTACAGGTGGATTTCGCGATACATAACCACAGTACTTGCTTCCTGGTTCCTTTATTATTATTATATTATTATTATACATGTTCCTCAGATTTCACAACTCCTATCATCTGTGTCATGGTATTGTCTTTGCTACCATCAAAATAGAGGCCTTTAATTATTTTCGCATTTAAGTTCGAGAACTATTTCTCTTACAATAGTCTACTATTCCTCTCTTCTTCCCTATGCATCATGTTCATGTCTACTACATAAGTTGGATCCTAATCCTAATGTCTTATTCACACCTTCAATTCCCATTTTTCTAGCACTTCTTTGGTCCTTCAAGAATGGCCATTCTCTTTGTGGTGCGTGTTACGTTTTTTCATAGCTCTATAGAAGTTGATCAGTGCATTTGCATGCGCAAAAATGAAATTGTTTTCCTGCATCAGTTTTCAACTGCTGTAATTTAGTCTTCAGGAATAATGTATTTTTACTTTTTATGGGCTACACAACACTCCAGTATTTTTTGTTTTATGCTGAAATCGTCATACGTTTGGAGCATGACAGCATCTTCAAGTAGTAGATCCTTTACAGCGCTAAAGATGGGGCAACTTGTACTTGTCCGAATCTTGACTGAAGGTTTCGCCATTTTGATGGAGTTTTCCAAGAGTTATGTGTCTCACAATACGTCTTCCACACACGTAAACTTGGTGAAAAACTTAAGTAATTTTCACTTAAATTCTTGGTTTACAAACAAAGTATCGTTACATTCCACTTTTTCATTCGACTGGGGTTACGAGCACGGGCGAGGTCGCCTGTAGCAGCTGAGGTACAATTAAGCCATCTAGTGTTACGTGATCGAAATATTCAAGGCCGGAGGGCTCGGCTAAATATTCTGCTAGATCGGTGCATCATTTTGTGCATAAAAGGGATAAATTAGTATTCTTTCACCACTATTGATATTTGAGCCTTGGAAAAAAATATTTTGGGGCCATTTTCGACTTTTCAAGGTCAGAGGGGACCGACTAGTTATTGAGCTAGATCACTGAAATTGTTTGTGTGTAGAAAGTGTTACATAGCGTGACTTTTCCGAACTATTACTAATTTCATTTCGAAAAAGAAAATTTTCAACCCACGCTTTATCACATACAAGAGTGAGGCCTATAGTTAGTGGGTCACATTTTGTCGTTTTTTATACAAGGAAAAGCACACAGGTCTTTGGATAGTTTTATTATGTAAAGAGAGTCTCCTAAATGCAGGAAGACCCATAAAAACATTTTTCAAGACTGTGGAACAAAGAAACAAAAATGAAGCAGATAAACCCGGTGCCGGCATTTGCCTGCTCTTGCGAAGAACACCAGAGGGGCCAACGGCTTAACGTCCCTTCCGAAGGACGGAACAGCTGAATTTGCGCGGTCTCCTTCAAACCACGCAAACAGGGGGCCGGATGACCTTGAGAAAAAGTCCTACTCGCATCGGGCGAGTAGCAGCCAGCGTCCTAACCACTACACCACCGGCACCCCCATATATATATATATATATATATATATATATATATATATATATATATATATATATATATAAGTGTGTGTTTGAGTGTGTTGGACAGGCTATTACGGACTTAATAGAGGAAAAACAGACGGTTATAAAAGATGGAACTCAAATAATGACGGTAAGATTCGCAGAAGACATTGTCATTATAGCGGAATCGGAGAAATATTTATCAGCTCCACTGAGAACAATGAATGAATAATGAGTCTTGGGATCCCAATAAGAAGAACTACTAAATATATGTATGTATATGTAAATATAAAATATTTTTGGCTTTTGTAGATTTGGTAAGAGTTCATTGGAAGGTATAGTCGAGCCGGACAGATATGACACCTAAAGAGCTGGTTGTCTAATCACCGATGGGTAGGCGATCTTGCCAAATGCTTTCACGACCATCGCTTCAGGCGTACCTGCTGAGTAACCATTCATTGTGCATGTGGGGCTAGCGAAACAAGAGGGGTAACGGAAAATGAAAAAAGCGCGCCATTGCCATGCTAACAGCTCGCTCTTTACGCTATGTCATTGGCGGCCACGAGAACACCGTCGCTCAATGGAACCCCTGTCAGTTATCGAGAATGGGGCATGTGTTGACAATGGATTCACCACAGAGTTTACGGTAACATATACATATATCATTCATGAAAAACTCTCTCGAATGTCAACAGGAGCCGGAGGAAAGGGATACGTAGAAGCTGCCAGGCCGAGACGAAGGAACAGAAGTCCGAGGAGAAGAGAAGAGAAAAAATGTCTCCGATGGACAGATTGTGTATAAGCGTGAACCCTGTGATTATATGTTCAGAAGCATTTAAAGAAAATGATAATTCAAGACATTTGATAAGAATATGGATTTACCCGTTTGTTACACAATCCACATATCTGAAAGATTTATAATATTCTCAGACCAGAAGGCTGTGAGAACCCCGAAAACAGGAATTTATATGCATAAGAAAAGAATGGAGATCATTGAGTCTCCGTAAATTGCAATATTAATTTGTTAAAACTAGCAGAGAATTAAAAAAGGCAATACAGGCCTAATAATACTATATATATTACAGTAATTTCAAATCGGCGACTTAATGGAATAAGAATTGGTTTTTATCGGGAAATGGGAGATTTTTAATAGTTACCATTTTCAACTATTACTGACAGAGTAGACAACCATTCCACTCCGTGGAATCGAAACAATTTTAGAAATTGCAATCGTAAAGGAAGTTTACATAATCGATCTCCTTCTCTTTTCAATCGATTTTTCAGCCGTTTTACTCCGGTTGTTAATGTGGCTTAAGAGAAAATTCATCACACAGGGGTTTGATGTGAATCTAGTATGGACGTGTCTTCCACGTTGAGCAGCACCCACGATTTGAAAAGATTCATTTTCTGTGTTTTGATTTCCTTGAAAATTTATGAACACTGGATACAACTATTATTCTCGTGTCATGCTATCGGAAAACTTGAAAAATGTCTTATATTATGCTATAGCTTCCTAGAATTCTAATTTTGTGTAATTTCAGGAATTCTATTTACTCGTAGATTACACAGACAACCTGTAAGGAAAATTTATAATATTCCCAGACTGTGAGCCTGTGAGTCTCATGATTACATCATCATCTTCTATAGATACGCTGAGGGACGAGCGTGGCAGCTTTTTTCATACCGGAGAACAATCGTATCCGCGAATAAATATGAAGCCAGCGACAATTACTCTTTCACAGAGTGAACAGAAAATTCAATTATAAGGTGTACGGAAGCCCTGCATTTGTAAATACACCAGTGAAAGAAAGATAATTATTTTATTCCGTAGAAATGATGAGGAAGATGTAGAGCAGCGTTTTGTCTTAGACGGTCACCTATGCTTGCCAGAAGTCGCATTTGATATATATAAGCGCAAATCCAACGAGCATAGGTGCACGTGAAAACAAAAGAATAGAAAATCTTCCCAATTTGATATCGAGATGGCGCGTTATCAGTGGATAGCTTGGTCATCATGCAATCATATCTTCCCGTCTTCACTGAGTGTCTGTGCTACCTATGAAAGCAATACAGACTTTTCCTCCTAAGAATTGATGAGTTGTAGGCGTAGCTATTATTTTTCATACAAGAAAAAGCTTGTCGCAGTTATGCCCATTTTCTATAAGTACATTCATTGAGATTCGCTAACATTAAACAAAAGAATGAAAAAAGTTAACAAACTTCACATGGGGAGGCTCCACTTTATGGAAACTTTCCGCATTATAAATAAAACACTTATTGAATTTTCAATAATCACGGTTAACATGAGCGTCTTCGCTGATTAGATAATCATCAGGCGGAGTAAATCTTTTTCACTAGAAATTTCATTGTGTCATTCTTTTAATCGTGAGTTATAATAATTGTTCAATTTATAGTTAACATATTTTATACCAAGATGGCGAGTCTCCCTTGGAAAAGAAGAGAAAAATAAATACTAGATTAAAATATTTAGAGCTGGTATTTGTTTTACAGACTACAATGGCTCCTGAAGAGTTAACGGTTGGTTTTTGCTAACATCCGTAACCTTGATTATCCAAAGAAAGCAGTAGAAATCCCTTTTGGAGATATTTTTTATCTTGATGGTGAATCTTCCAAGGAGTGCTATGGTATTCGAAGGATACGCCTTATTATCGTATCCTGGGAAAACCAAAGTAACCCCATGAAAGTAAAAATTGCTTCTTTAAAATATTTCTTCCAAATGATGTGAGCAAGTCTTATCATCTGCTCTGACTTGGGGCTCTTGGTATACATGAAAGCAAGAAAATTATACACTTCCAGATAAATTATTTAAAGGAGGAACCTCAGCGTCATACCTCACACGGATAGCAATGAATCCATAATTGCATTTTATATAGGAACAATATCTGACGCCATTACCACAATTGAGGCAAAATAAATTAAAGATATCATTATATATAGACGTTCCTTACAGAGGATGATATAACATATAAGATACTAGTAGAAGATGCTTGCATACTGCAAGCATTTCATCTAACCATGAAAAAACATGAATTTTTCAGAGAGATATTTCATCATGAGAAATATTTCTTTAATTCTAAAGATTTCTCCTCTGGACGGGTTTTAGTTTTTTCATTATGGAAAAATAATGGAGTAAAAAAATCACTAATTTTTGCAATTTTAGGAATATTATACTTTTCCCACATTGGGTTAATAATGCCACACATTTCTGCCAAATTTTAAATTTGTAGCACATTTAGATGTAAAATAACATTTAACTAATTGCTTAAATTTGAATAACTTTTAACGGCCGAAATAATAATTTTTGGATACATTGAAATGTTTTTTCGGTTACAACGAATATACACTAAACAACTTAAAAAATTTCAGCTCTAACTTTTCCCATAGTGTCTAAACATTTACCTTTTTCTTTAAAATTTAAGAATTTTTAATAGCAAAAAATAAAATATCAATATTTCTACAATCCCCATTTCGTTTTTTTACAAATCCTACCCCTAAAAAATCCTCAGCTCCGTAGCTCATTCGAAAATTCATAAACCTTGAAAACTTTTTAGCGGCCGCATTTTTGCACTTTTTATAGATATCCGTTTTTTCTAGTCGGTTTTGCACAAAATCCTACTTAAGAAAAAAAGGAAATAACATTTATCTAATTGTTTACATTTAAATAACTTTTAACGGCAGCAATAACGATTTCACGGATAAAATGAAATGTTTATTCGTTTATATAGACTAAACTCTAAATAATTTAAAGGTTTCTGCTCCCTAACTCGCCGTATACGGTATAAATATTTACATACTTGTTTAAACTTTAAAATTTTTTAATAGGAACACAAATTAAAATTTAAACAATGACAAAAATTTTATTTCATTTATAGAAGTGCTAACTTTCAACTTTTTGGCAAAAATGTGCAGCGTTAGTACCTCATAATGGAGAAAGTATATAATTCTAAAAATTGCAAAGTTTGGGAATTGTTTTAATCTATTATTTTTAAAACGAAAATCGCTGCGGAGGTAAAATATTATGAATAAAAGATATTGTAATAGTAGGGATAAAAAGCGGCTTTTGGGACAACCTTGACCATGAATTGGCGAATACGTGTGTGAACTGACCTATACGTGGACTGTGTTGTGTTCTGCGTAAGTCATTGACCTTGTCGTAGGTCTGGTTGGGTCATTGGCCTGGTAGTGTGTATGATGTAGGTGGGATTTTGTTAAAAAGCGGGGATTGGGACAACCTAGTCTGTGAATTGGCGAATATTGAATTGGCGAATACGTGTGTGAACTGACCGTGTTGAGTTCTGCGTAAGTCCTTGTCGTAGGTCATTGGTCTGGTTGTGTGTATGATTAAGGTGTGATTCTGTGTGTGTTTAGCGATGATGTAGTGGAATGATGTGATATTGTGTAAGGTAATGGTATTGGTTTTGCGTTAGTGTGGTCATTGGTCTGGTTGTGTGTATGATTCAGGTGTGATTCTGCGTGTGTTTAGCGATGATGTTGTGGAATGATGTGATATTGTGTAAGGTAATGGTACTGGTTTTGCGTTATTGTTGATATTCGCATGGAAGTTGAATGACCCTTTCGCTTCTGCGTCATTCGTTGACCCTAATTTTCGCAATGTTTACATGTTTGAGGTGTGTATGTGTAAAGATGTGATTTTGCAGAGTCATTGACCAAGTGGTAGGTTTGTTTCGGTCATTGGCCTTGTTGTGGGTATGATAGAGGTGTGTGATGAAGTGTAAAGATGTGATTTTGCAGAGTCATTGACCTAGTGATAGGCCTGTTTCGGTCATTGCGTGTTTTTATATTCGAATGGGGGTGATATTGTGTAAGGTAATGGTACTGGTTTTGCGTTATTGTTGATATTCGCAATGTTTACCTGTTTGGTATGAGTTAGTGCGATATGGTGTAGCCAAGTGAAAGTTGAATGACCCTTTCGCTTCTGCGCAAGTCGTTGACCCGTGGAGGGGATAGGGCCTTCCAATATTTACATCTGCGTGTGTTTTGGTTTCTCCTCAGCGCGTGTCTTCGGTCGGTCGTTTACCCTTCTAAGCAGGTTTTCGACGAGCTAAGTAGGTCACCAACTTTTAGGTAAAGAAAAACCGGTTCTGAGTGGGGTGGGGAGGGGAGAAGAATTGGGACCTCAAATTAAGAAAGGGAAATTAAAAGACCTGCGGTTGCTCCAGCGTGTCGGAAGAGAAAGTTATGTTTAATACCTGGGTAGGATAGGATATTGGCCTCTAGTTGTTTTAAAAACCTACGGTCGGGGCAGGTTTTATCAAGTAAATAAAACACGAGAAAAGTTAAAAATCGATTTATTTAACAAAAATAATATACAAAGTTAGTTTTTTACAAACATTGCTCCATACTCATTCTATATTTATTATTAAATAACCTCCATGTCGCTTCATTTGTTATGGCCTCTTTTAATAACGACTTCACCAGTCCACTTTTTACTAAATCGTCTTTCTTTGCTTCGATAAGTTCTTTTCTGAATCCATTATCCAATAATTGAATGAGTCTTAATGTTATTATCACGTCAATATTTTCATTTATTTTACACTTTGATGAAGACTTTTTACCATCTTCACACTGCATAAGAAGAGGTGGTAAAACATTGCCACATATCTTCCTTTCTATGATTAACACGAAACTTAAAATGTCTTCTTTCACATCAGATAGATTATCTTCTGTCAACACATCTTCAAAAGACGCACGAGTTCCAAGGGAAAGCTGCAACAAATATTCACCTGGCAATTCCAATGTTGCTAAAGTGAAATCATAGCTGCGGAGACGTAAATAATCTAAATTTTGAATTTCGTGAGTTTCACTTAATATCTGAGAGGTACACTTCTCGTCACCCTGAGTTGTAATCTTAACGGCTGTAAGCAATATTGCGTATTTTCCAGTCATGGTTGTCTCGGTATAACTCTAGACACGGTAGTAGTTTACCACACACCAGCCGTTAGCGCAGTACCATCGTGGTCGCTTGACGAGTCCATTTATATCCGACAAAAAAAAAGAAATGGATTCACAGAAGCTGACCTCGATTCATGAGGAGAAGAGAGAGCCAATAGTATCCGAGAAATCTGTAAGGTTTGGAGATAATATAAGCGTGAAAGTTTTGTATGTATATTCGTTTGCTAGCAGAGAAGCAAGAAAATGTTACTGGGAGACCATTGCTAGAGACAGAGAAAGATTTAGATTAAAAATTAATTATTTAGGACCTATCATAGAAAGTATTCTTTCGGAAACGCACAGAATGAATGTGCAGAAACGAATTGGGAGAACTCCGCTAGAGACAGAAAGATTTCGATTAACAAAAAATATTTTGTGATCCATCATAGAAAATATATTTTCGGAAACAAAATGAATATGCATAAACGAATTAAAAATTAATTTATTTGGACTCGTCATAGAAAATTCACTATCATAAATTATGTACAAAAACAATTTAAAAATTTATTGTAATCGTCATAGAAAATAAACAAAAACCATCGATGTGCTTGACATAATTAATACAATTCGGGATGTGTTATATATATCGAGGTAATATCAAATCAAGACTCACTTTAGAGTAAAGCTTTGCTGAAGAACTCAAATTCAAGGAAGGTATGGATAAGATAAGACGAGCACATTGTGAGGCGCAACAGGAGTTGAAAAATCGAGCCAACACCGTGGTGAATGTGCAAAGTGGAAGAACGAACAGTACTGATATTAAAGCAGACGATAGAGAGGATATGATTGAAGACGTGAGAAATCAAGCGATTGAAGAATTCTGCTGGTGGAGAGAAGACGATGAATATTTTAAAACGATTAAAAGGGATAATCATATTGAATTCTGGAAGTAGTTGCTGTACTTTTTTTAAATAAATAAATAAACTGATTATCTCAAACATGTGTTTTATTTCCATGAATCTTGGTACGAGGCTTTTGAAACCGGAGCTAAATTTTTATTTCCCAAATTTATTACGTCTCAAATCAGGAGACATTCTAAGCGGAATTTCGTTAACATAAAAAAGGAGTCAAACTCACACTCTTCCGAGGTAAAAGTGAAAGTATTATGAAACCCGGTACGAGGCTTTTAAAACCGAAATCAAATTTTTATTTCCCAATTTAGAAACCCATGGGAACGAGTTTTCTATTACGTAACCGTCAAGAATATCGTATTAGAACCATGGATGGAGGACTTGTGATAGATGATAATTTATCACGTCACAAATTTTTAAATTTTTATTTCCCAATTTAAAAATCCATGGGAACGAGTTTTCTATTACGTAGCCCGAGGTAAAAGTGAAAGTATTATGAAACCCGGTATGAGGCTTTAGAAACCGAAGTTAAATTTTTATTTCCCATTTTAGAAACCCATGGCAATGAGTTTTCTATTACGTCACCGGGAGCGTGGGGTATTATATATATATATATATATATATATATATATATATCGAAGGAAATGGTAGAAATCTAGCAGAAATCAAAGATCAACCTTCGAAGACACTCGTCTTTTTCCGCGCTGATGTAAAGCAACGTTTTATTTTCATTCGAGTGAAGATACAGTTGTCAGTTGCAGATTACTCAACAGTTCAGAAGCGTTTCAATATAAAAAGTAAGTACCTACTGATAAATTATTTAATGATGTATGAATTAATGGTAATTTTAACTCCAGTGAGGTTATTGTGGACAAAAACTATTCTTTGTTCTTTTTCTTTTGTCTTTTCAGATGGCATTCATGAAAAAATTGAACGATCAATCGCAAATAGTAGCCTACAAACCAATTGGTGAGCTCGAAAAGCACGTCGAATACCGGATTTTGAGATTTGATGTGGTTGACGCCAAATACGGTCCGACACTAAGAGCATACATTGAAAGGAACGGTGAGTCTTGGAAAGTTTTCCTGCCGAAGAGATTCGACCCTAGTCAGTTCTCCTCAAAAGAGCTAGAAGAATATAATATTGGGGAAGAAAAACATAATTTAATATATAAGGGAAAACTTGGGAATGTTCATGATGTGACAATAGTGTAACGATGGAAAAACACTGGAAAAAAAGAAAATTGAGTGAATATTTAGACAGTTATACAAACAGTCCGATCGTGGGTAATGATTTAGAAAGTGAAAGAGACACGTCGGTGATCGGCGATAAAAAAAGAAGAGTTGAAGAAGACGAAGTAGAAGTAGCATTTAATGGTTCTTTGAGAACCTATAAATTTAGTAATATTAAGGATTGTAAGAGTGTAGAAACATTTCTAGAAAATAAAAGAATATATTTGGTTGATAAAATTAGAAAAAATTTAATAGTAGATAAAACATTAAAATTTAACATATTTTTAGAATGTAACTTCGTCAATATTGCTGGTGAAGAACAGAAGCGAGCTTTCAAAACTAAAAATGTAGCTGTTTATATGGATTCAAATGTAGGTGAGATGGTAGATTCAGCCCTAAAAAAAATCACATGTGAGATGGAAGAGAGTGGAACAAAAAAAAGTGGGTGGATGTTAAATGAAATTGTTCACATATTACTTAGAATTAACGTGTTTAAACCTTTAAGAGGAAGAAAATATATTAATCTACCAAATTGCATAGCATCAACTAGAGCATGTGTAAATGTGCAAAATTTAGACAATAATTGTTTTCGATATTCTATTCTTGGAAAATTAGTTACCATTCACCATCCTGAGAGAGTAAGTTCCTACAGAAATATAACTCATTCTTACGATTTTGACTGTATAAATTTTCCCACACCTTTGAATCAGATAAAATTATTTGAACGTCGAAATAACATTAGCATCAACGTATTCGGTATTGATAATGACTCTAATGTGTATCCGTTGAAAGTTGTTGATGAAGAATTAGTGGATCATCGCGATCTGTTGCTATTGACTGAGGGCAATGAAATTCACTATGTTTGGATAAAGAACTTCAATAGACTAATTTCCCGTCAACTTATTAAAAGTAAACGTTCAATATCGATTTGTAAACGATGTTTTAATTACTACACAGGTAATGACCGTGAAATTCGATTAAGAAATCATTTAGAATTATGTAAATTTAATCATCCAACAAGAATTGTTCTGCCTGAAATTAAAGATGGTAAAGTACCGCATATAGAATTTAAAAATTATCAAAACAAACTTCGAGTTCCCTTTGTAATTTATGCTGATATCGAATCAATATTACTACCCATTCAAGGTTGTCCTGGAGATCCGACAAGTTCCCACACGTCTTCATATCAGAAACATGAAGCAATGAGCTTTTGCGTTTATGTTAAATCATCTTTTGCGGCAGATATTATTCCACAGAAACCATACATATATCGAGGAGTAGATGCAGCATATAAATTAGTAGAGTACTTAGCTTATCTAGCAAACAAAATTTCAGATATTTATGCAAGGAAAATTGGAATGATAGAATTAACGTCAATACAAGAAGAAAATTACAAAAACTGTGCTGATTGTCATATTTGCGGAGGAAAAATTGAAGAAAATAGCAAAAATTATAAAGTTAAAGATCATTGTCATTTGAGTGGGGAGTTTAGAGGAGCTGCTCATCGAATATGTAATTTAAATTTTAAGAATCCGAATTTCATTCCTGTGTACATACACAATTTGAGTGGTTATGATTCACATTTTATTATAAAAGAACTGGGAAATATTCCAGGGAGGATAGGAGTGATTCCCAATACAGAGGAGCGATATATTAGCTTTATAAAGTATATTGGGAACATACAGTTAAGATTTGTGGATACATATAGATTTATGCCCTATAGCTTAGAGTATTTAATGTCAATTCTCCCAGCGTCAAAATTCGTAGAGACATCAAAACACTTTCATGGTGAACAATTTAAATTAATTACAAAGAAAGGTGTTTTTCCATATGATTTCATCGATTGTTTTGAAAAATTAGAATTGCCATTTCTTCCTCCGATGGATTCTTTTGTAAATAAATTAAATGAAACTGAGCTTTCTATTTCTGACTATGAGCATGCTAAAAAAGTGTGGGAGACATTCAATGTTAAAAACTTAGGGGAGTACAGCGATATATATCTGACGGGTGACGTTGTGGGACTCGTCGATGTATTTGAGAATTTCCGCAGTGAATGTTTGCAATCATATGGTTTGGATCCTAGTTACTATTTCACATCCCCCGGACTTGCTTGGGAAGCCGCCCTCAAACATAGTAAAGCAAAATTAGATCTACTGACTGATTACGATATGATTATTATGATAGAACGTGGAATCAGGGGAGGTTTGGCTCAATGTGTTAAACGATATTCGAAAGCAAACAATAAGTACATGAATGAATATAATCCTAGAGAAGAAAGTTCATATATAGCATATATAGACGCAAATAACTTGTATGGGTATAGTATGTGTAAAAAAATGCCTTATTCGGGATTTAGATGGGTTGATCCAAAAGATATAGGAGACATTGAAGAGATTGATGATGAAGGCACCGTAGGGTATTTGTTAGATGTAGATTTGGAATACCCAAGTTACCTTCACGATCAGCATAACGAATTTCCCCTTCTACCTGAAAATGATAACCCGCCAGGTTCAGATCAGAAAAAACTTCTAACAACATTATTCAATAAGAAACGCTATGTAATTCACATTTCTCTGTTGAAACAAGCATTACAGCTAGGGTTAAAATTAAAAAATATTAATAGAATAATAGAATTTCAACAATCTAATTGGCTTGAGTCATATATATTAAATAATACTGAGAAGCGGAAATTGGCTACTAACGATTTCGAAAAGGAATTCTTTAAATTAATGAACAATTCAGTTTTTGGGAAATCTATGGAGAACGTACGTAAAAGAATAAATATTGAATTGATCTGTGACATGAAAAGATTGCAAAAAGTAATAGCAAAAAGTAATTTTCTAGATCGAACCATATATTCGGAAAATCTGGTCGCAGTACATATGGCGAAAGAAAAAATTGTTTTTGATAAACCCATTTATGTAGGAATGGCAATTTTAGATTTATCTAAAATTTTAATGTATGATTTTCATTACAACGTAATGAAGTCCATGTATGATAAAGAAAATCTAAAATTGTTGTATATGGATACAGATTCATTTATTTACGAGGTAAAAACGGATGATTTTTATGAAGACTTGATAAAAAATATTTCTTTCTTTGATACTTCAGACTATCCAACTGATCACAAATGTTATTCTTTGGCAAATAAGAAAGTGTTGGGTAAATTTAAAGATGAAGCCTGTGCAAAATCAATCTCTGAATTTGTAGGATTGAGAGCAAAGATGTATTCCATTATCATCGACGGTGAGGAAAAAAAGCGTGCCAAAGGCGTTAAAAAATGCGCCGTTAACAGTAAAATAAAATTCAAAGATTATTTGGACTGTTTGAATGAAAGTAAAGAAAAAATGACATCATTTAGCCAGATAAGATCTAAAAAACATGAGTTATATTCTGTAGAAGTGAACAAACTATCGTTATCACCTTTTGATGACAAGAGGTACATTTTATGTGATGGAATCAATACATTAGCTCATGGTCATTACTTAACTCCGAATGACGAATGAAAATAATTTTTTTTTCTATTTAGTTTTTAGTATTGATATTTCTGTACTTTTTAAGTGAAATGTGCGTGCAATTGAAATATTTTTTTTTTCTATTTAGTTTTTAGTATTGATATTTCTGTACTTTTTATGTGAAATGTGTGCGCAATTGAATTGCGCTTTATTCTATTGGTGATGGAAAATTATTTCCTAAATTGGAATAAAAACAATTGAATATGAAACATAAATCTTTTATTTATTTCAACATTTGATTTACATCTTCCCATGTGTTATAACAATTGTCGAATCCCAACCATTTAACGTACGCCTTATCACCACGTCTCTTCAAAATCTTTTCCACTAAGTAAACATCCTGGAACTTTGTTTTCTGCAATTCCTCTTGATAAAAGCCGCCTTTAATAGGTTGATTATTTTGGTCTTTGAGAATATAAGTTGGTGGAACCGTATTTTTTACTTCCTCTATGACAAATATCTCTGTAGACCAAGAAGGCGTAAAACCTTTTTCAAATATTGCCTTGCTTTTTGATATGCGTACATTGTCCCCTTCACTAAATTTGACCTTTTTAGCGCCTTTTCTTATTTTCCTTTGATAAATTCTTGATAATATATCCTTTTCATTCTCCTTAGTGACATCAGCAGGTTTCATCTTGATCGTTCTATGTACCCTATTATTATACTCTTGAACTAAAATAGGTAATATTGTTAACCATTTGTGGTTACCTTGTAAACTAAATCGTTTCCACATTTCAGTTTTAAGAGTACGGTTCCATCGTTCTACTATTGAAGCTTTCATTGTGCTAAATGTGCTGTAATGGTTAATTCCATGTTTTTTCATCAAACCAATGAATTTATTGTTGTAAAACTCTTTCCCTTGATCAGTTTGAATATTTCTCGGTTTCCTTTGTTTGAGAATCATCTTCACAGCCCGCGAGACATCTTCTGAGGTTTTTCGTTTCACAGGAACAGCCCAAGCGTATTTTGATAAGGCATCTATCATGGTTAATAGGTATTTGTATCCACGATTTTCACTTGAATAAGGAAGCATTTCTACCAAATCAGCTTGCCATAAGTCGTCCAAACCTTTTATCAGAACTTTTCTTCGTTCATAATTCTTCCTCGCTGGTTTGTGAAGTTCATTGACAATTCCACGTCTGATATCCATCTTCACGTCTAGGTTGACTGCATAATTATTCCGTGACCGTTGAAATGTTCCTCTATTAATACTGACGTTTTAAAAGCAATCTCCTCAAATAACCCAAATTGACAACGTCTGTTTCTTCCACAGGATCTCTCACATTAGTCAGAGCATGTCCGCGTGCATCAAATTTATTCTTATTTAGCGTGATAGTGTTATTTGCAACATGATTTAGATGAACTGTTGAGCTTTCAAGCAAAGTCTTAAAATTAACAGCGTCACTTTCATCTTGAGGGTTTGATACGTTTGTTATCCGATGACTTTTCACATCTATCACACCGCTATCCATGATAACAGCATTCTGTAATTTTGTAAGCAAGGTCTTATAATTAACTGCATCATATTCATCCTGAGGATCATTCAAATCCGTTATTCGGGTTTTCTTTGCACTCGTAGTGTCTTTTGCTATTGTTATAGCATTTTGAAGCAAAAAACGTTTATTTACTACATCACCCTCATCTATTGGTTCTTTCGCACTTACGATTCTTCGTCCACCTGCTGAAATATAATGTCTCGTCGCTCCTGGTATTCGAAAGTCCACGTACTCTTTTGAGACAGCATCTCTAGGTTGAAGAGATTTGCCGATATTAGATATGCGACGATTGTCAGCATTTATTTGATGTTCAGTCAATGAAAGTGTGTTATCTCTCAAATATCCTTTTGTGACAGCATCATTGGTGTCTATAGGAGAAGCTAAATTTGTTAAACGATTTCCTAGCATATCATACGAATCCATCCTCCTTCTTCTCCTCAAAGAACGTCCAAACTTATCCACAGGCATTATTTTACTGCGAAAGTAAAATCGCTATCATATCTTATATAATGATATCGCTATCTCTAAGCTCTTCTATGATGGCGACAATTTCATTGTCGTGACCTGAATGCCCCGAAGCCTTAGATGAAAGAATTAATTTAAGTCTGTCCACAAGTTCATTCGGGTCATCCCAATACTCAATGATAGGTTGTGAAACATCCATCCCTCGGCCTGCTGTAGAATTGGGAAACAATTTAGATATAATTTTTACGTACTTAGATCCTCGATTACTGTTTATCTTCTCCCGACTATTATATCCTCGTTTATGAGCATTGGTATCTATTAATATTTGACGATAATTTTCCATATCCTTAGGCTTAACTTCATCCATTTTTGGTTTCGTCATAAATAAAAGCTCAAGCAGTCCCGGTGTCTCAACATAAGTCTTATCTCTCACGATGAGGTTTTCATCATCCATTTCAACAGGTGAATCTCCAATAAACCAATCAGTTCCGCTATATCTGACTCCAAAAGTACGATCTAATCTCTTATCATTGCTCATAACCAATTTAATGTAATTACTAAAAAGAGTTTTGTCTGGAGATTTTTCATCGGACTGTTTATTTACAGTAGGTTTGGAGATATTTTGAGATTTGGTTTGTCGCACGAGGTCATTTAAAGGATCAACAATTGGTTTAAATGACTGTGATAAAAAATCTTGTTCTGATCTCTGCGCTCTTTTTAAATTATTGTATTTCTCTCGGATATTATCACTTCTTTTAATGATTTCACGAGTCAGATCCTCTTCAGCTTTTCTCTTTCTTTTATCTTGAAACATATCGGTTTAATTACCCTGTAAACACTGAATGAACCTATGAAATGTTATGTGGTTTTATAAAAGAATCAAACATTTTTCTATAGCGTCCCTTATTAATATCACATTCTTTATCTATTACCATAAAGCCATATTTATCCCTCCAACACTCCATGCATATGTTCTTAAATTGCGCAAAGGTCATATCCGTATTTACATGATCATCATAAATATGCTTGAGATTTAATTCATCCTGCTTAAAAAGTATAATCAAATTTACATTATCCCGTATCAATTGCTTCGGAACTTTTGAATAAGTCTGAGCAAGATAAAAACAATCAATCATCTTGTGCCGACCACTGCTAAAATATATTCTCATATTATCTTGCTTTTCACAAGAAATGTCATCAAATATAAATACAGAGTGCGGTCTTACATCATCTATATTTACAACTCCTTTGTTGTCTTTGAAAAAGAAGTGTCCAATTTCAGGAACTAAGGAAAGAATATTTTGCAGAAATAAATATTTTGGTTGATTCAACGACTTACTGTATAAATACACGTTTTCATACTTTAGCCCATTTGTCTCTGTGAGAAGATTAATTATTACATTTGTTTTACCAGAATTAGATGGACCGCAAACAATGCAGCGGATACTTTCAGGAAGCAAGGGACCATGCCTCTCGCGCGGTTTACATTCATCAAACGAGAATGTACCTATCGGGAGCTTTTCGCACTGTTCCTCTACCTCCATTATAATGATATTCTTTCCACCGTGAGTTTAAATAAATAGCAAAACAAACTTTCTACCACATTAGTATGAGTCGGTACGCATCTGGAAAAGGACTGGTGAATAGTGTCATTAATAAGTTACCATTTGAGCTTCATTTACCAGGGTACCAATTCTGTGGTCCAGGGACGAAATTAAAACAACGTCTTGCAAGAGGAGATCAAGGTATAAATCCACTAGATGCTTATTGTAAACAACACGACATAGCATACTCTAAATCTAAAGATTTATCTGATAGACATAAAGCCGACCTCGATCTAGCCGAAAAGGCTTGGCAACGTGTAAAATCAAAAGACGCGAGTTTAGGTGAAAAGATATCTGCAGGTATAGTTACGAATATAATGAAAGCAAAAGTGAAGGTGGGTAGTGGAACTAGAAAGTCTAACTGTTTTAGAAATATCATGCGGAGAGCTCGAGTAGCAATGAAAAACTTGAAAAATAAAAACCTCAATCAGGCTGCTAAATTAACACTTAATGTTATTCGAAGGGATGTGAAAAAGAAAAGGAGTAAATATACTACGCCTAGAGTTATACCAATTCCAAAGACTGGAGGAATTATCCCACTAATACCTTTATTTGCAGGGTTGTCAGCATTAGGTGGTTTGGCAGGTGGTGCATCAGGTATAATAAAAGCTGCTTCTGAGGCAAATGCCGCAAAAAAGAGATTGGAAGAATCGAAAAGACATAATGCTAGAATGGAAGCAATAGCGTTGCGTGGGAAAGGGCTCTATATGAAACCATATAAGAAGGGATTAGGCTTATACATTTCACCACCGAATAAAAAAAAAAACTTTTAAGTAGGTTACCTAAGAGAGCGCTCTCCAATTTTGATCTACTTCACTATGTTAAGAAGTTAAATATTCCAAATTTTCGAGGCGTATTTATGAGAGACGGATTGCCTTTACGATCGCCGTGGTCTAATGAGAGTGGTATTGTAAATTTGGATGACTCTGATGGGGCGGGAACACATTGGGTGTGTTACAGAAAAACGGGCAAACATGTTGATTACTTTGACAGTTTTGGAAATCTTCCACCACCTACAGAACTCCTAAATTATTTTAAAAATAGCACGATTCATTATAACAGAGATAGATATCAGAAAACAAAAGCTGTAAATTGCGGTCATTTATGTTTAAAATTTTTGAATAAAGATGCAAACATCTGGAATTGTAATTAGTCATGTCTTGGACGTTAACGTTTACGGGTAAAACATCCACTCTTAATGCTGATTATTTTCCCGAGATCACCTTGGATGCTGATAAAAATTATAGCATAGGATGTGTGAGTTTAGAAACTTATTATACAATACCTAACGTGTTCGATGGGAACAATATCTTCCACTATGGAAGCGGAAATTCTGTGGTAATACCAACAGGAACATATGAAATTGATGATTTAAACGAATATTTACAAAGTGTTTTAGGAAAAGATGCAATAAAGATCGAAGCAAATAATAATACTTTACGTTCAGCATTGACTTGTAACTTTGAGGTGGATTTTACTAAACATGGTTCGATAGCATCACTTCTCGGATTTGCGAAGAGAAAATTGGAAGCAAAAGTAAGACACATATCAGACAATATTGTAGACGTTTTTCACGTAAATGACATTCTTATCGAATGTAACATTGTAGAAGGTTCGTATAAAAACGGTGAGAATGTGCATATATTACATCAGTTTTTTCCTGAAGTTCCACCGGGGTATAAAATAATAGAAAGACCTAGTGAGATAATTTATTTGCCTGTGAATACCAGAACGATAAACAACATCACTCTCAGATTGTTAGATCAAAACGGAAATCCAGTAGACTTCCGCAACGAAACTATTACAATTAGATTACATTTAAAGGAAAATGGGTCTTGATTTTACTCGAAATCCTTATAATCGCGGTGCGGCGATGAGATGGATTAGTACACCACGTACTGCTAAACCGTTATCATCTAATAACATACAGTTTCTAGAATCTCTCGGGTTCCGTCTGCATCCGAAATGGATATATTAAATATAGACTCCAGTGCGCGTTATGATGAATCAATAACTTCCATCGAGTACCATACTCATCATCCTTACACACAATCAAAGTTCGATTACAATGATGAAATTCGTATGGTAGTTCAAAATCAATCTGATTTTATTCTTCCAAGTCAAAGTCACATCTATATAGAAGGTCATATTACTAATGAAGATGGATCCGGTATAGCATCAACCACCACGCTTGTAAATAATGCTTTCTATCATCTTTTTTCTGAGGCTCGTTATTGTTTAAATGGTGCTGAAATAGACAGCGTGAGAAATCCAGGAGTTACCTGCACTCTCAAGGGTTATGTTTCACTAACAGATAGTACATCGAAAGGATTACTAAATGCAGGATGGGTAATCCCCGGAAAGTCGAGCGAGGTATTGGAAGATGGGAATTTTAACGTTTGTATCCCGCTGAATACAATGTTTGGGTTAATGGAAGATAATGATAAGATTTTTATCAACGGAAATCATGAACTCATTTTAATCAGAGCACGCACTGATGATAACTGCTACGTATCTACCAATAATGTGAAAGCTAAAATTACAATTGATAAAATTTGTTGGAGAATTCCATATGTTACAGTATCCGATAAGCAGAAATTACTTTTACTCAAACGTATTGATCAAAATAAACCTATTCAGATAACGTATCGACGCTGGAAACTTTCATCCTACCCAGAATTACCGAGAAGTGAAAAACAGACTTGGGTCGTAAAGACAACCTCTCAGTTTGGTAAACCTCGTTATGTTATATTCGCATTTCAAACATCACGGAATAATATTGTACAGCGGGATAGCAGTGTTTTCGACCACTGTAATTTAAGAGGCATTCAAGTTTTTCTCAATAATAAAAGTTTCCCCTACGATGTATTAGATTTAAATTTTAGCAAGGGGCAGATAGCTGAGCTTTACAATATGTACGCAAAATTTCAGAAATCATATTATGGAAATGAACCAAAACCTTTGTTGTCACGTGATCAATTCGTTAATATCGCACCTATCGCAGTCATTGATTGTTCGAAGCAAGATGAATCAATCACTTCAGGTGCTGTAGACGTTAGAGTAGACTTCGAATCAGAAACAAATTTCCTATCTAGAACTAGCGCTCATTGCTTAGTGATCAGTGATGAGTCATTTTGGTATGATCCGCTGACTGGCTCAGTGAAATTTGCAGGATGATAAATATAGTGCGATGATACTTTCCACCATCAGTAGCAAACATGAATTCAGCTATTGTTGACTTCAATCTTGACAAAGATGCATCGGGACGTTTTTTGTTGCGAGAATTATCCATAATCTCATTAAACACCTTTGCAAGTCAACATTGGATTTTTAAAACGCCTAAGTTGGAAAATCATTCAAATAGCGTCAATGTATGGACCACGCAAGAGTATCATGCTATAGATGAGCATATTGGCGATGTGGAATATGATATGGCAGAATACATATTGAAGGAATATACAAGGCCATTCGATTACATCTTTACTAAAGGAGTGGAAAAGTGTAAATTTCTAAGAAAGGCCATCCATTCGCAAATTAAAAATGTCTATAACTTAGATGACTTCGACTGCCCTGCACTAGAGAAGCTGAATAAGAGAATTGGTACTGAGTGTATTTACCATTTTCGAATAGATATGCCAGATATTTGCTCCCACAGTCGGGCATTTTCTCTCGCTGAATGGTGTCGTCTCAATTTAAGTGACATTAATTTATTGGAAAGAAGTGCACGCATAAAGACATTCAAGGAATGGAAGAATACATCGGTGTCTCCTGAGAATCTCGCCGAAGCCGGAATGGTGTACTGCTGCGGAACATACGATACAGTTCAATGTGTTTACTGCGGATTGCGGATGACACAGTGGCGTGAAGGTGATGTACCACTAGATGATCACAGAAGAGAAAAACGCAATTGTATCATGTTTGGTTTTTCATGTTGTGATGAAACTGATTAAGAATGCATTTTTTGTCAAGATGATATTGATTGAATAAAAAAATAAATCGATTTTTAAAATTTTATCATGTTTTATTTACTTGATAAAACCCATCCCGACCGTAGAGGTCAATAACCTATCCTTATCCATTTTATTTCACCTCCCAATCAACCTTCGACAAGTTAAGACCTGCTGATTCCTCGAGAGAGTTTCTCATACGTTGAATCATTTAGATCTGAGATTCGATAGAGGACAGAGGTGCACATAAATCTTCTACGCATCAAAACGCTCTCCAAAGGTAATGGATATAATTAATATTTGATATTATTAGTATATTATAAATCTAAGAAATTATTGATTGGAAAACAATTACATTTCAGTTAAGGACTTAAAACAACTTGCAATTATACATAAAGTTGGGTCAGTTATTCGGACCTATCATGAACATAATTGGAAGTGGGTCAAGAGACCAGATCTGAAATTTATACCTATTGATTACATTGAATTGTATCATCCGCATGATATGGAAGATATGACGACTACATGTCACGAAATACAAAAAATGGAAGAATGGTATGAGAGGGAACGACAATAAACATGATCTGCCTACTCGATGTTGTTTCATTTTGAATCATTTCAACCGTCCCCACCCCACTCAGAACCGGTTTTTCTTTACCTAAAAGTTGGTGACCTACTTAGCTCGTCGAAAACCTGCTTAGAAGGGTAAACGACCGACCGAAGACACGCGCTGAGGAGAAACCAAAACACACGCAGATGTAAATATTGGAAGGCCCTATCCCCTCCACGGGTCAGCGACTTGCGCAGAAGCGAAAGGGTCATTCAACTTTCACTTGGCTACACCATATCGCACTAACTCATACCAAACAGGTAAACATTGCGAATATCAACAATAACGCAAAACCAGTACCATTACCTTACACAATATCACCCCCATTCGAATATAAAAACACGCAATGACCGAAACAGGCCTATCACTAGGTCAATGACTCTGCAAAATCACATCTTTACACTTCATCACACACCTCTATCATACCCACAACAAGGCCAATGACCGAAACAAACCTACCACTTGGTCAATGACTCTGCAAAATCACATCTTTACACATACACACCTCAAACATGTAAACATTGCGAAAATTAGGGTCAACGAATGACGCAGAAGCGAAAGGGTCATTCAACTTCCATGCGAATATCAACAATAACGCAAAACCAGTACCATTACCTTACACAATATCACATCATTCCACAACATCATCGCTAAACACACGCAGAATCACACCTGAATCATACACACAACCAGACCAATGACCACACTAACGCAAAACCAATACCATTACCTTACACAATATCACATCATTCCACTACATCATCGCTAAACACACACAGAATCACACCTTAATCATACACACAACCAGACCAATGACCTACGACAAGGACTTACGCAGAACTCAACACGGTCAGTTCACACACGTATTCGCCAATTCAATATTCGCCAATTCACAGACTAGGTTGTCCCAATCCCCGCTTTTTAACAAAATCCCACCTACATCATACACACTACCAGGCCAATGACCCAACCAGACCTACGACAAGGTCAATGACTTACGCAGAACACAACACAGTCCACGTATAGGTCAGTTCACACACGTATTCGCCAATTCATGGTCAAGGTTGTCCCAAAAGCCGCTTTTTATCCCTACTTGTAATGACGAAATATCTGCCTGAAAATGAATGTTCATTTAAGGTGAGATGATATGCTTGCAGAATGCAAAACCTTCTACTATCATTCTATATAGACGTTCCTTACAGAGGAGGAGGATATAACATACTAGTAGTTCGCGCTTGCATACTGCAAGTATTTCCTCTCACCTTAAAAAGCATTCATTTTTCAGAAAGACATTTAATCATCACAAATATTCTTTTAATTTTAAACATTTCACTACCGCAGCGATTTTCGTTTTTCCCTTATGTAAAAGTAATAGTTTAAAACAATCCTCAAATTTTGCAATTTTAAAAATTTTACACTATCTTCATTATGGGGTACTAATGCTACATATTTTAGCCAATTTTTAAAGTTCTAGCACTTCTAGAACTAAATTAATATTTTTTAATTGTTTAAATTTAAATAATTTTTAACGGCCGTTGCAATTCATATATGGTAAAATTGAAATGTTTATTTGTGCAAATGCACAACTTTGTAAAAAATGTGAAAATTTCAGCTTCCTAGCTCATCCCGTAGTACCTAAACAGTTATCTATTTGTTTAAATTTTAAGAAACAATGCGGCCGCTAACAATTCGCAATTGTTTAAACAAATATTCAGGGTTTAGGCATTTCCGAATGTGCTACGGAGCTGAAATTTTTTAAATAAGTAGAATTCTTAAAAAAAACGAAATAGGGATTATACAAATTTTGATATTTTAAATTGTTTGGCAGTTAAAAATTCTTAAAGTTTAAACAAATAGATAACTGTTTAGGTACTAAGGGATGAGCTAGGAAGCTTAAATTTTCAAATTATTTACAGAGTAATGAATTTGCACCAATTTACATTTCAATTTTACCATTTATGAATTGCGGCGGCCGTTAAAAATTATTTAAAATTAAACAATTAGAAAAATATTATTTTACTTATAGAAGTGCTACAACTTTAAAATTTGGCTAATATGTGTAGCATTAGTACCTTATAATGAAGAACGTGTAAAATTTTTTAAATTGCAACATTTGGGGATTGTTTTTAACTATTATTTTTACATGTGGGAAAACGGAAATCGCTGCTGAGGTGAAATCTTTAGAATTAAAAATATATGTGTAATGATGAAATATGAATAATGAATATTTTTTTATCTTGAGATGAAATGCTTGCAGTATGCAAGCACCAACTACTAGTTTACATATATAATGATAACATATAACATATCGGAGGATACTAATGTATAGGCACTTCCAAATGACGTGGAGATTCAAAATTTTTTTCTGACTTAGCTTTTGTGCAAAACCGACTACAAAACACGAAAACCTTACAAAAGTGCAACAATGAGGCCGCTAAAAATTCGCAATTGTTTAAACAAAATTTCAAGGTTTACGTCTTTTCGAATATGCTACTAAGATGAAATTTTTATAGAGGTAGGATTTGTAAAAAAAACGATGTAGGTATTATAGAATTTTTGATATTTTAATTTTTTTGCCGTTATAAATTCTTAAAATTTAAAGAAATAGACAAATGGTTAAGTATTACGGGATTATCTAGGAAGCTGAAATTTTCAAGTTATTTACAGAGTAGTGCATTTGCACAAACACAAATTTAATTTCTCCATAAATATATTGCGGCGGCCGTTAAAAATGTTTAAAATTTAAATAATTAGAAATATATTATTTCACTTCTATAAGTGCTACAACTTTAGAGTTTGGAAGAAATGTGTAGCATTAGTAGCCAATAATGGAGAACGTATAAAATTCTTAAAATTTCAAAGTTTTGGGATTGTTTTAATCTATTATTTTTACATAATGTAAAAACGAAAATCGCTGCGGAGGTGGAAGCTTTAGAATAAAAAAAATTTGTAAAAATGAAATCTGCAAATGAATGTTTCTTCAAGGTGACATGATATGCTTGCAGTATGCAAGCACTTTCTACTAGTATAATGATATAGACGTTCCTAACAGAGGAGGATAATCCATACACATAACATATATATAGGAGGATACTAATGTTTGGGCACTTCCAGATGAGCTGGAGATTCGAATTTTTTTCTTTGGTAGGGTTATCGAATGTGGCACAAGATTAAAATTTCGGAAAGATGCTTGACACTAGTACCCAACAACTGAGAAAATGTAATATTATTAAAATAGCTAATTTTAGGGATTGTTTTTACTCCATATTTGTCCCATAACTAAAGAAAGAAAATTGGTGCAGAGGTCCAAAATATAAATATATAATATAAAAATATTATTATCTAAAATTAACTAAGTGACCTGATATGCTTGCAGAATGTAAGCACCATTTACTGGTATAATATATAAACATCTTCTGAAAGAGGAAACAATGGTAAATTTATAGTTAACCAATGTCACTTGTTGAAGCTCCATTTTGAGGAAATATTCCATAGAATAGATAAAACACTCATTGTAATTACCACTAAAATTATTTACTCGACCAGGGTCGTGTACTGCAGCATCATCATGCCGAATATAGCTTTTTTGTGGAAGTTTAGGAAGGGTGCTATTTAAACGTTATACGTTCTAGACAGTCAAATTGTTTGGAAATTACAATAACTGATTTATTTCTATAAGAGTTAAGATGCTTGATATTGAGATGGATGGCCTTGATTTGAGAAGAAGAGAAAAATAATGTTAACTTAAGATATTCGATCAGGAGGTGGCTTGTCTCCCATGGATTTCACAAGTATCCCACCGAGATGTTTAATTATACTCTCTAGAAGGATACCCGTGATATCCACGAAAGCAAGATAATATCGTTTTCCAGAGTATTGATGAGGAGGATATCCAGCAGCATTTTGTCTCGCTGATGCAGAAGTTGTTGCAGAAACGCTAATTATATATGTATGTAAATATAAGTTCCTATTCTACCACTATATAACAAGCTAAACAAGTTAGAAGTTTTTTTGCTTCATACCTGGTTGGCGGGTCTTCCTTGAAGAAGTGTAATTGTTATTCCCAAGTGGGTTTCTGCGATGTTCATGATAGCACACGAGTTTCCTCTTTTGTAGGTACGATGAAGAGCGATGCTTGTAGCCTGGGCCGTCACATGGATCAGTGAGCCATGTAAAAACTGTTGCACGTAAAAAAGGTAATAGTCATTTCATGTATTTGATAACACAATTATAAAGAAAATTAAAAATACAAATTCCACTTTTATTGATCCACTTTGTTGAAAGACCCCTTAATAAAATATAAGGCTTATTATATTTTCAACTAAATGTATTAACTAGATTGGTTTCACCTATTACACCTTCATCAGTTTGAGTAACTATTTAAGTGTATATTACAATAAGCGTTCCATTTATGTGCCTTTCCTGTAGTTGAATACGTTATAGGTGTATATTCCAAGAAGTGTTTAATTCAAATAAATCTTAACATATTTCGTAACGAGTCTTCTGTTGAGGGGAAAAATTAGTCAATTCATGGTATTCTATCACAAGCTAGAAATTCTCCCATGGATTAAAAGTGCATCCGATCAAGGAGATTTAATTATTATATGTATTTCCAATGCATTTTCTTCGAACCACTGAGCAGATTTATTGCAATGTGTGAAAAGAAGAAACAAATATGACTTCAGCTACGCATAATTAAAACCCGTTGTTAACTCCCAGTAGACACATTTCTCCTCGATATTCGAGATAATCAATTATTCCAATAATTTCAGTTCGGAATCCAATAATTTATAAAATCACTGGCTATATGGCCTGGCGCTGCCCGGGTGTGGTTCGGGATTCCACCCGCCCCTCTTTCATGCACCCTTCCCACCGCCCCCCTTTCTTTCACTCATAATATTATTATCTAAAATAAACTAAGTGATCTGATACATATATATATACATATACATATATATGTATATTTGTAAGAGGGTACTAATATGTAGGTATTTCCCGATGAGCTATAGACTTGGGAATTTTTAAGTGTGTAGGACTATGTACATAACCGACTAGTAATTTGAAAATCTCAAAAGCATTCAACAATGTGCCCGCTAAAGATTCGCATATATTTAAACAAGTATTTCTTATATATGTGCGCGCGCACACACACACGTGTGTGTGTGGATGGCAACAAGGTGTTGGAATGAGGAAACCCAGTGATCACTCACCAATCGGACGACTTCAGGTTGGCAAGCCCCCGGGGATGTCGAAGCGACACACGTAAAAGAACACTAAAACACAGAAACATCACAAACGTAGAAGCTTTCGGAGTTATTCCTTCATCAGCTACAGAGAGAGTTCTCTCTCTGTAGCTGTAACTTCTTCTGAAAGAGGAAACAACGGTACATTGATAGTTAACCATTTTCACTTAGAGAGGCTCCATTTTGGGGAAAGATTCCATGGAATAGATAAAACACTCATTGTAATTACCACTAAAATTATTTACTCGACCAGGGTTGTGTACTACAGCATCATCATGCCGAATAAATCTTTTTTGTGGAAGTTTAGTAAGGGTGCTATTTAAACGTTGTACGTTCTAGAAAATCAAATTTTTTGGAAATTACAATAACTGATTTATTTCTATGATAGTTAAGATGTTTGGTACTGAGATGGTGGGCCTTGATTTGAAAATAAGAGAAAATAATGTTAATTTAAGATATTCGATCAGGAGCTGACTTGTCTCCCATGGATTTCACAAGTATCCCACCGAGAAGTTTAATTATACTCTCGAGTGGATACTTGTGATTTCCACGAAAGCAAGATAATTTCTTTCTTCCAGAGAGTTCATGAGGAGGATGTCCAGCAGCATTTTGTGTCGCAGATGTAAAATTTGTGGCAGAAACGCTAATTTTAGATATATATTAGGGTGGTCCTTATTTTTAGGTTTTGGAAAACTGGAGAGTGCACGTTTTGAATCTGTTCTATTATGAAAAAAAATAATTTTCGTAAAATTAGGTTAGTTTTTAATAATATTTAGGGCTCGCTACCAAGATCTGAAAAATCGCTATTTATCATAATGCTAGACATAGGTGCACTCATTTTTAAATTAGTTTAAATTTGAAACTTATTTGAATTGAATTGTGAACTTTAGATACTAAGTATTGAAAATTGTGATGCAGCATCCATTGGTCAATGGTACGCAACTCTTCAATAGATATAACCTTTCAGATGTACCCTCAGACATCCTGCGTAAGTCCACTTGCAGGAGCACTCTTTGTGTTATATAATAGTCCATATCATATTTTTGGAACAGTCTAGAACGATCCAGAACGTTATAGAACCTTCATAAACAATCGTTAATCGTTCCTCAATTCGTGTAAGTCGCACTCATTAAAGGGAAGCAACAGCTAAAGAAATAGTCTCTCAATTTAATCCAACAGTTCCGCTAGTTGTGCATTGGGGTGGCAAGCTGCTGCCAGATATTACTGGAAAGGAAGTAGTTGATCGTCTTCCTAATTTAGTCACAGGTAATCGAGTAGAACAACTGCTCGGTGCTCCAAAAATTGCGGCTGGAACTTGATTGGAAATGGGCAAGGTTGTAGTTAAAAATTTGGAAATGTGGAATCTAGCAGAGAAAGTGAAAGGAATGTGTTTTGTCACTGCTGCGTCAAATACTGGAAGAAAAAATGGAGCATGTCTTTGGATTGAACAGAAATTAACGTTAAAAAAGGGAAATGGAGACTACGGTGTACAGATTGGAATTAAAATTTAAAACTCCTTAACCGTAAATTTACCCAGAGGGCACTCACACGTCAATAAGAAATAAGGAAAATTAAAATTATACTTACAAGTTTGCAGGACGATGATGGCCTACAGGGACCTGTTGTCAAAAACTAGCCTAAAAAAAGAAAAAGAAAACACACACGCACAAGCACTCTGGAAATCTCTAGATACGTATTTCGGGAGCTATGCTCCCATCTTCAGTAGCTGAAGTCGTATGAATTGTTTGTGTTTGGTCTTGTGTATTTATGTGTTCCGGGTAAAAGTGAAAGTAGGGCAGAGGGGTGGGGGAATTCTTAACGGTTAGCGAGTAGAGGGGTGAGTAAGGGATAGGTCCGCGGTCGTTATTCATAACCTTCTCTTTGAATTTGTTAATGAAAATACTCTCGTAAGCGTCTAGTTTCCAGTCGGTTTGTGTTGATTTTAAGAGAGACATGTTTTCGATTTTAATTGGGTGATTGTTTTCCTGTATGTGTATTGCGACGCTAGACCTGTTAAATCTATTGTGTTTGAAGTGTGCAAGGTGTTCTTTGAACCTGGTTTCTAGCTTCCGTTTAGTTTGCCCTATGTAGACTTTCTCGCAGTCTGTGCAAGCGATTTTGTATATGCCGGATCTTTGTAGAGTCGGGATCGTGTCTTTTGGATTGTGTAGTAAGTTGGAGAGTTTGTTTTCATTCACAGGTACTGCTTTAAGGTTCTGTTTTGAGAAGATGTTTGATAGACCGTTTGTGATGCCTGGGACGAAGGGGATTTTTACGTATTTTGGTTTTTTGGGGGGCGTGCTTGTGAGAGTAATCTGTTTTTTCAAAGAAAGACTGCGCTTGTGTTTGTGTAAAATATTCTCTATCATCTGAGGGTCGTAACCATTGATTTTAGCGCATTTTTTGATATATTTTAATTCTGTGAGGAAATCAACTTTAGAAAGAGGAACCTGTAAGAGTCTATGTACCATTGAGTGGAATGGTGCTAATTTATGTGAAATATGGTGGTTGGAATCAGAGGGAATGTACGTGTCTGTGTGTGTGGGTTTGCGGTAAATCCCGAACTTGATTTGGTTGTTTTCTCTTTTTACGAGAAGGTCAAGAAATGGCAATGTATTTTGTTTTTCAACTTCATGTGTAAATTTAATGGAAGGATATTGATCGTTTAGTTGCTGTAGAAAATCAGTTATGTTATTATTGGAGGTATCGAAAATCGCGAAAATATCGTCAACGTATCTTAGCCATAAGCGTGGGAAGTATTTGAAAGTGTTTTTGCATTGTTTCTCGAAGTTAACCATGAATAGGTTGGCTAAGAAAGGTGAAAGGGAGTTTCCCATTGTTGTACCGTAATTTTGTTGGTAGAACTTGTTGTTAACTTGAAAGAAATTTTGGTTCATGCATAAGCGTGTTAGTCGTACTAATTCATCTACTGTTTTTAATGGTAAGTTTTGATCGGTGAGCCATTCTTCGAGGAATTGTAATGTTTCATTGATGGGAACGCTAGGAAAGAGAGAAGAAACATCAAAAGAAACTAAAATTTCACTGTCCTGTAGTATTATGTCTTTAACTTCGTTAATAAAATGAGGACTGTTTTTTATATTTGAATCATGTTTGATAGGAAATTGTTTAAATTGGTCATTAAGCCAACGTGAAATTTTATATGTCGGGCTGTTGATAGACGAAACAATGGGTCTGAGGGGAATGCCGTCTTTGTGGATTTTGGGTAAGCAATACATCCTAGGAACCCTGGGGTTTGAGGTGTGAAGTTGGAGGCTGAGTTGTTTCGTGATGAGTGTGGTGCATGTTTTAACAATTTTGGAGGTTTCTGATATCATTTTATTGATTGGATTTTTTAGTATGTTTGTGTACGGCCCTTCATTTAGCGTTTGCTCAACTTTGTCGAAGTATTGGTCTTTTTGCATAATGACTACTGTGTTCCCTTTGTCTGCCTTTAGATAAAAACAATTTTTATTATTAAGAGACTTGATGGTGTTGTGTTCGGAATGTTTATGTTTTTTATTCGTTTTTTGGCAATGTTTTCTGTTATCTGTGATAATGCGGTGGATCTGATGATATTCTTGCAGTTATTTGATAGGGTTTTAATAGAAGATTCAATGTCTGCCACAATGTCATCCATAGGTGGGTTTTTATATGGAAGTGCGTATTTAAGTCCTTTTCCGAGTAGGGAGAGTTCTTCGTTGGTGAAGGTCGTATCTGTAAGGTTTATTACATTGTCTTGGTTTTGTTTGGAATTGCAGGAAGTGTTTTTCTGGTTATTTTTTTGTGAGAAAGTAGTATTTTTTGCGAAGTCTGTCAGTTTTATTTTGGACTTTTTGTTGTATCACGGATTGAATTTTGTTCAGATGATCGTCCCATATGGGAACTTCGAAACCGGATAAATTTTTGGTTATTTTTAGGTGCAAATCATATGCTTCTAACTCAAGAGAGGATCGTTTTCTATAAAAGTTTTTGATTTCTAAGTCTAACAATTTTTTCTTGGCGAAGAGGATAGCTTTTGAAGCAATGGGATTTGTGGTTTTTGGAAAAATGTTAGTGAAATTCGGGAAGATATTTAGTTTGCGGCAATCTTTGAGAAATTTTATATCTGCGCCAATAGTGTGGATATGAGTTTTGATTTTATGGAAACGGTTTAACTCCTTAGGCCGGAAAGCCATACTTAACGTTAAAAAAGGGAAATGGAGACTACGGTGTACAGATTGGAATTAAAATTTAAAACTCCTTAACCGTAAATTTACCCAGAGGGCACTCACACGTCAATAAGAAATAAGGAAAATTAAAATTATACTTACAAGTTTGCAGGACGATGATGGCCTACAGGGACCTGTTGTCAAAAACTAGCCTAAAAAAAGAAAAAGAAAACACACACGCACAAGCACTCTGGAAATCTCTAGATACGTATTTCGGGAGCTATGCTCCCATCTTCAGTAGCTGAAGTCGTATGAATTGTTTGTGTTTGGTCTTGTGTATTTATGTGTTCCGGGTAAAAGTGAAAGGAGGGCAGAGGGGTGGGGGAATTCTTAACGGTTAGCGAGTAGAGGGGTGAGTAAGGGATAGGTCCGCGGTCGTTATTCATAACCTTCTCTTTGAATTTGTTAATGAAAATACTCTCGTAAGCGTCTAGTTTCCAGTCGGTTTGTGTTGATTTTAAGAGAGACATGTTTTCGATTTTAATTGGGTGATTGTTTTCCTGTATGTGTATTGCGACGCTAGACCTGTTAAATCTATTGTGTTTGAAGTGTGCAAGGTGTTCTTTGAACCTGGTTTCTAGCTTCCGTTTAGTTTGCCCTATGTAGACTTTCTCGCAGTCTGTGCAAGCGATTTTGTATATGCCGGATCTTTGTAGAGTCGGGATCGTGTCTTTTGGATTGTGTAGTAAGTTGGAGAGTTTGTTTTCATTCACAGGTACTGCTTTAAGGTTCTGTTTTGAGAAGATGTTTGATAGACCGTTTGTGATGCCTGGGACGAAGGGGATTTTTACGTATTTTGGTTTTTTGGGGGGCGTGCTTGTGAGAGTAATCTGTTTTTTCAAAGAAAGACTGCGCTTGTGTTTGTGTAAAATATTCTCTATCATCTGAGGGTCGTAACCATTGATTTTAGCGCATTTTTTGATATATTTTAATTCTGTGAGGAAATCAACTTTAGAAAGAGGAACCTGTAAGAGTCTATGTACCATTGAGTGGAATGGTGCTAATTTATGTGAAATATGGTGGTTGGAATCAGAGGGAATGTACGTGTCTGTGTGTGTGGGTTTGCGGTAAATCCCGAACTTGATTTGGTTGTTTTCTCTTTTTACGAGAAGGTCAAGAAATGGCAATGTATTTTGTTTTTCAACTTCATGTGTAAATTTAATGGAAGGATATTGATCGTTTAGTTGCTGTAGAAAATCAGTTATGTTATTATTGGAGGTATCGAAAATCGCGAAAATATCGTCAACGTATCTTAGCCATAAGCGTGGGAAGTATTTGAAAGTGTTTTTGCATTGTTTCTCGAAGTTAACCATGAATAGGTTGGCTAAGAAAGGTGAAAGGGAGTTTCCCATTGTTGTACCGTAATTTTGTTGGTAGAACTTGTTGTTAACTTGAAAGAAATTTTGGTTCATGCATAAGCGTGTTAGTCGTACTAATTCATCTACTGTTTTTAATGGTAAGTTTTGATCGGTGAGCCATTCTTCGAGGAATTGTAATGTTTCATTGATGGGAACGCTAGGAAAGAGAGAAGAAACATCAAAAGAAACTAAAATTTCACTGTCCTGTAGTATTATGTCTTTAACTTCGTTAATAAAATGAGGACTGTTTTTTATATTTGAATCATGTTTGATAGGAAATTGTTTAAATTGGTCATTAAGCCAACGTGAAATTTTATATGTCGGGCTGTTGATAGACGAAACAATGGGTCTGAGGGGAATGCCGTCTTTGTGGATTTTGGGTAAGCAATACATCCTAGGAACCCTGGGGTTTGAGGTGTGAAGTTGGAGGCTGAGTTGTTTCGTGATGAGTGTGGTGCATGTTTTAACAATTTTGGAGGTTTCTGATATCATTTTATTGATTGGATTTTTTAGTATGTTTGTGTACGGCCCTTCATTTAGCGTTTGCTCAACTTTGTCGAAGTATTGGTCTTTTTGCATAATGACTACTGTGTTCCCTTTGTCTGCCTTTAGATAAAAACAATTTTTATTATTAAGAGACTTGATGGTGTTGTGTTCGGAATGTTTATGTTTTTTATTCGTTTTTTGGCAATGTTTTCTGTTATCTGTGATAATGCGGTGGATCTGATGATATTCTTGCAGTTATTTGATAGGGTTTTAATAGAAGATTCAATGTCTGCCACAATGTCATCCATAGGTGGGTTTTTATATGGAAGTGCGTATTTAAGTCCTTTTCCGAGTAGGGAGAGTTCTTCGTTGGTGAAGGTCGTATCTGTAAGGTTTATTACATTGTCTTGGTTTTGTTTGGAATTGCAGGAAGTGTTTTTCTGGTTATTTTTTTGTGAGAAAGTAGTATTTTTTGCGAAGTCTGTCAGTTTTATTTTGGACTTTTTGTTGTATCACGGATTGAATTTTGTTCAGATGATCGTCCCATATGGGAACTTCGAAACCGGATAAATTTTTGGTTATTTTTAGGTGCAAATCATATGCTTCTAACTCAAGAGAGGATCGTTTTCTATAAAAGTTTTTGATTTCTAAGTCTAACCATTTTTTCTTGGCGAAGAGGATAGCTTTTGAAGCAATGGGATTTGTGGTTTTTGGAAAAATGTTAGTGAAATTCGGGAAGATATTTAGTTTGCGGCAATCTTTGAGAAATTTTATATCTGCGCCAATAGTGTGGATATGAGTTTTGATTTTATGGAAACGGTTTAACTCCTTAGGCCGGAAAGCCATACTTAACGTTAAAAAAGGGAAATGGAGACTACGGTGTACAGATTGGAATTAAAATTTAAAACTCCTTAACCGTAAATTTACCCAGAGGGCACTCACACGTCAATAAGAAATAAGGAAAATTAAAATTATACTTACAAGTTTGCAGGACGATGATGGCCTACAGGGACCTGTTGTCAAAAACTAGCCTAAAAAAAAGAAAAAGAAAACACACACGCACAAGCACTCTGGAAATCTCTAGATACGTATTTCGGGAGCTATGCTCCCATCTTCAGTAGCTGAAGTCGTATGAATTGTTTGTGTTTGGTCTTGTGTATTTATGTGTTCCGGGTAAAAGTGAAAGGAGGGCAGAGGGGTGGGGGAATTCTTAACGGTTAGCGAGTAGAGGGGTGAGTAAGGGATAGGTCCGCGGTCGTTATTCATAACCTTCTCTTTGAATTTGTTAATGAAAATACTCTCGTAAGCGTCTAGTTTCCAGTCGGTTTGTGTTGATTTTAAGAGAGACATGTTTTCGATTTTAATTGGGTGATTGTTTTCCTGTATGTGTATTGCGACGCTAGACCTGTTAAATCTATTGTGTTTGAAGTGTGCAAGGTGTTCTTTGAACCTGGTTTCTAGCTTCCGTTTAGTTTGCCCTATGTAGACTTTCTCGCAGTCTGTGCAAGCGATTTTGTATATGCCGGATCTTTGTAGAGTCGGGATCGTGTCTTTTGGATTGTGTAGTAAGTTGGAGAGTTTGTTTTCATTCACAGGTACTGATTTAAGGTTCTGTTTTGAGAAGATGTTTGATAGACCGTTTGTGATGCCTGGGACGAAGGGGATTTTTACGTATTTTGGTTTTTTGGGGGGCGTGCTTGTGAGAGTAATCTGTTTTTTCAAAGAAAGACTGCGCTTGTGTTTGTGTAAAATATTCTCTATCATCTGAGGGTCGTAACCATTGATTTTAGCGCATTTTTTGATATATTTTAATTCTGTGAGGAAATCAACTTTAGAAAGAGGAACCTGTAAGAGTCTATGTACCATTGAGTGGAATGGTGCTAATTTATGTGAAATATGGTGGTTGGAATCAGAGGGAATGTACGTGTCTGTGTGTGTGGGTTTGCGGTAAATCCCGAACTTGATTTGGTTGTTTTCTCTTTTTACGAGAAGGTCAAGAAATGGCAATGTATTTTGTTTTTCAACTTCATGTGTAAATTTAATGGAAGGATATTGATCGTTTAGTTGCTGTAGAAAATCAGTTATGTTATTATTGGAGGTATCGAAAATCGCGAAAATATCGTCAACGTATCTTAGCCATAAGCGTGGGAAGTATTTGAAAGTGTTTTTGCATTGTTTCTCGAAGTTAACCATGAATAGGTTGGCTAAGAAAGGTGAAAGGGAGTTTCCCATTGTTGTACCGTAATTTTGTTGGTAGAACTTGTTGTTAACTTGAAAGAAATTTTGGTTCATGCATAAGCGTGTTAGTCGTACTAATTCATCTACTGTTTTTAATGGTAAGTTTTGATCGGTGAGCCATTCTTCGAGGAATTGTAATGTTTCATTGATGGGAACGCTAGGAAAGAGAGAAGAAACATCAAAAGAAACTAAAATTTCACTGTCCTGTAGTATTATGTCTTTAACTTCGTTAATAAAATGAAGACTGTTTTTTATATTTGAATCATGTTTGATAGGAAATTGTTTAAATTGGTCATTAAGCCAACGTGAAATTTTATATGTCGGGCTGTTGATAGACGAAACAATGGGTCTGAGGGGAATGCCGTCTTTGTGGATTTTGGGTAAGCAATACATCCTAGGAACCCTGGGGTTTGAGGTGTGAAGTTGGAGGCTGAGTTGTTTCGTGATGAGTGTGGTGCATGTTTTAACAATTTTGGAGGTTTCTGATATCATTTTATTGATTGGATTTTTTAGTATGTTTGTGTACGGCCCTTCATTTAGCGTTTGCTCAACTTTGTCGAAGTATTGGTCTTTTTGCATAATGACTACTGTGTTCCCTTTGTCTGCCTTTAGATAAAAACAATTTTTATTATTAAGAGACTTGATGGTGTTGTGTTCGGAATGTTTATGTTTTTTATTCGTTTTTTGGCAATGTTTTCTGTTATCTGTGATAATGCGGTGGATCTGATGATATTCTTGCAGTTATTTGATAGGGTTTTAATAGAAGATTCAATGTCTGCCACAATGTCATCCATAGGTGGGTTTTTATATGGAAGTGCGTATTTAAGTCCTTTTCCGAGTAGGGAGAGTTCTTCGTTGGTGAAGGTCGTATCTGTAAGGTTTATTACATTGTCTTGGTTTTGTTTGGAATTGCAGGAAGTGTTTTTCTGGTTATTTTTTGTGAGAAAGTAGTATTTTTTGCGAAGTCTGTCAGTTTTATTTTGGACTTTTTGTTGTATCACGGATTGAATTTTGTTCAGATGATCGTCCCATATGGGAACTTCGAAACCGGATAAATTTTTGGTTATTTTTAGGTGCAAATCATATGCTTCTAACTCAAGAGAGGATCGTTTTCTATAAAAGTTTTTGATTTCTAAGTCTAACCATTTTTTCTTGGCGAAGAGGATAGCTTTTGAAGCAATGGGATTTGTGGTTTTTGGAAAAATGTTAGTGAAATTCGGGAAGATATTTAGTTTGCGGCAATCTTTGAGAAATTTTATATCTGCGCCAATAGTGTGGATATGAGTTTTGATTTTATGGAAACGGTTTAACTCCTTAGGCCGGAAAGCCATACTTAACGTTAAAAAAGGGAAATGGAGACTACGGTGTACAGATTGGAATTAAAATTTAAAACTCCTTAACCGTAAATTTACCCAGAGGGCACTCACACGTCAATAAGAAATAAGGAAAATTAAAATTATACTTACAAGTTTGCAGGACGATGATGGCCTACAGGGACCTGTTGTCAAAAACTAGCCTAAAAAAAAGAAAAAGAAAACACACACGCACAAGCACTCTGGAAATCTCTAGATACGTATTTCGGGAGCTATGCTCCCATCTTCAGTAGCTGAAGTCGTATGAATTGTTTGTGTTTGGTCTTGTGTATTTATGTGTTCCGGGTAAAAGTGAAAGGAGGGCAGAGGGGTGGGGGAATTCTTAACGGTTAGCGAGTAGAGGGGTGAGTAAGGGATAGGTCCGCGGTCGTTATTCATAACCTTCTCTTTGAATTTGTTAATGAAAATACTCTCGTAAGCGTCTAGTTTCCAGTCGGTTTGTGTTGATTTTAAGAGAGACATGTTTTCGATTTTAATTGGGTGATTGTTTTCCTGTATGTGTATTGCGACGCTAGACCTGTTAAATCTATTGTGTTTGAAGTGTGCAAGGTGTTCTTTGAACCTGGTTTCTAGCTTCCGTTTAGTTTGCCCTATGTAGACTTTCTCGCAGTCTGTGCAAGCGATTTTGTATATGCCGGATCTTTGTAGAGTCGGGATCGTGTCTTTTGGATTGTGTAGTAAGTTGGAGAGTTTGTTTTCATTCACAGGTACTGCTTTAAGGTTCTGTTTTGAGAAGATGTTTGATAGACCGTTTGTGATGCCTGGGACGAAGGGGATTTTTACGTATTTTGGTTTTTTGGGGGGCGTGCTTGTGAGAGTAATCTGTTTTTTCAAAGAAAGACTGCGCTTGTGTTTGTGTAAAATATTCTCTATCATCTGAGGGTCGTAACCATTGATTTTAGCGCATTTTTTGATATATTTTAATTCTGTGAGGAAATCAACTTTAGAAAGAGGAACCTGTAAGAGTCTATGTACCATTGAGTGGAATGGTGCTAATTTATGTGAAATATGGTGGTTGGAATCAGAGGGAATGTACGTGTCTGTGTGTGTGGGTTTGCGGTAAATCCCGAACTTGATTTGGTTGTTTTCTCTTTTTACGAGAAGGTCAAGAAATGGCAATGTATTTTGTTTTTCAACTTCATGTGTAAATTTAATGGAAGGATATTGATCGTTTAGTTGCTGTAGAAAATCAGTTATGTTATTATTGGAGGTATCGAAAATCGCGAAAATATCGTCAACGTATCTTAGCCATAAGCGTGGGAAGTATTTGAAAGTGTTTTTGCATTGTTTCTCGAAGTTAACCATGAATAGGTTGGCTAAGAAAGGTGAAAGGGAGTTTCCCATTGTTGTACCGTAATTTTGTTGGTAGAACTTGTTGTTAACTTGAAAGAAATTTTGGTTCATGCATAAGCGTGTTAGTCGTACTAATTCATCTACTGTTTTTAATGGTAAGTTTTGATCGGTGAGCCATTCTTCGAGGAATTGTAATGTTTCATTGATGGGAACGCTAGGAAAGAGAGAAGAAACATCAAAAGAAACTAAAATTTCACTGTCCTGTAGTATTATGTCTTTAACTTCGTTAATAAAATGAGGACTGTTTTTTATATTTGAATCATGTTTGATAGGAAATTGTTTAAATTGGTCATTAAGCCAACGTGAAATTTTATATGTCGGGCTGTTGATAGACGAAACAATGGGTCTGAGGGGAATGCCGTCTTTGTGGATTTTGGGTAAGCAATACATCCTAGGAACCCTGGGGTTTGAGGTGTGAAGTTGGAGGCTGAGTTGTTTCGTGATGAGTGTGGTGCATGTTTTAACAATTTTGGAGGTTTCTGATATCATTTTATTGATTGGATTTTTTAGTATGTTTGTGTACGGCCCTTCATTTAGCGTTTGCTCAACTTTGTCGAAGTATTGGTCTTTTTGCATAATGACTACTGTGTTCCCTTTGTCTGCCTTTAGATAAAAACAATTTTTATTATTAAGAGACTTGATGGTGTTGTGTTCGGAATGTTTATGTTTTTTATTCGTTTTTTGGCAATGTTTTCTGTTATCTGTGATAATGCGGTGGATCTGATGATATTCTTGCAGTTATTTGATAGGGTTTTAATAGAAGATTCAATGTCTGCCACAATGTCATCCATAGGTGGGTTTTTATATGGAAGTGCGTATTTAAGTCCTTTTCCGAGTAGGGAGAGTTCTTCGTTGGTGAAGGTCGTATCTGTAAGGTTTATTACATTGTCTTGGTTTTGTTTGGAATTGCAGGAAGTGTTTTTCTGGTTATTTTTTGTGAGAAAGTAGTATTTTTTGCGAAGTCTGTCAGTTTTATTTTGGACTTTTTGTTGTATCACGGATTGAATTTTGTTCAGATGATCGTCCCATATGGGAACTTCGAAACCGGATAAATTTTTGGTTATTTTTAGGTGCAAATCATATGCTTCTAACTCAAGAGAGGATCGTTTTCTATAAAAGTTTTTGATTTCTAAGTCTAACCATTTTTTCTTGGCGAAGAGGATAGCTTTTGAAGCAATGGGATTTGTGGTTTTTGGAAAAATGTTAGTGAAATTCGGGAAGATATTTAGTTTGCGGCAATCTTTGAGAAATTTTATATCTGCGCCAATAGTGTGGATATGAGTTTTGATTTTATGGAAACGGTTTAACTCCTTAGGCCGGAAAGCCATACTTAACGTTAAAAAAGGGAAATGGAGACTACGGTGTACAGATTGGAATTAAAATTTAAAACTCCTTAACCGTAAATTTACCCAGAGGGCACTCACACGTCAATAAGAAATAAGGAAAATTAAAATTATACTTACAAGTTTGCAGGACGATGATGGCCTACAGGGACCTGTTGTCAAAAACTAGCCTAAAAAAAAGAAAAAGAAAACACACACGCACAAGCACTCTGGAAATCTCTAGATACGTATTTCGGGAGCTATGCTCCCATCTTCAGTAGCTGAAGTCGTATGAATTGTTTGTGTTTGGTCTTGTGTATTTATGTGTTCCGGGTAAAAGTGAAAGGAGGGCAGAGGGGTGGGGGAATTCTTAACGGTTAGCGAGTAGAGGGGTGAGTAAGGGATAGGTCCGCGGTCGTTATTCATAACCTTCTCTTTGAATTTGTTAATGAAAATACTCTCGTAAGCGTCTAGTTTCCAGTCGGTTTGTGTTGATTTTAAGAGAGACATGTTTTCGATTTTAATTGGGTGATTGTTTTCCTGTATGTGTATTGCGACGCTAGACCTGTTAAATCTATTGTGTTTGAAGTGTGCAAGGTGTTCTTTGAACCTGGTTTCTAGCTTCCGTTTAGTTTGCCCTATGTAGACTTTCTCGCAGTCTGTGCAAGCGATTTTGTATATGCCGGATCTTTGTAGAGTCGGGATCGTGTCTTTTGGATTGTGTAGTAAGTTGGAGAGTTTGTTTTCATTCACAGGTACTGATTTAAGGTTCTGTTTTGAGAAGATGTTTGATAGACCGTTTGTGATGCCTGGGACGAAGGGGATTTTTACGTATTTTGGTTTTTTGGGGGGCGTGCTTGTGAGAGTAATCTGTTTTTTCAAAGAAAGACTGCGCTTGTGTTTGTGTAAAATATTCTCTATCATCTGAGGGTCGTAACCATTGATTTTAGCGCATTTTTTGATATATTTTAATTCTGTGAGGAAATCAACTTTAGAAAGAGGAACCTGTAAGAGTCTATGTACCATTGAGTGGAATGGTGCTAATTTATGTGAAATATGGTGGTTGGAATCAGAGGGAATGTACGTGTCTGTGTGTGTGGGTTTGCGGTAAATCCCGAACTTGATTTGGTTGTTTTCTCTTTTTACGAGAAGGTCAAGAAATGGCAATGTATTTTGTTTTTCAACTTCATGTGTAAATTTAATGGAAGGATATTGATCGTTTAGTTGCTGTAGAAAATCAGTTATGTTATTATTGGAGGTATCGAAAATCGCGAAAATATCGTCAACGTATCTTAGCCATAAGCGTGGGAAGTATTTGAAAGTGTTTTTGCATTGTTTCTCGAAGATAACCATGAATAGGTTGGATAAGAAAGGTGAAAGGGAGTTTCCCATTGTTGTACCGTAATTTTGTTGGTAGAACTGGTTGTTAACTTGAAAGAAATTTTGGTTCATGCATAAGCGTGTTAGTCGTACTAATTCATCTACTGTTTTTAATGGTAAGTTTTGATCGGTGAGCCATTCTTCGAGGAATTGTAATGTTTCATTGATGGGAACGCTAGGAAAGAGAGAAGAAACATCAAAAGAAACTAAAATTTCACTGTCCTGTAGTATTATGTCTTTAACTTCGTTAATAAAATGAAGACTGTTTTTTATATTTGAATCATGTTTGATAGGAAATTGTTTAAATTGGTCATTAAGCCAACGTGAAATTTTATATGTCGGGCTGTTGATAGACGAAACAATGGGTCTGAGGGGAATGCCGTCTTTGTGGATTTTGGGTAAGCAATACATCCTAGGAACCCTGGGGTTTGAGGTGTGAAGTTGGAGGCTGAGTTGTTTCGTGATGAGTGTGGTGCATGTTTTAACAATTTTGGAGGTTTCTGATATCATTTTATTGATTGGATTTTTTAGTATGTTTGTGTACGGCCCTTCATTTAGCGTTTGCTCAACTTTGTCGAAGTATTGGTCTTTTTGCATAATGACTACTGTGTTCCCTTTGTCTGCCTATAGATAAAAACAATTTTTATTATTAAGAGACTTGAAGGTGTCCCTTACTCACCCCTCTACTCGCTAACCGTTAAGAATTCCCCCACCCCTCTGCCCTCCTTTCACTTTTACCCGGAACACATAAATACACAAGACCAAACACAAACAATTCATACGACTTCAGCTACTGAAGATGGGAGCATAGCTCCCGAAATACGTATCTAGAGATTTCCAGAGTGCTTGTGCGTGTGTGTTTTCTTTTTCTTTTTTTAGGCTAGTTTTTGACAACAGGTCCCTGTAGGCCATCATCGTCCTGCAAACTTGTAAGTATAATTTTAATTTTCCTTATTTCTTATTGACGTGTGAGTGCCCTCTGGGTAAATTTACGGTTAAGGAGTTTTAAATTTTAATTCCAACCTGAACAGAAATTAGACAAGAACCTTCTCTTCATTCCCTGCAGGCACCTCATATTAGAGATAGTACTGGAAGCTGTCTTCTCTGTCATCGTAAGTCCATCAGCGATCCCAGAAATACTAATCTTCAAGCGATTTCAAGCTCATTGGGTGTCACTGGATAAGTCCGAATACAGAACTGCACTTGATAATGAGTTCACTGCCAGTGCTGTTGCCAATACTAAAGACGAAATATTCACTTTTGCTACAGACCAAGTGAACCAACAGCAACCTTGTGATGATTACGGATAACTCCTGGAAATCTCTATCACCTTTCTTGGAAGTGAACCATCTTGTGGAATTAGATTTCTTGCTCCTGGTGCAAAGCATAAGGCTCGTTAGATGGCCAAAGCCATTTATGCTATAAAACTGTGGATGTTCAAACGTCAGTTTCCATTGAAGAAAAAAGAGGAAGCTGGGATAAGGGACATAGCAATTTTTGTTGTTAGATTCTATTTGAAGGCGTGGTTTCAAGCTGTACTTACAACTGCTGCGCCTTTAAATGACCTGATGCTGTTGAAGAATCTCCAAAAGTACAATACTGCAAACTCAATAGTTTCCAACGCTGCTCTGAAGAAACTTGCTCGCCATCTGTGGTACCTCAGCGAAGAGCTGGTTGCCCGTGGTTTCTTTGATAAAAAAGTATCAATAGATACAAAAGCCAAATTGATTCAAGCTCTCCAAAATGATGGTAATGAGGACCACTCAAAGAGAGTGACTGCCAATCTGGATAGCATCTTGGAGAAAAATTTGGACTATTTTGTGTCAGCCAACATTTTAAGGTTATTCGACATACTTGGTCTTGACTCGAAATTCACAGAATTGGATCCCGAACTCTGGCTTCTGATGGGAACTACATTGCCACAGAAGAGTGCATCAGATCCATCAATTGCATTAACGATACGGCAGAACGCGGAGTGGCCCTGATGGAGGAAAGAATCGATTACACACCCAGGGTGAACAGCAAAAGCAATTTCTTCTGCAGGTTGTCAACGATCATTGGAGGAGATATCCAGACTTTGCAAAGGGAACACTTGCCACAAACAATTAATATACCACTGTGTCAGTATTGTTATGTTCATCATGTGACAATGTAGCAGGGAAATTACCAACTCTAAATTTTATGTGCTTTGTACTGTATTGCATTTTGTTTAAAATAAAGAAAACTTAATGTTTCAAACTTTGGTAGCAACCTCTAATTTTCATTTAAAATTTACCAAATTTTGGGAATATAATTTTTTGAAATATTGGAAGAAGATAGGCTGGTGCCCCTATTCAAAATAAAACGTTTGTTTTTCCCCCATTATAAGGACCACCCTAATATATATATATATATATATATATATATATATATATATATATATATATATATATATATATATATATATATATGGATGGCAACATGATGTTGGGATGAGGAAGCCCAGTAAACACTCACCAATCGGACGACTTCAGGTTGGCGAGGCCCTGGGGATGTCGAAGCGACACACGTAAAAGAACACTAAAACAACACAGAAACATCACAAACGTAGAAGAGTTCTCTCTCGGTAGCTGAAGAAGGAATAACTCACTGGGCTTCCTCATCCCAACACCTTGTTGACATCCATATATTCATTTTACCTTTCCTTTTCCGTAAGCTGTTATACATATATATATAAAATGAATATATGGATGTCAACAAGGTGTTGGGATGAGGAAACCCAGTGAACACTCACCAATCAGACGACTTCAGGTTGGCGAGGCACCGGGGATGTCGAAGCGACACACGTAAAAGAACACTAAAACACAGAAACATCACAAACGTAGAAGCTTTCGGGACTACTCCTTCTTCAGCTACAGAGAGAGAACTATATATATATATATATATCAATGAAAAGTTAAAAGTTTTTTTGCTTCATACCTGGTTGGCGGGTTTTCCTTGAAGATGTGTCATTGTTATTCCCAAGTGGATTTGTCCGATGTTCATGATAGCACACGAGTTTCCTCTTTTGGAGTTAGGATGTAGAGCGATGCTTGTAAAAACTGTTCCACGTAGAAAAAAGTAATAGTGATTGTATGTATTTGATAACACAATTATAAAGAAAACTAAAAATACAAACTCGACGTATGAATGATCCACTTTGTGGAAAGACCCCTTAATAAAATATAACGCATATTTTAATTTCAACTATAAATTATTAACTATACTGGTTTCGCCTATTACACCGTCAACAGTTCCAGTAATTATTTTTTGTGTGTGTTACAATAAGTGTTTCATGTTCCTTTCCTGTAGTTGAAATCGTTTTAGGTGTGTATTACCAGAACATTTTAATCCAATTAAATATTAACATATTCCATAACGAAATTGCTGGTCTTCCTTTGGAGGGGAAAAATATGTCAATTTTTTGTATTCTATCACAAGCTAGAATTTCTCCCTTGGATTACACGTACATCCGTTCGAGAAGTTTTATTATATTCTCCGAGTGGGTTCCGTTTTTATTCACGAAAGCAAGAGAATTTTCTGCTTCCAGAGGATTGATTAGAACGAGGTACAGCACCGTTTTGTCTCACAGTTGTAGTAGTTGTTACAGCAACACGAATATAATATAAGCACATATTTTTCACCGCTTTCAACGCTGATGCGAAAGAAATTTTATATTCTGACCCTCCTTGGATTCTGCAAGTAAATGTTAAGTAAAGTTAAGTTAAGTAAATATCTAGCAAAAAAATCCAAGCTGAGGTAATTTATGTTAGCGGGTAAGCGGAATACGTTACATAGCGCAGTGCATTGTACTTTTCCGCACGCTTTATATGAAGGAGTTATACTTAGAAAAAAATTGTTTCTTTATATGTTTTAGCCTTCCATTAGGTGGCCCAAATGTCCCAATCGCTTATAATTAAATTGGTGATACAAACCAAGAATCTGAATTATGATAAATTAAAATGATCCGTAATAATTAAAAAAAATTAGAAAAAAATGAGCACTGTAACCGTTCTCTTGCACTCGTGAATCAGTGACATTCTTAAGGGTTAGAGGATAGAGAATCTATGCGCATTCGCCGTAGATCAAACATCCCATCCCATTGGGGAAAATATTCATCTTTCTTTAACACCAAATGAATCCCATTGGCTACCCTAAATATTTAGTAACTGTTTCGGGAAAACATCCAAAGTCATATAGAAATAAATGGTTAGATAAAATTTTAATAAACACGTAATAACGAGTAATAAACAAAATTATCACACAAATTGAATCCTAATCGCTAAGCACAAGAAAAATAAACACAAGATATAATACTTGATTGTTAGGCTCTTTTGCGTAATATTTAATTACTGAATCCACTTCCGGAAAAAATCAAATAGGAAATTTTACAAATTTCACTTCCATATCTACAAATTTGTTTAATAATTATTTAGTCATGCCCTGGTTGTCGACATCATCCAGTTCTTCTTTATTCTTTATTTATTGTTGATATTCTACATTTACGAAATTCTTGTCAGTTAATTATGCTGAAGATTGAAAATTTTTCCGTGATTTCCTTTTAAATCCTTTTAATACAAAAAAATATAAAAAAAAATTCGTTATTTATCCTGGACAGATTTAATTGTTATTCGTATTTCCAAAGCATTTTCTTCGAACCACTGAGAAGATTATTTGCTATGGGTGAAAAAAAGAAACAAATATGACGTCAGCTACGTATAAATAAAACCCGTCGTTAACTCCCAGTAGACGCATTCATCCCCGATTTTCGAGATAATCAGTTATTCCAATAATTTCAATTCGGAATCCATTAATTTATATGTTCACTACCTGTGTGGCCCGGCGTTGCCCGTGTGCGATTCGGGATTGCAACTGCCCCTCTTTCACTCACCCCTCCCACCGCCCGCCTCTTTTTCCCTCGCAATATTATTATCTAAAATTAACTAAGTGATCTGATATGCTTGCAGAATGTAAGCACCATTTCCTAATATTATATATAACAGTGGTTGCTAAACTGACTTACAGTCGGAGCCGCATACGATAATCTTCAGAAGTTCGAGTAAATCTAATTTATTGGAAATTACAGTAACTGATTTATTTCTATGAAAGTTAAGATGCTTAATACTGAGATGGTGGGCCTTGATTTGAGAAGAAGAGAAAAATAATGTTAATTTAAATCATTCGATCAGGAGCTGGCTTGCCTCCCATGGATTACACAGTATCCCACCGAGAAGTTTTATTATCCTCTCTAAGAGGTACTTATGTTATCCACGAAAGTAAGATAATTTCCTTCTTCCAGCGAATTGACGAGGACGAGGTACAGCAGCGTTTTGTATCCCAGTCAGAGCAGTTGTGAGAGAAGCAAGAATTATATACAAGTACCCTTCCTGCCACCATTGTTAAACGCTTATGCAAAAGAAATTTAATGTTCTCACACTCCTCCATTCGTAGAATGAAAACGCCATTAGAAATTGCAAGCGTAAATGTGGTTTACATGATCGATCTTTTTCTATCTTCTTCCGCGGCGAGTGACGACCACCATTTCAGAAAATACATTTTCGTAGCTTATTTACTTGAAAATTTTAGAACACTGAATTAAAGTAATATTTTTGTTTCACTTCAACCACAGTATCTTTACAGGAACACTTGAGAAATGTTTTATATCAGATGCATCATACTATGCTATGCGTTCTTCGTAAATGAATAACGAGATGTTTGCATTAACAACGAGTTAAATTAATAAATAAATGCAAGATTGAATTTCCCTATATGCTATTTCCGGTGTAGCAGCATATGATTTAGTATTCAGTCAAATAGTATCCGATCAACGCATTGTATTTAAATCTAAATATTATGAATATTTTTCAGAAGCATTTTAAAAACCGACAATTCAAGATATTTGATGAGCAGCTGGCGTCACCGGTGAGTTACACGGGCAACCTGCTAGAGAGAATTTAAATTTTCCCTCACTGGAAGTATGTGTCACTTTCGCAAACTAGAGTATGTATTCTTCCAGGGATATAGCAAAGACCTAGCGGAGACGAATCGTTACCGCGTATAAGGATAATGCCGGCGATGAGTGGTCTATACAAGAGTTAAAGAAAATTCAATTATAAGTAATGGGGAAGGCCCTTAATTGTAAATAAAAAAAGTAAAAGTACGAGTGTTATCTTCCTCCATAGAATAGATGAGGTGAAGATGTTGCAGCTTTTGGCCTTACACGAAAAAGATAATTAACATTTTGACATACTTGATACCGTGGATATAATGAGCATCGTGCAGTCAAGTTTTATCATCTCCTCTTACTGGGTGTCTGTGCATCGCATTATTCTAACAGATGTTTCTGTAACAAGAGAAAAGATAAGTTAAAGGTGTAGCAGTGTTTTACCATAGACGCTCAACTCCGGTTCAAATATATACCAAATATATTATAGAGCTGCGTATTACTTGCTATAACTCATATATTAACATATATATGCATATGAATAAAAGGACTTTCATTTTTAGGCTTTTCCCGATTAACTATGGACATGGAATTTTTTAAGTGTGTAGATTTATGTATATAACCGTCTAAAAATTCGAAAATCACACTCCTTGTAAAAGCGGAATCATTGGAAAATATAGAGTTTACCGATTTCATTTGATGGGACTCCATTTCGAGGAAAGAATCCATAGAATAGATAAAACACATATTGCAATTACCACTAAAATTATTTACTCGAACAGGGTCGTGTACTACAGCATCATCATGCCGAATAAATCTTTTTTTGTGGAAGTTAAGTAAGGTTGCTATTTAAAAGATGTACGTTCTAGTCAATTAAATTGTTTGGAAATTACTATAACTGATTTATTCCTATGATAGTTAAGATGTTTTATACTGAGATGGTTGGCCTTGATTTTTGAAGAAGAGATAAATAATGTTAATTTAAGGTATTCGATCAGGAGGTGGCTTGTCTCCCAAGGGTTTCACAAGTATCCCACCGAGAAGTTTAATTGTAATCCCGGGTGGATACTTGTGATTTCCACGAAAGCAAGATGATTTCCTTCTTCCAGAGAAATTATGAGGAGGATGTCCAGCAGCGTTTTGCCTTACAGATGTAAAAATTGTTGCAGAAACGCTTATTTTATACAAATATCTAGGTATTTTGCTACTATAGCTACATGCTGAACAATGAAAGCTAAACGTTATTTTGCTTCATACCTGGTTGGCGGGTCTTCCTTGAAGAAGTGTCATTGTTATTCCAAAGGGTATTTCTTTGATGTTCATGATAGCAAGCGAGTTTCTTTTTTTGGAGGTACGATGGAGAGCGATGCTCGTAGCCTGGGCCGTCTCAAGGAGCTGTGAGCCATATAAAAGCTGTTCCACGTGGAAAAAAGTAATAGTGATTTCATGTATTTGATAACACACTGACAAAGAAAATTAAAAATACAAACTCCTCTTATGAATCATCCACTTTGGGGAATGACCCCTTAATAAAATATAACGCTTATTTTAATTTCAACTAAAAATTATTTATTAACTAGACTGGTTTCGCCTATTACACCGTCATCAGTTTGAGTGATTATCTTTAGTATATGTAACAATAGGTGTTCCATTTATGTTCCTTTCCTGTCGTTGAAATCGTTCTGTGTGTATATTACAAGATAATTTTAATTCAAATAAATGTTAACATATTTCATAACGAGATGGCGTGTCTTCTTTTGAGGGGAAAAATATCGCAAATTTTGGTATTCTATCAAAAGCTAGAATTTCTCTCATGGATTACACGAGAAGTTTTTTATTTTCTTCTCCGAGTGGTTTCCGATTTTATTCACGAAAACATGAGATTTTTCTGCTTTTAGATGATTTAGGACAACGCGGTAAGGCGTTTTGTCTCCCAGTCAGAGCAGTTGTTACAGAAGAATTAATTATATATACAAGCACCCTTTCTCCATCATTGCTAAACGCTGATGCAAAAGAAATGGAATATTCTCACCCTTCTCGGATTCCGCATATGTCGACTTAAACAAATTTGAAGTAAAAATCTCCGACTTTTGATAATTTATTTTAGAAGGTAAGCGGAATACGTTACATAGCGGAGTATATTGTACTTTTTCACACGATTTATATAAAGGAAATTTACTTTGAAAGAACTTTGTTTCTTTATGTTTTTGCATTCCAATAAATGGCACAAAAAGCCAATCTCTTTTGCTTAATTTGGTAATACAAAAAAAGAATTTGAATTATAATAAGTTAAAACGATCCGTTAGAATTCAAAACAGCAGATAAAATACTTGTAGAAACTCTGTTCTCTGGGGTGCTCTCCTCATGATTCCAATACCGAAACAGTTGCACACTTCACTCACTAATTAGCTTTGTAACCGTCTCCTAGCACTCGTGTATCACTGACATTCATAAGGGTCAGAGGACAGAATTTGTACGCATTCGCTATATACTAACCATCCCATTCCTTTGCGGAAAATATTCCTCTTTTTTTAACCCAAATGAATCCCATTAGCTACTCTGATTTTCTAGTTGTTCTTTCGAGAAAACATAACCAAAGTCCTATATGTGGTGGATAAAATTTTAATAAACTCGCAAGAACGAGGTATGAACTAAATTATCAGTCAAATTTAAACAATCGGAAATGATAAGATAAATTCTGCAGTATAAAGACACATTAAAATAAATTTATAGACTAATTATATGCCATCGATTAAAAATTACATAACTCGTTTTTCGTACTATCATCACATACGATCAATAATATCTATCAATACTCTACGCGTGGAAAAAGGATTGATTTTCTTAATATTTATAATCATCGCGAGTTCCTTTGAAATAGGTTCATAAAACGAAAGGCCGCAACTTATAACATAAATACAAATTGTTTTGCGATGGAAGACTTTTTTCGGAATACACTCTGACATAAATTGCACATCAAGTGAAAATACGTTTAGAAATACAGGGAACTGAATAAACCATACAACAACTCTTTAGCATAATATTCAATTACTGAAATAGACTGGGAAAAATCAAACAGGAGATTTTGTAAATTGCGTCTCCAAATGTAAAAACTTGTTTAATAATTATTTATTCGTGCCTTGGTTATCGACATCATCCTATTCTTCTTTATTCCTTATTTATTGTTGATATTTTATATTTTTGAAATTCCAGTCAGTTAATTATGTTGACGATTTAAAATTTTCCCCTGATTTCCTTTCAAATAGTCTTCTTCTTCTTGTGTGCTCAATCCTAGGATTGGTTGGCAGCAGTTCTTCAAACTTCTCGATCTTCAGCCAGCCTCTTCAGTGCTGTGTAGGTGGGGCAGCCGGTATCCTCCATGATTTGGTTAATATAATACATCCTCGGTCTTCTACTAGCATTCTTCCCCTCCACAGCACCTTCGAGGACCCTCCTAACCAGCCCCTCGTGTCTTATGACGTGCCTGACCCAGACGTCTCTTCTCCCCTGTACCGTATCCCACAGGCACGGCTTCTCCTCCTCAATCCTGTTCAGCACCTCTTTGTTGGTCACTCTGTCCAACCAGGAGATTTTTAACATTCTACGGTAGCACAACATTTCAAACGCTACTATCCTCTTTCTCTCTGCCTCCCCGATTGTCCAGGTCTCACTTCCATATAATAATACACTCCATACAAAAGTTTTGAACAAATGTTTCCTGAGGTGCTTATTAATGCTGTTGGAGATGAAAAGTTTGCGCTTTTTGTTAAAGGCAGTCTTTGCCTGATTAATACGATTTATGATTTCTGTTTTGGACCTTCCGTCCGGTGTTAACCTGCATCCGAGATACGTGAAAGACTCCACGTTCTCCAACCGTTCCCCGCCCAATGAGCAGTGCGCCTGCGTACCATGCCTGCTAACCACCAAGATCTTAGTTATCGCTTTGTTGATGTTCATGTTATAGTTGTTGCTGAGTGTGGTCTCCAACTCTGCCAGGGTCGCTACCAGGTCTTGTTCATTCTCAGCCAACACTGAAATGTCATCAGCACAACGTAGCATGTCAACTTTCTCCCCCCTCAATACGGACTCCTCCTACTCATTCAAGTTTCTCTCTCACCTCATCCAGCCCTCTCTGAATATAGCCGTTGAATAGTACAGGTGAGGGATAGCAACCCTGTCGCACTCCTTGCCTGATGTTACTCTCTTCCTGGTGTTCGTCGCACCTCACCACCGCTACCTCATCTCTGTGCAGACTCTGCACCACTCTCCTGTCCTTGTACTTCACGCCTGCCTCCCTCAGTACCTTGAACAACTGCTGCCAGTCGACCCTATCGAATGCCTTTTCTAGGTCTATGAAGGCAATAAACTTGTCTTGGTCTTTCCTTAATCGTTTTTCAAAAATTAGGCGATGACCCAGAATTGCTTTACGTGTGTCCCTTCCTTTCCTGAACCCGAACTGGTTCTTCGTGAGAACGCTTCTATTTTCCCCTCAGTCCTCCGCAAAATTATAGTGGTTAGGATCTTAGATGCATGAGCCCCTAAGCTGAGGGTGCTATACTGCTCGCATCTGATTGCAGACGCTTTTTTGGCAGTGGGATAATGATATGACTTCTTAAAATCTGATGGAAGCTGTCTTGTATCATAAATTCTACTCACTTGATGGAACAATTCCTTTTGTCCCTGAACGCCTGCAGCCTTGATGAGCTCTGCTGGTATGTCGTCAATACCAGGAGCCTTCATATCCTTCAGCTGTTTCACTTCCTGATCGAACTCGTCACGCAAAATACAGTCCCCACTCTCTTCTGGATCGACTTCATCTTCCTTTTTCAGTATCTCTTTTCCATCAAGCCCTCCTCCTCCATAAATTTTTTCGAGGTACTTCTTCCATCTCTCAGCAATGTCTTTCTGATCATACACCACTACTCCTTCTTCAGTTCGTATACAATTGCATCTTATCCTTCGGTTACCAAAAAACTGTTTAATTGTCTTGTAGGCTCTTTCCAGTTTGCCTTCCTTGGACAGTTCATCCACTTCCTTACATCTTTCTTCTAAATATCGTTTCTTGGCTTTCTTTCCTTCTCTATTTATCTCATTCCTTAATGTTCGGTACTGCCTACTTCCTTCTTCAGAGGAATCATTTTTTAGCTTTCTTCTTTTCTCTATTTTCTCAACGATGTCTTCGGTTATCCAAACTTTTCTGTTCTGTACTTTCTGTCTTCCTATCACTTCCCTCGCAGTTTCTAGCATAGTTTTCTTCTAAATTTCCCATTGTTCCTCTACATTCTCTATTTGATTTATCACAGCAGTGTTTGTTTTATCATGATATGCCGACAATACCTCATGGTTTTTAAGCTTTTCTAAATCCCATTTCTTATTAGTTCTTTTTGGTAACTTTTTAAATTTGAGAGCGCATTCACTTAATACCAAGTTGTGGTCACTGTCAATATCGGGGCCTGAGTAGCTTCTGCAGTCCTTGACTTGGTTTTTGAACCTTTGTATGACTAGAATATAGTCGATCTGGTACCTTCTGCTGTCTCGAGGAGCCTTCCAGGTGTACCGTCTACGTGGGTGGTGTTGGAACCACATATTACATACCACTAGCTTGTGCTGAGTGCCGAACTCTACCGACCGATCCCCTCTCTCGTTCCTCTCTCTAAGTCCATAGGGCCCAACTACCGTTCCATCGGTTCCTTTTCCTACCGCCGCGTTCCAGTCACCCATAATAATCAAGTTAACCTCTCCCTTCACTCCTCTTATAACTTCATTTATCATTTCGTAAACTCTTTCCACCTCATCATTGTCTTGGCTTGATGTCGGCATATACACTTGAGCTATCACAGTCTTGTTTGGTTTGGTATCGAGTATGACTAGAATAATCCGTCCATTCAATTGCATATATCCACTGACTCTCCGTCCTAGCTCCTTGCTCAGGACAACTCCTACTCCTATTCCTGGCCTGTCCTCGATGCTGCCTGTGTGGATCACTCGGTAATCCCCACTCCAGAAATCTCCATTATCAAGGCACTACATCTCACTCACCCCCAGCACATCTGTCCTCATCTTTTTCATTTCTAACTTAAGATTTTCAAGTTTTTTACATTGTAGGAGTGTTCGGACATTCCATGTTCCGATTCATTTTTTAGCTTTCTTCTTTTCTCTATTTTCTCAACAATGTCTTCGGTTATCCAATCTTTTCTGTTCTGTACTTTCTGTCTTCCTATCACTTCACTCGCAGTTTCTAGCATAGTTTTCTTCAAAGTTTCCTATTGCTCCTCTACATTCTCTGTTTGATTTATCACAGCAGTGTTTGTTTTATCTTGATATGCTGACACTACCTCATCGTTTTTAAGTTTTTCTAAATCCCATTTCTTATTAGTTCTTTTTGGTAACTTTTTAAATTTGAGAGCACATTCACTTAATACCAAGTTGTGGTCGCTGTCAATATCTGGGCCTGCATAGCTTCTGCAATCCTTGACTTGGTTTTTGAACCTTTGTTTGACTAAAATATAGTCGATCTCGTACCTTCTGCTGTCTCCAGGAATCTTCCACGTTTACCGTCTACGTGGGTGGTGTTGGAACCACGTATTACACACCACTTGTTGTTGCTGAGTGCAGAACTCTAGCAACCGATCCCCTCTCTCGTTCCTCTCTCTAAGTCCATAGGGCCCCACTACCGTTCCATCGGTTCCTTTTCCTACCTTCCTCTCCCTTCACTCCTCTTATAACTTCATTTATCATTTCGTAAACTCTTTCCACATAATCATCGTCTTGACTTGATGTCGGAATATACACTTGAGCTATCACAGTCTTGTTTGGTTTGGTATCGAGTATGACTAGAATAATCCGTCCATTCAATTGCATATATCCACTGACTCTCCGTCCTAGCTCCTTGCTCAGGACAACTCCTACTCCTATTCCTGGCCTGTCCTCGATGCTGCCTGTGTGGATCACTCGGTAATCCCCACTCCAGAAATCTCCATTATCAAGGCACTACATCTCACTCACCCCCAGCACATCTATCCTCGTCCTTTTCATTTCTAACTTAAGATTTTCAAGTTTTCCATATTGTAGGAGTGTTCGGACATTCCATGTTCCGATTCGTCGTTTACAGATATTCTTATTCTTTAACGCAAAGTCTCCTGCAGTCCCACCCGGAGATCCGATTGGGGGACTATTTTACCTCCGGTATATTTCACAAGATATCCTCAGGATCTTTAAGGCTGTGGTTTTCCCCTGCCTTCCGCATCCTATGCCGTTGACCTCTAATAGGTTCCTCCGCCTATAGAGGTGATTTCTGACCTCAAGGGCATGAGGGTGCTTTGAAACTCTACCCGCTCATCCACCCTCCGAATAGGCTGTTGGTACTTGGTGGAGGGGGACCACTTATACCGGTGGTCACTCGGTTTGCGGGCGTAGTTTAACGTCATACCCGGGAAAAAATGGTTAAATAAGTGAAATAATTCCCAGTAATACGAAAACAAAAAAACTATTTTTTCGTTATTTATCCCGGACAGATTTAATTATTATGCGTATTTCCAATGCATTTTCTTCGGACCAGTGAGCAGATTTATTGATAAGTGCGAAAAGGAGAAACAACTATGACGTAAACTACGCATAAAAATAATCCGTACTTAAATCCCTGTATACCAACTTCTCCTCGATTCCCAAAATAATCGATTTTACGAATAGGTAATTACAATACGTTCATAATTGCTCCTTCACTGACTATCCAATGACGTTTTCATTGTTATCAGCTAATCAAGTACCTCCTTTCTCTTTTCATAATTTACAATTAACACTTATATTCAGCTGAAATCGAATACATAGTTACATTTTTTCTTCTTGGACTTACATATGTATATCATTACCAAAGAAATATTTTTTATTTATTTCCGAAAATGTTCGCTTTCAATGATTCATAAGGAATATTTCTCTATCGTGAAATTTTTACATGTGACCATTTCTGATATACTTAGTCTTTATATTAATTCTCACAAGTTATGCATCTTTGACCCCCTCTCATGGTAGCAGACCGCATCGCGACCCCCTTAAATCCACTCATCTGACAGTAAATATAAAATGTGATATTATTTTCAAAATATTTCAATAATTTTATTATTTGCGTAAAAAATAATATTTACTCTAAATACACAGATGCCTAAATAAAAGGAGGAAGTATATATTAAGAAATATATTCTGTCTCCGCGACACCTAGTTTGAGAGATTTGTAGCATTAATTTTTTTGGTACAAAGACAATGTATCTATCATGTTACAATCTTTTCACATCTAACACTAACAGATATCATCATCGATCTTTATTATCATTAAATGTTTACTTTGCATACGATGCTATCTCCCAAGTCACTGTAACACTATTTTTACATCTAAAAGTTAATTCGGCTTGAATGTGCACAGTTAACATATTAACCTCCGGTCCGAGGAGGAGATTCTCTCTCACCTCATCCAGCCCTCTCTGAATATAACCGTTGAATAGTACAGGTGAGATAGAGCAACCCTGTCGCACTCCTTGCCTGATGTTACTCTCTTCCTGGTGTTTGCCGTGAACCTCCTCCGGTCCGAGGTATGGATGAACACGGCGACTCCATGAAGCACGCAACTATACGGTCAATAATCCGACCATATATTTATATTACTTGTAAATGGATAAGTACTGGATACCAATTTATATCTCGGAACGCGCGGGAATACAAATTAATTTCCTCTTTACTTTCAGAATCTATTATTTTACAGAGCAATGAATTTCTGAAAGGGGTTATATAAAACATCCAAACACAATTTGCCGGAAGGAAGCCACAACGATTTCTCGTCCGGGTGGCCATAAAACCTCAGGACGCCCCTGAATACAGAAATACTCTTTGAATTAATATTATTCTTGAATTGGACGACCATGCTGGTGGAAGTCATTTCATCATACCACATGTGAACCTGTTGCATAGATAACTACACACATTACATAATTTTTTGAACCTAGTTTTGGCCTCCTTACAGTTTTGACCTAAATTCCAGTAAGAGAAAATGATATATTTAGGAAACGAAAAGGAAAGCAACAGGCCGATAAAATGGCAGGCAAAGTAAAGGGAATTTCATCCCGAAGAAGGTGTTGAGGAAGAGAGAGGGCAGACAAGAGAATGCCTTTGTTCAATGGAACCCGGCAGTTATCGAGAATGGGGCATGTGTTGGAAGTGGAGTCATCAGAGAGTTTTCGGTGTCATAGACATACTTCATTCATGAAAACCTATATCGAAGTTCAACAGGAGTCGCAGGAGAGAGATACTACCTTAGCACACTGAGAGAACAATAGCCAATCACATAGAAACTGCCAGACCGAGACGAAGAAGCAGTAATCCAGGGAGAAGAGAAGACTAAGGAAACCTGGCACGCTCTCATGACTAAGATGTTTCATAACACCTTGCAGAATTTGACGAGCATCAGCAAGCCACCTAGAAGCTGTTAACCTGAAAGTAACAGCAATATAATAGAAGCGTAGTAGACATATCATAACCTACCCAAACTAAAAATAAACACCAATTTTATAAATGTACCAAAATTATTTTTAAGAGTAATCATAGCACACTGTTCAATAATAAACTCACCAGTATTCTGGGGTGGATCCAAGTTTTCCGACATTTCTAAGAAATTAATCAGTGTACTTTTCACACATCTGGCACCGACATCCATAGGTGAGCTGCGGTGGGCTCCGTTTGGCTCGCACGAGCCACTTGTTAAATTTTTACTAATTCACCGAGCCCATTGTTAAACTTAATCGGACATGTGTACTATATGCGGTGTAACTTGACGGTATTTTACTAAAAAACTAAGTTTTTTGCACATTGGATTTTTAAATTTGAGTACTAAATCTCCAAAAAATATCCAGGCTAATCCATATCACTCGTCTCACTTATGTTGCGCGATATAATAAGTTTTTGGTTCAATATTCACTTAAATTAAATTTAAATTGCTAAAAATTGTTCTCCATATTCCTTCGTACTTCTGCCGAACTCGCAGAACTATTTTCATTTTTGTTCGTCAAAACTCCTATCAGACTGCTCAAATCGCTACTCGTCTGATTATTGCACAAAATATATTAATCCTTCAAGAAAATTGATATAAAACTCCAAATTTTATTTCAATAAATACCAGTAACTATAAATTGGAAATATATAGTATTCTCATGAATGTTTATTTCTAATTCATCTCTTTTTGATAATATACAGCGAGCCCAGTGTTAACAGAATGGCAGCTCATCCCTGCCGACATTCTCTCTATAAAAACTAAAAATACACATGCCCACAACATGATTTCCATGGTGGCTATTACAAAAAAAAATGAAACAAAAATTGGGTGGGGAAGTGTAAACCGAGGATAACATACCTATATGGGTATAGGACAGTTCAGAGGGACCGACTCGGCGACGGAACAGTTGGCGAATCCAACTACCAACCTCTCAACACAACCCGAGGGGAGGGAATAGAACGATTCAAACCACCAACCTCTCAACCCAACCCGGGGGAGAACATAGAAAGTATCCAACCCCCAACCACCCAACTCAACCAAGCGGGACGAAATAGAAAGAATCCTGCCTTCAAACTCTCAACCAAACACAGGAGGAGGAAATAGAACGAATCCAACCTCCAACCCTTCAACTCAACTCGGGGGTGGCATTAAAACGAATCCAACGCACTGGGAGCAGGTATTCGGATTTATATAAGAACATACGCTGATATTTTTGTTGTAGTTATGTGGAAAAATAAGAAAACTAAAAGTTGGAAAGGCTTCAATTTATGGAAATATTTCTTAATAGAAATAAAACACGTATAGTAATTTTTACTAAAAATATTTATTAGACCGGTTTTGCCTATTGCGTCATTATCCGTTCGAATAAATCATTTTGGTGGAAATGCAATATATCCCCCCTCAAAATAGTGCCACTAACGGACATTTCTTTCTTAAACTTCATGTCAACCTAAATAAAAAATTCTGATTAAAAGCCATTTGAATTTTAATTTTTTATATTCGTCCGTTCAAAAAATTATACTTTCGTTTTGGCGTGGTTTTTCGGTGTCGCTCAAGTGACCCCAATTTCTAAAGAAGAACGTAACATAACGAAGCCATATTTAGCCTGAAGTAATTGTAATTTAATAGAAAGAAATTCGTCGAAACGGAAATATAATAATGAAATAAATAAACAAGAGCATAGTTCCCGTTGCTGAAATATTTACTTCGAAGGGGGGATATGGCACTCGGCCATGCTTTTCATTGGAAGTTAAAGAAAGTGTTCAATTTCTTTAAAAGATATCATAATTGATATCGATATGGAGAATATATATGTTTATAGCTGGTATTTGTTTCATTAGATACAATGGGTTCTGGAGAATTAGCGATTAACTCTCCTTACATCCAAAAACGTGATTATCCAAAGAAAGCTCTAGAAATATTTCGTTGAGGTATTTAGCACCTTGCTGTTGCATCTTCTTAGAAATGCCATGGTATTAGGATAATACGTCTAATATTGTAGTTTTCCGAATACCAAGTTAACCCCGCGGAAGATAATTTACTTCTTTATAATACTCCATGCCTTGATGCAACTGACGTGAGCAAGTTATATTAACTTCTTTAAATAGGTGTCTGTGCTACTCATGAAAGCAAGAGAATATTTTTCTTCCAGAGATATGATGCCTAAGATGTCCAAATTTGCATTTCATATAAAGCATAATCTGTAACCAGGGCAGCACGTGAGAGCAATAGGGAATTTAAATATAAGACACACTTATGATAATGAAATGTTGAAACGCTCACAAATCACGATGACACTCCAAAAAATACTTAATAATCTTCTCTAAGTAGAAGTCAATGCAACCCATGAATGTGAAAGAATTTTATTCTTCATGAAAATAGATGAGGAGAAGCTGTAACTGTGGATTGCTTTACATCGATACCAACGGTCGCAAGTACATGCATTATAATTTAAGCATATACATTGCGACAATTGGTGCAGGTGAAAGCACACACTCAATTTATTACTGATCCAGGCACTGCATATTATTATAATTAGTTGCTTCTTTATAAAGTATAGGAGAATATAATATAAATATTTAAGTATATCTAGAAGTTCTACCAAGCAATATTGGAGAAAATCGAAAAATTCTAAAGTATTAATTTTTAGTTGGTTACATTAGAATACCTCGTAAGAAAAGCATAGAAATCATTGCAGGGTTTAGTAAAATTATAATTTAAATTAGTAAATCTAAGATAGAAACTCGGGACGAAAAATGTCTATAAGAGAAAGAATATGGTTTATTGTTTCTGAAGACGAAATTCATATCGGTGCCAAATATGCGTAGGATATATTTTTAATCGGAAAACAGAATAATTTTAACAATTAAAAATTTCAACTACTACCGAAAAAGTAGATCGCCATTATAATTCGTAAAATCGAAACACTCGTAAAACTTGCAAGCGAAAAGTGGTTTAAATGATCTATTTAATTTTTCCTTCCTTGCGATTTCAGGCGTTCTACAATTGGTTGCCTCTTGAAACGGGGCTTAAGAAGAAATTCTTCACTCAGAAGTTTGATGTACAGCTGGTTTTGTCGAGTCTTTCTCAGTGAGTATTGGCCGCGATTTGAAAAGATTTACTGTCATAGCTAACTCCCCATTAACGATTGAGAACACCATGTTAATTCAAGTATTATCGTATATTACTAACTACCGATGGGGATATTTGAAATAGATCTATGAAAATAAGATTGGCGTAATATCTTTTATTTACAATTTTTAATACTTCCACATAAAAACAATGCACGAAAGGTTGCGACAAGTTATCTTTTTCATCAGGTACCGAATACTCGAATATTTTTATATTCATATTTCACGGCAACTGGAAATTACACACCACCTCCAATCCCAAAGATCCTTGCTAAAGACCATCTCTTTCCTTCCCACTCCCCGCTGCTCCTTTCATTCCTTCCTCCTACATAGCACCCCCGCCCGCACTCCCCAACCTCACTTCGCCTTGAGAATTACCCTCACTGTCATCTATAATATAATCCACCTTTCTAGGTGCACGTGTTGCAGATGACACCCTCTTCTCCGCTTTAAGTCCCGTTTACGCGACGCTCGGGAATAACTTTTAAACACTTTGCATAGTTTTCAAAATGAAAAATACGGTAAATTACCTTTCACATTGAAAAAACGGTAAGTAAAAATAATCATATATTTTTATGCATAAAAAATATCAGTGCCGCTGTCGCCGCTGGCATTGCTTCCAAAATTTACAAGAAAATTTGTTTGCGAAATATGACGCAAGAAGTATTGCAAATAGTGTATGAATACGATTCATATTGCCCTTGGAAACTTATGCCTCACTCTTTTAGATCTTTCTGTATAGAGATTTTCCATGCCTTCCTGCATTAACAACAATTTTCTTGTGGAAATATCGCAGAACCCTCGGTAAATATCACTCGGTGAGAAATATAATTTGCTACTGAAGATGACAGCTTAGCTGTAAAAACATCAGCATCTAGTTCAACTTTTGGTTGGAGTATGCTATCTGAATGTCTTTCGACGGAGTCCTTTTGACTTTGGTCCTGCGACGGTGTTTACCACCAACCTGCAGCGTGAATGTATTGTCTCCCGTGAAGAAGGTATTAATTATTTACTATTATTGCCTGCAGATAAGACGAATATTCTAAACTAATGTTTTTTTATTTAAACCCATATATTTACTCTCCGAATGAACTTTTTTTAACCGAAAAATTCTTACCTCTACGATTAGTGTGTTCGACACCTGATGATGACGGTCACTCGTCGAAACCGTTTGCGCATTATTTTTATTTGGAAATAGTGCATAGTTTTAATAAGCAAAGTGCCTAAAAAATTAATATACCGGTGCATTGTTGTTAAGTTTTCGTGGAAATTATAAACAATCTCCTTCTACAGAGTAGTTAGAAAGTAGGAGTATTTATTAATTATTTATTTAGTATGAATTATCAAAAAACAACCAGACTTGGCTATTTACATTAGACATTGTAACAAATTATTAACCATCACATAATCAACAAAACAATCAACTATAACAACAATGAAATATGAATAAATTATTAGATGAAATGATGATGGGAATTGACTGAGGACTATTGGTTAGTTTCTCATAATTGCGGAGCTGTATTAGGTAAGTGATGAAAACAGGTCGAGGGATGGATTGAGGGACGATAAGGAGTTGAAAGATTGTGGGAGACGGTAAAACATGGATCTTTGGGATATGGAGAGGCGAAATTTGGGTTGATAAAGGAGTCTGAAGTAACGGATAGAGCGGAGAGGTACTCGAATAAAGAAGGAGGTGATGTTTGATCTGCAGCGGCCGTTCATTACAAGGTAAAGAAATTTCAAATCGGCGATTTTGCGTCTGAAGGGGAAAGGGGTTAGACGGAGCGTAGGAAAAATTTGGTCTCGCGTTAGGATGCGGAAATTTGGGATACTATATCGACCTATTGCGAGAAAAACTTTAAGTGGACGGTTAAGAGGAGCAATGGTTGATGGGGAGCCTGAGGACCATATGGGGGAACTGTACTCAGGGCCGCGCCTAGGGTGTATGGCGCCCTAGTGCAAGATATCTCTGTGGCGTCCCCCTGCTAGCGAAGTTTTGTGGTATGAACAAATACGACTTTTTTCATCGACAGAGAGTATAGACAAGCTGATGGATTTCTGTTGATGTATCCTAGAACGAACTGATTGAAATAATTTGTTGCAAAAATATAAAGATAAACATATAATATAACATCTGCTTGAACGAAACTTATAAAACTTGCCGCACATTTGATTAAATGTCAATATTCTGTACCGTTACCTTAATGAAAAAACAAAAATTCCAATATTTTCGGGTTATTTTGTCAATTTACAAGCCTAATTAGATGCGATATTTATTTCTACTATAACAAAACCAAACTTCAATTATTTATGCATTCCTACATCCAAGTCCCGACTTCGTATTTTTATTTTAAGATATTTAAAATCTAATGAAGATGTAGATGTCAATAATTCGATTATTATTTGGAGAAATTGTTATGGAATTTGACATCGGTACATCTAAATACGGCCACCGAAATACGGCATATGGCAAAATTCACGCAATATCATGTTATATTAATTTTGTGTTTCGGTGTTTGACATTACTAAAACTCTATTTTAATAATATAATAAAATGACTACTTTAATAGAGAATAGTATAATAAATGTATAAATAAATAAATATAAATGTAACTATAAAACTAAAAATGGTAAGCTAAGATGGTTAAGAAGACAAAAAAAAACTAATGATTTGCATTATATCTGAAAAATTGCAATTACTAGGTTTTATCGAATTTTCAATCATATTTCAAATATGTATACCCATTCATGGCAATTGTACTTTATTTGGCTTTTGGTCATAAAAGATCTTAATTAATATTCTAGTTATTGAATAGAACTTAAGCATTCATTGCGTTTAATTTTATTTATTGAATTTTATCAAAGTATTTTTAAAAACTGCTTAGAACAATCCTCAAACTCGCGCTCCTACCAAAACACTTTACTCTTTCTCCATCTTTTAATAATACATACCAGAACATATATCAAATCTTATTTAGCAATCCACCCTTCAAGATATTTTCGTACTTTTATAACTTTCTGAGTGTTAGCAAACAATCGCGGATCTATATGATGTACGTACAAATAAGTGCGAAACCAAACGTAACCCTATATACACACACTTATTTGGAAAGTTGTTGATAAGAATAATTTCCTCTCGTAAAACTTGTCTACATTATCTTCTATAAGGATATAATTAACGTATAAAGAATCGTGCAAATACAAAAATACTGGCGTCGGGCTTTCGACAAAATGATTGCCCTGCCATTCCGCTGATCCTTGTTCTTCTAAATGAAGGAATCCTTTTGTATTCAAAAGTTATCTTGTATACATAAATCGATAAATTTATATGGACTCGTACAAGGATAGAATAAAGGAGTACATCACTGTAAACTCACTCTTCAAAAATGAGTGAAGATTCAATAGGGTTATTAGTTAAAATTTTTAAGATGTTATAATTATGACAGATTTAGCTGTGTATTCAAGTTATCTTTTATAACTACTTACCTACAATTTTATCAAAAACTCAAAATAATTTTGGACTTATGAGCGGAAAGCAATAAAAGAATTTTCGAGTAGAAACAAACACGTTATATGAAATATCTCCTCGTTTAAACAAAGAAAATAAACCCTACGTATGTGCAGTTTTCCTCTGCATGAACGATGATCTACTCAGCTTCAAAAAGAATTTCTTTTTCGCTAAACGAAGTATACTATCTTCAAGTATCACACCCTTCTGTTTACACACCGTTGAGGAAAAGCGATCATTCTCCAACGAAAGCTCAAGAGATTTAAGAGCTTTGTACTATTTCGAAATGAATATGAACGTTAACGAAGGAGGGGGATCGTGAAGGAGTAGGGAAAGCTAGTTTTCGGAAAAGCTATTCCAACCAATTTAAAACAGATTTGGGATTTTTAAGACTCGGTAAGAGGGAGAACTAAAAAAATGATAGACATCTGGTATTCTTCCAGCGAAAGGATTTATGGGAAAGGTCGATGGTACTCAGGGGCGGGCCAAGGTATTTTGACGCCCCGGGCGAGAAAGTGTTCCAGCTCTCCCGTCCGTAAATTTTTGTATAGATATTTTTAGAAGAACTTGCTCATTTATCCATTGCTCTGTATAACAAGATTGGAAAGGTGTACTTCATGTCGGAATACACAAGAGTTTCCAAATGCATTTTGAAATTTCATAATGTTCACAATATTTTTCGCTCAGATGAGAATTTAACGAGAAACAAGCGAGGTACGTTGTAAAATATATATGTCTTCATGTAAAGTGGTCGTAATTGTTGTCCGATTTTAACCAAAATTGGAATCGGTCGACTAATTTAAGCAAAACTCTCCAATACCAAATTTCATCAAAATACGTCTAGCGGCTCCCGAGTTGAAACAAAGGAACATTGTAAACTACTTGTAGGTCTTCATGTAATGTGGACGTAATTTTTTTCCGATTTTAACCAAAATTGTAATCTGCCGACCAATGTTAGCAAAACTCCCCAATACCAAATTTCATTCAAATACGTCCATCGGTTCCCGAGTTGAAACAAAGGAACATTATTGGTCTTCATGTAAAGTTGTCATCATTGCTGTCCGATTTTGACCAACATTGAAGTCGGCCCACCTATTTTAGCCAAATTCCCCAGTACAAAATTTCATCATAATACGTCCAGCGGTTTCCGAGTTTTAACATGCGCACGGATGGACGGACGGAAACGACTTCTCCTATATGCGTTCACTTCGTGCAAAGAACGCATGCATAATAATTGATAATGAAAGGAAATAGTAATTCCATATAGATTTTCACGTGATGTAAATCTGTTTCCAAAATGTATTCAGTTGCAAGTAAGATATACATAGATGATTGATTTAGTGCCCCCAATACTTTGGCGCCCTGAGCAGTCGCCCGCCTCGCCCCTACCTCGGACCGGCCCTGATGGTACTTTACGAAAGGGTTGCTGCCTTAGCTGGAGCTCCTCGCTAGCTCCGGGATAGAAATTAACAGAGTAGCGCCCCCACCTCCTGGCAACTCCTACGGTGAACCCATTTTCGGTCGCCACTGGTACGTGTTCTAGCCTCCTTGAGCCATGCAACCGCGTATCGCAAGGGATCGGAAATTTTTGCGTGGAAAATTTCGTGCCATTTTAGTATCTCCCACTTTCCCTTTTCACTCTGACAAAGGAAGAAATATTCCGAAACAGAATGCACAACTTGAATTGCCACAATATATAGATACAAATACCTTAATGGGAAGGCGCCCGGGTGCGTTGCACCCACTACACCCTGGGTAGGCGCGCCCCTGACTGTACTCAAGAAGAGATAGTACACAAGCGGTAAAAACTGATTTGACAGCATAGGGATCCATGAGTTTGGTGAATGGAAATAAATTTTTCTTTGGTAGAATACCCGCTCGGTAGTTGTAAGAGCCGGTTATGAACCCGAGTAAAGGATACATTTTTCTCCTGTTCTCAGTTTTATGAATGAATGAGAAATATAATTTTCAAGGATTCGACCGGATGGCAATTTTTAAGGCAATAAACTTCTAAAGAAATAGCTTGTTATTTTATCAGACATCGAATCTATAACGGTCGTCCTTACCTGTCGTCCTGTAAGCGTTAAATTAGTAATCGATATGGAATTTATCGTGTGGACCGGGAGTCCGATTTTCTCTGGTTAATTTTATTTTCGATTTCTATGTTTTATGAGAAAAGAGCTTGGAATTATCATAAGTATCGAAAAAATATTGATATCTACTTCATTTTTTCAATGTATTTATGAATATTAAGTAATGTGGAGAGCGAGAATTTCAGAGATTGGATAAAACGTGCTCTAGTAAGACGTATTAGCGCTAAAAAGATTCATTAAATTGAAGGTAGAAATTTTCCCTTTCGAAAAAAGAAGTGGTAGGGCATGTTTACGTATTGCGCATAACAATAGAAGTATATTATGAATCAGCAGATAAACACATTAGGTTTCAAATTTCGTATGAGAGAGGGAGAAAGATTCTGATAGGGTTATGGATTTTCAAAATAGAGCTGAACTCCGTTCATCCGAAATAATCGGGACCAAGGTCGATTAGGATATTCGAAAATTTGGATAATTGGGAAAAAAAGAATATGTATTAATATTAATTAATTATTAACGCCCATATAAGTTACTCCAACCTCTCAAAAAAATGAGAAGGGCCGACGAATATTACATACACTGCATCTTTTGTGTACACATCCTACCACATACGAGGGTATTGCCTAAATTGTGTGGGGCGCATGTTGTCGTTTTTTATGTGAATAATAGCTTGCAGTGGGTGTTCGAATGGTGTCATAAGGTAAAGAGGGTCCCCAAAATTTAGAATTATAGATAAAAAGTTCTTTCTAGCCTGTGGGAAAAACAAACAAAAATGAAACATTAAATTTTAAAATTGGAATTCTAAAATGCGTAAAAAGTGGTTAAAAATAAAAAAGCTCAATGTACAGATAATATATCAAGTAAACTGTTTAAATCCATGAGTTCTAAATTTAATGATATGCTTTAATACGCAATAAATTAAACATATAAAATCGGTAATCAGCCCCTTTACTTTTTAAACATGTTTTTTGGTGCCTATACCAAAATGAAATATGCAACTATATGTGAAAATCACAGAAGTATTAATCTCTTATCACAGACTTATAAAATTTATAATTTGATGAATAACAGAGGAATAGAAAATAAAAGAATATTTATGAAATCCCAGGAAAAGACTAATTTCGATTTAAACGGAGCATATGAATGAGGGAGGCAATATTGAGTCCGCGGATAATTATAGGAAGAGCATAATGGGTAAATAGAAAAGTATTTCTTGCATTTGTGAACTAAGTGAAAGCCTTTGATAGAGTTAATTGGAAAATAATGTTAAACATCCTAGAAGGGCATTGTATTGCATTTAACAAGAGGAGAATTACTTTCAAACTCTATGATAAACAAACAGCCAAAAATAAAAATCGGCAATAGGAACACTAAAGATGCCAAAATCAACCTATGAATGAGACAAGGCTGCTCTTTGTCTCCTGTATTATTTAACATACATATAGCTATTACGGATAGGTTTAAAAATACGGAACTCAAATAATTAAGGTAAGATACGCAGACGACATTGTCATTATAACGGGCTAGGAGAAATATATATCAGCTCCACTAAGAACAATGAATTAATAAATGAATTCGAATTATAATATGACCTAAGAAGAAAAGTAAAACGATGTTGTGTAGCCTGGTGTTTCTCAACCGCTGGGACGCGTTCCAGTAATGGGACTTAATAGTCGTCTAGGTGGGACCAGAGCCGGCTGAGGACATTTTGGCACCACAATCGGCCAGACTTTCTGTCCCCATCTCTATTTGATTCATGTACTTAAAGGGTCACAGAGCATTTATTTATTATTTATATTTATTGAAAAGGGATGAATACCTGTTTTTTATTCTAAATCTACGAGCGAGAGTAAGACGATTTCCCTCTCTAGGAAAACGTGTAACACTCATTCAATAAAGTCCCACGAAGAGGAGATTGTATTGACAAACCCGAGAAATGTAAAATCATACCTTCAAAAGGTTCCTCCGATCCAATATGACATTGACTTATTATTTTGTCTTATCAGAAAACGACCTACCGGACAGATGCTTCAGCGCTCGTAGGAGGGCGCAACAAAGCGCTGTGTTTTTATTCTTATTCTACCTACCACTCTATAGATTTTTTCGCTCTCTTCTAATTCAAAATTCATAATTATGTCGGCACCATTTGTTTTGGTCAATTTTTTTAAAAATACCGAAATTTGGTTTTCCACTTGTTTTCCCTCGAGTGACCAGGTATTGCAACTGAGCGAATATATGCAGAAATGTGACTGCAAAAGAATGGTCTGGGGGTTATAACTACCCGGAATGGCAAACTGGTATTTTCGATTGCGCTTTCTAAAAATAACTATGAATACATTTGGCTATGGGTTTTCCGGCACTTTATTGCCATCTGGAGTTATATCATCATTGGGAAAGGAGCTATGTAAAACTTGCTGAGAAGCTCTATGCAAACTCATGGCAGAGACCGAAGAAGAAATGGGAAATCCGATCATAAAAGCAGTTACAAAGATTTCATTTTCGGTCTTCCTTCAAAAGGTTTCCACTGGCCCATGAAATTTCCCAGACCCGAGCCGGCTATAGTGCTTTTCAGATGAAATGGCGAGTTAGGGGGAGCTAAAAGAGAAAGTAGACGGGGGCAAGACACTAAGCAAACCAATAGGAAAGAAGGAGGGGAGAACCTAAGCATTCGAAAGCTCATTCTCCATCGGGTCTCCCTAGTGGTAACATCGTGTCCGAGTGTGCTGTGTTGCCACATTCGCGAATTCCCTTTAAATGCCCGCCAAACGTTACGCTGTAGAGTTGGCAACGTCTAGCATGAGGTTTCTGCTTAAGAGGCACTATCCCACCTCTTAGCAGCGGAGACATACGAGCGGCCTCGAATACGGCCGAAATCTGACTCGCCAACTCTAATGAAAAGGACTCTGGCAAGGCAGGATTGCAACCGAGTTTCCTTTGTCCTTAACAATTACTCCTCTCCCCGCCCTCCTATCTAAGGGAACGAATGAACTAATACGTCCCTTTGTGCCTTATCTTTTTAAATTCCTATCGATTTCCTTTTCTTGGAAAATTTCAAAATGCTTAAGCACCAGGGGAAATATCTATCGGTTATTATGGTTTTTTCCTTCCAACCCTCAGCTACATTCTCACTTAGTAAAGCAATAGATCTCATTGAACATTGTCTTTTGTCTGGTGTGGAAGAAGGATATCTTAAAATTGTAATATAAAATACGAGGCTGTATTATACGTATTTAGCATGCGCACTTTTTAGGCATTCCTCAAAAGGTAAACCAAACGAAGACGAAGTATGTATTTAATAATTCAGAAAGCATCAGGATATATACGCCTTCATTTGTCGTGTAACGGCAATACTTATTTCAAATCACTCTTGTCAATTCAATTTCATTTTTGCTTATTGCTTCATATTTCGATTTTATCCCTCAGAATCAAAATGAGCTACAAAATCTGAAGGAGGTACTCAAGCTGAGAAGAGACAGAAAAAGAACGTTAACAGAAGGTACAACAAAAGATGCATTCAGTATGGATTCTCGAAGAGAGGAAATGATAATACTCATATTCAAATGTGTCAAATGTGGTGAAATATTAACCAATGAAAGAATGATATCTCAAATTTTGAAGAGGTGTGTGTGTGTAATTTTGGCTAATAATATTATTATAGCCATATCTCCTTCCTCACCGAATACACTCACAAGGGAGGAGGGAAACCCGTTGGCAACATTAGTCTACTCTTAACGAAAAGCACCAAGGGGGCCAACGGCTTAACGTCCCTTCCTAAGGACGTAACGCTGATTTTGCGCGGTCTCCTCAAACCACGCGAACAGGTGGTCGGGCGAGCAATTTTGAAGAGACATTTTAAGAAACTACATCCTTACCTCAAAGATAGGCCTATTGAGCACCTCTAACGACTTAATTCACATTTTCGCTTGCGAATTAACTGAATTTTCGATTATAAGGCTTCCACCTCCCAACTAAGACAAAAGCGTTCAAATATGAATTGATTGTTTGGAAGAAAAGGGTCGATGAAGGAATATTTTATATATTTCATTGATTTTCAGACGTGGTAGAGGAAACAGTGTGGCCTTTAACTTGAACCAACACTTCGACTAGCTGTTTCAAGTATTACGCCAAGGATTGATATGATTGTCAATGAAACACAACCCCAGGTTTCTCATTAGCTAAAGTTTTGCATTTTATTACTGTTAATGTAGACCTTTTGTTTTTGTTCGTGAATTATGTAATAAAATTATTTAAATATTATTGCGATCTTTAAGTCCTTGAAAATATCTACCAATTTTAATATACCTACTACTTATATGCTTATAGACGTAGAAATCCATTCATAAAAAAGTGAGGTTTTTCTTGATACTATGGTGGAACCAGGTAGTCTGGAAAAGGTGCTATGTGTGACACAAGAAGCAAAAGGTTGAGAACCACTTGTGTAGTCGATGTAGCGAAGAACAATTTATAATAGAGATAGTTGGCGCTAGTTTGGAGCAAGTTAATTCATCTAAATATTTAGAGAGTGGAATAACATCACACCGAAGGAGTTGTCAAGAAATTATATCTAATATTGTACAGGTTAAAAAGATACTTTAAGAAAAGAAATAATACTTACTCTAATAACATAAATAAAAGAGTAAGGAAAATGTTAGTTGAAAGTTATGTAAGTAGCGTAGCACAGTATGGCTCCGAAATATGCACGGTTCCAAAATAGGGGGAAAAGCGTCTAATGGCTTTCGAATCATGGTGTTGGAGAAGGTCACTGAAGATCTCTATGATGGATAAATTCTAATGAAGAGGTTTTGGAAAGAATGAATGAACTGAGAAGACTGCTCGAAATGTAAAAGTATAAATGATATAATTGGATAAGACAAGCCACGAAAACATAGTAACAACAATACTAGAGTGGAAAATAGAAGAAAGATGACCAGAGGTCTGCCAAGACTTCAATACACAAAAACAGATCCGGATAGATGTAGGAGGTTAAAGGTTAAAATAAATTATTGAATTATTATGAAATCTTATGATGTAATTCTCCTTAAATCTTATTATTAATATGTCCAATGATGATGTGGTAATTTCTGAAGCCAACTAAAACTGTGACTGTGGCAATTAGATTTCTCAATAAAATTTTAAGTGTAAGTATTATAAATATTAATAATTATTAGTAAGATACAACAAAATGTCATTAAGTAAAATTTTAACTAATTATCATAGTTATAAACTTAAGTAAAAAAGTAGAAAATGAAATAATATAAATTTTTAAAAGTAATGCCATTTTTCATAAAGCCTAGAAAATACATTTTTGAGTCTAAGAAAATTTCTGGAATGCAGTAATAATTGCTGTTGACTTCATCATGAATAACATTGGAAAAATGCTTGGCCTATGATGATTACATTCTCATTATGTCCTATAGAGCCATGCATCTTTTTCGAAGTTATTTCTGAAAAAATCTTCTAAAATGGTTTCTAAGTTCCAGAAGATGCAAAAAATTATCACACACACTTCCTAGACTTTATAAAAAAGGGTTTTACTTTTAAATATATGTACACATATTTTATTTCTTAACTTTCTACATGGAAGGTCATAAAAACCAATCGGTTCTAATTAAATAGATGATAAAAATCAACCATATTCATAATAAGTTAAAGAGATCCACAATTATTTAAAAAAACGCAGCAAACAAACGTTTGAAGAAATAAGACGATCCATAGGAATCGATTACGTTACCATAGGAACCGCAGTCCGTGTTAACAGGTTCTTCGGTCTCGATTCGTCCATTAGTGTCCATCAGCGTCCTAGCGTTCTCTGGGATGCTCTCCTTAGGATTCTAAGGACACAAACAGTTGCACCCTTCTCTCACAAATGAGCTTTGCCACCTTTCCCTTGTTACAGTTACATTCCGAAGAGTGAAGAAGACAGAATTTGTGCGCATGCTTCTTGGACCAACAATCCGAATATCAAACATTCTATAGTGTATAATGAGATGGATAAAACTATTTAAAATACGCAGTTACCAGGTTTTAATAAAATTTTCACTAATGATGATGCCTAATCGATAAGCATAAGAAAAATTCTGCAGACTATAGATTCAGGTTAAAATACTTGATTGTTGGCTCATTTTTTGCCATCGATTACTAATTAGGGTGGGGTGTGGTAAAGGTACGCACGGGGTAATGACACGCATAGGGTTTTTTCTACATATGTGGTAGCAGTTGGCAAAACTGATGGATTCCTGAGGTGTCACGGCCAAAGTGTAGTTGAAGAATTTCATGCTGTCTCTACCAAATACACATAAATTATGAGGTAAGTTATGTTATTTTCAATTCTGATGCAACTTATTGAGTACAATGATAATTATGCATGCTAAAACTGATGTTTTGTCACATAATGGCAGTGTAATTTTAGAAAGAGTTAGTCATTGTGAGGCAACTCGGACATAATTTCGGTTTGAGAGAATGCCGGCACATGGCAGCACCGATCAGTTAAATGAGTGCAAGCTGTGGGGGCCAAGTTCCGGGGGCAAAGGTAGGCATGCGTACTTTTGCCCTAAGGTAAATGTTTTCTTGACATCTTTTATAAATGCATTTTTGAGTTGTTTTAATCATTCGTGGTACATTCCAAGACAAGTTCTGATCTTTTTACTTGCTACTAATGCATTTATTTATTATAATCAGCACACGAGGGCCAAAAGGGGTTAAAAAAATTGAAGAAAAAAGTTTTAAAGCTATGATATATTAATTAATTTTCTGTTTGTTTTTTTTGTTCTAGGACATTCAAAAGGAAAAGTGTCACTCAACCAATTCCACGAGCTATTGGAGAATACGCAGGAGCTACTGAAAAATGGACAGCCGGAGGAGTATAGCTGATCGATTTCAACAGATTTATCTTCAATGACAAATATTTTTTACCCTTTGTAGTGACTTACAAAGAATATGAGGCAGATTTTGAAAATCAATTAACAATGAATTTTGGCGATGGAGACCCAGTTGTTGAGCAGCCTCTTGACTGTAGTGGTACTGCGTGCTTTAAAGGTTGGTTCACTCTAGAGGGGCGGTCGCAGACTGAACGCGGTTGGAACATTTGTGATTAAATATAAACATCTTATTTTTAATGAAGATTCCATGTGGGAGCACAAAGTGCGTTCACACTTGTAGGGGAGGACGCGGTCAAGCCTAAGAACGAACCTCTTAGTTCGCTCGAGGAGGCAACTTTTGTCCCAAACACCTTCGAGTCCTAGCCTATTCGGTTACTATCGGCAATCCTCGGTGACAGTCGAAGTGAGCTTGAATCTTTCTGTTAGTTAGGTGCATCCATAAACTACGTCACGCTCTAGGTGGAGGCTGGAATGTGACCGTGCCTCGACCGAGACCTAACCTACAAATGTGAATGATCTTCCCGAAAAGAGTCTGTGCTCAGTTCACGTCCCGGCCGCGTCCGTCTCTCTAGTGTGAGCCAGCCTTAACTCAACAAGAACCGTCTCGAGGAAAACCCTCGACATCTGCTTCTCCTATAAGTAATCCACAAATAGTTTCGACAGTGACATCAGTCAACAAGGAAGCTAATTATGACCGTGATTCCAGCATCTGTGCAGTGGTGTCGGACATGAGAAATACTGATAAAATTTCTCCAATTCCAATGACAACCTCGTGTCATACTTCACCAGCTGTTATCACATCTCTCCCAAAAGTGGAACAGACACGAAAAATAAAGGAGTGCAAATCTATCATTTTAACTGAAATACCACATAAGATGCATTCAGAAGAGGAAAGACAATAAAGAAGCAGAAGATAAAGAAAACAGAAGAAGAGAGCATTGTTTGAAGCTAAGAAAAATGCTGAAAAAGTGGCACCGAAAGCACTGCTTCTAAACGAACACGTGCTTCTACAACAAAGAAAGTTGCTTCAGTTAGTAAAACTAACCAACAACAAGTTGTGGAACAAGAAACGAATCTAAATTCTTAGGTTGTACGTGAAAAACTTTATAAAAAGCCCCCTGCTGAAGAATGAATTCAGTGCAATCTGTGCAAATAATGGTAGCATGAAGACTGCATTTCATATGAAGGTGGACTTTTTGTATGTGACTTTTGTTAAACACTTGTGAATGATTCTCGGTTTGACCTTTATGTACGCTCGAACTTTGTTGGTTAAGCTTTTTTGTAATTTGAGCAATACATTTGAAATTTCTTAGCATTTCCAGCTTTCACCTTCTATTTCTATTAATTTCTCATATGTGTACGTTCGCCAGAGAAGGGCTCACTTTGTCGGTATGGAGTTATGAAGGCAGCGGTATTATTTGATAAATTATGAGTAAAACAAAATAAAAATCACACTTCGATGTTGAAAAATAAATTTTAGATGATATTTTAAAATAGTGTTTTGAGTTAATTGAAGCCAAATTCACGACATTAAAATGAGGTCTATTTGTACTTCCTTTACGGATATAATTCCTCCATACTGTTATTCTTAATAAACCAGAGAATTGTTATATGCTCTTTTATAGACATCTACATTTTCTAACTTTTCTCACAAAAATGCTGATATCTCCGAAACTAGAATCGACAAAGTGGGCTCTCCTCTGCCTGGCGTACACATATTATCACTTATACGTACCCTGTACCCCACCCCTGTGTCAAAGGTACGCATTTTACTTTTTTCAAGAAATTATTTTTTTCTTTCTTAGAGAAGGGAAGAGAAAAATCAATCTTTTTGTGATTCCTTATAAAATAAGCTGCTCAGAGAAAAAGTAGTTCATTATAGCGATAATCGAAGCCACAGAAATTTTCCAAACGTTAGGTGCGTACCTTTACCCCGCCCTACCTTACATTACTTGTGTTTATTTAACTTTCATCACCTACGAACAATAATATCTGTCAGTACTCTACGTATGGAAAAAATACTATTTTATTTATATTAACATACATCGCGAGTTCCTTAAAAATAGATCCATAAAAAGAAAGTTTGTAAATAGGTATCGCTTTTTAACTTGATACCGATTCTGTTGCGATGAAATAATTCAATCGGAATTCATTCATACATAAATTTCACATCGAGTGATTATGCATATTAGAATGAAATGGAACTGAATAAATCATAAAAGAACTCTTATACTCAGTTGTTTAAATAGACTTTAGGAAAATTAAATGGGAGATATTGTAAATTTCACATCCAAATTTACAAATATGTTTAATTATAATTTAAACATGCCCGTTTTCGACAGTATCATATTCTGCTGGTGGAGGTTTTCGGGTTTCGCTGCGTTGGCGGCATTTCTGGCTCTCAACGTTTCGAGATGAGATCTCCTGAAGATGCAGACTGCAACGTCAGCGAAACGTCGAGAGCCAGAAATGCCGCCAACGCAGCGAAACCCGAAAACCTCCACCAGCATTCAGCAACGCTGCGAAAGCCTTCAACTCAAATTAGTATCATATTCTTCCATATTCTTTATTTTTGATTAATATTCGGCTTCTTTGGAACTTAAAATTGCTCAGTTAAATTCTATTACTATTCTATCGTAATTCTGACAAATTACACAATAATTTACGATAGGTAGGCACACTAACTGGAAATCAATGCAACGCATGAAAAGAAGGCAATAACCTCCTTCATAGAATTGTTTAATAAAATGGACTTGAATATTAAAAACACGTACCCTACGACCATTACTTCACGCTGAATTAAAAATACAAATTTCTTTAGGTGTAGTTTCTTTTATCCAGACACGGCAACCAATAAATACAGGAATGCGCACATTATATAAGTAAATACACAGAGACATTTGCCGTACATGAAACAGAAGAATAATCGTTAACAAACTTCACCTGGAAAGGCTCCATTATGTAGAAATATTCTAGGATATAAATAAAATATTTATTGCAATATCCACTATCAAGATTAACTACAACGAAATCAGCTATTAAAGCACCATCTGGTCGAATATTTCCGATTTACAGCATATGTAAATTTCTATGAAAGTTAACATATTTGACAACAAGATCACGGATCATTCTTGGAGAAGAAGCTAAAATGAAAATTAATTTAAGATATTCAGAACATTGCTTTACCTGGTTGATATGGCTCCCGGAGTGTTATTGATTTCTTTTCAAGTACTTCCAAAATCTAGATGTCCAACGAAAGTTGTAGAAATTCATTGCTGAGATGCTCAATTCCTTGCAGGTGAATATTACAAGGGGTGCTTTAGCGTTCGTTGCATACGTCTCATTATCGTATTCAAGGAACACTAAAGCTACCCCATGAAAGATAAATTACTTCTTTACAATAGTCCATAATTTAGTAGCTGCGCTATTCTTCACGGTGAATGCAAAAGTTCCAGTTTTGCATATTATAAAAGAACAAAATGTGTAGCGATTGCCAGGCGTGCGAGCAAAGGTCAATTAATTAACTATATTCAGAGCTATGCTTTGCCTGGTTGCAATGGCTCCCGGAGTGTAAATGATTCTTTTTCGCCTACTTCCGTAATCTTGATTGTCTAACGAAAGCTGTAGAAATCCATCGCTGAGATGATCAATTCATTGCTGGTGTATCTTACAAAGAGTGCTTTAATGTTCGTTGCAAACGTCTCATTATCGCATGCAAGGAATACTAAAGCTACCCCATGACAGATAAATTACTTCTTTACAATAGACCATACCTTAGTAGATGCCATTTCCTTAACTGTAAAAGCATTAGTTTCAGTATTACATTTTACATAAAAACATAATATGTAGCGGTTGCCAGACGTGCAAACGAAAGAAAATTAATTTAAGATATTCATAATTTTGCTTTCCCTGGTTGCAATGGCTCCCGGAGTGTTTATGATTATTTTCACCTACTACCGAAATCTTGATTGTCCAAAGAAAGCTGTAGAAATCCATGGCAGAGATGTTCAATTCCTTGCTGATGAATCATACAAGGAGTGCTTTAGTCTTCGTTACATACGTCTTATTATCATATTCAAGGATAACTAAAGCAACCCCATGAAATATAAGTTACTTCTTTTCAATATTCCAAAACTCAGTAGCTGCGCTACATTTCACGGTGAAAACAATAGATACAGTTTTGCATTTTATATAAAAACATAATATGTAGAGATTGCCAGACGTGCGAGCATTAAAAAGTAATTTAAGGTATTCAGAGCTTTGCATTGCCGATTTGCAATGGCTCCCGGTGTGTTAATATTTTCATTTTACCGACTTCCGAACATTTTATTGTCCAACGAAGGCTGTAGAAATCCATTGCTGAAAAGGTAAATTCTTTGCGGGTGCATTTTACAAGGAGTACTTTATTCATCGTTGCATGCGTCTTATTATCGTATTCAACGAATACTAAAGGTACCCATGAAAGATTAATTACTTCTTTAAAATATTCCATACATTAGGAGCTGCGCTATTTTTCACTTTGAAAGCAATAGTTCCAGTTTTGCATTTTATATAAGAACAAATTATGGAGCGAATTCCAGACGTGCAAGAAAAGGAATATTAATTTAAGATATTCAGAGATTTGCTTTGCTTGGTTGAAATGGCTCCCGGGGTGTTAATGATTTCTAATTACCTACTTCAGAAATCTTGTTTGTCAAAGAAAAGCTCTAAAAATCCATTTCTGAGATGTTCAATTGCTTGCTGGTGCACCTTACTAGGAGTGCATTAGTCTTCGTTGCAAACGCCTTATTATCGTATTCAAGGAATACTAAAGCTACCCCATGAAAGATAAATTACTTCTTTACAATATTACATACATTAGTAGCTGCGCTGATCTTCACGGTGAAAGAAAATAATTCCTGTTTTGCATTTTATAAATAAACATAATATGTAGCAATTGCCCGACGTGCGAGCAAATGAAAATAAATTTAAGTTATTCAGTGCATTGCTTTTCCTGATTGCAATGGCTCCCGCAGTGTTAGCGTTTTCTTTTCAGCTACTTCCGATATACTGAGTGTCCCACGAAAGCTGTAAAATCCATTGCTGAGATGCTCAACTGATCTGGTGTTCGTTTCATACGTCTTATTATCATATTCAAGGAATATAAAAGCTACCCACTGAAAAATGAATTATTCTTTACAATATTTCAAGCAATAATAGCTGCGCTATATTTCACGGATAGAACAATTGTTACAGTTTGCATTTTATCTTCTTCTTTTGTGCTCAATCCTAGGATTGCTTGGCAGCAGCTTTCCAAACTTCTCGATCTTCAGCCAGCCTCTTCAGTGCTGTGTGGGTGTGGCAGCCGGTATCCTCCATGATTTGGTTAATTTATTCCATCCTCGGCCTGCCCCTAGCGTTCTTCCCCTCCACAGCACCTTCGAGGATAGTCCTAACCAGCCCCTCATGTTTTATGAGGTGCCCGACCCAGAGGTCTCTTCTCCTCCGTACCGAATCCCACAGGCACGGCTTTTCCTCCTCAATCCTGTTCAGCACCTCTTTGTTGGTCACTCTGTCCAACCAAGAGATTTTTAACATTCTAAGGTAGCACCACATTTCAAACGCCACTATCCTCTTCCTCTCTGCCTCCCCGATTGTCCAGGTCTCACTTCCATATAATAATACACTCCATACAAAAGTGTTGACCAAATGGTTCCTGAGGTGCTTATTAATGTTGTTGGAGATGAAAAGATTGCGCTTTTTGTTAAAGGCAGTCTTTGCCTGATTAATACGATTTATGATTTCTGTTTTTGACCTTCCGTCCGGTGTTAACCTGCATCCGAGATACGTGAAAGACTCCACGTTCTCCAACCGTTCCCCGCCCAATGAGCAGTGCGCCTGCGTACCATGCCAGCTAACCACCAAGATCTTAGTTATCGCTTTGTTGATGTTCATGTTATAGGTGTTGCTGAGTGTGGTCTCCAACTCTGCCAGGGTCGCTACCAGGTCTTGTTCGTTCTCAGCCAATACTGCAATGTCATCCGCAAAACGTAGCATGTCAACTTTCTCCCCCTGAATACGAACTCCTCCTACTCCTTCAATTTCTCTCTCACCTCACCCAGTCCTCTCTGAATATAGCCATTGAATAGTACAGGTGAAAGAGCAACCCTGTCGCACTCCTTGCCTGATGTTACTCTCTTCCTGGTGTTCGTCGCACCTCACCACCGCTACCTCATCTCTGTGCAGACTCTGCACCACTCTCCTGTCCTTGTACTTCACGCCTGCCTCCCTCAGTACCTTGAACAACTGCTGCCAGTCGACCCTATCGAATGCCTTTTCTAGGTCTATGAAGGCAATAAACTTGTCTTTGTCTTTCCTTAATCGTTTTTCAATAATTAGGCGAAGTCTCAGAATTGCTTTACGTGTGTCCCTTCCTTTCCTGAACCCGAACTGGTTCTTCGTGAGAACGCTTCTATTTTCCCCTCAGTCCTCCGCAAAATTATAGTGGTTAGGATCTTAGATGCATGGGCCACTAAGCTGAGGGTTCTATACTGCTCGCATTTGATTGCAGACGCTTTCTTTGGCAGTGGGACAATGATAGACTTCTTAAAATCTGATGGAAGCTGCCCTGTAACATAAATTCTACTTACTAGATGGAACAATTTCTTTTGTACCTGAACGCCTTCAGCCTTGATGAGCTCTGCTGGTATGTCGTCGATACCGGGAGCCTTCCATATCCTTCAGCAGCTTCACTGCCTGATCGAACTCGTCACGCAAAATACAGTCCCCACTCTTCTGGATCGACTTCATATTCCTTTTCCAGTATCTCTTTTCCATAAACCCTCCTCCTCCATAATTTTTTTCGAGGTACTGCTTCCATCTCTCAGCAATGTCTTTCTGATCATACACCACCACTCCTTCTTCAGTTCGTATACAATTGCATCTTATCCTTCGGTTACCAAAAAACTGTTTAATTGTCTTGTAGGCTCTTTCCAGTTTGCCTTCCTTGGACAGTTCATCCACTTCCTTACATCTTTCTTCTAAATATCGTTTCTTGGCTTTCTTTCCTTCTCTATTTATCTCATTCCTTAATGTTCGGTACTGCCTACTTCCTTCTTCAGAGGAATCATTTTTTAGCTTTCTTCTTTTCTCTATTTTCTCAACGATGTCTTCGGTTATCCAATCTTTCCTGTTCTGTACTTTCTGTCTTCCTATCACTTCACTCGCAGTTTCTAGCATAGTTTTCTTCAAAGTTTCCCATTGCTCCTCTACATTCTCTGTTTGATTTATCACAGCAGTGTTTGTTTTATCTTGATATGCTGACACTACCTCATCGTTTTTAAGTTTTTCTAAATCCCATTTCTTATTAGTTCTTTTTGGTAACTTTTTAAATTTGAGAGCACATTCACTTAATACCAAGTTGTGGTCGCTGTCAATATCTGGGCCTGCATAGCTTCTGCAATCCTTGACTTGGTTTTTGAACCTTTGTTTGACTAAAATATAGTCGATCTCGTACCTTCTGCTGTCTCCAGGAATCTTCCACGTTTACCGTCTACGTGGGTGGTGTTGGAACCACGTATTACACACCACTTGTTGGTGCTGAGTGCAGAACTCTAGCAACCGATCCCCTCTCTCGTTCCTCTCTCTAAGTCCATAGGGCCCCACTACCGTTCCATCGGTTCCTTTTCCTACCTTCCTCTCCCTTCACTCCTCTTATAACTTCATTTATCATTTCGTAAACTCTTTCCACATAATCATCGTCTTGGCTTGATGTCGGCATATACACTTGAGCTATCACAGTCTTGTTTGGTTTGGTATCGAGTATGACTAGAATAATCCGTCCATTCAATTGCATATATCCACTGACTCTCCGTCCTAGCTCTTTGCTCAGGACAACTCCTACTCCTATTCCTGGCCTGTCCTCGATGCTGCCTGTGTGGATCACTCGGTAATCCCCACTCCAGAAATCTCCATTATCAAGGCACTACATCTCACTCACCCCCAGCACATCTATCCTCGTCCTTTTCATTTCTAACTTAAGATTTTCAAGTTTTCCATATTGTAGGAGTGTTCGGACCTTCCATGTTCCGATTCGTCGTATACAGATATTCTTATTCTTTAAAGCAAAGTCTCCTGCAGTCCCCACCCGGAGATCCGATTGGGGGACTATTTTACCTCCGGTATATTTCACAAGAGTACGCCTCATAATTTCAACTTCAATCCTGAGCTGCTTATACTCGGGATATCCTCAGGATCTTAAACGCGGTGATTTCCCCTCGCCTTCCGCATCCTATGCCGTTGACCTCGAATAAGTTCCTCCGCCTTTAGAGGTGATTTCTCACCCCAGGGGCATGAAGGTGCCCTGACCCTCTACCCGCTCATCCACCCTACGAATAGGCTGTTGGCACTTGGTGGAGGGGGACCACTTATACCGGTGGTCACTCGGTTTGTGGACGTAGTTTAACGTCATACCCGGGACTATTTTATATAATAACGTAATATGTAGCGATTGCCAGATGTGCGAGCAAAATAATATTAATTTGAGATATTCACAGCTTTGCTTGGCCTGGTTGAAATGGCTCCCGGAATGTTAATGATTTTTTTCTCCTACTTCAGAAACCTTGATTGTCCTACGAATGATGTAGAAAACTATTTCTGAGACGTTCAACTCCTTGCTGGTGCGTCTTACTAGGAGTGCTTCAGTCATCATTGAATACGTCTAATTATCGTATTCAAGGAATACTAAAGCTACCCCATGAAAGAAAAATTATTTCTTTACAGTATTCCATACCTTAGTATCTGGGCTATTTTTCACGGTGAAAGCAATAATTCCAGTTCGGCATTTTATATAAGAACATAATATTGAGCGATTGTCAGACGTGCGAGCAAAGAAAAATTAATTTATAATATTCGGAGCTTTGCATCGCCTTTATGCAAAGGCTCCTGGAAAAATAATTATTTTTTTCACCTACTTCCGGATTCTTGATTGTCCAACAAATGCTTCAGAAATCCACTGCTGTGATGTTTAACTCTTTGCTAATGCATCATACAAGGAGTGCTTTAATAATCATTGCATACGTCTTATAATCGTATTCAAGGAATATTAAAGCTACCCCATAATTATAAATGATTTCTTTACAATATTCCATAGCGTGGTAGTGACGGTGAAAGCATCTGTTCTAGTTTAGGATTATAGATAAAAACATAATATGTAGCGATTTCGAGACGTGCGAGCAAAGGAAAACTAATTTAAGATATTCTGAGCTTTGCTTTGCAAGGTGTCATGGGCTCCCGGTGTGTTATAGTTTTCTTTTCACCAACTTCCGTAATCTTGATTGCCTAACAAAAGCAGTAGAAATCCATTGCTGGGATGATGAAGTCCTTGCTGGTGCATCTTACAAGGAGTGCTTTAGTCTTTGTTGCATACGTTTTATTATCGTATTCAAGGAATACTAAAGCTACCCCTTGAATGATAAATTACTTCTTTAAGATATTTCATACTATAGTAGCTGCGCTACTCTTCAAAGTGAAAGAAATAGTTTCAGTTTTGCGTTTTATACGAAAAGAAAATATCTTACAAGGAGTGCCTTAGTCTTCATTGAATACGTCTTATTATCGTATTCAAGGAATACTAAAGCTACCCCATGAAAGATAAATTATTCTTTACAATATTCCAGACCTTAGGTATTACGCTACAATTCACGTTGAAAGCAATAGTTCCAATTTTTCATTTTATATAAGAACATAATATGTAGCGATTGCCAGACGTGCGAGCAAAGGAAAATTAATTGAAGATATTCAGAGTTTTGCTTCGCCTGGTTGCAATGGCTCCCGGAGTGTTAATATTTTCTTTTTACTTACTTTCCAAATCTTGATTGTCCAACGAAAGCTGTAGAAATCCATTGCTGAGATGTTCAATTCCTTGCTGGTGCATCTTACAAGGAGTGCCTTAGTCTTCATTGAATACGTCTTATTATCGTATTCAAGGAAAACTAAAGCTACCCCATGAAAGATAAATTATTCTTTACAATATTCCAGACCTTAGGTATTACGCTATAATTCACGTTGAAAGCAATAGTTCCAATTTTTCATTTTATATAAGAACATAATATGTAGCGATTGCCAGACGTGCGAGCAAAGGAAAATTAATTGAAGATATTCAGAGTTTTGCTTCGCCTGGTTGCAATGGCTCCCGGAGTGTTAATATTTTCTTTTTACTTACTTTCCAAATCTTGATTGTCCAACGAAAGCTGTAGATATCCATTGCTGAGATGTTCAATTCCTTGCTGGTGCATCTTACAGGGAGTGCCTTAGTCTTCATTGCATACGTCTTATTATCGTATTCAACGAATACTAAAGCTACCCCATGAAAGATAAATTACTTCTTTACAATAATTCATTCCTGAGTAGCAGCGCTATTCTTCACGGTAAAAGCAATCGTTCCAGTTTTGCATTTTATATAAAAACATATTATGTAGCGATTGCCAGAGGTACGAGCAAAGAAAAATTATTTTAAGATATTCAGACCTCTTCTTTTTCTAGTTGCATAGCCTCCTAGAACCTTAATGATTTTTTTCTCCTATTTCCAAAATCTAGATTGTCCATCGAATGCTTTAGGATTCTATTGCTGAGAGGTTCAATTCCATGCAATTTCATCTTACCTGGAACCCGATAATAGACCATTTACTTATTTACAATATTGCAAGCCATAAAAGCTGCGCTATTCTACTTGGTGAAAGCAATAGTCCGTGTTTTGCCTTTAAAAAAATATGTAGCGATTGCCAGACACTCGAGTATATGAAATTAAGTATAGTTATTCAGCGCTTTGCTTTTCCTGGTTGAAATGGCTCCCGGAGTTTTAACGTTTTCTTTTCTCCTACTTCCAAAATCTTGAATGTCCCACAAAAGCTGTAAAATCCAAGGTTGAGATGCTCAACTCCTGACTGGTGCACTTTACAGGGAGTGCTATTGTGTTCCTTTCAAACGTCTTATTATCGTATTCAGGGAATACTAAAGTAACCCCCTGAAAGATAAATTATTTCTTTACAATATTTCATGCCATAATAGCTGCGCTATTCTTCAAGGTGAAAGCAAAAGTTCCAGTTTTGCATTTTATATTAGAACATAACATGTAGCGATTGCCAGACGTGCGAGCAAAATAAAATTAACTTGAGATATTCACAGCATTGCTTGGGCTGGTTGAAATGGCTCCAGGGATGTTAATGATTTTTCACCTACTTCGAAATCTTGATTGTCATACGAGAATGCTTTAGAAATCCATTGCTGAGTCGTTTAACTCCAACTGGTGAAACTTATAGGGAGTGCTTTTAGTCTTCGTTGCATACGTCTTATTATCGTATACAAAGAATACTAAAGCTACTCCATGAAAGATAAATTACTTATATACAGTATTCCATAATTTAGTAGCTGCACTATTCATCATGGTGAAATCAATAGTTACAGTGGTTTTTTTTTTATTAGAACACAATATTTAGCGATTGCCAGAGGTGCGAGCAATCGAAAATTTATGTAAGATATTCAAAGCTTTGCTTTGCTGGTTATTCCAGGGGTGTTAACGATTTATTTCGCCTGCTTCTGTAATCTTGATTGTCTAACGAAAGCTGTAGAAATCCATCGCTAAGATGATCAATTCCTTGCTGGTGCATCTTACAAGGAGTGCTTTAGTCTTCGTTGCATGCGTTTCATTGTCATATTCAAGGAATACTAAAGCTACCCCAAGATAGATAAATTGCTTCTTTATAATATTTCATACAATAGTAGCTTCGGTATTCTTCACAGTGAATGAAATAGTTTCAGTTTTGCATTTTATAAAAAAAAAACAAAATAATTAGAGACAACCAGACGCGCGCGCAAAGGAAAAGTAAGTCAAAATATTGAAAGGTTTGCTTTGCTTGGTTGGAATGGGTTCCGGGGTATGAATAAATTTTTACCCCTACTTCCGAAATCTTCATTGTATAACGATGGCTGTAGAAATCCAATGCTGAGATGGTCAATTTCTTGCTGGTGCATCTTACAAGGAGTGCTTTAGTCTTCTCCGAACACGTCATATTATCGCATTCAAGGAATACTAAAGCTACCCCCTAAAAGACAATTTACTTCTTTACAATAATGCATTCCGTAATAGCTGCGCTATTCTACACGTTGAAAGCAATAGTCCCAGTTTTGCATTTAAAATATATGTAGCGATTGTCAGACGTGCGAGCATACGAAAATTAAATCAAGATTTTCCGAGCTTTTCTTTTCCTGGTTGCAGTGGTTCCCGAAGTGTTAATGATTTGTTTTCCCCTACTTCCGTAATCTTCATTGTCTAACGAAAGCTGTAGAAATCCATCGCTGAGATGTTCTATTCCTTGCTGGTGTATCTTACAAAGAGTGCTTTAGTCTTCGTCACATACGTCTTATTATCGTATTTAACGAATACTAAAGCTACCCCATGAAAGATAAATTACTTCTTTACAATAATCCATACCTGAGTAGCAGCGCTATTCTTCACGGTAACAGCAATCGTTCCAGTTTTGCATTTTATATAAAAACATATTATGTGGCGATTGCCAGCGATGCTCAACTCCTTGGTGATGCATCTTACAAATAGTGCTTTGGTGTTCCTTTCATAAGGCTTATTATCGTATTCAACGTATACTAAAGCTACGCCCTGAAAGGTAAATTAATTATTTACAATATTTCATGCCGTAATAGCTGAGCTATTCTACACTGTGAAAGCAAAAATTATAGTTTTTCATTATAGATTGGAACATAATATGTAGCGATTGCAAGACGTGCGAGCAAAATAAAATTAATTTGAGATATTCACAGCTTTTCTTGGCCTGGTTCAATTGCTCGTGGAATGTTATTTATTTTTATCACCTACTTCAGAAATCTTGATTGTCCAACGAATGCTGCAGAAATCCATTGCTTAGACGTTCAACTCCTTGCTGGTTCATCATATAAGGAGTGCATCAGTGTTCTTTGCTTACGTCTTATTATCGAATTCAAGGAATACTAAAGCTACATCCAGAATGATAACCTACTTCTTTACAATTGTCCATGCCATTATAGCTGCGCTATTCTTCAAGGTAAAAGCAATTGTTCCAGTTTAACCTTTTATATAAGAACATAATATGTTGCAATTGCTAGACGTCTGAGCAAAATATAATTAATTTGAGATATCGACAGCTTTTCTTTGCCTAGTTGCATTGGCTCCCGGAGTATTAATGGTTTTTTTCGCCTACTTCCAAAATCTTGGTTGTCTAACGATAGTTGCAGAAATACATGGTTGATATATTCAATTTTTGGTAATGCATCTTACAAGGAGTGCTTTAGTCTTCGTTTGCATATGGTTTAATATTGTATTCAAGGAATACTAAAGCTACCCCATGAATGATAAATTGCTTCTTAATAATATATCATACAATAGTAGCTGCGATATTCTTCAGAGTGAAAGAAATACTTTTAGTTTTGCATTTTATACAAAAACCAAATATGTAGCGATTGACAGACGTGCGAGCAAAGGAAAAGTATTGCAAGATATTCTAGAGTTTGCTCTGCTTGGTTGCAATGGCTCCCGGGGTGTGAATGATTTTTTATCCCCTACTTCCGAAATCTTGATTGTATAACGTTGGCTGTGGAAATCCAATGCTGAGATGATCAATTCCTTGCTGGTGCATCTTACAAGGAGTGCTTTAGTCTTCTCCGAACACGTCTTATTATCGCATTCAAGGAATACTAAAGCTACCCCCTAAAAGACCATTTACTTCTTTACAATATTGCATGCCATAAAGGCTGCGCTATTCTACACGGTGAAAGCAATAGTCCGTGTTTTGCCTTTAAAAAAATATGTAGCGATTGTCAGACTTGCGAGCAAAATAAAATTAACTTGAGATATTCACAGCATTGCTTGGGCTGGTTGAAATGGCTCCAGGGATGTTAATGATTTTTTACCTACTTCGAAATCTTGACTGTCGTACGAATGCTTTAGAAATCCATTGCTGAGTCGTTTAACTCCAACTGGTGCAACTTATAGGGAGTGCTTTTAGTCTTCGTTGCATACGTCTTATTATCGTATACAAAGAATACTAAAGCTACTCCATGAAAGATAAATTTCTTATATACAGTATTCCATAATTTAGTAGCTGCACTAATCATCGTGGTGAAAGCAATAGTTACAGTTTCTTTTTGTATATTAGAGCACAATATTGTGCGATTGCCAGACGTTCGAGCATAGGAAGAATAATTTAAGATATTCAGAGCTTTGCTTCTCCTGGTTGAAATGGCTTCCGGAGTGTAACCGTTTTCTTTTCAGCTACTTCCAAAGTCTTGTGTGTCCCACGAAAACTGAAAATTCCAATATTCAGGTGCTCAACTCCTTGCTGGTGCAGTTAACAAGGAGCGCTTTTGTGTTCCTTTCAAACGGCTTATTATCGTATTCAAGTAATTCGAAAGCTACCTCCTGAAAGATAAATTACTCCTTTACAATATTTCATGCAATAATAGCTGCGCTATTCTTCAAGGTGAAAGCAAAAGCTACAGTTTTGCATTTTATATTAGATCATAATATGTAGCGGTTGCCAGACGTACGAACAAAATAAAATTATCTTGAGATATTAACAGATCTGCTTGTCCTGGTTCAAATTGCTCTTCGAATGTTATTGATTTTTTCACCTACTTCAGAAATCTTGATTGTCTTACGAATGCTTTAGAAATCCATTGCTTAGACGTTCAACTACTTGCTGGTGCATCATACAAGAAGTAATTTGGTGTTCTTCTTATACGTCTTATTATCGTAATCAAGGATTACTAATGCTAACACCTGAAAGATAAATTACTTCTTTACAATAGTCCATGCCATAATAACTGCGCTATACTTCACGGTGAAAGCAATTTTTTAATTTTGTCTTTGATATAAGAACATAAGATATAGCGGTTGCAGACCTGCGAGCAAAATAAAACTAATATAAGATATCCACAGCATTGCTTGGGCTGGTTAAAATGGCTCCAGGTATGTTAATTATTTTTCACCTACTTCGAAATCTTGATTGTCATACGAATGCTTTAGAAATCGATTGCTGTGTCGTTTAACTCCTACTGGTGCAACTTATAGGGAGTGCTTTTAGTCTTCGTTGCATACGTCTTATTATCGTATACAAAGAACACTAAAGCTACTTCATGAAAAATAAATTACGTATATTCAGTATTCCATAATGTAGTAACTGCGCTATTCATTATGGTGAAAGCAATAGTAACAGTTCTGCTTTTTATATAAGAGCACAATATTGAGCGATTGTAAGATGTGCGAGCAAACGAAAATTATTTTAAGATATTCAAAGCTTTGGTTTACCTGGTTATTCCCGGAGTGTTAATGATTTATTTCGCCTGTTTCCGTAATCTTGATTGTCTAACGAAAGCTGTAGAAATCCATCGCTGAGATGTTCAATTCCTTTCTGTTGCAACTTACAAGGAGTGCTTCAGTGTTCTTTGCAAAAGTCTAATCGAATTTAAGGAATAATAAATACTGAAGCTACCCCATGAAAAAAATTACTTCCTTACAATATTCCATGCTTAGATGTGGCGCTATTCTTTACGGTGAAAGCTATAGTTTTGCATTTTTATAAGAACATAATATGCAGCGATTGCCAGACGTGCGAGCAAAGGAAAATTAATTGTAGATATTCGGATTTTTACTTTTCCTGGTGGCAATGGTTACCGGAGTTTTAATGATTCCTTTCACCTACTTTCAAAATCTAGATTGTCGAACGATATCTGTAAAATCATTGCTGAGATGTTGAACTACTTTATGGTGTATCTTACACAGAGTGCTTTGGTGTTCTTTGCAAACGCCTTATTATAGCATTTAAGAAATAATAAAGCTTACATATGAAAGATAAATTACTTCTTTACAGTATATTTTTGTAGCTGCGCAATCCTTCACGGTAAAGCAAATTGTTCCAGTTTTGCATTTTATATAGGATCATAACATGTAGCGATTCCTAGACGTGCAAGCAAAGGAAAGTTAATTGAAGGTATTAACATCTTTGCTTTGCCGGGTACAATTGCTCCCGGATTTGTAATGTTATCCTTTAACATACTTCTGGAATCTCGATTGTCCAAAGGAAGCTGTAGAAATCCATTGCTGTGACGTTCAATTTCTTGCTGGTGCATCTCACAAGGAGTGTTTTTGTATTCTTTGCATACGTCTTCTTATCGTATTCAAAAAAATACTAAAGCTAACCCTGAAATATAAATGAATTCTGTAAAATATTCAATATATTAGTAGCTGCGCTATTTCTTACGGTGAAGGCAATAGATCCAGTTTTGCATTTTGTATAAGAAAATAATGTCGTGATTGACAGACGTGCGAGTAAACGAAAATTATTTTAATAAATTCAGAGCTTTGCTTTGCTTTTGCAATGACTCCCGGAGTGTTAATGATTTTTTTTGCCTACTTTCGATATCTTGATTGTCTAACGAAAGCTGTAGAATTCCATTGCTGAGATGTTTAATTCCTTGATGGAGCATCTTACAAGGAGTGCTTTAGTCTTCGTTACATACGCCTTATTATCGTATTCAACGAAAACTAAAGCTACCCCATGAAAGATGAAATACCTCTTTACAAACTCCATACCTTTGTAGCTGCGCTATATTTCACGGTGAAAGCAATAGTTCCAGTTTTCCATATTATAAAAAAAAACATGTAGCGATTGTTAGACGTGCGGGTAGAGGAAAATTAATTTAAGATATTCAGAGCTTTTCTTTGCCTGGTTGCAATGGCTCCCGCAGTGTTAATGTTTTCTTTTCACCTACTTCCAAAATCTTGATTGTCCAACGAAAGCCGTAGAAGTCCATTGATGGAATGTTCAATTCCTTGCTGGTGCATCTTACAAGGAGTGCTTTAGACTTCTTTGCATACGTCTTATTATCGTATTCAAGGAATACTAAATCTACCCCATGAAAGACAAATTACTTCGTTACAACATTTCATTCTTTAGTACCTGCGCTACTCTTCACTGTGATAGGTATAGTAACAGTTTTGCATTTAATATAAGAACAAAATATGTAGCCATTGCCAGACGTGCGAGCAAAGGTAAATTAATATAAGATTTACAGAGCTTTTCTTAACTTTAAACTTGTACAACTGACAAGGATTGCTTTGGTGTTTGTTTATTATCAGATCCAAAAAATAATAAATCCACTTCATTAAAGATAAATTACTACTTTACAATATTCCATGCCTTAGTAACTGGGCTATTTTTCAAGGTGTAAGGAATAATTCCAGTTTTGCATTTTTTTAAAGAACATAACATTTAGCGATAGCCAGATGTGCATGCAAATTAATTAAAAATATTCAGACCTTTGTTTTGCATGGTTGCGATTGCTCCCTGAGTTTTAATATTTCCTTTCACCTACTTCCGAAATCTTGATTGTGAAACGAATGCTGTCGAAATCCATTGCTGAGATGATCAATTAATCGCTGGTGCATCCAACAAGGAGTGCTTTAGTATTCGTTGCATACGTCTTATTATCGTATTCAAGGAAAACTCAAGCCACCCCATGAAAGATAAATTACTTGTATTCCATATTCCATATTTTAGTAGCGGCGTTACGTTTCACGGTGAAAGCAATATTTCCTATTTTGCATTTTATTAAATAAGATAATATTTAGCGATTGATAGACGTGCGATCAAAGGAATATTAATTTATTATTTGCTTTTCTTAACTTTAAACTGGCACATCTTACAAGGAGTGCTTCGATGTTTCTTTCATACATCTTTTTATCGTATCCAAATAATAATAAATCTACTCCATGAAAGATAAATTACTTCTTTACAATATTCCATACCTTAGTAACTGGGCTATTCTTCAAGATGTAAGGAATAATTCAAGTTTTGCATTTTATTAAAGAACATAATATTTAGCTATTACCAGACATGCGTGCAAATTAATTTAAGATATTCAGTGTCATGTTCTCATTGTTGCAATATCTCCAAGAGCGTAAATGGTTTCTTTTCACCTACTTCCGAAATCTTCATTTTCAAACGAAAGCTGTAGAAATCCATTGCTGAGATAATCAATTATTTGCTTGTGCATCCTACAAGGAATGCTTTAGTCTTCATTGCATACGTCGTATTATCGTATTCAAGGAATACTAAAGCTACTCCATGAAAGATAAATTTTTCTTTACAATATTCCAGACCTTAGGTATTACGCTTTAATTCACGGTGAAAGCAATAGTTCCAGTTTTACATTTTATATAAGAACATAATATGTAGCGATTGCCAGACGTGCGAGCAAAGGAAAATAAATTTAAGATATTTAGAGTTTTGCTTTGCCTGGTTGCAATGGTTCCCGGAGTGTTAATATTTTCTTTTTACTTACTTTCCAAATCTTGATTGTCTAACGAATGCTGTAGAAATCCATTGCTGAGATGTTCAATTCCTTGCTGGTGCATCTTACACGGAGTGCTTTAGCCTTCATTGCATACGTCTTATTATCGTATTCAAGGAATACTAAAGCTACCCCGTGAAAGATAATTACTTCTTTACCATATTCCATAATTTAGTAGCGGTGCTATTCTTCACGGTGAAAGCAATTGTTACAGTTTTGCATTTTATATAAGAACATAATATGTAGCGATTTCCAGACGTGTGAGCAATGGAAAGTTTATTTAAGATATTCAAAACTTTGCTTTGCCTGGTTGCAATGGCTCCTGGATTTTTAATGTTTTCTTTTCGCCTACTTCCGAAATCATTATTGTCCAACGAATCCTGTAGAAATCCATTGCTGAGATGTTCAACTACTTCCTCTTGCAATATACAAGGTGTGCTTTTGTGTTTGTTCAAATGACTTATTTTCGTATTCAAAGAATGCTAAATCTACCCAATGAAAGATAATTTACTTCTTTACAATATTCTAGACCTTAGTAGCTGCGCTTTACTTCAAGGTGAAAGCAATAATTCCAGTTTTGCTTTTTATATAAGAAAATATTATGCAGCGATTACCAGACGTGCGAGCAAAGGAAACTTTAAATATAAGTTATACGATGATGAGCTGTTTATTCGCCCATGGATTATAAAGACATTCTGGAAGAAAACCTCTATCCACTTCTCTAACATGAAATTAATATATCCCATGAATATTAATGAATTTTTTTCAGCTAGGGAATTGATGAGAAGGTCTCCGTCAATGATTGGCTCATGACAGAGCTAAAAGAAAATTATATTATAAGATATACGGGCGTTTCTGTTATTTTATATACAGTTCAGCAATGAAAGCAAGAGAATTATTTTCTTACATAGAAATGATGAGGATGATGTGGAGCTGCGTTTTGTCTTTCAATGTCACCTATGCTTACAAGAATTCGCAATTGATAGATAAGCACAAATTTTACGAGCACTGAAGCACGTAGAAACAATTGAAAATACATTATGATCCATTTGATACCGTCATGGCGGGTCATCCCTGGATAAGATGGACATCGTGATATCCTGTTTCACTGTCTTCTCCGACTGAGAATCTGTGCGACATATCAAAAGTAATGAATTCTCTTCTTCCAGAGAATTTTTAGATGGAGTTCCAAGTTATCGTTTATCGACGTTTTTCGATTTATATCCTATCCTACTAAGCCTAATTATAATTGAATAGAAATAAACTCGTCGAGATGGTAATATACAAATGAAATGACTTATAAATAGGGTAGTACCATTGCTGAAAGTATTTTCTTCGAAACTGGGGAGATATATTGTACTTTGGTCTTGTTCTTCATTGGATATTCAAAGCTGGTTTGCCTCACTGGTTAAAATGGCTCCTGTAGCATTAGCGATTTACTTTACATCCGAAAACATGATTGTACAAAGAAAGCTGTAGAAATACCTTCATTGAAATAATTAATGCCTGCTGGTGCATCTTTCAAGGAGCACAATGATATTCGAAAGGTATATCTTATTATCGTGATCTTGCGAAAACCATCATAATCCCGCGAAAGATAATTTACTTCTTTATAGTATTCCATGCTTTAATGATGCAGTGATGTGGGAAAGTTATATCATCTTCTCTAGTATCTGTGCTACCCATGAAGGAAAGAGAATTTTCTTCGTCCAAAGATATGATGAGGAATAGGTACAGCAGCTTTTTGCCTGACACGGATAGCCATGAGTGCAGATTTGCATTTCATATAAGAGCATAACCTGTAACCATGGCAACACGTACAAGCACAAGGAAATTGTAACATTAGATTTATCATTACCTGTTGAGACATTAACGGATTACGATGACACTTGTAATACTTAATCATCTTTTCTAAGTGGAAATCACTGTAACCCATGAATGTAAAAGTTTTTTATTCTCTATGAGAATTTAAGAGGAGAGTGTGTAGCTGCGAATTGCTTTACACGGATACCAATGGTTGAGAATTATCGCATTTTTACAAAAACGCAAACTCTGCTACAATTAGTACACGTGGAAGCACACAAAATTGCTGGCACAGGCTTTGCATATTATTATAAATAACTGCTTCTTACCTAGGGTATAAATAATATTAATGTTTAGGATACTAGAAGGTCTAAAAAGCTGACCTCGGGCAGGATGATAGGTACAACCAATGGGAATAATCGTAAATTCCAAAATTATAAGTAGATTATTGTTCAACTGAAATATCCCACAAGGAAATCATTGCAGAGCTTCGTAAAATTGCAATTTAAAATTAGTAAAACTAAGATAAAACCTCGGAGGGAAATAGTTCTATAAGTGAAAGAATACGGTGTAATATTTCTGAAGACTAAATTCATATCGGTGACGAATTAGCGTCAGAATAATTTTTAATCAGAAAAGAGGAGATTTTCAACAATTAAAATTTTCATCTACTACTAACAAAGAAGATCGCCGTTCTACTTCATATAATCGAAAAGTTATAAGCATGTGGAAAGGCGTCTACATGGTCGATTTTATTTCTCTATGCTATCGATTTGTCAGTCGTTCTACCCTGGCTGCCTCTTGAAACGGGGCTTTAAAAGAAATTTTTCACAAAAAAGTTTAATGTAGAGCTGGTTATGTTGAGTCTTTCTCGCTGAAATTGGCCACGATTTGAAAAGATTTACTGTCCTTGAAATGTTCTGAACAGTGGATGCATGTATTATGTTCGTGTTTTGCGAAGTATCGGAACTCCCCACGAACGCTTGAGAAATATCTTATATAAGAGGCATCATAAGATGATGCTTGGCTTTCAGCTTGTATAATTAGTCCCACATTAATCTTTTCAATTCCCCTATATTTCAAGCTCAATCGATTATTACTGACTGCCGAGGCCGATATATTTGTTTTGGCTCTAAAAGAAGAGTATTGGCATAATTTGCGCGAAAATGAAAGATAATGCACTATTTTATTAACAATTTTTATTATTTCCACATAAAAACTGCACGAACGGTTACGACAAGTGTTCTTTATCATCAGGTTTCGAACACTTTTATTCATATTTTACGGCAACTGGAAATTACGCACCACCTCCAATCCCAAAGATGCACCCTCTTTCCTTCACACTCCCCGCTGCTTCTTTCCCTCCTTCCTCCTACATAGCACCTCCGCCCGCACTCTCCAACTTCTCCTCTTCTTTGGAGTTTCCCTCGCCCTCATCTACACGTACCATCCACCTATCTGGGTGCACGTATTGCCGATGGCATCCTCTCTTCTCCGCTTTCAGTCTCGATTACATGATTCAATTATGCTCGGGAATAACTTTTAAACACTTGGCATAGTTTCCAAAATGAAAAATGCAGTTTCACATTAAAAAAACGGTAAGTAAAAAGTAATCGTTATATATTTTTATGCATAAAAAGATCGATGCGCGATTAAAAGTGCCGCTGTCGCCGCTGGTTTTGCTGCCAAAATTTACAAGAAAATTTGTTTGCGAAATATGACGCAAGATGGTATTGGTATTAGTATATGATCGCGATTCTTAATGTCCTTGGCAATTTATGCATCACTATTTTAGATCTTGTTGTAAGGAGATTTTTATGACTTTATGCATAACTACCATTATCTTGTGAAAATAGTGCAGAACTGCCAATAAATCAATTTTCTTTGTGCTTCATTTGGATAAGGATCGGTGTGTTTCTTAATGATGTGCTTGACTGTAAGCTCGAAGAGAGGAAAATTTTATGCGTCTCTTAGAGGAAATTCTGTGAAAAATAATTTTTTCTTGGAAGCTGAATAGGTACATTTACTCTCTTACACAAGGAATCGTACACCAACCGGAACCTTAGAAGTGTTTATTTTTTTATAGTCAAGTTACGAGGGTTTCATCAGAGCCGTCGCTTGAGGTAAGTTTGAGAGGTACATTATTTTCCCATCCTTTTTGACAAGACCTCTCCAAGTCTTGGGAGCGCTAAGCCGACCAACTATCTTTTCAGTACATATAAGTGAAAAAATGTTTTATATCAACGCAGAACAAGCTGGAATGCTGATGGCACTCATTTTCCTTTGTCGGTAATTTTTACAGAGCGATGAATAAATTAACATGTATTTTGTAAATATCTCAACAAGCATTTATGGAAGGAGGCACTGCAATTCTATCACGCTCGGGATGCTAACATTTCTCGGACAGCCCCTACATTCTGACCATAAATTGTGCTTGCTTTACATCTCAATTTCCCGTCCTATTTTGATCAAATATTCAGAACTCACTGAATATGTTCCAATAAACCACTTTCCTGATAGCAGATCCTACGACTTCGAACATTTCGATTTCATAAATTCCTATTTTCTCCAATTGATTAGCTAACCAAAGTTTTGAAAAGCTTTCAAATATGTAGCAAAATGATTGCAACGCGTTATCATTCCGGAATTCTTTTAGAGGCGAACGCCAAGAATTAAAATGAAATTATTAATTTACGAACACAATGTGAAAGTAAATTTCAAATATAACATCGAATCGGTCACATTGTCAACATACGCTTAATGAAGTAAATGGTACTTCCGTAGAAGTAGCTAGAAAAAGGTGTGAACCCAACTGTCATGAAAATTCTACATAGCACAACAGTAATTATTACGTCTATAAAAGAATTTTCTGTATTTCTTTCTTCATAATGGATTGCTACACTGAATAGATACTTTCCTAGATCTGTTAAAACTTTGTGGAAAAAGACATCCGTAGTATTAGATACTTTTTACAAAATCTATAAATACCCAAGTAGCTGATAATGTTTCACTGATGATGTTGAGCATTCGTTTAGAAATATGCGTCATTCGGATACGCCAGAAAGGAGTAATACCGAAGAAACATTGCCCATGTCAACGAAAATAAATTATCCATCCTTGTGATGTAACTGAAAGATAAAATTCCCAATCACCGCAAATCAGGTATTTACGAAGTCAATTGCAATTCGTGTGACAAAATTTACGTAGGCAATCTAGATGAAAACTGGAAACCCGGTATAAAGAACACATAGCACACTACAAAAACAATAAAATAAACAAATCAAACATTACAACTCCTATTTTTGACACTCACAATCCTATCACCACAGAAAATTTATCCTTTCGCAAATCTATCGACCAATACAATAAACCCGATGCATACGAAAGCATTTACATACACCATTGACGACCCGAGGAATTTTGGTGCACCGGGGGAGATAGCACTCCAGCGCCCTATTTCGTTAATGTTTGTTGAAATATTTACGAAGTAAATGTTAATTTTTCATCGCTCTATAAAAATTATTGATAATGAAAAATTAAAAGGAATGCCATCAACAATCTAGCCTATTTTTCGATATAATTTGGCATCCAATATTTATTCACTTGCAAGTAATGTAGAGATAAATGATCTGGATTGCGCTTCCGAATATATAGCGCCCCGGGAAGCCGTCCGGCTCGCCCGTAGCTCGGGCCGGCCTGCATACATAAAAAAATAAACACTGTTATGAACAACAACCTAGGTACCATCCCCCACTCCCCCCTTTTTTAGTTACTCAGTTAACCCAATCCTTTCACATTTCCTCTCCCGGACGGTCACTTCTTTCATATATACTCTCTTTCCTCCTCCCATACCCCACAGTACTGGAGATGGCAGCTGTTGAAACATCGGTGTCAAGTTTAAGTTTTCGTTAGAGTACACTGTGTTAATGTCTTTCGACGGAGTTCTGCGGGTGCGTCTCCTTTTGACTTTGGTCCTGCGATGGTGTTTACCACCAACCTGCAGCGTGAATTTATTGTCTCCGGTGAAGGAGGTTTTAATTATTTACTATTATTGCCAATACAGATAAGACATGAATATTCTAAACTTTTTCTTATTTAAACCCATATAGTTACCCTCCGAATGAACCTTTTTTAACCGAAAAATCCTTACCTCTACGATTAGTGTGTTCGACACCGATGATGACGGTCACTCGTCGAAACCGTTTGTGCATTATTTTTATTTGGAATAAGTATATAGTTTTAATAAACAAACTGCATACAAAAATGTAATAAACAAAGTGGAGTTTGTTTCATTTTCGTGGAAATTACGACCATTCCACTTCTACAGCGTTGTTAGAAAGTAAGAGAAAAAATATTTATTATTTATTTATTTATTTATTTAATCACATATTCACTCATTACCGGTCGACATAACCTGGCATCCGGAAACTTCAAATTAGTACTCGATATGGAATTATAGCGGGGACCGGGATTCCGATTTTCTCTTGTAAATTTTATTTTATATTCCCATGCTTTATGAGGAAAGAGCTTAGAATTATGATGTGTTAAGAACATTTCGATATCTACTTCCTTTTTTTCGATGTATTTATGAATATAAAGTGATGTGGAGAGCGAGAATTTCAGAGATTGGATAAAACGTGCTCGAGCAAGACGTGTTAGCGCTAAAAAAGATTCATTAAATTAAAGATAAAAATTTTCCCTTTCCAAAAGGGAAGTGGTAGGGCATGTTTACGTATTACGCATAACAATACAGGTATATTATGAATCAGCAGATAAACAAATTAGGTTTCAAATTTCGTATGAGAGGGGAAAGAAAGATTCTGATAGAGTTATGAATTTTCAAAATAGAGCCGAACTCCGTTCATCCGAAATAAACGGGACCAAGGTCGGTTAGGATAATAAAAAATTCGGGTAATTGGGCAAAACAGAAGACATTTGAATTTAACTGTGAAAGAACGTGCGTCTTAAAAACAGAAAAAATGTAAAATACTGCCTCAAAATGTCTTTCGAACCATCTTCAGAGCCAGAAAAGCTACTTTAACCTCTCAAAAAGATGGGCAAGGATGACAAATATTGTATACAATACATCTTTTGAGTAAATATATTTCCACTTAACTGGGTTGTTGCCTAAAGTTTGTTGGTCACATGCTGCCGTTATTTTTGCAAAGAACAGGATACTGGATGTGTTAGCAGAGTGTCATAAGATAAGGATGGGTCCCACAAATTTAGGGGTATAGAAAAAATTTTTTTTCAAGCTCGTAGAAAAAATAAACAAAAAAGAAACATGAAATATTTAAATGAGAAATCTAAAATGCGTTAAAAGTGGTTAAAATGAAAAAGCTCAAGGTAGAGATACATACCAAGTAAACCGCTTAAATACAGAAGTTCTAAATTTAATGATAGGCTTTACTACGCAATAAATTAAATATACAAAACCGATAATCTGCCCCTTGATATTTTAAACTTGTTCTATATTGCCTGTACTAAAAATGAAATATAAAAATAAATGTGAAAATTGCAGATGAATCAATCTCTTATCACAGACTTCTAAAATTTTTTAAATGAAAGTTAACAAAAGAATAGAAAAGAAAAGAATACAGAAGAAAACCTAGGAAACGACTAATTTGGATTAAAACGGAACGAGGGAGGCAATACTGAGCCCGAGGATCGTTATTGAAACAGCATTAGGTTTATATAGATAAGTATCTCTGATCTTTGTGAATGAATAGAAATCGATTGATCGAGTTAATTGAAAGATAATATTAAACATCCTAAAAAGACATTGTATTGGATATAATTTTCAATCTGTAAGATTAACAAACAGCCAAAATTAGAATTGGTAATAGCGACACTACAGATGCCAAATTTTACCATTAAGTGAGACAAGGCTGCTCTTTGTTTCCTTTATCATTAAACATATATATAGGACAAGCCAGGAGCGGATTCAAGGGGGGTAAAGGGGGTAATTACCCCCCCCCCCTAGAATTTCTGAACTCCAAAAAATTACCCCTTAATCTTGTGAACCGGAACCGTTCGACAAAAATTTCCAAGAACCAATCCCAGAAAATTTGAAACTGCCTGAACCCATAAATTCTCCGGGTCGACACCCTGCTTAAAACTGCAGGCGGCCTTCCGGCTTTTTCTGTCGATGGCAAGGGCGACTTTGGGTCATCTTACTCCTAGAACCTTAGGATGCTATATATTCTGGAAAGAAGGCAGTACAGGCGGAAATGCATCTTCTTTCCAGGAAAATGTGAGAATTTAAGCAGGGAAGAGAAAGGGTTATGCCCAAAGGTCATTCTTCTGCAAGAAAATGGTTCGAGTGGACGTTCTATGTTGTGAAGTGTTCTACGTGAAAGTGCATAGTGTATTTAGGGTGGCATGGATGGATTCTAACGTGGTTTTTTGGTTTTGTTACTTAACCGTTGAGCAATTACGCATTTGTACGTGACAATTATTTGGTGCCACTGATGTCTTCTTCTCTAACCTCATGTTAACATCTATTTTTCTGAAGCTGCATCGATCATAACTGGTGAGTGTTTCCAATTTTTTTTACAGTTTTTCACTTTTTTAAATTCATTGTATTCGGAAGAACAATGGATAGTGGAATAGAGATACCTCGTAGTCAATTTCAGATTAATCCAAACAAACAACTATTAATTACGTTAACTAAATAGTTAACCGAGTGGAGCAAATCAAAACGCGTTTGTTTTAATAACCATGACCATATTGATATTTTATTTATAAATTTAATTTAGTAATTTTAAATTGTATTATTATAGGGTCTACAATGAGTAAACAAAGAAAAGTAAATACTTAGGATGTTTTTTTAGTAAAGCGTAAAAAAAAGTGAACCATATGAAGAACAAAGCACATTAGCACTTCAGACTGCAAAACCAGCTGAAATTCAACAGTTGCAGTCAACATCAATTGGTGATCATTTCGAACCAGATGGGGAACATCAGCTACCATTAACAACGGATAATACATCTCTACATATTGACATAGAACATTTTTTAAATGAAAGAATGAGTGATTTAGATAAATACAGATTATTAAAATGTAAATGGTCACCAAGTGGAGACTTCAAATTTCCTCACTCCATACATAAGAAAGGCAATAAGTATGTAAAATGCTATTTTTCAGAGAAACATTTTAAGCAGTTTAATTGGTTAATGATTTCTGAATATTTGCAAGGTGTACTTTGTTAATTTTCTTTTCTTTTTGCAAAGTTCGGTGGTTTACACAAACAAATGCGTCTACAGAAATTAGTTCCAAGCCCTCTGACAAAATACTCAAAAATATTTGGAAGAGATGGTGATTTAATGCGTCATGAAAATAGTTCTTATCACAAAAGCAGTCTAGCTATTGCTGAGTTTCATTACAACTTATGAGTTACCATCAAAAGACATAAGAAATCTAATAATTGAAGAGAGGCATAAACAGGTGATGGAAAACCGAGAAAGATTAAAGCCAATTATTGAGTCTATCATATTCCTTGGTCGTCAAAATATACCCTTTCGGGGACATCGTGATGATGGACTGTTAGTGCCTAAGTCGTCTACTGTTAATGAAGGTAACTTTTGGGAGCTCTTGTGTTTCCGTATCACAGCTGGAGATACAGTTTTGGAAAAGCATTTGGAAAGTGCTTCATCTAAAGCAACTTACATAAGTAAAACTACGCAAAATGAAATAATTAAATTTTGTGGCGAAGAAATAAAGAACAAAATTATATCAAAAATACAATGCAGTAAATACTATAGTATAATATTTGATGAAACAACTGATATTAGTCATTGCTCACAAATGTCACTTATTATTATATACGTGGACAACTACGATGTACATGAAGATTTTATCGAGTTTGTAGATTGTCGAACTGAAAATTTTGACGATTGTACGTCTGAACCAGCATTAAGTGGAGAAATACTGGCAAACACAGTCATAAGTATTTTATGTAAGAATGGCCTTAATCTGCAGCATTGTGTTGGCATTGGTACCGATGGATGTAGTGTGATGATAGGCGAGCAAAATGGGGCTGTGTCAAAATTGAAGAAAACACTAAAGAGCGCAATTAAAAGCCCATGCTATAATCATGCACTTAATTTATCTGTATCAAAATGCTGTTCGGTATGTCGGAACAATGAAAGAAGTGATTGCATTCTTTAATGCCTCATCCAAAAGAAACAGTCTACTTAAATCTATGAATAACGAATCTTTAATAAGTTTAAGTGATACTAGGTGGACAGAGAGACATTAGTCAGTTTTAAGATTCAAATCGAACTTAATTACAATTGTAGAAATTTTTGATGTAATATCAATGTGGCAAGAAAGAGATTCAGCCTAAATACTTAAAAATTCAATTACTAATCCATTGTTTGTTGTAACTGTATGTGCACTTGCTGATGTTTTATGTACAACATTAACTTTAAGCAAATTCCTACAGAGAAAAGCACTAGAAAAAGAATTAGCTAAAAATATATTAGAGAACACTATTAAAATAATGGAAAATAAAAGACAAAATGCAACTACTATATTTAATGCAATTTATAATGATTCATCGAAAATACTAGATGATTTAGGAATAAAGATTTATGTACCACGAGTTGCTGGACGGCAAGCTAACCTATCTAACATCAATTCACAAAATCCAGAAGATTACTATAGAATAAGTGTTTACATACCATTATTAGAGTGTATTCTCCAGGATATGAAGTATAGATTTAGCGATGAAACAGTTAATCTATTTGATCTAAATGTAGCTGTGCCAAACATATTATCACAAAAATCTAAAAATGAATTAGATGACTCTATTAAAAAAATATTAAATTTTATGAAAAGAATTGATCCTAATTTAAATATTAATCTTTTATCGATGAAACTTCAGTCTGAGTTTGAATGTTGGAAAATAAAATGGGAAGAAATTTCACAAAAACAGGGAAACTAACTGATTGTGCATTATATGCATACAAGCAATGTAATATTGATATTTTTCCTACAGTTAATTTCCTTGTGCAGATAATTTGTGCACTACCTGTATGTGTTGCTTCTGAAGAACGAAGTTTCTCTGCTTTAAAACGTTTAAAATCCTGGATGAGATCTACGATGTCTCAAGAGAGACTGTCTGGCCTAACACTCTTGCACATAATAATGACCTTCATATTAACGTTAATAATGTGATTGATAAATTTGCGATTACAAAAGATAGAAGGGTTGAATTAATTCTTTAAATTTTCTTTTGATAATTTAAAAAATACGGTTTTCTGGTATTAATTTTGTTGCACAAAATGTCATCAATGAATTTTATTTTTTGTATTAAATGATATTATAATTAATAAACTTTATCTTTTCACAATATGCATTTTGTGTGCTAAAGTTATACATTTCCTTTTTTGTGTTAAAATATACGTTAAATGCGATAATTTAAAATATTTAAAATTTTCACTCCTAATTTACTCCCCCCCATGGATGAAGACTTGATCCGCCAGTGTGACAAGCTATAACTGCCATAAAAAAGAAAATACCGATAGGTTTAAAAATACGGGACTCAAATAACGATGGTAAGATTCGCAGACGACATTGTCATTATCACGGACTCGGAGAAATAATTATCAGCTCCACTAAGAACAACGAATGAAAAAATAAAATCGAATTATACCATGACCGTACATAAGAAGAAAACTAAAACAATGTCATGTAGCCAATGCAGCCAAGAACAATTTATAATAGAGATAGATGGGGTTAGTTTAGATCAAGTAAAATCATTTAAATAAATAAGAGTGGAATAGCATCACACGGAAGGTGTTGTCTAGAAATTAAATCTTTTGTTGCACATGCTAAAAAGGCTCTCTACAAAAATAAATAATACTTATATTTAATAACATAAATAAAAAGTAATGAAAATGTTTGTTGAATGTTATGCATGTAGCGTAGCGCTGTATGACTCCGAAACATGCACGATTCCAAAACAGCGAAATAGACGTCTAATGTCTTTCGAAACATTGTCGTTGAAGATCTACTGGAGGGAAAGAATTTCTAATGAAGAGGTTTAGGAATGAATTAGTGAACTGAGAATGCTGCTCGAAATATAGAAGTGTAGATGATATAAGTGGATAGGTCACGCCACGAAAACTTGGTAAAAACATTACTAGAGGTTAAAATAGAAGGAAAGATGACCAGAGGTCGGCCAAGACTTCAATACATAAAAACAGATCTGGAAAGGTGTTGGAGGTTAAAGGTTAAAATACATTGTCTAATTATCATCAAATTATACCTATCGTAGTGCGATTTGTTAGGATTGGGTATCATATTTTGTATCATAACATACGATCGCCAATACGTGCAACAATCTTATCAAATAACTTAAATTGAAAATGAGTAAAAAAGTGGTGGACAGAGACGTTTTAATTATCATCATCTTCTTATTTCATATAAGCGGATACACTGCGGTCACAGTTCTACATGAAATCAAAGAGAACTGAAATTTAAAATACTTGAAAACAGTCTAATGTCGTCCATGGATGATTACGGTACTCAGCAGGAAAATTTCACCATCGGTTCCTCTTTTAAACTAGATTTATATTCGAAATAAATTAATTAATCTTCTTTTAGAGATTTAATTTAGATATCTATTACTCAGAAAATAAGTAATACTCACGCGCTCAGGTATTATTATAAACTTGAGCCGTTTAAATGGGCAAAAATAAATGTAAATTTTAGATATTTTATAAGGAGTTGGTGTGTCCCTAGGGTTACACAAGTAACATCTTGGAGAGTTACATAAACCTATCCAACTGCCAGCCAGTTTTATTCATGAAAGTTAGAGGATTTTCTTCTCCCAGAGAATTTGATGAGGAGGGGTAGCGGAGGCGTAGTAGTGGCGATGGCGGAGTGGTTAGAGCGTTGGCCTCCCACGTCAGCGGTCCCAGGTTCGAATCCGGCGTAGGTCTGCTTTTTCAACCTAGAATCGTCTCGTCCCCTACTTGTGTGATTTGAGTAGACCGCGCAAGTCAGCGCTCCGTCATTCGGATGGGACGTTAAGCAGTTGACCCCCTTGGTGCACATCGTAAAGAGTAGGCTAATGCCGGCACTGGATTTCCATCCTCCCTTGTATGTCTACCAAGAGCTTGAGTAGCGAGAAATATACACACCCACGCATATAATTGATTAGGAGGAGAAGCAGCAGCATTTTGTCTCATACAGGTAGTAGTGATTGCAGAAATGCATTCAATATATAAGCATTTGCTACACTCACTTCCACATGTGCGAGAGAAGAAATTAAAATACGTATAAATACGTATAAAATTTACGATGATCTACTGTTGAGCTCCCATGGATTACAGTGATATTCTGCAAGAATATCTTTATTATCTTCTCTAAGTCAATGTAACCGATTAAAATTAAAGGTATTTATTTTTCCAGAGCGTCGATGAGGAGAAGATGCAGAAGTGGTATGTTTTACATAGACAGCGGTGTTTGCCGACAACATACATATTTTATATTGCACGGGTAACCACTTGGAGAGTTTTATAAGCTTATCAGACTGGATGCCTGCGTTACCCATGAAAGTAAGAGAATTCTCTTCTTCCAGATTATGATGAGTAGTATGTGCAGCAGAGTGTTGCCACACTCGTGTAGTGGTAGGACTGTATTGCATTTTATATTAGCTCATATTCTGCCACCATCGCTGCACATGGGAGTAAAAGAAAGTTTAAGTTTTCTGAGAGTGAGTTTTTGAGACAGTCGTGCTTTACGAAGACATCCTCATAGAAAAGCATTATCGTCTTCTGCAACGGGAAGTCAATGTCACCTACAATTTTAAAAGCATTTTCTTTTTCCAGAGGATTGATGGGGAAATGCAACATCGTTTCGTCTTATATGGACACCAGTGGTTGTAGATACACGCATTTTCTGTGGGCGTTTAACCTGCGACTAGGCCTGCAAACGATATTCCGATACTTCGGGAGTATCGATAAGTTATTCATATATTTAATTATTTTTGTATCTATACCGAAAATCCGATAGTTTTTCGATTTCGATACATGCTGTGTAGTATCGAATTTCATAAAAGAAGCTGTTTTGTGGAACAAGGCGGCTGAACCTAACGTGTTTGCTGACAAGCAACCAATGGGTTAGTTCGCAGAAACGTTTTTGGCTTTGGATACTACAGCTTCATTCTCCAGTTTATTTTGTTTAAAAGGTAAACTTAAATAAACAGATCCTTCAGGACAGGGCAGGTCTATATATTTACACTAAGAGCAACTTGCTTTTCGTTGTCCTGTACCTGGTTTTGTTTTGCGAGTCTCGTGAAAGGAATACGAAGTATTATTTAATAAAATTTGTTCTCACAAAATGTGGTATTTTTTCAGCAAAATTTATTCAAAACTACTTTTTGCAAAATTTGCCTTAAAGTCATTAAGACCCATGGAAATACGACAAATCTTTCAAAAAATTGTATCCTACACTAAGATTTGTTTTATTTTCATATAAATTTATCTTAATATGCTAAAATTTGTATTACTTTGTAGAGGATATGTTTTCGTTTTCAATGAAAGATAATGTCCTCTCCTTTTTTTTATTTGACATCTTTTTTCCTGTATTTTACGTTCAATCTATTAAAAAGGCATTCTTACGCTACTTTTCACTTACTTTGTTTATTCACTGATGCTGAGTTATTTCCATAATCAACCGCTTTGAGTCGCTTGTTTTCGTAAAGAAGCAAATGCCTTATTTGGTTCACTATATTTTAAAAATGCTTTGACTCTACACCGGCGGACTCTTCACAAAAATAGGGAAAAGTGTATTTACCTTGGACAGTATAGTTTAAAATGGGGTGTGCAACCTTTTTTTCCGATTGTGAGTTTCATTAGTATTTCTTAGTACCTCGGCGGGTCGCATTTAAAGTTGTTTCAATTGGTCACAGATGACCCAGATGGTTCGATTGACCGCGTTTGACCTTAACCCTACCCTCCGCCATACGATATAGGACCGGAGAACCCAAGGGCGGATCTAGAACCCTCCCAAGGGGGTAGGGCGATTAAGTACTATTTTTCTCGTACATAGGAAAATTTTCAAATACAACTCCCTATATTCGTCAAAATTATATTCAGGACTTTTTAAAGAGATTATCACAAGAAATAATAGTATAGTATTCTTTCTATCATAAATCCTATTTTGAAAACCACGCATACATTGACCTCCCTTATAATAATCCATATTTTGCGAAAATGATGTATAAGGCTTATGTTTCGCATAATGTAAAAAAGAAAAAATATATTTAAATCGGGTGTCTGTGACATTTTATTAACTTTGTATAGCACTTCTTCACATTTTATTTTAAAAATCACAATAAAAAATCAGGTCGTCGATTGCCAGAATTAGCAAAACTATCTAAAATCTTTTCCGGGTCAAGATCTTGATGTATATGGAGCAACGCCAAACCCACAAGTCTTTCTTCACTCATTCTGTTCCGCAACCAAGTTTTTAATCGTCGCAAAGCCGAAAAGCTGCGTTCAGAGCTAGCAACACTTATAGGAAGAGAGAGTAAAATTTTTAATAAAATTTTGCAATTTGGATAAATTTCCTCGTCGCACATACTGAAAACTTCACAGGCATTCATGCCAGTTTTAATGTTATTGCACTTATATTCACGTACCCATTTGGTATTCTACATTATTAATTCGCTTAGAAAAATAGTAAACGAATTTGAAATAATGGAAACATTAAAAAAGTCAGAATATTTTTCCCATAATGACGTTGCAGTATTATCTAACTCAACTTGATCCAAACACAATAGTTGTTTCGGTAATATATTTCCCAAATTAAATGCCTTCAGTGTATCATCACAAAAACGGCTTCGAAAATCAAATAGGAGAGTATCATTTATTGGGATAAATACACTACGTCGATAGTATAGGAGAGGGGAGAGGGGGGAGAGGTGGGGGAGAGGGGGGAATTCCAAAATGTGTATTTAGAAATATCATTGTAGTCCTTTTGGGTAAACCCAAGAAGAGACATCTAAAAAGCTTCTTAAATTATAGCCATTCGTATGAACAAAACGAACCGACACCAGTGAACGAGGGTGGAAGGAGAACCAAGGCATAAACCGATGGCTTTGTTTCATCCTTTTACCGGCACCTAGTCGATAGCGTAGGTCGTTGACATGGCCATCGCCCCTACTCGCGGTTCGAAAGAGAGAGGATTCATATGATACTATCTTTACTGCACCCGGTGCAAGGATTCTCCAAAAGGCTAGGCGACCGGAGTGCGCACATTGATCGCATTCGAAGGCAATGCCCCATGTGGGTAGGTTCCTTCCCCTTCACTCGCCATTCGTTGAAAATCCTGGAAATCCTATTCTCCTCCCCACCACCCCAATTAGTAAGTTTCAGCACCGCCCAGGGTGACACTATCTCCAACAGACCCTTTTTGCTAGGACAATACGTCGGCAGCGACATAAAGACAAGAAGTATGGGAAATTTCGAAGAAGAATCTATTCAATAACCTAAGCCTACTGGAGAAACCATCCCGCCACCTGACAGCCTGCTTATTCTCTTGTCCCAGAGAGCACCCAAGGGGGGGGGCGATCGCCCCCCCCCCCTTGGATCCGCGCATGGGAGAACCGTTTTCATTCTAAATGTTTAATTATTAAAATTCTTTAACATAAATCGTCCCCGAATTTTTTCTAAATTTATTTATGCGACTTTGTCAGCCCTATTAGTTATACCAATTTTCTGTAGATGGTTTATATATTTTTAAATATACTTTTGCCCATATCTCTCTTAATATTGGACCTAGACCAAAAATACCGTAATTTATTGGTGGGACCAATAGCCGCCATCAAAAATTATAGTAGACCAATTAACAAATTTTTGAAAAATCATAAATAAATTCGGAACCGCTTTATTTGAGAAATCTACCACCGTATTATGGAAATGAGAACAGCGCCAATTGAATTCTTTGCTTGTATCTAAACAAAAAACCTTTTATTTCAATATTTCATGATCGATGAGTCAAAAAAGTTTAATATTTCATTATCGAAGATTCAGAAAAAATGACGAAATACGAAATGTCTACGCTTAACGACGTTAATTCGTACCGTTGCCCAACACCACTTTTCCGATTTAAAACAGATTCTTACGCTACTTCGGCACAGATATGAATTTAGTCTTCGAAAAATGAAGATTTTTCTTATATAAATAGAAGTATTCATGTGCTGAGTTTTTATCTCAATTGTAACTAATTGAAAAATGCAATTTTACATATCCATGCAGTGATTTCTATGATTTTATATGGGAATGAAAGAATTGGGTTGGAAAATCTCCCTAAAAATGAACATTTTTATGCATTTCGGAATTTTCCCGTCGGTTGGAGCCGATTACCTATGTAATGCAAAATTTCTCTTCTGTGTTCCATCTATAAGTACATTAGGCTTCATATCACCAAATGAAACCTTTACCCATATGTCAGCGTTAGCCGGAACAATATCATTCAATTTTAAGTAATACAGATACGTAACTTGATTCAAACGGATAACGCTTCCCCTGTTGGAGATTGACTTGCTGACAAAGCAAGAAATGAAAATTTAAAATGAAATTTAGTAAAGAAGGTGTAACTTTGTGGGATCCCATTTGAATAAAAATATGAAAAAGTGCAACTTTGAAGAATTTCCACCGTGATTATAATACGCGACCGGTTTAGCAGCGGCTGCTGCATAAGTAATCAGGTAATAATTTCGTTAGGCGATTGCAATATATAGACATATCCAAGAGGTGGGTGGGCGTGGAAGTAATATGAGGAATGACGATAAAAAAGAGTTATTAACATCTGTAAGGGGGAAACGACAGTTGAAAATAACACTGTATGGAAAATACACAAAGAAGTTTTTATGCGTAACAATAAGAACTCATTTTGCATAAAACTAGTGTTTCTTTATTACACAGTATCAATACTTCGACGACCAGTATCGTTAAATTACCTTAGTAGTTTACGATGCATCATAAGATGCAAGCATCGATATTTTATTTCGATCCTGCATCTCTCTCTGCGACCATTGTTGCGCGTGAAAGCAAAAGAAAATTTAATTATAAGTTTCATCCCCGCTTCATCTTTTAAACCATAGTTATAATCGAATACAAGAAATTAATATTCTTTTGTAGATTTGATATACGAAAACTTGTGGTTACGCGCTTTAGGGTTTTCATACAAATTTGAGCCGTATAACCACCCGTCTACATGACAAAAAGTAAACGTAAATTTAAGATATTTGATAAGGTGATGGTGTGTCTTCGTGGGGTTTACAGACAAACATTCGAAGATTTTCTTCTAAACTTCTCCAACTGTATGCCTGCATTACCCATGAAAACATAAGAATTTTCTTCTTCCAGAGAGTTGACGAGGAGGAAGTACAGCAGAGTTTTTCCTCACACGAACAGCACTAGTCATAGTATTGCATTTCATATAAACACATATAATACCACTATTGCCACACCTGCGAGCATAAGAAAATTAAACGATGTATAATATATATGATGATGAACTGTCGAGACTCTCAGGGATTTCAATGACAATATCACACTCTGCAGAGAAACCTTCATCTTCTTCTTCAACTGCAAGTGAATGTAACCCATGAAAGTAAAAGTATTTGTTCTTCCAGAGAATTTATGAGGAGGAAGTGTAGCTGCAGATTGAATTATACGGGCATCAATCGTTGCAGTACGCGCATTTATATGTAGGTGCGCATAGGCCACAATTGGTACACGTGGAAGCACAGAAACTCATATAGCAGCTGATCCATACACTGCATGTCAATTATAAATAGCTCCTTCTTATATCATTATATATAGACGTTCCTTACAGAGGAGGAGGAGGAGGATATAACAGGAGGATACAAATGTCCAGCCCAAACTACAAGAGCTAGAGAGCTGAAAGTTTTAGTTTTTGTAGATATGATGGAGATACTTTCAGATAAAATGAGACCTAAGTGACATGAGTTCGACTACAGAAATTCCGAAAGTTGCGTTTTTCCCATAAGAAAAGCATTGCGCCATATTTGTAAATTAATTATGGGCATTTGCCGGTAAGCTAGAAAGATGAAATTTTCAGTGTTGCTAGATGGCCACAATATCTATTAGGAATTATTGTCATTTTTGCTTACAGTGTCTTGGATTCGACTCCAGAGACCCCGGAATATCTCCCATAAGTTACCATGGGAAAACGCAATCCAGTGTGTAGACCAATCTAATAAGTTTAGAAAGCTGAAATTTTGCAAGATTATAGAACTTTTCTCATAACCAACTATAAAAATCGAAAATTTTTAAATTGTAAATTTTAGGGGTTGTTTTAACCCCATTTGGACATTAAAGTTTAATAATTTTTTAGGTACTACGGGTTGAGCTAGGAAGCTGCAATTTTAAAATTATTTACAGAATAGTGCATTTTCACAAATAAACATTTCAATCTCTCCATATATATATTGCGGCAACCGTTAAAAATCTTTAAATTTTAAACAATTAGAAAAATATTATTTTACTTCTAGAAGTGCTACAACTTTAAAATTTGGCTTAAATGTGTAGCATTAGTACCCCATAATGGAGAAAGTGTAAAAGGTTAAAATTGCAACATTTAGGGTTCGTTTTAAACTATTATTTTTACATGTGGGAAAAACGAAAATCGCTGCGTAGGTGAAATCTTTAGAATTAATAGAATATTTGGAATGAAGAAATATCTGTCTGAAAATTGATGTTTTTTCAAGGTGAGATGAAATGCTTGCAGTATTTAACCACCTTCTACTAGTATATATATATATATTTATATTTATATATATATATACACGAGGACATAAATGTTTAGTTACTTCTAGAATAACTAACAGACCTGAGATTTAGCAGGATGGTAGGTCATCGGGTACAACTAATGGGAAAAATCGAAAGTTGCAAAAATATTAATTTGTTAGTGTTATTTTTGATTCCATTTTTGCATTTTAACACCCCATAGGAAAATCATGGAAATCTGTGAAATTCGTAAAATAGCTATTTAAAATTAGTTAAAATTAAGATAGAAATTCGGGACGAAAACCCTACTAATAAATAAGAAACGATAAGATTCATCATTCCAGTATATTAACTTCAAATCGGTGCCGAATTGGTGGAGGACTTTCTTTTTAATCAGAAAAAGGAGATTTTCAACAACTAAATATTTTCCACTATCATGGCAACGTGAACAATGCTTTCAAATGGGAATTGGTAATCTATTGTACAAATTAGCATAGCCACAGGGGCGGATGCAGAGCTAGGCGATCGCCTAATGCCCCGCGTCTTATAGGGACGTCGCGCCTGGTTTCTAAAGACTAACTAGAAAAGAAACGCGTTGATGGTGTTGCGTGAGCAAACGCGCTCGAAACATCGTCTAGAAAGCTTTTGCGGATGTATATTTGGAGAATAGCGTCGAGCGATTAAAAAAACAGATCTGGAGAGAGGAAGAAAGAAACACTGAGCGTGTGCAGTCACGCACGGAATGCCTTCGCGAAGAGAGCAATGAGAAATTGAAAGCCTCCTGTGTCAAGGTTATGAGGTTTTGCGGATGTGTTGGAGATCAAGTCGAACGATGAAAAAGAACTAGTCCATCTCTCACTTGGAAATTCAATTTCAAAACAGAATTTTAATTCCATCGCTTTTTTCTGGACGTAAATTATACGTCGGACGGCGGGATGTGAAGTTCTCGCCAGATGTACAATCTACAACGGAAGACGTAGAGTTAATAAGTCAGCACTGAGTTTTAAAAGTCCCAGCACAAACAGCTATGTATTCATGAATTTTAGGTGATGAAAACGATCGTTGTAAAAGAGAACTGTCGTTTTTGAGGAAAGGTACAGTCGGAGTTCACTGGTCCTCATAATTGGTTTGTAGTTTCCGTGAATCGCCAATAGCTAAGTGGCGTTATCGCAGGGCATTTTATTGTATTCGTGAATCATCATCGTAATTAACATCGTAATTCTAATCTGACTAATATATTTAGTTTAGCGTTATTATATTAAGAAGAATAATTAACCCCATTTTAGTATTAAAATGTCAGGGAGAGATCGGGATAAAGATAGAAAGCTGAATCAGGAGCATTTTGAAGGAAAAGGCATGCTCTTTTGGAAGAACCACAACAAAAGTTTTAAGGATCTTTGAAGATTTTTTTCAAGAACGAATGCAGTGAAAAAACTGATTCTAGTTGAAGCGTTAGTGAGAAAAATGAAAATCTTATTGATGTCAGCTGTGAATATAGAAATGAAAATCTTGCAGACCACAACATAACTGTGCATACTGGTGCTGAAATAGGTGTAATTAATCAAAATATCCCAAAAAGTTGTAATGACTTTGATAAAGTGCTCCGTCAACTTCTACGTCCGCAGAATTGGTTGCCATTGGGGTAGAGCCTAAGGAATTCGTCAATTATGGTGAACTTTGTGAGTGACCCATAATCAATTAAGGAATGTCGTTCGGAAAGGTCCGATTCGCAAATTCACTGAATTATAAAAACGATTTTCAATGAATTTTAGCCACAATTTATTCACATCTTAAGAAAATATTTTATTCTTCATTTATTTCTGATGTTGTCGAATATTTTAATTATTTTCTGATGTTGTAATAGAAATCTTCAACAAAGTTTCGTGTGAAATTAATTTTCGTGTGCCGCGATGAATGAAAAAATCTATAGGTGAGCCGTGAAATATAAAAGGTTGGAGTGCACTGCATTAGGATGCCATTCTTCTAACTTTTGAAACTGAAGCTATTCATTACACCACCTCTTAGATACCCATTAGGTCTTGAAAATAACTCAGTAAAAATCAATGCAATCATTAAATAATGGCAAAGTGATAATATGCATTTGGATAGCACAGTTATTCAGAAGTATTTCTGAAATGGCTGAAAAGATGGATCAACAGGTTTTGAGTCAGCAATATCTGCATCCAACGACCTGGTAGATACTTTGAAGATTCAAGAGGAATTTAGAGAACCGCGATTCCGAATTAAGAAAAAATGTCTAGTTATGAATTTGAGAAAGAATGTACCAACGATTACAAGGAAGTATTCAGGATCCATTGCTTTAATATTATCGTTGATACGATTTGTATGTGTTTAAACCAGTTTTGAGTCGGTAAAAATACATGCTACTAATTTTGGATTTTTGGATTGTATATCAGAGCTTCAAGCCATTGCAACAGAAGAACTTTTGCAACATTGTAAAATCCTCAAAAGCAAACTCGAATTTGAAGGCTCATGTGACATAAATTTCATCGAGATGTACGAAGAACTCGGAATGCTTAGCAGGATTCTTCCACCCAGCACAAATATGAAAGGTGCCTTGAATTTCATAATTAATAATGGCTTAGGTGCGATTTACCCTAACGCGAACATAGCGCTCCGAATAGTTTTGACTATACTAGTTACGGTTGCTTCAGCAGAAATAATTTTTTCTCGACTTAAGCTCATTAAGACGTACTATCTCCGTTCTACCTTGTCTTAAGAAAAATTAAATTCGCTCGCAATTTCATCTAGAGAAAATGATTAAACCAACTCCCTGGATTATTCTGAGCTGATAGAGGAATTTAGTACACATAAGAGTAGTAAACCACTGTTGTAAAAAAGTGAAGATTTTATAGACGGATTCGATGTCAAATTGGTAGTTGTAGAATTATGAACCAAGGACAAATGTTGTCACTACAGTGAACCAATTGCTACTAATCCATTTGAAGACTGGTCCACGATCTACCTTAGAAGCTCATCCTTTATACTGGCAGTAGATATCTAAATAACAAACTCAAGATTTGTTTGCATATTTTCTTCATTAAAATATAAACTCATATTAAGAAATCCTAAGCGTGGGTCTCACAAACTCCAATCGCCTAGGGGCCTCGCACCATCTAAGTCCGCCTCTGAGCGTAGATTTAATGCATTTGAATAGGGAATTAATTTCAACCAACGACGTATACATATGGTGACCTCATAACTTTGAAACACCATATACCGTATATCAAATAAAAAATATTACTCCTTTTAATTATGGCGATATATTATAACAGTAAGGATATTTTGCTTTTAATGAGAATTATTGGACTATTGTAATTCCATTGATTTTAAACTACGACGTAAACTTATAATGACATCATTTGACTAACCCACGAAATTTTTCAAACCGGTTAATATATTTTAATGTTGTGTTTCGTAGTTTATCGAGAAATATTTAACTCTTCTCAACTATGAAATATAGTGGCGTCATAATTATTTCGCGAGATTTTTTTCCAAATACGGTTGGTGATTCCACAAACTATCCTAATTTTTCCATAAATTGTAGTGTAACATATAGGATGGTTTTCTTATTGATGATTATTCTTATTGCTCATTCAGGACGATCCGATTCGCGAATCTTGAAATACGAAAACTTGGAACCGAGCCGATTGCCGGAGAATTTTGAAAGTATGGATAGGTTCCTTAATTTCGCAAAAAATAAGAACTTTATGGGATAACTCTGAATTTATTATTTAAAACATTCGGCTCCGCGTGGCTCAAGTGCTGTTGCCCTGGATACCGCGTTTCTTTATTTACGAGTTTATATATTGGTTTATGGTGATTTCTTTAAGCGCTGCATGATGCAATCATGGACAATTCGTAAGCGTAAACCCTCCGACACTTTTTCAAGATAGGTATAGTCAGAGAAAATCCAAATTTAATATATCTGATACCGAGATGATTTGTTTTCCTCGGAGTGTAATGGCATCCAGAGAAGATGCTTTAATATCTCTATGAAAAGGAGAAATTTCTTCTTCATATATTTTATGAGAAGAGAGCGTAGCAGCATCAGATCACACAAGAGAACCATTTGCTGAAAGTCACGAATCTAACGTAAACATGATGCCAGTATCGATTGGCTCACGTGATGTTAAAGGGAACTCAAATAAAATTCTAGTTAAATAAAAATAAAATTCAAGATATTTGATAAAGTACTTGTTTGTCTTACATGGACTACATAGCCTTAAAATAAAAAAGGATTATCATCATTTTTAACTTTATGGCTTGTAACCGAGGAAAGCACGAGATTTCATATTCCAGTGATCCGCCAAGAAGCGAGGGTAGCGTCATTTAGTCTTACTCGGAGACCAATCGTTATAAACAAAGCGTGCGACAATTGTTCTACGTCTGAGCGAAAAGAAAGTACAACTTTGTGGTATTTTTACCGATCTTTTGTATCTTTCGGGATTAAAATTGTATCCTGCTGTACAATTCCTTACCGTTTCCTACTAGGGACCAAAGTAACCCATGAAAGACGTTCCATGCGTTTCATATTCCTTTAAAAGCAGATATCTCGGGAAAACAGCAGAATTTTCTAACATTAGATATTTGGTCCCAATCTGGTAAAGCATTCCACTTAGTGTACGTTCGGCTGTATGAGGATTCATATTATATCATCAAACGAGCCTAAACGCTCTATATGAATGCCAATGAAAGCCTTATTTTAAGGATCCCAAAAGGCGCTGGAGGGTACATTCTTATCTACCTAATACGTATATTGTTCGTACTATCGTAGAAGCCATTTTTTTTACTTACGATTATAGTTGTTGGTCTATGGAGATTCAAGCACCGACAATTCGCCCATTAAATAACAGACTGACAATGAGAATTTACTTTTATTATAATATAGCTAAACAACAAAATATTTTCACAACTTTTGACTCGGCGTATTCTCGAGGGATTCGCTTCCGCAAAATCCGTTTACACAAGACAATTACGATTGTGAATAAATGGCAAACATTTGAATAATTTTTTCAGCGAAAAAGATTTGAACTGCCTTTCATATTGAAAAACACAATAAGTAAACAAATTCGTTATTAGTTTCTATTCATAAAAATATCGATGCGCGATTAAAATTACAGTTGGCGGCGCTGAATTTGTGTCAATATTTAAAGAAAATTTGTTTGCAACATATGAGGTTAGATGGTATTGGAATAATTTGGACCACGCTTAAAATTACAATTAGCAGTGACAATTTTAAATTTTTATCATAACAATGTAATGAAAACTGTAACTTAATAACATCAATGTACTGAGTATAAATTCAGTGGGATAATGAAAGTATCTCTTAAACTATCCGTTCTATGTAAAATATTTTCATAAAAACTAATAGAAAATTAAATTTTAAATGAAATTAATAATAACTAACAATTATATTAATAAAGCCCTAACGGAGACATTTGGTAAAATCTGAAAACAGACATAAGAAAACTCCACTAACGTTAGACTTATTTTCGCCTAAATCTATTTAGCTGTTGTTTTTTAAATTATACTTAATTATAAAGTTTCGTGTTGATTTAATCAGCAGTTTTTGATTCAGAACGCGCGAAAAAATCCTATCACACGCAGAGTCACGCCAACTCTGGGTGCAAGGGGTGCACGGCCCCCGTGCTCCAAATCATCGGGGGCGCCTTCACTCCAATTTATTAATCTATATATTATTGGAAAGCAACCCATACATACTGAATGGGAGACGCATTTTGCCCTAGCATATCGTACGTTGTAGCACCTATATGAGAGAGCAAGAAAGGAAATTCGATAATATTGGAACAAAATAAAATCTTCCAGGAAAAAATTTACCCTTGAACTCCCGCGATTCGCATTGTTATGCGTTTCTCTCCAAAAAGGACGCAGTGGAGGCGTACGAAAATTGGGGCGCCATAGGAGTCTCGTGTACGGTAGGGTGTAGGTGCGCTGCATTCCCAATAATTATTGCTATCTCGGAAGCCTGCACTTATAATTGCTATCATCGCTGTAGCGAGGACCAGCATGCCGTGGCAGAATTACTTTCGCATATTGCTACTGGCTTTCGACAACTATAAATTGGTAAAGAGTGGGGCTAAAATTTACAACTCAAAAAAGTAAATTGTCAAAGAAGCTCAAAGAGACTGAAAGCGTTAAAAGTGAAAGATGGAGATATGCGAGGTGCGCATTACTACAATAAGTTGTTAGTTCTTGATCGTTTGCCGGTTTCATAAAAGAGGGCAGGGGTTTTCAAAGTCAGGGCCGCGGTCCAATGGTGGGCCACGAAATGTTGAAAATGGGCCGCAAGTCCTTCGCCCACAAAGCATATAGTGCCTAGATGGGTAAAACGGTTATTACCAAATACGCCAAATACCTTCCTTACGAAATTTACCACCTATCCCCGCTGTTATGGCACTTGTCCTGTCTTTCTCAAAAACGGATCTACTGCAGCACCATCTACTTCCTCACTAGTTATTTTCCTAGAAAATGCGAAGCGTATTTTCCAGTTTTATTCTCGAAAATTTTATATCATAGGATACATTGCTTGGAAGGTATTTCCAGAAAATAATCTTTAATTCAAAGAGAAAGTTATATCAGAACCCTATGGTTAATTACAACTAATATAAAATGGAGAAACTTTCTAATAACCATAAAAATAATAAAATGGAAGCACACGCCGGTTTAGGAAAAATTACTCGGCACCAGGGACCACACGCAATCTCACGCACAAACCGGGTTTAGGGAAAATTACTCCATGCCAGAGTCTTTTTCTCACACACGCACGAAACATAAAATCCATTAGTGACCATATGAAACATTTACTAAACAAAAACTCAATCTCATGAGCAAAGAATTTAACTTTTTTCTCCTTAACCAAGAACCTCCTTTTTATGATATAATAGGCATTTAATCATCCATTAAAACCTAAAGGGTACAACCAAAAATCACGTAAGAGCTGTTTCAATAATACAACTGGAACATAATTTTAAAAAACAAATCTATAAATCAACTTTCCAGCCCCTATTACAAACTCATCAAGCATATAATATTAAAAGACTTTATATTTGATAGCCGAGAGGAAAATTCTGTTGTCATCACGTAATCAATCAGCATGATTATTTTGATAAAGTTAACTATTAATTGAAAGGCGTGTTCGAGTAAGACCTCTTAGCGCTGAATAAAATGTTAATTAAATGAAAGATTGAAATTATCCGCTGGCATAAAGGTCGTGGACGGGCATGTGTGCATAATGCACGTAAAACTAAGAATATTTTATGAATCAGTCGAGGAACACAATAAGTTTCTAATTCTACGCAACACGTGTGGAAATAATTTCTCCTTAACCGATTGAAAGTATTTCAAAACCAAATTATTATAGGCACTTTTATCAACTTTACTTCATAAATAAATAAATATATATATATATATATATATATATATATATATATAAAATGGACACAATTAAAAATGGTTGCAACATCATCTAAAATTTTCAAAAATATTAAAACCGAAATGTTTTATTTTTTGTTATAATGAATTTGACTCGAAATATATCAATGGTCGGCTCAAGGTTGAAAGGGCAATCTCCCCTCCTCTTCGACTATCCCGTTTCCCTCAACTGGCTGCTTTGTCAAATTCATTCCGTGCAAAATTCCTTGTTCCTTATCCGAGGAATAAGTGTCGGCATAGCAAGGGAAAGTAAGATTTTGATAGGGTAGGGATTTTTAAAATACAGCCAAACTCCGATTATCCGAACTTATCGGGGCCAAGGGTGGAACGAACCAAAAAGAAACAAATTTAAAAAACAGAATTAAAATAGCATTAGAGCTAATAAAATATGAAAATGCTCAAGGTGCATATAACATACCTAGTGAACTGCTTAAACCCATTGGCTCTAAATCTAAAGATACGTTTTACTCTGTATTAAATGAAATATAGAAAATAGGTTATCTGCCTCAGATATTTCAAACGTGTTTAATGGTGCCTATACCAAAAATAAATTTAAAAATCACAGAACAATTAGTCTTTTATCACACACTTCTAAAATTGAAAAAATGATCTTTAAGAGAATAATAGAAAGCAAAATTAATGAAAACCTGAGAAGCGATCAATTTGGGTTTAACCGGAACATTGGAACGAGGGAGGCAATATTGAACCTGTGGATCATAATAGAAAGAGCACTAGAGATAAAGAGGAAAGTATTTCTGGCTTTTTAGACGTAGAGAAAGAATTTGATCGACTTAAATGATAGATAACGTTAAACCTCTTAAAACGATTGCCTTGGGCATAACGATCATTTATGGATCATTTTAAGCTAATATGTATTTTTCTTTTTTATAATCTATACTGAAAAGTATAAAATAAATTTTTGAATCTCAGAAAATTTCTGGAACTTAAGAAAAATTTCAGCAGATTCCATCATGAATGACTTTATCAAGGTGCTTAACTACATGGGACGTAGTGGTAATTTAGTGGACATGCATTTTTAAAAAGCAATTCGTCATGAAATATAAAGAAAAAGTTCATAACATCCAGAAATGTTGTTAGACTACAAATTTTATTTTCTACATTTCTGTACGCGTTATAAAAAACAGATTTACATTAAATAATAATTTATATTTTAGTATGTTCTAATTTTCCATCTGTATTATAAACAAAAATCCAAAATAAAAATTGGCAATAGCGACACTAAAGAATCCAAAAATCACCAAGGATTCAGAAAGGCTGATCTTTGTCTCCTCTACCATGTAATATGTACATAGAATTAGGTATTACGCACCTAAAAGATAAAATACGGAGTTTTTTAAAATAAATTGAACTTCATTAATGACACTATGATTCGAAAATAATATTGCCATAATCACGGTCTCGGAGCTTAATTTATCAGCCAAGAAAGAGTGAGAATAGAGATATATGGCTTCAGCTTGAAGAAAGTAAATCATTTATATAATTATTTAGAGAGTGCAATAAGAACAGACAGAAGGAGATATCAAGAAATAAAATTGATGGAATAATAGAAACTATGCAGAAAGGCATAGGCTGTAATTTTGGGAATAACTTTTGAAACAGAAAAAATTCTGCTATGACCGAGAATCGAACCCGGGTCTTCAACTTGCCGGGAGGATATTCTACAACTGAACTACCTTAGCAGATAATCTTTGCTGTTTCTGCACGCGGGTGTTGGGACTGGTTGATACTAGCTTGGCTAGCCCGGACCCAACTAAGAAAAACACCCGCGTCCAAAACAGGAAAGATTGTCTGCTAAAATAGTTCAGTGGTTAAATATCCGCCCGGCAAGTGGAAGACCCGGGTTCGATTCCCGGTAATTGCAGAAAATTTTCTGTTTGAAAAGGTATTCCCAAGAAATAAAATAAAAGGTTAAAAGGCTTTCTACGGACAGAAAAATACAGCCAATAATATAATTATAAAGATAAGGAACATATTTGTGAAAATTTCTATCTGGAGTGTAGTACTTTAAAAATATAAAAGAAAAGAAGATATAAGTGGATTTTAAACTCCGGGAAAATTCAATAACAAAAATACCAGAAGGGAAAATAGAAGAAAAAAAAACCCGAGGTCGACCAAGATATCAATATATAAAACCGATCCAGATTTATATTGGGGCAGAATGCTGCGAATGTGTACAAGAGTCTGGCACAACGATGAGAAGAATGGCGGGTTGGACCAATCGTCAAGATTGTGAAAGAAGAAGACGGGACCAATCCAAATATCGAAGCGTAAGTTTTTATGAAACGTGCAGCAATGTAGCAATTTAAAATTTATTTCGGATAAATGATCATTGAAAGATCGTCGTCCGGATAATCCGAGTTGTATCGGGTAGGTATGTCGGGAGAGGCGGATGCAAGAGTGAGGATCTGGGTGTTCCTCGTCTAAACCCTTTACGCATTGAATTTCTTAAAAATGGTTAATTTAAAACTGCTGAAACGATTATAAAATAGCCCAAAGAATGCAAGATATTTCTCCTAAAAATGACACGGCGTTTGACAAACGGACGATAAGCGAGGTAAACCCAAATTAAAACAATTCAAAATTGATAAATTAATACAATAAACACACTAAAAATCCTACAACAAAAGTTTAACTTATAAAGGATAAAATAAATTTATCGAAATACAACTAAATCATATTGTCTCATATCGACTCAAAAGTATTACCATAATGTGAAGTGCAGATATTGTGAATTCGGAAACCAAAGAAAATGTGACTTTGGCAGACAGATTTCCCAATAAAACTTTACGTTACAATAAAAATAATAATATTTGTTAGTAAGCTATAACAAAAAATCACCAAATAAAATTTTGATATTATCGTAATTATAACTAAAAATTAGAACATACTAAAATATAAATTATTATTTATTGTAAATCGGTTTTTCATAAAGCGCACAGAAATGTAGAAAACAAAATTTTGAGTCTAACAACTTTTCTGGAAATTATGAACTATTTCTTTATATTTCATGTAGAATAGCTTTTTAAAAATGCATGTCCACTAAATTAACACTACGTCCCATGTAGTTAAGCACCTTGATAACGTAATTCATGATGGAATATGCTGAAATTTTTCTTAAGTTCCAGAAATTTTCTGAGATTATAAAATTATTTTATACTATTCAGTATAGTTTATAAAAAAGAAAAATACATGTTATCTTAAAATGAACCATAAGCATTAAAAATCGCTGCAAACAATTATTTGATGAAATAAGACGATCCATAGAAATCCACTACCCTACCTTACGCACCGCAGTCCGTGGAAGAGGACCCTCTTCGTCGACAAGTCCACAAGGGTCCATCAGCGTCGGCGCCTCCTCGGGGATGCTCTGCTCAGGATTCCAGATATCCTAACAGTTGCACACTTCACCCGCAAATGAGCTTTGCAACCGTCTCCTTGCACTAGTGATTCAGGGAAATTCTAAAAGGAGCGGTCGTCTAATTCTGTGCGCATGCGCGATGGACCACCCATTCCATTCCCTTTGCGGAAAAATCTCTCTCCTTTTTTTATGCCGGATGAATCTCATTGGCTCCCCATAAATTCTATTTTCTCACTCGGGAAAAAAAAAACAAAAATTCTATAGATTCTAATTCGGTGGATAAATTTTTAATAAACTCGCAATAACGAACTATGCAAAATAATTTCACAAGCAATGAAATTTAATCGTCAAGTATAAGATAGGTTCTTTAGAATAAACACTTAGACTGTAACACTCGGTTGCTAGCTGAATATCCGCCGTCGAATAAATAATCTACGGATAGAATAATACAGCCAAAAACATAATTATAAATATAAGGAACATAATTGTTGAAATTTATACCTGGAGGGTAGCGCTGTAAACAGGGTCAGCTCTAGATATTTTGGCGCCCCGGGCAAGAAACTCCCATTCGTAGATTTTCATAAGATATATAAAAAAATTTGAATTAAAATACTGCTCCGTAAAATAATTGACAACGAAAAATCAAGACGAATTTCGGCTATATTCTCTCCTGTCCCGCGATTTAAATGAGTATCCAATATTCATTCACTTGCAAATAACACATAGAGAGCTGGTCGGGTTAGCGCCCACGATGCTTGGGCGTCCCGCCAGCCGCCCGTCTCGCTGGTACCTCGGGCCAGCCCTGACTGTAAGGCCCAGAAACAGGGACGTTTCCAAAACCGGAGGAAAAGCGTCCAGTGGCTTTCGAAATGTTGTGATGGAGAAGGTCGTGGAGGATCTCGTGGAAGAAAGGAATTTCTACATAAGTTTTGGAAATAAGGAATGAACAGAGAATACGTCAAAATATAAAAGAAAAGACGATATAAGTGGATTTTAAACTCCTGGAAAATTCAAAAACAAAAATACCAGAAGGGAAAATAGAAGAAAAAAAACCCGAGGTCGACCAAGATATCAATATATAAAACCGATCCAGATTTATATTGGGGCAGAATGCTGCGAATGTTTACAAGAGTCTGGCACAACGATGAGAAGTATGGCGGGTTGGACCAATCGTCAAGATTGTGAAAGAAGACGACGGGACCAATCCAAATATCGAAGCGTAAGTTTTTATGAAACGTGCAGCAATGTAGCAATTTAAAATTTATTTCGGATAAATGATCATTGAAAGATCGTCGTCCGGATAATCCGAGTTGTATCGGGTAGGTATGTCGGGAGAGGAGGATGCAAGAGTGAGGATCTGGGTGTTCCTCGTCTAAACCCTTTACGCATTGAATTTCTTAAAAATGGTTAATTTAAAACTGCTGAAACGATTATAAAAAAGCTCAAAGAATGCAAGATATTTCTCCTAAAAATGACACAAAAGAACAAATATAAAAATGGTTTTTTCACATGAGCGAAAATCAATCACGGCGTTTTACAAACGGACGATAAGCGAGGTAAACCCAAATTAAAACAATTCAAAATTGATAAATTAATACAATAAACACACTAAAAATCGTACAACAAAAGTTTAACTTATAAAGGATAAAATAAATTTATCGAAATACAACTAAATCATATTGTCTCATATCGACTCAAAAGTATTAACAAAATGTCAAGTGCAGATATTGTGAATTCGGAAACCAAAGAAAATGTGACTTTGGCAGACAGATTTCCCAATAAAACTTTACGTTACAATAAAAATAATAATATTTGTTAGTAAGCTATAACAAAAAATCACCAAATAAAATTTTGATATTATCGTAATTATAACTAAAAATTAGAACATACTAAAATATAAATTATTATTTATTGTAAATCGGTTTTTCATAAAGCGCACAGAAATGTAGAAAACAAAATTTTGAGTCTAACAACTTTTCTGGAAATTATGAACTATTTCTTTATATTTCATGTAGAATAGCTTTTTAAAAATGCATGTCCACTAAATTAACACTACGTCCCATGTAGTTAAGCACCTTGATAACGTAATTCATGATGGAATATGCTGAAATTTTTCTTAAGTTCCAGAAATTTTCTGAGATTATAAAATTATTTTATACTATTCAGTATAGTTTATAAAAAAGAAAAATACATGTTATCTTAAAATGAACCATAAGCATTAAAAATCGCTGCAAACAATTATTTGATGAAATAAGACGATCCATAGAAATCCACTACCCTACCTTACGCACCGCAGTCCGTGGAAGAGGACCCTCTTCGTCGACAAGTCCACAAGGGTCCATCAGCGTCGGCGCCTCCTCGGGGATGCTCTGCTCAGGATTCCAGATATCCTAACAGTTGCACACTTCACCCGCAAATGAGCTTTGCAACCGTCTCCTTGCACTAGTGATTCAGGGAAATTCTAAAAGGAGCGGTCGTCTAATTCTGTGCGCATGCGCGATGGACCACCCATTCCATTCCCTTTGCGGAAAAATCTCTCTCCTTTTTTTATGCCGGATGAATCTCATTGGCTCCCCATAAATTCTATTTTCTCACTCGGGAAAAAAAAACAAAAATTCTATAGATTCTAATTCGGTGGATAAATTTTTAATAAACTCGCAATAACGAACTATGCAAAATAATTTCACAAGCAATGAAATTTAATCGTCAAGTATAAGATAGGTTCTTTAGAATAAACACTTAGACTGTAACACTCGGTTGCTAGCTGAATATCCGCCGTCGAATAAATAATCTACGGATAGAATAATACAGCCAAAAACATAATTATAAATATAAGGAACATAATTGTTGAAATTTATACCTGGAGGGTAGCGCTGTAAACAGGGTCAGCTCTAGATATTTTGGCGCCCCGGGCAAGAAACTCCCATTCGTAGATTTTCATAAGATATATAAAAAAATTTGAATTAAAATACTGCTCCGTAAAATAATTAACAACGAAAAATCTAGACGAATTTCGGCTATATTCTCTCCTGTCCCGCGATTTAAATGAGTATCCAATATTCATTTACTTGCAAATAACACATAGAGAGCTGGTCGGGCTAGCGCCCACGATGCTTGGGCGTCCCGCCAGCCGCCCGTCTCGCTGGTACCTCGGGCCAGCCCTGACTGTAAGGCCCTGAAACAGGGACGTTTCCAAAACCGGAGGAAAAGCGTCCAGTGGCTTTCGAAATGTTGTGATGGAGAAGGTCGTGGAGGATCTCGTGGAAGAAAGGAATTTCTACATAAGTTTTGGAAAGAATGAATGAACAGAGACGACGTCAAAATATAAAAGAAAAGACGATATAAGTAGATTTTAAACTCCAGGAAAAATTCAATAACAAAAATACCAGAAGGGAAAATAGAAGAAAAAAAACCCGTGGTCGACCAAGATATCAATATATAAAACCGATCCAGATTTATATTGGGGCAGAATGCTGCGAATGTGTACAAGAGTCTGGCACAACGATGAGAAGAATGGCGGGTTGGACCAATCGTCAAGATTGTGAAAGAAGAAGACGGGACCAATCCAAATATCGAAGCGTAAGTTTTTATGAAACGTGCAGCAATGTAGCAATTTAAAATTTATTTCGGATAAATGATCATTGAAAGATCGTCGTCCGGATAATCCGAGTTGTATCGGGTAGGTATGTCGGGAGAGGCGGATGCAAGAGTGAGGATCTGGGTGTTCCTCGTCTAAACCCTTTACGCATTGAATTTCTTAAAAATGGTTAATTTAAAACTGCTGAAACGATTATAAAAAAGCTCAAAGAATGCAAGATATTTCTCCTAAAAATGACACAAAAGAACAAATATAAAAATGGTTTTTTCACATGAGCGAAAATCAATCACGGCGTTTTACAAACGGACGATAAGCGAGGTAAACCCAAATTAAAACAATTCAAAATTGATAAATTAATACAATAAACACACTAAAAATCGTACAACAAAAGTTTAACTTATAAAGGATAAAATAAATTTATCGAAATACAACTAAATCATATTGTCTCATATCGACTCAAAAGTATTAACAAAATGTCAAGTGCAGATATTGTGAATTCGGAAACCAAAGAAAATGTGACTTTGGCAGACAGATTTCCCAATAAAACTTTAAGTTACAATAAAAATAGCAATATTTGTTAGTAAGCTATAACAAAAAATCACCAAATAAAATTTTGATATTATCGTAATTATAACTAAAAATTAGAACATACTAAAATATAAATTATTATTTATTGTAAATCTGTTTTTCATAAAGCGCACAGAAATGTAGAAAACAAAATTTTGAGTCTAACAACTTTTCTGGAAATTATGAACTATTTCTTTATATTTCATGTAGAATAGCTTTTTAAAAATGCATGTCCACTAAATTAACACTACGTCCCATGTAGTTAAGCACCTTGATAACGTTATTCATGATGAAATCTGCTGAAATTTTTCTTAAGTTCCAGAAATTTTCTTAGATTAAAAAATTATTTTATACTTTTTAGTATAGTTTATAAAAAAGAAAAATACATGTTATCTTAAAATGAACCATAAGCATTAAAAATCGCTGCAAACAATTATTTGAAGAAATAAAACGATCCATAGAAATCCACTACCCTACCTTAGGCACCGCAGTCCGTGGAAGAGTACCCTCTTCGTCGACAAGTCCACAAGGGTCCATCAGCGTCGGCGCCTCCTCGGGGATGCTCTCCTCAGGATTCCAGATATCCTAACAGTTGCACACTTCACCCGCAAATGAGCTTTGCAACCGTCTCCTTGCACTAGTGATTCAGGGAAATTCTAAAAGGAGCGGTCGTCTAATTCTGTGCGCATGCGCGATGGACCACCCATTCCATTCCCTTTGCGGAAAAATCTCTCTCCTTTTTTTATGCCGGATGAATCTCATTGGCTCCCCTTAAATTCTATTTTCTCACTCGGGAAAAAAAAATCAAAAATTCTATAGATTCTAATTCGGTGGATAAATTTTTAATAAACTCGCAATAACGAGCTATGCAAAAAAATTTCACAAGCAATGAAATTTAATCGTCAAGTATAAGAAAGGTTCTTTAGAATAAACACTTAGACTGTAACACTCGGTTGCTAGCTGAATATCCGCCGTCGAATAAATAATCTACGGATAGAATAATACAGCCAAAAACATAATTATAAATATAAGGAACATAATTGTTGAAATTTATACCTGGAGGGTAGCGCTGTAAACAGGGTCAGCTCTAGATATTTTGGCGCCCCGGGCAAGAAACTCCCATTCGTAGATTTTCATAAGATATATAAAAAAATTTGAATTAAAATACTGCTCCGTAAAATAATTGACAACGAAAAATCAAGACGAATTTCGGCTATATTCTCTCCTGTCCCGCGATTTAAATGAGTATCCAATATTCATTCACTTGCAAATAACACATAGAGAGCTGGTCGGGTTAGCGCCCACGATGCTTGGGCGTCCCGCCAGCCGCCCGTCTCGCTGGTACCTCGGGCCAGCCCTGACTGTAAGGCCCAGAAACAGGGACGTTTCCAAAACCGGAGGAAAAGCGTCCAGTGGCTTTCGAAATGTTGTGATGGAGAAGGTCGTGGAGGATCTCGTGGAAGAAAGGAATTTCTACATAAGTTTTGGAAATAAGGAATGAACAGAGAATACGTCAAAATATAAAAGAAAAGACGATATAAGTGGATTTTAAACTCCTGGAAAATTCAAAAACAAAAATACCAGAAGGGAAAATAGAAGAAAAAAAACCCGAGGTCGACCAAGATATCAATATATAAAACCGATCCAGATTTATATTGGGGCAGAATGCTGCGAATGTTTACAAGAGTCTGGCACAACGATGAGAAGTATGGCGGGTTGGACCAATCGTCAAGATTGTGAAAGAAGACGACGGGACCAATCCAAATATCGAAGCGTAAGTTTTTATGAAACGTGCAGCAATGTAGCAATTTAAAATTTATTTCGGATAAATGATCATTGAAAGATCGTCGTCCGGATAATCCGAGTTGTATCGGGTAGGTATGTCGGGAGAGGAGGATGCAAGAGTGAGGATCTGGGTGTTCCTCGTCTAAACCCTTTACGCATTGAATTTCTTAAAAATGGTTAATTTAAAACTGCTGAAACGATTATAAAAAAGCTCAAAGAATGCAAGATATTTCTCCTAAAAATGACACAAAAGAACAAATATAAAAATGGTTTTTTCACATGAGCGAAAATCAATCACGGCGTTTTACAAACGGACGATAAGCGAGGTAAACCCAAATTAAAACAATTCAAAATTGATAAATTAATACAATAAACACACTAAAAATCGTACAACAAAAGTTTAACTTATAAAGGATAAAATAAATTTATCGAAATACAACTAAATCATATTGTCTCATATCGACTCAAAAGTATTAACAAAATGTCAAGTGCAGATATTGTGAATTCGGAAACCAAAGAAAATGTGACTTTGGCAGACAGATTTCCCAATAAAACTTTACGTTACAATAAAAATAATAATATTTGTTAGTAAGCTATAACAAAAAATCACCAAATAAAATTTTGATATTATCGTAATTATAACTAAAAATTAGAACATACTAAAATATAAATTATTATTTATTGTAAATCGGTTTTTCATAAAGCGCACAGAAATGTAGAAAACAAAATTTTGAGTCTAACAACTTTTCTGGAAATTATGAACTATTTCTTTATATTTCATGTAGAATAGCTTTTTAAAAATGCATGTCCACTAAATTAACACTACGTCCCATGTAGTTAAGCACCTTGATAACGTAATTCATGATGGAATATGCTGAAATTTTTCTTAAGTTCCAGAAATTTTCTGAGATTATAAAATTATTTTATACTATTCAGTATAGTTTATAAAAAAGAAAAATACATGTTATCTTAAAATGAACCATAAGCATTAAAAATCGCTGCAAACAATTATTTGATGAAATAAGACGATCCATAGAAATCCACTACCCTACCTTACGCACCGCAGTCCGTGGAAGAGGACCCTCTTCGTCGACAAGTCCACAAGGGTCCATCAGCGTCGGCGCCTCCTCGGGGATGCTCTGCTCAGGATTCCAGATATCCTAACAGTTGCACACTTCACCCGCAAATGAGCTTTGCAACCGTCTCCTTGCACTAGTGATTCAGGGAAATTCTAAAAGGAGCGGTCGTCTAATTCTGTGCGCATGCGCGATGGACCACCCATTCCATTCCCTTTGCGGAAAAATCTCTCTCCTTTTTTTATGCCGGATGAATCTCATTGGCTCCCCATAAATTCTATTTTCTCACTCGGGAAAAAAAAACAAAAATTCTATAGATTCTAATTCGGTGGATAAATTTTTAATAAACTCGCAATAACGAACTATGCAAAATAATTTCACAAGCAATGAAATTTAATCGTCAAGTATAAGATAGGTTCTTTAGAATAAACACTTAGACTGTAACACTCGGTTGCTAGCTGAATATCCGCCGTCGAATAAATAATCTACGGATAGAATAATACAGCCAAAAACATAATTATAAATATAAGGAACATAATTGTTGAAATTTATACCTGGAGGGTAGCGCTGTAAACAGGGTCAGCTCTAGATATTTTGGCGCCCCGGGCAAGAAACTCCCATTCGTAGATTTTCATAAGATATATAAAAAAATTTGAATTAAAATACTGCTCCGTAAAATAATTAACAACGAAAAATCTAGACGAATTTCGGCTATATTCTCTCCTGTCCCGCGATTTAAATGAGTATCCAATATTCATTTACTTGCAAATAACACATAGAGAGCTGGTCGGGCTAGCGCCCACGATGCTTGGGCGTCCCGCCAGCCGCCCGTCTCGCTGGTACCTCGGGCCAGCCCTGACTGTAAGGCCCTGAAACAGGGACGTTTCCAAAACCGGAGGAAAAGCGTCCAGTGGCTTTCGAAATGTTGTGATGGAGAAGGTCGTGGAGGATCTCGTGGAAGAAAGGAATTTCTACATAAGTTTTGGAAAGAATGAATGAACAGAGACGACGTCAAAATATAAAAGAAAAGACGATATAAGTAGATTTTAAACTCCAGGAAAAATTCAATAACAAAAATACCAGAAGGGAAAATAGAAGAAAAAAAACCCGTGGTCGACCAAGATATCAATATATAAAACCGATCCAGATTTATATTGGGGCAGAATGCTGCGAATGTGTACAAGAGTCTGGCACAACGATGAGAAGAATGGCGGGTTGGACCAATCGTCAAGATTGTGAAAGAAGAAGACGGGACCAATCCAAATATCGAAGCGTAAGTTTTTATGAAACGTGCAGCAATGTAGCAATTTAAAATTTATTTCGGATAAATGATCATTGAAAGATCGTCGTCCGGATAATCCGAGTTGTATCGGGTAGGTATGTCGGGAGAGGCGGATGCAAGAGTGAGGATCTGGGTGTTCCTCGTCTAAACCCTTTACGCATTGAATTTCTTAAAAATGGTTAATTTAAAACTGCTGAAACGATTATAAAAAAGCTCAAAGAATGCAAGATATTTCTCCTAAAAATGACACAAAAGAACAAATATAAAAATGGTTTTTTCACATGAGCGAAAATCAATCACGGCGTTTTACAAACGGACGATAAGCGAGGTAAACCCAAATTAAAACAATTCAAAATTGATAAATTAATACAATAAACACACTAAAAATCGTACAACAAAAGTTTAACTTATAAAGGATAAAATAAATTTATCGAAATACAACTAAATCATATTGTCTCATATCGACTCAAAAGTATTAACAAAATGTCAAGTGCAGATATTGTGAATTCGGAAACCAAAGAAAATGTGACTTTGGCAGACAGATTTCCCAATAAAACTTTAAGTTACAATAAAAATAGCAATATTTGTTAGTAAGCTATAACAAAAAATCACCAAATAAAATTTTGATATTATCGTAATTATAACTAAAAATTAGAACATACTAAAATATAAATTATTATTTATTGTAAATCTGTTTTTCATAAAGCGCACAGAAATGTAGAAAACAAAATTTTGAGTCTAACAACTTTTCTGGAAATTATGAACTATTTCTTTATATTTCATGTAGAATAGCTTTTTAAAAATGCATGTCCACTAAATTAACACTACGTCCCATGTAGTTAAGCACCTTGATAACGTTATTCATGATGAAATCTGCTGAAATTTTTCTTAAGTTCCAGAAATTTTCTTAGATTAAAAAATTATTTTATACTTTTCAGTATAGTTTATAAAAAAGAAAAATACATGTTATCTTAAAATGAACCATAAGCATTAAAAATCGCTGCAAACAATTATTTGAAGAAATAAAACGATCCATAGAAATCCACTACCCTACCTTAGGCACCGCAGTCCGTGGAAGAGTACCCTCTTCGTCGACAAGTCCACAAGGGTCCATCAGCGTCGGCGCCTCCTCGGGGATGCTCTCCTCAGGATTCCAGATATCCTAACAGTTGCACACTTCACCCGCAAATGAGCTTTGCAACCGTCTCCTTGCACTAGTGATTCAGGGAAATTCTAAAAGGAGCGGTCGTCTAATTCTGTGCGCATGCGCGATGGACCACCCATTCCATTCCCTTTGCGGAAAAATCTCTCTCCTTTTTTTATGCCGGATGAATCTCATTGGCTCCCCTTAAATTCTATTTTCTCACTCGGGAAAAAAAAATCAAAAATTCTATAGATTCTAATTCGGTGGATAAATTTTTAATAAACTCGCAATAACGAGCTATGCAAAAAAATTTCACAAGCAATGAAATTTAATCGTCAAGTATAAGAAAGGTTCTAGAGATTAAACACTTAGACTGTAACACTCGGTTGCTAGCTGAATATCCGCCGTCGAATAAATAATCTACGGATAGAATAATACAGCCAAAAACATAATTATAAATATAAGGAACATAATTGTTGAAATTTATACCTGGAGGGTAGCGCTGTAAACAGGGTCAGCCCTAGATATTTTGGCGCCCCGGGAAAGAAACTCCGATTCGTAGATTTTAATAAGATATTAAAAAATTTGAGTTAAAATACTGCTCCGTAAAATAATTGACAACGAAAAATCAAGACGAATTTCGGCTATATTCTCTCCTGTCCCGCGATTTAAATGAGTATCCAATATTCATTTACTTGCAAATAACACATAGAGAGCTGGTCGGGCTAGCGCCCACGATGCTTGGGCGTCCCGCCAGCCGCCCGTCTCGCTGGTACCTCGGGCCAGCCCTGACTGTAAGGCCCTGAAACAGGGACGTTTCCAAAACCGGAGGAAAAGCGTCCAGTGGCTTTCGAAATGTTGTGATGGAGAAGGTCGTGGAGGATCTCGTGGAAGAAAGGAATTTCTACATAAGTTTTGGAAAGAATGAATGAACAGAGACGACGTCAAAATATAAAAGAAAAGACGATATAAGTAGATTTTAAACTCCAGGAAAAATTCAATAACAAAAATACCAGAAGGGAAAATAGAAGAAAAAAAACCCGTGGTCGACCAAGATATCAATATATAAAACCGATCCAGATTTATATTGGGGCAGAATGCTGCGAATGTGTACAAGAGTCTGGCACAACGATGAGAAGAATGGCGGGTTGGACCAATCGTCAAGATTGTGAAAGAAGAAGACGGGACCAATCCAAATATCGAAGCGTAAGTTTTTATGAAACGTGCAGCAATGTAGCAATTTAAAATTTATTTCGGATAAATGATCATTGAAAGATCGTCGTCCGGATAATCCGAGTTGTATCGGGTAGGTATGTCGGGAGAGGCGGATGCAAGAGTGAGGATCTGGGTGTTCCTCGTCTAAACCCTTTACGCATTGAATTTCTTAAAAATGGTTAATTTAAAACTGCTGAAACGATTATAAAAAAGCTCAAAGAATGCAAGATATTTCTCCTAAAAATGACACAAAGAACAAATATAAAAATGGTTTTTTCACATGAGCGAAAATCAATCACGGCGTTTTACAAACGGACGATAAGCGAGGTAAACCCAAATTAAAACAATTCAAAATTGATAAATTAATACAATAAACACACTAAAAATCGTACAACAAAAGTTTAACTTATAAAGGATAAAATAAATTTATCGAAATACAACTAAATCATATTGTCTCATATCGACTCAAAAGTATTAACAAAATGTCAAGTGCAGATATTGTGAATTCGGAAACCAAAGAAAATGTGACTTTGGCAGACAGATTTCCCAATAAAACTTTAAGTTACAATAAAAATAGCAATATTTGTTAGTAAGCTATAACAAAAAATCACCAAATAAAATTTTGATATTATCGTAATTATAACTAAAAATTAGAACATACTAAAATATAAATTATTATTTATTGTAAATCTGTTTTTCATAAAGCGCACAGAAATGTAGAAAACAAAATTTTGAGTCTAACAACTTTTCTGGAAATTATGAACTATTTCTTTATATTTCATGTAGAATAGCTTTTTAAAAATGCATGTCCACTAAATTAACACTACGTCCCATGTAGTTAAGCACCTTGATAACGTTATTCATGATGAAATCTGCTGAAATTTTTCTTAAGTTCCAGAAATTTTCTTAGATTAAAAAATTATTTTATACTTTTCAGTATAGTTTATAAAAAAGAAAAATACATGTTATCTTAAAATGAACCATAAGCATTAAAAATCGCTGCAAACAATTATTTGAAGAAATAAAACGATCCATAGAAATCCACTACCCTACCTTAGGCACCGCAGTCCGTGGAAGAGTACCCTCTTCGTCGACAAGTCCACAAGGGTCCATCAGCGTCGGCGCCTCCTCGGGGATGCTCTCCTCAGGATTCCAGATATCCTAACAGTTGCACACTTCACCCGCAAATGAGCTTTGCAACCGTCTCCTTGCACTAGTGATTCAGGGAAATTCTAAAAGGAGCGGTCGTCTAATTCTGTGCGCATGCGCGATGGACCACCCATTCCATTCCCTTTGCGGAAAAATCTCTCTCCTTTTTTTATGCCGGATGAATCTCATTGGCTCCCCTTAAATTCTATTTTCTCACTCGGGAAAAAAAAATCAAAAATTCTATAGATTCTAATTCGGTGGATAAATTTTTAATAAACTCGCAATAACGAGCTATGCAAAAAAATTTCACAAGCAATGAAATTTAATCGTCAAGTATAAGAAAGGTTCTTTAGAATAAACACTTAGACTGTAACACTCGGTTGCTAGCTGAATATCCGCCGTCGAATAAATAATCTACGGATAGAATAATACAGCCAAAAACATAATTATAAATATAAGGAACATAATTGTTGAAATTTATACCTGGAGGGTAGCGCTGTAAACAGGGTCAGCCCTAGATATTTTGGCGCCCCGGGAAAGAAACTCCGATTCGTAGATTTTAATAAGATATTAAAAAATTTGAGTTAAAATACTGCTCCGTAAAATAATTGACAACGAAAAATCAAGACGAATTTCGGCTATATTCTCTCCTGTCCCGCGATTTAAATGAGTATCCAATATTCATTTACTTGCAAATAACACATAGAGAGCTGGTCGGGCTAGCGCTCACGATGCTTGGGCGTCCCGCCAGCCGCCCGTCTCGCTGGTACCTCGGGCCAGCCCTGACTGTAAGGCCCTGAAACAGGGACGTTTCCAAAACCGGAGGAAAAGCGTCCAGTGGCTTTCGAAATGTTGTGATGGAGAAGGTCGTGGAGGATCTCGTGGAAGAAAGGAATTTCTACATAAGTTTTGGAAAGAATGAATGAACAGAGACGACGTCAAAATATAAAAGAAAAGACGATATAAGTAGATTTTAAACTCCAGGAAAAATTCAATAACAAAAATACCAGAAGGGAAAATAGAAGAAAAAAAACCCGTGGTCGACCAAGATATCAATATATAAAACCGATCCAGATTTATATTGGGGCAGAATGCTGCGAATGTGTACAAGAGTCTGGCACAACGATGAGAAGAATGGCGGGTTGGACCAATCGTCAAGATTGTGAAAGAAGAAGACGGGACCAATCCAAATATCGAAGCGTAAGTTTTTATGAAACGTGCAGCAATGTAGCAATTTAAAATTTATTTCGGATAAATGATCATTGAAAGATCGTCGTCCGGATAATCCGAGTTGTATCGGGTAGGTATGTCGGGAGAGGCGGATGCAAGAGTGAGGATCTGGGTGTTCCTCGTCTAAACCCTTTACGCATTGAATTTCTTAAAAATGGTTAATTTAAAACTGCTGAAACGATTATAAAAAAGCTCAAAGAATGCAAGATATTTCTCCTAAAAATGACACAAAGAACAAATATAAAAATGGTTTTTTCACATGAGCGAAAATCAATCACGGCGTTTTACAAACGGACGATAAGCGAGGTAAACCCAAATTAAAACAATTCAAAATTGATAAATTAATACAATAAACACACTAAAAATCGTACAACAAAAGTTTAACTTATAAAGGATAAAATAAATTTATCGAAATACAACTAAATCATATTGTCTCATATCGACTCAAAAGTATTAACAAAATGTCAAGTGCAGATATTGTGAATTCGGAAACCAAAGAAAATGTGACTTTGGCAGACAGATTTCCCAATAAAACTTTAAGTTACAATAAAAATAGCAATATTTGTTAGTAAGCTATAACAAAAAATCACCAAATAAAATTTTGATATTATCGTAATTATAACTAAAAATTAGAACATACTAAAATATAAATTATTATTTATTGTAAATCTGTTTTTCATAAAGCGCACAGAAATGTAGAAAACAAAATTTTGAATCTAAGAACTTTTCTGGAAATTATGAACTATTTCTTTATATTTCATGTAGAATAGCTTTTTAAAAATGCATGTCCACTAAATTAACACTACGTCCCATGTAGTTAAGCACCTTGATAACGTTATTCATGATGAAATCTGCTGAAATTTTGCTTAAGTTCCAGAAATTTTCTTAGATTAAAAAATTATTTTATACTTTTCAGTATAGTTTATAAAAAAGAAAAATACATGTTATCTTAAAATGAACCATAAGCATTAAAAATCGCTGCAAACAATTATTTGAAGAAATAAAACGATCCATAGAAATCCACTACCCTACCTTAGGCACCGCAGTCCGTGGAAGAGTACCCTCTTCGTCGACAAGTCCACAAGGGTCCATCAGCGTCGGCGCCTCCTCGGGGATGCTCTCCTCAGGATTCCAGATATCCTAACAGTTGCACACTTCACCCGCAAATGAGCTTTGCAACCGTCTCCTTGCACTAGTGATTCAGGGAAATTCTAAAAGGAGCGGTCGTCTAATTCTGTGCGCATGCGCGATGGACCACCCATTCCATTCCCTTTGCGGAAAAATCTCTCTCCTTTTTTTATGCCGGATGAATCTCATTGGCTCCCCTTAAATTCTATTTTCTCACTCGGGAAAAAAAAATCAAAAATTCTATAGATTCTAATTCGGTGGATAAATTTTTAATAAACTCGCAATAACGAGCTATGCAAAAAAATTTCACAAGCAATGAAATTTAATCGTCAAGTATAAGAAAGGTTCTTTAGAATAAACACTTAGACTGTAACACTCGGTTGCTAGCTGAATATCCGCCGTCGAATAAATAATCTACGGATAGAATAATACAGCCAAAAACATAATTATAAATATAAGGAACATAATTGTTGAAATTTATACCTGGAGGGTAGCGCTGTAAACAGGGTCAGCCCTAGATATTTTGGCGCCCCGGGAAAGAAACTCCGATTCGTAGATTTTAATAAGATATTAAAAAATTTGAATTAAAATACTGCTCCGTAAAATAATTGACAACGAAAAATCAAGACGAATTTCGGCTATATTCTCTCCTGTCCCGCGATTTAAATGAGTATCCAATATTCATTCACTTGCAAATAACACATAGAGAGCTGGTCGGGTTAGCGCCCACGATGCTTGGGCGTCCCGCCAGCCGCCCGTCTCGCTGGTACCTCGGGCCAGCCCTGACTGTAAGGCCCAGAAACAGGGACGTTTCCAAAACCGGTGGAAAAGCGTCCAGTGGCTTTCGAAATGTTGTGATGGAGAAGGTCGTGGAGGATCTCGTGGAAGAAAGGAATTTCTACATAAGTTTTGGAAATAAGGAATGAACAGAGACGACGTCAAAATATAAAAGAAAAGACGATATAAGTGGATTTTGAACTCCAGGAAAATTCAAAAACCAAAATACCAGAAGGGAAAATAGAAGAAAAAAAACCCGAGGTCGACCAAGATATCAATATATAAAACCGATCCAGATTTATATTGGGGCAGAATGCTGCGAATGTTTACAAGAGTCTGGCACAACGATGAGAAGTATGGCGGGTTGGACCAATCGTCAAGATTGTGAAAGAAGACGACGGGACCAATCCAAATATCGAAGCGTAAGTTTTTATGAAACGTGCAGCAATGTAGCAATTTAAAATTTATTTCGGATAAATGATCATTGAAAGATCGTCGTCCGGATAATCCGAGTTGTATCGGGTAGGTATGTCGGGAGAGGAGGATGCAAGAGTGAGGATCTGGGTGTTCCTCGTCTAAACCCTTTACGCATTGAATTTCTTAAAAATGGTTAATTTAAAACTGCTGAAACGATTATAAAAAAGCTCAAAGAATGCAAGATATTTCTCCTAAAAATGACACAAAAGAACAAATATAAAAATGGTTTTTTCACATGAGCGAAAATCAATCACGGCGTTTTACAAACGGACGATAAGCGAGGTAAACCCAAATTAAAACAATTCAAAATTGATAAATTAATACAATAAACACACTAAAAATCGTACAACAAAAGTTTAACTTATAAAGGATAAAATAAATTTATCGAAATACAACTAAATCATATTGTCTCATATCGACTCAAAAGTATTAACAAAATGTCAAGTGCAGATATTGTGAATTCGGAAACCAAAGAAAATGTGACTTTGGCAGACAGATTTCCCAATAAAACTTTACGTTACAATAAAAATAATAATATTTGTTAGTAAGCTATAACAAAAAATCACCAAATAAAATTTTGATATTATCGTAATTATAACTAAAAATTAGAACATACTAAAATATAAATTATTATTTATTGTAAATCGGTTTTTCATAAAGCGCACAGAAATGTAGAAAACAAAATTTTGAGTCTAACAACTTTTCTGGAAATTATGAACTATTTCTTTATATTTCATGTAGAATAGCTTTTTAAAAATGCATGTCCACTAAATTAACACTACGTCCCATGTAGTTAAGCACCTTGATAACGTAATTCATGATGGAATATGCTGAAATTTTTCTTAAGTTCCAGAAATTTTCTGAGATTATAAAATTATTTTATACTATTCAGTATAGTTTATAAAAAAGAAAAATACATGTTATCTTAAAATGAACCATAAGCATTAAAAATCGCTGCAAACAATTATTTGATGAAATAAGACGATCCATAGAAATCCACTACCCTACCTTACGCACCGCAGTCCGTGGAAGAGGACCCTCTTCGTCGACAAGTCCACAAGGGTCCATCAGCGTCGGCGCCTCCTCGGGGATGCTCTGCTCAGGATTCCAGATATCCTAACAGTTGCACACTTCACCCGCAAATGAGCTTTGCAACCGTCTTCTTGCACTAGTGATTCAGGGAAATTCTAAAAGGAGCGGTCGTCTAATTCTGTGCGCATGCGCGATGGACCACCCATTCCATTCCCTTTGCGGAAAAATCTCTGTCCTTTTTTTATGCCGGATGAATCTCATTGGCTCCCCATAAATTCTATTTTCTCACTCGGGAAAAAAAACAAAAATTCTATAGATTCTAATTCGGTGGATAAATTTTTAATAAACTCGCAATAACGAACTATGCAAAATAATTTCACAAGCAATGAAATTTAATCGTCAAGTATAAGATAGGTTCTTTAGAATAAACACTTAGACTGTAACACTCGGTTGCTAGCTGAATATCCGCCGTCGAATAAATAATCTACGGATAGAATAATACAGCCAAAAACATAATTATAAATATAAGGAACATAATTGTTGAAATTTATACCTGGAGGGTAGCGCTGTAAACAGGGTCAGCTCTAGATATTTTGGCGCCCCGGGCAAGAAACTCCCATTCGTAGATTTTCATAAGATATATAAAAAAATTTGAATTAAAATACTGCTCCGTAAAATAATTAACAACGAAAAATCTAGACGAATTTCGGCTATATTCTCTCCTGTCCCGCGATTTAAATGAGTATCCAATATTCATTTACTTGCAAATAACACATAGAGAGCTGGTCGGGCTAGCGCCCACGATGCTTGGGCGTCCCGCCAGCCACCCGTCTCGCTGGTACCTCGGGCCAGCCCTGACTGTAAGGCCCTGAAACAGGGACGTTTCCAAAACCGGAGGAAAAGCGTCCAGTGGCTTTCGAAATGTTGTGATGGAGAAGGTCGTGGAGGATCTCGTGGAAGATTGTATTTACCTTGGACAGTATAGTTTAAAATGGGGTGTGCAACCTTTTTTTCCGATTGTGAGTTTCATTAGTATTTCTTAGTACCTCGGCGGGTCGCATTTAAAGTTGTTTCAATTGGTCACAGATGACCCAGATGGTTCGATTGACCGCGTTTGACCTTAACCCTACCCTCCGCCATACGATATAGGACCGGAGAACCCAAGGGCGGATCTAGAACCCTCCCAAGGGGGTAGGGCGATTAAGTACTATTTTTCTCGTACATAGGAAAATTTTCAAATACAACTCCCTATATTCGTCAAAATTATATTCAGGACTTTTTAAAGAGATTATCACAAGAAATAATAGTATAGTATTCTTTCTATCATAAATCCTATTTTGAAAACCACGCATACATTGACCTCCCTTATAATAATCCATATTTTGCGAAAATGATGTATAAGGCTTATGTTTCGCATAATGTAAAAAAGAAAAAATATATTTAAATCGGGTGTCTGTGACATTTTATTAACTTTGTATAGCACTTCTTCACATTTTATTTTAAAAATCACAATAAAAAATCAGGTCGTCGATTGCCAGAATTAGCAAAACTATCTAAAATCTTTTCCGGGTCAAGATCTTGATGTATATGGAGCAACGCCAAACCCACAAGTCTTTCTTCACTCATTCTGTTCCGCAACCAAGTTTTTAATCGTCGCAAAGCCGAAAAGCTGCGTTCAGAGCTAGCAACACTTATAGGAAGAGAGAGTAAAATTTTTAATAAAATTTTGCAATTTGGATAAATTTCCTCGTCGCACATACTGAAAACTTCACAGGCATTCATGCCAGTTTTAATGTTATTGCACTTATATTCACGTACCCATTTGGTATTCTACATTATTAATTCGCTTAGAAAAATAGTAAACGAATTTGAAATAATGGAAACATTAAAAAAGTCAGAATATTTTTCCCATAATGACGTTGCAGTATTATCTAACTCAACTTGATCCAAACACAATAGTTGTTTCGGTAATATATTTCCCAAATTAAATGCCTTCAGTGTATCATCACAAAAACGGCTTCGAAAATCAAATAGGAGAGTATCATTTATTGGGATAAATACACTACGTCGATAGTATAGGAGAGGGGAGAGGGGGGAGAGGTGGGGGAGAGGGGGGAATTCCAAAATGTGTATTTAGAAATATCATTGTAGTCCTTTTGGGTAAACCCAAGAAGAGACATCTAAAAAGCTTCTTAAATTATAGCCATTCGTATGAACAAAACGAACCGACACCAGTGAACGAGGGTGGAAGGAGAACCAAGGCATAAACCGATGGCTTTGTTTCATCCTTTTACCGGCACCTAGTCGATAGCGTAGGTCGTTGACATGGCCATCGCCCCTACTCGCGGTTCGAAAGAGAGAGGATTCATATGATACTATCTTTACTGCACCCGGTGCAAGGATTCTCCAAAAGGCTAGGCGACCGGAGTGCGCACATTGATCGCATTCGAAGGCAATGCCCCATGTGGGTAGGTTCCTTCCCCTTCACTCGCCATTCGTTGAAAATCCTGGAAATCCTATTCTCCTCCCCACCACCCCAATTAGTAAGTTTCAGCACCGCCCAGGGTGACACTATCTCCAACAGACCCTTTTTGCTAGGACAATACGTCGGCAGCGACATAAAGACAAGAAGTATGGGAAATTTCGAAGAAGAATCTATTCAATAACCTAAGCCTACTGGAGAAACCATCCCGCCACCTGACAGCCTGCTTATTCTCTTGTCCCAGAGAGCACCCAAGGGGGGGGGCGATCGCCCCCCCCCCCTTGGATCCGCGCATGGGAGAACCGTTTTCATTCTAAATGTTTAATTATTAAAATTCTTTAACATAAATCGTCCCCGAATTTTTTCTAAATTTATTTATGCGACTTTGTCAGCCCTATTAGTTATACCAATTTTCTGTAGATGGTTTATATATTTTTAAATATACTTTTGCCCATATCTCTCTTAATATTGGACCTAGACCAAAAATACCGTAATTTATTGGTGGGACCAATAGCCGCCATCAAAAATTATAGTAGACCAATTAACAAATTTTTGAAAAATCATAAATAAATTCGGAACCGCTTTATTTGAGAAATCTACCACCGTATTATGGAAATGAGAACAGCGCCAATTGAATTCTTTGCTTGTATCTAAACAAAAAACCTTTTATTTCAATATTTCATGATCGATGAGTCAAAAAAGTTTAATATTTCATTATCGAAGATTCAGAAAAAATGACGAAATACGAAATGTCTACGCTTAACGACGTTAATTCGTACCGTTGCCCAACACCACTTTTCCGATTTAAAACAGATTCTTACGCTACTTCGGCACAGATATGAATTTAGTCTTCGAAAAATGAAGATTTTTCTTATATAAATAGAAGTATTCATGTGCTGAGTTTTTATCTCAATTGTAACTAATTGAAAAATGCAATTTTACATATCCATGCAGTGATTTCTATGATTTTATATGGGAATGAAAGAATTGGGTTGGAAAATCTCCCTAAAAATGAACATTTTTATGCATTTCGGAATTTTCCCGTCGGTTGGAGCCGATTACCTATGTAATGCAAAATTTCTCTTCTGTGTTCCATCTATAAGTACATTAGGCTTCATATCACCAAATGAAACCTTTACCCATATGTCAGCGTTAGCCGGAACAATATCATTCAATTTTAAGTAATACAGATACGTAACTTGATTCAAACGGATAACGCTTCCCCTGTTGGAGATTGACTTGCTGACAAAGCAAGAAATGAAAATTTAAAATGAAATTTAGTAAAGAAGGTGTAACTTTGTGGGATCCCATTTGAATAAAAATATGAAAAAGTGCAACTTTGAAGAATTTCCACCGTGATTATAATACGCGACCGGTTTAGCAGCGGCTGCTGCATAAGTAATCAGGTAATAATTTCGTTAGGCGATTGCAATATATAGACATATCCAAGAGGTGGGTGGGCGTGGAAGTAATATGAGGAATGACGATAAAAAAGAGTTATTAACATCTGTAAGGGGGAAACGACAGTTGAAAATAACACTGTATGGAAAATACACAAAGAAGTTTTTATGCGTAACAATAAGAACTCATTTTGCATAAAACTAGTGTTTCTTTATTACACAGTATCAATACTTCGACGACCAGTATCGTTAAATTACCTTAGTAGTTTACGATGCATCATAAGATGCAAGCATCGATATTTTATTTCGATCCTGCATCTCTCTCTGCGACCATTGTTGCGCGTGAAAGCAAAAGAAAATTTAATTATAAGTTTCATCCCCGCTTCATCTTTTAAACCATAGTTATAATCGAATACAAGAAATTAATATTCTTTTGTAGATTTGATATACGAAAACTTGTGGTTACGCGCTTTAGGGTTTTCATACAAATTTGAGCCGTATAACCACCCGTCTACATGACAAAAAGTAAACGTAAATTTAAGATATTTGATAAGGTGATGGTGTGTCTTCGTGGGGTTTACAGACAAACATTCGAAGATTTTCTTCTAAACTTCTCCAACTGTATGCCTGCATTACCCATGAAAACATAAGAATTTTCTTCTTCCAGAGAGTTGACGAGGAGGAAGTACAGCAGAGTTTTTCCTCACACGAACAGCACTAGTCATAGTATTGCATTTCATATAAACACATATAATACCACTATTGCCACACCTGCGAGCATAAGAAAATTAAACGATGTATAATATATATGATGATGAACTGTCGAGACTCTCAGGGATTTCAATGACAATATCACACTCTGCAGAGAAACCTTCATCTTCTTCTTCAACTGCAAGTGAATGTAACCCATGAAAGTAAAAGTATTTGTTCTTCCAGAGAATTTATGAGGAGGAAGTGTAGCTGCAGATTGAATTATACGGGCATCAATCGTTGCAGTACGCGCATTTATATGTAGGTGCGCATAGGCCACAATTGGTACACGTGGAAGCACAGAAACTCATATAGCAGCTGATCCATACACTGCATGTCAATTATAAATAGCTCCTTCTTATATCATTATATATAGACGTTCCTTACAGAGGAGGAGGAGGAGGATATAACAGGAGGATACAAATGTCCAGCCCAAACTACAAGAGCTAGAGAGCTGAAAGTTTTAGTTTTTGTAGATATGATGGAGATACTTTCAGATAAAATGAGACCTAAGTGACATGAGTTCGACTACAGAAATTCCGAAAGTTGCGTTTTTCCCATAAGAAAAGCATTGCGCCATATTTGTAAATTAATTATGGGCATTTGCCGGTAAGCTAGAAAGATGAAATTTTCAGTGTTGCTAGATGGCCACAATATCTATTAGGAATTATTGTCATTTTTGCTTACAGTGTCTTGGATTCGACTCCAGAGACCCCGGAATATCTCCCATAAGTTACCATGGGAAAACGCAATCCAGTGTGTAGACCAATCTAATAAGTTTAGAAAGCTGAAATTTTGCAAGATTATAGAACTTTTCTCATAACCAACTATAAAAATCGAAAATTTTTAAATTGTAAATTTTAGGGGTTGTTTTAACCCCATTTGGACATTAAAGTTTAATAATTTTTTAGGTACTACGGGTTGAGCTAGGAAGCTGCAATTTTAAAATTATTTACAGAATAGTGCATTTTCACAAATAAACATTTCAATCTCTCCATATATATATTGCGGCAACCGTTAAAAATCTTTAAATTTTAAACAATTAGAAAAATATTATTTTACTTCTAGAAGTGCTACAACTTTAAAATTTGGCTTAAATGTGTAGCATTAGTACCCCATAATGGAGAAAGTGTAAAAGGTTAAAATTGCAACATTTAGGGTTCGTTTTAAACTATTATTTTTACATGTGGGAAAAACGAAAATCGCTGCGTAGGTGAAATCTTTAGAATTAATAGAATATTTGGAATGAAGAAATATCTGTCTGAAAATTGATGTTTTTTCAAGGTGAGATGAAATGCTTGCAGTATTTAACCACCTTCTACTAGTATATATATATATATTTATATTTATATATATATATACACGAGGACATAAATGTTTAGTTACTTCTAGAATAACTAACAGACCTGAGATTTAGCAGGATGGTAGGTCATCGGGTACAACTAATGGGAAAAATCGAAAGTTGCAAAAATATTAATTTGTTAGTGTTATTTTTGATTCCATTTTTGCATTTTAACACCCCATAGGAAAATCATGGAAATCTGTGAAATTCGTAAAATAGCTATTTAAAATTAGTTAAAATTAAGATAGAAATTCGGGACGAAAACCCTACTAATAAATAAGAAACGATAAGATTCATCATTCCAGTATATTAACTTCAAATCGGTGCCGAATTGGTGGAGGACTTTCTTTTTAATCAGAAAAAGGAGATTTTCAACAACTAAATATTTTCCACTATCATGGCAACGTGAACAATGCTTTCAAATGGGAATTGGTAATCTATTGTACAAATTAGCATAGCCACAGGGGCGGATGCAGAGCTAGGCGATCGCCTAATGCCCCGCGTCTTATAGGGACGTCGCGCCTGGTTTCTAAAGACTAACTAGAAAAGAAACGCGTTGATGGTGTTGCGTGAGCAAACGCGCTCGAAACATCGTCTAGAAAGCTTTTGCGGATGTATATTTGGAGAATAGCGTCGAGCGATTAAAAAAACAGATCTGGAGAGAGGAAGAAAGAAACACTGAGCGTGTGCAGTCACGCACGGAATGCCTTCGCGAAGAGAGCAATGAGAAATTGAAAGCCTCCTGTGTCAAGGTTATGAGGTTTTGCGGATGTGTTGGAGATCAAGTCGAACGATGAAAAAGAACTAGTCCATCTCTCACTTGGAAATTCAATTTCAAAACAGAATTTTAATTCCATCGCTTTTTTCTGGACGTAAATTATACGTCGGACGGCGGGATGTGAAGTTCTCGCCAGATGTACAATCTACAACGGAAGACGTAGAGTTAATAAGTCAGCACTGAGTTTTAAAAGTCCCAGCACAAACAGCTATGTATTCATGAATTTTAGGTGATGAAAACGATCGTTGTAAAAGAGAACTGTCGTTTTTGAGGAAAGGTACAGTCGGAGTTCACTGGTCCTCATAATTGGTTTGTAGTTTCCGTGAATCGCCAATAGCTAAGTGGCGTTATCGCAGGGCATTTTATTGTATTCGTGAATCATCATCGTAATTAACATCGTAATTCTAATCTGACTAATATATTTAGTTTAGCGTTATTATATTAAGAAGAATAATTAACCCCATTTTAGTATTAAAATGTCAGGGAGAGATCGGGATAAAGATAGAAAGCTGAATCAGGAGCATTTTGAAGGAAAAGGCATGCTCTTTTGGAAGAACCACAACAAAAGTTTTAAGGATCTTTGAAGATTTTTTTCAAGAACGAATGCAGTGAAAAAACTGATTCTAGTTGAAGCGTTAGTGAGAAAAATGAAAATCTTATTGATGTCAGCTGTGAATATAGAAATGAAAATCTTGCAGACCACAACATAACTGTGCATACTGGTGCTGAAATAGGTGTAATTAATCAAAATATCCCAAAAAGTTGTAATGACTTTGATAAAGTGCTCCGTCAACTTCTACGTCCGCAGAATTGGTTGCCATTGGGGTAGAGCCTAAGGAATTCGTCAATTATGGTGAACTTTGTGAGTGACCCATAATCAATTAAGGAATGTCGTTCGGAAAGGTCCGATTCGCAAATTCACTGAATTATAAAAACGATTTTCAATGAATTTTAGCCACAATTTATTCACATCTTAAGAAAATATTTTATTCTTCATTTATTTCTGATGTTGTCGAATATTTTAATTATTTTCTGATGTTGTAATAGAAATCTTCAACAAAGTTTCGTGTGAAATTAATTTTCGTGTGCCGCGATGAATGAAAAAATCTATAGGTGAGCCGTGAAATATAAAAGGTTGGAGTGCACTGCATTAGGATGCCATTCTTCTAACTTTTGAAACTGAAGCTATTCATTACACCACCTCTTAGATACCCATTAGGTCTTGAAAATAACTCAGTAAAAATCAATGCAATCATTAAATAATGGCAAAGTGATAATATGCATTTGGATAGCACAGTTATTCAGAAGTATTTCTGAAATGGCTGAAAAGATGGATCAACAGGTTTTGAGTCAGCAATATCTGCATCCAACGACCTGGTAGATACTTTGAAGATTCAAGAGGAATTTAGAGAACCGCGATTCCGAATTAAGAAAAAATGTCTAGTTATGAATTTGAGAAAGAATGTACCAACGATTACAAGGAAGTATTCAGGATCCATTGCTTTAATATTATCGTTGATACGATTTGTATGTGTTTAAACCAGTTTTGAGTCGGTAAAAATACATGCTACTAATTTTGGATTTTTGGATTGTATATCAGAGCTTCAAGCCATTGCAACAGAAGAACTTTTGCAACATTGTAAAATCCTCAAAAGCAAACTCGAATTTGAAGGCTCATGTGACATAAATTTCATCGAGATGTACGAAGAACTCGGAATGCTTAGCAGGATTCTTCCACCCAGCACAAATATGAAAGGTGCCTTGAATTTCATAATTAATAATGGCTTAGGTGCGATTTACCCTAACGCGAACATAGCGCTCCGAATAGTTTTGACTATACTAGTTACGGTTGCTTCAGCAGAAATAATTTTTTCTCGACTTAAGCTCATTAAGACGTACTATCTCCGTTCTACCTTGTCTTAAGAAAAATTAAATTCGCTCGCAATTTCATCTAGAGAAAATGATTAAACCAACTCCCTGGATTATTCTGAGCTGATAGAGGAATTTAGTACACATAAGAGTAGTAAACCACTGTTGTAAAAAAGTGAAGATTTTATAGACGGATTCGATGTCAAATTGGTAGTTGTAGAATTATGAACCAAGGACAAATGTTGTCACTACAGTGAACCAATTGCTACTAATCCATTTGAAGACTGGTCCACGATCTACCTTAGAAGCTCATCCTTTATACTGGCAGTAGATATCTAAATAACAAACTCAAGATTTGTTTGCATATTTTCTTCATTAAAATATAAACTCATATTAAGAAATCCTAAGCGTGGGTCTCACAAACTCCAATCGCCTAGGGGCCTCGCACCATCTAAGTCCGCCTCTGAGCGTAGATTTAATGCATTTGAATAGGGAATTAATTTCAACCAACGACGTATACATATGGTGACCTCATAACTTTGAAACACCATATACCGTATATCAAATAAAAAATATTACTCCTTTTAATTATGGCGATATATTATAACAGTAAGGATATTTTGCTTTTAATGAGAATTATTGGACTATTGTAATTCCATTGATTTTAAACTACGACGTAAACTTATAATGACATCATTTGACTAACCCACGAAATTTTTCAAACCGGTTAATATATTTTAATGTTGTGTTTCGTAGTTTATCGAGAAATATTTAACTCTTCTCAACTATGAAATATAGTGGCGTCATAATTATTTCGCGAGATTTTTTTCCAAATACGGTTGGTGATTCCACAAACTATCCTAATTTTTCCATAAATTGTAGTGTAACATATAGGATGGTTTTCTTATTGATGATTATTCTTATTGCTCATTCAGGACGATCCGATTCGCGAATCTTGAAATACGAAAACTTGGAACCGAGCCGATTGCCGGAGAATTTTGAAAGTATGGATAGGTTCCTTAATTTCGCAAAAAATAAGAACTTTATGGGATAACTCTGAATTTATTATTTAAAACATTCGGCTCCGCGTGGCTCAAGTGCTGTTGCCCTGGATACCGCGTTTCTTTATTTACGAGTTTATATATTGGTTTATGGTGATTTCTTTAAGCGCTGCATGATGCAATCATGGACAATTCGTAAGCGTAAACCCTCCGACACTTTTTCAAGATAGGTATAGTCAGAGAAAATCCAAATTTAATATATCTGATACCGAGATGATTTGTTTTCCTCGGAGTGTAATGGCATCCAGAGAAGATGCTTTAATATCTCTATGAAAAGGAGAAATTTCTTCTTCATATATTTTATGAGAAGAGAGCGTAGCAGCATCAGATCACACAAGAGAACCATTTGCTGAAAGTCACGAATCTAACGTAAACATGATGCCAGTATCGATTGGCTCACGTGATGTTAAAGGGAACTCAAATAAAATTCTAGTTAAATAAAAATAAAATTCAAGATATTTGATAAAGTACTTGTTTGTCTTACATGGACTACATAGCCTTAAAATAAAAAAGGATTATCATCATTTTTAACTTTATGGCTTGTAACCGAGGAAAGCACGAGATTTCATATTCCAGTGATCCGCCAAGAAGCGAGGGTAGCGTCATTTAGTCTTACTCGGAGACCAATCGTTATAAACAAAGCGTGCGACAATTGTTCTACGTCTGAGCGAAAAGAAAGTACAACTTTGTGGTATTTTTACCGATCTTTTGTATCTTTCGGGATTAAAATTGTATCCTGCTGTACAATTCCTTACCGTTTCCTACTAGGGACCAAAGTAACCCATGAAAGACGTTCCATGCGTTTCATATTCCTTTAAAAGCAGATATCTCGGGAAAACAGCAGAATTTTCTAACATTAGATATTTGGTCCCAATCTGGTAAAGCATTCCACTTAGTGTACGTTCGGCTGTATGAGGATTCATATTATATCATCAAACGAGCCTAAACGCTCTATATGAATGCCAATGAAAGCCTTATTTTAAGGATCCCAAAAGGCGCTGGAGGGTACATTCTTATCTACCTAATACGTATATTGTTCGTACTATCGTAGAAGCCATTTTTTTTACTTACGATTATAGTTGTTGGTCTATGGAGATTCAAGCACCGACAATTCGCCCATTAAATAACAGACTGACAATGAGAATTTACTTTTATTATAATATAGCTAAACAACAAAATATTTTCACAACTTTTGACTCGGCGTATTCTCGAGGGATTCGCTTCCGCAAAATCCGTTTACACAAGACAATTACGATCGTGAATAAATGGCAAACATTTGAATAATTTTTTCAGCGAAAAAGATTTGAACTGCCTTTCATATTGAAAAACACAATAAGTAAACAAATTCGTTATTAGTTTCTATTCATAAAAATATCGATGCGCGATTAAAATTACAGTTGGCGGCGCTGAATTTGTGTCAATATTTAAAGAAAATTTGTTTGCAACATATGAGGTTAGATGGTATTGGAATAATTTGGACCACGCTTAAAATTACAATTAGCAGTGACAATTTTAAATTTTTATCATAACAATGTAATGAAAACTGTAACTTAATAACATCAATGTACTGAGTATAAATTCAGTGGGATAATGAAAGTATCTCTTAAACTATCCGTTCTATGTAAAATATTTTCATAAAAACTAATAGAAAATTAAATTTTAAATGAAATTAATAATAACTAACAATTATATTAATAAAGCCCTAACGGAGACATTTGGTAAAATCTGAAAACAGACATAAGAAAACTCCACTAACGTTAGACTTATTTTCGCCTAAATCTATTTAGCTGTTGTTTTTTAAATTATACTTAATTATAAAGTTTCGTGTTGATTTAATCAGCAGTTTTTGATTCAGAACGCGCGAAAAAATCCTATCACACGCAGAGTCACGCCAACTCTGGGTGCAAGGGGTGCACGGCCCCCGTGCTCCAAATCATCGGGGGCGCCTTCACTCCAATTTATTAATCTATATATTATTGGAAAGCAACCCATACATACTGAATGGGAGACGCATTTTGCCCTAGCATATCGTACGTTGTAGCACCTATATGAGAGAGCAAGAAAGGAAATTCGATAATATTGGAACAAAATAAAATCTTCCAGGAAAAAATTTACCCTTGAACTCCCGCGATTCGCATTGTTATGCGTTTCTCTCCAAAAAGGACGCAGTGGAGGCGTACGAAAATTGGGGCGCCATAGGAGTCTCGTGTACGGTAGGGTGTAGGTGCGCTGCATTCCCAATAATTATTGCTATCTCGGAAGCCTGCACTTATAATTGCTATCATCGCTGTAGCGAGGACCAGCATGCCGTGGCGGAATTACTTTCGCATATTGCTACTGGCTTTCGACAACTATAAATTGGTAAAGAGTGGGGCTAAAATTTACAACTCAAAAAAGTAAATTGTCAAAGAAGCTCAAAGAGACTGAAAGCGTTAAAAGTGAAAGATGGAGATATGCGAGGTGCGCATTACTACAATAAGTTGTTAGTTCTTGATCGTTTGCCGGTTTCATAAAAGAGGGCAGGGGTTTTCAAAGTCAGGGCCGCGGTCCAATGGTGGGCCACGAAATGTTGAAAATGGGCCGCAAGTCCTTCGCCCACAAAGCATATAGTGCCTAGATGGGTAAAACGGTTATTACCAAATACGCCAAATACCTTCCTTACGAAATTTACCACCTATCCCCGCTGTTATGGCACTTGTCCTGTCTTTCTCAAAAACGGATCTACTGCAGCACCATCTACTTCCTCACTAGTTATTTTCCTAGAAAATGCGAAGCGTATTTTCCAGTTTTATTCTCGAAAATTTTATATCATAGGATACATTGCTTGGAAGGTATTTCCAGAAAATAATCTTTAATTCAAAGAGAAAGTTATATCAGAACCCTATGGTTAATTACAACTAATATAAAATGGAGAAACTTTCTAATAACCATAAAAATAATAAAATGGAAGCACACGCCGGTTTAGGAAAAATTACTCGGCACCAGGGACCACACGCAATCTCACGCACAAACCGGGTTTAGGGAAAATTACTCCATGCCAGAGTCTTTTTCTCACACACGCACGAAACATAAAATCCATTAGTGACCATATGAAACATTTACTAAACAAAAACTCAATCTCATGAGCAAAGAATTTAACTTTTTTCTCCTTAACCAAGAACCTCCTTTTTATGATATAATAGGCATTTAATCATCCATTAAAACCTAAAGGGTACAACCAAAAATCACGTAAGAGCTGTTTCAATAATACAACTGGAACATAATTTTAAAAAACAAATCTATAAATCAACTTTCCAGCCCCTATTACAAACTCATCAAGCATATAATATTAAAAGACTTTATATTTGATAGCCGAGAGGAAAATTCTGTTGTCATCACGTAATCAATCAGCATGATTATTTTGATAAAGTTAACTATTAATTGAAAGGCGTGTTCGAGTAAGACCTCTTAGCGCTGAATAAAATGTTAATTAAATGAAAGATTGAAATTATCCGCTGGCATAAAGGTCGTGGACGGGCATGTGTGCATAATGCACGTAAAACTAAGAATATTTTATGAATCAGTCGAGGAACACAATAAGTTTCTAATTCTACGCAACACGTGTGGAAATAATTTCTCCTTAACCGATTGAAAGTATTTCAAAACCAAATTATTATAGGCACTTTTATCAACTTTACTTCATAAATAAATAAATATATATATATATATATATATATATATATATATATATATAATGGACACAATTAAAAATGGTTGCAACATCATCTAAAATTTTCAAAAATATTAAAACCGAAATGTTTTATTTTTTGTTATAATGAATTTGACTCGAAATATATCAATGGTCGGCTCAAGGTTGAAAGGGCAATCTCCCCTCCTCTTCGACTATCCCGTTTCCCTCAACTGGCTGCTTTGTCAAATTCATTCCGTGCAAAATTCCTTGTTCCTTATCCGAGGAATAAGTGTCGGCATAGCAAGGGAAAGTAAGATTTTGATAGGGTAGGGATTTTTAAAATACAGCCAAACTCCGATTATCCGAACTTATCGGGGCCAAGGGTGGAACGAACCAAAAAGAAACAAATTTAAAAAACAGAATTAAAATAGCATTAGAGCTAATAAAATATGAAAATGCTCAAGGTGCATATAACATACCTAGTGAACTGCTTAAACCCATTGGCTCTAAATCTAAAGATACGTTTTACTCTGTATTAAATGAAATATAGAAAATAGGTTATCTGCCTCAGATATTTCAAACGTGTTTAATGGTGCCTATACCAAAAATAAATTTAAAAATCACAGAACAATTAGTCTTTTATCACACACTTCTAAAATTGAAAAAATGATCTTTAAGAGAATAATAGAAAGCAAAATTAATGAAAACCTGAGAAGCGATCAATTTGGGTTTAACCGGAACATTGGAACGAGGGAGGCAATATTGAACCTGTGGATCATAATAGAAAGAGCACTAGAGATAAAGAGGAAAGTATTTCTGGCTTTTTAGACGTAGAGAAAGAATTTGATCGACTTAAATGATAGATAACGTTAAACCTCTTAAAACGATTGCCTTGGGCATAACGATCATTTATGGATCATTTTAAGCTAATATGTATTTTTCTTTTTTATAATCTATACTGAAAAGTATAAAATAAATTTTTGAATCTCAGAAAATTTCTGGAACTTAAGAAAAATTTCAGCAGATTCCATCATGAATGACTTTATCAAGGTGCTTAACTACATGGGACGTAGTGGTAATTTAGTGGACATGCATTTTTAAAAAGCAATTCGTCATGAAATATAAAGAAAAAGTTCATAACATCCAGAAATGTTGTTAGACTACAAATTTTATTTTCTACATTTCTGTACGCGTTATAAAAAACAGATTTACATTAAATAATAATTTATATTTTAGTATGTTCTAATTTTCCATCTGTATTATAAACAAAAATCCAAAATAAAAATTGGCAATAGCGACACTAAAGAATCCAAAAATCACCAAGGATTCAGAAAGGCTGATCTTTGTCTCCTCTACCATGTAATATGTACATAGAATTAGGTATTACGCACCTAAAAGATAAAATACGGAGTTTTTTAAAATAAATTGAACTTCATTAATGACACTATGATTCGAAAATAATATTGCCATAATCACGGTCTCGGAGCTTAATTTATCAGCCAAGAAAGAGTGAGAATAGAGATATATGGCTTCAGCTTGAAGAAAGTAAATCATTTATATAATTATTTAGAGAGTGCAATAAGAACAGACAGAAGGAGATATCAAGAAATAAAATTGATGGAATAATAGAAACTATGCAGAAAGGCATAGGCTGTAATTTTGGGAATAACTTTTGAAACAGAAAAAATTCTGCTATGACCGAGAATCGAACCCGGGTCTTCAACTTGCCGGGAGGATATTCTACAACTGAACTACCTTAGCAGATAATCTTTGCTGTTTCTGCACGCGGGTGTTGGGACTGGTTGATACTAGCTTGGCTAGCCCGGACCCAACTAAGAAAAACACCCGCGTCCAAAACAGGAAAGATTGTCTGCTAAAATAGTTCAGTGGTTAAATATCCGCCCGGCAAGTGGAAGACCCGGGTTCGATTCCCGGTAATTGCAGAAAATTTTCTGTTTGAAAAGGTATTCCCAAGAAATAAAATAAAAGGTTAAAAGGCTTTCTACGGACAGAAAAATACAGCCAATAATATAATTATAAAGATAAGGAACATATTTGTGAAAATTTCTATCTGGAGTGTAGTACTTTAAAAATATAAAAGAAAAGAAGATATAAGTGGATTTTAAACTCCGGGAAAATTCAATAACAAAAATACCAGAAGGGAAAATAGAAGAAAAAAAAACCCGAGGTCGACCAAGATATCAATATATAAAACCGATCCAGATTTATATTGGGGCAGAATGCTGCGAATGTGTACAAGAGTCTGGCACAACGATGAGAAGAATGGCGGGTTGGACCAATCGTCAAGATTGTGAAAGAAGAAGACGGGACCAATCCAAATATCGAAGCGTAAGTTTTTATGAAACGTGCAGCAATGTAGCAATTTAAAATTTATTTCGGATAAATGATCATTGAAAGATCGTCGTCCGGATAATCCGAGTTGTATCGGGTAGGTATGTCGGGAGAGGCGGATGCAAGAGTGAGGATCTGGGTGTTCCTCGTCTAAACCCTTTACGCATTGAATTTCTTAAAAATGGTTAATTTAAAACTGCTGAAACGATTATAAAATAGCCCAAAGAATGCAAGATATTTCTCCTAAAAATGACACGGCGTTTGACAAACGGACGATAAGCGAGGTAAACCCAAATTAAAACAATTCAAAATTGATAAATTAATACAATAAACACACTAAAAATCCTACAACAAAAGTTTAACTTATAAAGGATAAAATAAATTTATCGAAATACAACTAAATCATATTGTCTCATATCGACTCAAAAGTATTACCATAATGTGAAGTGCAGATATTGTGAATTCGGAAACCAAAGAAAATGTGACTTTGGCAGACAGATTTCCCAATAAAACTTTACGTTACAATAAAAATAATAATATTTGTTAGTAAGCTATAACAAAAAATCACCAAATAAAATTTTGATATTATCGTAATTATAACTAAAAATTAGAACATACTAAAATATAAATTATTATTTATTGTAAATCGGTTTTTCATAAAGCGCACAGAAATGTAGAAAACAAAATTTTGAGTCTAACAACTTTTCTGGAAATTATGAACTATTTCTTTATATTTCATGTAGAATGGCTTTTTAAAAATGCATGTCCACTAAATTAACACTACGTCCCATGTAGTTAAGCACCTTGATAACGTAATTCATGATGGAATATGCTGAAATTTTTCTTAAGTTCCAGAAATTTTCTGAGATTATAAAATTATTTTATACTATTCAGTATAGTTTATAAAAAAGAAAAATACATGTTATCTTAAAATGAACCATAAGCATTAAAAATCGCTGCAAACAATTATTTGATGAAATAAGACGATCCATAGAAATCCACTACCATACCTTACGCACCGCAGTCCGTGGAAGAGGACCCTCTTCGTCGACAAGTCCACAAGGGTCCATCAGCGTCGGCGCCTCCTCGGGGATGCTCTGCTCAGGATTCCAGATATCCTAACAGTTGCACACTTCACCCGCAAATGAGCTTTGCAACCGTCTCCTTGCACTAGTGATTCAGGGAAATTCTAAAAGGAGCGGTCGTCTAATTCTGTGCGCATGCGCGATGGACCACCCATTCCATTCCCTTTGCGGAAAAATCTCTCTCCTTTTTTTATGCCGGATGAATCTCATTGGCTCCCCATAAATTCTATTTTCTCACTCGGGAAAAAAAAACAAAAATTCTATAGATTCTAATTCGGTGGATAAATTTTTAATAAACTCGCAATAACGAACTATGCAAAATAATTTCACAAGCAATGAAATTTAATCGTCAAGTATAAGATAGGTTCTTTAGAATAAACACTTAGACTGTAACACTCGGTTGCTAGCTGAATATCCGCCGTCGAATAAATAATCTACGGATAGAATAATACAGCCAAAAACATAATTATAAATATAAGGAACATAATTGTTGAAATTTATACCTGGAGGGTAGCGCTGTAAACAGGGTCAGCTCTAGATATTTTGGCGCCCCGGGCAAGAAACTCCCATTCGTAGATTTTCATAAGATATATAAAAAAATTTAATTAAAATACTGCTCCGTAAAATAATTAACAACGAAAAATCTAGACGAATTTCGGCTATATTCTCTCCTGTCCCGCGATTTAAATGAGTATCCAATATTCATTTACTTGCAAATAACACATAGAGAGCTGGTCGGGCTAGCGCCCACGATGCTTGGGCGTCCCGCCAGCCGCCCGTCTCGCTGGTACCTCGGGCCAGCCCTGACTGTAAGGCCCTGAAACAGGGACGTTTCCAAAACCGGAGGAAAAGCGTCCAGTGGCTTTCGAAATGTTGTGATGGAGAAGGTCGTGGAGGATCTCGTGGAAGAAAGGAATTTCTACATAAGTTTTGGAAAGAATGAATGAACAGAGACGACGTCAAAATATAAAAGAAAAGACGATATAAGTAGATTTTAAACTCCAGGAAAAATTCAATAACAAAAATACCAGAAGGGAAAATAGAAGAAAAAAAACCCGTGGTCGACCAAGATATCAATATATAAAACCGATCCAGATTTATATTGGGGCAGAATGCTGCGAATGTGTACAAGAGTCTGGCACAACGATGAGAAGAATGGCGGGTTGGACCAATCGTCAAGATTGTGAAAGAAGAAGACGGGACCAATCCAAATATCGAAGCGTAAGTTTTTATGAAACGTGCAGCAATGTAGCAATTTAAAATTTATTTCGGATAAATGATCATTGAAAGATCGTCGTCCGGATAATCCGAGTTGTATCGGGTAGGTATGTCGGGAGAGGCGGATGCAAGAGTGAGGATCTGGGTGTTCCTCGTCTAAACCCTTTACGCATTGAATTTCTTAAAAATGGTTAATTTAAAACTGCTGAAACGATTATAAAAAAGCTCAAAGAATGCAAGATATTTCTCCTAAAAATGACACAAAGAACAAATATAAAAATGGTTTTTTCACATGAGCGAAAATCAATCACGGCGTTTTACAAACGGACGATAAGCGAGGTAAACCCAAATTAAAACAATTCAAAATTGATAAATTAATACAATAAACACACTAAAAATCGTACAACAAAAGTTTAACTTATAAAGGATAAAATAAATTTATCGAAATACAACTAAATCATATTGTCTCATATCGACTCAAAAGTATTAACAAAATGTCAAGTGCAGATATTGTGAATTCGGAAACCAAAGAAAATGTGACTTTGGCAGACAGATTTCCCAATAAAACTTTAAGTTACAGTAAAAATAGCAATATTTGTTAGTAAGCTATAACAAAAAATCACCAAATAAAATTTTGATATTATCGTAATTATAACTAAAAATTAGAACATACTAAAATATAAATTATTATTTATTGTAAATCTGTTTTTCATAAAGCGCACAGAAATGTAGAAAACAAAATTTTGAGTCTAACAACTTTTCTGGAAATTATGAACTATTTCTTTATATTTCATGTAGAATAGCTTTTTAAAAATGCATGTCCACTAAATTAACACTACGTCCCATGTAGTTAAGCACCTTGATAACGTTATTCATGATGAAATCTGCTGAAATTTTGCTTAAGTTCCAGAAATTTTCTTAGATTAAAAAATTATTTTATACTTTTCAGTATAGTTTATAAAAAAGAAAAATACATGTTATCTTAAAATGAACCATAAGCATTAAAAATCGCTGCAAACAATTATTTGAAGAAATAAAACGATCCATAGAAATCCACTACCCTACCTTAGGCACCGCAGTCCGTGGAAGAGTACCCTCTTCGTCGACAAGTCCACAAGGGTCCATCAGCGTCGGCGCCTCCTCGGGGATGCTCTCCTCAGGATTCCAGATATCCTAACAGTTGCACACTTCACCCGCAAATGAGCTTTGCAACCGTCTCCTTGCACTAGTGATTCAGGGAAATTCTAAAAGGAGCGGTCGTCTAATTCTGTGCGCATGCGCGATGGACCACCCATTCCATTCCCTTTGCGGAAAAATCTCTCTCCTTTTTTTATGCCGGATGAATCTCATTGGCTCCCCTTAAATTCTATTTTCTCACTCGGGAAAAAAAAATCAAAAATTCTATAGATTCTAATTCGGTGGATAAATTTTTAATAAACTCGCAATAACGAGCTATGCAAAAAAATTTCACAAGCAATGAAATTTAATCGTCAAGTATAAGAAAGGTTCTTTAGAATAAACACTTAGACTGTAACACTCGGTTGCTAGCTGAATATCCGCCGTCGAATAAATAATCTACGGATAGAATAATACAGCCAAAAACATAATTATAAATATAAGGAACATAATTGTTGAAATTTATACCTGGAGGGTAGCGCTGTAAACAGGGTCAGCCCTAGATATTTTGGCGCCCCGGGAAAGAAACTCCGATTCGTAGATTTTAATAAGATATTAAAAAATTTGAATTAAAATACTGCTCCGTAAAATAATTGACAACGAAAAATCAAGACGAATTTCGGCTATATTCTCTCCTGTCCCGCGATTTAAATGAGTATCCAATATTCATTCACTTGCAAATAACACATAGAGAGCTGGTCGGGTTAGCGCCCACGATGCTTGGGCGTCCCGCCAGCCGCCCGTCTCGCTGGTACCTCGGGCCAGCCCTGACTGTAAGGCCCAGAAACAGGGACGTTTCCAAAACCGGAGGAAAAGCGTCCAGTGGCTTTCGAAATGTTGTGATGGAGAAGGTCGTGGAGGATCTCGTGGAAGAAAGGAATTTCTACATAAGTTTTGGAAATAAGGAATGAACAGAGACGACGTCAAAATATAAAAGAAAAGACGATATAAGTGGATTTTAAACTCCAGGAAAATTCAAAAACAAAAATACCAGAAGGGAAAATAGAAGAAAAAAAACCCGAGGTCGACCAAGATATCAATATATAAAACCGATCCAGATTTATATTGGGGCAGAATGCTGCGAATGTTTACAAGAGTCTGGCACAACGATGAGAAGAATGGCGGGTTGGACCAATCGTCAAGATTGTGAAAGAAGAAGACGGGACCAATCCAAATATCGAAGCGTAAGTTTTTATGAAACGTGCAGCAATGTAGCAATTTAAAATTTATTTCGGATAAATGATCATTGAAAGATCGTCGTCCGGATAATCCGAGTTGTATCGGGTAGGTATGTCGGGAGAGGCGGATGCAAGAGTGAGGATCTGGGTGTTCCTCGTCTAAACCCTTTAAGCATTGAATTTCTTAAAAATGGTTAATTTAAAACTGCTGAAACGATTATAAAAAAGCTCAAAGAATGCAAGATATTTCTCCTAAAAATGACACAAAAGAACAAATATAAAAATGGTTTTTTCACATGAGCGAAAATCAATCACGGCGTTTTACAAACGGACGATAAGCGAGGTAAACCCAAATTAAAACAATTCAAAATTGATAAATTAATACAATAAACACACTAAAAATCGTACAACAAAAGTTTAACTTATAAAGGATAAAATAAATTTATCGAAATACAACTAAATCATATTGTCTCATATCGACTCAAAAGTATTAACAAAATGTCAAGTGCAGATATTGTGAATTCGGAAACCAAAGAAAATGTGACTTTGGCAGACAGATTTCCCAATAAAACTTTAAGTTACAATAAAAATAGCAATATTTGTTAGTAAGCTATAACAAAAAATCACCAAATAAAATTTTGATATTATCGTAATTATAACTAAAAATTAGAACATACTAAAATATAAATTATTATTTATTGTAAATCTGTTTTTCATAAAGCGCACAGAAATGTAGAAAACAAAATTTTGAGTCTAACAACTTTTCTGGAAATTATGAACTATTTCTTTATATTTCATGTAGAATAGCTTTTTAAAAATGCATGTCCACTAAATTAACACTACGTCCCATGTAGTTAAGCACCTTGATAACGTTATTCATGATGAAATCTGCTGAAATTTTGCTTAAGTTCCAGAAATTTTCTTAGATTAAAAAATTATTTTATACTTTTCAGTATAGTTTATAAAAAAGAAAAATACATGTTATCTTAAAATGAACCATAAGCATTAAAAATCGCTGCAAACAATTATTTGAAGAAATAAAACGATCCATAGAAATCCACTACCCTACCTTAGGCACCGCAGTCCGTGGAAGAGTACCCTCTTCGTCGACAAGTCCACAAGGGTCCATCAGCGTCGGCGCCTCCTCGGGGATGCTCTCCTCAGGATTCCAGATATCCTAACAGTTGCACACTTCACCCGCAAATGAGCTTTGCAACCGTCTCCTTGCACTAGTGATTCAGGGAAATTCTAAAAGGAGCGGTCGTCTAATTCTGTGCGCATGCGCGATGGACCACCCATTCCATTCCCTTTGCGGAAAAATCTCTCTCCTTTTTTTATGCCGGATGAATCTCATTGGCTCCCCATAAATTCTATTTTCTCACTCGGGAAAAAAAAACAAAAATTCTATAGATTCTAATTCGGTGGATAAATTTTTAATAAACTCGCAATAACGAACTATGCAAAATAATTTCACAAGCAATGAAATTTAATCGTCAAGTATAAGATAGGTTCTTTAGAATAAACACTTAGACTGTAACACTCGGTTGCTAGCTGAATATCCGCCGTCGAATAAATAATCTACGGATAGAATAATACAGCCAAAAACATAATTATAAATATAAGGAACATAATTGTTGAAATTTATACCTGGAGGGTAGCGCTGTAAACAGGGTCAGCCCTAGATATTTTGGCGCCCCGGGAAAGAAACTCCGATTCGTAGATTTTAATAAGATATTAAAAAATTTGAGTTAAAATACTGCTCCGTAAAATAATTGACAACGAAAAATCAAGACGAATTTCGGCTATATTCTCTCCTGTCCCGCGATTTAAATGAGTATCCAACATTCATTTACTTGCAAATAACACATAGAGAGCTGGTCGGGCTAGCGCCCACGATGCTTGGGCGTCCCGCCAGCCGCCCGTCTCGCTGGTACCTCGGGCCAGCCCTGACTGTAAGGCCCTGAAACAGGGACGTTTCCAAAACCGGAGGAAAAGCGTCCAGTGGCTTTCGAAATGTTGTGATGGAGAAGGTCGTGGAGGATCTCGTGGAAGAAAGGAATTTCTACATAAGTTTTGGAAAGAATGAATGAACAGAGACGACGTCAAAATATAAAAGAAAAGACGATATAAGTAGATTTTAAACTCCAGGAAAAATTCAATAACAAAAATACCAGAAGGGAAAATAGAAGAAAAAAAACCCGTGGTCGACCAAGATATCAATATATAAAACCGATCCAGATTTATATTGGGGCAGAATGCTGCGAATGTTTACAAGAGTCTGGCACAACGATGAGAAGTATGGCGGGTTGGACCAATCGTCAAGATTGTGAAAGAAGACGACGGGACCAATCCAAATATCGAAGCGTAAGTTTTTATGAAACGTGCAGCAATGTAGCAATTTAAAATTTATTTCGGATAAATGATCATTGAAAGATCGTCGTCCGGATAATCCGAGTTGTATCGGGTAGGTATGTCGGGAGAGGAGGATGCAAGAGTGAGGATCTGGGTGTTCCTCGTCTAAACCCTTTACGCATTGAATTTCTTTAAAATGGTTAATTTAAAACTGCTGAAACGATTATAAAAAAGCTCAAAGAATGCAAGATATTTCTCCTAAAAATGACACAAAAGAACAAATATAAAAATGGTTTTTTCACATGAGCGAAAATCAATCACGGCGTTTTACAAACGGACGATAAGCGAGGTAAACCCAAATTAAAACAATTCAAAATTGATAAATTAATACAATAAACACACTAAAAATCGTACAACAAAAGTTTAACTTATAAAGGATAAAATAAATTTATCGAAATACAACTAAATCATATTGTCTCATATCGACTCAAAAGTATTAACAAAATGTCAAGTGCAGATATTGTGAATTCGGAAACCAAAGAAAATGTGACTTTGGCAGACAGATTTCCCAATAAAACTTTACGTTACAATAAAAATAATAATATTTGTTAGTAAGCTATAACAAAAAATCACCAAATAAAATTTTGATATTATCGTAATTATAACTAAAAATTAGAACATACTAAAATATAAATTATTATTTATTGTAAATCGGTTTTTCATAAAGCGCACAGAAATGTAGAAAACAAAATTTTGAGTCTAACAACTTTTCTGGAAATTATGAACTATTTCTTTATATTTCATGTAGAATAGCTTTTTAAAAATGCATGTCCACTAAATTAACACTACGTCCCATGTAGTTAAGCACCTTGATAACGTAATTCATGATGGAATATGCTGAAATTTTTCTTAAGTTCCAGAAATTTTCTGAGATTATAAAATTATTTTATACTATTCAGTATAGTTTATAAAAAAGAAAAATACATGTTATCTTAAAATGAACCATAAGCATTAAAAATCGCTGCAAACAATTATTTGATGAAATAAGACGATCCATAGAAATCCACTACCCTACCTTAGGCACCGCAGTCCGTGGAAGAGGACCCTCTTCGTCGACAAGTCCACAAGGGTCCATCAGCGTCGGCGCCTCCTCGGGGATGCTCTGCTCAGGATTCCAGATATCCTAACAGTTGCACACTTCACCCGCAAATGAGCTTTGCAACCGTCTCCTTGCACTAGTGATTCAGGGAAATTCTAAAAGGAGCGGTCGTCTAATTCTGTGCGCATGCGCGATGGACCACCCATTTCATTCCCTTTGCGGAAAAATCTCTCTCCTTTTTTTATGCCGGATGAATCTCATTGGCTCCCCATAAATTCTATTTTCTCACTCGGGAAAAAAAACAAAAATTCTATAGATTCTAATTCGGTGGATAAATTTTTAATAAACTCGCAATAACGAACTATGCAAAATAATTTCACAAGCAATGAAATTTAATCGTCAAGTATAAGATAGGTTCTTTAGAATAAACACTTAGACTGTAACACTCGGTTGCTAGCTGAATATCCGCCGTCGAATAAATAATCTACGGATAGAATAATACAGCCAAAAACATAATTATAAATATAAGGAACATAATTGTTGAAATTTATACCTGGAGGGTAGCGCTGTAAACAGGGTCAGCTCTAGATATTTTGGCGCCCCGGGCAAGAAACTCCCATTCGTAGATTTTCATAAGATATATAAAAAAATTTGAATTAAAATACTGCTCCGTAAAATAATTAACAACGAAAAATCTAGACGAATTTCGGCTATATTCTCTCCTGTCCCGCGATTTAAATGAGTATCCAATATTCATTTACTTGCAAATAACACATAGAGAGCTGGTCGGGCTAGCGCCCACGATGCTTGGGCGTCCCGCCAGCCGCCCGTCTCGCTGGTACCTCGGGCCAGCCCTGACTGTAAGGCCCTGAAACAGGGACGTTTCCAAAACCGGAGGAAAAGCGTCCAGTGGCTTTCGAAATGTTGTGATGGAGAAGGTCGTGGAGGATCTCGTGGAAGAAAGGAATTTCTACATAAGTTTTGGAAAGAATGAATGAACAGAGACGACGTCAAAATATAAAAGAAAAGACGATATAAGTAGATTTTAAACTCCAGGAAAAATTCAATAACAAAAATACCAGAAGGGAAAATAGAAGAAAAAAAACCCGTGGTCGACCAAGATATCAATATATAAAACCGATCCAGATTTATATTGGGGCAGAATGCTGCGAATGTGTACAAGAGTCTGGCACAACGATGAGAAGAATGGCGGGTTGGACCAATCGTCAAGATTGTGAAAGAAGAAGACGGGACCAATCCAAATATCGAAGCGTAAGTTTTTATGAAACGTGCAGCAATGTAGCAATTTAAAATTTATTTCGGATAAATGATCATTGAAAGATCGTCGTCCGGATAATCCGAGTTGTATCGGGTAGGTATGTCGGGAGAGGCGGATGCAAGAGTGAGGATCTGGGTGTTCCTCGTCTAAACCCTTTACGCATTGAATTTCTTAAAAATGGTTAATTTAAAACTGCTGAAACGATTATAAAAAAGCTCAAAGAATGCAAGATATTTCTCCTAAAAATGACACAAAAGAACAAATATAAAAATGGTTTTTTCACATGAGCGAAAATCAATCACGGCGTTTTACAAACGGACGATAAGCGAGGTAAACCCAAATTAAAACAATTCAAAATTGATAAATTAATACAATAAACACACTAAAAATCGTACAACAAAAGTTTAACTTATAAAGGATAAAATAAATTTATCGAAATACAACTAAATCATATTGTCTCATATCGACTCAAAAGTATTAACAAAATGTCAAGTGCAGATATTGTGAATTCGGAAACCAAAGAAAATGTGACTTTGGCAGACAGATTTCCCAATAAAACTTTAAGTTACAATAAAAATAGCAATATTTGTTAGTAAGCTATAACAAAAAATCACCAAATAAAATTTTGATATTATCGTAATTATAACTAAAAATTAGAACATACTAAAATATAAATTATTATTTATTGTAAATCTGTTTTTCATAAAGCGCACAGAAATGTAGAAAACAAAATTTTGAGTCTAAGAACTTTTCTGGAAATTATGAACTATTTCTTTATATTTCATGTAGAATAGCTTTTTAAAAATGCATGTCCACTAAATTAACACTACGTCCCATGTAGTTAAGCACCTTGATAACGTTATTCATGATGAAATCTGCTGAAATTTTGCTTAAGTTCCAGAAATTTTCTTAGATTAAAAAATTATTTTATACTTTTCAGTATAGTTTATAAAAAAGAAAAATACATGTTATCTTAAAATGAACCATAAGCATTAAAAATCGCTGCAAACAATTATTTGAAGAAATAAAACGATCCATAGAAATCCACTACCCTACCTTAGGCACCGCAGTCCGTGGAAGAGTACCCTCTTCGTCGACAAGTCCACAAGGGTCCATCAGCGTCGGCGCCTCCTCGGGGATGCTCTCCTCAGGATTCCAGATATCCTAACAGTTGCACACTTCACCCGCAAATGAGCTTTGCAACCGTCTCCTTGCACTAGTGATTCAGGGAAATTCTAAAAGGAGCGGTCGTCTAATTCTGTGCGCATGCGCGATGGACCACCCATTCCATTCCCTTTGCGGAAAAATCTCTCTCCTTTTTTTATACCGGATGAATCTCATTGGCTCCCCATAAATTCTATTTTCTCACTCGGGAAAAAAAACAAAAATTCTATAGATTCTAATTCGGTGGATAAATTTTTAATAAACTCGCAATAACGAACTATGCAAAATAATTTCACAAGCAATGAAATTTAATCGTCAAGTATAAGATAGGTTCTTTAGAATAAACACTTAGACTGTAACACTCGGTTGCTAGCTGAATATCCGCCGTCGAATAAATAATCTACGGATAGAATAATACAGCCAAAAACATAATTATAAATATAAGGAACATAATTGTTGAAATTTATACCTGGAGGGTAGCGCTGTAAACAGGGTCAGCTCTAGATATTTTGGCGCCCCGGGCAAGAAACTCCCATTCGTAGATTTTCATAAGATATATAAAAAAATTTGAGTTAAAATACTGCTCCGTAAAATAATTGACAACGAAAAATCTAGACGAATTTCGGCTATATTCTCTCCTGTCCCGCGATTTAAATGAGTATCCAATATTCATTTACTTGCAAACAACACATAGAGAGCTGGTCGGGCTAGCGCCCACGATGCTTGGGCGTCCCGCCAGCCGCCCGTCTCGCTGGTACCTCGGGCCAGCCCTGACTGTAAGGCCCTGAAACAGGGACGTTTCCAAAACCGGAGGAAAAGCGTCCAGTGGCTTTCGAAATGTTGTGATGGAGAAGGTCGTGGAGGATCTCGTGGAAGAAAGGAATTTCTACATAAGTTTTGGAAAGAATGAATGAACAGAGACGACGTCAAAATATAAAAGAAAAGACGATATAAGTAGATTTTAAACTCCAGGAAAAATTCAATAACAAAAATACCAGAAGGGAAAATAGAAGAAAAAAAACCCGTGGTCGACCAAGATATCAATATATAAAACCGATCCAGATTTATATTGGGGCAGAATGCTGCGAATGTGTACAAGAGTCTGGCACAACGATGAGAAGAATGGCGGGTTGGACCAATCGTCAAGATTGTGAAAGAAGAAGACGGGACCAATCCAAATATCGAAGCGTAAGTTTTTATGAAACGTGCAGCAATGTAGCAATTTAAAATTTATTTCGGATAAATGATCATTGAAAGATCGTCGTCCGGATAATCCGAGTTGTATCGGGTAGGTATGTCGGGAGAGGCGGATGCAAGAGTGAGGATCTGGGTGTTCCTCGTCTAAACCCTTTACGCATTGAATTTCTTAAAAATGGTTAATTTAAAACTGCTGAAACGATTATAAAAAAGCTCAAAGAATGCAAGATATTTCTCCTAAAAATGACACAAAGAACAAATATAAAAATGGTTTTTTCACATGAGCGAAAATCAATCACGGCGTTTTACAAACGGACGATAAGCGAGGTAAACCCAAATTAAAACAATTCAAAATTGATAAATTAATACAATAAACACACTAAAAATCGTACAACAAAAGTTTAACTTATAAAGGATAAAATAAATTTATCGAAATACAACTAAATCATATTGTCTCATATCGACTCAAAAGTATTAACAAAATGTCAAGTGCAGATATTGTGAATTCGGAAACCAAAGAAAATGTGACTTTGGCAGACAGATTTCCCAATAAAACTTTAAGTTACAATAAAAATAGCAATATTTGTTAGTAAGCTATAACAAAAAATCACCAAATAAAATTTTGATATTATCGTAATTATAACTAAAAATTAGAACATACTAAAATATAAATTATTATTTATTGTAAATCTGTTTTTCATAAAGCGCACAGAAATGTAGAAAACAAAATTTTGAGTCTAAGAACTTTTCTGGAAATTATGAACTATTTCTTTATATTTCATGTAGAATAGCTTTTTAAAAATGCATGTCCACTAAATTAACACTACGTCCCATGTAGTTAAGCACCTTGATAACGTTATTCATGATGAAATCTGCTGAAATTTTGCTTAAGTTCCAGAAATTTTCTTAGATTAAAAAATTATTTTATACTTTTCAGTATAGTTTATAAAAAAGAAAAATACATGTTATCTTAAAATGAACCATAAGCATTAAAAATCGCTGCAAACAATTATTTGAAGAAATAAAACGATCCATAGAAATCCACTACCCTACCTTAGGCACCGCAGTCCGTGGAAGAGTACCCTCTTCGTCGACAAGTCCACAAGGGTCCATCAGCGTCGGCGCCTCCTCGGGGATGCTCTCCTCAGGATTCCAGATATCCTAACAGTTGCACACTTCACCCGCAAATGAGCTTTGCAACCGTCTCCTTGCACTAGTGATTCAGGGAAATTCTAAAAGGAGCGGTCGTCTAATTCTGTGCGCATGCGCGATGGACCACCCATTCCATTCCCTTTGCGGAAAAATCTCTCTCCTTTTTTTATGCCGGATGAATCTCATTGGCTCCCCTTAAATTCTATTTTCTCACTCGGGAAAAAAAAATCAAAAATTCTATAGATTCTAATTCGGTGGATAAATTTTTAATAAACTCGCAATAACGAGCTATGCAAAAAAATTTCACAAGCAATGAAATTTAATCGTCAAGTATAAGAAAGGTTCTTTAGAATAAACACTTAGACTGTAACACTCGGTTGCTAGCTGAATATCCGCCGTCGAATAAATAATCTACGGATAGAATAATACAGCCAAAAACATAATTATAAATATAAGGAACATAATTGTTGAAATTTATACCTGGAGGGTAGCGCTGTAAACAGGGTCAGCCCTAGATATTTTGGCGCCCCGGGAAAGAAACTCCGATTCGTAGATTTTAATAAGATATTAAAAAATTTGAGTTAAAATACTGCTCCGTAAAATAATTGACAACGAAAAATCAAGACGAATTTCGGCTATATTCTCTCCTGTCCCGCGATTTAAATGAGTATCCAATATTCATTTACTTGCAAATAACACATAGAGAGCTGGTCGGGCTAGCGCCCACGATGCTTGGGCGTCCCGCCAGCCGCCCGTCTCGCTGGTACCTCGGGCCAGCCCTGACTGTAAGGCCCTGAAACAGGGACGTTTCCAAAACCGGAGGAAAAGCGTCCAGTGGCTTTCGAAATGTTGTGATGGAGAAGGTCGTGGAGGATCTCGTGGAAGAAAGGAATTTCTACATAAGTTTTGGAAAGAATGAATGAACAGAGACGACGTCAAAATATAAAAGAAAAGACGATATAAGTAGATTTTAAACTCCAGGAAAAATTCAATAACAAAAATACCAGAAGGGAAAATAGAAGAAAAAAAACCCGTGGTCGACCAAGATATCAATATATAAAACCGATCCAGATTTATATTGGGGCAGAATGCTGCGAATGTGTACAAGAGTCTGGCACAACGATGAGAAGAATGGCGGGTTGGACCAATCGTCAAGATTGTGAAAGAAGAAGACGGGACCAATCCAAATATCGAAGCGTAAGTTTTTATGAAACGTGCAGCAATGTAGCAATTTAAAATTTATTTCGGATAAATGATCATTGAAAGATCGTCGTCCGGATAATCCGAGTTGTATCGGGTAGGTATGTCGGGAGAGGCGGATGCAAGAGTGAGGATCTGGGTGTTCCTCGTCTAAACCCTTTACGCATTGAATTTCTTAAAAATGGTTAATTTAAAACTGCTGAAACGATTATAAAAAAGCTCAAAGAATGCAAGATATTTCTCCTAAAAATGACACAAAGAACAAATATAAAAATGGTTTTTTCACATGAGCGAAAATCAATCACGGCGTTTTACAAACGGACGATAAGCGAGGTAAACCCAAATTAAAACAATTCAAAATTGATAAATTAATACAATAAACACACTAAAAATCGTACAACAAAAGTTTAACTTATAAAGGATAAAATAAATTTATCGAAATACAACTAAATCATATTGTCTCATATCGACTCAAAAGTATTAACAAAATGTCAAGTGCAGATATTGTGAATTCGGAAACCAAAGAAAATGTGACTTTGGCAGACAGATTTCCCAATAAAACTTTAAGTTACAATAAAAATAGCAATATTTGTTAGTAAGCTATAACAAAAAATCACCAAATAAAATTTTGATATTATCGTAATTATAACTAAAAATTAGAACATACTAAAATATAAATTATTATTTATTGTAAATCTGTTTTTCATAAAGCGCACAGAAATGTAGAAAACAAAATTTTGAATCTAAGAACTTTTCTGGAAATTATGAACTATTTCTTTATATTTCATGTAGAATAGCTTTTTAAAAATGCATGTCCACTAAATTAACACTACGTCCCATGTAGTTAAGCACCTTGATAACGTTATTCATGATGAAATCTGCTGAAATTTTGCTTAAGTTCCAGAAATTTTCTTAGATTAAAAAATTATTTTATACTTTTCAGTATAGTTTATAAAAAAGAAAAATACATGTTATCTTAAAATGAACCATAAGCATTAAAAATCGCTGCAAACAATTATTTGAAGAAATAAAACGATCCATAGAAATCCACTACCCTACCTTAGGCACCGCAGTCCGTGGAAGAGTACCCTCTTCGTCGACAAGTCCACAAGGGTCCATCAGCGTCGGCGCCTCCTCGGGGATGCTCTCCTCAGGATTCCAGATATCCTAACAGTTGCACACTTCACCCGCAAATGAGCTTTGCAACCGTCTCCTTGCACTAGTGATTCAGGGAAATTCTAAAAGGAGCGGTCGTCTAATTCTGTGCGCATGCGCGATGGACCACCCATTCCATTCCCTTTGCGGAAAAATCTCTCTCCTTTTTTATGCCGGATGAATCTCATTGGCTCCCCTTAAATTCTATTTTCTCACTCGGGAAAAAAAAATCAAAAATTCTATAGATTCTAATTCGGTGGATAAATTTTTAATAAACTCGCAATAACGAGCTATGCAAAAAAATTTCACAAGCAATGAAATTTAATCGTCAAGTATAAGAAAGGTTCTTTAGAATAAACACTTAGACTGTAACACTCGGTTGCTAGCTGAATATCCGCCGTCGAATAAATAATCTACGGATAGAATAATACAGCCAAAAACATAATTATAAATATAAGGAACATAATTGTTGAAATTTATACCTGGAGGGTAGCGCTGTAAACAGGGTCAGCCCTAGATATTTTGGCGCCCCGGGAAAGAAACTCCGATTCGTAGATTTTAATAAGATATTAAAAAATTTGAATTAAAATACTGCTCCGTAAAATAATTGAAAACGAAAAATCAAGACGAATTTCGGCTATATTCTCTCCTGTCCCGCGATTTAAATGAGTATCCAATATTCATTCACTTGCAAATAACACATAGAGAGCTGGTCGGGTTAGCGCCCACGATGCTTGGGCGTCCCGCCAGCCGCCCGTCTCGCTGGTACCTCGGGCCAGCCCTGACTGTAAGGCCCAGAAACAGGGACGTTTCCAAAACCGGAGGAAAAGCGTCCAGTGGCTTTCGAAATGTTGTGATGGAGAAGGTCGTGGAGGATCTCGTGGAAGAAAGGAATTTCTATATAAGTTTTGGAAATAAGGAATGAACAGAGACGACGTCAAAATATAAAAGAAAAGACGATATAAGTGGATTTTAAACTCCTGGAAAATTCAAAAACAAAAATACCAGAAGGGAAAATAGAAGAAAAAAAACCCGAGGTCGACCAAGATATCAATATATAAAACCGATCCAGATTTATATTGGGGCAGAATGCTGCGAATGTTTACAAGAGTCTGGCACAACGATGAGAAGTATGGCGGGTTGGACCAATCGTCAAGATTGTGAAAGAAGACGACAGGACCAATCCAAATATCGAAGCGTAAGTTTTTATGAAACGTGCAGCAATGTAGCAATTTAAAATTTATTTCGGATAAATGATCATTGAAAGATCGTCGTCCGGATAATCCGAGTTGTATCGGGTAGGTATGTCGGGAGAGGAGGATGCAAGAGTGAGGATCTGGGTGTTCCTCGTCTAAACCCTTTACGCATTGAATTTCTTAAAAATGGTTAATTTAAAACTGCTGAAACGATTATAAAAAAGCTCAAAGAATGCAAGATATTTCTCCTAAAAATGACACAAAAGAACAAATATAAAAATGGTTTTTTCACATGAGCGAAAATCAATCACGGCGTTTTACAAACGGACGATAAGCGAGGTAATCCCAAATTAAAACAATTCAAAATTGATAAATTAATACAATAAACACACTAAAAATCGTACAACAAAAGTTTAACTTATAAAGGATAAAATAAATTTATCGAAATACAACTAAATCATATTGTCTCATATCGACTCAAAAGTATTAACAAAATGTCAAGTGCAGATATTGTGAATTCGGAAACCAAAGAAAATGTGACTTTGGCAGACAGATTTCCCAATAAAACTTTACGTTACAATAAAAATAATAATATTTGTTAGTAAGCTATAACAAAAAATCACCAAATAAAATTTTGATATTATCGTAATTATAACTAAAAATTAGAACATACTAAAATATAAATTATTATTTATTGTAAATCGGTTTTTCATAAAGCGCACAGAAATGTAGAAAACAAAATTTTGAGTCTAACAACTTTTCTGGAAATTATGAACTATTTCTTTATATTTCATGTAGAATAGCTTTTTAAAAATGCATGTCCACTAAATTAACACTACGTCCCATGTAGTTAAGCACCTTGATAACGTAATTCATGATGGAATATGCTGAAATTTTTCTTAAGTTCCAGAAATTTTCTGAGATTATAAAATTATTTTATACTTTTCAGTGTAGTTTATAAAAAAGAAAAATACATGTTATCTTAAAATGAACCATAAGCATTAAAAATCGCTGCAAACAATTATTTGATGAAATAAGACGATCCATAGAAATCCACTACCCTACCTTACGCACCGCAGTCCGTGGAAGAGGACCCTCTTCGTCGACAAGTCCACAAGGGTCCATCAGCGTCGGCGCCTCCTCGGGGATGCTCTGCTCAGGATTCCAGATATCCTAACAGTTGCACACTTCACCCGCAAATGAGCTTTGCAACCGTCTTCTTGCACTAGTGATTCAGGGAAATTCTAAAAGGAGCGGTCGTCTAATTCTGTGCGCATGCGCGATGGACCACCCATTCCATTCCCTTTGCGGAAAAATCTCTCTCCTTTTTTTATGCCGGATGAATCTCATTGGCTCCCCATAAATTCTATTTTCTCACTCGGGAAAAAAAAACAAAAATTCTATAGATTCTAATTCGGTGGATACATTTTTAATAAACTCGCAATAACGAACTATGCAAAATAATTTCACAAGCAATGAAATTTAATCGTCAAGTATAAGATAGGTTCTTTAGAATAAACACTTAGACTGTAACACTCGGTTGCTAGCTGAATATCCGCCGTCGAATAAATAATCTACGGATAGAATAATACAGCCAAAAACATAATTATAAATATAAGGAACATAATTGTTGAAATTTATACCTGGAGGGTAGTGCTGTAAACAGGGTCAGCTCTAGATATTTTGGCGCCCCGGGCAAGAAACTCCCATTCGTAGATTTTCATAAGATATATAAAAAAATTTGAATTAAAATACTGCTCCGTAAAATAATTAACAACGAAAAATCTAGACGAATTTCGGCTATATTCTCTCCTGTCCCGCGATTTAAATGAGTATCCAATATTCATTCACTTGCAAATAACACATAGAGAGCTGGTCGGGTTAGCGCCCCCGATGCTTGGGCGTCCCGCCAGCCGCCCGTCTCGCTGGTACCTCGGGCCAGCCCTGACTGTATGGCCCAGAAACAGGGACGTTTCCAAAACCGGAGGAAAAGCGTCCAGTGGCTTTCGAAATGTTGTGATGGAGAAGGTCGTGGAGGATCTCGTGGAAGAAAGGAATTTCTACATAAGTTTTGGAAATAATGAATGAACAGAGACGACGTCAAAATATAAAAGAAAAGACGATATAAGTGGATTTTAAACTCCAGGAAAATTCAAAAACAAAAATACCAGAAGGGAAAATAGAAGAAAAAAAACCCGAGGTCGACCAAGATATCAATATATAAAACCGATCCAGATTTATATTGGGGCAGAATGCTGCGAATGTTTACAAGAGTCTGGCACAACGATGAGAAGTATGGCGGGTTGGACCAATCGTCAAGATTGTGAAAGAAGACGACGGGACCAATCCAAATATCGAAGCGTAAGTTTTTATGAAACGTGCAGCAATGTAGCAATTTAAAATTTATTTCGGATAAATGATCATTGAAAGATCGTCGTCCGGATAATCCGAGTTGTATCGGGTAGGTATGTCGGGAGAGGAGGATGCAAGAGTGAGGATCTGGGTGTTCCTCGTCTAAACCCTTTACGCATTGAATTTCTTAAAAATGGTTAATTTAAAACTGCTGAAACGATTATAAAAAAGCTCAAAGAATGCAAGATATTTCTCCTAAAAATGACACAAAAGAACAAATATAAAAATGGTTTTTTCACATGAGCGAAAATCAATCACGGCGTTTTACAAACGGACGATAAGCGAGGTAAACCCAAATTAAAACAATTCAAAATTGATCAATTAATACAATAAACACATTAAAAATCGTACAACAAAAGTTTAACTTATAAAGGATAAAATAAATTTATCGAAATACAACTAAATCATATTGTCTCATATCGACTCAAAAGTATTAACAAAATGTCAAGTGCAGATATTGTGAATTCGGAAACCAAAGAAAATGTGACTTTGGCAGACAGATTTCCCAATAAAACTTTAAGTTACAATAAAAATAGCAATATTTGTTAGTAAGCTATAACAAAAAATCACCAAATAAAGTTTTGATATTATCGTAATTATAACTAAAAATTAGAACATACTAAAATAAAAATTATTATTTATTGTAAATCTGTTTTTCATAAAGCGCACAGAAATGTAGAAAACAAAATTTTGAGTCTAACAACTTTTCTGGAAATTATGAACTATTTCTTTATATTTCATGTAGAATAGCTTTTTAAAAATGCATGTCCACTAAATTAACACTACGTCCCATGTAGTTAAGCACCTTGATAACGTTATTCATGATGGAATCTGCTGAAATTTTTCTTAAGTTCCAGAAATTTTCTGAGATTAAAAAATTATTTTATACTTTTCAGTATAGTTTATAAAAAAGAAAAATACATGTTATCTTAAAATGAACCATAAGCATTAAAAATCGCTGCAAACAATTATTTGAAGAAATAAGACGATCCATAGAAATCCACTACCCTACCTTAGGCACCGCAGTCCGTGGAAGAGGACCCTCTTCGTCGACAAGTCCACAAGGGTCCATCAGCGTCGGCGCCTCCTCGGGGATGCTCTCCTCAGGATTCCAGATATCCTAACAGTTGCACACTTCACCCGCAAATGAGCTTTGCAACCGTCTCCTTGCACTAGTGAATCATGGAAATTCTAAAAGGAGCGGTCGTCTAATTCTGTGCGCATGCGCGATGGACCACCCATTCCATTCCCTTTGCGGAAAAATCTCTCTCCTTTTTTTATGCCGGATGAATCTCATTGGCTCCCCATAAATTCTATTTTCTCACTCGGGAAAAAAAAAACAAAAATTCTATAGATTCTAATTCGGTGGATAAATTTTTAATAAACTCGCAATAACGAGCTATGCAAAAAAATTTCACAAGCAATGAAATTTAATCGTCAAGTATAAGAAAGGTTCTTTAGAATAAACACTTAGACTGTAACACTCGGTTGCTAGCTGAATATCCGCCGTCGAATAAATAATCTACGGATAGAATAATACAGCCAAAAACATAATTATAAATATAAGGAACATAATTGTTGAAATTTATACCTGGAGGGTAGCGCTGTAAACAGGGTCAGCTCTAGATATTTTGGCGCCCCGGGCAAGAAACTCAGATTCGTAGATTTTAATAAGATATTTAAAAAGTTTGAATTAAAATACTGCTCCGTAAAATAATTGACAACGAAAAATCAAGACGAATTTCGGCTATATTCTCTCCTGTCCCGCGATATTATGAGTATCCAATATTCATTCACTTGCAAATAACACATAGAGAGCTGGTCGGGTTAGCGCCCCCGATGCTTGGGCGTCCCGCCAGCCTCCCGTCTCGCTGGTACCTCGGGCCAGCCCTGACTGTAAGGCCCAGAAACAGGGACGTTTCCAAAACCGGAGGAAAAGCGTCCAGTGGCTTTCGAAATGTTGTGATGGAGAAGGTCGTGGAGGATCTCGTGGAAGAAAGGAATTTCTACATAAGTTTTGGAAATAATGAATGAACAGAGACGACGTCAAAATATAAAAGAAAAGACGATATAAGTGGATTTTAAACTCCAGGAAAAATTCAATAACAAAAATACCAGAAGGGAAAATAGAAGAAAAAAACCCGAGGTCGACCAAGATATCAATATATAAAACCGATCCAGATTTATATTGGGGCAGAATGCTGCGAATGTTTACAAGAGTCTGGCACAACGATGAGAAGTATGGCGGGTTGGACCAATCGTCAAGATTGTGAAAGAAGACGACGGGACCAATCCAAATATCGAAGCGTAAGTTTTTATGAAACGTGCAGCAATGTAGCAATTTAAAATTTATTTCGGATAAATGATCATTGAAAGATCGTCGTCCGGATAATCCGAGTTGTATCGGGTAGGTATGTCGGGAGAGGAGGATGCAAGAGTGAGGATCTGGGTGTTCCTCGTCTAAACCCTTTACGCATTGAATTTCTTAAAAATGGTTAATTTAAAACTGCTGAAACGATTATAAAAAAGCTCAAAGAATGCAAGATATTTCTCCTAAAAATGACACAAAAGAACAAATATAAAAATGGTTTTTTCACATGAGCGAAAATCAATCACGGCGTTTTACAAACGGACGATAAGCGAGGTAAACCCAAATTAAAACAATTCAAAATTGATAAATTAATACAATAAACACACTAAAAATCGTACAACAAAAGTTTAACTTATAAAGGATAAAATAAATTTATCGAAATACAACTAAATCATATTGTCTCATATCGACTCAAAAGTATTAACAAAATGTCAAGTGCAGATATTGTGAATTCGGAAACCAAAGAAAATGTGACTTTGGCAGACAGATTTCCCAATAAAACTTTAAGTTACAATAAAAATAGCAATATTTGTTAGTAAGCTATAACAAAAAATCACCAAATAAAGTTTTGATATTATCGTAATTATAACTAAAAATTAGAACATACTAAAATATAAATTATTATTTATTGTAAATCTGTTTTTCATAAAGCGCACAGAAATGTAGAAAACAAAATTTTGAGTCTAACAACTTTTCTGGAAATTATGAACTATTTCTTTATATTTCATGTAGAATAGCTTTTTAAAAATGCATGTCCACTAAATTAACACTACGTCCCATGTAGTTAAGCACCTTGATAACGTTATTCATGATGGAATCTGCTGAAATTTTTCTTAAGTTCCAGAAATTTTCTTAGATTAAAAAATTATTTTATACTTTTCAGTATAGTTTATAAAAAAGAAAAATACATGTTATCTTAAAATGAACCATAAGCATTAAAAATCGCTGCAAACAATTATTTGAAGAAATAAGACGATCCATAGAAATCCACTACCCTACCTTAGGCACCGCAGTCCGTGGAAGAGGACCCTCTTCGTCGACAAGTCCACAAGGGTCCATCAGCGTCGGCGCCTCCTCGGGGATGCTCTCCTCAGGATTCCAGATATCCTAACAGTTGCACACTTCACCCGCAAATGAGCTTTGCAACCGTCTCCTTGCACTAGTGAATCATGGAAATTCTAAAAGGAGCGGTCGTCTAATTCTGTGCGCATGCGCGATGGACCACCCATTCCATTCCCTTTGCGGAAAAATCTCTCTCCTTTTTTTATGCCGGATGAATCTCATTGGCTCCCCTTAAATTCTATTTTCTCACTCGGGAAAAAAAAAACAAAAATTCTATAGATTCTAATTCGGTGGATAAATTTTTAATAAACTCGCAATAACGAGCTACGCAAAAAAATTTCACAAGCAATGAAATTTAATCGTCAAGTATAAGAAAGGTTCTTTAGAATAAACACTTAGACTGTAACACTCGGTTGCTAGCTGAATATCCGCCGTCGAATAAATAATCTACGGATAGAATAATACAGCCAAAAACATAATTATAAATATAAGGAACATAATTGTTGAAATTTATACCTGGAGGGTAGCGCTGTAAACAGGGTCAGCTCTAGATATTTTGGCGCCCCGGGCAAGAAACTCAGATTCGTAGATTTTAATAAGATATTTAAAAAATTTGAATTAAAATACTGCTCCGTAAAATAATTGACAACGAAAAATCAAGACGAATTTCGGCAATATTCTCTCCTGTCCCGCGATATAATGAGTATCCAATATTCATTCACTTGCAAATAACACATAGAGAGCTGGTCGGGTTAGCGCCCCCGATGCTTGGGCGTCCCGCCAGCCTCCCGTCTCGCTGGTACCTCGGGCCAGCCCTGACTGTAAGGCCCAGAAACAGGGACGTTTCCAAAACCGGAGGAAAAGCGTCCAGTGGCTTTCGAAATGTTGTGATGGAGAAGGTCGTGGAGGATCTCGTGGAAGAAAGGAATTTCTACATAAGTTTTGGAAATAATGAATGAACAGAGACGACGTCAAAATATAAAAGAAAAGACGATATAAGTGGATTTTAAACTCCAGGAAAATTCAAAAACAAAAATACCAGAAGGGAAAATAGAAGAAAAAAAACCCGAGGTCGACCAAGATATCAATATATAAAACCGATCCAGATTTATATTGGGGCAGAATGCTGCGAATGTTTACAAGAGTCTGGCACAACGATGAGAAGTATGGCGGGTTGGACCAATCGTCAAGATTGTGAAAGAAGACGACGGGACCAATCCAAATATCGAAGCGTAAGTTTTTATGAAACGTGCAGCAATGTAGCAATTTAAAATTTATTTCGGATAAATGATCATTGAAAGATCGTCGTCCGGATAATCCGAGTTGTATCGGGTAGGTATGTCGGGAGAGGAGGATGCAAGAGTGAGGATCTGGGTGTTCCTCGTCTAAACCCTTTACGCATTGAATTTCTTAAAAATGGTTAATTTCAAACTGCTGAAACGATTATAAAAAAGCTCAAAGAATGCAAGATATTTCTCCTAAAAATGACACAAAAGAACAAATATAAAAATGGTTTTTTCACATGAGCGAAAATCAATCACGGCGTTTTACAAACGGACGATAAGCGAGGTAAACCCAAATTAAAACAATTCAAAATTGATAAATTAATACAATAAACACACTAAAAATCGTACAACAAAAGTTTAACTTATAAAGGATAAAATAAATTTATCGAAATACAACTAAATCATATTGTCTCATATCGACTCAAAAGTATTAACAAAATGTCAAGTGCAGATATTGTGAATTCGGAAACCAAAGAAAATGTGACTTTGGCAGACAGATTTCCCAATAAAACTTTAAGTTACAATAAAAATAGCAATATTTGTTAGTAAGCTATAACAAAAAATCACCAAATAAAGTTTTGATATTATCGTAATTATAACTAAAAATTAGAACATACTAAAATAAAAATTATTATTTATTGTAAATCTGTTTTTCATAAAGCGCACAGAAATGTAGAAAACAAAATTTTGAGTCTAACAACTTTTCTGGAAATTATGAACTATTTCTTTATATTTCATGTAGAATAGCTTTTTAAAAATGCATGTCCACTAAATTAACACTACGTCCCATGTAGTTAAGCACCTTGATAACGTTATTCATGATGGAATCTGCTGAAATTTTTCTTAAGTTCCAGAAATTTTCTGAGATTAAAAAATTATTTTATACTTTTCAGTATAGTTTATAAAAAAGAAAAATACATGTTATCTTAAAATGAACCATAAGCATTAAAAATCGCTGCAAACAATTATTTGAAGAAATAAGACGATCCATAGAAATCCACTACCCTACCTTAGGCACCGCAGTCCGTGGAAGAGGACCCTCTTCGTCGACAAGTCCACAAGGGTCCATCAGCGTCGGCGCCTCCTCGGGGATGCTCTCCTCAGGATTCCAGATATCCTAACAGTTGCACACTTCACCCGCAAATGAGCTTTGCAACCGTCTCCTTGCACTAGTGAATCATGGAAATTCTAAAAGGAGCGGTCGTCTAATTCTGTGCGCATGCGCGATGGACCACCCATTCCATTCCCTTTGCGGAAAAATCTCTCTCCTTTTTTTATGCCGGATGAATCTCATTGGCTCCCCATAAATTCTATTTTCTCACTCGGGAAAAAAAAAACAAAAATTCTATAGATTCTAATTCGGTGGATAAATTTTTAATAAACTCGCAATAACGAGCTATGCAAAAAAATTTCACAAGCAATGAAATTTAATCGTCAAGTATAAGAAAGGTTCTTTAGAATAAACACTTAGACTGTAACACTCGGTTGCTAGCTGAATATCCGCCGTCGAATAAATAATCTACGGATAGAATAATACAGCCAAAAACATAATTATAAATATAAGGAACATAATTGTTGAAATTTATACCTGGAGGGTAGCGCTGTAAACAGGGTCAGCTCTAGATATTTTGGCGCCCCGGGCAAGAAACTCAGATTCGTAGATTTTAATAAGATATTTAAAAAGTTTGAATTAAAATACTGCTCCGTAAAATAATTGACAACGAAAAATCAAGACGAATTTCGGCTATATTCTCTCCTGTCCCGCGATATTATGAGTATCCAATATTCATTCACTTGCAAATAACACATAGAGAGCTGGTCGGGTTAGCGCCCCCGATGCTTGGGCGTCCCGCCAGCCTCCCGTCTCGCTGGTACCTCGGGCCAGCCCTGACTGTAAGGCCCAGAAACAGGGACGTTTCCAAAACCGGAGGAAAAGCGTCCAGTGGCTTTCGAAATGTTGTGATGGAGAAGGTCGTGGAGGATCTCGTGGAAGAAAGGAATTTCTACATAAGTTTTGGAAAGAATGAATGAACAGAGACGACGTCAAAATATAAAAGAAAAGACGATATAAGTAGATTTTAAACTCCAGGAAAAATTCAATAACAAAAATACCAGAAGGGAAAATAGAAGAAAAAAACCCGAGGTCGACCAAGATATCAATATATAAAACCGATCCAGATTTATATTGGGGCAGAATGCTGCGAATGTTTACAAGAGTCTGGCACAACGATGAGAAGTATGGCGGGTTGGACCAATCGTCAAGATTGTGAAAGAAGACGACGGGACCAATCCAAATATCGAAGCGTAAGTTTTTATGAAACGTGCAGCAATGTAGCAATTTAAAATTTATTTCGGATAAATGATCATTGAAAGATCGTCGTCCGGATAATCCGAGTTGTATCGGGTAGGTATGTCGGGAGAGGAGGATGCAAGAGTGAGGATCTGGGTGTTCCTCGTCTAAACCCTTTACGCATTGAATTTCTTAAAAATGGTTAATTTAAAACTGCTGAAACGATTATAAAAAAGCTCAAAGAATGCAAGATATTTCTCCTAAAAATGACACAAAAGAACAAATATAAAAATGGTTTTTTCACATGAGCGAAAATCAATCACGGCGTTTTACAAACGGACGATAAGCGAGGTAAACCCAAATTAAAACAATTCAAAATTGATAAATTAATACAATAAACACACTAAAAATCGTACAACAAAAGTTTAACTTATAAAGGATAAAATAAATTTATCGAAATACAACTAAATCATATTGTCTCATATCGACTCAAAAGTATTAACAAAATGTCAAGTGCAGATATTGTGAATTCGGAAACCAAAGAAAATGTGACTTTGGCAGACAGATTTCCCAATAAAACTTTAAGTTACAATAAAAATAGCAATATTTGTTAGTAAGCTATAACAAAAAATCACCAAATAAAGTTTTGATATTATCGTAATTATAACTAAAAATTAGAACATACTAAAATATAAATTATTATTTATTGTAAATCTGTTTTTCATAAAGCGCACAGAAATGTAGAAAACAAAATTTTGAGTCTAACAACTTTTCTGGAAATTATGAACTATTTCTTTATATTTCATGTAGAATAGCTTTTTAAAAATGCATGTCCACTAAATTAACACTACGTCCCATGTAGTTAAGCACCTTGATAACGTTATTCATGATGGAATCTGCTGAAATTTTTCTTAAGTTCCAGAAATTTTCTTAGATTAAAAAATTATTTTATACTTTTCAGTATAGTTTATAAAAAAGAAAAATACATGTTATCTTAAAATGAACCATAAGCATTAAAAATCGCTGCAAACAATTATTTGAAGAAATAAGACTATCCATAGAAATCCACTACCCTACCTTAGGCACCGCAGTCCGTGGAAGAGGACCCTCTTCGTCGACAAGTCCACAAGGGTCCATCAGCGTCGGCGCCTCCTCGGGGATGCTCTCCTCAGGATTCCAGATATCCTAACAGTTGCACACTTCACCCGCAAATGAGCTTTGCAACCGTCTCCTTGCACTAGTGAATCATGGAAATTCTAAAAGGAGCGGTCGTCTAATTCTGTGCGCATGCGCGATGGACCACCCATTCCATTCCCTTTGCGGAAAAATCTCTCTCCTTTTTTTATGCCGGATGAATCTCATTGGCTCCCCTTAAATTCTATTTTCTCACTCGGGAAAAAAAAAAACAAAAATTCTATAGATTCTAATTCGGTGGATAAATTTTTAATAAACTCGCAATAACGAGCTACGCAAAAAAATTTCACAAGCAATGAAATTTAATCGTCAAGTATAAGAAAGGTTCTTTAGAATAAACACTTAGACTGTAACACTCGGTTGCTAGCTGAATATCCGCCGTCGAATAAATAATCTACGGATAGAATAATACAGCCAAAAACATAATTATAAATATAAGGAACATAATTGTTGAAATTTATACCTGGAGGGTAGCGCTGTAAACAGGGTCAGCTCTAGATATTTTGGCGCCCCGGGCAAGAAACTCAGATTCGTAGATTTTAATAAGATATTTAAAAAATTTGAATTAAAATACTGCTCCGTAAAATAATTGACAACGAAAAATCAAGACGAATTTCGGCAATATTCTCTCCTGTCCCGCGATATAATGAGTATCCAATATTCATTCACTTGCAAATAACACATAGAGAGCTGGTCGGGTTAGCGCCCCCGATGCTTGGGCGTCCCGCCAGCCTCCCGTCTCGCTGGTACCTCGGGCCAGCCCTGACTGTAAGGCCCAGAAACAGGGACGTTTCCAAAACCGGAGGAAAAGCGTCCAGTGGCTTTCGAAATGTTGTGATGGAGAAGGTCGTGGAGGATCTCGTGGAAGAAAGGAATTTCTACATAAGTTTTGGAAATAATGAATGAACAGAGACGACGTCAAAATATAAAAGAAAAGACGATATAAGTGGATTTTAAACTCCAGGAAAATTCAAAAACAAAAATACCAGAAGGGAAAATAGAAGAAAAAAAACCCGAGGTCGACCAAGATATCAATATATAAAACCGATCCAGATTTATATTGGGGCAGAATGCTGCGAATGTTTACAAGAGTCTGGCACAACGATGAGAAGTATGGCGGGTTGGACCAATCGTCAAGATTGTGAAAGAAGACGACGGGACCAATCCAAATATCGAAGCGTAAGTTTTTATGAAACGTGCAGCAATGTAGCAATTTAAAATTTATTTCGGATAAATGATCATTGAAAGATCGTCGTCCGGATAATCCGAGTTGTATCGGGTAGGTATGTCGGGAGAGGAGGATGCAAGAGTGAGGATCTGGGTGTTCCTCGTCTAAACCCTTTACGCATTGAATTTCTTAAAAATGGTTAATTTAAAACTGCTGAAACGATTATAAAAAAGCTCAAAGAATGCAAGATATTTCTCCTAAAAATGACACAAAAGAACAAATATAAAAATGGTTTTTTCACATGAGCGAAAATCAATCACGGCGTTTTACAAACGGACGATAAGCGAGGTAAACCCAAATTAAAACAATTCAAAATTGATAAATTAATACAATAAACACACTAAAAATCGTACAACAAAAGTTTAACTTATAAAGGATAAAATAAATTTATCGAAATACAACTAAATCATATTGTCTCATATCGACTCAAAAGTATTAACAAAATGTCAAGTGCAGATATTGTGAATTCGGAAACCAAAGAAAATGTGACTTTGGCAGACAGATTTCCCAATAAAACTTTAAGTTACAATAAAAATAGCAATATTTGTTAGTAAGCTATAACAAAAAATCACCAAATAAAGTTTTGATATTATCGTAATTATAACTAAAAATTAGAACATACTAAAATATAAATTATTATTTATTGTAAATCTGTTTTTCATAAAGCGCACAGAAATGTAGAAAACAAAATTTTGAGTCTAACAACTTTTCTGGAAATTATGAACTATTTCTTTATATTTCATGTAGAATAGCTTTTTAAAAATGCATGTCCACTAAATTAACACTACGTCCCATGTAGTTAAGCACCTTGATAACGTTATTCATGATGGAATCTGCTGAAATTTTTCTTAAGTTCCAGAAATTTTCTTAGATTAAAAAATTATTTTATACTTTTCAGTATAGTTTATAAAAAAGAAAAATACATGTTATCTTAAAATGAACCATAAGCATTAAAAATCGCTGCAAACAATTATTTGAAGAAATAAGACGATCCATAGAAATCCACTACCCTACCTTAGGCACCGCAGTCCGTGGAAGAGGACCCTCTTCGTCGACAAGTCCACAAGGGTCCATCAGCGTCGGCGCCTCCTCGGGGATGCTCTCCTCAGGATTCCAGATATCCTAACAGTTGCACACTTCACCCGCAAATGAGCTTTGCAACCGTCTCCTTGCACTAGTGAATCATGGAAATTCTAAAAGGAGCGGTCGTCTAATTCTGTGCGCATGCGCGATGGACCACCCATTCCATTCCCTTTGCGGAAAAATCTCTCTCCTTTTTTTATGCCGGATGAATCTCATTGGCTCCCCTTAAATTCTATTTTCTCACTCGGGAAAAAAAAAAACAAAAATTCTATAGATTCTAATTCGGTGGATAAATTTTTAATAAACTCGCAATAACGAGCTACGCAAAAAAATTTCACAAGCAATGAAATTTAATCGTCAAGTATAAGAAAGGTTCTTTAGAATAAACACTTAGACTGTAACACTCGGTTGCTAGCTGAATATCCGCCGTCGAATAAATAATCTACGGATAGAATAATACAGCCAAAAACATAATTATAAATATAAGGAACATAATTGTTGAAATTTATACCTGGAGGGTAGCGCTGTAAACAGGGTCAGCTCTAGATATTTTGGCGCCCCGGGCAAGAAACTCAGATTCGTAGATTTTAATAAGATATTTAAAAAATTTGAATTAAAATACTGCTCCGTAAAATAATTGACAACGAAAAATCAAGACGAATTTCGGCAATATTCTCTCCTGTCCCGCGATATAATGAGTATCCAATATTCATTCACTTGCAAATAACACATAGAGAGCTGGTCGGGTTAGCGCCCCCGATGCTTGGGCGTCCCGCCAGCCTCCCGTCTCGCTGGTACCTCGGGCCAGCCCTGACTGTAAGGCCCAGAAACAGGGACGTTTCCAAAACCGGAGGAAAAGCGTCCAGTGGCTTTCGAAATGTTGTGATGGAGAAGGTCGTGGAGGATCTCGTGGAAGAAAGGAATTTCTACATAAGTTTTGGAAATAATGAATGAACAGAGACGACGTCAAAATATAAAAGAAAAGACGATATAAGTGGATTTTAAACTCCAGGAAAATTCAAAAACAAAAATACCAGAAGGGAAAATAGAAGAAAAAAAACCCGAGGTCGACCAAGATATCAATATATAAAACCGATCCAGATTTATATTGGGGCAGAATGCTGCGAATGTTTACAAGAGTCTGGCACAACGATGAGAAGTATGGCGGGTTGGACCAATCGTCAAGATTGTGAAAGAAGACGACGGGACCAATCCAAATATCGAAGCGTAAGTTTTTATGAAACGTGCAGCAATGTAGCAATTTAAAATTTATTTCGGATAAATGATCATTGAAAGATCGTCGTCCGGATAATCCGAGTTGTATCGGGTAGGTATGTCGGGAGAGGAGGATGCAAGAGTGAGGATCTGGGTGTTCCTCGTCTAAACCCTTTACGCATTGAATTTCTTAAAAATGGTTAATTTAAAACTGCTGAAACGATTATAAAAAAGCTCAAAGAATGCAAGATATTTCTCCTAAAAATGACACAAAAGAACAAATATAAAAATGGTTTTTTCACATGAGCGAAAATCAATCACGGCGTTTTACAAACGGACGATAAGCGAGGTAAACCCAAATTAAAACAATTCAAAATTGATAAATTAATACAATAAACACACTAAAAATCGTACAACAAAAGTTTAACTTATAAAGGATAAAATAAATTTATCGAAATACAACTAAATCATATTGTCTCATATCGACTCAAAAGTATTAACAAAATGTCAAGTGCAGATATTGTGAATTCGGAAACCAAAGAAAATGTGACTTTGGCAGACAGATTTCCCAATAAAACTTTAAGTTACAATAAAAATAGCAATATTTGTTAGTAAGCTATAACAAAAAATCACCAAATAAAGTTTTGATATTATCGTAATTATAACTAAAAATTAGAACATACTAAAATATAAATTATTATTTATTGTAAATCTGTTTTTCATAAAGCGCACAGAAATGTAGAAAACAAAATTTTGAGTCTAACAACTTTTCTGGAAATTATGAACTATTTCTTTATATTTCATGTAGAATAGCTTTTTAAAAATGCATGTCCACTAAATTAACACTACGTCCCATGTAGTTAAGCACCTTGATAACGTTATTCATGATGGAATCTGCTGAAATTTTTCTTAAGTTCCAGAAATTTTCTTAGATTAAAAAATTATTTTATACTTTTCAGTATAGTTTATAAAAAAGAAAAATACATGTTATCTTAAAATGAACCATAAGCATTAAAAATCGCTGCAAACAATTATTTGAAGAAATAAGACGATCCATAGAAATCCACTACCCTACCTTAGGCACCGCAGTCCGTGGAAGAGGACCCTCTTCGTCGACAAGTCCACAAGGGTCCATCAGCGTCGGCGCCTCCTCGGGGATGCTCTCCTCAGGATTCCAGATATCCTAACAGTTGCACACTTCACCCGCAAATGAGCTTTGCAACCGTCTCCTTGCACTAGTGAATCATGGAAATTCTAAAAGGAGCGGTCGTCTAATTCTGTGCGCATGCGCGATGGACCACCCATTCCATTCCCTTTGCGGAAAAATCTCTCTCCTTTTTTTATGCCGGATGAATCTCATTGGCTCCCCTTAAATTCTATTTTCTCACTCGGGAAAAAAAAAAACAAAAATTCTATAGATTCTAATTCGGTGGATAAATTTTTAATAAACTCGCAATAACGAGCTACGCAAAAAAATTTCACAAGCAATGAAATTTAATCGTCAAGTATAAGAAAGGTTCTTTAGAATAAACACTTAGACTGTAACACTCGGTTGCTAGCTGAATATCCGCCGTCGAATAAATAATCTACGGATAGAATAATACAGCCAAAAACATAATTATAAATATAAGGAACATAATTGTTGAAATTTATACCTGGAGGGTAGCGCTGTAAACAGGGTCAGCTCTAGATATTTTGGCGCCCCGGGCAAGAAACTCAGATTCGTAGATTTTAATAAGATATTTAAAAAATTTGAATTAAAATACTGCTCCGTAAAATAATTGACAACGAAAAATCAAGACGAATTTCGGCAATATTCTCTCCTGTCCCGCGATATAATGAGTATCCAATATTCATTCACTTGCAAATAACACATAGAGAGCTGGTCGGGTTAGCGCCCCCGATGCTTGGGCGTCCCGCCAGCCTCCCGTCTCGCTGGTACCTCGGGCCAGCCCTGACTGTAAGGCCCAGAAACAGGGACGTTTCCAAAACCGGAGGAAAAGCGTCCAGTGGCTTTGGAAATGTTGTGATGGAGAAGGTCGTGGAGGATCTCGTGGAAGAAAGGAATTTCTACATAAGTTTTGGAAATAATGAATGAACAGAGACGACGTCAAAATATAAAAGAAAAGACGATATAAGTGGATTTTAAACTCCAGGAAAATTCAAAAACAAAAATACCAGAAGGGAAAATAGAAGAAAAAAAACCCGAGGTCGACCAAGATATCAATATATAAAACCGATCCAGATTTATATTGGGGCAGAATGCTGCGAATGTTTACAAGAGTCTGGCACAACGATGAGAAGTATGGCGTCAAGATTGTGAAAGAAGACGACGGGACCAATCCAAATATCGAAGCGTAAGTTTTTATGAAACGTGCAGCAATGTAGCAATTTAAAATTTATTTCGGATAAATGATCATTGAAAGATCGTCGTCCGGATAATCCGAGTTGTATCGGGTAGGTATGTCGGGAGAGGAGGATGCAAGAGTGAGGATCTGGGTGTTCCTCGTCTAAACCCTTTACGCATTGAATTTCTTAAAAATGGTTAATTTAAAACTGCTGAAACGATTATAAAAAAGCTCAAAGAATGCAAGATATTTCTCCTAAAAATGACACAAAAGAACAAATATAAAAATGGTTTTTTCACATGAGCGAAAATCAATCACGGCGTTTTACAAACGGACGATAAGCGAGGTAAACCCAAATTAAAACAATTCAAAATTGATAAATTAATACAATAAACACACTAAAAATCGTACAACAAAAGTTTAACTTATAAAGGATAAAATAAATTTATCGAAATACAACTAAATCATATTGTCTCATATCGACTCAAAAGTATTAACAAAATGTCAAGTGCAGATATTGTGAATTCGGAAACCAAAGAAAATGTGACTTTGGCAGACAGATTTCCCAATAAAACTTTAAGTTACAATAAAAATAGCAATATTTGTTAGTAAGCTATAACAAAAAATCACCAAATAAAGTTTTGATATTATCGTAATTATAACTAAAAATTAGAACATACTAAAATATAAATTATTATTTATTGTAAATCTGTTTTTCATAAAGCGCACAGAAATGTAGAAAACAAAATTTTGAGTCTAACAACTTTTCTGGAAATTATGAACTATTTCTTTATATTTCATGTAGAATAGCTTTTTAAAAATGCATGTCCACTAAATTAACACTACGTCCCATGTAGTTAAGCACCTTGATAACGTTATTCATGATGGAATCTGCTGAAATTTTTCTTAAGTTCCAGAAATTTTCTTAGATTAAAAAATTATTTTATACTTTTCAGTATAGTTTATAAAAAAGAAAAATACATGTTATCTTAAAATGAACCATAAGCATTAAAAATCGCTGCAAACAATTATTTGAAGAAATAAGACGATCCATAGAAATCCACTACCCTACCTTAGGCACCGCAGTCCGTGGAAGAGGACCTTCTTCGTCGACAAGTCCACAAGGGTCCATCAGCGTCGGCGCCTCCTCGGGGATGCTCTCCTCAGGATTCCAGATATCCTAACAGTTGCACACTTCACCCGCAAATGAGCTTTGCAACCGTCTCCTTGCACTAGTGAATCATGGAAATTCTAAAAGGAGCGGTCGTCTAATTCTGTGCGCATGCGCGATGGACCACCCATTCCATTCCCTTTGCGGAAAAATCTCTCTCCTTTTTTTATGCCGGATGAATCTCATTGGCTCCCCTTAAATTCTATTTTCTCACTCGGGGAAAAAAAAACAAAAATTCTATAGATTCTAATTCGGTGGATAAATTTTTAATAAACTCGCAATAACGAGCTACGCAAAAAAATTTCACAAGCAATGAAATTTAATCGTCAAGTATAAGAAAGGTTCTTTAGAATAAACACTTAGACTGTAACACTCGGTTGCTAGCTGAATATCCGCCGTCGAATAAATAATCTACGGATAGAATAATACAGCCAAAAACATAATTATAAATATAAGGAACATAATTGTTGAAATTTATACCTGGAGGGTAGCGCTGTAAACAGGGTCAGCCCTAGATATTTTGGCGCCCCGGGCAAGAAACTCCGATTCGTAGATTTTAATAAGATATTAAAAAATTTGAATTAAAATACTGCTCCGTAAAATAATTGACAACGAAAAATCAAGACGAATTTCGGCTATATTCTCTCCTGTCCCGCGATTTAAATGAGTATCCAATATTCATTCACTTGCAAATAACACATAGAGAGCTGGTCGGGTTAGCGCCCCCGATGCTTGGGCGTCCCGCCAGCCTCCCGTCTCGCTGGTACCTCGGGCCAGCCCTGACTGTAAGGCCCAGAAACAGGGACGTTTCCAAAACCGGAGGAAAAGCGTCCAGTGGCTTTGGAAATGTTGTGATGGAGAAGGTCGTGGAGGATCTCGTGGAAGAAAGGAATTTCTACATAAGTTTTGGAAATAATGAATGAACAGAGACGACGTCAAAATATAAAAGAAAAGACGATATAAGTGGATTTTAAACTCCAGGAAAATTCAAAAACAAAAATACCAGAAGGGAAAATAGAAGAAAAAAAACCCGAGGTCGACCAAGATATCAATATATAAAACCGATCCAGATTTATATTGGGGCAGAATGCTGCGAATGTTTACAAGAGTCTGGCACAACGATGAGAAGTATGGCGGGTTGGACCAATCGTCAAGATTGTGAAAGAAGACGACGGGACCAATCCAAATATCGAAGCGTAAGTTTTTATGAAACGTGCAGCAATGTAGCAATTTAAAATTTATTTCGGATAAATGATCATTGAAAGATCGTCGTCCGGATAATCCGAGTTGTATCGGGTAGGTATGTCGGGAGAGGAGGATGCAAGAGTGAGGATCTGGGTGTTCCTCGTCTAAACCCTTTACGCATTGAATTTCTTAAAAATGGTTAATTTAAAACTGCTGAAACGATTATAAAAAAGCTCAAAGAATGCAAGATATTTCTCCTAAAAATGACACAAAAGAACAAATATAAAAATGGTTTTTTCACATGAGCGAAAATCAATCACGGCGTTTTACAAACGGACGATAAGCGAGGTAAACCCAAATTAAAACAATTCAAAATTGATAAATTAATACAATAAACACACTAAAAATCGTACAACAAAAGTTTAACTTATAAAGGATAAAATAAATTTATCGAAATACAACTAAATCATATTGTCTCATATCGACTCAAAAGTATTAACAAAATGTCAAGTGCAGATATTGTGAATTCGGAAACCAAAGAAAATGTGACTTTGGCAGACAGATTTCCCAATAAAACTTTAAGTTACAATAAAAATAGCAATATTTGTTAGTAAGCTATAACAAAAAATCACCAAATAAAGTTTTGATATTATCGTAATTATAACTAAAAATTAGAACATACTAAAATATAAATTATTATTTATTGTAAATCTGTTTTTCATAAAGCGCACAGAAATGTAGAAAACAAAATTTTGAGTCTAACAACTTTTCTGGAAATTATGAACTATTTCTTTATATTTCATGTAGAATAGCTTTTTAAAAATGCATGTCCACTAAATTAACACTACGTCCCATGTAGTTAAGCACCTTGATAACGTTATTCATGATGGAATCTGCTGAAATTTTTCTTAAGTTCCAGAAATTTTCTTAGATTAAAAAATTATTTTATACTTTTCAGTGTAGTTTATAAAAAAGAAAAATACATGTTATCTTAAAATGAACCATAAGCATTAAAAATCGCTGCAAACAATTATTTGAAGAAATAAGACGATCCATAGAAATCCACTACCCTACCTTAGGCACCGCAGTCCGTGGAAGAGGACCCTCTTCGTCGACAAGTCCACAAGGGTCCATCAGCGTCGGAGCCTCCTCGGGGATGCTCTCCTCAGGATTCCAGATATCCTAACAGTTGCACACTTCACCCGCAAATGAGCTTTGCAACCGTCTCCTTGCACTAGTGAATCATGGAAATTCTAAAAGGAGCGGTCGTCTAATTCTGTGCGCATGCGCGATGGACCACCCATTCCATTCCCTTTGCGGAAAAATCTCTCTCCTTTTTTTATGCCGGATGAATCTCATTGGCTCCCCTTAAATTCTATTTTCTCACTCGGGAAAAAAAAAAACAAAAATTCTATAGATTCTAATTCGGTGGATAAATTTTTAATAAACTCGCAATAACGAGCTACGCAAAAAAATTTCACAAGCAATGAAATTTAATCGTCAAGTATAAGAAAGGTTCTTTAGAATAAACAGACTGTAACACTCGGTTGCTAGCTGAATATCCGCCGTCGAATAAATAATCTACGGATAGAATAATACAGCCAAAAACATAATTATAAATATAAGGAACATAATTGTTGAAATTTATACCTGGAGGGTAGCGCTGTAAACAGGGTCAGCTCTAGATATTTTGGCGCCCCGGGCAAGAAACTCAGATTCGTAGATTTTAATAAGATATTTAAAAAATTTGAATTAAAATACTGCTCCGTAAAATAATTGACAACGAAAAATCAAGACGAATTTCGGCAATATTCTCTCCTGTCCCGCGATATAATGAGTATCCAATATTCATTCACTTGCAAATAACACATAGAGAGCTGGTCGGGTTAGCGCCCCCGATGCTTGGGCGTCCCGCCAGCCTCCCGTCTCGCTGGTACCTCGGGCCAGCCCTGACTGTAAGGCCCAGAAACAGGGACGTTTCCAAAACCGGAGGAAAAGCGTCCAGTGGCTTTGGAAATGTTGTGATGGAGAAGGTCGTGGAGGATCTCGTGGAAGAAAGGAATTTCTACATAAGTTTTGGAAATAATGAATGAACAGAGACGACGTCAAAATATAAAAGAAAAGACGATATAAGTGGATTTTAAACTCCAGGAAAATTCAAAAACAAAAATACCAGAAGGGAAAATAGAAGAAAAAAAACCCGAGGTCGACCAAGATATCAATATATAAAACCGATCCAGATTTATATTGGGGCAGAATGCTGCGAATGTTTACAAGAGTCTGGCACAACGATGAGAAGTATGGCGTCAAGATTGTGAAAGAAGACGACGGGACCAATCCAAATATCGAAGCGTAAGTTTTTATGAAACGTGCAGCAATGTAGCAATTTAAAATTTATTTCGGATAAATGATCATTGAAAGATCGTCGTCCGGATAATCCGAGTTGTATCGGGTAGGTATGTCGGGAGAGGAGGATGCAAGAGTGAGGATCTGGGTGTTCCTCGTCTAAACCCTTTACGCATTGAATTTCTTAAAAATGGTTAATTTAAAACTGCTGAAACGATTATAAAAAAGCTCAAAGAATGCAAGATATTTCTCCTAAAAATGACACAAAAGAACAAATATAAAAATGGTTTTTTCACATGAGCGAAAATCAATCACGGCGTTTTACAAACGGACGATAAGCGAGGTAAACCCAAATTAAAACAATTCAAAATTGATAAATTAATACAATAAACACACTAAAAATCGTACAACAAAAGTTTAACTTATAAAGGATAAAATAAATTTATCGAAATACAACTAAATCATATTGTCTCATATCGACTCAAAAGTATTAACAAAATGTCAAGTGCAGATATTGTGAATTCGGAAACCAAAGAAAATGTGACTTTGGCAGACAGATTTCCCAATAAAACTTTAAGTTACAATAAAAATAGCAATATTTGTTAGTAAGCTATAACAAAAAATCACCAAATAAAGTTTTGATATTATCGTAATTATAACTAAAAATTAGAACATACTAAAATATAAATTATTATTTATTGTAAATCTGTTTTTCATAAAGCGCACAGAAATGTAGAAAACAAAATTTTGAGTCTAACAACTTTTCTGGAAATTATGAACTATTTCTTTATATTTCATGTAGAATAGCTTTTTAAAAATGCATGTCCACTAAATTAACACTACGTCCCATGTAGTTAAGCACCTTGATAACGTTATTCATGATGGAATCTGCTGAAATTTTTCTTAAGTTCCAGAAATTTTCTTAGATTAAAAAATTATTTTATACTTTTCAGTGTAGTTTATAAAAAAGAAAAATACATGTTATCTTAAAATGAACCATAAGCATTAAAAATCGCTGCAAACAATTATTTGAAAAATAAGACGATCCATAGAAATCCACTACCCTACCTTAGGCACCGCAGTCCGTGGAAGAGGACCCTCTTCGTCGACAAGTCCACAAGGGTCCATCAGCGTCGGAGCCTCCTCGGGGATGCTCTCCTCAGGATTCCAGATATCCTAACAGTTGCACACTTCACCCGCAAATGAGCTTTGCAACCGTCTCCTTGCACTAGTGAATCATGGAAATTCTAAAAGGAGCGGTCGTCTAATTCTGTGCGCATGCGCGATGGACCACCCATTCCATTCCCTTTGCGGAAAAATCTCTCTCCTTTTTTTATGCCGGATGAATCTCATTGGCTCCCCTTAAATTCTATTTTCTCACTCGGGAAAAAAAAAAACAAAAATTCTATAGATTCTAATTCGGTGGATAAATTTTTAATAAACTCGCAATAACGAGCTACGCAAAAAAATTTCACAAGCAATGAAATTTAATCGTCAAGTATAAGAAAGGTTCTTTAGAATAAACAGACTGTAACACTCGGTTGCTAGCTGAATATCCGCCGTCGAATAAATAATCTACGGATAGAATAATACAGCCAAAAACATAATTATAAATATAAGGAACATAATTGTTGAAATTTATACCTGGAGGGTAGCGCTGTAAACAGGGTCAGCTCTAGATATTTTGGCGCCCCGGGCAAGAAACTCAGATTCGTAGATTTTAATAAGATATTTAAAAAATTTGAATTAAAATACTGCTCCGTAAAATAATTGACAACGAAAAATCAAGACGAATTTCGGCAATATTCTCTCCTGTCCCGCGATATAATGAGTATCCAATATTCATTCACTTGCAAATAACACATAGAGAGCTGGTCGGGTTAGCGCCCCCGATGCTTGGGCGTCCCGCCAGCCTCCCGTCTCGCTGGTACCTCGGGCCAGCCCTGACTGTAAGGCCCAGAAACAGGGACGTTTCCAAAACCGGAGGAAAAGCGTCCAGTGGCTTTGGAAATGTTGTGATGGAGAAGGTCGTGGAGGATCTCGTGGAAGAAAGGAATTTCTACATAAGTTTTGGAAATAATGAATGAACAGAGACGACGTCAAAATATAAAAGAAAAGACGATATAAGTGGATTTTAAACTCCAGGAAAATTCAAAAACAAAAATACCAGAAGGGAAAATAGAAGAAAAAAAACCCGAGGTCGACCAAGATATCAATATATAAAACCGATCCAGATTTATATTGGGGCAGAATGCTGCGAATGTTTACAAGAGTCTGGCACAACGATGAGAAGTATGGCGTCAAGATTGTGAAAGAAGACGACGGGACCAATCCAAATATCGAAGCGTAAGTTTTTATGAAACGTGCAGCAATGTAGCAATTTAAAATTTATTTCGGATAAATGATCATTGAAAGATCGTCGTCCGGATAATCCGAGTTGTATCGGGTAGGTATGTCGGGAGAGGAGGATGCAAGAGTGAGGATCTGGGTGTTCCTCGTCTAAACCCTTTACGCATTGAATTTCTTAAAAATGGTTAATTTAAAACTGCTGAAACGATTATAAAAAAGCTCAAAGAATGCAAGATATTTCTCCTAAAAATGACACAAAAGAACAAATATAAAAATGGTTTTTTCACATGAGCGAAAATCAATCACGGCGTTTTACAAACGGACGATAAGCGAGGTAAACCCAAATTAAAACAATTCAAAATTGATAAATTAATACAATAAACACACTAAAAATCGTACAACAAAAGTTTAACTTATAAAGGATAAAATAAATTTATCGAAATACAACTAAATCATATTGTCTCATATCGACTCAAAGGTATTAACAAAATGTCAAGTGCAGATATTGTGAATTCGGAAACCAAAGAATATGTGACTTTGGCAGACAGATTTCCCAATAAAACTTTAAGTTACAATAAAAATAGCAATATTTGTTAGTAAGCTATAACAAAAAATCACCAAATAAAGTTTTGATATTATCGTAATTATAACTAAAAATTAGAACATACTAAAATATAAATTATTATTTATTGTAAATCTGTTTTTCATAAAGCGCACAGAAATGTAGAAAACAAAATTTTGAGTCTAACAACTTTTCTGGAAATTATGAACTATTTCTTTATATTTCATGTAGAATAGCTTTTTAAAAATGCATGTCCACTAAATTAACACTACGTCCCATGTAGTTAAGCACCTTGATAACGTTATTCATGATGGAATCTGCTGAAATTTTTCTTAAGTTCCAGAAATTTTCTTAGATTAAAAAATTATTTTATACTTTTCAGTATAGTTTATAAAAAAGAAAAATACATGTTATCTTAAAATGAACCATAAGCATTAAAAATCGCTGCAAACAATTATTTGAAGAAATAAGACGATCCATAGAAATCCACTACCCTACCTTAGGCACCGCAGTCCGTGGAAGAGGACCCTCTTCGTCGACAAGTCCACAAGGGTCCATCAGCGTCGGCGCCTCCTCGGGGATGCTCTCCTCAGGATTCCAGATATCCTAACAGTTGCACACTTCACCCGCAAATGAGCTTTGCAACCGTCTCCTTGCACTAGTGAATCATGGAAATTCTAAAAGGAGCGGTCGTCTAATTCTGTGCGCATGCGCGATGGACCACCCATTCCATTCCCTTTGCGGAAAAATCTCTCTCCTTTTTTTATGCCGGATGAATCTCATTGGCTCCCCTTAAATTCTATTTTCTCACTCGGGAAAAAAAAAACAAAAATTCTATAGATTCTAATTCGGTGGATAAATTTTTAATAAACTCGCAATAACGAGCTACGCAAAAAAAATTCACAAGCAATGAAATTTAATCGTCAAGTATAAGAAAGGTTCTTTAGAATAAACACTTAGACTGTAACACTCGGTTGCTAGCTGAATATCCGCCGTCGAATAAATAATCTACGGATAGAATAATACAGCCAAAAACATAATTATAAATATAAGGAACATAATTGTTGAAATTTATACCTGGAGGGTAGCGCTGTAAACAGGGTCAGCTCTAGATATTTTGGCGCCCCGGGCAAGAAACTCAGATTCGTAGATTTTAATAAGATATTTAAAAAATTTGAATTAAAATACTGCTCCGTAAAATAATTGACAACGAAAAATCAAGACGAATTTCGGCAATATTCTCTCCTGTCCCGCGATATAATGAGTATCCAATATTCATTCACTTGCAAATAACACATAGAGAGCTGGTCGGGTTAGCGCCCCCGATGCTTGGGCGTCCCGCCAGCCTCCCGTCTCGCTGGTACCTCGGGCCAGCCCTGACTGTAAGGCCCAGAAACAGGGACGTTTCCAAAACCGGAGGAAAAGCGTCCAGTGGCTTTCGAAATGTTGTGATGGAGAAGGTCGTGGAGGATCTCGTGGAAGAAAGGAATTTCTACATAAGTTTTGGAAATAATGAATGAACAGAGACGACGTCAAAATATAAAAGAAAAGACGATATAAGTGGATTTTAAACTCCAGGAAAATTCAAAAACAAAAATACCAGAAGGGAAAATAGAAGAAAAAAAACCCGAGGTCGACCAAGATATCAATATATAAAACCGATCCAGATTTATATTGGGGCAGAATGCTGCGAATGTTTACAAGAGTCTGGCACAACGATGAGAAGTATGGCGGGTTGGACCAATCGTCAAGATTGTGAAAGAAGACGACGGGACCAATCCAAATATCGAAGCGTAAGTTTTTATGAAACGTGCAGCAATGTAGCAATTTAAAATTTATTTCGGATAAATGATCATTGAAAGATCGTCGTCCGGATAATCCGAGTTGTATCGGGTAGGTATGTCGGGAGAGGAGGATGCAAGAGTGAGGATCTGGGTGTTCCTCGTCTAAACCCTTTACGCATTGAATTTCTTAAAAATGGTTAATTTAAAACTGCTGAAACGATTATAAAAAAGCTCAAAGAATGCAAGATATTTCTCCTAAAAATGACACAAAAGAACAAATATAAAAATGGTTTTTTCACATGAGCGAAAATCAATCACGGCGTTTTACAAACGGACGATAAGCGAGGTAAACCCAAATTAAAACAATTCAAAATTGATAAATTAATACAATAAACACACTAAAAATCGTACAACAAAAGTTTAACTTATAAAGGATAAAATAAATTTATCGAAATACAACTAAATCATATTGTCTCATATCGACTCAAAAGTATTAACAAAATGTCAAGTGCAGATATTGTGAATTCGGAAACCAAAGAAAATGTGACTTTGGCAGACAGATTTCCCAATAAAACTTTAAGTTACAATAAAAATAGCAATATTTGTTAGTAAGCTATAACAAAAAATCACCAAATAAAGTTTTGATATTATCGTAATTATAACTAAAAATTAGAACATACTAAAATATAAATTATTATTTATTGTAAATCTGTTTTTCATAAAGCGCACAGAAATGTAGAAAACAAAATTTTGAGTCTAACAACTTTTCTGGAAATTATGAACTATTTCTTTATATTTCATGTAGAATAGCTTTTTAAAAATGCATGTCCACTAAATTAACACTACGTCCCATGTAGTTAAGCACCTTGATAACGTTATTCATGATGGAATCTGCTGAAATTTTTCTTAAGTTCCAGAAATTTTCTTAGATTAAAAAATTATTTTATACTTTTCAGTATAGTTTATAAAAAAGAAAAATACATGTTATCTTAAAATGAACCATAAGCATTAAAAATCGCTGCAAACAATTATTTGAAGAAATAAGACGATCCATAGAAATCCACTACCCTACCTTAGGCACCGCAGTCCGTGGAAGAGGACCCTCTTCGTCGACAAGTCCACAAGGGTCCATCAGCGTCGGCGCCTCCTCGGGGATGCTCTCCTCAGGATTCCAGATATCCTAACAGTTGCACACTTCACCCGCAAATGAGCTTTGCAACCGTCTCCTTGCACTAGTGAATCATGGAAATTCTAAAAGGAGCGGTCGTCTAATTCTGTGCGCATGCGCGATGGACCACCCATTCCATTCCCTTTGCGGAAAAATCTCTCTCCTTTTTTTATGCCGGATGAATCTCATTGGCTCCCCTTAAATTCTATTTTCTCACTCGGGAAAAAAAAAACAAAAATTCTATAGATTCTAATTCGGTGGATAAATTTTTAATAAACTCGCAATAACGAGCTACGCAAAAAAATTTCACAAGCAATGAAATTTAATCGTCAAGTATAAGAAAGGTTCTTTAGAATAAACACTTAGACTGTAACACTCGGTTGCTAGCTGAATATCCGCCGTCGAATAAATAATCTACGGATAGAATAATACAGCCAAAAACATAATTATAAATATAAGGAACATAATTGTTGAAATTTATACCTGGAGGGTAGCGCTGTAAACAGGGTCAGCTCTAGATATTTTGGCGCCCCGGGCAAGAAACTCAGATTCGTAGATTTTAATAAGATATTTAAAAAATTTGAATTAAAATACTGCTCCGTAAAATAATTGACAACGAAAAATCAAGACGAATTTCGGCAATATTCTCTCCTGTCCCGCGATATAATGAGTATCCAATATTCATTCACTTGCAAATAACACATAGAGAGCTGGTCGGGTTAGCGCCCCCGATGCTTGGGCGTCCCGCCAGCCTCCCGTCTCGCTGGTACCTCGGGCCAGCCCTGACTGTAAGGCCCAGAAACAGGGACGTTTCCAAAACCGGAGGAAAAGCGTCCAGTGGCTTTGGAAATGTTGTGATGGAGAAGGTCGTGGAGGATCTCGTGGAAGAAAGGAATTTCTACATAAGTTTTGGAAATAATGAATGAACAGAGACGACGTCAAAATATAAAAGAAAAGACGATATAAGTGGATTTTAAACTCCAGGAAAATTCAAAAACAAAAATACCAGAAGGGAAAATAGAAGAAAAAAAACCCGAGGTCGACCAAGATATCAATATATAAAACCGATCCAGATTTATATTGGGGCAGAATGCTGCGAATGTTTACAAGAGTCTGGCACAACGATGAGAAGTATGGCGGGTTGGACCAATCGTCAAGATTGTGAAAGAAGACGACGGGACCAATCCAAATATCGAAGCGTAAGTTTTTATGAAACGTGCAGCAATGTAGCAATTTAAAATTTATTTCGGATAAATGATCATTGAAAGATCGTCGTCCGGATAATCCGAGTTGTATCGGGTAGGTATGTCGGGAGAGGAGGATGCAAGAGTGAGGATCTGGGTGTTCCTCGTCTAAACCCTTTACGCATTGAATTTCTTAAAAATGGTTAATTTAAAACTGCTGAAACGATTATAAAAAAGCTCAAAGAATGCAAGATATTTCTCCTAAAAATGACACAAAAGAACAAATATAAAAATGGTTTTTTCACATGAGCGAAAATCAATCACGGCGTTTTACAAACGGACGATAAGCGAGGTAAACCCAAATTAAAACAATTCAAAATTGATAAATTAATACAATAAACACACTAAAAATCGTACAACAAAAGTTTAACTTATAAAGGATAAAATAAATTTATCGAAATACAACTAAATCATATTGTCTCATATCGACTCAAAAGTATTAACAAAATGTCAAGTGCAGATATTGTGAATTCGGAAACCAAAGAAAATGTGACTTTGGCAGACAGATTTCCCAATAAAACTTTAAGTTACAATAAAAATAGCAATATTTGTTAGTAAGCTATAACAAAAAATCACCAAATAAAGTTTTGATATTATCGTAATTATAACTAAAAATTAGAACATACTAAAATATAAATTATTATTTATTGTAAATCTGTTTTTCATAAAGCGCACAGAAATGTAGAAAACAAAATTTTGAGTCTAACAACTTTTCTGGAAATTATGAACTATTTCTTTATATTTCATGTAGAATAGCTTTTTAAAAATGCATGTCCACTAAATTAACACTACGTCCCATGTAGTTAAGCACCTTGATAACGTTATTCATGATGGAATCTGCTGAAATTTTTCTTAAGTTCCAGAAATTTTCTTAGATTAAAAAATTATTTTATACTTTTCAGTATAGTTTATAAAAAAGAAAAATACATGTTATCTTAAAATGAACCATAAGCATTAAAAATCGCTGCAAACAATTATTTGAAGAAATAAGACGATCCATAGAAATCCACTACCCTACCTTAGGCACCGCAGTCCGTGGAAGAGGACCCTCTTCGTCGACAAGTCCACAAGGGTCCATCAGCGTCGGCGCCTCCTCGGGGATGCTCTCCTCAGGATTCCAGATATCCTAACAGTTGCACACTTCACCCGCAAATGAGCTTTGCAACCGTCTCCTTGCACTAGTGAATCATGGAAATTCTAAAAGGAGCGGTCGTCTAATTCTGTGCGCATGCGCGATGGACCACCCATTCCATTCCCTTTGCGGAAAAATCTCTCTCCTTTTTTTATGCCGGATGAATCTCATTGGCTCCCCTTAAATTCTATTTTCTCACTCGGGAAAAAAAAAAACAAAAATTCTATAGATTCTAATTCGGTGGATAAATTTTTAATAAACTCGCAATAACGAGCTACGCAAAAAAATTTCACAAGCAATGAAATTTAATCGTCAAGTATAAGAAAGGTTCTTTAGAATAAACACTTAGACTGTAACACTCGGTTGCTAGCTGAATATCCGCCGTCGAATAAATAATCTACGGATAGAATAATACAGCCAAAAACATAATTATAAATATAAGGAACATAATTGTTGAAATTTATACCTGGAGGGTAGCGCTGTAAACAGGGTCAGCTCTAGATATTTTGGCGCCCCGGGCAAGAAACTCAGATTCGTAGATTTTAATAAGATATTTAAAAAATTTGAATTAAAATACTGCTCCGTAAAATAATTGACAACGAAAAATCAAGACGAATTTCGGCAATATTCTCTCCTGTCCCGCGATATAATGAGTATCCAATATTCATTCACTTGCAAATAACACATAGAGAGCTGGTCGGGTTAGCGCCCCCGATGCTTGGGCGTCCCGCCAGCCTCCCGTCTCGCTGGTACCTCGGGCCAGCCCTGACTGTAAGGCCCAGAAACAGGGACGTTTCCAAAACCGGAGGAAAAGCGTCCAGTGGCTTTGGAAATGTTGTGATGGAGAAGGTCGTGGAGGATCTCGTGGAAGAAAGGAATTTCTACATAAGTTTTGGAAATAATGAATGAACAGAGACGACGTCAAAATATAAAAGAAAAGACGATATAAGTGGATTTTAAACTCCAGGAAAATTCAAAAACAAAAATACCAGAAGGGAAAATAGAAGAAAAAAAACCCGAGGTCGACCAAGATATCAATATATAAAACCGATCCAGATTTATATTGGGGCAGAATGCTGCGAATGTTTACAAGAGTCTGGCACAACGATGAGAAGTATGGCGTCAAGATTGTGAAAGAAGACGACGGGACCAATCCAAATATCGAAGCGTAAGTTTTTATGAAACGTGCAGCAATGTAGCAATTTAAAATTTATTTCGGATAAATGATCATTGAAAGATCGTCGTCCGGATAATCCGAGTTGTATCGGGTAGGTATGTCGGGAGAGGAGGATGCAAGAGTGAGGATCTGGGTGTTCCTCGTCTAAACCCTTTACGCATTGAATTTCTTAAAAATGGTTAATTTAAAACTGCTGAAACGATTATAAAAAAGCTCAAAGAATGCAAGATATTTCTCCTAAAAATGACACAAAAGAACAAATATAAAAATGGTTTTTTCACATGAGCGAAAATCAATCACGGCGTTTTACAAACGGACGATAAGCGAGGTAAACCCAAATTAAAACAATTCAAAATTGATAAATTAATACAATAAACACACTAAAAATCGTACAACAAAAGTTTAACTTATAAAGGATAAAATAAATTTATCGAAATACAACTAAATCATATTGTCTCATATCGACTCAAAAGTATTAACAAAATGTCAAGTGCAGATATTGTGAATTCGGAAACCAAAGAAAATGTGACTTTGGCAGACAGATTTCCCAATAAAACTTTAAGTTACAATAAAAATAGCAATATTTGTTAGTAAGCTATAACAAAAAATCACCAAATAAAGTTTTGATATTATCGTAATTATAACTAAAAATTAGAACATACTAAAATATAAATTATTATTTATTGTAAATCTGATTTTCATAAAGCGCACAGAAATGTAGAAAACAAAATTTTGAATCTAAGAACTTTTCTGGAAATTATGAACTATTTCTTTATATTTCATGTAGAATAGCTTTTTAAAAATGCATGTCCACTAAATTAACACTACGTCCCATGTAGTTAAGCACCTTGATAACGTTATTCATGATGGAATCTGCTGAAATTTTTCTTAAGTTCCAGAAATTTTCTTAGATTAAAAAATTATTTTATACTTTTCAGTATAGTTTATAAAAAAGAAAAATACATGTTATCTTAAAATGAACCATAAGCATTAAAAATCGCTGCAAACAATTATTTGAAGAAATAAGACGATCCATAGAAATCCACTACCCTACCTTAGGCACCGCAGTCCGTGGAAGAGGACCCTCTTCGTCGACAAGTCCACAAGGGTCCATCAGCGTCGGCGCCTCCTCGGGGATGCTCTCCTCAGGATTCCAGATATCCTAACAGTTGCACACTTCACCCGCAAATGAGCTTTGCAACCGTCTCCTTGCACTAGTGAATCATGGAAATTCTAAAAGGAGAGGTCGTCTAATTCTGTGCGCATGCGCGATGGACCACCCATTCCATTCCCTTTGCGGGAAAATCTCTCTCCTTTTTTTATGCCGGATGAATCTCATTGGCTCCCCTTAAATTCTATTTTCTCACTCGGGAAAAAAAAAACAAAAATTCTATAGATTCTAATTCGGTGGATAAATTTTTAATAAACTCGCAATAACGAGCTACGCAAAAAAATTTCACAAGCAATGAAATTTAATCGTCAAGTATAAGAAAGGTTCTTTAGAATAAACACTTAGACTGTAACACTCGGTTGCTAGCTGAATATCCGCCGTCGAATAAATAATCTACGGATAGAATAATACAGCCAAAAACATAATTATAAATATAAGGAACATAATTGTTGAAATTTATACCTGGAGGGTAGCGCTGTAAACAGGGTCAGCTCTAGATATTTTGGCGCCCCGGGCAAGAAACTCAGATTCGTACATTTTAATAAGATATTTAAAAAATTTGAATTAAAATACTGCTCCGTAAAATAATTGACAACGAAAAATCAAGACGAATTTCGGCAATATTCTCTCCTGTCCCGCGATATAATGAGTATCCAATATTCATTCACTTGCAAATAACACATATAGAGCTGGTCGGGTTAGCGCCCCCGATGCTTGGGCGTCCCGCCAGCCTCCCGTCTCGCTGGTACCTCGGGCCAGCCCTGACTGTAAGGCCCAGAAACAGGGACGTTTCCAAAACCGGAGGAAAAGCGTCCAGTGGCTTTGGAAATGTTGTGATGGAGAAGGTCGTGGAGGATCTCGTGGAAGAAAGGAATTTCTACATAAGTTTTGGAAATAATGAATGAACAGAGACGACGTCAAAATATAAAAGAAAAGACGATATAAGTGGATTTTAAACTCCAGGAAAATTCAAAAACAAAAATACCAGAAGGGAAAATAGAAGAAAAAAAACCCGAGGTCGACCAAGATATCAATATATAAAACCGATCCAGATTTATATTGGGGCAGAATGCTGCGAATGTTTACAAGAGTCTGGCACAACGATGAGAAGTATGGCGTCAAGATTGTGAAAGAAGACGACGGGACCAATCCAAATATCGAAGCGTAAGTTTTTATGAAACGTGCAGCAATGTAGCAATTTAAAATTTATTTCGGATAAATGATCATTGAAAGATCGTCGTCCGGATAATCCGAGTTGTATCGGGTAGGTATGTCGGGAGAGGAGGATGCAAGAGTGAGGATCTGGGTGTTCCTCGTCTAAACCCTTTACGCATTGAATTTCTTAAAAATGGTTAATTTAAAACTGCTGAAACGATTATAAAAAAGCTCAAAGAATGCAAGATATTTCTCCTAAAAATGACACAAAAGAACAAATATAAAAATGGTTTTTTCACATGAGCGAAAATCAATCACGGCGTTTTACAAACGGACGATAAGCGAGGTAAACCCAAATTAAAACAATTCAAAATTGATAAATTAATACAATAAACACACTAAAAATCGTACAACAAAAGTTTAACTTATAAAGGATAAAATAAATTTATCGAAATACAACTAAATCATATTGTCTCATATCGACTCAAAAGTATTAACAAAATGTCAAGTGCAGATATTGTGAATTCGGAAACCAAAGAAAATGTGACTTTGGCAGACAGATTTCCCAATAAAACTTTAAGTTACAATAAAAATAGCAATATTTGTTAGTAAGCTATAACAAAAAATCACCAAATAAAGTTTTGATATTATCGTAATTATAACTAAAAATTAGAACATACTAAAATATAAATTATTATTTATTGTAAATCTGATTTTCATAAAGCGCACAGAAATGTAGAAAACAAAATTTTGAATCTAAGAACTTTTCTGGAAATTATGAACTATTTCTTTATATTTCATGTAGAATAGCTTTTTAAAAATGCATGTCCACTAAATTAACACTACGTCCCATGTAGTTAAGCACCTTGATAACGTTATTCATGATGGAATCTGCTGAAATTTTTCTTAAGTTCCAGAAATTTTCTTAGATTAAAAAATTATTTTATACTTTTCAGTATAGTTTATAAAAAAGAAAAATACATGTTATCTTAAAATGAACCATAAGCATTAAAAATCGCTGCAAACAATTATTTGAAGAAATAAGACGATCCATAGAAATCCACTACCCTACCTTAGGCACCGCAGTCCGTGGAAGAGGACCCTCTTCGTCGACAAGTCCACAAGGGTCCATCAGCGTCGGCGCCTCCTCGGGGATGCTCTCCTCAGGATTCCAGATATCCTAACAGTTGCACACTTCACCCGCAAATGAGCTTTGCAACCGTCTCCTTGCACTAGTGAATCATGGAAATTCTAAAAGGAGAGGTCGTCTAATTCTGTGCGCATGCGCGATGGACCACCCATTCCATTCCCTTTGCGGGAAAATCTCTCTCCTTTTTTTATGCCGGATGAATCTCATTGGCTCCCCTTAAATTCTATTTTCTCACTCGGGAAAAAAAAAACAAAAATTCTATAGATTCTAATTCGGTGGATAAATTTTTAATAAACTCGCAATAACGAGCTACGCAAAAAAATTTCACAAGCAATGAAATTTAATCGTCAAGTATAAGAAAGGTTCTTTAGAATAAACACTTAGACTGTAACACTCGGTTGCTAGCTGAATATCCGCCGTCGAATAAATAATCTACGGATAGAATAATACAGCCAAAAACATAATTATAAATATAAGGAACATAATTGTTGAAATTTATACCTGGAGGGTAGCGCTGTAAACAGGGTCAGCTCTAGATATTTTGGCGCCCCGGGCAAGAAACTCAGATTCGTACATTTTAATAAGATATTTAAAAAATTTGAATTAAAATACTGCTCCGTAAAATAATTGACAACGAAAAATCAAGACGAATTTCGGCAATATTCTCTCCTGTCCCGCGATATAATGAGTATCCAATATTCATTCACTTGCAAATAACACATATAGAGCTGGTCGGGTTAGCGCCCCCGATGCTTGGGCGTCCCGCCAGCCTCCCGTCTCGCTGGTACCTCGGGCCAGCCCTGACTGTAAGGCCCAGAAACAGGGACGTTTCCAAAACCGGAGGAAAAGCGTCCAGTGGCTTTCGAAATGTTGTGATAGAGAAGGTCGTGGAGGATCTCGTGGAAGAAAGGAATTTCTACATAAGTTTTGGAAATAATGAATGAACAGAGACGACGTCAAAATATAAAAGAAAAGACGATATAAGTGGATTTTAAACTCCAGGAAAATTCAAAAACAAAAATACCAGAAGGGAAAATAGAAGAAAAAAAAACCCGAGGTCGACCAAGATATCAATATATAAAACCGATCCAGATTTATATTGGGGCAGAATGCTGCGAATGTTTACAAGAGTCTGGCACAACGATGAGAAGTATGGCGGGTTGGACCAATCGTCAAGATTGTGAAAGAAGACGACGGGACCAATCCAAATATCGAAGCGTAAGTTTTTATGAAACGTGCAGCAATGTAGCAATTTAAAATTTATTTCGGATAAATGATCATTGAAAGATCGTCGTCCGGATAATCCGAGTTGTATCGGGTAGGTATGTCGGGAGAGGAGGATGCAAGAGTGAGGATCTGGGTGTTCCTCGTCTAAACTCTTTACGCATTGAATTTCTTAAAAATGGTTAATTTAAAACTGCTTAAACGATTATAAAAAAGCTCAAAGAATGCAAGATATTTCTCCTAAAAATGACACAAAAGAACAAATATAAAAATGGTTTTTTCACATGAGCGAAAATCAATCACGGCGTTTTACAAACGGACGATAAGCGAGGTAAACCCAAATTAAAACAATTCAAAATTGATAAATTTATACAATAAACACACTAAAAATCGTACAACAAAAGTTTAACTTATAAAGGATAAAATAAATTTATCGAAATACAACTAAATCATATTGTCTCATATCGACTCAAAAGTATTAACAAAATGTCAAGTGCAGATATTGTGAATTCGGAAACCAAAGAAAATGTGACTTTGGCAGACAGATTTCCCAATAAAACTTTAAGTTACAATAAAAATAGCAATATTTGTTAGTAAGCTATAACAAAAAATCACCAAATAAAGTTTTGATATTATCGTAATTATAACTAAAAATTAGAACATACTAAAATATAAATTATTATTTATTGTAAATCTGTTTTTCATAAAGCGCACAGAAATGTAGAAAACAAAATTTTGAGTCTAACAACTTTTCTGGAAATTATGAACTATTTCTTTATATTTCATGTAGAATAGCTTTTTAAAAATGCATGTCCACTAAATTAACACTACGTCCCATGTAGTTAAGCACCTTGATAACGTTATTCATGATGGAATCTGCTGAAATTTTTCTTAAGTTCCAGAAATTTTCTTAGATTAAAAAATTATTTTATACTTTTCAGTATAGTTTATAAAAATGAAAAATACATGTTATCTTAAAATGAACCATAAGCATTAAAAATCGCTGCAAACAATTATTTGAAGAAATAAGACGATCCATAGAAATCCACTACCCTACCTTAGGCACCGCAGTCCGTGGAAGAGGACCCTCTTCGTCGACAAGTCCACAAGGGTCCATCAGCGTCGGCGCCTCCTCGGGGATGCTCTCCTCAGGATTCCAGATATCCTAACAGTTGCACACTTCACCCGCAAATGAGCTTTGCAACCGTCTCCTTGCACTAGTGAATCATGGAAATTCTAAAAGGAGAGGTAGTCTAATTCTGTGCGCATGCGCGATGGACCACCCATTCCATTCCCTTTGCGGAAAAATCTTTCTCCTTTTTTATGCCGGATGAATCTCATTGGCTCCCCTTAAATTCTATTTTCTCACTCGGGAAAAAAAAACAAAAATTCTATAGATTCTAATTCGGTGGATAAATTTTTAATAAACTCGCAATAACGAGCTATGCAAAAAAATTTCACAAGCAATGAAATTTAATCGTCAAGTATAAGAAAGGTTCTTTAGAATAAACACTTAGACTGTAACACTCGGTTGCTAGCTGAATATCCGCCGTCGAATAAATAATCTACGGATAGAATAATACAGCCAAAAACATAATTATAAATATAAGGAACATAATTGTTGAAATTTATACCTGGAGGGTAGCGCTGTAAACAGGGTCAGCTCTAGATATTTTGGCGCCCCGGGCAAGAAACTCAGATTCGTAGATTTTAATAAGATATTTAAAAAATTTGAATTAAAATACTGCTCCGTAAAATAATTGACAACGAAAAATCAAGACGAATTTCGGCAATATTCTCTCCTGCCCCGCGATTTAAATGAGTATCCAATATTCATTCACTTGCAAATAACACATAGAGAGCTGGTCGGGTTAGCGCCCCCGATGCTTGGGCGTCCCGCCAGCCGCCCGTCTCGCTGGTACCTCGGGCCAGCCCTGACTGTAAGGCCCAGAAACAGGGACGTTTCCAAAACCGGAGGAAAAGCGTCCAGTGGCTTTCGAAATGTTGTGATGGAGAAGGTCGTGGAGGATCTCGTGGAAGAAAGGAATTTCTACATAAGTTTTGGAAATAATGAATGAACAGAGACGACGTCAAAATATAAAAGAAAAGACGATATAAGTGGATTTTAAACTCCAGGAAAATTCAAAAACAAAAATACCAGAAGGGAAAATAGAAGAAAAATACCCGAGGTCGACCAAGATATCAATATATAAAACCGATCCAGATTTATATTGGGGCAGAATGCTGCGAATGTTTACAAGAGTCTGGCACAACGATGAGAAGTATGGCGGGTTGGACCAATCGTCAAGATTGTGAAAGAAGACGACGGGACCAATCCAAATATCGAAGCGTAAGTTTTTATGAAACGTGCAGCAGTGTAGCAATTTAAAATTTATTTCGGATAAATGATCATAGAAATATCGTCGTCCGGATAATCCGAGTTGTATCGGGTAGGTATGTCGGGAGAGGAGGATGCAAGAGTGAGGATCTGGGTGTTCCTCGTCTAAACCCTTTACGCATTGAATTTCTTAAAAATGGTTAATTTAAAACTGCTGAAACGATTATAAAAAAGCTCAAAGAATGCAAGATATTTCTCCTAAAAATGACACAAAAGAACAAATATAAAAATGGTTTTTTCACATGAGCGAAAATCAATCTCGGCGTTTTACAAACGGACGATAAGCGAGGTAAACCCAAATTAAAACAATTCAAAATTGATAAATTAATACAATAAACACACTAAAAATCTTACAACAAAAGTTTAACTTATAAAGGATAAAATAAATTTATCGAAATACAACTAAATCATATTGTCTCATATCGACTCAAAAGTATTACCATAATGTGAAGTGCAGATATTGTGAATTCGGAAACCAAAGAAGATGTGACTTTGGCAGACAGATTTCCCAATAAAACTTTAAGTTACAATAAAAATAGCAATATTTGTTAGTAAGCTATAACAAAAAATCACCAAATAAAGTTTTGATATTATCGTAATTATAACTAAAAATTAGAACATACTAAAATATAAATTATTATTTATTATGAATCGGTTTTTCATAAAGCGCACAGAAATGTAGAAAACAAAATTTTGAGTCTAACAACTTTTCTGGAAATTATAAACTATTTCTTTATATTTCATGTAGAATAGCTTTTTAAAAATGCATGTCCACTAAATTAACACTACGTCCCATGTAGTTAAGCACCTTGATAACGTTATTCATGATGGAATCTGCTGAAATTTTTCTTAAGTTCCAGAAATTTTCTGAGATTAAAAAAATATTTTATACTTTTCAGTATAGTTTATAAAAAAGAAAAATACATGTTATCTTAAAATGAACCATAAGCATTAAAAATCGCTGCAAACAATTATTTGAAGAAATAAGACGATCCATAGAAATCCACTACCCTACCTTAGGCACCGCAGTCCGTGGAAGAGGACCCTCTTCGTCGACAAGTCCACAAGGGTCCATCAGCGTCGGCGCCTCCTCGGGGATGCTCTCCTCAGGATTCCAGATATCTTAACAGTTGCACACTTCACCCCCAAATGAGCTTTGCAACCGTCTCCTTGCACTAGTGAATCAGGGAAATTCTAAAAGGGGAGGTGGTCTAAATCTGTGCGCATGCGCGATGGACCAACCATTCCAATCCTTTTGCGGAAAAATCTCTTTCTTTTTTATGCCGAATGAATCTCATTGGCTATCCTGAAATTCTAGTTGCTTACTCGGGAAAAAAAACAAAAATTCTAAAGATTCTTATGAGGTGGATAAATTTTTTAATAAACTCGCAATAACGAGCTATGAACATTAATTTTCACAAGCAATGAAACTTAATCGTAAAGTATAAGAAAAGTTCTTTAGAATTAACACTTAGACTGTAACACTCGATTGCTAGCTCAACTTATGCCGTCGATTAAAATTTATATGTGTTGATTTTTTACATTCATCATTTATTAATAATAATAATTATCAGTACCCTACATATCAAAAGGAACGATTTTTTTTATTTTCGAGCTACGCTGGTTCCTGAAAAATCGTTTATACTTTACGAAAATTTGTAATTAAGTAGCACCATTAACATTATACAAATTTTGTTGCAATGGAATTATTCTGTCGTAGGTCGTTCTGATATTTATTACACATAAAGTGAATATGCGTTAAGAATGACAAAGAATAAATCACAAAGCTACAGTTTTGCGTAGTATTCAATTATTGAAATGCAGCTTGGAAAAATCAAACGGTAGATATTATAAATTACACCTCCAAATCCACTAATTTTGGTTGACAATAATTTAGTCATCCACCTTTTTCTACATCATCTTATTCTTCTTTATCCTTTATTTGAGATTAATATTCTACTTTTTTAATTCCAGTCAATTATTTATACTGTAGATTTAAAATTTCCTGTAATTTCCTTTCAACTGCTGAAACAAGTGATACAGTTAAAATTACATGATATGATATTTTTTACTTCCATCTTTTACGAATAAAAATATCTATCACAACTCTATGTATCAAAAGTTAACGATTTTATTTCTATTTACGTATACCACTTGTTCATGAAAAATCATTCCATGAATCGAAAGTTAATAAATAGGTAGCACTTTTAACATAAATACAAATTCTGTTGCGATGGATGAATTCCTTTGGAATTCATTCTGACCTAAATTACACAGTAAGTGAATATGCGTTTAGAGTTACAGGAAACTGAATAAATCACAAAATAACGTCTTTGCGATATTTATAATTGAAATTGCACTTTGAGAAAATCAAATGAGAGATTTTATAAATGTAGATGAGGAGTGGAGATACATCCATAGCAACATTAAAGACGTAATGGAAAAGAAGGTAGCAAAGATAACGGGTGAAAGAAACAAAAAACCCTGGATCACAGCAGCCATGCTGCAAAAAATGGAAGAGCGGAGAAAGTGGAAGAACATAAACACTGAAGAAGGCCAAAGAAAGTACAAGGATTTAAATAATGCTTTAAGAAGGGAAACAGATAAAGCCAGAGAACAGTGGATAAATGAGAAATGCGAGGAGATTGTCGAATGTGAAAGAATTTGTAGAACAGACCTCATGTATAGCAAAGCAAGGGAACTATTCAAGAAAAAAGCAAGAAAGATAGGACGTAAAGGAATCATGAACAAAAGTGGTAAAATAGTATCGGAGCCAGACAATGTAAAGAATGTCTGGAAAGAATACATTGAGGTTCTGTATGACAAAGAAGGAAAGCCAAGAAATATTGAATTAAATGAAGAAGAGGATGTGGAAGAAGATCAGCTAGGACCAAGTATTCTCGAGTCTGAAGTTAAAAGAGCAATTGATGACATGAAAAGAAGAAAGGCAGTTGGGAGTGATGATATACCCGTGTACGTTCTTAAGGTTTTGGGGTCTAAAGCAGTTAAGCAACTCACAAAATTTTTTAACCAAGTATATGAGACTGGCGTATGGCCTGAAGATTTTTAGATGTTGTGATGGTACCACTGGAGAAAAAGAACAATGCAAAATGTTGTAAGGATTACAGAACTATTAGTTTAATTTCTCATACAGCTAAAGTTCTAACCAGAATAATAACCAAAAGAATTGAATGTAAAATAGAAAAGGAGCTGCAAGATAATCAGTTTGGTTTTAGAAGAGGAAGGGGGACTAGAGATGCTATAGGATGTATGAGGATGATGATAGAAAGAGCGCTAGAAGTCAATAAAGATATGTATTTTTGTTTTGTAGATTGGGAGAAAGCTTTTGACCGAGTGAAATGGGATAAGATGCTGGGTATTTTAAACAAAATAGGAATAGATTGGAAAGATAAAAGACTGCTTAAAAACCTTTACTTTGATCAAAAGATTAGAGTCAGGGTTGAAGGAGAAGAAACAGAAAGTACTTCAATAGGGAGGGGAGTGAGGCAGGGTTGTCCTATTTCACCAGCGATATTTAATATGTATGCAGAAACAATAACAGAAGAAGCGTTGATGGAAGAGAAAGGATTTAAGATAGGAGGTGAAAGTATTACCACCATTAAATACGCAGATGATCAGGGCTTAATAGCAGAAGGCGAGAAAGAGCTTCAGAGGATGACAGACAGACTAGTTGAGGTTGGCCAACAATATGGAATGAAGATCAATACAGAAAAAACGAAAGTCATGGTGGTTTCAAAGGAACATAAAGAATTAAATATAATGGTAAATGGCCAAAAATTGGAACAAGTAAGTAGTTTCAAATATCTCGGCAGTATTTTAGCACAGGATGGAAGTAGTACACAGGACATCAGATGTAGGATTGCAATGGCAAAAGCAGCATTTAACGAGAAGAAGGAGCTTCTCACAAGCAAGAAAATAAATCTAGAAACAAGGAAGAAATTAGCAAAATGCTACATATGGAGCATAGCTCTTTATGGTGCAGAGACGTGGACGGTAAGGAGAAAGGAGGAAAAATATTTAGAAAGTTTTGAGATGTGGGTATGGAGAAGAATGATGAAAGTGAAATGGACAGAGAGGAAGAGAAACGAAGAAGTATTAGAAATGGTGGGAGATGATAGGATGCTAATAAAAACAATCAGGAAAAGAAAAGCAAATTGGATAGGGCACATATTGAGAAGACAGTGTTTACAAAGGACGATCTTAGAAGGAAAAATTAGTGGAAAAAGAGGAAGAGGGAGAAAAAGAATAGGAATATTAGATAATATAAAGCAGGGATATAATACTTATAGAGGTATAAAAGAGGCTTCTAGGGAGAGAGAGAAATGGAGGCAGCGATTCAGTTATAACCTGTCTTCGGACAGAAGCATGATGATGATGATGATTCTTTTTCTTTGAAGTTCTTTCAATGAATTATACCATTGTTTGAAAATTTTCCTTTAATTTCCTTGCAAGGGCTGAAACAAGTGATACAGTTAAAATATTCCGCAGTAATACAAAAACACGAATCACATATTTTCCGTTCTTTATCCCGGACAGACTTAATAATTATGCGTATCTTCAATGTTTTTTCTTCGTACAACTGAGCCGATTTATTTCAAATTTCGGGGTATCAATTTATAAAATACCAGGAGCATTTGGTAAAATTTTCCATAACAGTTGCAGATTTTGGCTATGGGAGAAAAGGTGAAACAAGAATGACCTCACCTACGCATATGAAAACCCCATCCCTAAATCCCTGTAGACGCACTTTTGCTTCTATTCTTGTGATAATAGAATATGCCAATAATTACAATTCGAAATCCACAAATTTACAATTTAATAATAACTCATGCACTGTTTACCCAATGCCGTTTTCATTGTTATCAGTCAAGGAAGTCCCACCGTTCTCTTTTTGTGATACACAGTTAACAGTTATTTTCAACCATAATCGAATATATGAGTAGTGTCATTTTTCTTCTTATACTTGTGTATATTGTATCCAGAGAAATCCTTTGTGCATATTTCCGAAATAGTTCGCTTTCAATGACACAAAAGAAACACTTCTTTATAGTGGAATGTTTAGTTTCTGTTTGACTTAGGCTTTACATTAATTGGTATAATAGCTGTTCCCAGACTTAATGCATCTGCGACCCTCTCTTAAGGCAGCAGACCTTATCGCGACCCCCTTAACTCAATCCATCTAACAATAAATATAAAACTGGTTATTAATTCCAAAATGTTATGATACTTTTATTTGCGCAAAAAATAAGGTTATATTCTAATGCCTAAATTAATTGAGGAAGTAATAATAAACGAAAACATTCGGTCTCCGCGACACCCACTTTGAGAGTTTTTGTACTATACAATATTTTAGGTTCAATGCCAATGTTTATGATGTTGTGAACATCTCTTTACTCCTATCATGAACAGAAATCATCATCGAACTTGAATATCATTAAATGTTTACTTTGCTTGCAATACTTTCCCACATATCACTCTGACGATATTCTTACATTTGCAAGGTAATGCGTCTGGGAATAGGCGCTCTGTTAAATCCGTTTCTATAAGGTCCGCAGTATACCGTGGGTGTAGCGGTCTCACCACCCCGTGTTAGGTATAGGATCTCCTGCGGAAAAGCCGGCGATGGTGGGCCTTTGAAATTTTGCCGCATATACATACCACATATGCATTAATTTTAAAAACTCAGTTTATTTTTTAAATTCAGTTTAATTTTATTTATTATTTATTCTACTTATTTTCAGCTTATATTCATTCTTAATATTAATTTTTAAATTACTGGAAATGACAAAATAAAATTATTGACATCAGATTATAGCCAGTGGAATGAAATATTTTCATATCCAATATTGAATGAAGGGGAAGAAAGAAAGACCGGCATATATGAAATCGCTTATTAAGGGACAGCGTTATAACAGCGGATAACTACATTTTCGTAAATATAGTCTGCAACCAGATTAAAGCTTACGCTAATGCAATCAATCCTGATATTCTGATGATATTTCAAAGTTTTCATGTTTTCCTTTCACTTAAAGCATCATATTTAAGTAGTCTAAAATGTTTCTTCCTAAATCTTTTTGTGTATATGGTCAAAGTTTTTTCGTGTAAACAGGCAGTTATTCGAGGAAAAGGCTTCAAACTATATAGAAGATTGGTTCATTGACCAAACTTTTTTACTCAAATCAGCAATTTTTTAAATTTTAAACAGATTTCGCAAGAGCCATCTCGTATGTGCACATTGAAGAGCACCAAAGATAAAAAGATGTGAGACTACAATATAGATTATCGTATTGATGGTCAACTGTAATTGTAGGAGATGCTTAAGTTTTGCTGCTAATTAATACTTTTCTTAATTTTATTTTTATTTATGTATACCTGGAAATAATTTTCATTTCACCGTTTTGATTTGAATCGAATTATGTACATGTAATTTATTATATTGTGTGTTAAAACGGTTAGGTGAAAGAACGGTGCATATAACCTCAACCTCGCCGTTTTAAGCAAATAAATAAATAAAAATAGGACACGATTAATGAAATCGGACTATTGTAGAGCTATAATAGCATCAAACGGGAAAGTAATAATATATCTCTAATTATTTTGCAGAGAATTAGCACAAATTTTAGGATAGTGTGAACCATTAAGACTAAAGGGGGTTATTCGTCAACTCTTGCTGAGCGATAAGAATTGCCTTATGAAACATTTGTGTACCTAGCCGATATAAAAGTTCGCAGTGAGTTTGTTGGAATTGTAGTGCACTATAACGCATTTTTCTCAAATTCATTGTATAATTGATATCATCCTCTTGCCTGTTTGACATTGCGGATGACTGATTCTATTTCTACGGATGAAGAAACAATTAAATTAAAACGATTACAGTTCTCATAGGAACAAAAGGCAAAGGAAGTTCCGAGCATGTCATGCTTTGCGCCGCGATGATTTAAATGCACTTTCATTCAAATGTTACCATTAAAAAAATAAATTGATATATTTATAATTGATAGTTTTCATTCAATTTTTCATTTAACGAATATCAGTTTTGATCTACTTATAATTGCAATATCTCCTATTTTATTAATGGATGAATAATTGTTATAATCATTCCAAATGTCTTCCTTTAAGGACAGTAAATTTCGATGGCATCATAACACAAAATTATTTTGCGAACGAATTTATTCTCTAAATTCATAAAAGTATAAGAAAAACTTACGAGGAGAACTATTAAACTGAATCATCGAATTGTACTGGTATGGATTTTTTCCGAAGTAGATTATAAAGCTTGAGAGTGTTACTCAGGTACAAGGAAATTTTTAAATAATAGCCTTTAAGCTATATGGGGTCATAATATCAGTCAACAGTTCAACAAATTCGACTACTCGTAGCACACCTAGACTACTCTTTATGTAGTGTAAAAAGACAGGTATAATTAAATTTCGAACGGATGTAGGTATGTCGCGAAAGGATTACGGATTCAACGAAGAATCCTGATTTTGACAGTCTACAGAAGGGATGTCTAACTCATTTATATTGGATCGAATATGATACCACTGTGCTTCATACGGGCCATGCATAAATCATCAATTGTTGCAAATAATATGTGATAACATAGTTCTATGCTAAGTTTTAGGATAAACAAAATGAGTAGTAGCATCACTAATACGACTAACAAAAATAAAAATAAATCATTCTTATGAAATACATTCGATGGTACTTTTTCCACTGCTACTTCCCGATGCTTGGAACCACTTAATTCGGCCACTGAAGGCGATTGGGCTGCGGCGATCATAGTGGTCAGCAGGGCCGGCCCGAGCTACGGGCGATCCCGGCGGCAGCCCGGGGCGCCAAAGTTTTGGGAGCGCTATCCTGATCATTTATCTATGCATTACTTGCAAATGAATAAATATTGGATATCAATTTTTATCGAGGAACAGACTATAATCTTTTCTTTTAATTTTTCATTATCAATAATTTTTACGGAGCGATTAATAAACGGGCGTGTACTACATAAATATGTCAACAAATATTAACGGAGGGAGGAGCTGGAGTGCTATGTCGCGCGGGTCGCCAACATTCTTGGGGCCGCCTCTAGTAATCAGATGTAAGCCAGTGGGCGGAGAGAGCAGTTTTGATATTACAAGGACAGTTGTTCAAAAACGGAAGTCGTGCCAGTTATAGAAAGAATTTTGGAAACAAAATGTTTCTACCTAGTATAGTTATCTCCTAGATACTGATGAAATATGCGGACACCAACATGAAAAAATTACATATCAACTGTATATCGCACTGAAGTTCGACATTTATAGTTGTAGTTTCTCCGGAATACCATGCTCACTACTAGAATACGGACTGTGAATAACTGCAAATTCTTTTTCTAGTGTTATAAAGTCAGAGGACCATCGTTAAATTACCGTAGTTCCATCATTTTTCCCGCACTTTTCAGTAACTATTGAAGTGAGACTCAGCCGTGTCGGATAAAGATTTCCATTTGGGAAAATATGCCAAGTTATTATTTTTATAAAGGTGCTTTTTTCAAAGTTGCAGCCTAGTCGCGATAGCTCGAGTGCTGCCATAAAAATTCAGCCATTTTTGACTCCCTCGCATCTTTGTTTTGAGAAAATTCTGGTTTTGTGCCATGACCATCATAATAGCAATCAATCTTGAAGCAATTCAGATATATTCTTCTTTTATTACCCACAAGCAATTGTATCTCACGATGCGATTCTATGAAACGATTCAACACAATTTCGACTATTCTGGGGGAGACTATTGTGAATCCCACTTTTACCCAGAAAGTAATAAATATGTCTAATATTGAACCTTACAGATCGAATAAAATTGAGAGTTTTAATAACCGCATCTATCGCATTCTTCGTCTTTCGAGTTTTATTGCACAGCGTAACTTTATGTAAAATGCAATGGAAGTGATAGAAGTCTTGGCTTTGATTTACGGCTAACAAACTTTCTTTAACTTTTGTTGCAGCATCGCAATACCTATTCAATATTTATGGCGTACCAGATTCATTGCTCGCATCCAATCAACATCTTTTAAGTCAAAGCAACGATCAAGCGAACGAATACGTCACCAGCAGTTGCCGTGTCTCGGAACAAATTTTACTCATTCTTCTTCTGTCAACATGCATATATCAACACCACAAATAAAAACCGCAAGCCGTGCCACCTCATCCACATGGGTAATTATGTGAATTTCAACTGTTATTACAGAAAAGAACTTACTTTATTCTCAGAGTGGACAGTTTGGGTTCTCAAATAAGCCAATAATTTTCTCTGCGACGATGTTTCTTTGGAGGGTCAAACATGCAAAAATTGCCTATTAACGTTGCAGCTTTTCCTATGTACATTCTCAAAAATTACTCTTTCGATGATTGTTATTTCATAGGTTGTCTCGTATAATGCTTTTACCATAACCTCACTTACTGGATTAGAATGTCTAAAAACCAATTGCTGCTTCCTAAATTACTATTCTGATTTAAGCACTTTGTCTTCATTAAGCTTTTCAGTATATGTATTGCATTTTCGCAGTGGTTTGTTTCATATTGTCGCCGAACGTTAGATTCTTTCACGATTGCCATCGGTTGCGTAAAATCAAGCAAGTTGGTTTTCCATTCCTTTTTACCTCTCGGCATTCCTTTTCCCGTTTTCTTTTCTTCAATAAGGACGCCACTGAAAATGCGTGTTAGGTTACATTATAAATTCATAAATATATTTGCTTATTAAAAATCGATAAATCATGATTAAGAAATATACATCATGTACGGAATACGTACCTTAATCACCTCCTATTTTAGCGTCTTATGTTACTTTATCACAGAAAATAGGAAGTAATGATGTTGAGGGGGTCTCTATTAGTTGTAAATATTTTGTAACTCCGTAGAAGTTTAGCCGCGCCGCGTCGTATAGAAGTGCACATTGGAAGTATAGTATGGAAATATCTCGTTAAAGAAAGTCGACATAAAAAGTCTTCGGCAGATTACGATTTTAATGGAAATTTCAAGTAACAAATATTCAATTTTTGCCGTTAAGTTTCTCATGTCACTTTTTCGTTAACACTTTGCCGGGCGCCTAATACGCTCTGGCGGGCGGCAGAAAATCCTCTCGCGGGTAGGACCCTACCCGAGGGCCGTAGTATCCCTCCTTTGAGTTTATCCGAATCTATGTTACACGAGAAAAGCTAATCTCGTCAACGGTTATGCACATATTGACCGCATAATGGACATTAAAAAAATTAATTCCCTTTATAATGTTAAGAAATCACTTTTATTGTTAAAATAATATTAACAATCAATAAAAATAAAAAGGTTGGGGAACCAGATTCCCATTTAGAATAAAATGATACCGTCATCAGTGATGATTCACCATTTGTAAATTCTTTTTAGGAGCGTTCCATTTCCAACGTAAGCGCCTATTAGCACCGTTCTGTCTGCCCGTCCGTAGTCATGTTCATTCTCGGCTTTTACCCAACGGATTTGTTATGAAATTTGTTATTTAGGACTTACGGCCAATGACAATAAGAAAATGACATATATTGTTTCCATAACCATGTCAGGGATGCCACTTTACTGGAAACAAAAACGAACTTTCCCTCATATCTCATGAAACATTAGTTATACCGAAAACGACTTTTAAAAATGGAAAATTAATCAAATATTATTTTTTGACAAATGCATTTTTATCGTAGGAATACCGTTTTCAAGAAAGTCAAACAGGAAAGTCGTAAATCGCTTTGAACTTGGATAACTTCATACATGGATACGTAATTATTGTCAACGAAAACAATCTTTGTGGTTGAAGTAAATAAGATCTGCTCTTATTACAAAAATACATTTAATATCATTACGTGTGCCTAAAAAATATTGGAAGTGGAAGGAAGTGGATTATCTACGACGAAGAAGGAAACGTTAACGTAAATATTACAACTACATAACTTCTTAACTCAAGTGAAGTATTAAATTTGAAATAAATTTTGATTGTTTTACTAGTTACAACTGTTTTGAAAATAAATCAGTATATAAGAACTTACTATTTCCCTGGCATAATTTCTGACATATCGTTTTGCAGTATTTAGTAATTAAAATTACGCAAATACGTTTATTATAAATTTTTAGTATGCCGAGAGACATAATCAGTTCGTAGTGTTTAGTTATTTAAGATGTGTGTTTTTTAAATTACATCATTTATTTACAAATACTCCATCTCACGAAACGCACCTATTACACGCACCTACATTACACTTTCCTAACTTCTTTATAATTGTGCATCTAATTTTTCCAAGTTTCTTATAGCTATTGTAGATACTCAGTTTGTTATTACAACGTGAATTTATTGTGTTATCGTAAATTTTATCACGCAAAATAAAGCATTCTGACAACACGATAGATTCGACAAAATGACGATAATTTCTCATTTTATAAACTCTCCTTATACAGGAATTTCAATTTAGGTAGATAGTGGTATTAATCGTAAAGGTAGTGAGGGAAGGAAAAGGTGAAAGAAGTAGGGTAAAAAGCTTAGGAAAAAGAAAGAAGGAAAACGGAAAGAATGAAGAGCGGCAGGAGGAAAGGAAGAGATTGAACAGACATAAATTTATACACGAGTCTAGATCAGTGGTTTCCAAAATTACCCACACTTTGAGACAAGATTGTAAATTTATGCATATGCGAATCACAACATTTGGACGCATCTATCTGTTGACACTGGACTACCGTAAATTTATTAGACAAAAATTATTGTCCTAGTCACCTATCATCATCTCCAAGTCGTCGACGTATATGTTTAATTGCTTTTTTCGCGGCAAATCTAACGATCACATTGTGCACCCCGCAGGGCCGGCCCGAGGTACGGGCGAGCCGTTCAGCTGCTTGGGGCGCCAAAGTCTTGAGTGCACTATCCCTATCATCTATCTTTGCATTACTTGCAAGCAGGGATGGAATAACGTTTAAAACCGTTACGTTATACTGGAACGTTACAAAGGTTTAGTATTCGTTATATAACGTAAAAATAACGCTATGTAATTTAATTGTAACTTATGTAACGTTATATAACGTGATTTTATAAAACCATTTTATAATGTTATTTTTTAAATTTGCTTTGCTTACTTTGGCCAAAAGCCTAATCTTAATTTTTAAATATAATTGTAATAGGGAATAATTTTGAAATGAAATGACAGCTTGTCTATCTGCATAGGATCTTTAGATCATATCATTCCATCAATAACCGTATTAAATAAAAACACAAAATAATTGCTATAATTATTTTAATTCATTTATATAATTAAAGCAGTCGAAATAATAGAGTCGTACGTCTTTGGCAAAAAGGAAAGAAAATATATGTCAATCTCATTAATACGTACTAGCAAGACAAAAAAAGAGAGGGTTGCAAGACACTGTGAAACAATACAAGAGTAAATAAACAAAAACTCATTCACCGTAAAAAGGAAGAGAATACTCACAATCATGCTGCAGGTTGCTGGTAAACGCCATCGCAGGACCTAAGTCAAAAATAGACACGCACACGCAGAAACATGCAAAATCCACTCACACAGTAAACTCTTGCCAAAAATTTAAACTAGACACCGATGTTTCCACAGCTAAGCTGCCATCTTCAGTAGTGTGGGGTGTAGGAGGGAGAAGGAGGTACATATGCAAGGAGTGACCGTTGGGGAGAGGAGGGAAAAGTGAAAGGAGTTGAAACGGTTAACTGAGTAACTCAAAAAGGGGGGAGTGTGGGATAGGACCTAAGTCTTTGTTCATAACCATGTTTAGTTTTTATGTATGTAAATGCTTTTGTATGATACTATAGCAGAACAAAAACAAAAAATATATATACCTACCATTAAAAAAATTACAAAAAGACTAGAACAAAAAACTCAATTAAATTACATTAATAAAAAAAGACTTGTTTAATCTGACCAAAAGAAAATATATATATTTTTTAATTTCCTCGTTCAAATTTTATTCTTGTAGGTTGAGCTGCTGGGTCCAACGCTTCTACAATTTCTTCGGTTTTCTCCCAATGGATGGATTGACGATGTAAGTTATTGTTGGCAGCTGCTAAATCCAGATAGGAATTTTTAAATTTTATCAGTGTTTCAACCATATTATATGAGGATGACCATCTTGTTGGGAAATCTGGTGGTGGGATCAATAGTATTTTTCATTTAAAAGATTTACTGTTTGTTGGGTTTCTTAGATTTTTAACTAGCGCTCTTATTGTAGTCAAACATCGTTCCTGACTTTTTAGGCTTCCATTAACCGCCAATTGCAATGTATTATTTATTTATTTATTTAATAAGTTCATAAACAGCACTCAGGCCTATTACATTGAACATTACAACCAATAAATAATAAATGCATATAAAAACAGTCAAATAAAACAGTAAGGAACTCAATGTAATATATCAGTATGAGGATCTTATTTCAGAATTTGATAATAAAAGTTTGGGAGGCGGAAAATTAAGGAGCGTTTAGTGGTTGAGAGCTGAGGGGTGCGGCAGTGGAATAAATCATATAATCTTGTACTTCTAGAGAGAATACGGAGAGGGTAACGAGAGAATTTCGGGAGTTCTATATTTTCCATTTACAATGTTACGAAAAAACTTTATGTCGATTGCCAGTCTACGATCGGTCAGAGGTAGTAAACCTAGAGTGTGGAGAATGTGGGAAGAGGACGCATTACGAACAGAAGGAACTCTCTGGCGGATAATGTGATGGAAGAAATTTAGGGGCCTTTCTAGGTGATTGAGATTATGAAGCTGAGGACCAAATGGGTGAGCAGTATTCTAAAATTGGGAGAACACAACTGACAAAGAATGTGCGTAGAGAGAAAACATCCGTAATACCGGCGAAACGATAGATGAGGCCCAACATAGACATGGCACGAGAAGTGACGTTCCTAATATGGGTAACAAATAGTAGTTTCTGATCCTTTTGTGTTGTAACTAAGGGGATTGTAATATCAAGAATTTAGTATTGGTTTATAATTGGTTGCTTACGTAAGGTGAAGGTAAGAGTGGTGCATTTGGAGGGATTTATTATAAGACGCCAGGTTTTAGTCCAGTCTGAGAGGCGGCCTAGGGCAGCTTGGAGAATAGCAGAATCGGCGGAGGAATTAATCTGTTTGAATAATTTGCAGTCATCTGCAAAGAGTAGTAACCCGCAAGGTAGTGCACTTATATCCACTAAGTCATCTATGAAAAGGATGCAGAGAAGAGGGCCTATGACACTACCTTGAGGCACACCGGAAGTGACAGAAGCGAGAGAAGATAGGTAGCCGTCGATAACTACACGCTGACTTCTGCTTGACAGAAAAGAAGAAATGAGGGAAAGAAAGAGATGATGGACATTAAAGCGATAGGAGATTTTGTGAAGGAGGAGAGAATGGTCAACTGTTTCAAAAGCCTTGGCGAAATCGATGCACACGTCCAGTTGAGAAGAATTTTCATGTGTGCGTGATAATATTCACGTGCACGGAAAGGTTGGTTAGAGTTGAGGAGTCCGGAAGAAAACCATGTTGTTGCGTGGAAATATAGTGAAGAGTGAAAGCAAGGAGCCGATTATGAATAATTTTTTCGCAAACGATTGATAGGTTGGAAAGAAGGGATATGGGTCTGTAATTTTCCACCTGAGATCTACTGCCATTTTTGTGAATAGGGATGACGTTGGCTATTTTTCACTGTTAGGGAAAGACTCCCGTGAAGAAGCAGCGGTTGAGAAGCATAGAAAGAGGTATCGAGAGCTGAGAAGCTGTTTGCCTGAGAAATTCCGCTGCGATACCATCGGGTCCGTTGACTTTCTTGGAAGGGAGGGCAGAGAGGAGCTGGTGCACTTCGCCGGGAGTAGTGACAATGGAGGATAGACAATGGGAACAATTAGGGTTCAGAGAAGGGGGAGGGGTAGGAGTAGGGGAGGGAGGTGAAAATTTGATCTGAAAAACTCGTTAAAAGTTTCAGGTCTAGCACTACCAAAAAAGACGGAATCATTATAGTACACTGAACTAGGAATTCGTCCACCTTTTCTGCGACAATTTATTATATTCCAGAATGATTTACTGTTGAAATTAATTTCTGAGCACGCACTATCAATGTAGTCTTTGTAGTCACGCCTCAGTAGAAAGTTAACGTGCCGTCGGTGATAAGCGAAAGTTCGTTTAGTGTGCGGATTGGGAAACGATTTCATTAGCTTCCAACAAGCCTTCTTATTTTTTAGGGCGAGAAAAACTTCGTCGGACATCCGCCGGGGTCGGTTCGGAGACGATTTTTTGCAGGGAACGAAGTCGTTAACAGCACTCACTATTAGGTCGTAGAAGAATTCGACCACTTCATCAACGGAACCGAGTCTTAGAACATTCCGCGTGAGTAGGTTGAACACATGGTTTATTTTCTTCCAGTCAGCCTTTTTCCAAGCTCTGAGGGTTCTAACGGGAGGCAGATTCCGAGAAGTCGGAGCGCTGAGCGAGGGTGCAAGGCAAGGAGCACGAGCTGTTAGGGAGACACTGTTGCCAAGTAGTCGGTTGTAAGTAAAGATTACATCGAGTGATTCGTGGTCTGACTGAAAGGCGTTTCTTCTTATAAAAACTTCGGGGAGGGGAAGATTCGAGATCAAGTAGTCTAAAATGGATGATTCACGAGTGACATGTGGATTAAATTGGCACATTGAGAGAGCAGTTATAAAATGGTCTATGAACTACGAGTCCTGTGCAGTGCTTGGCGAACCGGCGTCAGGTGACTCCCAAACAACAGATAAGTTAAAATCACCAAAAAGAATAAATGTACCTAGTCGGGATACTTTTAAAGGAGAATTAACGCAGTCCTCAAAGGAACTTTAGTCGATGTGTAAACCGTACACCCAACATATATACTGTACTAGATTCATTCTTAATTTCGGTGGTCGTCCTTTCAGCTACCGATAAATTCATATTTTGAATAATCTCACCTAGAATTGGAACATACTTATCATAATTTTCGATTTCATCATCTGCATAAAATTCAGGAGTAGATAACATTTGAAACATCTTCATTCTCTGAAGATTCTTCGTCAAGTTGTTCGACATCTGCAGCTTCATGAAGTAGATGAATTGTTTGTAAAATATTTACGCCGTTATCACTTGTTATCGTATAAATATTTTGAAGGTATATGTCAAATATTTTGAGAATGTCCATAACTTTACAAGATAAATGATTTCCAGTATGTTTTCTGCTTAATTCCATCATCGTTAACAACAATCTTCGACTCCTGAACAAACTGCATATCCACTCCTACTATAGTATAGAGCGTTTTAATCTTGTGGCACAATCCAGTTTTAATGATTACAGTTTACCTTTTGCTTCTTATAGAATTTTCGTTTTGATTGCAGCTGCTTCTTCATTAATAAAAATTTTAATATTTTTTCGATTTATCGTTAACTTTGTATCGGTAGAGGCTGAATTAAAATTAATATTTTTAGGACTGGATCGAGAATTTTCCTAAATCCATTGTCTTCGACGAAAGTTAAAAGTCTCCAATTGACAGTAACCATTTCGATGCATGCATTTATAACCACATCACCGAAAATATTTACTCGAACAAAGTCAGATTTAATTTTTATGAAATTGTTTAAAGACATTGCTTTGATTTTGCTACAAGTTCGTCATTCTCCTGGTAAGGGTCCAAAACATCCGTATATTTTAAGTTTTGATTAATTGCAATCATATTGTACTCTTCAATATGATTAATTTGCATGTTTTAACATATGTATTTCCAGCATGATTGCCTTCAATACTACGATGACATTACTTGGCATTACATATTTTTAATTACTTATTGTATTATAGGTGAAATGTTTTCTCATAGTGTGGTCTTGTGGTCGTGCCATTCTAAAATGCGAAAAAATGTACTAAATTGAAATTGGATTTTTATTCAATTGTGAACATAATTTATGAAATTTCATTAAATTCTGAATTATTTTCTTGTTACTAATCTTTTTAATTATGAAACGCTACATATACATGCATGCATGGCCATTCCCAGACATTTTGCCGCCTGAGGCAATTTTTAATTTGACGCCCCTTAATTTTTTACTTGCCCCTTTTAATTTATACGTTTGATGAAAAGGTAGGTATTTATTTATACCGGATAATTAATTATCCTTATAAAAACAAACTCAGATACATTTTCCATTTGCATTTATATCTCCAAACTATAAGTCGTAGTTATGTGCTCTCGTGGACTTTTTGTTACAAATATTATACTCAATCCGAATTAATTATTTAATCTTAACCTCACAGATCGAATAAGAGCTTGAGAGAGAAAATATGGGTTTTTAATTGTAGTTTGACGATAGAATGGTCGTATCGACCGATGGAAACCAAATATGCGATGTTATGGATGGTATTTTTGTCTCCAAAACTAGAAATCGTAATTATGTGATCTTGCGCACTTTTTTGTGGAAATGTTTGTCCACTCTCCGAAAAAAAAAATTAATCGATAGTAGCGGAACGCCTAGTGGTCTAATATCTAATATATACAGAAGAATGCACGTCTGTCTGTCCTCTATGTATTCGAACTCTGCGAAAGCCAGCGAAACCAAATTATGCATGGAATCTACTTTCATGCAGGAGAAGATCGAAAGATACATTTGCATTGAATTCCAAGGTGGCAAGTTTGATTCCAGGAGCTTTTCTTTTTTCCATTAGAATAGCATGGGAATAAGTGCATTTTATTGTTGCCTTTATTTTAAAAATTACATACATTCTTCGTAGAAAACATGATGCAGTTATGTGCCCATGCTGACTTTTTTGTGGCAAATTTCACTCATTCTCCTAACTAATTTTTTAATCGATACTTCAAAGATCGTTTAAGAGCTAAGGAGCTTGTCATACATGAAGTATATTGAATTTACTGCTATTATGTATGCATAACATGTGCTCTGCCGCTCGTCCCTTACGACGCCCAAGGTTGTTAGATGGTTTGCTTTGCTCACCTATTGTTCTCAAGCTAATTTAACATGAATTTAATTAATGTTTGAAATATAATGTATATGTTTGTTAAAACTGACCCTCCTATAAGACGGGTTCTTGAAACTCTGAACCACCACAACGTTGTTTGTTGTTTGATTCTTATCAAAGAAATGGTAGACTTGTAAAGATCAGAATTAGTCTCGCGAAGCGCCAAGGGAAAGCAGGATGAGCTAGTCCTTGCGAACGAAGCGTTTCAGAAATAAGAATATACTTTTACATCATCGATAATGCTACAGCATTTCGTTGTTTTTAAAGAGAAAGTTAGAAACGAAGAGAGCTATCTTAAATATTTGCCACATTTCTAAATGTATCTCTTACCTAAAATGTGTATGTCATCCTCCTATCGCTCAATATTCTATCCTCAAACATATTTTCCTCGAGAGCGGACTCTGAATAAATAGTCACTATGTGACGAATATGTGGCCGAATCAGCTGCTTCTTTTGTCCTCAAACGCTCTAGCCAGAATGTGTTCGACACGATTCACCCCTAATGACAAACGCACAACTCTGGAAAGTTTGTTCTTAAATCATTTTTTCGGAACTCGGATCCTTAGACTATGTGTGATAAATAGTGATTAGGTTCCCAAGTTAGACCACGAAAGCCTATTTAACTGGCAATTCAGCTGAAATGTTGTACATTTGCGATAAAAAACAGTATAAATTGTAAATTTTAGCATTTCCTTTGATTATCGTCTCGATAATAATAGTTTAACGGACCACTGTGTCGTAGGACATCCCCCGGAGGCTGAACGCTACGCTCCGCGGCCGAGAGTCGTTCCCGAGGGTCACTACTGATTCATACGTGCGTGATGGTGTTCGTATGCCTGATTTATAAAAATATTGATTCCTTGTGGAATATAATTTATTGACATATTATATTTACATGGATGCTGTACAAGTCTGTCAGTAAATAGGTGCCTCGGCAAAAGCTTTAATTAATTGTTACATATACATCAGGCATACATTATTATAAAAGCTTTATTATTAAATATTTACCCACATAAAGTTACATACAAGCATATAATTAAAATTATAAGATCTTATCCACTAAATTAAAGCCAAATAACTATCCTCCATATTTTCTCTTACCGAATAATGCCTTTTTTTTAACAAAAAGTCTTTCACTTTCTCACGGAAATGAAATACATTATTACAACATTATTCCCTAAATTTTATGGGTAGCTTATTATATACCTTAATACCAATATAATATGGACTGTTATCCATAAGTTTTAAATTGTGCTTTAGCAGATTAGACTTATCTTTGCCTTTTGTATCGTATTGGTGCTCAGACTGGAGATTTTGAAAGTAACCTTGACTCTTATGGACATAATTTATTAGCTTATGAGGCATCGTTCGTATGTAAAGAAGTTCGTAAGACGGAGATTTCCTGTCCTTGGAAAGTATCTCAACAAACGTTTAAGGAGGGGGACGCTGGAGTGATAACTCGCCCGGGGCACCAAAATTCCTCGGGCCGCCTCTGTTGAAAACGCGGGTCTATCTTTCTCTTTCCTCCTAAAGAAAACAGAGGTAAGGAATGAGTGGAGATGTGAACGGGTGAATGGAGAGGGTGGTAGAAAGAGGCACGGAATGAGTGAACAAAGAGGTTTGAGATATACGGAGGAAAAACTGGAGAATATGATGGATAGTATAGTGAAAGGAGTGGAGGTAGGATGTGAGAGAGACTAAAGAGATGGAAAAAGTGAGAGAAAAGCTGAAGAATGAAAGAGACATGGAAGGAGAGTGGAGAGAAAGAGTAGGACTAAAGAACATTGAATAGATGAGCGAGAGAACGAGTGAAAGACCAAGAACGGTACTCTTAGAAAGTGAATAATTGCGTGATGGTATAAGAGGAGGATGATTGCGGTGGTATATAGCGATTCGAAATTGATTCATTGGCGTAAGCAGAGAGGTTATTGATTGAAACTCAATTGATAGCCTAGAAATGTAATCGCAACAACCGCCAGCACAGCGGTTGTTTTGAGCGCTAAGAAGAATAAAAATTAGGACTCTTTAATTTCCGCATTGAATGTCAATGTTTTTTTAGTTTAGATTATTTTTCTATTAAATCACGCATAAAACCAGCAATTATTAGCGGGCAACGATGTCAAATAAACGTAAATTTAATCAATATTTGCAGATTAAATTAAAAATTTTAAATAATAATATTTTTTATAAATAATAACTTGTTTAAAAAAAGCTCAGCACAAAATTAGATAATTTAAACGATAAATGAGTGACGTATGTGGCTGAATAGCACAGGTTGAAGTAATTCCTTTCAAAGTATGTTTTTACGCAAATAAAGCCTATGCTGCTGATAAATGACTTCAAGCATCTTTCCAGCAAAATATAACAACGGAGTGATTGATAATATAAACAAAACACGAAACAGATTAATCTAACTCTTCAATGCTTTGGTTATAAGAGGATCCAAAAATTGCTATTATCACTCGCAAATAAATAGTGAGACAATTTTCAAGTATTCATGTTTATGAATAACAGTTAATATTGAATATGCAGATAATAAGTGAAAAGGAAATAACGTATTAGTGCAGACCTAAAGTAAGGCTGTGTGTGTTTGTCTGTGTGTGTGGACAGCATTTCTGGAAAACCAAGAAACTTAGAGACTTAAAACTTGGTACATGCATATACTAAAGAGATCTTGAGGATGTGCAACTCAGGGCCATAATTTTCATTTCGTGGAGGGGGTGAGGGGATGCCATGCAATTAGTACGCTGACTAGAGACCAGTGTTAATTTTTGTAAAATTACACAATTTATTTTGATTATTCTCAACAAAATATCAAATTTGAATTCATATTTAATTTGCTCATGATTGAAAAAAAAATACTGAAAACCATATTTAAGATGTCATTACCTACGTATTGTCGTAGATCTGAAAATCTGGAAAGTACCGACTTTAACTTTGAAAGAAAATATTAGCGAGTGAAATTAGCAAGAAAAATTTGAAACTGTAAACCCGGTGCAAAGCCCGTGTAGTTGGCTAGTATAAAAATATAAGTAAATCAAATCAATCGAAAAATAAAAGCACTTAATAAGTATTATATTAAAAATTATTCGTAAATTTCTGATCGCTAACTCTGATTGAAATTAAATCAATGAAGATTAGAGGTGATGGAGACACAGAAGTTCTGGAGGCGGAACGTTGTCAGCGACCATAATTTAAGGCAGTAAGGTAAGGGAGAATAGCTACGAATGCTATGACCGATTTATTTATCATTTCGGCTTGGGAGAAAGAAACCTCATAGACTTGAAACTTGCAAAAACCTGGAGAAGCCTTTTGTACTCCAATGGATGGAGAAAGATTTACGACTTTGGCGATAAACATGCGCAATATTTACTGCGAAAGGTTGTGTTCGAGTGCATAATAAGTAGAAAAATAATTGATTTCCCGCGTAAATATCAAGGAGTGGATTTTACGTAGTTTTCTAATGAGAATACCATTGAAATTACGTTATTAACTGTGCTAGAATACTTCCTTATTAGGTGATTCCGGCATTCCAACGTTGAAAGTATGAATGGTTTTGCGAAGGTATTAATGGGTTTTGAAGATACTTGTTATGTGAGGATATAAATAATAGAGAGAAGGAGCATATCTAACCGAAGCGTGGGAATTGATTTACCAGAAATATTCTGAGGGAAAAACCTGTTCTTTTTACGACAAACTCTCTGCGAGCGCCAACATCAAACGCCCTTCTTACACAAAGGAATGCCGGCATGAAATATCACCCCGCGTTATCACTACCGGGGCTCCCGTTTGCTGAAGCGGGCAAAAAAAAGTTCGAAAAATAAATTTGGAATCAGGTTCGGCAATTTAGCATAACGATATCCTTGGTATCACTTTCAAACGTCTAAAATAACATCCCGTGGGAAATATAAATATAAAACTTGAGTTTGGCGTAACTTTGTAGAAAAAGTGAAACCGTGAATTAAATTGGAAAGTTGACATCAGTGCTGGAAAATGTTACGCGTAACGTAATGAAATAACAAAATAACGGAAATATTTTGGATTAACGTAACGAACAACGTTAACGAAATTTTTCAAATAGCTGTAACGGAAAACGTAACAAAAACGAAAAAATAAATCTCGTTATTTCGTTAACAGACGGTAAAAGGTTATGTTCTAGTGCCATTCGTCCTAGGCGGCGTGTCTTGAGCAAGGGAAAGAGGCCTAAAATCACTTTTCCCGGTCTTGCTTGTTCTCTGATTTGTCAGTTTTGCCACCTTGTCGCGAAATAAATGCTATTCTGACCACTACCGATTTTCCTTTGAGTTTTCTATCCATTTGTGAAAGGAATGGTTCCCTGATGTCAATCCTTCTCCAGGAGGTACGAGATAAGGAGCGTGGAGGATGAGGAAGGAAGCTTCAATAAATGTGCCGCTTGTAGTTAAGGACTTCTACCATTCCCTATCCTCCCCCACAGTGCCTTCTTTAAGATATTACACCGGAGTGGGTTATTCCTCTTTTAAGACTGGTTCACACTGGATGAACGGTCGCGGTTGGGACATTTTAGACCAAATAAAAAACTCCTATTTTCAATGGGGTTTCTATGGAGAAGTCTCAAAGGCTTTCACACTTGTAGGGGAGGACGCGGCCAGCACTCGGTGCGAACCACTTGGGTCGCTCGAGGAGGCAACATTTGTCCCAAGTCTCTTCGAGTCCTAGTCTTTCTATTAGTTAGTAGCATCTAGAGTTGGGGACTGTGACTTTTTTCCTGTCACAGTGACAAACTGTTCCTGTGACAAAAAAATACTTGTGACTCATACCTGTTACTTGAGTCACCGGTGACTTTTTCATTGTATTGACCTTGTGCTGGTGGAGTTGGTGACAGTGGTAACGCCATAAAACCAAGTATCGGCCGATAACGAGTACTTACTTGGTAGCCTGGTGGTAGGTAGTATATATTATATCGGTGACTAGTGAAGTAGTGAGCAAGAAAATTAAAATAATTAAATAGTAGAACATTAGGTATATTTCAGATAATAATTATCTCTATTATATTACACCAAGAGAAATGTTTTATTTACAGAGTTTGTATGGTTACTAACAACAATATACAGTTAGTAATGTTAGTAAATAAACTTTCATATTTGCAATTAAAGTTACAATGCAATGAAGTTCATTGAATCTGAAATAGAACGTAATGATTTAACTTGATAACTGAATGTACGATTATTTAATTTCAATAAGAGTCACATAGTGCATTTTATGATTGGAAAATATGGGAGAGAATGGTGAATGATTGATTAATTAAATGTGATAAATAATTAAATTAATTATTTGAAGTCAATACTGGTTCTATGGCTGGAATCATTCATTTTCTCCCACGCATAAAATTGAAACCTCAAATGATCCAGCAATTCCTTATAACATGCATCCCAGACAATTCGTAATCAAACTCTTATAGCAATACAGTAAATAACTCGCAAGGCCAAACCTTAGCCAAAGTTGATATTTTTATGCCTGAGCCTTGCTTTACACATGGAAATATGTGGGGTGTTCAAGACATTTTTAATCTATACCTCACGGATAATATAAGAGAATGGGGGAGAAATATATAGATTTTTAATTGTTGTTTGCCGAGAGAACCGTCTTAGAGATCGATGTAAACAACATATGCGATGTTTTTCTCTGGATTTTCTCGAATTTTTTTCTACGAAACCATAACTCGTAATTATGTAGCCTCACGGACCTTCTTGTAGTAAATGTTGTTCTCTATTCGAATAATCTTTTTAATCTATACCTTACAGATCATATAAGAGCTAGAGAGATAAAAGTTTGCTATTTCATTGTTGTTTGACGGATGCCATTTAACGAGATACTAGTATAAGATTATTAAAGTAATTGTGTAAAGTGGAAGTTCTAATTGACGAATTCAGTTGAAAACCACAATTGGGCGATAAGTTTTATTAAAGATCACTCATATATAATTAAATTAAAACTCATCCTGCGGTTTAGGAGATGAAAGTTACGACGGACGGATGGACGGACCAGACGTGCCCATAAGGCGTTCCGCTATTATCGCTTCGCTGGCAAAGAACGTCTAATAATTCATCGCTGTTTCACGCAAAAAGAATAAATAAAATAGTTATGTTTAAAATAAGTTGTATAAATACACATAGTTTTGTGGGAATCTCCAGAAAATTTCAGGTAAATCCATTAAAAAGGTGAAAAGTTATGTATTTTTAAATAACTTCGCTCCAGAATAGTCAATTTATTTAAATATCTCCCGGTCTCCCAGATGGGTCTGATTAAAATGTCGCCGTGCTTGAGGGGTTAACTAAACATTACAAAATGTTGAAGGTAATTTTAATGAGAAAATCTTACCTTTGTTTCTATTTTCACAGTTGGGTGTTTTCTGCTAAGATGTTTCCGCAAATTAGTGACAGAAGACTTCAAGCTTAACTTTGCTTTGCACAAATCACACTTGGCCAGGCCTGTTTTGGAATCTATTTCAGTAAAAAACCGCCACAGCCCGCTCGTCCTCCGCTTTCCTAGCTCCATAGTACAGCACCTTCCAACACTGTCAATAAAGAATTAAGAACTCCTCGTGGTTTAAAACATCTCCAGAAAAATAATTAACAAAAAGTAGAACATTCATGAGAAAAGTACGAGCAAGTACGATAAATGTGGCCACGGCAATGGCTTGAAAAAAAATCTTCGTGATGTAACGATTATGTATCAATCGCGAGGAAACGAATGCGACCGAACGTAGTCAATCCAAGTCACAGACTGTAGTTTGAAGTATAGAATGGTTGTGGGAAACACTGCGTAGTGCATTTCCTCTTTAATTTGTATATATATTATTAGTAACAAACAACACGTTCGGTGACACCTCTCAAGAAATGTAGGCGTTAGGAAAAATGCGTGATAAAGTGGGCAAACGAAAAATTCATGGGTAAACAAGACGGTCCTTGTGACCCCAAGAGCATTCGTAAACATCCGAGTTTCTTCGATTTGAGTTGGATACATGTTATTTAGTTCGTTAAAGTAAACAAAATTTTCGACTAAAAGTAAAGTCATAAAATTAAATTCATTCGTTAAAGCGAGGATTCGTTCAACAAACGTTCGTTGAACGCGTTACCTTACTGCACTGAGGGGTCGTCCATAAATGACGGCATCCATAAACTACGTCACGCTGTATGTGGAGATTTGGATGCGACCGTCCCGCAACCTACAAGTGTGAATGGTCTCCGCAAAAATAGTCCTATCCCTAATAAGGCCCTCAACGCGACCGTCATTTAACCGTCCCTCCAGTGTGAACCAGCCTTTTAAAGGTCGATGCTCTGCAAATTCCAATCCCATCATCCTCTCCAATCTCGAATTCTGTCCATTGCTCGTCAGTCTAACTAAATAAAGGGTTAAAAGTAGATAGACGAGGAACTCCCGGCTGTCAATCCCTTGGACCTTCATTAGCCCACAAGATACCTCAAGTCCTCGGCTGTGCGAGCACACCCTTTCCAGGGGGGTATCTTCTGACCTCGGTGATGATTAAAAAAGAATTAATCAAAACTTTTTAAATGCTTTTCTGATAGATTGCATCTCTGTTTAACACTGTGCGGCGACATAAAGAACCCCGAAAATTGTAGGCCAATTTCCTTAACTTTATTATCGTGCTAGACACTTGAGCACAAAATCTTTAGTTCTGTAATGCGCTATTTAGATAGTCACTCATTGCTTAACGGATGCCAGCACGGATTTCGGAGAGGTAGATCATGCGAAGCGCAGCTCGGCCTGTTCGTGGATGATTTGTTGCGATGCGGAGAGAAAAATACTCAGGTCGATGCCATATTCATTGACTTCGAAAAGGCGTTTGATAATATCTCATAAGAAATTAATTGCGAAGTTAGGACAATATGATATCAAGCCAAAAATTATCAGTTTGGTGAGAGATTTCCTCTCGAATAGAGAACAGATAGTTGTCATCGATGGGAAATACTCGTCCCCCGATAAAGTTGCGTCGGGTGTTCCTCAGAGAAGTGTATTGGGCCCTCTACTTTTCTTAATTTATGTGAATGATATCTGCTCGGTAGTTTGTAGTAAAATTAGACTTTTTGCCGATGGTACCGTTCTGTATAAAGAAATAAAAAACCAGGAGGACAATCAGTTGCTGCGTGAAGACTTAAGTGCTATTTAGGCGTGGTGCCAAGAATGGCAAATTGAAATTAATTACACTAAATATGCCGCAGTTAGGTTCTGGGAAAGTAAGAACATAGAAGTAGGTTTCGAGTATAAAATAGATGGAATAAATATTCAAGCAGCCGAGTATGTAAAATACTTAGGAGTTGCCATTTGTCGAGATCTTTCGTGGGACATGTACATTCGTCGAGTTATAGGCGCGGCCAACCAGAAACTTGCTTTTATAGGTAGAATAGTACAGAAAACTACAGAAAAAGTACATGAAACCTGTAACTTATCACCGTTTAGACCACAAGAGGAATACGCCCCATGCATATGGGATCCGTACGAGAAGAGACATATAATTCAATTAGAAAGAGTGAGCGCAGAGCAGCCAGATTCGTAAAACAAAAGTACGAACATAAGGAAAGCGTCACCTCATTATTGAAGGATTTGAACTGGGTACCACTGGAAGTTCGTAGATTGAACTCAATGTTTCGGCTTCTGGAGAAATATAGATCGGAATGCCTTAAAGACGAGGTTGTAGGAATAATTGAAGCACCAACGTACGAGTATATAGGTAGAAACGACCGTGACAATAAGATACGTGAGATCGATTGTAGGATGGAGCGTTAGCTAGGCTCGTTCTTTCCGAGGACAATACGAGATCACAATAGAAAATTTCAACTTGCGATAGACGAGAATTTTTTTAATCCAGAAGACACCAGCACTCATGCTCAAAATATCGAATATTACTGGTCGGTGATAAAGAAATATAAGAAGGGTAGGAAAGATGTCACCAGATTCTTTGGAGACATCTCATAGAATACATGCGGAGAAGCAAGCATGCTACGAAGGTAGGGCTATTCTTTGTTTGTTTGTTTTGACGCTATAAGTGTTTCTACCCGAATGAAGTATACCTGAAATGATTTTGTAGAATTTTTTTGCTTGAAAAGACTCCTTAAAAGTCAGTAGATGTTATTTGTTTATAGTCCGTTTAAATTTTGCTCCGAAAAGTATCTTTACAGAGCCGCCTGTGAATCCTTTAGGTGGTTTTGAATTGTACTTCGGTATGTTAATCACGGACGTTTAAATTCAGTAGGATACGTGGGAAACAAACCACTGGATTGGTATCTCTGAGCAAATTATATCAACTTTCTTCATATTTGTCGTAGAAAGCGGTTTAAAAGACGTGCAAAGTCGGGAAACAGAGTTAAGCAGAAATGCATTCTCATCAGAAATGCATTTAAAACGTTTTGATTAATTAGTGCTTGATCATCCCTGCGGTCAGGGGATATCCCGCTGGAAAGGGTGAACTCAGTAGTCGAATAAGGGTTCGCAGAGCCGAAAACATGTAGGATCTCCTGATGCCGGACCAAGGGACTGGCCGCCGCGAGGTCCCCGTCTATCTACTTTTAACCAAACAAGGTATGTATTTGAGAAAGGTCGAAGTGAATCTACAATTCAAACGTGTTGTCATCGTTCGTTAGAGATTAATACAGCTTTATATCTATTATTATTATGAGACGTTCATAGTAACAGTTGGTAGTTATTGTTCCCTGGAAATGAAGACTAATCAGAGCTTAATACAATTTCAGTTTATTTCAAATTACCGAAGACGGTCACAGGGAGACTTTTTGCCAGCCGTAAGATAAACGAAGTTCATTCAGTGTTGAAAAAGTAAGTCCCATTTTCATACATATTTCCAGTTTATATTTTGTTTAGTATTAAAAAAATTAAAGTAGTTTGGTGTGGCGGCTTTCTTCGCCATTATATTAAAAAGTTCCATTTTATATACCATTGGGTACTGGGTCTGATTCTGAAGACAGCAATGCCCACCATCTGCCAAGGAAGGGAGTATCTGATTTTATAATGAATTAAGATAAACTCAGCAGCACCAAATGGAATGTTATTTTATTTTCTTATCCCTTATTTGCCAGCTAGTGCCCATAAATTTAATAGATTTTTTAATTTAATTCTATTTTATGAAACCTCACACAATGTCTCAACTTTTACGCTTCTGATTGTTTTCCATATTACACGTGACGTTTAGATATGGCGTTCGCGACATTATTAAACGTCTTTTAGTTATAGTGGGAGCGAGAGAGACAGTCCCGTTGCTTAAACGCGGTGAGTGATCAAGAGATCACGAGCGCGCTGGTGAAAGCGAAGAGAGATCGCGTTGGGATTCACGATTTACGGTGAGGTTGCGGCGGTATGCTACAATATGCTTTTTCCTCATTTTATTAAATATTATGTATTTTCCGACCCTATAAATTTTTATTTATAACTATTGAGCATAAGTCTTATCAAAATGATAAACCCTCTAATCAACTGAAATTAAAGAATTTTTTAAATTGGTTCTTCATTTTTATCAACTGCGTTGGAAATAGACTACAAGCTAAAAAATTCATATGGACGTAGGTAGATCACACTAGAAGCATTAAATTAAAGATTTCACATTAATTTTGCTATTAATTAAAATTTAATAGTATAATTTTCTTCACGACAGCAATTGAATACCCGCATTGTTAAAGATTCCAATTTTTTCTATTTTTTCCGAAAAATTACCTTCATTCATAGTAATTTAGAGTGGTTTCAAATTTCGTCTTACAAATAATTTACTATATTGCTTCATGTACAAAATAAAGCTATTCACGAGTTAGTATCTCAAATCTAACTAACCTTGAAATGTAATATTGTAAACCCATGCTGATTTACATGTATTTCTTATGGTGGATATGAAAAGAAAGAACGGCATCAAAAATGATTCTTAAAGAGGAGAAATAGTGGATTATAGATAATTCTCTTTAGTTTTATCTGATGACCGATCCTTCTACCACATTTCAGGTCTGTAGCATGAGCACGTTCTCCGAGTTATAATCTGTGCAACCGACCGACGGGTTCCGTTTATTATCTTTAATTACGGGTCCCTGGGTTCCCAGTGTACTTTTTGTGTTACCTATAAAAATTCTAATATAGGGCATAACTGCTACAACACTAAAATTTTAGTCTTAAATATGTGTTAAGTTTATTAACTTGAATATAAATTTTTTAATTTGAAAATCAGAATTTTCATACATGATCATCAAAAACGAAAAATGTGCCGAATACTTTGAAATCTTAAAAACGTTCCTGATCTGCAGCATATATGTAGAAACACCTATAAATTAATATTCTAAAGGAGAATAACGTATCTAAGGAGGATACGTAACCTCTAAACAAAAAAATAAAAGAGTAACTACACTTTATTATTCTTTACCGAATTATTTCGTTATAACGTTAAACGTAACGGAAAAAGAAATGTAGATAACAAAAAACGTAACGAAAAACGGAATCAGTTTTTTGCCTGTAACGAAAAAAGTAATGAAACTTTTTTTTTCATTTGCCAGCACTGGTTGTAATAAAACGTTTTGGAATGCGAAAAATATATTTTTTGTTCGTGCAACTGAAAATTCGAATTACGCCTTGTCTAATATTGGAGATGATAAAGATAGTCTTTTTCATTGCCTTAAGAGCCGACGGGAAATTTTGTCTAGTCTCCATTTTCACAAATTTAACAGAACGTTACGGAAACTGTTAAGCAGTGCTAATGTGTATTATGTCATTGAAAATGACGAAAACTCGTATTTTATAAAGAAATTCAACCAATTACCTATCTATGCCAATTGATTACATCTTTGCAAATACTATGTAATCCCTGACAAGAAAAATAATGGGTTATTTGATTTACCGAAGGCCTCCACATGCACAAATTCAATTTATATCATATACATATGATTATGCTGCAGTTGTGATGTACTCGTATGCCTCTTGCGCGCAGGCAGATAGAAGAATAAAGAAATAATATAATATTTTAAGAAAAAAACTCCCTCTTTCGTAGATTTCAGGATTTTCCGTGGAGTTGATTCAGGTCAGTATCCTGAAGGTATTTTACTTCTTATCGAAATTTCAATGACATAATTTGGAATGTATGTCTTAATCATCTTATAATAGCGTTGGCGAACTCTTAGGAAAAGGATGGCGAATAGTTAGGAGGAATATAGAATTGTAGAATAATGCATATGGGACGCGTGTCCAAATTGGCACGCGAGACGAATTCGAATATCACGCAACATATAAGATAGCCAGGAGATTTTTATTAGTTTTATTACTTCATAAACTATAAAACAACTATATCCGAGTTGAATGCATAACTAACCTTGCGTGGCATGTGAAAATGCCTTGGTAGAGAGGAGGGTAGCGTGTATGCCCTCCAATGCTCGAGCCGGGGATTGATTCCTGCCACGGGCATAATCGTATATGCTTGCATTTATTATTCTGCTATTCTCATTGTGTAAGGCCGCTTAGTGCCGCATATGAACTAATTAAAAAGTAAACAAATGATGATTTTACGACATGGAGTGAGGGAAGTTCTCTATTCCAGTGACAGGACGAGTTATTGCTCGCAACCTTTAGTCTCGCCAATACATTTCAACGTGAAAGAGCAAGCGTTCATACACAAGAAGAGTCCAAACAAAAGGTGAGGGTAGTCTCTATGCATTTTAGGAGTAATGACTAGAACCAGAGGTCATAATGAACATTTTTCTCTTATGGGGAGAATATACCCACATTTCACACCATATGAGATAAATTTCTTCCTCAATTAAATAAATTATGGTTCTAGCGTCTTTCTTTTTACAGATACCCCTAGAGGTTTCCATTTAAATTCACGATAAACCCCTCCATTTTAGCCAAGTTTACGTTTAATGGGTGATCAAATGTGAATTATATGGATAAGACGAATTTACCAATAAGTTACATGGAACAGAAGCTGATCTGATGAACATCTTTTCTGCAGATAGCCTGTTGATGCAAATGAAAAATATCTCTACAGTTGGGCGATTACCAATATTCCTAAAAGGGAGAGGAAATAAAATGAAATGCTAATAAAAATCAAATGGACCCTTTCAAGAAATTACATTGTTACTTCGAATAATTCTCTTGTTTTTTTTTACCTTTTAAAGAACGACAGTAAGGATCCCAACACTGATTCTTTGTTGAAGTACTGTTTACTTTGTCCCGGTTGTAGTGCCCTTTTCATGAATTAGTTACGCAAAATTTTACAGTCGCAAACAAACTTTTCTCTGTTAATAATGTTCGTACTCTATGATTTATGATGATTTCTAGTCCGAGGTAGTTAATGTCATTTTTTGTGGGCTTACCAATCCCTTCATGGTCACTAATCTGATCAGCGCGATGAGGTGGTGATTATGGGAGAAATGATATATTGCTAATGCCTGAGGCGGGTTTGGAACCAGTGACCTTAAGGTCGAGGAATAGTCTCACTAACAACTTGGCCACCGACACTCTATGACGATGAGAATGTGTTTTTCAGCGATGATGAATGGTTATACGAGCCTCCGACGACTGCGCCCCGGGCAGGATTCGAACCCGCGACCACATAATAAAGAAGCAAAAACGGTCAATCTTAACAACTTGGTCCATTCTGTTATGGCTGATGTCACTGAATTATGATGGCCTCGATGTCATTTGTTAATTGTTATATCGTATGAAAAAGTACTTGCTCATTATATTTTACCCTGAAATCCTCTTGAATTAACTACCGTATTGACAAATCTGTTTGCCACATCCTCAAGACATACATTATTTGAAGATCAAATTGCAGCTTTTCTTCATCATCACAGTAACTTATCATTAGCAATCGTATTTGAATGGAATAATGAGAAGCTAGCGTCTGATCCTCAAGTAAATCGCTAAGATATTAGTTTAGCTTGATAAAAACACCCTTACTGTAAAAAACTAAAACAACATTATGTAAATTGTTCAAAATTAACAAAATAGCAACATATTGTATGTTAGCTGCAGGCGCAGTTTTTTCTATACGAAGAAAAAATAAACCAACATCTAGAGTACTTTCGTTTAAATATCCGTGTCGTGATCTATAATTAGTCATTTGCTTTAGAAGTGATTAATCAATATAGCCAAGTAACTACGACAATGGATCTAGAACTAATTTCCAGTTCGAATACCGTCTATATATATCATTTAAACACTCCCCATTATGGACGGTATTCGAGAATTTATAGGGTCGTTAATAAACTAGCCATCAAGAAATGAACGTTCAGCGTCACCGAAATAATCAAACATTCTATATAATGCCATTTGAACGCTTAGTGATATCGATATTATTGAGATATATTTGACAAATGATCTATTTCGAAAGCCATATAAACTGTTTGACAAAATGATCACCCCATTGGTAAATAAATACTCAGTTCTAGGCTTCTTTTTAAAATATCTGGCCCAGTTGCATAAATAATATGACAGCTTTAGATTGCGAGTAGATACCATCATTAATGTTTCATATTAATTACGTAGGCAATTGTTTAAGAAGGAAAGCTGAAATCACTCGTTTACGATGCATTTATTTAAATGGGAGGTAAAATTACTTATGACACATATGAATTTGAAGAGATAGTAAGGAGAGATAATATACCAAGCAATCATAGCCGTGACATTTAAAACTTCATCTGCTAACATTTTATTGGCTTAAATAGACAGTATTTTGGAAAAAATCGTTTTCAAAGCTTTGAATATATATAATCAATTATGGTTTCCACGTGGCCTTAACTTCTAATTTATAGCATTATATAGCGTAGTATAAGTTAGTATATAACATGCTTTAAAATTCTTCATCGAGTATTTTACCTTTAGTTAGATCTATGAGTTACAATTTCAGCGATTCGATGCCTATATTTTTATATTCTTCTAAAACATTTACTTCCTTTACTATTAAGAAACTCCTAAGGGAATTTTGAGTAATAATTTCCCTAATCTTCGCATGTGACAAATCGGTTATACATGTGCCATGGATTGATAATCTTTTGTAGTAACATTTTTTTATGATCTTAGCATTTAATTTTTTAATAAAACTTGTGCATATTTTCTTTAAGAAACAATAGGATGCTTAATACTATTAGTTGTTTATTGTTACAACAGATGATATCAGTACAAAGAAAGGAAAAAATATTATATAATATTCTCCAACATTATGCGAAAGCATGCATGGTGATCTGATTTCCGTAAGCTTGCCGGACGAAAAAATTCTTATTTTGCCCCCAGGTCCTACGAATGGGGTGGGGACCCTGCGACCCTTGGGTCCCTTGCTGAGCCCTAAGCATTTTACGCGTACCGGAAAACCATGAAATGGGACACACAATTTTATATATAACTTTACATATATTTATATACTTGTGTTATATATATATATATATATATATATATATATATATATATATATATATATATATATATATATATAACAACTTACGGAAAAGGAAAGGTAAAATGAATATATGGATGTCAACAAGGTGTTGGGATGAGGAAACCCAGTGAGCACTCACCAATCAGACGACTTCAGGTTGGCGAGGCCCCGGGGATGTCGAAGCGACACACGTAAAATAACACAAAAACACAGAAACATCACAAACGTAAAGCTTTCGGAACTACTCCTTCTTCAGCTACAGAGAGAGAACTGATCATCCCATCCTCATCCCAACACCTTGTTGACATCCATATATATATATATATATATATATATATATATATATATATATATATATATATATATATATATATATATATATATATATATATATATATATATATATATATATATATATATATATATATATATAATTAAATTTATGGTCTTTTATCCTTGCCAGGTGAAGATATTACGATCAAAAATGTTTATACTTGATTTTTAATTTTTGGTATCACATAAGCCATAAATTAACTTCCTATGTCAATTTCTTGTTAGCCAACTGAAAAATTACATTGATATCCATTGAAGCACTCGTAACTACTAATGCGGCCCGCCATGAACAAAGGTTGCTCATTCTCGTTCTACGCGCATAGCCACGACTGTAAGTCTTCCAATTGAATGATAAATTTTTAAATTTGTGCACTTATTCCATAATATTTGGAGGTAACGCTCAAACATTTGAATTATTCTTTTTGTAATCATATCAATCTTTATATCTCTAAATTTTTATGAAATTTGTGGTCATCCCCCACGGTTTCAGTGTGCAGCTGTGTTTTCCTGATCTATTTACTCCGTTACATTCGAAAAGGTATAGCTAAAATATTGAACAAAGGTGTATGTTGACCTCTTTGTGATTCTTTTTTGCACGGCTAGAGACGTGGCGAGTTATTGGCGGTTCATGTTATCAGTGTGCTTCAATATAAGCCTGTTTCTTTTCTTTGCGAGCAAAGCCGTCTCGTATATTCACGTAAAACATGAGGAAACCGCTCGCAGTTCCCTCTAGATGGCGCTTGATTTAACACCAGGAATAAACAACATGCGCTCTGCGTCAGAAGAGCAATTAAGGATATTATATGAGAAAGGCAAGTAAAAACCATATGTGGAGGATTCAAGCGGTGCGGATTGAATCACGTGATAAGTAAATAATACCGCTCATAGGAGACTAGTCTTATCCTGACATTCTTATACCACGCAAAAAACGTGAAAAAGATTCAAGTTAACTTCAACTGTGCGCTTCATAAAAAACCCTTACGTATGAACCGGGGTTAAAAAAGGACGAAAGATGGATTCCCTTTAGTTTCAGCGCTTTGTCTATGAAATATAATTCAGAGAAGGTTGCTATTTTAACGTCGGAAAAGTAACATCTTAATGGGTTAACACTTAATCGGTAAACGAGTTCCCGACCAATTTTCATCTCTAGACTTGCTACATTTGTAAAACTGCAAACAAATTTATCAATATCCTCGATGGATATTTTAATCGGGTGAAGAATACCGCTAATTTATGTTTCGTTATAGCCTATCAAAATTTATAACATTAGCTCTTCTTTCGAGTCAGTCGGCTCCAAACAGTAACGATAATTCATTTGAAATGCATATAAATGTAGAAGTAAAAACAGCATAAAAATAATTATACAAAGCTGGTAGAAAAGCAGGGCCGGCCCGAGCCACGGGCGGGTGACCGGGGCGCCAAAGTCTTGGATGCGCTATCCCGACCAGTTATCTAGCATCGGTTGCAAGTGGAAAAATATTTGATAGGAAACGCATACCAGACTGGAATGCAAATGGCACTCCGCTTATTTTTTTCTTTGAGTCATCTTACAGAGTGATGAATAAAGTAACATGTACTTTATAATTACCTCAATAAACCTTAACCAACGGAGGCGCGGGAGTGCTACCTCGCCCGGGGCGCCAAAATTCCTCGGGCCGCCCCTGTGGAAAAGTCATAATTAGATTTGACTCTACACCGTCAATGTTAAAAATACAGCGAACATTTGGTTGGGTCTAAATTTTCATTTACGTTGAAAGAAGTTGCGTAATATATTGTATTTTTATGAGACATTATTTGTTGGAACTACAGTATCTATTTGTGCTATATAGCATCCTAGTTTCACAAAGTAACGCTAAAAGCGATATATTAAATAAATAGGTAAATAAGAATGATAAAATCGTTGTCATTAAAATAAATCACGTTGATTTCTGCGGTCGTTATATTCTGAGAATTTTCTCATCTTCAGTCTCCGTAGTTACAGTTCGTTAAAATCTCCACGCGCGATCGAATGAAATACAACGGAGTTATTTCTGCGCAACCTCAAGACGTCTTCGCGAACCAATTTACAACTCGCACGGAACACTTCTTCGATGCGGAAGACGCCCCCTGGGGTCATGATTGACATATATCAGTTGAAAGTGCCCGTGATTTTCTTCGCCATAAAATGGCTTTAAAAGGGAAGCTTTCACTCAAACTCTTACTCCACGATGTCTTGCCAAGTGACACTAGCGTGTAATTCACGCGCCGGAGGAATTCTATCATCTTATTTTTTAGATAAAGCGATTACTTTAAGAATGCGGTACTTTTTCAAAAGATGCGTGAACTTAAACGCTCATCTGCACTCATTCCCTCTGAAGGAGGATCAATCAGAATTTTACTTATGTAAATAATAAAAAGGAATAAATAAGATTATATTTCCTCGTTTCTATTAGTACATATATAAAAAATTTTGCCGATTGTATATTTAGGAAGCAGTGTGCTCAAATTGGTACTTATTTTAATTCGGACATAATTATTACCTAGTTAAGGCATTATCCCTATTTTCGAGAAAGTTTCATATTTTGCAGCAATACGTCGTAATAATTGCAAATCTGTTAATGACAGGTAACTTTCATATGTAAGCTTTAAAATAAATTCATAAGTAAAAGGTGGCAAGGCTTTATCTAATTTATGGACAATAAAACGATTTAAGCCCACAAATGGTATATTCTTTAGCATAGGGCATTTAGAGATGAAAATTAGCATTAACGCACTTTTTGCTCAAATAATCGAAAACATAGGAAAAAGTAACGCAGCACATCATAGCATTAACTTTATTAAACTATTTTAATGGTGCACATATAAACGCAAATAATTATCTAAAAAGTTATCCATTTACTCGTCTTTAGAAAAATGTCCACATACGTGCGCGCGCACGCGCGCATAAATATAATTAGGTCATGAGAAATGAAAATTGTCCACTATTCCAAGTATTTTTATGAAATTCTACTCTCATCTTGACATTTAAGCCACCACAAAAGGGTAATTACATTCCATTTGCCTAGCTCACATCGAGAGACAATGCACGCTCGTATTTTTTTCCGCTTCGTATGTGAGGTTTTAAATGCCTTTCTAAAACTAAAAGCATTCCGACTCCTCTTACTTCTCGTGTCACTGATAAATAACGCCGCGCAATGTCTTGACCACAATTATGAGAGGAACTAAGGCTATGCAGCCCAGACGCGTGACTCGACAGTGACAGGCCCATCAACTAGTCTAAAGCGCTAAAAATAAATTCTGCGGTTTAATGTAAACCGCAGCGCTCGCTGTTAAATAATGATGTTTCTATCAAAGGAGATTGATGACGTCGGCCTTGTTTTGTTGCACAAAATATCACGCAAATATAGTCGCCTTCGAGATATACTTTTGAAACGATTCAGTTCGAGCGTCTATAAATCGGGTTTTCGATAGAAGAATTTTTTATCATTGCCTTTCTCATTCGATAAATCGACTTTCTATCGTTCGATATTTCCAGCTCGAAAACGTTTTTGTCTTCCCCTAAGTTTAGAGCAATGGAGACTCGACTATATCTGATATAGTTAATATTTTACGAACTGAACATTTATTATTCCACCAATGCTGCCGTATGTAAGGGTAGAAATATATTACAATTAACTGAACCAATGACGCTACCATGGCTCTGATTCGTAATTTTGATTCAAAATGAAATATTATTTTGGATCAATTGTTAAATGTTTGGATGTTTCGTAGAAACTGGATGAAATTGCGCTTCTTCAGTTAGGCTTCTTGCAAGTTATGCAGAAAGTGGAGGCTTTCCTTCTCTTGGCATAACGGCACAATGACAGTACTTTCTTTATATTTGTCGCTTTTTCGCTTAATGTGTTTTAGAAACCTTTCTTCCCTCTCCTAAGGCTATGCAAATCATAGATTTCAGATCATTACTTAAGTTTATCAAACTGAGTCTGCTTTTTTGCCATTGGCTACGTCAAATTGACGCAGTAGCTTACCTTAATATGAAGGGGTAACAGTGACTGGAGAAAAATAACGTGTAGTCTCTTTGACAGCGCATAGACAACTAACTAGAGGAAGCACTGCTAAGAGAGGGGGGATCATGTTTGAACACGAACAGCGTTAAATGCATCTTTTGGAAATGTGTGAGTCAGAGTGACTCATGTTACCATTCTAGGGTTAAATTAATTATTGCTATAATAGTAAAAAACCCATAATGAACCATAGCTGTAGGTTTGAACGAACCATTTGACGACCTCGAGTTAATTGGAGCGCGGCCGGGCTTTCGGATCCCGCTCAAGGCATAGGCGTGTATTACACTAAATCAAAATCCTTAATCACCTGCTCATCGTGTGATGGCGTCCTTGGATGCCGTACTCCTACGTAAAAATAAATTATTGAAAGATTGAAGAGATGCCGCTATCGGGCGAACGATTACTCATTAACGATAAAGTGATTTACAGTTATTTACCCGATGCTGTACTTGCGATTTACACTCATTCGTTCGCGCGAGATTTTTATATAATTTCATCTTTAATTTCTATTTTTGTTATTCGATTGGAGAAGTTTTATTTATCTGTATGAGTTTTATGATTTTTATTTAATCACAACTACGTAGATATCTTTGAACGTAACAAAGAATGAAACTTTATGGGCAATCTCTTAATGTGATCAGGATTTTTTATTTTTATTATATTTGTTTATTTTTTAACTAGCTCATAAATAGCCGCTAGTGGCCTTTTACAATGAACGCCATTACGATAACAAAGACGAACACATACGACCATGCCGTCGGCAGGATTCTAACCCTCGAAGCATTGGGATCCAGACATGCTAACCACCCCTCTACCAAGACCAAGATTCACAAAATTATGGACAAACGTTGTTTTGAAAACTTTTTATTTAACAGTGGAAATGTAGTTTTACTTAAAAGTCACTTCCAGAAATTTTTCTACCCACTTTCTTCTAATAAATTCAATGAAAATCCTAAATGTTCTCCAATAACCATATCTAAGTTTTGCAGAAAGAAAAGACGATATAATACCGGTCGACGGCCATTGATTGCACCGTCACGAGGCGAAATACCACGATGAGATGAAGAGAAAGGAGTAATAAGGTACCGCTTATTTTTTATTTGGCGTCCTTCGAAAACTTTTGAGCTACGAGATCAGTTAACGAGTTGATTTTGAGATCACTTAGCAAGAATCAGGTCATGAGTTTCTTATATCTGCCCTAGCGGGAAGCTTTTGTAATTCATGCCGTATAAGAATTTTCACCATCTTATACTTCAACTGCTGAAAAATGAATCGTTTTTACTTGAAACCTTGTCTTTTTATAGGTATGAACTTTATAGGCGACATAAGGCAGACAAGCAAATAAAATGACACCCCGGGTTTTATTCAATAAATGCTTGGTCGTCTTGGGCCATAATTCAGCTCTAAATTTCTCCGATTCTGAAAATTCTTTTGATAATTAAAAGCACAGAAGAGCCGCTTGCCAAATGAAGCCCATGAGATTATTTAAAAGTTTGAATTTTGGAATTTACAGTTATGGTAGAAGAGTACTAATGATGGAAGCATATATTCGAACTGCCGAAGATTCGAGTTAAAGAGTTCTGAGTTCTAAAGTTCCAAATGTATAACTATACACACCTTGGTAGTCATTATATGAGAATATAATTCGTCAATGCGTATTAGGAGGAAAAAATTAACGATTTCCTTGACGAGACGATTTCTCATCACTGTTCAAACTCATCTTGCACACAAAAATAAACCGCAACCGACGGGAACCATATATTTTGGACACGTGCATTGTGAAAGTTCTTCTTGGCCCGACTCCAAAACGGAAGAGAGTACTTAAAATCAGAGACATAAAGAAAAAGCGAGTGGGCGAAAGCTAGAAAGCAAAAGAGAGAGAGAGAGAGCACAGATAAGCGGGAAAAGAAATTGCTTTTTACACACTTCACCGACCATGCACGTTCAAGCAGAACAGGTCCGTCGTTTCGAAACATCGCCAGTCGTGAAAAATTCTTATTCGGGAGCTGAATGTGGTGAATTTTGGCCTTGACTCAGATTCTCTTCGGATGAAGATCGCCATCCGACAGTCGAGTGCAAGAAGAAGAAAAGGAAAGAGAAGTGGTGCCGGGGGGCGAAACCAGCTTCTCCGTGACAGAGGGTGCTGGAGTGCGGTGCGGATCACACGAGATCTGCCGTCTACTCACCCCCAATCCGACACCAACGTCCGAAGACGCCCCAATAACGGTTTCTCGAGTTATGTACATATATATATTTTTATTTTCTCCACATATGTATTGTTTTCATGAAAACATCGAATTCGAGATTTCAACGGAAATACATGTTTTAAGGTCCGCTGAACACATTTGAACTATTTTCTCAATGATTTCTGTGTGTCTGTGGCAGGAATTTTGTGGGTGCTCTAACTCAAAAACTATTAATCAGGACAACGCGAAATTTTATATCTGACATTTTTGTTAAAGAAAAAGTGCTGATTAGTTTATGGTAAAGATCGGTCAACCGGAAGTGGGTGTTTACTCTTGCCATTTATTCGTTTTTTGAAATATTTGCTTTAATATTTGATACATGTAAAAACGTGCTGGAATAAAAGTTGTAGAAACTTTAATGTTCTACAACCTTTGTTAAAAACATTTTCACATATAATATATATATATATATATATATATATATATATATATATATATATATATACACGGTTTGAGTTTATTTCTGTTCTTTGTGAAGTCTTCAAATTTTTCTCGCTGTCCCTTAAAATATTTATTATTTATTTATTATTTAAGCTATTTGGAATTTTTTAGAAATATTACAAGTATGGAGAGTCATGTGGTGGCCACGTCAGATTTTTTTATTTTGCGATTCGAATCCTCCACCAGTTTGCGAAGTGGAATGGCAGGCAGGTGAGGGCAAGGACGGACGGCTGATAAGGATGAAGGTCAGTCGGAGGTTTCTTCCTCTGGAGAAGAGATTGGGGCGGGGAGAGAAAAGTATAGAGTGAAGCGATTGAGGGGAGCGAGTGGGAGAGGGAGATGGGGACCGCAACGGGAAAAATCACTTGGAAGGGTGAGCGAAAATTAAAAAAAAACAAAAAACGGAGAAGAGAGGCATACGACGAAGGATGGAAGGAGGGATTGAGCGGGAGCGAAGGAGCGACGGAAACATTACGGAGACACGACGGGGAAGTGAGAAGAGAGGAAATGCTGATGGAGGAGGAGTCAAGAACGGTAGGAGGAAATAGGCGGCGGAAAACGAAGCCCTAACGGAGCAAGAAATAACGACTGATGAAGAACGAGACTGATGGTGAAAGAGGCATAAATTATCGACGAAGGTTAGGTGAAGGAGAGAAGAGGAGAAGGGGGAGGCTAGGAGGACGAATAGCTGATGAAGAAGCGGTGATATTGGAAAGAGGAAAGACGAAGGGCTGATGAATAAGATGAAACGATGATAAAGGTAGGAGGAAGACGAAAGGTTGAATGAAAAGAGACGGAATAGCGATGAAGAAAGAAACGGCGAATGGCTGACGAAGAAGAGGCGAACCAGTGAGGAAGGAAGGAGAACGAAAGGCTGATGAAAAAGGAAAAAACAGCGATGAAGGAAGGATAACGGCTCTGTCGGAGATTGGAGAACGGTAAGAGGTAGAAGAATCGAGAATCTAAGTTCGAAGTATGAAAACCAGAGGGATAATGGAGGAGGTAGAAGGGAGAGGGGAAAGGAGAAGAGGCAAGGGGAGGAGGGAGGGAGGATAAAGAAGGTTAGGAGGGGGGGAGAGGAACTTGTTACGTGAAAGGCACCCGTATGGCAACATCAAACCCTACATAAAGACTTCCAGCGCTATTTATATGCTGCTCATTTTCACCATCATAACCTCGGCTACATCTCCGTTAAATTTGTTGCAATTCATCCATCCTTTTATATTCCCAATATTTATGATTTATTCACGGCAATATCAGTTATACTGTGGGTGTTTTTTTTAAATAAAGTGATCACAGCGCTTAACCTTTTCCTTTCTTAAGATCATTATGACGATTTTGTTGATTTCTCTTATTGTATTTATAATATGATGTATTTCATGTGACTTATACATGATGTGCAGCGCAGAGAAGGTTTATAGGTACAATTTAAATGACCAAAATCATCATATCATTACAACGTTAATCTCTGACGTTAAAGTTAGTCATTTAAAAATATTATTGGCGAAGCGTTGAGTCGAAGAGGGGTGAGCAAAAGGCAGTAATAGTTACAAGGAGAATATCTATGCGGGTAGGAGGAGAAGGCATAACTGGATTGCAACGCTGGGATCAAGAAATTGTTGCGCATGAGGTATCAAGTCCCATGAGATGGCGAACGAATACTAGCTTTCATGACGAGGCATAACATCAATTATGAATCCTCACGTTGCAGCTAAAATTATTGTTAACATCGAAGTTGCGTAAATGAAAATTGACCGTTGCAGTTTGAGTCGCCCCTAATTTTTAACTTAAGGGTCGTGCGCGCCCGAAAATCCTGTCTATAACTTTGATTTCTAAAGTAAAAAGCATTTTAATACCAAATCTGATGCAGTTAGGTTATTAACTCAAGCGTGTTTAAAAACTAATCATCATACATAGTTTATTACTTTCAGGACATAATTTTGGTAACTTTTAATGTTCATAAGAGATAAGCATACTCACGCTCAGGCAGCGTAGTGCAGCAGCGGAAAGTTTCATTCCAAGAGAACTTTCCATATTTTACGCAGCATCGCACGAGTTTATGACTTGATCCATGAGATACGCTCTGGAGTCCGCAGAGAGAATGGGCGAGATAGGGGGAAGAGAGGGAAGCAGTCGCCCTCTCAGGAATGTCTGGCGAAACTCCTGAATATCCACCATTAACAAAATTATCAAATGTAAAATTCTAAACAAAGTGAAATTTTTATGATTTTATTCATTACGAAGCCGCGAGTTTTTAATTCGATTCTAGGTCGCACCACTGCGCATGCCTCAAACGGAGTCTGGCTATAGTCTCACCCCTCCGTCGCGGAAAAGTGCCTGTGGGCGCCCATCGCGATATGTTTTCGAGATGCGAGTACGGCGAAGAGTATAGAAAACAGATGAAAAGGGAAGGAAACAAATGAGGTAGTTTTAAATAAAAACAGAGAAAAGGGCTTTCGATCAAAGGAAGGAAATTGTAGGGAGTAATTTTGAGGATGAGGAAATTTTTGAAAGAGTGTTACCGAAAGAAGTATATTCCATGATGGCAAAAGGATAAAGAATAAAGTGGATTTGTAAAAAGTTTAAAAGGAGATTTCGACAAAAAGATACAGGAAAAGCTTTTAGCTGACAGAAGCCTCCCTCGATTATAGTAAGAGATGTATCAGCAAGATGGATTGTTTTGCTAATTAATGGAACAATTTCTCATCGATGAAATGATCTAACGATGGATCTCATTGCCACGAAGATCGCTCTCCGAAAATGAAACATGTTCAACCCTCTTCTATACCAATTGAGTCCTCAAAGTCGCTCCTAATTCACCATATTTCAAGTCTCCCTTAATGAAAGCACGAGACAGATTAATTAATTAACAGGTTTAGTTGACGGGAATAATAATTATAGTCCCTTATATAAGATAAAAATTCTTTTTAAAATGTAAGCTTCGACATAAGTTTCCTATCATTTAAATAAATTAACATATTTTCTGCAAGGGATGACGTTCAATTATGTAGTTGGTTCCTTATGATGATAAGATAAGGCCAATTTGTAAGTAAAAAATCCCCGAGGTTTTTTATTGCCGCAGTTGGAAAGCATACATTTGTTCATTCTCAGTTATGATACATTTGGGAAATGTAAATTACGCTTGGATGAATATGTGCATGTGTCTATAAATTAACGAAAATGTATATGTTAATTGAAGTAGAATTTTAGAGAAATACCATCGCTAGGAACTATTATTTTTGATGATTAAAATTTTTCAAATAAAGGTAAGCATCGTTTCTCAAGCCGGATCCAAGAGAATGACCACCTTTCTTGTCAATCTCTCCCTTTCTCTCTCGCTCTACAATCATCGATTAAGAAAACAGTAGCAAAGGAATATTTTCTATTGTCAATTTGAAATTAATTAATTGTAACTCGGAGCTACATAATTTCAATATTAATTAAATTAATCTAAAAAATTTCTGGTGTGTGCCAAACTGAAGTTTTCTAATAACAATTTTTCTTTATTAGAAATATTCATTCAAAATTAATCAATAAAATATCATTATCGAATCTTATTATTGGCAGGTAAATAAATGATAAATGCTATGTTTTGCTGCAGAACAATGAATGTATAATACTTATTGGCAATTATTACGAACTTTATGAAGCCTGTATCTTTGAACTCAAAAAAATCCGAGGATGAACAAATATCCATAATTTCGTTCATATAATTTCAAATTAGACAATAGCCGAAACAACGAATTGTTAAAAGCGTCTGCTGTTTGTGCTCTTTCCTGTTCGAACCACTAAAAATACCTCTCGGAGGGCAACGTTGTGACGAGGACATTCTTACCACCGTCACAGGCCGGTTAACATCGCACAATCTTCTGTTGCGAAGGCATAGACAATCTTACATTGCGCTCGGACAATTGCTTGAACAAACTCGGTGGCAATGCTGAAAAATAACATACCCATGTCAATGCGCTAGTTTTTTTCATGTCCAACAATACATTTGGAATATATAGCTAAATAGGGGTTACTTATTGATCCACTCCAGTACACACAAAGAAATAGTTAAGAAAGGAGAGGTATTTTTCGAACTACTCTCTCAAATGAAACCCTTCATCCGTCATCGTTATATTTTATATTTCCACAGCATGATGTATTTTAAACTATGAATACCGATGTTAACCTGAAAAAATATTTTCTATAAAATAAATCAGAGAAACGGAATGGTGTTGAAGAGTTGCACAAGGAAACGGCATTGTGTTGGCAAGAAGGAGAGAACGGGAGAAAGTAGAAAAAGGACGAAGGAGGGATGAGGGCTGAGCGGAGTAAGGGAGAGGTAAGAAGGTTGAGGCGAGAAGAAAGAGAGAAATGGAGTGAGCGGTTTCGTGAGTAGGAAAAGGAAAAAAAGGTCCCCTCACAAAGCATGCCGAAAAAACATCGCGGCCGCTAAGCCCATTTGATCTTTACATCGGTTAAAAATATAAAAAAACATGAGTCGCGAAAGATAATCCTTCATACCGGTTATGAAAAATTTCGAGCGTGATGAAGTCGAGGGTATACAAAGCGGGACTATGATCTCCGAGGTGCATTCCCGAGGTCTCTGGGGGGGGTGGAAGGGTCAGGGGGGGGCGTCGAGAGTTGAGTAAGGGGGAGGGAGGAATGCATAACTTCCGCGTCAAGGCTTAGCGTAAAAATCGCCCGCTGCGAGGATGAGAAATTCATAAATAATAGGAATAAATAAGCGACTCTCGCCCGAGTGCTTGGAGCATCGGAGAGAACAAGAGAGCGGCGAAATAAGGTTTCGAAAAAAGAAAAGGATCTAACATGCGCGCGAAAAATGATTGCGACGGCCATTTAAACTAGTTTCTCGGAGATCGAAATCGAATCTTTTAAGACTTGAAATATTAAAAAGGTAGAGGGGAGGGGAGTGGGAAAGGGCGTTTTATCGTCAGAATGAGATCTTCCTCTCGGTGAACGACTGTTAATTTATCGCGATCCCATAATTTTCTCCCCACCATGAATGGAAATTTTCAAATATCTTGAACGCATCCACCTGCCACGTGAATGAGGACGGAGGGACTTAGGACGTAGGCTTCGCCCCGAGCTCCGGCTGCAAATCTGCTCCTCGATTTCGACCGATGATTTAATCCGCTCCGATAAATTGTCTCGCGTTTATAAATACCGTGATTCTCGCACATTCGTTATGCGTGATATCCTCAAAATTTCATAAAAGTTGTGGAGTTTTTTCTGCTTTTTCCAGTGATTATAAAACCTTTCGAAGTGATGCATCACTGGAGAAACCGCGTTGTACATCTTTCATTAACGTTGAGACAAGTTTATCGAACGGAAACATTTTAAGAATGTTTGGACTAAACGAATAATTATTATTATAGATGAAGAAGCGTATAAATCCTGGTATTTCACGCTGAGTTTTTGGAAATGAAATTTTCAACTCGAATTACGTGCAGTTTTAACAGTAATATCAAAGTAATAGTTGCTGCCAAAGCAGCTGATTTATACAGTATTTGTTGACATTATCCTCGCACGTTTTGTACATAATTTTGCGATGGAAAAATCGGGTACGAGAACTAGGCGTCTTATTTTGAATTGAGTACTGTGCCTCCTTGGGTTACCTTGAAAATTAAAATCGTGTTTTCATTTTTTAACTAAAAAGTTGCACTTTAATGGGGTTAAAATGCCTTCCTAACGTAAAAGAGGGGTTCTTTCGTAGATTGATAATATAGGTATTGTGAACAAATTAAAGAAATATGAATCTGGCAAAAAGTTGGTAGAATATATGGTGTCAAATTCGACAATATGAGATAAACACATTGACTCATGCTCATTCACAGGCATTTTTATTGAATACATAGATAGATATGTAGATATACGTCTTTATTAGGGTGAGATTAAGACTGTACATTCTCTTATAACTGAATTCATTTAATATATTTTTCTTGATTTCTTATAATATGTATTCTTGTTGACTAATTCACTCATAATATGTATTTTAGAATAAATCTTCAAATTCAATGTACCGCCTTTACTGCATATAAAAATTTTTATTTTTGTCCAATTTGCCGGGGTTCTAGTGTACGTCGTATTTATTTATACGCTTGTGTATATATGTATGTGGTATTTGGAATTTTTCTGATATAGTTTCATGAAAAGTACGAGCAGCCCCCCTCTTCCACAAATAGACGAAGGCTCCTCCCGTATTTATTTATTTACACAGCGCTAGAAAATATCACAAAAACATCTGTAGTTTGTGAATCTAAAATAAAAGTTAAAATTAAAACGGATGAACAACTGAAGAGTTTCAGGTCAAATAAGAAGTTAATAACTATCATTATTTCTCATATCGTTTGTTCGAAGGCGGGATAGTAGCTACAGCTAAGAACGGACTGGCAGGCATATGCCGCGTTTGCCACTCTTTCAAGGATGCGTCTTAACACGCGCGGAACGGCGTACGTGACTCATAGCGTAAATAACACGACATTTTTTTCTCTCCCTAGCGTGAGCGAGAAGCGACGGACTAGAGAGAGAGTCCACGGCGAGAATTCCGAGGGAATAATAATTTCGCGAAAAGTTTATGATTCGAGTCGCCATTATAAAGCCGCGTGAAATTGTTCGTCTGTAATTATATCTTCGAGAGAGGCGTGAGAGATTGCTGTCGGAGGAATAGACGCGTGGCAGGGCAAGATTCCGGACTCGATCAAGTTGAGATGAGGAGGGAGCGTGAGAGGGTAAGAGTGGGAGGAAAAAGTAGAAAGGAAGGAAAGGAGAAAGTAAGTGAAAGAGAATGGAAAATAAATAGTAGAGTGGGGTTAGAGGATGGATACCATATTCCCGATTGTAAAAATTAGGATTTCTATAGAAAAGGGTAATGAATTTTTTCCATGGACACGGCGACTCAATAATGTAAAAAACGCGCTATGTACACAATATCTCGTCCCAGTCTACTGTTTTCTCTTTATTTGCCATCTGATTTATTTCAATTATCACAAAAACAACACTCCTGGACGTGATTTAAAAGTAATCCTAATTCTAGATTTCGATTTGTGTTTTATCTGGCAGTATAGTAACCGGCATTGAGGCACAAACTTTTGATGCACGTTATTATACCACGATTTGTCAAGTTTTCCAAATGATTATCGTAAATATAATTAAATGCTTAAAATTCCGGACAAACTAATATTTTTTTTAGAAATATCTTCCGGGCAATTTTAGGATTTCCAGAAATGAGGATATGTCCGAGAAAATGAGGACGTTTTTCAGCCTTTGGTTAGAGCAATGGTTCTCATTGAGAATCGAATTATCCGACTCGCCTTACTGCTCAAATCAAATTTTTAAGACTATTTCTCTTCAGTGGTCATAACATGTTTGGGTTTGATGACAGAGAGCTGCCAGGGCCGCGCCAAAATATTTTTACTATTTCATATATGAGAATTTATTATGATAGTGAAAAACTTCAATATTTTAATGGGTATGCACGTTTTTGGCGGCAACACTTCGTGAAAATGTTTTGGGAAAATATTTGCCGCACGTACATATACACGTATTAATGTAACGATAACATTTTGTACGCAATAATTTAACTCGATACACAATTGCAGATTTCGTAAATACCACATATAATTGAATCGGTGAATTTGTGCTGGCGATAGAAGGACAGTAATCTAGTTAAAAGATTTTGTGACTATATGCGTTCGGATTTGATAAAATTTAGGCGAGATATCTTACACCTATTTTTCATCACCAGAATGAGTTTCTAGTGGCCTGGCTGAAGCTTCCCATTTACCACACTTAAGGATCTCATAGATACAAGAATAGAGGACAAAAGACGTGGGGATGAATGGCAGAGGGAGAGAGGGAATAAAATCAGGGAAGAAAGAGATAAAGAGATAGGAGAGAAATGAGGGCGGAAGAAAGGAGGTAGAGAGTGATAGAAACCAGAAAATATGAGAGTGAGAGAGAAAGAGGAGATTGAGTAATTGGGGAGAGAAGGGGAGAGAGACGGAAGATGTACGAAGAAATAGAGAGAAGAGTATAGGATAAGTGATGTGTAGAGAGAAAGGAAAATGAGAGGGAGGGAGAGGTGTGTGTGTGTGTATTTTTGGCTAATCAACCTCTTGGATTATTATACCAATAATTCCTTCCACAACGCATACACTCAGACAAGGGAGGAGGGAAACCTGGTGCCGGCATTAGCCTACACTTAACGAAGAGCACCAAGGGGGCCAACGGCTTAACGCCCATTCCGAAGGACAGAACGCTAACTTTCCTCGGTATCCTCAAACCACACAAACAGGGAGCCGGGCGACCGTAAAAAAATCCAACTTTCGTAGGATTCGTACTCGCTGCCCTTTTCGAGCATCAGGCGAGTAGCAGACAGCGTCCTAACCGCTACACCATCGGCACCCCCGGACGGAGAGGAGATAGAGATGGGGAGGGAGAAGGGGAATGAAGGAGAGAAAGGGAAGTAGAGAAAGAGAGGGAGGGGATAAGAGAAGGGGAGGAAGGAAAGAAGGGGAGGAAGGAAAGAAGGGGGGGCAGAGAGGGAGAGAGGGGGAAGAATGGAAGGGGAGGGAGAGTACTGGGGAATGGAGAGAGGGAGTGGATAGCGAGAGAGGAGAGGTGTGAGGGGGAAGGAGAGAGGGACAGGAGAGAGGGGGAGAGAGGAGAGAAGGGGAGGGAGAGAAGGGTGCGCGAGAGACGATGGAGTTCTAGAAACGACGAGAAAGATGTAGGAAGCCGGAGGATGGGAGTAGGGAGGGAGGGAGGAGGGACGAAGCGCGGGAGAGGAGGGAGGAGGTTTTACGAGCAACCGGCAGCCGGCAACGAAATGCAAGTCGGGGGCGAAAATGAACTCTCGAAAACATATTCTTTCTCGCCGTGGCGAAATAAATGACTGCCGTCGACCGATTTAAGAAGTGCTCTTTCGAATTAATCCAATCGGGTTTTGCCGGCCATTTGAGGAGAAAAAAAGAAGCGACGGCCTACCTCTGTATTCGGGAGTAAGTAGATTCACAGATTCCACCGACGAGAGATTGGGTTGTAAGACTCTCTCGCACTCTTTAGGTTGAATTTATCGAGAATTGAGGAAAACGCCTCGCTCTCGAAAAAAGGAGGACGTGAACGCTAAAGTCTTCTCCCAACAGAGATAAAAATTAAGGGGATAAGGAGTAATTCCGAGACGCTAATAGGTATATAAATTGCATTTTACCTTCCTTGGAAGAGATTCTTTTGGGGAGAAAAAATTGGGCGAAGGAATTGGGCAAGTTATTCGCCGATTCTTGATCTAATCTAGGTTTTGTGAGGCGGCTTCGAGTGGAAACCTGTTCCGAAGAGCGTGTGGCGCACACATTAAATAACAGGACACGTCATCAGATAGCGCGCTGTTAAATATTAATTTTTAAATCCTTTGAAGAAATCGTAATGATCTCGCGAAGTATGAAAAAAATACACTGCAGCTTTAAATTTATCCTCGGAATTAGACATAAATTTTCTTCTTTGTTTTTGCATTAAATTTATGAAGGTGTAAATGTGATAGGCTCGACTCTTATCTTACGCTTCTGTGGCTAATAATTAGTTTGATGCTTCAATGGTGCCATCGGCGAAATATATTCTATGCTATGCAATTGGTTTTCGCGCCCTAAGATTACAAAATGCGAGAAAGGACTTTCGTAAAGTTAATTAAGAGCCCGTTAGATTGTAGAAATACCAAAATGACGGAAGTTTGTTCTATTATTTAGATTGGGTTGCTACTTTTAACGAATAAAATGGACAAATATGCGGCCTTGTGTATAAAGACCAAAAACGCAAAAGATAAAATATCCTTTATCTTTAAATTATTGTTTGGTCGATGTTCCGCTTCGATTAATGCTACTGGGCAAACTAGTAATTATTTTATTTTTCAAGTGAAGAAAAAATAATAAATAGATGGAATTTTATCTCTTTGGGCGTCCAAGCTCCCATAATTTAGCCTTTGGCAGTGAAAGTTTCCAAACTCTATTTATGAAAAAATAACACACAAAAACGGCTCTCTGCATAACTTTCGTTCCATTAATAGAATTTATATTTATATGAAAACGTTAGCTCAAACTTCTACGTGAATGAATCGATAAATTTTCTTTTTTAGTATCAATTAATTAATAGCAAACATTTGTTAGATAAGAAGTATTGTGGAGCATGTACTAAATATTAATTTACCAATTCTCTCCTAGGTTAAAAAGGATCAAGGGACTTTTACTCATTCACCAATTACGTCAGTCTCCTTTTCCTTATTAATATTTAACTTAAGATCGGATCTTCAGTAGCATCATGTATTATGTTAAAAAAAAGTCCACACATCTTGGTAAGATATTTGATGTCAAGCTTTTCAAAAATAACTGAGGAATATTCATCAAAATGTGACTCTAATAAATATGCAATTTATTCATCGTGATAAATATTATATACCGTATTTGCATATAAACCGCTCCTGCATATAAGCCACACCCATGTGTTTTCGATTGAGCATAGGGGGAATGTTTATCGAATATAAGCCGTACCACGAAAGTCTTGATTATGCCTAAAACATGCTTGCAAACTAAAAGTCACTAATGCGTACCATTAGCTAGGGATAAATATTTATAATATTATTGTTATTTATTATAATGAATTATAATATTTCGGTGAATTATCCGTAACGTATCAGCAATATACAGGTGACTCCCGCCAAGCGCGGGGGTTACGTTCCAACCAATGGCTGCGCACGGCGATTCCGCGTTCGGCGGGATACTGTTGTTATGGTAAAATGGGGTTAGGTTCCAAAAACTTTTATGGTAGACATTTAAACCAAAGTCCCTTATATAAATTGTAGTTAATTTTTCAAAAAGATTAACAATTTCCTGTCATATTTTTAAACATATCCATACCAAAATACTGCATAAAATACGTGGAAATAATTTTTGTTTCTCTGATAGTTTTTGCTAGAATGGGCTCTTTTAAAAAATAAATGGAAAGGCTAACTTCCCACGTAATCTCTCATCTTAGAAGCATTCACACGTCCCATTAAGATCCACCAAAGTGACAGCGAGTTCGCGCCCCTAGATGTAAAAGGATTGACTCCCCTTTATTAAAACACGTAAAGAAACAAAATAGGAAACCTAAAATATCGAAAAAATCGAAAGTTAGTTAGGAACGCGCGTCGATTAAGGAATCTAGATGCGTTCCTACCTAAATTTACAATAAAACTGCATGCTAATAAAAACAGAACAATGAAGCAAGAATTTTAAATGACAAGGACTTACCAAAACATTTATGAAGAAATGTTTAATTGATGGAACTGCTAGCAGAGGAGAGAACTTCTTCAAGTGCTGAAGTCGATTTACCGACAAAATCTGTCATTTTGGTTTGTCTCGGTTATGCCATACTCTTTCTTATGTCAACATAAAAAGTGACATTATCGCCAGCTTCTTTTAATTTTCATATCTCTTTGAAAGTAAGGATCTTCCCGCATAATCTTTTCTTTGAGAAATTCAGCTGCTTTTAGAATCTCTGATATTCCCTTGCTTCTTAAATTCAGTTTTCATCTACTGTTGTCGGAGGGAAATGACAGCTTGCTAAAAGGACCGAGTAAACCTCTTTGAAGAAAAAATTTCATCAACTTGTTAAGATAACACTACTGAGTCAGATATACCGCGCTACGGCGAACCTTGGGCGCGTACGGCGCGATCCATGCCCTACGTACTTCAACCGCGTTAGTGCAAATCCGCGCACGGTGATGCCGCGTTAGTGCGGTGGTCACCTGTATTCATATCGCAGGGTACCGTCGAATGAGATCGATAGGCTAAAATCGCGGGATGCGCAGATTTTCAGCCAAAGACTTTGCTCGCGGGAAACGACAAAGAATCAAAACGACTTCCACACCGAAGGCGACACCATCTAAATGTATCTCCCCATAGAATTATCGAATTATGAGACCAAACTGTGACGACACCTCGACATTCGACAGATCTCGGCATATTTTTCGCGAGCTCTGTTGAGTTCCGTTCTAATCGCCGGCATAAACTGACATTTTAAACTAGATTAACAATAGTAATAATATTTCTTTCCCTCTCTTTGCAATTGAGATGATTTTGTATGCCACATACTGCATATTAAATCATGAGAGCCAATTAGTGAAGTCATTGTGAATTTTAACGATTATTAAACAATTTTGGACAACCGATTTTTTCTTCGCATATTAGTCGAATCTTCCAGATGGAGACGCAAAATTTGAAAAAGTCTAGCTTTTATGCCAGCAAGTATAGTTTATATTTGGTTTATAGTTATAAGTTGCTGATTGTTTCCCATATTTTTCTATCTCTACATATAAATTTAAATATCATCCATTTCAGAATCACATCCATAATTTTAAATTTCATCATATTACTTCGTCGAAACAATGAGCCTTTATGTAGATTTTTAAAGTAATCGAAATTGATGCAACTTCACAAGCAGGTTACAGGTATTTTTTTGATTTAACAATTATCAGAGACCAAAAATTTAATAAAGCCAGTTATAAAATAAATATTTGATAAATCCGTAAAGTAGTACTTAATTGATGATCTGATTGAATAGATAAAATCCTAGCAAAAATTCACCATAACTACAAAAGTAACTGAATCTAATTAATGCAGTCACAGACGTAAAATTATCTAGCTATTTACATCTTTGGAAAGCATTACTCACAGAATTTGCACTGTACAAACCTTAATTCAGTCCTTTATCGCCACAATGTAGGAGCGAAGAGGTGAGAGATATTTCCCCGCACCAAAAATATTCCGTACCACGTCTCCCCCCCCCCTTACCAAATTATTAAACCAAACATGGCATTCCCTCATTTTTCCTATCCCCTCTCTCCCGCCTCCCTACCCACAATTCTCCTCGCTAAACGCGCCACTCTTATTTCCTCCGCCACCTCCCTTGTAACCCATCTTATTTCTCCCTCTTATCTCGTCCTCCATTCTCTCCATCTCCTCTCTACCACCTCCTTGCATTCCTCACTACCTCTGACCTTCCTACGTCTTCCCTCTCCCATCTGCATACCCTTCCCCACCCCTCATCTAATCTCCACCACCCAGACCTCTTTTCCATCTTTTTCTTCTCATTTCCTCCATATATTTATCTTTTCTTTCCTCCCGTCGCCCTCTCATGTACGTGTTAATGGGTATATGTATGTTTTTTAGTTTTTATTTATAAATGTGTTTATTTGTGTTTCATATTGTGTACTTATCTCTTGTGAAACTTTAAATATTGCTATCAGTAGATATCGCAGGTTTTTCACATTCCCCTTCTTGTTTGGGTTTTTTACTAAAGTGGGGTTTTTCCTAGGGTATATTACTTTACGTAGTAGTAGTTTTTCCCCACAAACATAACAAATCTCCATCATTTTTCATTTCCAATATTGCTAACGTTGCATTGTACTTACGTAGTACCTACATAATTTTGTGTAATTTTGTTTTATTCTTAGCTACTTTCTTCTCGTTTATAATTGAAAATGGGTTTTATGGAAGAAGAGACTGCCTAGTCACAATCTTGCCCAAATAAAGACGGTTATCTATCTATTATCCCCCCTCTTGTCCTTTCCTTCCTCTATCCCTCTTTCCCAGTGTTCCAAACTCAACTCCAACACTCATATGTATATCCCCTAATTAAATCTCGTGCTCTCCTCCACTTTCCATCAACCGTCTCCTCCTTAATCCTGTTTTCCCCTCCTCTCCATCTCCCTTCCCATCTCCTTACCCTTCATATTTCATTCACGTCACATCTCCCTCTCCTTTTTCCCTCATCCAGGCCAATTTAATCTTTCCCTTGTTCAATCTTTTTCTCTCCTTGTCTCTTCCTTATTCTTCCAGTTCTCCCCATCACTCCTATTTCCTTGTGAACGTAAACCTTTGACATGGTTTCAACATATTTATGTTTTCAACGTTCACCGGCTTTTGCTCTCTAGCAAAGCGTGGCCCATTGTTCCGTTCGTTTTATATAATACGCTGCAACATTTTTACGAGCGCCATAAGAAACATTAATGCGCGAGAAACATCGCTTCCTTCATCACGATGAACACGGGTACTGCCTTATATGCTTTGAATAATAACCAGCGAGATCAGCGCCCCCTAGAAACTCTTTCGAAAATGCATGGCAAGAGAAACCGCGTTCGTATAACTTACAGGGAATGATTTCGTTTATTTATAAATGAGGTAACCTATTCTCGCTTGGCTAATTAAACTTCCTGAAGAATATGTTGCTAAAATTAGTGGAATATAATTGTTTCTATTTCTCCACGCGAGTTTCAATTGAACACATTTCAATTTCAATTGCTCGTTGTTGACCATAAAATATTTCAGTTTCTGGAGCCTTTAGAATTTAAGCATTTTTACCACTCATTATACGATAAATACAGATTCTATCGTAAATTACGTAAAATGGGTCGTATATCAATGCACTTAAGTTTTGTGAAACCAAAAGTTTACGGAAAGCATTTGTAATTCTTAAATTTTTGGATAAGGAGTTAAACTCTATTTCCCTGTTCCCAGACCCTTGACGGTTTCAGGATAAAATCACACATAGAAGTTTCTGTAGTTGAAACGCCTCAAATTTCCGTCATTTCAATAGTATTTTTTATTAGCTAAATTTTGATTTATTCCCTCATAATAGTTTACAGGGCACAAAGTAAAAATAAAGTTTTTTTCCGAAAATGAACAATATTACAAAGTGCTGGGTTGTCCATTTATAATTTAGTAATTAACCTTTCTCGATAGATTATCAGTCATTTAAAGCATTTTCTTAACGTTGGTCTGAAAATGTAGCAATGCACATCACTCTATAAGTAAGCGGTATTTGTGAACTTTCTCATTAAATGATGTTGGCTTTGATATTTATTAGAATGCATTTTACTCTAATATTCTCCGCTTATTTCATCTAAAATCGTATATTAAAATCCGATTAATGGTAGCATGAGATCTCCAGTACTAAAACTAAAATATTTAACTGCTCTCAGAATATCATTATATACTTTTATCAATTTTAAATATTTAGATGATTATGATGGCACACAACTAAGACACAATTACGTGTGGATTAACTGCAGAATTTTTGATATAAAATTAATCATCCAATCATTCTTCCAAAATTCCTTTTTTAGTAAAAGAGCAACGTGCTCTTTTGCAGAGAACATCTCATAAATAAGATCTAAAATTTATTTTTCATTTTCGAAAATCAAAATTTTCATGTATGAGCTGTATATCGTTATTATAACCTTTGGAATTTATTCCCTATATTCTCTCATATTAATTTTAAAAAATTCTATCCATCATTCTAACCAAAAAATAAATTGCTAGCGAAATAAGCTTCGCTGAGACAAGATAACATACCGTGTTTTCTGAAAGCTATTAACTTTCCGATACCAACAGCATTTCTACATTTATTCATCGCCAAGAAACATCTAAGACTAGAAAATATGACGTTCTCTCCGCTTCTTGGGAGAAAGAAGCACAAGCCTCCCCGCAGCTTGTACACTTTTACGTCCTTGATTCTTAGAACCCCTTAATCACGTGAAAAAGATATATCTCCCAAGTTTTTAATTCGTAAAAAGTCTTCGTCTCTTCCGGTAAAAAATTTTATATTCGAAAAATTCCAACGAAGAATTTAATGAGACGTATATAGCATTAAAAGAATTTTTGGAAATATACAACATATTAAGGCCAAATTAACACCAGCGATAAAAAGGTAGAAAAGCAAACAAAGCAAAATATATACGCAGACGCACATTTTTTTAAATTTGGCAAAAGTTAAATTCCTTTAGCATAACCGTTGCTACTAACACTAAAATTTAAAGCAGTGCTTCCCAAACGTTTGCAGCCATTTTTCAAGGATAAATAGAATTTCGCGGCGCCCGTATGTTTTACATACGTGTGTTACGTTTGAAAGCCACCATTTGTTGGCACTACACCTTAATCAATTTATTTGCGAAGAAATTAGCATCCCAGTTACCCATCAACACACCCAAATCGTTGATTCGTTTACTGAACTAGGTTTTTTGCGGCACCCTCAAAAATCAGCCGCGGCACCTCGGCATGTCGCGGCATCCAGTTTGGGAACAACTGCTTTAAAGCATAAGAAGGTTTTACGTGCAGTCTTACGAACTCGTATGTTTACAGTTGATCTCATCAGAAATTTGATACGTGTATTCATCAAGTAAACATTATTAATAAGGTTTCTTCGAATGTCTCCATCAAATTCGAGAAGGCATTCATAGGAAAGGAACGCCAAAGCAATCACCCTTCTAAAAACCGGGGCTCACAAACGACTCTATTATACTCTTTTGAGTAGGCCAATTGGGATCTTGATTGTCGCTTTGTCAATCCCAAAAGAAAAGCGAGCCCATCCTTTTGGAAATGATACAATCTCGCTCCTCAGCCACCCATTTCCCGCACGACACCTAACCGCATTCATGATTGTTCCGTGATTGGCGGAGGAATTGAGGTCCTCATGGTTTTCGCTCCCTTTGTGAGCCAGATTGAGTCGCGGAGCGTGTAGGACTTTCTTCTCTGATAGACCCACATGACAACGTCCCTCTTGCAGCGTCGAATATCCATTGTCCTCGTGAACTAAACTTATCTGAACCATTGAGAACTTCGGCCGGCGAGTTTCGAAAATAAAGATACTGCCCCGACCTTGAACCTTCTTGACGTTTATTAAATTCCACCGAAATGTATGATATATGCGCGACTTGGAAATTGGTTTCTCCGGCGCTCGGATATTGGAGTCTTGGCTCGCACAAAGAGGCCTCTATCCGGCGATATCTTAACGGAAAATAACATTCCGAACCAAGATCGATATTTTCAAATGGAAAATTAAATAATGCGAGCATTTTAAGCTATAAGCTTCGTATATCAGCAAGTAACTCTATCGGTAATAGATTGATAAAAAGATTTAAACTTAATGTGAAAGAAATTTGGGAAATTTGAAGTGTTCTCAATATTTACTCGCTTGCTAAAATATAACATAACTTTTGATATATACAGCTAACTATCAGTCTCCGCGATCAATGCTTCGATTGTAGGCGTCAGTCCAGGCAGCACCGTATAAACGTGACTTAAAGCTGTGTTGCGTACTCTCATCTTATACTGTGTCTAATCATAACTCTACGAATGTCAGACCAAGTCGCTTTGCATCTTAGATACGCTTGAATTATATTGAAAGGCATGCATACATATTTGACATGTATATTGGAGTTTTTTATATGGAACTTCCATAAGATCAATTGATCGTGACGGGAAAACGATTATTTTTACTGTCTCATATACGAAGTATATTGGGTATAGTATTGCGATCGTGAAAACAATCAAATTCGATGAAAATGCGTTCTACATTTCCCTGAATAAGTTGTTTTTTATTCTGCCTTTCACTACTCTGTACGCGGCTCTTGGGGCTAAGCGGTACAACAGAATCTGATCGAATATCGTATTTGTATATTATATCACCCGGAGTAGAAGCCTTATTGGAATGAACAATATCGCGCAAAAAGAAATTTAACCACGTCGATTTTTCACAGAATGTCGCCTTACTCAGAAAGATTTGATTAAAATTTCTCCAGTTATAGAGCTCTTCATTATAAACGTTAATATATAAAGCTATATTTCTCAAATGTAAGCATATAGCGTTCTGTGACATAACGCATCGAGCTTTACGCTTGTCTACCGCAAAGATCTCCCCACCAGCAGCAATATTCCTGCTGCGAGCCAAACTGCGCGTATATGTATACGTGTAATGTAAGCATGGCATTATTTTAAGGACTAGAATCGTGCGGATATGAGAAAGTTTATGCCATGCATACCGCACTTTCATTGTGCAAAAATTACCATATTTGACTCATTAATTTCACTCGCAAATATATAAATTTGCTTGATTAATGAATTGTATCCTTACTCAAGCCTTTGGACTGTACAAATATATGTGATTCATGCGGAGATAGTATGTATACCAAGTTACTCGCTTAACCCTAGATTACTAATCTTAGTTTGACAAACGGGATTACTAACCATTCGTCTAACAGACTACCTCATACTTATATTTTTTAATAAAAGAAAATAGAGATACACATTTTTTTTAAATACTTAACAATACTTCAATACTCTCTGGTACATTTTTACATACAATACCGTATTAAATTTTATCACAATATTCCAAACACATTTTTTCACTATGTTCTCCACAAGTAGCACGTGAACATGCACTGCAGTGAAATCTTGTTATTCTCCTCTTCTTAGAAGGACAAAATAGACATCGACCATTTAATCAGTTCTCCCTTATTCTGGCTCTCCTGAGGCAGCTCTACTTGCAGAACATTAGCAATCGTCGACTTAAGAGTGCGACTTAATTTTAGGATCATCAAGTAACGTTAAGGCTAACCATTCGTCTGTGAGGCAACCTCAGTTGCGTAGCACAAAATCAAAGCAAATAATCCATTGTGTAAACAGTCATACTATAAGAACACAAGCTTAAATGAGACTATAAAAAACTAAACCTAGAACTCAAAAATATCGAGTAGGAGTATATTTGCTTTGGTCGTCGCCTGTCAGATGAATGGTTAGTAATCTAGGATTAATAAGAGAAGGAATACTGGATTATATACCTGTGTAAATACCAAGTATTCAAACGATGAAATGTCATAATTTCATGCCTTTCACCCTATGCAGTTGAACCACCAAATCTCTGGCATTAACAAACTTAAACAGACTAGCAACATAGGGATAAGCAAAATGTTTGAATAACTACGTAAAAAATTATTTCGGAGGCAAGTGCATGAATGGATTTACGAGAAGCGAAGTTTTAACCGAAGTGGCCGTAAAACTCGAAATCAGAACAGTAGTAAGGTTCATGAACCGGAACGAATTTCCTTTGATGGTAAAGCTATTCACAGATATGGCCTTTAAGTACTTGGGGAACAATTATTTCGCTACATTTCTACCAAATTTACATTCAATAAAGAAACAGTTTAAAAAAATCTTAGAATATTCTTTTCTTCTCGCTCCGGCTAATATTTCCGGGATAGTTAAACATTAATGTTAGTCAATTAGTACGAAGGCTTCCACGGCGTGCTGTTGATATGGTGGTGATTTCCGGGAATCTGCCGTGTTGATCCATTTCCTGGACAATATTTCGCCGACGTTCCAGTCGGCTTCTTCAGGTCCGAAGTGTCGGTGCAGATTTTTGGTCGTCTTTATCTGCACTGACACTTCGGACCTGAAGAAGCCGACTGGAACGTCGGCGAAATATTGTCCAGGAAATGGATCAACACGGCAGATTCCCGGAAATCACCACCATATTAATGTTAGTCGATCATAAATAAATAAACTATCAGAATCTAAATCAGCATCGGTATTTTTAAATCCATTTTCTTTAAATCAAGATTACCAGTAACCGGCGCCCTAAACCTTATGTAATATGATCACGTATTTAATGAATTTCAATTATTTGTGAATATGTTCTCAAAATTTTAATGGGGAAGAATCGAAATAATAAAAATGCGAATGAATTAGTAAAAATTTAAATTTCTTTTATATTATTTTTTATTTTTTATTTAGTATTCTGATTGAAGGTGCATCGGCATTTAATCAAAAACTTTTCAAAATATATCGACCACCTCATTTATAAGCAGCTGATAAGCAATTCCTCCGAACAAAATAAATTCAGAGAAACATTAATAATGATTGATAAATATTACTGAGGAGTAATTTAATTATAATATTCACTTTAAATTGGAGCGAAGGCATATGTATGGCATAATATATGATTCCATTAGTAATGCGATATCCTATATTCAGAGTGTAGAACTATTAATTGAAACGAAAAAAATTTCTGCGTCCTATTACAACTCGAAAGTATCGATGAGCTTGAGAATTCTAATGAAGAGATATGGACAAGAACGCTCCATAACAGAATCATTGTTATCGTTGAGGTTAGCACTGATGAAAACGTGTTGCATAATTGCTCGGCGCGAGAAAAAAACCTTGTTATCTCCTAAGCAACGGAGTATAAAATGAAGCCGTCGCCATTACTTGCCTGCATAACTTTATTATTTACTACATCCAGTGCCCAGCACAATATCATTTTATGTTAATTTTAACCGGTACGACAGTAACGGTTCGAGTTACGGTCACCAAACCGATGATAAACAATAAAAGGAGCCCGTTTCGATTGTTAGTAGCTGCTACCACGTTGATTATATGCTCGAGGGTAGGGATATAGAGTATAAAACAGAGAGTCCACAGATGATATACCGCACAGGACGTGGATATTTAACTCATAAATTGCAGTAACGGAGTTGGAATTTTTTTAATAGCGACGATTTCCTCACATTCCGTAACTCCTGGAGATAAACTTTTATCCCCTTCTCATGTCGACTCGAACGTTACCTCAACACAAACTCACCACCCGTCGACCAACCATCTCCACATAGCTCCCGGGCCAGTAAAAGAAATGATTATGTACCTACTCGCACCGCGGTGGACCATTGAGATTCTCCGGAAAACCGCAATTCATGTACCCCCCTCCTCCCACCCCCCCAACCCGAAAGAATCCAAAAATTTCGCAACCCCAAACCGTAAATGCTTTCCATGCATCGCCAATCCGAAGCAAGATGGCCGGAAGAGCGATCAAAATTGCTTTTATTGGAGGACCGATCGTTATTCCGTTTCCCAATCCGGTCTCTGGGTAGAAAAAAATACGCTTAGAAATGGGATGAGTGGAGTGTGAGGAAAGTAGCGATCAGTCCAGATTCCTCGCTCGCCGGTCGTTTGCTGATGGGGCAGAGAATTTCCTCCTTTCCTGAGCTAAAAGACGACGGAGCGGTGAAGAGGTAAAGGCTCATGGAACGAGACAGCATGATGGAGGACGCCTCCAGCTAACAAATTAATATATCCAAGTCTCGGCGCTGTGTAACGCGGGATCGGCTAGTCGGAAGCACGGAGCGGTAAACAGCTCCTGAATACCAATGGCGGTTGACTTCCACGAGAACCCTCCCCGCCTTTCCACTCAGTCAAAGGGAAAGAGAGCGGCTTTTAAGTCACAGAAGCAATTCTCAGGAACAGTTCCAGATTTCCAAAGGCCGTATCTCTCTCTCTTTCCTCTATTTAAGTGTCGAGATTTACTTCCGTTTTATGAATAACGCGATTTAAATGGAAGAAATTACTCCGTTCGAATGGAAAATCATGCAGCCGGTCTCGGCTCGATGCTGCTCGCAAAATTATTACGGAATCTCTTTCTTCCTGCTCTACCCGATGAAAAATAGGAATGATGTATGTTTTGTCTGTGTTCTGCCACGCGTTTGACTGGGAGCTTTGTGGGAGCGGTTTATGGCATTTTGGATTAGAGCCTCGTAAATTCCGAGTTTAGGTCTTTCCAGTAATAAAGATTATAAGCTGTGCTAAAAGCATCAATTAATGCGTCCAAATGTCGGTAATGGGACGCCCGATCTCCAGATGGTGTGCCCATTTCTAGCGAAGAGCTACGCAAATTAGAAAAGCGGCGCCATTAAAATGCCAAGTTTAATTTCAATAATCCCTAGAACGAAATGGTTTCAGCAATTCAAAAAGCATCAAATTTCTGTGGAGAAACGTAGAGCTAAAATAATTTTACAGTTTTTCAAATTCCCGCTTTGAATAACAAATTAAGATGTACGTAAGACCACCAAAAAATATTATCCCTGCATTAAACTTTCCACTTAACGACAAAAACATTTAAAAGAGAACTAATAGTGACTTTGACTACGAAAAATTTTCTCCGCATAAAATGCTCACTTCCGCATTTCCTTCAATTTTTTCAATATTGAAACTTCGCTTCGTTAATGCAAAATTGTCGTGGTGCAGCGTTTTGACGTAAAGACCTTTTTCTATGTCGAGTTATGTAATATTGCTCGAGTGTAAGACGGCTCTTGACTTGTCCAGTGCATTTATAGGGATAAATATTCTTCCTATTCTCAGGAAAATGTGCCAAATGGTGAAATATCTTAGTAATGCAAAATAACATATTTTAAAAAAATCATTTATCCTCCTGTAGCAAGCATTATAAACTCACACTGCACGTCGAACATTTATGCGGACAGCATAATTACTTTGTACTATGATGCGGCCCGATCTAACGTCTTCTTTCTAATATAAACATATCACGAAATTATTTTTAAACTTCGAAATGTTACAAATGTATTTTATCGACAATTCCAAAATCTCTGCAATTTATTGCACTTGCACAGGATGGATTTCGAATAATGTTCTTATCGCTGTCAGCATATTATTTGCTATTGTTTTAAGAACCCATCTTGTGGCACCAAATCTAGCGTCTGCGTACGGAATGGGTTTAAGAGCTCATGGAATGGTTGGAGCGGTTAGGGCATCCAAAGGCGGAAGGGATGAAAGGGTGATGGATTTTCTCCCTAGATTTCTTCTTCATCAGTGATCGTGTAATAATTACTGGCAAACGTGGAAATAATCATAATCACTAATTTTATATTAAAGTAATCAGAAAAATTAGAACCAGGAAATAGGCCATTCATGAATCCCGTGAAGTTATGTAATTTATTTCCTCGGAAATTTTGCGTTAAAGCACAATTATGAAGCAATAAATAATTTTTAACGAACCACCTAGATACATCTGTTGAAGGAAAGAGATAAGACAATCAAATGGTGCCAGATTTGTAATTTCTCAAAAAAATGCTAAAGATGATGAAGCGTGAAGGAAGTGTCTCTCCTACATGGATTTCCCTAAAAGAATTGCAGTTATCTTTTTGTAGCAACAAAATTTTTATCATCCAGGAAAAAGAAATTCACAAATGAGCTCACCTTGATTTTATAGGTTCAACTCTTTAGGCAGGTTATAAAATAATGCAGAGAAAGTATTTATGCATAGAGTGGCTGCAAGATTATGTATCATTGGATAATAATAACAGTTAAGCATTCAATTAATGTAATTCATATGATAATTCAAATTATAATTGTTATAAAACAAGGGACTTAATTTTCCCTTACTTTAAATCAAAATCAAAGTTCTTATTGTTATCAAAAGAAATTAATGCTCGAATTATTTTATACATACTTACCTATTACATTTCAGAAATTAAAAGCACATGTACCTAAATTTGGCAATAATACAGGCCATTTTGTAAATATCTAAACTACTTCATTTTTAACTTTAGTTCTGGCAGATAAATCCAAAAACATTTTTTAAAATCTAACGATATTTATTTAAAATCACATATCTAGTACTACATATTATGTACTAAAAAGTGGTCAAGCATCCTCTTTCCTTTAGAAAATTATGCTATGCGCAATACATAGCGTAACGTATTTAGTTTTGAAAACATTCATTTAATTTGCGATTCTGATATTAAATAAAATCTACGTTTGACAATGTGAAGTTACTCAAAATATAAAATAATACAAACGGCTGGGATGTTTCGCTAATGTGCGAAGCAGCTACGCTTGCTCAAAATAGACCCTTTTTATTTTTGATTATTTTGGAAATATTACAGATAGCGTTGTTTCCATTGTTCCATATATTAATGGAGATTTTGGAGTTTTTAAACCATAAATAAATTAGCAATTCAGTAACACTCTGCTATTGTGGAGTTCTACTTTCAAAATCGCTCCCCGGCTTTCTGAGATAAGTTTAAGTTAGCGACGAAAGAAGATGCATGCCCACATTCCGATAAGGTAGTGCAGTTGCTGATTCAAAACAAATCACGCTCTGTCAAGATCGAGAAACATTGAAAAAATGTGCGAAAATGTGCTGAAGAGAGCAAAGAAATCGGACGGTCTTTAAAAAGGTTCTTGAGAATTGTTCTGAACATTGATTTCAATCGCTTCAGTTAGTCCAGAAGTTATAAATTTGAGAAACGTAGTGGACGGTGTTCGTCTAAGACAGTGGAGGGCAACCTTTTCTACGTGACGGGCTGCATTGGCGGTTGCGAATTCCTCGGCGGGCCGCATTGCGTCTCGGCAATGCTACGGCGTGCCAGATATGACTATAAATCGGACGTGAGCTGGAGAGTCTGCGGTATCATTTCAGTGAAAATCACATCTAAATTAGGTTTTTAGGATAAGCATTTCAATATCAAGTATTTCATTGTCGTAATTTGAATGTATATGATATGAATTTGTGTTAAATCTCTCTTTATTCATAGCTTCGCGGGCCGCATAAAACGCTCTCGAGGGCCGCATGCGGCACGCGGGCCATAGGTTGCTCACCAATGGTCTAGGAGCTCAAAATTTTTCGCGAGTGGTGGTTGAGATTTAAATGGCATTATTTGCCAGATGTAGTCTAAAATAAAATATCCTGGAGTAGCTAATTTTGCCTGTACTTGACATTGTCTGAAAACGCGTTTTTTTGTTGCTATGAATAAAATCGGTTCTTGACTTATTCGGCACCCTGCACTTATATACACAAGAAAATTACAGGCACTTCGCTCAAATGAATAGTTTGCTGCCTTCGGCTCAAACACGCGTTCTGCTATCTAATCCATTCCTTCTCTCGGTGCTTTACCGTTTCTTCCACACATTTTCTTACACAAAAAATATAAAAATACTAGGAAAATGAATAAAATGTTTGGTAAAGAATCCACTTTAATAACTCACACAAAACAGACGACCGGTTTCGACTAAGCAGAACAGTTCCTATCTAACGTATCGTATAAACTAAACGCGGCATTTTCAACAGATTCTTTATAACTTAAGAAAGATTATGGAACGTTATTGATGAGGGCGATGCGTTTTTATTAATTTCATCATGTCATATCAATAATATTGAATATAAAAAATATATTAATCTACTCCTTGCTTTATTTGTTTTTTATTTCCTTTAACTTTAAACCAGAGTCGTAAATACTATAAGTAGGGATAAAAAGCGGCTTTTGGGACAACCTTGACCATGAATTGGCGAATACGTGTGTGAACTGACCTATACGTGGACTGTGTTGTGTTCTGCGTAAGTCATTGACCTTGTCGTAGGTCTGGTTGGGTCATTGGCCTGGTAGTGTGTATGATGTAGGTGGGATTTTGTTAAAAAGCGGGGATTGGGACAACCTAGTCTGTGAATTGGCGAATATTGAATTGGCGAATACGTGTGTGAACTGACCGTGTTGAGTTCTGCGTAAGTCCTTGTCGTAGGTCATTGGTCTGGTTGTGTGTATGATTAAGGTGTGATTCTGTGTGTGTTTAGCGATGATGTAGTGGAATGATGTGATATTGTGTAAGGTAATGGTATTGGTTTTGCGTTAGTGTGGTCATTGGCCTGGTTGTGTGTATGATTCAGGTGTGATTCTGCGTGTGTTTAGCGATGATGTTGTGGAATGATGTGATATTGTGTAAGGTCATGGTACTGGTTTTGCGTTATTGTTGATATTCGCATGGAAGTTGAATGACCCTTTCGCTTCTGCGTCATTCGTTGACCCTAATTTTCGCAATGTTTACATGTTTGAGGTGTGTATGTGTAAAGATGTGGAAGTTGAATGACCCTTTCGCTTCTGCGTCATTCGTTGACCCTAATTTTCGCAATGTTTACATGTTTGAGGTGTGTATGTGTAAAGATGTGATTTTGCAGGGTCATTGACCAAGTGGTAGGTTTGTTTCGGTCATTGGCCTTGTTGTGGGTATGATAGAGGTGCGTGATGAAGTGTAAAGATGTGATTTTGCAGAGTCATTGACCTAGTGATAGGCCTGTTTCGGTCATTGCGTGTTTTTATATTCGAATGGGGGTGATATTGTGTAAGGTAATGGTACTGGTTTTGCGTTATTGTTGATATTCGCAATGTTTACCTGTTTGGTATGAGTTAGTGCGATATGGTGTAGCCAAGTGAAAGTTGAATGACCCTTTCGCTTCTGCGCCAGTCGTTGACCCGTGGAGGGGATAGGGCCTTCCAATATTTACATCTGCGTGTGTTTTGGTTTCTCCTCAGCGCGTGTCTTCGGTCGGTCGTTTACCCTTCTAAGCAGGTTTTCGACGAGCTAAGTAGGTCACCAACTTTTAGGTAAAGAAAAACCGGTTCTGAGTGGGGTGGGGAGGGGAGAAGAATTGGGACCTCAAATTAAGAAAGGGAAATTAAAAGACCTGCGGTTGCTCCAGCGTGTCGGAAGAGAAAGTTATGTTTAATACCTGGGTAGGATAGGATATTGGCCTCTAGTTGTTTTAAAAACCTACGGTCGGGGCAGGTTTTATCAAGTAAATAAAACACGAGAAAAGTTAAAAATCGATTTATTTAACAAAAATAATATACAAAGTTAGTTTTTTACAAACATTGCTCCATACTCATTCTATATTTATTATTAAATAACCTCCATGTCGCTTCATTTGTTATGGCCTCTTTTAATAACGACTTCACCAGTCCACTTTTTACTAAATCGTCTTTCTTTGCTTCGATAAGTTCTTTTCTGAATCCATTATCCAATAATTGAATGAGTCTTAATGTTATTATCACGTCAATATTTTCATTTATTTTACACTTTGATGAAGACTTTTTACCATCTTCACACTGCATAAGAAGAGGTGGTAAAACATTGCCACATATCTTCCTTTCTATGATTAACACGAAACTTAAAATGTCTTCTTTCACATCAGAGAGATTATCTTCTGTCAACACATCTTCAAAAGACGCACGAGTTCCAAGGGAAAGCTGCAACAAATATTCACCTGGCAATTCCAATGTTGCTAAAGTGAAATCATAGCTGCGGAGACGTAAATAATCTAAATTTTGAATTTCGTGAGTTTCACTTAATATCTGAGAGGTACACTTCTCGTCACCCTGAGTTGTAATCTTAACGGCTGTAAGCAATATTGCGTATTTTCCACTCATGGTTGTCTCGGTATAACTCTAGACACGGTAGTAGTTTACCACACACCAGCCGTTAGCGCAGTACCATCGTGGTCGCTTGACGAGTCCATTTATATCCGACAAAAAAAAAGAAATGGATTCACAGAAGCTGACCTCGATTCATGAGGAGAAGAGAGAGCCAATAGTATCCGAGAAATCTGTAAGGTTTGGAGATAATATAAGCGTGAAAGTTTTGTATGTATATTCGTTTGCTAGCAGAGAAGCAAGAAAATGTTACTGGGAGACCATTGCTAGAGACAGAGAAAGATTTAGATTAAAAATTAATTATTTAGGACCTATCATAGAAAGTATTCTTTCGGAAACGCACAGAATGAATGTGCAGAAACGAATTGGGAGAACTCCGCTAGAGACAGAAAGATTTCGATTAACAAAAAATATTTTGTGATCCATCATAGAAAATATATTTTCGGAAACAAAATGAATATGCATAAACGAATTAAAAATTAATTTATTTGGACTCGTCATAGAAAATTCACTATCATAAATTATGTACAAAAACAATTTAAAAATTTATTGTAATCGTCATAGAAAATAAACAAAAACCATCGATGTGCTTGACATAATTAATACAATTCGGGATGTGTTATATATATCGAGGTAATATCAAATCAAGACTCACTTTAGAGTAAAGCTTTGCTGAAGAACTCAAATTCAAGGAAGGTATGGATAAGATAAGACGAGCACATTGTGAGGCGCAACAGGAGTTGAAAAATCGAGCCAACACCGTGGTGAATGTGCAAAGTGGAAGAACGAACAGTACTGATATTAAAGCAGACGATAGAGAGGATATGATTGAAGACGTGAGAAATCAAGCGATTGAAGAATTCTGCTGGTGGAGAGAAGACGATGAATATTTTAAAACGATTAAAAGGGATAATCATATTGAATTCTGGAAGTAGTTGCTGTACTTTTTTTAAATAAATAAATAAACTGATTATCTCAAACATGTGTTTTATTTCCATGAATCTTGGTACGAGGCTTTTGAAACCGGAGCTAAATTTTTATTTCCCAAATTTATTACGTCTCAAATCAGGAGACATTCTAAGCGGAATTTCGTTAACATAAAAAAGGAGTCAAACTCACACTCTTCCGAGGTAAAAGTGAAAGTATTATGAAACCCGGTACGAGGCTTTTAAAACCGAAATCAAATTTTTATTTCCCAATTTAGAAACCCATGGGAACGAGTTTTCTATTACGTAACCGTCAAGAATATCGTATTAGAACCATGGATGGAGGACTTGTGATAGATGATAATTTATCACGTCACAAATTTTTAAATTTTTATTTCCCAATTTAAAAATCCATGGGAACGAGTTTTCTATTACGTAGCCCGAGGTAAAAGTGAAAGTATTATGAAACCCGGTATGAGGCTTTAGAAACCGAAGTTAAATTTTTATTTCCCATTTTAGAAACCCATGGCAATGAGTTTTCTATTACGTCACCGGGAGCGTGGGGTATTATATATATATATATATATATATATCGAAGGAAATGGTAGAAATCTAGCAGAAATCAAAGATCAACCTTCGAAGACACTCGTCTTTTTCCGCGCTGATGTAAAGCAACGTTTTATTTTCATTCGAGTGAAGATACAGTTGTCAGTTGCAGATTACTCAACAGTTCAGAAGCGTTTCAATATAAAAAGTAAGTACCTACTGATAAATTATTTAATGATGTATGAATTAATGGTAATTTTAACTCCAGTGAGGTTATTGTGGACAAAAACTATTCTTTGTTCTTTTTCTTTTGTCTTTTCAGATGGCATTCATGAAAAAATTGAACGATCAATCGCAAATAGTAGCCTACAAACCAATTGGTGAGCTCGAAAAGCACGTCGAATACCGGATTTTGAGATTTGATGTGGTTGACGCCAAATACGGTCCGACACTAAGAGCATACATTGAAAGGAACGGTGAGTCTTGGAAAGTTTTCCTGCCGAAGAGATTCGACCCTAGTCAGTTCTCCTCAAAAGAGCTAGAAGAATATAATATTGGGGAAGAAAAACATAATTTAATATATAAGGGAAAACTTGGGAATGTTCATGATGTGACAATAGTGTAACGATGGAAAAACACTGGAAAAAAAGAAAATTGAGTGAATATTTAGACAGTTATACAAACAGTCCGATCGTGGGTAATGATTTAGAAAGTGAAAGAGACACGTCGGTGATCGGCGATAAAAAAAGAAGAGTTGAAGAAGACGAAGTAGAAGTAGCATTTAATGGTTCTTTGAGAACCTATAAATTTAGTAATATTAAGGATTGTAAGAGTGTAGAAACATTTCTAGAAAATAAAAGAATATATTTGGTTGATAAAATTAGAAAAAATTTAATAGTAGATAAAACATTAAAATTTAACATATTTTTAGAATGTAACTTCGTCAATATTGCTGGTGAAGAACAGAAGCGAGCTTTCAAAACTAAAAATGTAGCTGTTTATATGGATTCAAATGTAGGTGAGATGGTAGATTCAGCCCTAAAAAAAATCACATGTGAGATGGAAGAGAGTGGAACAAAAAAAAGTGGGTGGATGTTAAATGAAATTGTTCACATATTACTTAGAATTAACGTGTTTAAACCTTTAAGAGGAAGAAAATATATTAATCTACCAAATTGCATAGCATCAACTAGAGCATGTGTAAATGTGCAAAATTTAGACAATAATTGTTTTCGATATTCTATTCTTGGAAAATTAGTTACCATTCACCATCCTGAGAGAGTAAGTTCCTACAGAAATATAACTCATTCTTACGATTTTGACTGTATAAATTTTCCCACACCTTTGAATCAGATAAAATTATTTGAACGTCGAAATAACATTAGCATCAACGTATTCGGTATTGATAATGACTCTAATGTGTATCCGTTGAAAGTTGTTGATGAAGAATTAGTGGATCATCGCGATCTGTTGCTATTGACTGAGGGCAATGAAATTCACTATGTTTGGATAAAGAACTTCAATAGACTAATTTCCCGTCAACTTATTAAAAGTAAACGTTCAATATCGATTTGTAAACGATGTTTTAATTACTACACAGGTAATGACCGTGAAATTCGATTAAGAAATCATTTAGAATTATGTAAATTTAATCATCCAACAAGAATTGTTCTGCCTGAAATTAAAGATGGTAAAGTACCGCATATAGACTTTAAAAATTATCAAAACAAACTTCGAGTTCCCTTTGTAATTTATGCTGATATCGAATCAATATTACTACCCATTCAAGGTTGTCCTGGAGATCCGACAAGTTCCCACACGTCTTCATATCAGAAACATGAAGCAATGAGCTTTTGCGTTTATGTTAAATCATCTTTTGCGGCAGATATTATTCCACAGAAACCATACATATATCGAGGAGTAGATGCAGCATATAAATTAGTAGAGTACTTAGCTTATCTAGCAAACAAAATTTCAGATATTTATGCAAGGAAAATTGGAATGATAGAATTAACGTCAATACAAGAAGAAAATTACAAAAACTGTGCTGATTGTCATATTTGCGGAGGAAAAATTGAAGAAAATAGCAAAAATTATAAAGTTAAAGATCATTGTCATTTGAGTGGGGAGTTTAGAGGAGCTGCTCATCGAATATGTAATTTAAATTTTAAGAATCCGAATTTCATTCCTGTGTACATACACAATTTGAGTGGTTATGATTCACATTTTATTATAAAAGAACTGGGAAATATTCCAGGGAGGATAGGAGTGATTCCCAATACAGAGGAGCGATATATTAGCTTTATAAAGTATATTGGGAACATACAGTTAAGATTTGTGGATACATATAGATTTATGCCCTATAGCTTAGAGTATTTAATGTCAATTCTCCCAGCGTCAAAATTCGTAGAGACATCAAAACACTTTCATGGTGAACAATTTAAATTAATTACAAAGAAAGGTGTTTTTCCATATGATTTCATCGATTGTTTTGAAAAATTAGAATTGCCATTTCTTCCTCCGATGGATTCTTTTGTAAATAAATTAAATGAAACTGAGCTTTCTATTTCTGACTATGAGCATGCTAAAAAAGTGTGGGAGACTTTCAATGTTAAAAACTTAGGGGAGTACAGCGATATATATCTGACGGGTGACGTTGTGGGACTCGTCGATGTATTTGAGAATTTCCGCAGTGAATGTTTGCAATCATATGGTTTGGATCCTAGTTACTATTTCACATCCCCCGGACTTGCTTGGGAAGCCGCCCTCAAACATAGTAAAGCAAAATTAGATCTACTGACTGATTACGATATGATTATTATGATAGAACGTGGAATCAGGGGAGGTTTGGCTCAATGTGTTAAACGATATTCGAAAGCAAACAATAAGTACATGAATGAATATAATCCTAGAGAAGAAAGTTCATATATAGCATATATAGACGCAAATAACTTGTATGGGTATAGTATGTGTAAAAAAATGCCTTATTCGGGATTTAGATGGGTTGATCCAAAAGATATAGGAGACATTGAAGAGATTGATGATGAAGGCACCGTAGGGTATTTGTTAGATGTAGATTTGGAATACCCAAGTTACCTTCACGATCAGCATAACGAATTTCCCCTTCTACCTGAAAATGATAACCCGCCAGGTTCAGATCAGAAAAAACTTCTAACAACATTATTCAATAAGAAACGCTATGTAATTCACATTTCTCTGTTGAAACAAGCATTACAGCTAGGGTTAAAATTAAAAAATATTAATAGAATAATAGAATTTCAACAATCTAATTGGCTTGAGTCATATATATTAAATAATACTGAGAAGCGGAAATTGGCTACTAACGATTTCGAAAAGGAATTCTTTAAATTAATGAACAATTCAGTTTTTGGGAAATCTATGGAGAACGTACGTAAAAGAATAAATATTGAATTGATCTGTGACATGAAAAGATTGCAAAAAGTAATAGCAAAAAGTAATTTTCTAGATCGAACCATATATTCGGAAAATCTGGTCGCAGTACATATGGCGAAAGAAAAAATTGTTTTTGATAAACCCATTTATGTAGGAATGGCAATTTTAGATTTATCTAAAATTTTAATGTATGATTTTCATTACAACGTAATGAAGTCCATGTATGATAAAGAAAATCTAAAATTGTTGTATATGGATACAGATTCATTTATTTACGAGGTAAAAACGGATGATTTTTATGAAGACTTGATAAAAAATATTTCTTTCTTTGATACTTCAGACTATCCAACTGATCACAAATGTTATTCTTTGGCAAATAAGAAAGTGTTGGGTAAATTTAAAGATGAAGCCTGTGCAAAATCAATCTCTGAATTTGTAGGATTGAGAGCAAAGATGTATTCCATTATCATCGACGGTGAGGAAAAAAAGCGTGCCAAAGGCGTTAAAAAATGCGCCGTTAACAGTAAAATAAAATTCAAAGATTATTTGGACTGTTTGAATGAAAGTAAAGAAAAAATGACATCATTTAGACAGATAAGATCTAAAAAACATGAGTTATATTCTGTAGAAGTGAACAAACTATCGTTATCACCTTTTGATGACAAGAGGTACATTTTATGTGATGGAATCAATACATTAGCTCATGGTCATTACTTAACTCCGAATGACGAATGAAAATAATTTTTTTTTCTATTTAGTTTTTAGTATTGATATTTCTGTACTTTTTAAGTGAAATGTGCGTGCAATTGAAATATTTTTTTTCTATTTAGTTTTTAGTATTGATATTTCTGTACTTTTTATGTGTTGTGTGTGCGCAATTGAAATAATTTTTTTCTATTTAGTTTTTAGTATTGATATTTCTGTACTTTTTATGTGAAATGTGTGCGCAATTGAATTGCGCTTTATTCTATTGGTGATGGAAAATTATTTCCTAAATTGGAATAAAAACAATTGAATATGAAACATAAATCTTTTATTTATTTCAACATTTGATTTACATCTTCCCATGTGTTATAACAATTGTCGAATCCCAACCATTTAACGTACGCCTTATCACCACGTCTCTTCAAAATCTTTTCCACTAAGTAAACATCCTGGAACTTTGTTTTCTGCAATTCCTCTTGATAAAAGCCGCCTTTAATAGGTTGATTATTTTGGTCTCTGAGAATATAAGTTGGTGGAACCGTATTTTTTACTTCCTCTATGACAAATATCTCTGTAGACCAAGAAGGCGTAAAACCTTTTTCAAATATTGCCTTGCTTTTTGATATGCGTACATTGTCCCCTTCACTAAATTTGACCTTTTTAGCGCCTTTTCTTATTTTCCTTTGATAAATTCTTGATAATATATCCTTTTCATTCTCCTTAGTGACATCAGCAGGTTTCATCTTGATCGTTCTATGTACCCTATTATTATACTCTTGAACTAAAATAGGTAATATTGTTAACCATTTGTGGTTACCTTGTAAACTAAATCGTTTCCACATTTCAGTTTTAAGAGTACGGTTCCATCGTTCTACTATTGAAGCTTTCATTGTGCTAAATGTGCTGTAATGGTTAATTCCATGTTTTTTCATCAAACCAATGAATTTATTGTTGTAAAACTCTTTCCCTTGATCAGTTTGAATATTTCTCGGTTTCCTTTGTTTGAGAATCATCTTCACAGCCCGCGAGACATCTTCTGAGGTTTTTCGTTTCACAGGAACAGCCCAAGCGTATTTTGATAAGGCATCTATCATGGTTAATAGGTATTTGTATCCACGATTTTCACTTGAATAAGGAAGCATTTCTACCAAATCAGCTTGCCATAAGTCGTCCAAACCTTTTATCAGAACTTTTCTTCGTTCATAATTCTTCCTCGCTGGTTTGTGAAGTTCATTGACAATTCCACGTCTGATATCCATCTTCACGTCTAGGTTGACTGCATAATTATTCCGTGACCGTTGAAATGTTCCTCTATTAATACTGACGTTTTAAAAGCAATCTCCTCAAATAACCCAAATTGACAACGTCTGTTTCTTCCACAGGATCTCTCACATTAGTCAGAGCATGTCCGCGTGCATCAAATTTATTCTTATTTAGCGTGATAGTGTTATTTGCAACATGATTTAGATGAACTGTTGAGCTTTCAAGCAAAGTCTTAAAATTAACAGCGTCACTTTCATCTTGAGGGTTTGATACGTTTGTTATCCGATGACTTTTCACATCTATCACACCGCTATCCATGATAACAGCATTCTGTAATTTTGTAAGCAAGGTCTTATAATTAACTGCATCATATTCATCCTGAGGATCATTCAAATCCGTTATTCGGGTTTTCTTTGCACTCGTAGTGTCTTTTGCTATTGTTATAGCATTTTGAAGCAAAAAACGTTTATTTACTACATCACCCTCATCTATTGGTTCTTTCGCACTTACGATTCTTCGTCCACCTGCTGAAATATAATGTCTCGTCGCTCCTGGTATTCGAAAGTCCACGTACTCTTTTGAGACAGCATCTCTAGGTTGAAGAGATTTGCCTATATTAGATATGCGACGATTGTCAGCATTTATTTGATGTTCAGTCAATGAAAGTGTGTTATCTCTCAAATATCCTTTTGTGACAGCATCATTGGTGTCTATAGGAGAAGCTAAATTTGTTAAACGATTTCCTAGCATATCATACGAATCCATCCTCCTTCTTCTCCTCAAAGAACGTCCAAACTTATCCACAGGCATTATTTTACTGCGAAAGTAAAATCGCTATCATATCTTATATAATGATATCGCTATCTCTAAGCTCTTCTATGATGGCGACAATTTCATTGTCGTGACCTGAATGCCCCGAAGCCTTAGATGAAAGAATTAATTTAAGTCTGTCCACAAGTTCATTCGGGTCATCCCAATACTCAATGATAGGTTGTGAAACATCCATCCCTCGGCCTGCTGTAGAATTGGGAAACAATTTAGATATAATTTTTACGTACTTAGATCCTCGATTACTGTTTATCTTCTCCCGACTATTATATCCTCGTTTATGAGCATTGGTATCTATTAATATTTGACGATAATTTTCCATATCCTTAGGCTTAACTTCATCCATTTTTGGTTTCGTCATAAATAAAAGCTCAAGCAGTCCCGGTGTCTCAACATAAGTCTTATCTCTCACGATGAGGTTTTCATCATCCATTTCAACAGGTGAATCTCCAATAAACCAATCAGTTCCGCTATATCTGACTCCAAAAGTACGATCTAATCTCTTATCATTGCTCATAACCAATTTAATGTAATTACTAAAAAGAGTTTTGTCTGGAGATTTTTCATCGGACTGTTTATTTACAGTAGGTTTGGAGATATTTTGAGATTTGGTTTGTCGCACGAGGTCATTTAAAGGATCAACAATTGGTTTAAATGACTGTGATAAAAAATCTTGTTCTGATCTCTGCGCTCTTTTTAAATTATTGTATTTCTCTCGGATATTATCACTTCTTTTAATGATTTCACGAGTCAGATCCTCTTCAGCTTTTCTCTTTCTTTTATCTTGAAACATATCGGTTTAATTACCCTGTAAACACTGAATGAACCTATGAAATGTTATGTGGTTTTATAAAAGAATCAAACATTTTTCTATAGCGTCCCTTATTAATATCACATTCTTTATCTATTACCATAAAGCCATATTTATCCCTCCAACACTCCATGCATATGTTCTTAAATTGCGCAAAGGTCATATCCGTATTTACATGATCATCATAAATATGCTTGAGATTTAATTCATCCTGCTTAAAAAGTATAATCAAATTTACATTATCCCGTATCAATTGCTTCGGAACTTTTGAATAAGTCTGAGCAAGATAAAAACAATCAATCATCTTGTGCCGACCACTGCTAAAATATATTCTCATATTATCTTGCTTTTCACAAGAAATGTCATCAAATATAAATACAGAGTGCGGTCTTACATCATCTATATTTACAACTCCTTTGTTGTCTTTGAAAAAGAAGTGTCCAATTTCAGGAACTAAGGAAAGAATATTTTGCAGAAATAAATATTTTGGTTGATTCAACGACTTACTGTATAAATACACGTTTTCATACTTTAGCCCATTTGTCTCTGTGAGAAGATTAATTATTACATTTGTTTTACCAGAATTAGATGGACCGCAAACAATGCAGCGGATACTTTCAGGAAGCAAGGGACCATGCCTCTCGCGCGGTTTACATTCATCAAACGAGAATGTACCTATCGGGAGCTTTTCGCACTGTTCCTCTACCTCCATTATAATGATATTCTTTCCACCGTGAGTTTAAATAAATAGCAAAACAAACTTTCTACCACATTAGTATGAGTCGGTACGCATCTGGAAAAGGACTGGTGAATAGTGTCATTAATAAGTTACCATTTGAGCTTCATTTACCAGGGTACCAATTCTGTGGTCCAGGGACGAAATTAAAACAACGTCTTGCAAGAGGAGATCAAGGTATAAATCCACTAGATGCTTATTGTAAACAACACGACATAGCATACTCTAAATCTAAAGATTTATCTGATAGACATAAAGCCGACCTCGATCTAGCCGAAAAGGCTTGGCAACGTGTAAAATCAAAAGACGCGAGTTTAGGTGAAAAGATATCTGCAGGTATAGTTACGAATATAATGAAAGCAAAAGTGAAGGTGGGTAGTGGAACTAGAAAGTCTAACTGTTTTAGAAATATCATGCGGAGAGCTCGAGTAGCAATGAAAAACTTGAAAAATAAAAACCTCAATCAGGCTGCTAAATTAACACTTAATGTTATTCGAAGGGATGTGAAAAAGAAAAGGAGTAAATATACTACGCCTAGAGTTATACCAATTCCAAAGACTGGAGGAATTATCCCACTAATACCTTTATTTGCAGGGTTGTCAGCATTAGGTGGTTTGGCAGGTGGTGCATCAGGTATAATAAAAGCTGCTTCTGAGGCAAATGCCGCAAAAAAGAGATTGGAAGAATCGAAAAGACATAATGCTAGAATGGAAGCAATAGCGTTGCGTGGGAAAGGGCTCTATATGAAACCATATAAGAAGGGATTAGGCTTATACATTTCACCACCGAATAAAAAAAAAAACTTTTAAGTAGGTTACCTAAGAGAGCGCTCTCCAATTTTGATCTACTTCACTATGTTAAGAAGTTAAATATTCCAAATTTTCGAGGCGTATTTATGAGAGACGGATTGCCTTTACGATCGCCGTGGTCTAATGAGAGTGGTATTGTAAATTTGGATGACTCTGATGGGGCGGGAACACATTGGGTGTGTTACAGAAAAACGGGCAAACATGTTGATTACTTTGACAGTTTTGGAAATCTTCCACCACCTACAGAACTCCTAAATTATTTTAAAAATAGCACGATTCATTATAACAGAGATAGATATCAGAAAACAAAAGCTGTAAATTGCGGTCATTTATGTTTAAAATTTTTGAATAAAGATGCAAACATCTGGAATTGTAATTAGTCATGTCTTGGACGTTAACGTTTACGGGTAAAACATCCACTCTTAATGCTGATTATTTTCCCGAGATCACCTTGGATGCTGATAAAAATTATAGCATAGGATGTGTGAGTTTAGAAACTTATTATACAATACCTAACGTGTTCGATGGGAACAATATCTTCCACTATGGAAGCGGAAATTCTGTGGTAATACCAACAGGAACATATGAAATTGATGATTTAAACGAATATTTACAAAGTGTTTTAGGAAAAGATGCAATAAAGATCGAAGCAAATAATAATACTTTACGTTCAGCATTGACTTGTAACTTTGAGGTGGATTTTACTAAACATGGTTCGATAGCATCACTTCTCGGATTTGCGAAGAGAAAATTGGAAGCAAAAGTAAGACACATATCAGACAATATTGTAGACGTTTTTCACGTAAATGACATTCTTATCGAATGTAACATTGTAGAAGGTTCGTATAAAAACGGTGAGAATGTGCATATATTACATCAGTTTTTTCCTGAAGTTCCACCGGGGTATAAAATAATAGAAAGACCTAGTGAGATAATTTATTTGCCTGTGAATACCAGAACGATAAACAACATCACTCTCAGATTGTTAGATCAAAACGGAAATCCAGTAGACTTCCGCAACGAAACTATTACAATTAGATTACATTTAAAGGAAAATGGGTCTTGATTTTACTCGAAATCCTTATAATCGCGGTGCGGCGATGAGATGGATTAGTACACCACGTACTGCTAAACCGTTATCATCTAATAACATACAGTTTCTAGAATCTCTCGGGTTCCGTCTGCATCCGAAATGGATATATTAAATATAGACTCCAGTGCGCGTTATGATGAATCAATAACTTCCATCGAGTACCATACTCATCATCCTTACACACAATCAAAGTTCGATTACAATGATGAAATTCGTATGGTAGTTCAAAATCAATCTGATTTTATTCTTCCAAGTCAAAGTCACATCTATATAGAAGGTCATATTACTAATGAAGATGGATCCGGTATAGCATCAACCACCACGCTTGTAAATAATGCTTTCTATCATCTTTTTTCTGAGGCTCGTTATTGTTTAAATGGTGCTGAAATAGACAGCGTGAGAAATCCAGGAGTTACCTGCACTCTCAAGGGTTATGTTTCACTAACAGATAGTACATCGAAAGGATTACTAAATGCAGGATGGGTAATCCCCGGAAAGTCGAGCGAGGTATTGGAAGATGGGAATTTTAACGTTTGTATCCCGCTGAATACAATGTTTGGGTTAATGGAAGATAATGATAAGATTTTTATCAACGGAAATCATGAACTCATTTTAATCAGAGCACGCACTGATGATAACTGCTACGTATCTACCAATAATGTGAAAGCTAAAATTACAATTGATAAAATTTGTTGGAGAATTCCATATGTTACAGTATCCGATAAGCAGAAATTACTTTTACTCAAACGTATTGATCAAAATAAACCTATTCAGATAACGTATCGACGCTGGAAACTTTCATCCTACCCAGAATTACCGAGAAGTGAAAAACAGACTTGGGTCGTAAAGACAACCTCTCAGTTTGGTAAACCTCGTTATGTTATATTCGCATTTCAAACATCACGGAATAATATTGTACAGCGGGATAGCAGTGTTTTCGACCACTGTAATTTAAGAGGCATTCAAGTTTTTCTCAATAATAAAAGTTTCCCCTACGATGTATTAGATTTAAATTTTAGCAAGGGGCAGATAGCTGAGCTTTACAATATGTACGCAAAATTTCAGAAATCATATTATGGAAATGAACCAAAACCTTTGTTGTCACGTGATCAATTCGTTAATATCGCACCTATCGCAGTCATTGATTGTTCGAAGCAAGATGAATCAATCACTTCAGGTGCTGTAGACGTTAGAGTAGACTTCGAATCAGAAACAAATTTCCTATCTAGAACTAGCGCTCATTGCTTAGTGATCAGTGATGAGTCATTTTGGTATGATCCGCTGACTGGCTCAGTGAAATTTGCAGGATGATAAATATAGTGCGATGATACTTTCCACCATCAGTAGCAAACATGAATTCAGCTATTGTTGACTTCAATCTTGACAAAGATGCATCGGGACGTTTTTTGTTGCGAGAATTATCCATAATCTCATTAAACACCTTTGCAAGTCAACATTGGATTTTTAAAACGCCTAAGTTGGAAAATCATTCAAATAGCGTCAATGTATGGACCACGCAAGAGTATCATGCTATAGATGAGCATATTGGCGATGTGGAATATGATATGGCAGAATACATATTGAAGGAATATACAAGGCCATTCGATTACATCTTTACTAAAGGAGTGGAAAAGTGTAAATTTCTAAGAAAGGCCATCCATTCGCAAATTAAAAATGTCTATAACTTAGATGACTTCGACTGCCCTGCACTAGAGAAGCTGAATAAGAGAATTGGTACTGAGTGTATTTACCATTTTCGAATAGATATGCCAGATATTTGCTCCCACAGTCGGGCATTTTCTCTCGCTGAATGGTGTCGTCTCAATTTAAGTGACATTAATTTATTGGAAAGAAGTGCACGCATAAAGACATTCAAGGAA